>JAYESA010000016.1:587500-2987500 GCA_036927795.1 Iris macrosiphon
CGAACGTACACTAAATGGTGTGGTGTTTTGCAAAAGTTACGATACGGAGATTTTTTGCGGATTCTGGTTGATTTTGACTCGCACACACGTCCCAATCAGTTTCCGCAAAAATCCACACGTCAGGATATACCATACGCGCCTTTCGGTACAATTGGTACGTGACGGGGCAGTCTCAGGGTCGGCGTAGATTGGAGAGGAATAGGGTTAGGGTTTAGGTTTATAAGATTATATATATAGAGAGAGCAGGGCGCGAGGTCTCGTTCGCGGGCGGGTGCCGCAGGGCTCGGGGAAACTAGCGGTTGGGGTCTGGGCTCTAGGCTCTGGTTCAATTTGATTACAATTTGCTTAGTTTAGTTTTTTCAATTCTTTTCTTTTCTTTATACCATTATTTATATATATATATATATATATATATATATATATATATATATATATAAATATAATTCCAGAAAAAAATTGATTAGTACCTTCTAAATTCTATCATCCATTTTACAAAGTTCCTTAAAATAAATTAAAAATAAAAATTATAGTTTTTGTTCAACAATTTCTAAATGAATAGCTACCTAGTAATTAAAATTTAATAGATTATATTTTCTATTTGGCTAAGAGATACTATAAATAATTAATTAAATAATTATTGTTTAAAATTAGGGATTTTACATTCTACCCAACTCATAAAAATTTCGTCCTCGAAATTAAAACTAAGCTACGATAGAAAAATCAAAGATGGTATAAGGTTTAATTGAACAAGTAAATTCATACCTTGGTCTACGAACAGATACGGAAAACGTTTGCGCATGTTGTCCTCACACTCCCAAGTGGATTCTCCTGGCGCATCGTGCTTCTATGCCACGTGGACCAAGGGAATAGACTGGTTCCTCAACACTTTCTCTCGACGATTAAGGATCCCCATGGGTTGCTCTTGGTATGACAAGCTCAGCCCAATGGTGATCTCTGAGTGGTCGAGAACATGACTGCTATCTGCCATATATTGTCTAAGTTGCAAAACATGGAATACATCATGTACTCCCTCAAGTGAAGGTGGTAGTGCCAATCAATACGCCACTTCTCCCACTCTCTCTAGCACGTCAAATTGTCCAATACCTTGGGCTCAACTTGCCACGCCCTTCGAATCGAATGGTGCCTCTAGTAGGTGATATCCTCAAGAAGACATGATCACCTTCTTTAAACTCCAAGGGACGACGATGAAGGTCTGTCCACTGCTTCTGTCTGTCTTGCGCTGCTCGCAAGTGCCCTTGTATCTTCTTCACTGTCTCTACGGTGTTGATTACCAACTCTGGTCTCAAAATCTGACGTTCTTCCATGTCACTCCAACACACGGGAGACCTACACTTTCTTCCATATAATACTTCAAATGGAGCTATCTGGATACTCGCTTGATAGCTATTATTGTAAGAAAACTCCACAAGATATAGGTGGTCCTCCCATGATCCTCCAAAGTCTAACATACAAGCCCTCAACATATCCTCTAGTGTCTGAATAGTACATTCGGACTGTCCACCCGTCTGCGAGTGATAAGATGTATTGAACTTCAGATGAGTCCCAAGACTCTCTTGCATGCTTCTCCAAAAGTGAGATATGAAACGAGAATCCCTGTCTGACACAATGCTGTCCGGAATATCGTGCAACCTCATGATCTGCCTCATGTATAAGTCAGCCAAAGCTTCTGTAGACTGGCCAACTCTAAAGGTAAGAAATAGGCAGACTTGGTGAGTCGATCCACTATTACCCATACTGCATCTCTCCCACTTGGACTCTTATGAAAACCCCTGACAAAGCCCATAATAATGTGCTCCCACTTCCATTCAGGAATCAGAAGTGGTTACAGTAACCCTGTTGTTCTCTAATGCTCCGCATTTACCTGCTGACATATTAGATATTTGGCTACAAAGCGAGCTATCTCTCTTTTTATCCTATGCCACCAAAAATGTTGTCGTAAGTCACGGTACATCTTAGTGCCTCAAGGATGAATAGAATATATCGAACTATGAGCTTCTGCCATCAACTCCTGTCGAATCTCTCTATTGGGAATATATAGACGATTACCACATCATAATATTCCGTCACCATGAATGCGCAATCATGTATGCTCTCCGGCCTCTGTCCTTTCTTTCAATCTCCTGAATCTGGCATCCGTAGGCAAAGCTGCCTTGATCCTCTCTATTAGTGATAATTGTACTTGCAAGTTGGCTAATGTCCCATCTGCTCCAGGTAATATCACTTCTATGCAAAGTTCTTGCAAGTCCTCCAATAATTCCCTCTGTGTCGTCAAGAAGTATGCTGCTGGTTTCTGACTTAACGCGTCTGCTACTACGTTAGCCTTGCCTGGGTGATAATGTAGCTCTATCTCAAAATTCTTTATCAACTCAAGCCACCAACGTTGCCTCATATTTAACTCCTTCTGCATGAAGATATACTTGAGGCTTTTGTGGTCTGTATAGATCTCCACTCGTTCCCCATATAGGTAATATCTCTATAGCTTTAGAGGAAAAACAACAGCCGCAAGCTCCAAGTCATGAGTTGGATAATTCTTCTCTTGTACTCATAACTGTCTAGATGCATATACAATCATCTTGTCATGTTGCATCAACACGCATCCCAAGTCTTTTCCTAATGTGTCACTATAAATCAACTAACCTCCTGATCCTGATGGAATAGTCAATATTGCTGTTGTGGTCAGTCGCTTCTTCAACTCCTCGAAAGCGACTTGACACTCGTCGGTCCATATAAACTCTTAATCCTTGTAGGTCAACCGAGTCATAAGCGCTGCTATCCTCGAGAAGTTCTACACGAACCGTCGATAATATCCTAAGAAAACTCCTCACCTCATATGCTGATTTAGGAACGGGCCATGTCTCGACTGCCGATATTTTTTTAGGTCAACAGAAATACCATCTTCCGTAATGACATACCCAAGAAACGAGACTATATCCAAGAAAAACTTATATTTACTGAGCTTTGCATATAATTGCTCTCTCTTCAAGGTCTCTAGGATGATCTTTAGGTGCTTCTCGTGCTCCTCGTGGCTCTTCGAATAGACAAGTATGTCATCTATGAAGACGATCATGAACTGGTCTAAATACTGATGGAATACTCGATTCATTAAGTCCATAAAGATAGCTGGAGCATTGGTCAACCCAAATGGCATGACCAGAAACTCGTAGTGTCCATATCTTGTCCTGAATACGGTCTTCGGGATGTCCTGCTTCTGTACCTTCACCTGTTGATATCAAGATCTCAAGTTTATCTTCGAGAATACCTTGGCTCCACTAAGCTGATCAAATAAGTCATCAATGCGTGGTAATAGATATTTATTCTTCACGGTCACTGCATTTAAGGCTCTGTAGTCAATGCACATGACCCATCCTTCTTTGGTACAAACAACACTGGTACTCCCCAGGGTGATGCACTTGGTCGGATGAAACCTTTCTCCTCTAATTCCTTCAACTGTACCTTCAGCTCATCCATCTCCTTCTTTGCCAATCTATAAACATGCGACGCTATTGGTGCTACTCCCGGTGTCAATTCAATCAAGAATTCTACGTCTCTGTCTAGAGGTAATCCAGGCAATTCCTCTGGAAAGATGTCTTGAAACTCTAAAATAATGGGGTGATAAATAACGTCGTCCATTGCAAGCTGCACACTATCAAGGGCTTCTGTGGATCCTCGTGCAAACTCAAGTTCCGGCTGGCCTAGTATCTTAAAAAGAATGCTTCCTCCAAAATAGTCGAAGAAAGCGTGGTACTTACTTAGCCAGTCTATCCCAAGCACAATATCAAAAGTGGGCATAGGGAGGACTAAGAGTCGGGCATTCATCTCTCTGCCATAAATTACTACAGGACACGATCTACAAGTCCGACTAACAGGTACAACTCCTCCTCCGGTGAGAATTCTAACACAACTAGGTAATGGTGTAGTGGCAATATTGTGTTTGGCAATAAAACTAGAAGATGTGAACGAGTGGGTGACTCCCGTATCAAATAATGTCATAGCAAAAAAAGTAAAAGCAAGAGTAATACCTGCTATGACATCGATCTCCTGATCCATGTCATCCACTTCTAGTGCAAAAGCTTGTACATTCCTCTGTGGAAGTCTATGACTGGCCCTCGTGTACTGATCCTCCTGAGTAGGTAGCGGTGGTCCCCGCTAAAATCCTTCGGCTGCGGGGGTCGAGGTGCTCCTGGTTTAGTCATCTGTTGAACTGGCGTCGGTATTGGAAGTGCTAGCCTCTGTACTAGCGGTGGAAGTGTCAATGTCTGCTGCATTGGATAGCCTCTTGCCATATGCTGTCCGAAAATACATCTAATACATTGTCCCAAGCGAGTCCGACAGTCTCTCAAAATATGTCCGCGTTTCCCATAATAACTGCAATGGGGCTTCTCCGAATTCTGGTATGGTCCTGCTCTGTGCTGATGCTGTTGTTGCTGTGCCAAAGGATGCCTGATAGGCCCTCCTTGCTGTGTCCTTGTTGGTCCTTGCTATGTCTTCAGTTGACCTTATTTTTCCCTGCTGATGGTCTCTTGTAACCTAGCTTCTGTCAATAATTCGGCATAAGAGATCCGGGACTGTGAGCTAGTATAGTGTTGGAACTCCTGAGTCAGACCGCGATGAAATCTCTTAGCCTTCTCCAAGTCATTCGGTATCAAGGCAACACCATATTTACTAAGGCGACTAAACTTTGCATCATACTCGTCAACTGTCTTATTTCCCTGCTCCAGATGAAGAAACTGATCGTACAACGCATCCCTTACAGTGTCCGGGAAGTACTTCCTCTCAAAGCACTCCAAGAATTGTTCCTAAGTCTGATATGTACCCAACTGACGCTCCATTGATTTCCACCAGTGATGAGCGTTACCATCTAGCTGTGTCCTTACGCCTGTCATCCATAGAACGGTAGGCAGCTGTGATGCTTCTAATAACTTCTTGGTGTGGGTAATCCAGTTTGTGGTCTCCTCTGGGCTCTTTGTGGTGCCCCGTTCCCCCTATTCGGGGAGCGCGGCTAAGAAATACAAGACGGTATCGTTCGATCGGGATAGATTGAATTAAGAACTCGTCCTCGTTATGGATTTGTTTCTTCGGAATCGATTCCCATATTCAGTGGACCGTGCCCCCGGGATCGACTTAGCGGCAAAGTCAGGAGGGCCCTCTCCGCTGCATTCTTTGTTGCCTAGTTTTCGCTGTGGCTTGTTGCTTTCGTGCCTTGAGTTGGTTTTCGGGTTTGCTTGGGTTTTCTTGAACGGTTTCGATGGATTTCATTACTTTCGTTCTTAGGACTGCACTTCAATTCCGATAAGGGAGAGAGAGGAAGAAGTACTGATCAGCTGTTCGTGTTAATACAGGTGAACCAGCTGTAGTCGTCGCTCGAGCGGACGCCTAAAGCACTTCCTTCCTTCCTCCTTCCAACCACTAAAGTGAGTGGCTACCAACCCGATTAGCTAGCCCTTTTTGCTAGTCTTCACATCTAATTCTTGTGTTCGTGCTTGCCCCGATCAAACGATACCAAGTAATAACTAAAAGATATCAAGATAATAAGGGAATAGACTTGGATCTGTATGCTTGTCATTGAAACTTGTGAACGGTTACTTACTACATGCTTGCTTATTCAAAATGTTTACCATATGCATATATACAAGTTAGAATGCTTACTTCTTCTTCTATAAATATGCTATATGTAGAACACCCTTTGCCATGCATCAATTATTCAGGGAGACTATGCAAAATACATCACACAATGCTACATATCCCTTGAATTCATTGCCTCAGCTACATAAATGCAAACTTAACACAAACGCCGTTGATCACGGACAACTTGTGCACAAGGCCTCTCGGTTCCTGCGGACGGTCGCTGGGGCACTGGCACCGATCCGATCCGGACGGAACCTCAAGATTAGTCTCTCCCATAGGCGGGGTGGCGTGTAGCGATATATGTGCCTCCGTCACCTTAGCCCGAGACTAAGACCGTCCATTATGGCATCAAAGCCAGTGATCCCCTCGTATATTTAAACCTGTTGCAACTAACTTGTGTCTTCTTGACAAGGAAGGCAAGGTAAGTATTGTGCAGGTGGTTCAGACGGACAGGTAAATATCACCAAACGGTGGCGGGTTATTTCAATAATTCTATATCTATGTCTTGTTGTAAAATGAACTAAGGCAAGATAGAAACCCACGATAAATATGCATGCTTCATTAAAACAATGTGTTGATTGGTATAGTTAGGTTAGCTTGCCTTCACCAGTACGTTTCGATGTACTGACCCTCGTTGAAACAGGTTCCCCGCGCTAGGAGAACCAAGCGAGGAGCAGGAGACAAACCCCCAATCCAGTCCAGCTGTAGGCACACCTCGACCGTGTCACCTTTGACGCATTTTAAAGAAGAAGCCTTTTGAAGAAGAAGCTAGCCACCAAAGCAACCATGCAGCTTCGTGGCAAGGCAGTCGTTCCGACCCAAGGTCTTATATTTTGAGATGTAGTAAAGGATGTAATGTACGGGACTGCTATCTCATTTTGTGTCAACACTTTTGTAAGCCCACAGAGGCAATCCTTATGACTCAGTTCAAGGAGTTTGTAATAGATGTTCATATTATCAATAAAAGAGAACTTTTCCATGTTTCAATCTGTGTTCAATTATCTGCGTACTCTGAATATGTGCTCGCTATGCGAAACAAAAATACTTAGCCTTGTGCGGTGCGCAACCTAGGCCCGCATGGCGGTCACGCCCGGGGGACGACTAACGATTCCACGGAATCGGGGTGTGACATGTTGGTATCAGAGCACAGCTTCAAAGTTCCTTGATTCATAAACTGGAAAAGTTCCCTTAGCGATAACTCGCCTATGCGAACTCCTGAACTCATTAAGGCCAAATGAGATACGTTCATGCAATAAGTCCATAATACATTATGATCCTGATCTAAATTACCTCTTTTGAAGGAATGACGCAAGCGCAACCATCAGCGCTAGCGCCAGGCGAGCCACGGACTCAGGAGAGCAGCTCCGGAACATCAGGAAGCTCTCGGAGCCAACGGGGCATGTCTCAAACAGATTCGATTCAACAAGTGGTGCAAATATTAACCGAGCAAAGACAGAGGGATGATGCCCGCCAAGCCAAGTTCGAGAGCAATCTAGAGGCTCGACTCTCAGTCCAACAAAAGCAGGTAGATACCCTGCAGCAGCTTGTTCAGACCCTGGCCTCCAACCATTCTGCCACGACCACAGCTACGCCAGTGGAGCAGCCAGTACTTGAAGTCGAAACACCGCTAGTGCCAAGGACGAGGGAAGTGACTACCTTTACCTTTGCAAACTTCAAGAAGGTCTGCAACACGCCATTTAAGGGGACTGAGGACCCAATCGTGGCCCTAGATTGGCTCGCCGAGCTTGAAGATCATTTTTCTCTCCTGGATGTGCCGGAAGACAAGCGCGTCACTTGTGCCAAACTACTGCTTCACTTCAATGCGCACGACTGGTGGGACGTGCATCGACGATCTCTTCAACTTGGCCATGGAGAGGAGGCGATCGCGTGGACGACCTTTCGTGCCACGTTTGAGGAGGAGTTTATACCCCCGCCTCTACGACGTCAACGGGAAAATGAGTTCGTTCAGCTCCGGCAGGGCAGTATGACGATGAAGCAATACTCAGCAGAATTCAACAAACTGGCCAAATTTGCTACCGCTTACCTACCGGATGCAGCGAGTCGTGCCAGACGATTCGAAGGAGGGCTACGTCCTGGTATCCACGGGCACGTATCCGTTCCACAGTATCAGACGATGAGGGAAGTTTTAAACCATGCCCTCTCCCTTGAACCGCAGTATCCTCACGTTGCCACCGGCGCTGTGCAAACCCCCAATCACAAACGCCAAGGCAACGATAGAGGAAACACAGCTGCAAAGTGCCCTAACAACGGCGGTTCGAAAAAGGGAAACTCGGGGCAACGATGTGATTTCTGTAGAAGGACAGGGCACGTCGAAAGTGAATATCGCCGGAAGCATGGGTTATGTCTCATTTGTGGAGCTTCCGATCACGCCCTTCCCAACTGTCCAAAGTTCACCGAGCGCCGTCCTCCCCAACAAAATCAGACTCCGACACCTCAGGCAAATCGAGCGGCACCTCAGCAAGGGCGTAATCAAGCTCAAGGCCGAGTCTACACCATGATACGGGAAGAAGCATTAGCTTCGGATACCGTCGTGTCAGGTACCTTACTTTTCAATAATATACCTGCTCGCGTTCTATTTGATTCAGGTGCAACGCATAGTTTTATTTCCATAAATTTTGCCGTGGAAAACAATATAAAAATGACTCCGTTGCACTTAGATTTAAATGTTAGCACCCCCTCTGGTACAAAAATCCCTGTTCGTTCAGTATGCCTAGGTGGTTACATTTGTATTGGGGAGAAGAAGCTGTCGCTCGATGTCTTAGTTCTAGATGTTAGGGACTATGATATCATCTTGGGAATGGACTGGCTAGGCGCATGCGCAGCAACTATTGAGTGTGCAGAGAAGCGAGTCATTTTTCGTCTGCCCGGAGAAGCCGTGTTCTGTTACACCAGTAGTCCAGCGAACGATGCGACCAAGGCCTGCATGGTGATTTCGGCAAAATCTGCTCGGCGAATGCTCTACACAGGCTGTGAGGGATTTCTAGCATCAGTTCGGGATGCGCGGCAGGACTACGCAGACGTCGAGCCTAATTCCGTTGAGGCAGAGTTCCCCGACGTGTTTCCGAGCGAACTACCCGGCATGCCGCCCGATCGAAAGATTGAATTCACTATCGACACATTTCCAAATACACAGCCGATTTCAAAGCCTCCGTACAGAATGGCACCTGCAGAGCTGAATGAATTAAAGCACCAACTCCAGGAATTGCTTGATCGCGGGTTCATCCGTCCGAGCGTGTCTCCTTGGGGCGCTCCCGTGCTCTTTGTGAAGAAAAAGGACGGAACTCTACGCCTCTGCATCGACTACAGAGAATTGAACAAGGTCACAATCAGAAACAAATATCCTCTGCCACGGATTGATGACTTGTTCGATCAACTACAGGGTGCAGCAGTATTTTCAAAAATAGATCTTCGCTCGGGCTATCACCAGCTGAAGATTAGGCCAGAGGATACCCCCAAAACTGCTTTCCGAACCCGGTACGGTCATTACGAGTTTTCCGTAATGCCGTTCGGACTGATGAATACGCCTGCAGCATTCATGGACGTTATGAATCGGGTATTTAGACCTTTCATCGATAAATTTGTGGTAGTTTTTATCGATGACATCTTGGTGTACTCGAAGACTAGGGACGAGCACGCAGGACACCTGCGGATGGTGTTGCAAACCCTTCGAGACAACAAGTTGTACGCCAAACTGAGTAAATGTGAGTTTTGGCTAGACAGTATATCCTTTTTGGGCCATGTTATCTCGTCTCAAGGCATCTCAGTTAACCCAAAAAAGGTAGAAGCCATTACACAGTAGAAACATCCGGAATCAGCTAGCAACATCCGAAGCTTTCTTGGACTGGCAGGATACTACCGTCGGTTCATACAGAACTTTGCTAGAATTGCTTCGCCCTTGACGCAGCTCACACGGAAGGGTGCGAAGTTTACTTGGACGGACGACTGTGAAGCTTCATTTATGGAGTTAAAGCAGCGCCTCATCTCCGCCCCGGTCCTCACTTTGCCAAACGGACCAGATGACTTCAAAATATATAGCGATGCATCAGGAAGGGGACTAGGATGTGTCCTGATGCAACGGGACAAAGTGATAGCCTATGCATCTAGACAGCTAAAGCCTCACGAGCAGAACTACCCAACGCATGACCTCGAGCTTGCCGCGGTAGTGTTTGCATTAAAGCTGTGGCGCCACTATCTTTATGGCGTGCCGTGTGAAATCTATACGGACCACAAAAGTTTGAAATATTTGTACACTAAAAAAGATTTGAATCTTCGGCAGCGGCGATGGCTTGAACTCCTAAGCGACTTCGATCTCATGATCAGATACACGCCTGGTAAGGAAAATGTCGTAGCTGACGCACTGAGTCGAGTATTTACAGGAAGTTTGGCTATTGATGATAGGCTGCGCCGAGATCTTGAATCACTGGGCATTACCTTAAAAATCAGATACACAAAGTGGGCGCAAGTATCACAACTGCGCCTCAAACCCGACTTGTTACAACGAGTGAAGATCGCTCAGAAGGACGACCCGTTCCTGCAAAAGATTCATGCCCTTATCTCAGCAGGGAAGGCGTCCGACTTTGCGGTAAGCACGGATGGGATGCTTCGAGTGAAGGAAAGACTGTGCGTTCCAAGCGACGCGGCCCTCAGGGAAGAGATACTCACGGAAGCTCACTATGCTAGTTATACTTCTCATCCGGGTAGCACAAAGATGTATCGGGATCTTCGTACGACGTTTTGGTGGCACGGCTTGAAAAGGGATGTGGCGCAGTTTGTGTCGCATTGCATGGCTTGTCAACGAGTAAAGGCCGAGCACCAGAAACCAGGCGGAGAATTACAAAGCCTTGCTATTCCGGAGTGGAAATGGGATGATATAACGATAGATTTTATCGTTGGTTTGCCGAGGACGCAACGGGGACATGATGCAGTCTGGGTTATCGTCGATCGACTCACCAAGTCAGCTCACTTCCTGCCTATCAAGTCTACTTGGAGTGCCGACCGCCTGGCTCAGATATATCTCAACGAAATCGTTCGACTCCATGGCGTGCCAGTAACCATAGTCTCCGATCGAGATGGTCGATTCATATCACGTTTCTGGGGAAGCCTGCAGTCAGCAATGGGGACGAAGTTGAAGTTTAGCTCCGCCTACCATCCACAGACCGATGGCCAAACCGAATGTGTCAACCAGATCCTCGAAGACATGTTACGACTCTGCGCCTTGGACTTGAAGACGAGTTGGGACCTTCATCTACCTTTAGCTGAATTTGCTTACAACAATAGTTATCAATCAAGCATTCAAATGGCGCCGTATGAGGCGTTATACGGGCGGAAGTGTAGATCTCCTATCTGCTGGGACGAAGTTGGAGAACGACAAGTACTTGGCCCTGAGCTCGTGGAGCAGACCGTCCAGAAAGTCCGGCTGATTCGGGATAGATTAAAAGTAGCTCAAAGCCGTCAAAAGAGCTACGCAGACACACATCGAAGACCGCTAGAGTTCCAAGTAGGCGACCGAGTATTCCTCAAGGTCTCGCCCATGCGAGGAGTCAGCAGGTTCGGGGCAAGAGGAAAGCTAAGTCCGAGATTTGTCGGCCCATTCGAAATACTAAAGCGGGTTGCCTCAGTTGCGTATCAGAATGCTCTACCACCATCCCTATCCGACGTACACGATATATTACATGTTTCACATCTTAGGAAATATGTGTACGACCCAAGCCATGTGGTAGACCTGGACCAACTGAACCTTCAAGCCGACTTGACGTATGTAGAACAGCCTGTGCAAATTTTGGATAGAAAAGAAAAGCTGCTTCGGACTCGTTCGGTTCCTCTCGTGCGCATGCTTTGGCGGAATCACTCTGTCGAAGAATCTACTTGGGAGCTTGAATCCGAAATGAGGGAAAGGTTCCCCTCATTATTTCCTAGTGGTAGGTTCGATTCTTTAAGTTTCGGGACGAAACTTCCAATTAGTTGGGTAGGATGTGGTGCCCCGTTCCCCCTATTCGGGGAGCATGGCTAAAAAATACAAGACGGTATCGTTCGATCGGGATAGATTGAATTAAGAACTCGTCCTCGTTATGGATTTGTTTCTTCGGAATCGATTCCCATATTCAGTGGACCGTGCCCCCGGGATCGACTTAGCGGCAGAGTCAGGAGGGACCTCTCCGCTGCATTCTTTGTTGCCTAGTTTTCGCTGTCGCTTGTTGCTTTCGTGCCTTGAGTTGGTTTTCGGATTTGCTTGGGTTTTCTTGAACGGTTTCGATGGATTTCATTGCTTTCGTTCTTAGGACTGCACTTCAATTCCGATAAGGGAGAGAGAGGAAGAAGTACTGATCAGCTGTTCGTGTCAATACAGGTGAACCAGCTGTAGTCGTCGCTCGAGCGGACGCCTAAAGCACTTCCTTCCTTCCTCCTTCCAACCACTAAAGTGAGTGGCTACCAACCCGATTAGCTAGCCCTTCTTGCTAGTCTTCACATCTAATTCTTGTGTTCGTGCTTGCCCCGATCAAACGATACCAAGTAATAACTAAAAAATATCAAGATAATAAGGGAATAGACTTGGATCTGTATGCTTGTCATTGAAACTTGTGAACGGTTACTTACTACATGCTTGCTTATTCAAAATGTTTACCATATGCATATATACAAGTTAGAATGCTTACTTCTTCTTCTATAAATATGCTATATGTAGAACACCCTTTGCCATGCATCAATTATTCAAGGAGACTATGCAAAATACATCACACAATGCTACATATCCCTTGAATTCATTGCCTCAGCTACATAAATGCAAACTTAACACAAACGCCGTTGATCACGGACAACTTGTGCACAAGGCCTCTCGGTTCCTGCGGACGGTCGCTGGGGCACTGGCACCGATCCGATCCGGACGGAACCTCAAGATTAGTCTCTCCCATAGGCGGGGTGGCGTGTAGCGATACGTGTGCCTCCGTCACCTTAGCCCGAGACTAAGACCGTCCATTATGGCATCAAAGCCAGTGATCCCCTCGTATATTTAAACCTGTTGCAACTAACTTGTGTCTTCTTGACAGGGAAGGCAAGGTAAGTATTGTGCAGGTGGTTCAGACGGACAGGTAAATGTCACCGAACGGTGGCGGGTTATTTCAATAATTCTATATCTATGTCTTGTTGTAAAATGAACTAAGGCAAGATAGAAACCCACGATAAATATGCATGCTTCATTAAAACAACGTGTTGATTGGTATAGTTGGGTTAACTTGCCTTCACCAGTACGTTTCGATGTACTGACCCTCGTTGAAACAGGTTCCCCGCGCTAGGAGAACCAAGCGAGGAGCAGGAGACAAACCCCCAATCCAGTCCAGCTGTAGGCACGCCTCGACCGTGTCACCTTTGACGCATTTTGAAGAAGAAGCCTTTTGAAGAAGAAGCTAGCCACCAAAGCAACCATGCAGCTTCGTGGCAAGGCAGTCGTTCCGACCCAAGGTCTTATATTTTGAGATGTAGTAAAGGATGTAATGTACGGGACTGCTATCTCATTTTGTGTCAACACTTTTGTAAGCCCACAGAGGCAATCCTTATGACTCAGTTCAAGGAGTTTGTAATAGATGTTCATATTATCAATAAAAGAGAACTTTTCCATGTTTCAATCTGTGTTCAATTATCTGCGTACTCTGAATATGTGCTCGCTATGCGAAACAAAAATACTTAGCCTTGTGCGGTGCGCAACCTAGGCCCGCACGGCGGTCACGCCCGGGGGACGACTAACGATTCTACGGAATCGGGACATGACACTCTTAGTGCCTTTATACGGCTTTGGACCCATTTGTATAAAGTCCTTGACTGAACCCACTCTAGCTCGCGGTACTGGTACTAGTGCCTAAGCTGGTACAGAAGCCTGTGCAGCCATTCTCTCAAGTGCTGCCAAAAATTCTTGCCTCTGCTCTACCACTTGCTACCTCTGCTCTATGGCTAGTGCGACCGCCTGTTGTCTCTGTTCCTACATCATCATTTGAAAGAATTGGAACAACTGTATTTGGCCATCCTGTGGTGTCGATGAAGCAAAAAAGTCCCATTAGGTGAAGCGGAAAGATCAGATGGATCTGGATTGTGAGTCTGTCCATCCGGCCCCGAAAGTCTAGGAGTCGTCAAGGTATCCCCTCGAGTTTGGCCGTTGACTCCTGAAGGTGTGTTGCCTCCGGCGGCAGTACATCCACTACGCGAATCTATCTCTCTGAAAGAGGTGGACGAAACGATTAGAAGAAGTATAGGAATCAAAAAAGGATGCAAGAATTTAAATAGGAAGTTGGAAGGGAAGATGAGTTTTATTCAAGCGTGGATGAGATCCTACACTCTATTCCTATACGCAGGATTGTTCGGTACAGTAACGTAACAGAGAAAATATATTCAAGACCTACATGGGCCACCACAAAAATATGTTACGCTCCAGTCCCAAAATACGTAGGACTAGGAATACGTAACACGCCATCCGTATGTATACAAACTCTAATATATGGAAACCATACATACACGTACGCTGTATTATGAATATTAAATCCACTAGTGGTAATATACTATCAACAAGTCACACGCAATCTATATCTCATCCACAGCACAAATAAAAAAATAGGAATAGATAACTAAATATCAAATGTGAAGTCTCAAAGTATGATAGTCGGGTGGAAACAAATCGACTATACTAAAAACTACTAAATGAGAGAAGAGATTAAACTCTAATATAAAATGAATGTCCATAAAAGAAATAGCAACTAGAATATCCATCAGCTGCGATGAATCAAAGGTACTCCGAAGGTAAGACCTCCTCAGTCTGGTATGAAGCGTCAGGTCCGGGTCCGTACTCCTGTGGATACTCCTGCAAGTTTATACTTGGAAAGGGACCAGGTCCTCAGAGGGACATAACAAGATACATAGAATCATGCCAATAAAGTACTGAAAATTAACATCCAATGGGTCACCTAACCTTCTATGTGAATGCAGTTTAAGAACAACTTTCTAATAAGTGGGCTATCTGGATAAAATGGGATTGGCATGATTCTCTTGGAGATTCAGGGGCCTAAAAAGCATGTCGTCTTTTGAACGCCAGAGGCCGCCTGATAATATATAATATATAGTGGTCGTCATGGCCGCGCATCTCCGGCGGAGCGTACGGGTTACACAAGGAAAGTGCAAAGGAGCCCAAACACCTTACTTGTTGTTCTTCCTACCCCATGCTCTAAGCATTTCACATCCATGACACAATAATACCTCTAAATAACTGCTAGGTCTTCTAGCATGCAAAATTTCTATCAATAGTTATCCCTATCCGTCGCACGACCTATACGTACCAGTGGCCAGCCGAGTACGCAAGTTCGTGTCCTACATGTGACTCACACTCGTGTAATAATAGTGTCATGGCCAATGAAATATAAGGATGCCTCATGATAATGGGGTGGTCTCATAAACTAGGTCGACATACATATATATAAATAAAAATAGAATACGACGTCACCGTCGTTGCACCCAAGTTATCCTTGGACGCACAGTTTATATAGCAATTAAAAATATATGAACTAAATGGACAGAAATAAAATACATGCAGCATATGAAATATAAATCACAGTACAATGGTAAGGTATACTTGCCTGGCAAGAAATCTGTAAAGTTTAAGCGTCCCGATGTCAAGTACACAGGATCAGGAACTAAGGCCTCCGAATAAACATCTCCGGATACTGAAATAAACGTCACCAACATTTCTGGAATCAGCAAGATAGTTAGAAAATACTACCCTTTCGTCCGATTTGGATACAGGGGCAAAACGATAATTTTGGGTCAAAGCGGAGTCCACAAGTGGCCCATTTTGCACCGAAAAGCATGTCCGGGGTAAAGGTCTCTAAATGGAACAAATTATAGGTCAAACAAATTCTAAACGTCAATACAAACTCAACGGTATGTCCAATTTTGAATTCCAGTGAGCCGAACACAAATTTGCCCAAAAAGTCAACCGTGGGGCCCGTAATTAGACGACTTGGTCAACTATCTCAGAATCGCGTGAAACTTGGGTCACAGGACCAGCATGATACCACGAATCCAATGGTGCAAGTTTTGTCGCATTTCGACGAGCGTAGACTAAATGGTGGGGTATTTTGCAAAAGTCACGATACGGGAATTTTTTGCGGATACGGGTTGATTCCGACACGCATACACGTCCTAATCTGTTTCCGCGAAGCCCACACGTCAGGATATACCATACGTGCCTTTCGGTGCAATTGGTACGCGATAGGGCGGTCTCAGGGTCGGCGTGGATTGGAGAGGAATAGGGTTAGGGTTTAGGTTTATAAGATTATATATAGAGAGAGCAGGGCGCGGGGTCTCGTTCGCGGGTGCCGCAGGGCTCAGAGAAACTAGCGGTTGGGGTCTGTGCTCTGGGATCTGGTTCAATTAGATTAGAATTTGCTTAGTTTAGTTTTTTTTCAATTATTTTCTTTTCTTTATACCATTACTTATATATATATATATATATATATATATATATATATATATATATATATATATATATATATATATATATAATTCCAGAAAAATTTTTATTAGTACCTTCTAAATTCTATCATCCTTTTTACAAAGTTTCTTAAAATAAATTAAAAATAAAAATTATAGTTTTTGTTCAACAATTTCTAAATGAATAGCTACCTAGTAATTAAAATTCAATAGATTATATTTTCTATTTGGCTAAGAGATACTATAAATAAATAAATAAATAATTATTGTTTAAAATTAGGGGTTTTACAATCTATATGTATATATATGTGTGTATATGGATGTATGTGTGTGTGTATGAGGGGGGCAGTAGCTCAGCAGCTAGTAGCAGCGTGTGAAGCAACGCATGCAGCAGCAGCAGCAGCGAGCGCTGCAGCGTGCCGCAGCGAGCTGCAGCAGCGCGTGGATGCAGCAGCAACCTTCACTCTACTTGCATTGACTGCAGTATTAGCACAGCAATGGAGTATCAGTAGCATGCACACACTGCAGTATCAGCAAGTTCAGCAATAATGTATCCAGCATACGCACATCAACTGAAGAACAACAATACAGTAGTAGCAACAACATTGTTCAAGGCAGCAGCAGGGGTTTCCAATTAGGTAAGGTAGTTCAGCAGTTAGTTAAGGTAAGTGATTAGTTAGTTATTGTTAAGTCCAATTAGTTTTATTAATAATGTAGTAGTCAAGTGTATTGATAGGTAGCTATGTATATAGATACATTGTTATCTAATATGTAGATATACATATATATACTTATTAGACTAATAACTATATGTATATATGTATATAAGTTAATGGTAAGTTAGTATGTAGTATTGTATATATATATACATATATATATATATATATAATATATATATATATATATATATATATATATATATATACATATATATATATATATATATATATATATATATATATATATATGTTGTTAGTATTAGGTAATTAGTAGTATGTAATAGTTTAGTTATGTTAAGTTTATAGCTAGTGTATTGGTATGTTAGCATATAGTAGTGTATTAGCAGTTAGCTATACCCTAGGATTTGAATTACCTTATGATACCAAGGTAATGTCAAGGTATCGGTCGATACTCAAGGTATTGGGTTTGAGTATCAAGATGGGTGTGTAGGTAGTGAGATACGCATTGGTTGAAAGCCAAGGTATCCAGTTTGCATTAGTTAGCTTAGATACTATATGTATTGTATTGTCTTGTATATATATATAAATCAGTATTTTATATCAAAAACTTGCGTATCCTATGATACGATATTTTGTGTGTATCGTAGTGTCTTAGCGTAACTAGTATGGCCTAGTTTTATAGTGTATGGACCTAATATCCTAGAGTTAGACTCATACAACTTAGAAATAGCTAGTTTGACCAAGTTTGACTAGTTTGACCAAGAGTTGACCTAGTTTGACTGTTTTGACTTAGAAATGGCTTTATGACCTAGAATTGAACTAGTTTAACTTAATTTTATTCCAACACCTCGTATTAATGTGATATTCCAGATGTAGGTCTGTGTGACACCAGTTCGGACACAGTTTTACATTCATTGCTCTGGACTGCAGACGAGTACATTCTCTGATAGTTTTTATTATTTGATAATTACTATAATGCAAGTATTTAAAAATATTTTACATGACTCTTAACACATTGGTACACGGACTAGTATACACATGGATCAGTCATGGGATGTTATTTATTATTTTATTGTTCCTCGTGTTCTCATATGGTTAAAATACAATATTTAATATTAGACAAAGTTCAATGTTTAATGTTTACAATACCTTGAGTATCTTCCATCGTAACGTGTCATGGTTGGATCCATTGTACTAGTCGGGGGAAAGGAGAAGTGTTAGCTAGATATGTGATCAAATCCTAGACAATGTTCAATCTTCAATGTTTAACTTAGACAATATTTATCCAATGTTAATTAGATAATGTTCACCCAAGCCGGTCACATATCTAACTAGTATTCAAAAACTTAGCATAGTTACAGTTCTTCACCATATTCTATTTTAATATCTTATTCTATTTTATCGTGATCAGTGTATATCATATTGCTCTTGTTTACTTGTTTCTTCTACCATAGTATGATATTGTTTATTGTTTCTTATTTTGTATTATATTCTCTATTTCTGTTTATAGTTGTTATCAATTAATTGGAACTGATATTGGATTGTACTTCGCTTCAATCCTAACTGGATATATTTTTCAGATGAATGGTTAGTGAGGATGTGTCCCACTTACTACGGACCAACAAATGGAGTCACCTGAGGATGTAGTGCCAAACACTGAGGCCATTTAGATTTTTATATCTTATAGTAGTTGTTTCTAATTAGACATTGGATTATATTATTATTTTAAGATCTTGAGTTGTGTTTAGATGTTGAGTTGGACATGTGATGTAATGAGGCTTGTATTTCTTTTCTTTCTATTTTATATTGTGCTTACATCTTCCTTTAGTTTTATATATGATTGAGTATTGACTACCCTTTATTATATCATCATATTGCTCCTCCATTTGGAGTTGAGATGGCATGACAAGTATTTTATATGTTGTTGAGATGTTAGTTAGATAGAGTTGACCCAGACATCGTTCTACCGTCGATGTTGCGGCGTAGGCTGGGCGTACCCACGTACTCGTGCCCGAATATCCGGGTGCGGGTCGTGACACATTTTTAGTGGTGGCCCATACAGGTCAGGCTTCACAATAGTGCGATATCGTGGTAGTGCAACGGCTTAGTTATACTACTGCGAGCCTACGATAGGATAGGATATAGGATACTAGGATGAGAGCGTATATTCAGTCACAACTAGAAAATAATTTCAACCTAATTTTATCTTGCCATCTTTATCATTCTGAATATTGCTTTCTTGAAAATTTATATCCTTCTTTAATGATATTGTATCTTGCTCAATATTGATTCCTTATTTATAATATGTCTTAAGGATGTCGCCGAAGACGCGTTCCCAACGCTCAGGCGCAGTCAGCGAGATCAGTCACTTCATCGCCTATGAGGGCAGCACCAACAGACGATGTTCCAACAGCTATATTCTAGAGGTCCACTTCACTAATCCAGGTGGGCGTTTCCGCAGTAGCTTTCGGAGGTGCTCCACCTCCAGTACAGAGGACAACACCGACGTTTTCAGGGGATCTTCAATTTTTGTCACCCGCAGTCGATCAGACGCAGATGTTCGTACTCTTTCAACAGATGATGGATGCACAACAACGACAGTCAGAGGTTATGTGGCAGAGCATTGAGAATGCTCACCAGATTGTGCTTGCAGCAGTTGAGAGAGTCACCTTAGTCCAGCCACAGACGACACCGCCTCAGCCCGATCCATAGCAGCCGGGGTCAGGGACTATCATTAACTTCAAGAGGATGGGGCCTAAGGATTTTAAAGGCATCGAAGGAATCTTTTACGCATATGACTGGATAGAGGACATTGAGAGGGACCTACGATTGGCGCAGATTTTGGAGAGCTTGCGGGTAGAAGCGACGGGTAGTATGATGTTCGATATTGCACTGACATGGTTTAGGATAGACCCCAGGATATCAGCGCTGGGACTTACTTGGAAAGCTTTCAAAGAGCTTTTCAAGGAGAAGTTCTTCCCGGATGTGGCTTAGAGTACTTTGGAGTGTCAATTCCAGAACATCGTCCAAGGGAACTTGATGGTGGACGAGTATGCGGTGGAGTATTACCGATTGGGACGATTTGTTGAGGGACAGAATCCTCAGGCCAAGGCTAGAAAGTTCAGGAAGGGACTGAACAGTGAGATTAAGTCTCATACTAATATAGACCGTACCGCTGCTTTTTAGAAATTCTAAGACAGGCATAGAGGACGGAGGATGATTTAGAGCTTGTCTCCAAGAGGTCGAGAGACACTGGAGGAGCAAGTAGTAGTGCAGGCCCAGCGAAGCGCACCCACTTTCAGCAGTCGAGAGTATATCAACATCAACAGTACCTTGTGCCAGATAGGGCACCATCTCAACAGATACAACAGTTTCAGAAGCTACTTCATTAGGCACCGCAGCAGCCTCAGAGGCAGGCTCAGCAGACTTTTTTTTGTGCCTATTGTGGAAGGCATGGGCATGATTGGGAGAACTGTCGGAAGAGGCTCAGACTATGTTTGTATTGTGGTTCCCCTAACCATCAGATGAAGGAGTGTTCTAATAACCCGTATGGACCAGATCACGGTCAGAGAGGTGGAGCTAGGTGTCACTACCATATTTTCTAGGAAAGGGTATTTTCGTAATTTCCCTATTTAAATAATTATTGTGCTTGATAAATAATTAATTATTATATTATTTAATTATTGTTAGATGTTAGTTATTTATTTTGGACTTGTGTTAGTGGACCTAACTAGTTTAGTTTGGACCCATGGACCAACATGAATTAATTAGTTAAACTTAGCCCATTTAGAAAGCCCATTGTTAAGGAGATGGATTAAATTAATTAAATCATTAGACTAGAAGCTTCCTTCCTTAATTATTTCTTCATGAGAGGCCCCAAGGGGTATATTAGACATTACATGATAACTTGAGGGAGGGGAAATAGGGGCTAGCCTATTTAAATAGAGGAAGAAATTTCTCTCTCCTCTTTTCATTCCAAATCTAGATCTTGAATTTTCCACTACTAAATTTCCTTCATTCCCACTTCTTTTCCGTACCAAAATTCATTCCAATTCTTTCCCAAATCACCATTGGAGATATGAGAAGCACGGATCTAGAAGAAGGAAGCAAGGATCTACATAGAGGAGTAAGGATCTACAAGTTAGGAGCAATTTCATCTCAATTGGAGGTTTTATTGGGAATCCATCTCCCAATAAGTACAATTCAGTTTTTTCCCTTAAAATAGCTTTTAAATCTAAGATTTAACCATGGAAAATCAACCCATATGAATATACTACCCATAGGATTTCGTTTTGTGTCCATAGGAGGCCTATTGAGAAAGTTATGGTACTTTTTGTGTCAATTTTGGGGAGAATTCCGAGATTAACATTTGTTGTGTATGTCAATTGATCCTATAGATCAATTTGGCATGTGTTTATGTGTTTGGGGCTAGTATCGTGTCCATAATTGGGTACGTGTAGGTCGTATCCCAATAATTTGGTTATACGTGTTGATTTGGGGGTTTTTCCTCCGACACGGGACTTTGTACATGTTGTATTTTGACACGGACACGTAGATCTATATTTGACACTTTGTTTTGTTCATAAATATTATATGTGATTTGTTTGTGTCCTTCGAAGTGCAATTGGATGTGTGATGGACTCGTGTCACATGTATATCCTAGATCTAGTGGAATACGGTGTGATACTTTCTATGTGTTGTGTATTTATGTGTAGATCTAATTATTGTGCTTTTAATTCATGAGTTGTAATTATGCATATATATATATATATATATATATATATATATATATATATATTATATGTATTATAGTATATTTATTATAGTGTTTATTGTATCATAGATCTATGTACTATACATGTACTAATAGAATATATATATATGTAGCTTTCTTCTACATGCATTAATATATATGTTATAATATATTATATGGATATATATATATATATATATATATATATATATATATATATATATATATATATATATATGTTTATTAAATATATATGTATGTTTAATTGGATAATTATTTATGTAAATGTTATAGGATTATTTAAATATATGTATAGATGTAATTATACTATATTTATGTATGTGGCATGTCATAATATGTATATTATTATAGAGGGGGTGTTTATAGTTATTTGATATTTATATGTATAGATATATATATATATATATATATATTTATTGGGTTATATATATATGGATATATATATATATATATATATATATATATATATATATATATATATATATATATATATATATAAACCCAAACATATATATATATATATATATATATATATATGTATATATATATATATATATATATATATGTTATATATATTATTTTTAGTTCTTAGCGACAGCAGGTTAATGACAGTTGCTGTCATTAATATCAGCAGGATATAGCAGCAGCAGCTGTAGCAGTGGTGGCGGTTGCAAACTATCACCAAAGCAGCGGCAGCAGTGCATGTCAGAAATGACTATAAACACAATAAATATATTTAATATCAGCAGGATATAGCAGCAGGATATAGCAGCGGCAGCAGCAGTGCATGTCAGAAATGACTATAAACATTAATATCAGCAGGATATAGCAGCGGAAGCAGTGCATGTTATATATATTTAATGACAGCCGTCACAGTCATTAATAGCAGCAACAGCGGCGGGAAGAAGCAGCAGCGGCGACAGTGGAAGCAGTGACGGTTGCAAACTATCACCAAAGCAGCGGCAGCAGTGCATGTAGCGCCCCGCTCCGCATAGGCGCTATGTACAAGTGAGATCGTCTTGCTTGCTCGAACGAAAGTCTTCTCAGAGAGTTCCCGACGAATTAATCAATGTGAGTGGGCAGAACTGCATTATCTGATTCTTGCACGACTTAATAATGAATGCTTGTTTGCTTAAGAAGAATATTTTCATAAGAGAATGATAGAATCGACTCAGCATGCTAATAAGAGAACGCACATAGCTTGTCATTGAAACGAATCTGCTGCCTAACTAAGAGAATATGTATTGCTTGTCAGAAATGAAATAGAACCATTGATATGCTAAGAGAAAGATAGAAATGTTGCATGCTTAGTTACACCGACACAGCTCAAACGAACCCTTGCCATACTAAGAAGATCAGTAAATGAATCATTTGAACATGTCTTTGTGAATATGCTAAGAAGAGATAAGACTTTTGCATGTTAGTTATGGAACAAATCGTGCTAGGCACTATATGCTGTAAACCCCCTCACCAAAAATAAATATTTTGTGTATATTTTATATTAATATAGATATTGAATTTTTTTAGAGTATTTTGTTATTTAATTAGCAAATAAATTTCTTGATATATTTACTTATATAAATATTTATTTAGAATCATTTTTAGGTTATTTTAGATTTTTGAAATTAATTAGGATTTATTTGGATATATATAGTCTTAATATTAGATAGATGCTAATTTAGTATTAATAGATATTAATAAGATTTTATAAATTATTTGTATTATATTTAATTATATTCAAGATTATAAATTATTGAGATAGATTCAAACTCTACTTTAAATTAATTCAAATCATGAACCTACTAGGAAAGCAACTTAATGTATATCATATCCTTATTTAAATTCATCATAATCCTATCCAAATTAACCAATCCTAGTTGTATTTAATTAAGTAGTCTCCATCATTATAAATACCTCATCCTTCATATTTTTCTTCCCCAAATTCTATAGTCAAAATTCGTCATAAATTCAGCCTCATTTTCTACTAGTTATGACGAATTAAAAAGATGATATCTCCTAGCTCCGGACTCCAAACGTGCTCCAGTTTTTTTTGTTAGAACGATAATAAGGTTAGATTTCTGATTATATAAATTGTTTTTCTAAATTATTAGTATTAAATTCTAAAAAATTCGTAGAGTACAGCATGTCCAAAAATAGACGTGTTTTGATGTTTTCGCGATTTCGGGAGAACTAGGAATCAGAATCACGAACCGTTTAAAGTTTTGGAAAGCTAATGTCGAGATCATCGACATATATTTTTCCTAGAATTTATTTGGAAATATTTGTATACTGTTAATTCTGTAGAACTTCTAGGTTAGAATTTAACCATCGGTGCACAATACAAAATTTGTATGTGCCATAACTCGCAAACGAATTTGAAATTCGGACGAGCCATAAATTCTAGTATATTTTTGATGCTGAAATCTATAGGAAAACATGGATGAAAGTTGAGTTTGCATCGGTTGACTTTTTGGTCAACAGATTGCCTCGATTTGCGTGCCATGAGTCTCGAGTTGATAAAATTCAGTTTCTTTTGACAAAATTTAGGAATTAACATAAAAATCAGAATAATAAGATTAAAATAGGATTTTAGAGTAATTATTCCAGAATTAAATAAATTAAAATAAATTATCTTTTGACGTGATAAATTTGTAATACATAGGCTATTTGGACTGTGACTTGGACTCTGATTCATACCAGCAGCAGGACCCCAGGCAAGATATCTTGCCAAATTATTTACAGTACTTTGCATGCTATTTATATTTCTGTTTATTCATTGCATGTTTAGTCTCGTTCAGTTATATTCATTGCATGTGTAGTTCGTTCAGTCATTACTATATATATTAGATATATTGACACACACTTGACACCTAGTATCATGAGAGGACAATCATTAGGCATATGGGCTTTTAACCACTCTGGTAACACCGTAGTCACTAGCACGCACTATGGTGGTCGTGTGATGGTCGCTACCCCAGAGGTATGTCGATTGATGGAGTCCGAGGGTCACTACCCCAGAGGTATGTCGGCTGATGATGTCCACTGACGAGCGTGAGGTTGTAAGAATTAGATCGAGTAGCCTACCCTTGCCCATACGTCAAAAAGTTGTCCTCATTTGCATTCATATAGATTATCTTGTACAGCGTACTTATTTATTTTCAAACCATATGCATGTTTACTGTATTCAAATTGGCTCGTATTTTCTGTATCTTGTTACGTCCCTCTGAGGACCTGGTCCGCTGCCAGGTGTATCTGTTCTTGAGTATTTGCAGGAGCGCAGATTGGATGGTTGTATATGCTTAGTGGATGTCTTCTCTTCGAGCCGTGATCGATAGCTGGTATACTTATATTGTGTTTGATTGTGTTGTACTTATATTGTATTTACTTTTCCCATTCGAGTTGGTAGTAGATTTGTTTCCATCCAACTATCATCCTTATATACTTCTTATTGAGATCTAATTTCATAGATACTGGTTATTTATTTCTATATGATTTTGGTGGATGAGATTTAGATTTTACCCTGTGACTTGTATTACATTTTATAACACTTGTGGATTCTATATTCATATTACAGCGTACGTATGGATTTAGTTTCCATATATTGGAGTTGCCATATCCATGCGGCTGGCATGCTTACGTATCCTAGTCCTACGTATTTTTGGGACTGGGGCGTGACATGTTTTTGTGGTGGCCCATGCAGGTCGAGAGCATATTGTCTCGGTTACGTTACTGTACCGAACAAGCCTGCACCTAGGACTAGAGTATAGGATCTCATCCATAATTGACTATGATTCATCTCCTCCTATCTGTTCTATTTTGAACAATTGTATCATGCTTGATTCATGTGCTTCCCTAATAGTTCCTTGAGTATAGTCTTCTTCTAGAATATAGGAACCCCTATTATTAGGATGATAATTAGAGTAGCACACCTATTAAGAATACAACGAAAATATAGACACACCACTAAGTTTAGAATATCTAGTGAACCTAGAATTCCTTATCTTTAGATTGTTATACAATTACCCCTTGATGTATTAAGAAGACTTGAGAGTAGTATAGACACTACTAGAGTTAGTTAAAAGTTTTACCATAATGTTTGACACCTAGTATCACATAGTCTTTTGACCTATTAATTGAAGTGTAACCGAACGATAATTATCGCATGCTAGCAAAAGACGACAGTGTTTATTCAGACCATAGAATTTAAAGGTCTTGTCCTATTTGGTCGACTAGCGACTTAGATAAGGAGGTTGTATGATAACTGTAGAGATTGTAGAGTCTTTATTATTATTGCTTATGTTGTTTTTGCTTTTGCGAACTTGAATTATTTTGTAACTTCTCACATCATAATCCAGCGTTATATTTTCTGTGCTACCTTGAATTATGCTGCTATTATAGCCTAGTTTTTGCAACCTTAATCCTATATCGAGCTTGTTCATGACATATGTGTTATTGGGGCCTGATCAACCACACTAATACAAATTGTCTAATCAGAATCAAGGTATTATGGTCTAGCTAGCCATAATGTGCTTGATTCGCCCTTCACAATAGTATTTTACGTGGATTGAGATGTATAGTGGACCAGTAGACAAATATACTTACTCTCTAGATACGACAAAGCATATCATATCAAGTACATAACTGTACCGATGTGAGCATACGAATAGAAAATTACCAAATTAAGATTTCAATCCACAACTGTCTTGACAATTCCTATTTGAATTCTTTAAATGCTTTGATTCCCATACTTCCATTCTATTACCCCTCCTTGAACTCTTTTTCGTTGCTTTTCGTCTTTCCTTATTTTGGAAAGACGAAATCTCGTGCTTGGATATAAGTGATACACGGATAGTACAAGATATACCCCATAGGCCAATCACATTATTTGGTGACTATCTTTTATAATTGATTAAGGGCATATCACATATGATATAGTTGGTGTTAAAGTTTTGAGGATTGAATGACATGAGAAAATAAATTGAGGAATATTTTCTTAAGTGTAAGAGCCTTATGTGATAGATGGATAAATTCTAAGTTGGGTAGAAATTGCATTATTAAACTTGAGATAAATTCTTTTAGATTGTGATCAAGTGAGATTAGATAGAGAGAAACCATGTTCTATTTTAATTTCGAGGACGAAATTTTTGTAAGTTGGGTAGATTGTAAACCCCCTCACCAAAAATAAATATTTTGTGTATATTTTATATTATTATAGATATTGAATTTCTTTAGAGTATTCTGTTATTTAATTAGCAAATGAATTTCTTGATATATTTACTTATATAAATATTTATTTAGAATCATTTTTAGGTTATTTTAGGTTTTTGAAATTAATTAGAATTTATTTGGATATATATAGTCTTAATATTAGATAGATGCTAATTTAGTGTTAATAGATATTAATAAGATTTTATAAATTATTTGTATTATATTTAATTATATTCAAGATTATAAATTATTGAGATAGATTCAAACTCTACTTTAAATTAATTCAAATCCTGAACCTACTAGGAAAGCAACTTAATGTATATCATATCCTTATTTAAATTCATCATAATCCTATCCAAATTAACCAATCCTAGTTGTATTTAATTAAGTAGTCTCCATCATTATAAATATCTCATCCTTCATATTTTTCTTCCCAAATTCCATAGTCAAAATTCGTCATAAATTCAGCCTCATTTTCTACTAGTTATGACGAATTAAAAAGACGATATCTCCTAGCTCTGGACTCCAAACATGCTCTAGTTTTTTTTGTTAGAACGATAATGAGGTTAGATTTCATATTATATAAATTTTTTTTCTAAATTATTAGTATTAAATTCTGAAAAATTCGTAGAGCACAGCATGTCCGAAAATAGACATGTTTCGATGTTTTTGCGATTTCGGGAGAACTAGGAATCAGAATCATGAACCGTTTAAAGTTTTGGAAAGCTAATGTCGAGATCATCGACATATATTTTTCCTAGAATTTATTTCGAAGTATTTATATACTGTTAATTCTGTAGAACTTCTAAGTTAGAATTTAACCATCGGTGCACAATACAAAATTTGTATGTGCCATAACTCCCAAACAAATTTTAATTCGGACGAGCCATAAATTCTAGTATGTTTTTGATGCTGAAATCTACAGGAAATCATGCATGAAAGTTGAGTTTGCATCGGTTGACTTTTTGGTCAACAAATCGCCTCGATTTGCGTGCCATGAGTCTCGAGTTGATAAAATTCAGTTTCTTTTGACAAAATTTAGGAATTAACATAAAAATTAGAATAATAAGATTAAAATAGAATTTTAGAGTAATTATTCCAGAATTAAATAAATTATCTTTTGACGTGATAAATTTGTAATACATAGGCTATTTGGACTGTGACTTGGACTCTGATTCATACCAGCAGCAGGACCCCAGGCAAGATACCTTGCCAAATTGTTTACAGTACTTTGCATGCTATTTATATTTCTGTTTATTCATTGCATGTGTAGTCTCGTTCAGTTATATTCATTGCATGTGTAGTTCGTTCAGTCATTACTATATATATTAGATATATTGACACACACTTGACACCTAGTATCATGAGAGGACAATCATTAGGCGTATGGACTTTTAACCACTCTGGTAACACCGTAGTCACTAGCACGCACTATGGTGGTCGTGTCCGATGGTCGCTACCCCAGAGGTATGTCGATTGATGGAGTCCGAGGGTCGCTACCCCAGAGGTATGTCGGCTGATGATGTCCACTGACGAGCGTGAGGTTGTGAGGATTAGATCGAGTAGCCTACCCTTGCCCATACGTCGAAAAGTTGTCCTCATTTGCATTCATATAGATTGTCTTGTACAGCGTACTTATTTATTTTCAAACCATATGCATGTTTACTGTATTCAAATTGGCTCGTATTTTCTGTATCTTGTTACGTCCCTCTGAGGACCTGGTCCGCTGCCAGGTGTATCTGTTCTTGAGTATTTGCAGGAGCGCAGATTGGATGGTTGTATATGCTTAGTGGATGTCTTCTCTTCGAGCTGTGATCGATAGCTGGTATACTTATATTGGGTTTGATTGTGTTGTACTTATATTGTATTTACTTTTCCCATTCGAGTTGGTAGTGGATTTGTTTCCATCCAACTATCATCCTTAGATACTTCTTATTGAGATCTAGTTTCATAGATACTGGTTATTTATTTCTATATGATTTTGGTGGATGAGATTTAGATTTTACCCTGTGACTTGTATTACATTTTATACCACTTGTGGATTCTATATTCATATTACAGCGTACGTATGGATTTGGTTTCCATATATTGGAGTTGCCATATCCATGCGGCTGACATGCTTACGTATCCTAGTCCTACGTATTTTTGGGACTGGGGCGTGACATGTTTTTGTGGTGGCCCATGCAGGTCGAGAGCATATTGTCTCGGTTACGTTACTGTACCGAACAAGCCTGCACCTAGGACTAGAGTATAGGATCTCATCCATAATTGACTGTGATTCATCTCCTCCTATCTGTTCTATTTTGAACAATTGTATCATGCTTGATTCATGTGCTTCCCTAATAGTTCCTTGAGTATAGTCTTCTGCTAGAATATAGGAACCCCTATTATTATGATGATAATTAAAGTAGCACACCTATTAAGAATACAACGAGAATATAGACACACCACTAAGTTTAGAATATCTAGTGAACCTAGAATTCCTTATTTTTAGATTGTTATACAATTATCCCTTGATGTATTAAGAAGACTTGAGAGTAGTATAGACACTACTAGAGTTAGTTAGAAGTTTTACCATAATGTTTGACACCTAGTATCACATAGTCTTTTGACCTATTAATTGAAGTGTAACCGAATGATAATTATTGCATGCTAGCAAAAGACGACAGTGTTTATTCAGACCATAGAATTTAAAGGTCCTTGCCCTATTTGGTCGACTAGCGACTTAGATAAGGAGGTTTTATGATAACTGTAGAGATTGTAGAGTCTTTATTATTATTGCTTATATTGTTTTTGCTTTTGCGAACTTGAATTATTTTGTAACTTCTCACATCATAATCCAGTGTTATATTTTCTGTGCTACCTTGAATTATGCTGCTATTATAGCCTAGTTTTTGCAAGCTTAATCCTATATCGAGCTTGTTCATGACATATGTGTTATTGGGGCCTGATCAACCACACTAATACAAATTGTCTAATCAGAATCAGTGTATTATGGTCTAGCTAGCCATAATGCGCTTGATTCGCCCTTCATAATAGTATTTTACGTGGATTGAGATGTATAGTGGACCAGTAGATAAATATACTTACTCTCTAGATACGACAAAGCATATCATATCAAGTACATAACTGTACCGATGTGAGCATGTGAATAGAAAATTACCAAATTAATATTTCAATTCACAACTGTCTTGACAATTTTTATTTGAATTCTTTAAATGCTTTGATTCCCATACTTCCATTCTATTACCCCTCCTTGAACTCTTTTCCGTTGTTTTCCGTCTTTCCTTGTTTCGGAAAGACGAAATCTCGTGCTTGGATATAAGTGATACACGGATAGTACAAGATATACCCCATAGGCCAATCATATTATTTGGTGACTATCTTTCATAATTGATTAAGGGCATATCACATATGATATAGTTGGTGTTAAAGTTTTGAGGATTGAATGACATGAGAAAATAAATTAAGAAATATTTTCTTAAGTGTAAGAGCCTTATGTGATAGATGGATAAATTCTAAGTTGGGTAGAAATTGCATTATTAAACTTGAGGTATATTCTTTTAGATTGTGATCAAGTGAGATTAGATAGAGAGAAACCATGTTCTATTTTAATTTCGAGGACGAAATTTTTGTAAGTTGGGTAGATTGTAAACCCCCTCACCAAAAATAAATATTTTGTGTATATTTTATATTATTATAGATATTGAATTTCTTTAGAGTATTCTGTTATTTAATTAGCAAATAAATTTCTTGATATATTTACTTATATAAATATTTATTTAGAATCATTTTTAGGTTATTTTAGATTTTTGAAATTAATTAGGATTTATTTGGATATATATAGTCTTAATATTAGATAGATGCTAATTTAGTGTTAATAGATATTAATAAGATTTTATAAATTATTTGTATTATATTTAATTATATTCAAGATTATAAATTATTGAGATAGATTCAAACTCTACTTTAAATTAATTCAAATCCTGAACCTACTAGGAAAGCAACTTAATGTATATCATATCCTTATTTAAATTCATCATAATCCTATCCAAATTAACCAATCATAGTTGTATTTAATTAAGTAGTCTCCACCATTATAAATATCTTATCCTTCATATTTTTCTTCCCCAAATTCCATAGTCAAAATTCGTCATAAATTCAGCCTCATTTTCTACTAGTTATGACGAATTAAAAAGACGATATCTCCTAGCTCCGGACTCCAAACGTGCTCCACTTTTTTTTGTTAGAACAATAATGAGGTTAGATTTCTGATTATATAAATTGTTTTTCTAAAGTATTAGTATTAAATTCTGGAAAATTCGTAGAGCACATCATGTCCGAAAATTGACGTGTTTCGATGTTTTCGCGATTCCGGAAAAACTAGGAATCAGAATCATGAACCGTTTAAAGTTTTGGAAAGCTAATGTCGAGATCATCGATATATATTTTTTCTAGAATTTATTTCAAATTATTTATATACTGTTAATTCTGTAGAACTTCTAGGTTAGAATTTAACCATCGGTGCACAATACAAAATTTGTATTTGCCATAACTCCCAAACGAATTTTAATTTGGATGAGCCATAAATTCCAGTATGTTTTTGATGCTGAAATCTACAAGAAATCATGCATGAAAGTTGAGTTTGCATCGGTTGACTTTTTGGTCAACAGATCGCCTCGATTTGCGTGCCATGAGTCTCGAGTTGATAAAACTTAGTTTCTTTTGACAAAATTTAGGAATTAACATAAAAATCAGAATAATAAGATTAAAATAGGATTTTAGAGTAATTATTCCAGAATTAAATAAATTAAAATAAATTATCTTTTGACGTGATAAATTTGTAATACATAGGCTATTTGGACTGTGACTTGGACTCTGATTTATACCAGCAGCAGGACCCCAGGCAAGATACCTTGCCAAATTGTTTACAGTACTTTGCATGCTATTTATATTTCTGTTTATTCATTGCATGTGTAGTCTCGTTCAGTTATATTCATTGCATGTGTAGTTCGTTCAGTCATTACTATATATATTAGATATGTTGACACACACTTGACACCTAGTATCATGAGAGGACAATCATTAGGCGTATGGGCTTTTAACCACTCTGGTAACACCGTAGTCACTAGCACACACTATGGTGGTCGTGTGATGGTCGCTACCCCAGAGGTATGTCGATTGATGGAGTCCGAGGGTCGCTACCCCAGAGGTATATCGGCTGATGATGTCTACTGACGAGCGTGAGGTTGTGAGGATTAGATTGAGTAGCCTACCCTTGCCCATACGTCGAAAAGTTGTCCTCATTTGCATTCATATAGATTGTCTTGTACAGCGTACTTATTTATTTTCAAACCATATGCATGTTTACTGTATTCAAATTGGCTCATATTTTCTGTATCTTGTTACGTCCCTCTGAGGACCTGGTCCGCTGCCAGGTGTATCTGTTCTTGAGTATTTGTAGGAGCACAGATTGGATGGTTGTATATGCTTAGTGGATGTCTTCTCTTCGAGCCGTGATCGATAGCTGGTATACTTATATTGGGTTTGATTGTGTTGTACTTATATTGTATTTACTTTTCCCATTCGAGTTGGTAGTGGATTTGTTTCCATCCAACTATCATCCTGAGATACTTCTTATTGAGATCTAGTTTCATAGATACTGGTTATTTATTTCTATATGATTTTGGTGGATGAGATTTAGATTTTACCCTGTGACTTGTATTACATTTTATACCACTTGTGGATTCTATATTCATATTACAGCGTACGTATGGATTTGGTTTCCATATATTGGAGTTTCCATATCCATGCGGCTGGCATGCTTACGTATCCTAGTCCTACGTATTTTTGGGACTGGGGCGTGATATGTTTTTGTGGTGGCCCATGCAGGTCGAGAGCATATTGTCTCGGTTACGTTACTGTACCGAACAAGCCTGCACCTAGGACTAGAGTATAGGATCTCATCCACAATTGACTGTGATTCATCTCCTCCTATCTATTCTATTTTGAACAATTGTATCATGCTTGATTCATGTGCTTCCCTAATAGTTCCTTGAGTATAGTCTTCTGCTAGAATATAGGAACCCCTATTATTAGGATGATAATTAGAGTAGCACACCTATTAAGAATACAACGAGAATATAGACACACCACTAAGTTTAGAATATCTAGTGAACCTAGAATTCCTTATCTTTAGATTGTTATACAATTACCCCTTGATGTATTAAGAAGACTTGAGAGTAGTATAGACACTACTAGAGTTAGTTAGAAGCTTTACCATAATGTTTGACACCTAGTATCATATAGTCTTTTGACCTATTAATTGAAGTGTAACCGAATGATAATTATCGCATGCTAGCAAAAGACGACAGTGTTTATTCAGACCATAGAATTTAAAGGTCCTTGCCCTATTTGGTCGACTAGCGACTTAGATAAGGAGGTTGTATGATAACTGTAGAGATTGTAGAGTCTTTATTATTATTGCTTATGTTGTTTTTGCTTTTGCGAACTTGAATTATTTTGTAACTTCTCACATCATAATCCAGCGTTATATTTTCTGTGCTACCTTGAATTATGCTGCTATTATAGCCTAGTTTTTGCAAGCTTAATCCTATATCGAGCTTGTTCATGACATATGTGTTATTGGGGCCTGATCAACCACACTAATACAAATTGTCTAATCAAAATTAGTGTATTATGGTCTAGCTAGCCATAATGCGCTTGATTCGCCCTTCACAATAGTATTTTACGTGGATTGAGATGTATAGTGGACCAGTAGATAAATATACTTACTCTCTAGATACGATAAAGCATATCATATCAAGTACATAACTGTACCGATGTGAGCATGCGAATAGAAAATTACCAAATTAAGATTTCAATCCACAACTGTCTTGACAATTCCCATTTGAATTCTTTAAATGCTTTGATTTCCATATTTCCATTCTATTACCCCTCCTTGAACTCTTTTTCGTTGCTTTTCGTCTTTCCTTGTTTCCGAAAGACGAAATCTCGTGCTTGGATATAAGTGATACACGGATAGTACAAGATATACCCCATAGGCCAATCACATTATTTGGTGACTATCTTTCATAATTGATTAAGGGCATATCACATATGATATAGTTGGTGTTAAAGTTTTGAGGATTGAATGACATGAGAAAATAAATTGAGGAATATTTTCTTAAGTGTAAGAGCCTTATGTGATAGATGGATAAATTCTAAGTTGGGTAGAAATTGCATTATTAAACTTGAGGTAAATTCTTTTAGATTGTGATCAAGTGAGATTAGATAGAGAGAAACCATGTTCTATTTTAATTTCGAGGACGAAATTTTTGTAAGTTGGGTAGATTGTAAACCCCCTCACCAAAAATAAATATTTTGTGTATATTTTATATTATTATAGATATTGAATTTCTTTAGAGTATTCTGTTATTTAATTAGCAAATGAATTTCTTGATATATTTACTTATATAAATATTTATTTAGAATCATTTTTAGGTTATTTTAGATTTTTGAAATTAATTAGGATTTATTTGGATATATATAGTCTTAATATTAGATAGATGCTAATTTAGTGTTAATAGATATTAATAAGATTTTATAAATTATTTGTATTATATTTAATTATATTCAAGATTATAAATTATTGAGATAGATTCAAACTCTACTTTAAATTAATTCAAATCCTGAACCTACTAGGAAAGCAACTTAATGTATATCATATCCATATTTAAATTCATCATAATCCTATCCAAATTAACCAATCCTAGTTGTATTTAATTAAGTAGTCTCCATCATTATAAATACCTCATCCTTCATATTTTTCTTCCCCAAATTCTATAGTCAAAATTCGTCATAAATTCAGCCTCATTTTTTACTAGTTATGACGAATTAAAAAGATGATATCTCCTAGCTCCGGACTCCAAACGTGCTCCAGTTTTTTTTGTTAGAACGATAATGAGGTTAGATTTCTGATTATATAAATTGTTTTTCTAAATTATTAGTATTAAATTCTAAAAAATTCGTAGAGTACAGCATGTCCAAAAATAGACATGTTTTGATGTTTTTGCGATTTCGGGAGAACTAGGAATCAGAATCACAAACCGTTTAAAGTTTTGGAAAGCTAATGTCGAGATCATCGACATATATTTTACCTAGAATTTATTTGGAAATATTTATATACTGTTAATTCTGTAGAACTTCTAGGTTAGAATTTAACCATCGGTGCACAATACAAAATTTGTATGTGCCATAACTCCCAAACGAATTTTAATTCGGACGAGCCGTAAATTACAGTATGTTTTTTATGCTGAAATCTATAGAAAATCATGCATGAAAGTTGAGTTTGCATCGGTTGACTTTTTGGTCAACAGATCGCCTCGATTTGCGTGCCATGAGTTTCGAGTTGATAAAATTTAGTTTCTTTTGACAAAATTTAGGAATTAACATAAAAATCAGAATAATAAGATTAAAATAGGATTTTAGAGTAATTATTCCAGAATTAAATAAATTAAAATAAATTATCTTTTGACGTGATAAATTTGTAATACATAGGCTATTTGGACTGTGACTTGGACTCTGATTCATACCAGCAGCAGGACCCCAGGCAAGATACCTTGCCAAATTGTTTACAGTACTTTGCATGCTATTTATATTTCTGTTTATTCATTGCATGTGTAGTCTCGTTCAGTTATATTCATTGCATGTGTAGTTCGTTCAGTCATTACTATATATATTAGATATGTTGACACACACTTGACACCTAGTATCATGAAAGGACAATTATTAGGCGTATGGGCTTTTAACCACTCTGGTAACACCGTAGTCACTAGCACGCACTATGGTGGTCGTGTCCGATGGTCGCTACCCCAGAGGCATGTCGATTGATGGAGTCCGAGGGTCGCTACCCCAGAGGTATGTCAGCTGATGATGTCTACTGACGAGCGTGAGGTTGTGAGGATTAGATCGAGTAGCCTACCCTTGCCCATACGTCGAAAAGTTGTCCTCATTTGCATTCATATAGATTGTCTTGTACAGCGTACTTATTTATTTTCAAACCATATGCATGTTTACTGTATTCAAATTAGCTCATATTTTCTGTATCTTGTTACGTCCCTCTGAGGACCTGGTCTGCTACCAGGTGTATCTGTTCTTGAGTATTTGCAGGAGCACAGATTGGATGGTTGTATATGCTTAGTGGATGTCTTCTCTTTGAGCCGTGATCGATAGCTGGTATACTTATATTGGGTTTGATTGTGTTGTACTTATATTGTATTTACTTTTCCCATTCGAGTTGGTAGTGGATTTGTTTCCATCCAACTATCATCCTTAGATACTTCTTATTGAGATCTAGTTTCATAGATACTGGTTATTTATTTTTATATGATTTTGGTGGATGAGATTTAGATTTTACCCTGTGACTTGTATTACATTTTATACCACTTGTGGATTCTATATTCATATTACAGCGTACGTATGGATTTGGTTTCCATATATTGGAGTTGCCATATCCATGCGGCTGGCATGCTTACGTATCCTAGTCCTACGTATTTTTGGGACTGGGGCGTGACATATGCTTTGCTTGTCTATTTTGCTATCGATCTGCTATATGTTACATGTATAAAAGAGAGAGTCTAATAGTCCGCCCTGATGTCCGGTCCTTCGGGATCTTGGGGGGTGTGCTATTAGATTGTAGAAAAGATATATTTTCAAAGAGAAGAGTCTAATAGTCCGCCCTGACGTCCGGTCCTTCGGGATCTTGGGGGGTGTGCTATTAGATTGTTATATGCTTGTGAATGTGAATGTGAATATTGCTTGTCTTGCATTGGTCTCGGATAACTTGTGCACAAGGTAATAGTCTCTCGATCGATTCCTGGGGTACTGAGAATCGGTCGGTCCGGAAGGGATTGTGAGAGCACCCTGACATCTGGTCCTTCGGGATCTTGGGGGGTGTTGTTGTCCAATAATGAGGAAACTCATGGACCGTCATATAGATAGGGCGCATGCTAGGTTTACCTTCTTGCATACCTATCATTTGTGACACCAGAAGATTGATACATAAGTTTCTGCATATATGCAATTGGTGGCTAACTTATGTGTCTGCTGCAGGGATAATCGTTCGGCTATGGGGTAAGAATATGGGTTTATACATAAGCCTGCTTGCTCATTAAGATGTGCATCATAGAGTTTATCTGATAGTGTTGCATGCATTTGCATCGATCGGACAATGGCTATTGGTGAAGAGCTAAACCTTGGTTACGGCTGCTATAATGGTATTAATGTGCAACCCTGGTCACAGCTGCTAATAGCATCAGATAAAGGAGTCATTGGTTAGCTGGATTACCGCTACCAATCCTGAGTTTCTCGGGGACCGACCTCTGATTGATAATGCAACTTGTGTGCTTGATTGAATGATAGTTCCTATATGCTACTTTGCCCCAAAAGAGTTAGATTGTGATGCACAATACATGCTGCGCACTGCACGATAGAGCACTGTCCCGATCGTATGCTTATAGTTTGAATGTGCAAACTGTTTCAAAGTTATGTTTTCAAAAGAATGTAATCTGACTATAGTTCTGAGCTGCATGAAAAGAACTTAGGTAAAACTAGCAAGATCACTAGTAATGCAATATTTTGCCACATGATTACTTAGTGTGGGTTTCAGGGGGTGTAGCTTCTGTTCAGTTGTTTTATCTCACCAGTACTTGTATAAAGTGCTGACCGACCAACAGTTTGCTTGTTCTCAGGTGCTTGTCTGTCTGAGGAAGCGATAGTCGTGCCTCATCCCAAGGAGCCAAAAATCTGGAGTCGATGCCTTGAGTCGCATCATGTTGTGCCTGCTTTGAGCTGCTTTTGTATAGAGGGACATAATGTATGGAACGGTATCATTGTAATCGTGAGAAGAGTGCTTGAGCGAATTGTAACCTCGGCCATGCGTTGCTTATAACAATTGTGATTATTAATAAAAGTGCTTGTTTTGCATATGCCATTATGTTCTTTACTTTTCTGCAATATATGTGTGTCGCTGCTTCAGTATTGAATAGCTTACTTGCCCTTGTATCAAAGCTTTGGCCTTGTGCAAGTACACTTTAGGCTTGCACGGCATCACGTCCGTGCGAGGACGGTCGGTTCCGTAGGGACCAAAGCGAGGACGAACGGTCCTGCGGGACCGGGGTGTGACATAATGGTATCAGAGCGACCCGATTCTTTGCCTATTCTATTACCTCCAACTCTGATATGTGCCTGATGTGAGATACAATGAACGTTCCATACAATAAGTCCGTAAATATTCTCAAAGTTGCCGACAAAAGTTTTCTGGATTTGTTTTCATTGCTTGAGATGTGATTTGTGATTTGTGTTGGGTAGAGTTATATTGAGTTATGACTTCTAGAGTTTTGATTTGGGATGGTGAGGGATGAGGACTATCGCTGCTCTGTGTTTTCGTGAGTTTATCCTTGAGTTTCGAGGACGAAACTCTTTGTTTGTGGGTAAGTATGTAGCGTCCCGCTCCGCATAGGCGCTATGTACAAGTGAGATCGTCTTGCTTGCTCGAACGGAAGTTTCTCGGAGAGTTCCCGACGGATTAATCAATGTGAGTGGGCAGAACTGCATTCTCTGATTCTTGCACGACTTAATAATGAATCTGAGTTTTTGAATGCTTGTTTGCTTAAGAAGAATGTTTTTATAAGAGAATGATAGAATCGACTCAGCATTCTAATAAGAGAACGCACATAGCTTGTCATTGAAATGAATCTGCTGCCTAACGAAGAGAATATGTATTGCTTGTCAGAAATGAAATAGAACCATTGATATGCTAAGAGAAAGATAGAAATATTGCATGCTTAGTTACACCAACACAGCTCAAACAAACCCTTGCCATGCTAAGAAGATCAGTAAATGAATCGTTTGAACATGTCTCTGTGAATATGCTAAGAAGAGATAGACTTTTGCATGTTAGTTATGGAATAAATCGTGCTAGGCACTATATGCTTTGCTTGTCTATTTTTCTATCGATCTGCTATATGTTACATGTGTAAAAGAGAGAGTCTAATCGTCCGCCCTGATGTCCGGTCCTTCGGGATCTTGGGGGTGTGCTATTAGATTGTCAAAAAGATATGTTTACAAAGAGAAGAGTCTAATAGTCCGCCCTGACGTCCGGTCCTTCGGGATCTTGGGGGTGTGCTATTAGATTGTTATATGCTTGTGAATGTGAATGTGAATATTGCTTGTCTTGCATTGGTCTCGGATAACTTGTGCACAAGATAATAGTCTCTCGATCGATTTCTGGGGCACTGGGAATCGGTCGGTCCGGAAGGGATTGTGAGAGCACCCTGACGTCCGGTCCTTCTGGATCTTGGGGGGTGTTGTTGTCCAATAGTAGGGAAACTCATGGACCGTCATATAGATAGGGCATATGCTAGATTTATCTTCTTGCATACCTATCATTTGTGACACCAGAAGATTGATACATAAGTTTATGCATATATGCAATTGGTGGCTAACTTGTGTGTCTGTTGCAGTGATAATCGTTCGGCTATGGGGTAAGAATATGAGTTTATATATAAGCCTACTTTCTCATTAAGATGTGCATTATAGATTTTATCTAATAGTGTTGCATGCATTTGCATCGGTCGGACAATGGCTATTGGTGAAGAGCTGAACCTTGGTTACGGCTGCTATAATGGTAGTAATGTGCAACCCTGGTCACAGCTGCTAATAGCATCAGATAAATGAGTCATTGGCTAGCTGGATTACCACTACCAATCCTGAGTTTCTCGGGGACCGACCTCTGATTGATAATGCAACTTGTGTGCTTGATTGAATGATAGTTCCTATATGCTACTTTGCCCCAAAAGAGTTAGATTGTGATGCACAATACATGCTGTGCACTGCACGATAGAGCACTGTCCCGATCGTATGCTTATAGTTTGAATGTGCAAATTGTTTCAAAGTTATGTTTTCAAAAGAATGTAATCTGACTATAGTTCTGAGCTGCATGAAAAGAACTTAGGTAAAACTAGCAAAATCACTAGTAATGCAATGTTTTGCCACATGATTGTGATTACATTAGGTGGAAAGAGACTTACCATACGAAAGGCTAATTATATTATATATATAGATATCTGAAGGTGCCTGTCACGCCCCAGTCCCAAAATACGTAGGACCAGGAATACGTAACATGCCAGCTACGCATTCGACCAGACTCTGGTCCGATTCGAATACGTATAAGCTGTACTAAAAGGGTCTCTATCTATTTAATCAAGTGAATATAAATATCTATGCCTCAATCTACAATGAACAGAATATACAAGAATGAGCTACATGTGCTAAAGTCGGCCGCCAGTAACCCATAAGCTCGAATAGACTCAAAAATGAATGTGAGTCTATAAAACTAGGCTATATCAGCAGATGAATAAACAATATGAATAATAACCAATATTCTGGAAGAAAAGATGTAAGTACCTGGCACCAAATTCCTGCATGACAAAGTAACACATCAGCAACTCCAAACCGGCTCCACAGCGGTCTATGCTGCAAAACTGGCAAGGGACCAGGTCCTCAGAGGGACGTAACAAGGTACAGAAGATACAAGCCAAAATATAGTGTAATAGTAAATGAAATAAATAGGGTAAACTATATAACCATCTATGTGAAATGCAAGTTGAGAGTTTTAGTCATACTCGGGCTGAGACTACTACAGGATCAGTGTCGGTGAAACCCATAGCAGTATTTTCTCGAAGGGCCAGTAAGGTACCATAGTTCTGTTGCCAGAGACTAAGGCACATCAAGTAAAGTAATATATATATATATATATATATATATATATATATATATATATATATATATAATTAGCCTTTTGTATGGTAAATCTCTCCCCACCCAATGTAATCTCACGTCTCATGTCCATGACACGCAGGATCAAAACTAATACAACAAGTCATATATTAAGACTTAAGAAAATAATGTCCAAGTCATGAAATCTGTATCCTATATAGAACTACCTTGAATATTTCAGGAAGATTCTGTTCTCATGATCTGTGTCAGGTGTCCTGGGTATAAATACTTGATATGGCAAGTACGAGCATGTAAATGTCACGATATCCATCTCTAGATGACGTTGCACAACCCCGCGTACGGTGTTGGCACCCGACTATTAATCGGACGCTAAGCAAGTCACACGGCCCTAGGGTTAAGCATGCACAACAGTATATATATATATATATATATGCCAAGGGAATAAGTAATAAGAACTGCAAATTTTGGCAAGGTACACTTGCCTGTGGTTCGGGCTCCAACTGTAGCTCTGGTATTCGTACAATTTCTAGGAATGTCTCCGGATGCTAAAACAAATATTACCATCAGATCCAGAAAATATCAAATAGCTAGAAACGCCTGTCCTTGAGTCTAATTTGGAGACAAGAGCAAAAGTGACAATTTTGGGTCAAAGCGGGGTCCACATGTGGCCCACTTCGCACCGAAAAATATGTCAGGGACAAAGGTCTCCAAATTTGTCAAATTTAGTGTCAACAGGTCAGGAACGATGATACGAACCCAACGGAACTTCCAGAATTGGATTCCGATGAGCCGATCACAAAATCGCCCGTCAAGTAGAGCCTGTGGGGCCCACGACACGCGATTTCGTCAACGTTCTCAGAATCGAACCAAACTTGGGTCACAGGACCAGCGTATTACTATGAGTCCGATGGTATAAGTTTCGTTTCGATCCGACGTGTGTACACTAAGTTACAGCGAGAACCAGAAAGATCAGATAGGGGGCGGTGTCCGCGGATACTCATTGATTTCGGTGTGCACGCACATCCAAATAAACTTCTGTGAAAACCTGCATGTCCGTATCAACGGCACGCACATATCGGTGAAGACCGCACGCGACCAAGTCGTCCCGTTTGGCGGGGCGTACTCAGTTCCGGGGTGAATCAGGGCGTTGTTTTTTCTATTTTTGGATCGCGGTTCGCGATCGCCACAGGACGCGATGCCCCGAGCGGGTTGCACGGGCACCGAGAGGGTCATGCAGGGTTCGCGATGCAATAGACGGAATCGAAAACGGGTAGACGACAGAGAGATACGGGTACCTGAACAGGGCTCCTGAAAACCAAAATTTCCGTGTCCGACACGTGTCCGAGGGCCGAGTCGCCTAGGGTTAGGGTTTGGGAAACTAGGCGGCACTGCGGCGGGGGAGGCTGGCCGGAGGGGATGGGGCAGCGCCGGCGACGCTAGGCGGAGGCGGCGGCGCTGGCAGGCGGCCGGAGGCGGCGGGGTTCTGCCCCTTGCTGCTGCTGCTCGGGTGCTGTCGGGGGGGGGGCGCCGGAGGGGCGGAGGCGGCTGGGGGACGCGGGGCTGGGCACGGCAGCGTCGGGCGGAGCGGCGTCAGGCGGAGCGGTGGCGGCTTCGGGTGAGGGATGGCCGGAGGGGATGAGATGGGGGGGAGATTTATAGGTGGCCGACAGGGGGAGAGGGGCCGTGTAAACTCTCTCACCCAAAATAGATATTTTGTGTATATTTTATATTATTATATTTATTATATATATTGAATTTATTTAGAATATGCTCTTAGTTAATTAGAAAATAAATTTCTTGATAAATTTACTTATATAAATATTCATTTAGAATTATTTTAGGTTATTTTAGATTTTTGGAGATTTTTCTAGAATTTTTGGTAATTAAAACTTAGAAAATATAAATTTCTAGGACTTCTATGATTTACTATACGACCATACTTGCATGTCGTTCCTACCAAATATTTATTTTAGTTTAAAATATTAAATTATATTTTTTTGTAATTTATTTAGAATTTTAAGAAATTTATTTAGATTTTGAAATTATTTAGGATTTATTTGGATATATATAGTCTTAATATTAGATAGATACTAATTTAGTGTTAATAGATATTAATAAGATTTTATAAATTATTTGTATTATCTTTAATTATATTTAAGATTATAAATTATTGAGATAAATTCAAACTCTATTTTAAATTAATTCAAATCCGGAACCTACTAGGAAATCAACTTCATGCATATCCTATCCTTATTTAAATTCATCATAATCCTATCCAAATTAACCAATCCTATTCGTATTTAATTAAGTAGTATCCACCATTATAAATACCTCATCCTTCATATTTTTTTTCCCAAATTCCTCTCTTTTTCGTCCAAAAAATAGTCAAAATTTGTCATAAATTCAGCCTCATTTTCTACTAGTTATGACGAATTAAAAAGACGATATCTCCTAGCTCCGGACTCCAAACACGCTCCAGTTTTTTTTGTAAGAACGACAATGAGGTTAGCTTTCTGATAATATAAATTGTTTTTTAAATTATTAATATTAAATTCTGGAAAATTCGTAGAGCACAGCATGTCCGAAAATATACATGTTTCGATGTTTTCGCGATTCTGGGAGAACCAGTAATCAGAATCATGAACCGTTTAAAGTTTCGGAAATCTAATGTCGAGATCATCGACATATATTTTTCCCAGAATTTATTTCGAAGTATTTACATACTGTTAATTCTGTAGAACTTCTAGGTTAGAATTTAACCATCGGTGCACAATACAAAATTTATATGTACCATAATTCCCAAACGAATTTGAATTCAGATGAGCCATAAATTCTAGTATGTTTTTGATACTAAAATCTATAGGAAATCATGCGTGAAAGTCGAGTTTGTATCGGTTGACTTTTTGGTCAACAGATCGCCTCGATTTGCGTGCCATGAGTCTTGAGTTGATAAAATTTAGTTTCTTTGGACAAAATTTAGGAATTAACATAAAAATCAGAAAAATAAGATTAAAATAGAATTTTAGAGTAATTATTCCAGAATTAAATAAATTAAAATAAATTAATGGTTATATTATTATATAGTTATATGAATATATATGTAAGTAAATGCTAATTGATAATTATGACTAAATATTCAGACTGTATGACCCTAGGACATCGTGGACTATCCCATACTTACCTTGACCATGTTGACCCTAAGAACTTGTGAATTTTTCTGCCTTGCGTACACTAACGTACTGGCATAGACACATGTCAGTTGACTGACTGATTTCGTACAGTACTTGAAGACGCGACACCCGCATAATTCAATGCGTAATTGACCGTGTTAGATGACTAGTGTTACCCCTAGTATACCCCCTGATTCCAGTGTAAATGTGGTTGAGTATGTGCTAGTGTAATGACTAATGATTCTATTATATTATATTTATGTGTACATAGGATATTGGATTGTTCTGCACGATTTCTTGAGCAGGTTATTGGTACATTACAGCTTCCTTGCCAGACAAGTATACCTTGCCATTGTACTATTATTTATATTCCATATGTTGCATATATCTTTATTTTCTGTCTTTAGTTCATATATTTTAACTGTTATATAAAATGTAGCACGACGGTGACGTCGCGATATATTTTTATTTATGTATTGTATTGACCTTGTTTATGAGACTACCCCATCATCATGTAGCATCATTAGGTTTATTGGACGTGACACAGTTGTTACACGAGTTATGAGTCTCATGTAGATCACGGACTTGCGTGCAGGTTGGCCTCCTATACGTGTGGACCGTGCGTTAGGAATAACTACTGTTAGAAACTTTGTATGCTAGTAGACTTGGCAGTTATTAGAGGTATTATCGTGTCATGGATGTGACATGCTTAGAGCATGGGGTGGGGAGAACAACAAGTAAGGCGTGTGGGCTCCGTTGCACTTTCCTTGTGTAACACGTACGCTCCGCCGGAGATGCGCGGTCATGATGACCCCTATATATACTACTTGGCGGGCCTCCGGTGTTCGAAAGACGCCGTGCCTTTGTAGGCCCCTGGATCTCCAAGAGAACTATGCCAATCCCATTTTAGCCAGATAGCCCACGCGTTGGGAAAGTTGTTCTTAAACTGTATTCACTCTAGACGGTTAGGCGACCCATTGGATATTTATTTCAGTACTTTATTGGCATGTGTTTAAGTATCTTGTTATGTCCCTCTGAGGACCTGGTCCGCTGCCAGGTGTACATGTTCTTGAGTATTTGTAGGAGCGCAGATTTGGATGGTTACATGTGATCCGAGGATGTCTTCGCTTTGAGCTATGATGGATAGCTGGTATTCCTATATTGTATTGATTGTGTTGTACTTATAATGTATTTACTTTTCCCATTTGAGTTGGTAGTAGATTTGTTTTCATCCAACTATCATCCTTAGATACTTTTTATTGAGATCTAGTTTCATAGATACTGTTTATTTATTTTTATATGGTTTTGGTGGATGAGATTTAGATTTTACCCTGTGACTTGTATTACATTTTATACTACTTGTGGATTTGATATTCATATTACAGCGTACGTATGGATTTGGTTTCCATATATTGGAGTTACCATATCCATGCGGCTGGCATGCTTACGTGTTCCTAGTCCTATGTACTTTTGGGACTGGGGCGTGACATATTTTTGTGGTGGCCCATGCAGGTCGAGAGCATATTGTCTCAGTTACGTTACTGTACCGAACAAGCCTGCACATAGGACTAGAGTATAGGATCTCATCCATAATTGACTATGATTTACCTTCCTCCTCTATGATCTATTCGAACAATTGTATCCTGCTTGATTTCTGTACTTCCCTAATAAGTTCCTTGAGTATATATGGCCTTCTGCTAGAATATAGGAACCCCTGTTATTAGGATGATAATTAGAGTAGCACACCTATTAAGAATACAACGAGAATATAGATACACCACTAAGTTTAGAATATCTAGTGAACCCTAGAATTCCTTATCTTTAGAATTGATTTACCATTACCCCCTGATGTATTATGAAAACTTGAGAGTAGTATAGACACTACTAGAGTTAGTTAGAAGTTTTACCATAATATTTGACCCTAGTATTGAGGAACCAATGGAGAACCAATATTGAACATTAGGACTGAACCTAACCCTCATAATTGGATAGTATTAGAGAACTATAAAACTTATGTCATTGTCTTGTTACTAGTAGACAGCACCCTAGGAAGCCTAAAGGAATATAATCAACCCTTTCCCTTGATCATACCCCGAACATGGCAACTAGCATGTGTCACGCCCCGATTTCTAATCGATAATCGTCCCCCGGGCGTGATGTCGTGCACGCGTAGGGCGCGCGTGCACAAGGCCTTAGGCATAAGGATATTCTTTAGAACAATGCAACAGAGTAGACATATAAGATAACACAAGGTTGAGGCATAGAAAAGTTTCTCTTTTATTCATAATGAACATCTTTTTACATCGCTTGACTCAAAAGTATAAAATGCCCCACGGGCTTACAAACTTGGACGCAAAATGAGATAGCCGATCCATACATTATGTCCCTTTACATAGATTTAAAAACACAAAACCACCTTGGGTGCGAGTAAGCACCATCGCCCTAGCGATATTCAGTAACGGAGAGAGTGAAAGGCTTCTAGCTTGAGCCTCCAAAAGTCTTGGCCACGAACCGCTAAGGATCCCAAAAGTTCGGAGAGAACTTCAGCTCCTCGCCGCGTTGCCTTGCGCCGGGGAACCTGCTACAACGAGGGTCAGTACTTCGGAAAGTACTGGTGAAGGCTAGCTGCTCAACTTTACCAAGCTCATGAGATGAGATCTAATGAGTATGCTACCATTATGTTCTTAGGTGGGTTTCTATTCTTGCCTAGTTCAGATTTCATTTAGCAGGTATGCAAGAACAAAATAACATAACTTCACATGCCACCGTTCGGTGACTTTACCTGTCCCGTCTGAACCACCTGTACAACTTACCATAGCCTTCCCTGTCACGAAGACATAGTTAGTCTGCACAGTTTAAATATACACAACATCTTTCTTTGTTGTTTAGGAGCCATCATGGGTTTAGTCTGGGCTGGCGGCGACGCTTGCAGCGCGGGTAGCTAGCCCCGCTACAATTCTCCGCTCCCACGACTAAGAAAGTAGATTCCGCCCGGGTCGAAATGGCCCGGTGCCCCGGTAACCGTCCGCAGGAACCAGGATCCCTTGTGCACAAGAATTCCCATGACCATTTCTATGAACTCTACTTCATAGATTTACTTACTAGCGATTTAAAGAACATCATGTACGAAACTGCTTTACTGTACTATCACAATCAACCAACAGTTATATAAAATAACATGCAGCAGTTTATAGAAGAACACTTTGAACTATCAATAAATACCAACCCATTAAACACCCAATGAACATGCATGCATCAATGCATTTATGCAAGGTTTTGTATGACAAGCAATGGGTGTTCCAAGCCTACTTCTTATCTTATCTTGTTATCCAACTTGTTACTTAATTGGTATCGTTTGATTGAATGCACAACTGAGTCAACTTTATTATGGACGGAGCCCTTGGAAAGAAGATGCTTATCGAAATAGAGCCACTCACAAGTTTGTTGAATAGGAAGAAGAAGGAGAGGTCCCTAAGACTCCGCTCGCGCGTCGTCTACACGATCACCTGCACGCACCAACGGATGATCAATACCTCCTGCTTCGGTCTCCAAGTCTCGATACGAAATGCGAAATCCTAAGAACGAAAGCAATGAAATCCATTGAAACCGTTCAAGAAAACGCAAGTCATAAAACCAACAAGAAAGCAACCAAGCGGCACGAAAACGGACAAGAAACCAACGCAACGGAAAGGCCCCTCTCGACTCTGCCGCCGAGTCCATCCTCGAGGCACAATCCATTGTATATGGGACCTGATTCCGAAGAAACCAATCCATAACGAGGAAAGGATCTTAATTCAATCTGTCCCGTTCGGACGGTCGTAAGTATTTCTTGGCCGCGCTCCCCGAATAGGGGGAACGGGGCATTACATCATAACCATCCAAAAGAAAGTTTCGTCCCGAAACTTAGGAATAGAACCTACCACTAAGGAATAATGAGGGGAACCTTTCCTTCATATCAGCTTCAAGTTCCCAGGTCGACTCCTCGACCGAGTGGTTCCGCCACAGGACACGCACTAGCGAGACGGTTCGGTTCCGCAACTGCTTCTCTTTACGATCCAAAACTTGGACAGGCTCCGCCGCGTACGACAAGTCCGCTTGCAGATTAAACTGCCCCAAGTCGACTATGTGGTTCGGGTCGTGTACAAACTTTCTCAGTTGAGAAACGTGAAAAATATTGTGTACTTCTGATAGGGCAGGCGGCAAAGCAACTTGATAGGCGACCGGAGTAACCCGTTTGAGAATTTCAAACGGTCTAACAAATCTCGGACTTAGCTTTCCTTTTACTCCGAACCGCATGACTCCGCGCATAGGCGAGACTTTCAAGAACACATGGTCCCCTTCAAAGAATTCAAGGGGGCGACGTCGAGCATCGGCATAACTCTTTTGTCGGCTTTGTGCTGTCTTCAACCGTTCACGAATCAACCGAACCTTTTGTACGGTTTGTTCAACCAGCTCCGGCCCAAGGATTTGCCGTTCTCCGACTTTGTCCCAGCAGATTGGTGACCTACACTTCCGCCCATACAAAGCCTCGTACGGAGCCATCTCGATGCTGGACTGATAACTGTTGTTGTATGCAAATTCGGCCAGCGGCAGGTAGACGTCCCAACTTGACTTCGAATCGATCACGCAGAGGCGCAACATGTCTTCTAGTATCTGATTCACTCGTTCCGTCTGACCATCAGTTTGTGGGTGATAGGCTGAGCTGAACTTCAACTTGGTCCCCATCGCCAGCTGAAGGCTCTCCCAGAAACGCGAGATGAATCGCCCGTCCCGATCTGATACTATAAAAACTGGCACTCCGTGCAGCCGGACTATCTCGTCAAGGTAGGTCTGGGCGAGGCGATCGGCGCTCCAAGTACTTTTGATGGCAATGAAGTGTGCAGACTTGGTTAACCGGTCGACGATAACCCAGATTGCGTCGTTCTCCCGTTGCGTCCTTGGCAGGCCAACAACGAAATCCATGCAGATGTGCTCCCACTTCCATTCCGGGATAGCAAGATTTTGCATCTCCCCGCCCGGCCTCTGATGCTCTGCTTTTACCCTTTGACAAGTTATGTATTGGGATACAAAGAGTGCGACATCTTTCTTCATGCCGTGCCACCAGAAGGTCGTTCGGAGGTTCTTATACATCTTTGTGCTCCCGGGATGGATCATATAGGCTGCGTAATGAGCTTCCGCAAGGATCTCCTTTCTAAGTTCTGAATCATCGGAGACGCATAGCCTTCCTTTCACCCGCAACGCTCCATTTTCATCTACTGCAAAGTCCTTCGCCTTCCCCGCTAGAATCTGCTCATGCATCTTCCTTAGGAAAGGGTCGTCTTTCTGAGTAGATGTGACCCGCTCTATTAGGTTGGGTACGAATCGTATTTGAGCGACCCGCGCACCACGATATCGAATTCGGAGTTCGATGCCCAACTCTTCTAAGTCCCTTCGTAACCTGCGATCGACTGACAGAGATCCAACGAAGATCCGACTCAAAGCATCCGCTACAACGTTCCCTTTTCCAGGCGTGTAGTCTATCATCAAGTCGTAATCTTTTATCAATTCTAGCCAACGGCGCTGACGAAGGTTGAGGTCCGTCTGGGTGAATAGGTACTTCAAGCTCTTGTGATCAGTATAAATTCGGCAAGGCACTCCATAAAGGTAGTGTCGCCACAATTTCAGGCCAAAGACAATTGCCGCTAATTCCAGGTCGTGTGTAGGATAATTTTTCTCGTGCTTCTTTAGTTGCCTGGAGGCATAGGCTATCACTCGATCTCGCTGCATAAGTACACACCCCAAACCTTGCCCGGACGCGTCGCTAAATATTTGGAATCCCGAGACCTCGTCTGGTAGTGCAAGTAACGGGGCAGAGGTGAGGCGATGCTTTAACTCTTTAAACGAAGCTTCGCAGTCGGCGGACCACTCAAATACGACTCCCTTTTGTGTGAGGCGAGTCAGAGGTAGTGCAAGTTTGGAAAAATCCTTCACGAACCGTCTGTAGTAGCCTGCTAGCCCGAGGAAGCTTCGAATCTCGCTAACGGATGCAGGTCGCTTCCACTCGATAATGGCCTCCACCTTCTTCGGATCGACTGAGATGCCTCCCGCAGAAATGATGTGCCCGAGGAAAGATACACTACTCAGCCAGAATTCACACTTACTCAGCTTAGCATATAGCTGGTTGTCCCGAAGAGTTTGTAGCACGGTCCGCAAGTGCTCTGCATGTTCCTCCTCACTCTTCGAATACACCAAGATATCATCGATGAATACTACTACAAACTTATCGAGATAGGGCCGGAACACAAGGTTCATTAAACTCATAAAGGCAGCGGGTGCATTGGTTAGTCCGAACGGCATCACCAGGAACTCATAATGGCCATAGCGAGTTCGAAAAGCTGACTTTGGCACATCGTCTGGCTTGATCTTTAGTTGGTGATACCCCGAACGGAGGTCGATTTTAGAGAATACCGTGGCAGCTTGCAACTGATCGAAAAGATCATCTATTCTTGGAAGAGGATACTGGTTACGAATGGTTGCTTTATTCAATTCTCGATAGTCGATACAGAGCCGCAACGAGCCATCCTTTTTCTTTACGAATAGTACTGGCGCACCCCACGGAGATACACTAGGCCGAATGTATCCTCGATCTAGCAAGTCTTGCAACTGTACTTTAAGCTCCTTCAATTCTGCCGAGGCCATTCGATACGGCATCTTGGAAATTGGTCGAGTTTCTGGGAACGTGTCTATAGTAAACTCTGTCTCTTGATCGGGCGGCATGCCTGGCAACTCGTTGGGGAACACATCAGGAAAATCCGCCACAACGGGGATAGACTCAACGTTTGCGCAATCTTGCCGAGTGTCTCGAACGGACGCTAAGTACCCTTCGCAGCCGGAGTGAATCATCCGTCGAGCAGACATTGCTGAGATCACCATGCAGGCATTCGACGCTTTCGACTCAGGACTGCACGTGAAGCAAAACTCGGTCTCGCCGGGAAAACAAAACATGACTTCCTTTTTCGCACAGTCGATTGTAGCTGAACAAGCGCCGAGCCAATCCATCCCCAGAATAAGATCGTAGTCCCTTATGTCTAGAACTATCGCATCTAATGACAATCTCCGTCCCCCGATGCAAATGTTACCTTCACGACTGACTAAGCGAGCCGATAAATCTACGCCCGAAGGAGTGCTAACACTTAGGTTTAAGCCTAGCGGTGTCATAGGGAATGTGTGTTCGGCGGCAAAATCTGCCGAAATGAAGCTATGTGTTGCACCAGAATCAAACAATACTCGAGCAGGTACATTATTAAAAAGTAATATACCTGACACCATCGTGTTCGATGCAAGTGCCTCATCCTGAGTCAAAGCGTAGACTCGTCCCTGAGCGTTTTGCGGTGCCTGGTTCGCTCGTTGAGTTTGCCCCTGACCCTGAGCTGAGTCATTATTCTGCTGCGGACGGTGAGAAGATGGATCATTGGAACGGGTTGGACAATTACGAGCAATGTGGCCCACCTTGCCACACTTGAAACATCCTCCTTTGCTCGCGCGACATTCGCTGACGTGGTGTCCTGGCTTGCGGCAGTAGGCACAATTTTGTCCTTGCTTTCTTCCTTGATTCGAGTCTTGGGAGCCGCCGTTGTTGTTGTGGCGCTTATGCGCGTTGTTTCCTCCTGTGTTGGCAGGACGCTTGTGATTATGATTTTGCACAGCGCCGGTGCAAACTGGAGGATACTGCGACTCTAGGGACAGTGCATGATTCAAGGACTCCCGCATGGTACGATATTGAGTCACTACGACGTGAGCACGGATAGAAGGTCGTAGTCCGAGCTCGAACTTTCGTGCACGACTTTCGGCATCGGCGAGCTGAGACTTGGCAAATTTTGCAAGTCGGTTGAACTCTGAAGCGTATTGACGCACCGTCATGTCTCCCTGCTTCAGTAGCGCAAACTCGTCTTCCTTTTCGCGACGGACGGCGGGTGGAAGGTATTCCTCCACGAAGGCCTTGCGAAACACGGACCAGGAGATAGCCGTTGTGCCACCTTCACTCAAAATAGCTTGCTTGTGCACATCCCACCAGTCATGTGCATTTTGTCGGAGCTGAAGCTGGGCACACGCTACTTTCTTGGTCTCGTCTAGGCATAGCGCTTCGAAGTGGTCCTCCAACTCAACCAGCCAGTCCATCGCTAAGGATGGGTCCTCGGTGCCTTTAAACGTAGCACGGCACATCTTCTTAAATTCAGATATCGACACGATTGACCCATTCTCGCCTGAGGGTAAGGTACCCTGGGAATTCTGCGGTCCGGTGGCTTCAGCAACTATAGGCACGGTTGCGGGAGCGGATGCAGAATGATTGTTGGCGACCATATTCGTCACCATTGTTTGCAGACTATTCATCTGCTTCTGTTGTGTATCCGCCTGAAGTCGCTGCACCACGAATTGAGCTTCAATCCGTGACTCGAACTGACTCTGCCGTAGTTCAGCTTGTTTCTGCTGCGTCTCCATCAAACGCATCATTCGCTCGAATGGATCGGCAGAGGGTGCGGCAGCTGGACTCCCGGAGCTGCCCGAGGTGCCTGAACTACTCGCTTGCACTTGCGCCACCATCTGCGCTTGTGCACCCGGCTCGGAAGTCGTTCCTTGAAAGGAAAGTAACTTGTATTAGTCTCAAGGTATATTATGGACTCACTGTATGGAACGTATCTCATTTTGGCCAAGCGAATTCAAGGGTCTACTCGGAAGGAACAAAGTCCTATTTAGAAACTTTCTTTGTGAGATCAAAGGATCTGAAGCATGCTCTGATACCAATATGTCACGCCCCGATTTCGGCTAATCGATAATCGTCCCCCGGGCGTGATGCCGTGCACGCGTAGGGCGCGCGTGCACAAGGCCTTAGGCATAAGGATATTCTTTAGAACAATACAACAGAGTAGACATATAAGATAACACAAGGTTGAGGCATAGAAAAGTTTCTCTTTTATTCATAATGAACATCTTTTTACATCGCTTGACTCAAAAGTATAAAATGCCCCACGGGCTTACAAACTTGGACGCAAAATGAGATAGCCGATCCATACATTATGTCCCTTTACATAGATTCAAAAACACAAAACCACCTTGGGTGCGAGTAAGCACTATCGCCCTAGCGATATTCAGCAACGGAGAGAGTGAAAGGCTTCTAGCTTGAGCCTCCAAAAGTCTTGGCCACGAACCGCCAAGGATCCCAAAAGTTCAGAGAGAACTTCAGCTCCTCGCCGCGTTGCCTTGCGCCGGGGAACCTGCTACAACGAGGGTCAGTACTTCGGAAAGTACTGGTGAAGGCTAGCTGCTCAACTTTACCAAGCTCATGAGATAAGATCTAATGAGTATGCTACAATTATGTTCTTAGGTGGGTTTCTATTCTTGCCTAGTTCAGATTTCATTTAGCAGGTATGCAAGAACAAAATAACATAACTTCACATGCCACCGTTCGGTGACTTTACCTGTCCCGTCTGAACCACCTGTACAACTTACCATAGCCTTCCCTGTCACGAAGACATAGTTAGTCTGCACAGTTTAAATATACACAACATCTTTCTTTGTTGTTTAGGAGCCATCATGGGTTTAGTCTGGGCTGGCGGCGACGCTTGCAGCGCGGGTAGCTAGCCCCGCTACAATTCCCCGCTCCCACGACTAAGAAAGTAGATTCCGCCCGGGTCGAAATGGCCCGGTGCCCCGGTAACCGTCCGCAGGAACCTGGATTCCTTGTGCACAAGAATTCCCATGACCATTTCTATGAACTCTACTTCATAGATTTACTTACTAGCAATTTAAAGAACATCATGTACGAAACTGCTTTACTGTACTATCACAATCAACCAACAGTTATATGAAATAACATGCAGCAGTTTATAGAAGAACACTTTGAACTATCAATAAATACCAACCCATTAAACACCCAATGAACATGCATGCATCAATAAATTTATGCAAGATTTTGTATGACAAGCAATGGGTGTTCCAAGCCTACTTCTTATCTTATCTTGTTATCCAACTTGTTACTTAATTGGTATCGTTTGATTGAATGCACAACTGAGTCAACTTTATTATGGACGGAGCCCTTGGAAAGAAGGTGCTTATCGAAATAGAGCCACTCATAAGTTTGTTGAATAGGAAGAAGCAGGAGAGGTCCCTAAGACTCCGCTCGCGCATCGTCTACACGATCACCTGCACGCACCAACGGATGATCAATACCTCCTGCTTCGGTCTCCAAGGCTCGATACGAAATGCAAAATCCTAAGAACGAAAGCAATAAAATTCATTGAAACCGTTCAAGAAAACGCAAGTCATAAAACCAACAAGAAAGCAACCAAGCGGCACAAAAACGGACAAGAAACCAACGCAACGGAAAGGCCCCTCTCGACTCTGCCGCCGAGTCCATCCTCGAGGCACAATCCATTGTATATGGGACCTGATTCCGAAGAAACCAATCCATAACGAGGAAAGGATCTTAATTCAATCTGTCCCGTTCGGACGGTCGTAAGTATTTCTTGGCCGCGCTCCCCGAATAGGGGGAACGGGGCATTACAGCATGCCACCCCCTTAGAGAACCATGCTGCTATCTAGAGCCCTCTATTTTTGATTTTATAACTTGTCCCCTGCAACCTTAGCATTCGCTAATTGTGTGACGACTAAATTATGATTCTTCTTTCTTCATCATTTAACTCGTGCCACATAACTCGTATGATTGAAGGCAAAGTAATCTTATTCTATGTTAGGATATGTAGTTTGCTAGGGTATAGCTTGGTAATTTGAACTTTGAATTTTGTGCGTGATAGTTGGGATTTGATAGTTTGCGTAGTTCCCTTAGGTTGTGACCTAATGATTACCCCTTAGCTTTAAATCATGAAATTTGTACCCATAGCTCGATACGAGTTAAATTCCTTTTCCCTTAACGGCTAGTAACTCTTCTATCCCTACGATTGACACCTGTTCTATGAGCACTTGACCCTTACCTATATAATGCAATAGGAGACCCTAATAAGAGTTTCTGTTCTATGTACATGTGCAAGGTTATTTTTGTAGGTATCCTTAAGGCAATACAATAGTAGTTAAATTATTTAAAGTTGGATAGTATACCTCACCACCTAGTATCACGTAGTCCCTGTGATCCATTGATGAAGTATAACTGAATGACATTAATTGTATGCTAGCAAAGACGACAGTGTTTATTCAGACGATAGAATTTAGAGGTCCATGTCCCTATTGGTCGACTAGCGACTTAGATAAGGAATTAGTATGACAACTGTAGAGATTGTGTAGTCTTTCATTATTATTGCTTATTTTGCTTTTATTTTTGTGAATTTGAATTGTTATGAACCTTCTTTCATCATAATCTAGCATATTCATATTTGCTGTACTACCTTGACTTATGTAGCTATTATAGCCTAGTTTTTGCAAGCTTATTCTTTATCGAGCTTGTTTATGACATACGTATTATTGGGGGCCCACAATAATACATTTCAGAATCAGTGTATTAGGGTCTAGCTAACCTTAGTGCGCTTGGTTCGCCCTTCGCATAACTACTTTACGTGGATTGAGATATGTAGTGATTAGTAGACGAATATACTTACCCTCTAGATACGATAAAGCATATCATATCAAGTACATAACTGCACCGATGTGAGCATGCGAATAGGAAATTACCAAATTAAGATTTCAATCCACAACTGTCTTGACAATTCCCATTTGAATTCTTTAAACCCTTTAATTCCCATACTTCCATTCTATTACCCCTCCTTGAACTCTTTTTCGTTGCTTTCCGTCTTCCCTTGTTTCGGAAAGATGAAATCTCGTGCTTGGATATAAGTGATACACGGATAGTACAAGATATACCCCATAGGCCAATCACATTATTTGGTGACTATCTTTCATAATTGATTAAGGGCATATCACATATGATATAGTTGATGTTAAAGTTTTGAGGATTGAATGACATAAGAAAATAAATTGAGGAATATTTTTCTTAAGTGTAAGAGCCTTATGTGATAGATGGGTAAATTCTAAGTTGGGTAGAAATTGCAGTATTAAACTTGAGGAGAATTCTTTTAGATTATGATCAAGTAGGATTAGATTGAGAGATTAAGTCCTTTTAAATGTGGAGAATTCTAAAAGAGGGATTAAGATAATGAGGATTTAATAAATTTTAAAAATCTTGATATTGAGGACCCAATATTTATACTTTGAGCACATGATTTAAATTTTGAATATTGAAGGATGAATTATCGATTTAAATTTTGAGGATAAATATAGAATTGTAGACTTGAACAATTGGTTAATTAGATTTAAATTTTACAATTTGATGATTTGAATTAAAAGTTTAATTTTGATTGTTGGGTCACCTATTTGAAATATTGAGGATGTAAATTGAGTTTAAATATTTGAATAGTACAAAATTCTTAAGTTAAGAATAGGAATAAGATTTGATTAGAATTGTTTATTGTTCAAAGTCTAGAGAAGATTATGATAGTTGAAAATTATGATATAAATTTTGATGTGGGATGTCATATAGACTTGAGTCAGATTTGGATGTTGATTATTTAAAAATCGAGAAGAGATTACGACAGGTTGAATTTTGATTTAAACAGTGGTTATATTAATTTTGAAGTGATCGCGATAGATTCGAATAGATTTTGTTATTTAAATTTTTGGAAGAGATTGCGATTGACATACCTTATGTACGAATATAAAGGATTTAACAAATTATGTCTTATTTTAATTTCGAGGACGAAATTATTTTAAGTTGGGTAGATTGTAAACTCCCTCACCCAAAATAGATATTTTGTGTATATTTTATATTATTATATTTATTATATATGTTGAATTTATTTAGAATATGCTCTTAGTTAATTAGAAAATAAATTTCTTGATATATTTACTTATATAAATATTTATTTAGAATTATTTTAGGTTATTTTAGATTTTTGGAGATTTTTCTAGAATTTTTGGTAATTAAAACTTAGAAAACATAAATTTTTAGGACTTCTATGATTTACTATACGACCATACTTGCATGTCGTTCCTACCAAATATTTATTTTAGTTTAAAATATTTAATTATTTTTTTTAATTTATTTAGAATTTTAAGAAATTTATTTAGATTTTAAAATTATTTAGGATTTATTTGGATATATATAGTCTTAATATTAGATAGATACTAATTTAGTGTTAATAGATATTAATAAGATTTTATAAATTATTTGTATTATCTTTAATTATATTTAAGATTATAAATTTTGAGATAAATTCAAACTCTATTTTAAATTAATTCAAATCCGGAACCTACTAGGAAATCAACTTCATGCATATCCTATCCTTATTTAAATTCATCATAATCCTATCCAAATTAACCAATCCTATTCGTATTTAATTAAATAGTGTCCACCATTATAAATACCTCATCCTTCATATTTTTTTTTCCCAAATTCCTCTCTTTTTCGTCCAAAAAATAGTCAAAATTCGTCATAAATTCAGCCTCATTTTCTACTAGTTATGACAAATTAAAAAGACGATATCTCCTAGCTCCGGACTCCAAACACGCTTCAGTTTTTTTTGTTAGAACGATAATGAGGTTAGATTTCTGATAATATAAATTGTGTTTTAAATTATTGGTATTAAATTCTGGAAAATTCGTAGAGCACATCATGTCCGAAATATACGTGTTTTGATGTTTTCGCAATTCTGGGAGAACCAGGGATCAGAATCATGAACCGTTTAAAGTTTCGGAAAGCTAATGTCGAGATCATCGACATATATTTTTTCTAGAATTTATTTCGAAGTATTTATATATTGTTAATTCTGTAGAACTTCTAGGTTAGAATTTAATCATCGGTGCACAATACAAAATTTGTATGTGCCATAATTCCCAAACAAATTTAAATTCAGATGAGCCGTAAATTCTAGTATATTTTTGATACTAAAATCTACAGAAAATCATGCATGAAAGTCGAGTTTGTATCGGTTGACTTTTTGGTCAACAGATCGCCTCGATTTGCGTGCCATGAGTCTCGAGTTGATAAAATTTAGTTTCTTTGGACAAAATTTAGGAATTAACATAAAAATCAGAATAATAAGATTAAAATAGGATTTTAGAGTAATTATTCCAGAATTAAATAAATTAAAATAAATTAATGGTTATATTATTATATAGTTATATGAATATATATGTAAGTAAATGCTAATTGATAATTATGACTAAATATTCAGACTGTATGACCCTAGGACATCGTGGACTATCCTATACTTACCTTGACCATGTTGACCCTAAGAACTTGTGAATTTGTCTGCCTTGCGTACACTAACGTACTGGCATAGACACATGTCAGTTGACTGACTGATTTCGTACAGTACTTGAAGATGCGACACTCACGTAATTCAATGCATAATTGACCGTGTTAGATAACTAGTGTTACCCCTAGTATACCCCCTGATTCCAGTGTAAATGTGGTTGAGTATATGCTAGTGTAATGACTAATAATTCTATTATATTATATTTATGTGTACATAGGATATTGGATTGTTCTGCACGATTTCTTGAGCAGGTTATTGGTACATTGCAGCTTCCTTGCCAGGCAAGTATACCTTACCATTGTACTGTTATTTATATTCCATATGTTGCATACATCTTTATTTTCTGTCTTTAGTTCATATATTTTAACTGTTATATAAAATGCAGCACGACGGTGACGTCGCGATATGTTTTTATTTATGTATTGCATTGACCTTGTTTATGAGACTACCCCATCATCATGTAGCATCATTAGGTTCATTGGCCGTGACACAGTTGTTACACGAGTTGTGAGTCTCATGTAGATCACGGACTTGCGTGCAGGTTGGCCTCCTGTACATGTGGACCGTGTGTTAGGAATAACTGCTGTTAGAAACTTTGCATGCTAGTAGACTTGGCAGTTATTAGAGGTATTATCGTGTCATGGATGTGACATGCTTAGAGCATGGGGTGAGGAGAACAACAAGTAAGGCATGTGGGCTCCGTTGCACTTTTCTTGTGTAACCCGTACGCTCCGCCGGAGATGCGCGGTCATGATGACCCCTATATATACTTCTTGGCGGGCCTCCGGTGTTCGAAAGACGCCGTGCCTTTGTAGGTCCCTGGATCTCCAAGAGAACTATGCCAATCCCATTTTAGCCAGATAGCCCACGCATTGGGAAAGTTGTTCTTAAACTGCATTCACTCTAGACGGTTAGGCGACCCATTGGATATTTATTTTAGTACTTTATTGGCATGTGTTTAAGTATCTTGTTATGTCCCTCTAAGGACCTGGTCCGCTGCCAGGTGTACCTGTTCTTGAGTATTTGCAGGAGCGCAGATTTGGATGGTTACATGTGATCCGATGATGTCTTCTTTTCGAGCTGTGATGGATAGCTGGTATTCCTATATTGTATTGATTGTGTTGTACTTATAATGTATTTACTTTTTCCATTTGAGTTGGTAGTAGATTTGTTTCCATCCAACTATCATCCTTAGATACTTCTTATTGAGATCTAGTTTCATAGATACTGTTTATTTATTTCTATATGATTTTGGTGGATGAGATTTAGATTTTACCCTATGACTTCTATTACATTTCATACCACTTGTAGATTTGATATTCATATTACAGCGTACGTATGGATTTGGTTTCCATATATTGGAGTTGCCATATCCATGCGGCTGACATGCTTACGTGTTCCTAGTCCTATGTACTTTTGGGACTGGGGTGTGACAGGCCGGGCGAGGCGGAGGTCATGGGGTGCGGGGCCATGCGGAGCTGGCGGGGGTGCGTGGCCGGCGAGGCGCGGAGGGCGGCGGGAGACGCTGGCGGAGCGGAGGACGCGGGCGGCCGAGCGGGTCATGCGGGGAGAGGGAAAGGGTCTGGCGGGTTCAGGCGGATCGGGTCTGGCAGACCCAACCCGACCCGTTAGGCAAACGGGCTGGGCTGGGTTGGGCTGGGCTTGGTTTGGGTTTGGTTTGGGTTGGGCTGGGCTTGGTTTGGGTTTAAAAAAAATAAAAATAAAAATAGTTTTTAGGTGATTAAAAATAGGTCTGGGGCCCAATAAATTCCAGAAAAATTACCCTAAGTCTAGTTTTTTATTTTACACCCAAAAGTATTATTTTTATAATATTTTAATATATTTTAAAATCATTTAATTTTATTAAATGCCAAAATACCCGGGTTTTTAATTAGTAAAAATTCCCAAAAATCCCAAAAAATTCTGAAAAATCCAGTTTTGAAAATCTTGAAAAATCAGGGGATTTACAGTGCCTTAGACTCTGACACAGAGCTTTGGCACATGTACTAGCCCTTCGAGAAAATACTGCTATGGGTTTTCCCGACACAGAGCCTATAGTAGTCTCAGCCTGAGTATGATTAATGCTCTTACTTGCATATCACATAGCTGGTTACATAGTTTACTCTATTGATTCATTTATTATTTTACTACATTTATTTCGGCTTGAGTTATTCTTGTACCTTGTTATGTCCCCTGAGGACCTGGATCCGGATTGTGTCCCCAGGTATAGCCGAGGAGATCTATCCCGAGGTATACGGGACAAGAGCATACATTGGAACAGTACTAGAACCCGAGGATGAGGTCGTGCCAGAGGATTTCTCCTGAGTATTGGCTTTATATACTCACTTATTTCTGTTTATAGTTACTTTATTTCCTGTCTATTGAATTGATGTATCAAACTTATTCTCGGGTTGTTCCCCTAGATACTTTTTATTGAGACTTGTTAGATTATATTATATTTCGATTATTCTGGCATTTGATCTGTGATTATCTTCTATGGATGAGATTAGAATTAGACTATGACTTGTATCGTAGACCTATTTATTGTTGTTTACAGCTTAAGTACACCCTAATGGGTCCATTAAATTGGGTTTGCCCATTGGTGTGTGCTGCTGGCTATTGCCACTGGTCCAGTCCCTCGGTATTTTGGGACTGGGGCATGATATGGTTTTTGTGGTGGCCCATGCAAGTCTACGACTAAATTGTTTCGGTTTTAACTAAGGGACCGAGCAAGCCTGCGATAAAGATAGGATAAGTTATAGGATCTCATCCACTTGATTGATTCGTTCTTGACCTCTATATCGACTTTAAAATAATTTATTGATTTGCATCCTGCATTGATTCTTTTGTACGCTTCTCATAGTTTATTTTGGATGCAGAGTAATGGATTCACAAGCATGCGACGAGACTCCCGCGGGAACACCATAAGTTGCAGTAGTCACCAACGACGATGAAGTGTCACCAGTGGGTGGAGGTCAATCAGCTCAACAAAGCCATCAAGCAGGTCAACCTACCTCAAGATTTCAGCGAGAAGATATTCCACCTGTCACTACCATATTTTCTAAGAAAGGGTATTTTAGTAATTTCCTATTTAATTAATTATTGTGCTTGATAAATAATTATTTGTTGTATTATTTAATAATTATTAGATGTTAGTTGTTTAATTTGGACTTGTGTTAGTGTACCTAACTAGTTTAGTTTGGATCCATGGACCAACATAAATTAATTAGTTAGACTTAGCCCATTTAGAAAGCCCATTGTTAAGGAGATGGATTAAATTAATTAAATAATTGGACTAGAACCTTCCTTCCTTAATTATTTCTTCATGAGAGGCCCCAAGGGGTATAATGGATATTACATGATTACTTGAGGGAGAGGAATATGGGACGGCCTATATAAGTAGAGGGAAAAAATTCTCTCTCCTTTTTTTCATTCCAAATCTAGATCTAGAATATCCCACTACCAAATTTCCTTCATTCCTATTTCATTTTCCTACCAAATTCATTCTAATTTTTTCCTAAATCACCATTAGAGACTTCAGAAGCAAGGATCTAGAAGGAAGAAGCAAGGATCTACAAAGAGGAGCAATGATCTACAATTTGAAAGCAATTTTATCTCAATTGGAGGTTTTATTAGGAATCCATCTCCTAATAGGTATAATTCAATTTTTCCCCTTAAAATAGCTTCTAAATCTGAGATTTAATCATAAAAAATTAGCCCATATGCATGTACTACCCATAGGATTTGGTTTTGTGTTCATAGGAGGCCTATTGAGAAAGTTATGGTACTTTTTGTGTCAATTTTGGAAGAATTCCGAGATTGACATTTGTTGTGTGTGCCAATGGATCCTATAAATCAATTTGGCATGTGTTTATGTGTTTGGGGCTAGTATCGTGTCCACAATTGGGTACGTGTAGGTCGTATCCCAATAATTTGGTGATACATGTTGTTTTGGGAGTTTTTCCTCCGACACGGGACTTTGTACATGTCGTATTTTGACACGGACACATAGATCTATATTTGACACTTCGTATTGTTCATAAATATTATATGCGACTTGCTTGTGTCCTTCGGGGTGCAATTGGATGTGTGGTGGACTCGTGTCACATGCTTATCCTAGATCTAGCGGGGTACAGTGTGATACTCTCCAATTGTTGTGTATTTATGTGTAGATCTAATTATTGTGCTTTTAATTCTTGAATTATAATTGTGTGTGTGTGTGTATATATATATATATATATATATATATATATATATATATATATATATATATATATATATATATATATATATATATATATATATATATGTTTTCACTGATGGAGTATTGGCGACAGCAGCCGCTGTCATAAAACAACAGCAGCCGCTGTAGCTAGAGGTGGCACCATTAATGACAGCAGCCGCTGTTATTAATGAGAGGCAGCAGCGGCGGGAAATAGCAACCGTGGAGACAGTAGGAGTGGTGACGGTTGCAAACCGTCACCAAAGCAGCAGCAGTAGTACAGATTTCCAAACAGCTACAATGATGGCGATTTCAGTGACAGCCAGAACTGTCACTAAAGGCCTGGTATCAGTGTTTTTCAATACTGTTTTCAGCGACGGTTAGGCAGATTTATGTATATGTGTTTATATACTTATATTTATATACATATATGTATATATATATATATTGATATTGAGATAATATACTATTATTGCTATATTCCTTAATTGTATAATATTAGTATATATTTATATATTATATATGAGGGTAATTATTATATCAAGGTATTGAGTATTACCTTGTGGAAACCAAAGTAAGTGGGATACTTAAGATACGGGGTTTGGGTATCAAGATTGTGATTTTTTTGAGATGCCAAGTTGGTTCAAAACCATGATACCTATTTAATGTGTAAATTAATATTCTATATTATTATACATAATTGTTTGTTATATATGTATTGTGATGTTTACCTTGGAATTTACGTATCCGGAGATACGGTATCCTAATATTTTAAGATGTAGTTTTTATGACTTAGATTTTAATATCTTGACCCAAGATTTTTGTGTTAGACTTGTGCAACCTAGAAATAGATAGTTGACCTTGGTTTGACCATAGTTGACCATAGTTGACTTAGAGTTGACCATAGTTGACTTTTGACTTAGAATTGACTTATTGACCTAGAAGTTGACTAGTTTAACTTATTCTCTTTTCGGAACCTTGTATTGGTATTGTATTCCATATCTAGGTCTTCGAGGCACCGAGTCAGACATCTGTGAGACTATTTATTGGACTTCAGGCGAGTACATTCTCTGATAGTTTCTTATTTATGATATCCTCTATGTTCATTGTATCTAGTGTAGATATCCATGTTCTCTGGACACTATGGTTATACGGATTGGTATATCCGGATCTCGTCATGAGATGTTATTCCTTGGTATATGGTACAAGTATTATTTCATTGGTTATCTTGTACATGTACAGACACTGATTCTCGGGAAGAGTCGCTATCTTCTTGGGGAATCTCGTGCCATAGCATACCGTGGTTGGATCTATTATACCAGTCGAGGGTGGGGAGTATTAGTATAGATATGTGATCAATATCCCTATTGTATCAAGTACTGATTACTGAATAGTGTTGATCATACACCGCACGTATGATTAGCCAGGCCGTATTGCATCTTGCCCAAGCCGATTATATGTTAAGCTAGTACTCACACACTTAGTCATTAGTATCTTGTTTCATTGGCATATTGTTCATTATTGTATTTATTTTCAGTATTTCCTTATTGTATATATATCTCTTGTATCTATTGTGCGTCTTGATTATCCACAGCTATTTACTGTTACATAGTTTTTATCATTGATTAGAACTGCTGTTAGAGATGTACTCTGCTCCTTTTCTGACTGGATATATTTTTTTAGATGACACTGAGGAGTGGTACCCTACCTATTATGGATCCCAGGATATTGTGGGTTTAGATTCTGAGACCCTGGCTCAGGAGGGACTTATCCCAACTGAGACAGTTGACCCAAGAGTTGTAGCTTTGTAGTATTCTTTCTACTGGATTTGTCTCCAGCTTATTTTGTTACTTCTTTCAGACTCATTGATGTATTATTTTAGACTCATGAGTTGTATTGTGACTATTCTATTCTTTATCTGATTCGTGCTCATTTCTATCTTAGTTCTATGATTGAGTATACTATCATTATTGGTGGTTCATTATATTGTTAGATAGATTTTCTAGACAACGTTCTACCGCCGATTCTGTGGCGTAAGCTGGGTGTTGTTTACGACTTGTACCCTTACACCGGGTGCGGGTCGTGACACATTTTTGGTGGTGGCCCATGCAGGTCGAGCTTCACAAAGTATGTGATGTCGGGGTAGTGCGACAATTTAGTTGTACTACTGTGAGCCTGCAATAGGATATAGGAATAGGCTGAGATACTCAATCACACCTAGGAAAATTCTTTTGATTCAACTATTCTCCTTTGATATTGATACTTGATATCTAAACTTGTCCTTTCCTTGATGTCTTACATCTTGTGTCATATTGATTCTTTCTTTTGCTTTGTCTCAGGATGCCGCCTAAGACTAGATCACAGCAAGGGAGAGCAGTTTCTGAGAGGTCTACGATATCCCGAGGGCCTGCACCATTCACTTCTCCGGTAATTAGGGTGTCAGCTGCTTTTGGAGGTCCACCACCTACTCAGAGGACTGTGACAACTGTATCTGAGGGGCTTCCACCTCCACCTCCTGTGCCAGCAGAGGCGTCGCAGATGTTTACACTGTTTCGTGAGATGCTCGAGGCACAGAGGGCTCAGTCAGAGGCACATCAGAGGCAGACCGACGTTCTATGGCAGGGCATCGAGAGTGCTTATCAACTTGCTCGTGCTGTAGTTGAGAGAGGAGTTCCGGTCCAGTAGCAAGATGTTCCTCAGGTTGCTCAGCTTCGGCCAGGCAACATTTAGAACTTCAAAAAATTGGAGCCTAGGGTTTTCAAGGGGACGGAGGGCATCGTCTATGCTGATGATTGGCTCAAGGACATTGAGCATCTTATGAGGGTGTCCCATCTTTCTGAGGATCTGAAGGTTGAGGCGGTAGGACTTCAACTGTTTGACGTCGCTCACACTTGGTTCAGGAATGAGCCGGTTCTGGTTGACGCAGGACAATCTTGGGAGGTATTCAAGGACCTCTTCAAGAGAAAGTTTTTTGCCCGGGCAGACAGGCTAGACTTGGGGAGACAGTTTGAGTGTCTCATTCAGGGGAGCATGTCTATGGAGGAGTACGCTGCAAAGTTCAGCATGTTGAGCCGATTTGCAGAGTATCTGGTGAGAAAGTCGGAGGTTCGAGTTATTCGTTTTTGTGAGGGTCTAAACTGGGAAGTAAAGATTCTTATTCCGTCTTTTTATGAGACATACTCGGAGATACTTGCGGAGGCATGCAAGGTTGAGCAGGAGTTGGGTTTGAAGCCCAAGAGAGACCGTGATTCTTTTCTGGAGGCCAACGGCAGTGCAGTATCTGCCAAACATCCTCATTTCTAGTCCAGACCTTTCCAGCAGCCACAGCAGAACCAGACTCCAGCTAGAGTGTCTTTTCACCAAGCACCTCAGCAGCAGAGACAGTTACAGCAAGCTTCATACAACTACTGCAAGAAGCCCGACCACATCTGGGAAGTTTGCAGGAGGAGGCTAGGAGTTTATTTGTATTATGGTACTGAAGGGCATCAATCGAGGGAGTGTCCTCGTCGTGCAGTTCAGGAAGCAGCTTCAGCTCCGAGGGCACAGACGAGACCACCTGCAGCACAGCCGAGGGGACCGTTTCTGACACAGTAGCAGCATTTTGTCCAGCATCAGCAACAGGGAGGTGCTTGGCAGAGACGAGCTTTTGCTATGACCGTCGAGGAGGATAAACCCAACGGAGATGTCATTGCAGGTTCTATTCTTCTTGATTCTATTCCAGCTTTAGCTTTGTTTGATAGTGGTGCTTTCCATAGTTTTGTATCCGTTTCTTTTGCTCTGAAGCATGGTTTGGTAGCTGAGTCCTTGCTTAGGACTTGCAAGATCATGGCCGGGGGAGACATTATCTTGGTTAGTGATATTTGCAAGGATTGGAGAGTTACTTTGGGAGGCCGGGAGTTAAGTGCGTGTCTACTTGTTATACCACTTCCGAGCTACAACATTGTACTCGGGATGGATTGGTTGAGTAGGCATTGTGCTAGCATAGATTATAGAGGAGGTAGAGTTTTGTTTGGTCTGCCAGGAGAGCCAGAGCTCGAGTTTGCTAGAGGAGCTACGAAGCAGGGAGAAGGCATTATTTGTGGAGCTATGGTGGAAGATAAGGAGTTGCCGCATCCATTGATAGCAGAGTTCTTGGATATGTTTTCTGAGGAATTGCCAAGATTGCCGCCAGATCAAGATGTTAAATTTTCTATAGACTTGGTGCCAGGTGCAGAACCAATTTTGCAGCATGTCTATAGAGTAAACAACAGCGAGCTGGTCGAGTTGAAGAAGCAGGTGGACGAATTACAGGATAAAGGGTTTATCAGATTGAGTTCTTCACCATGGGGAGCCCCGGTATTGTTTGTACCGAAGAAGGATGGATCGGTGCGCATGTGCATTGATTACAGGGCTTTGAATAATCTCACTATCAAGAATAAGTATTCTTTGCCACGGATTGATGATCTATTTGATCAGTTGAGTGGAGCCAAGATATTTTCTAAGATAAATTTGAGATCAGGCTACCATCAGGTGAAGGTGAAGCCGGAGGACATACCGAAGACTGCTTTTAGAACTCGGTATGGTCAGTACAAGTTTATGGTGATGCCGTTTGGTTTGACTAATACACCAGCGGTATTTATGAACTTGATGAACAAGGTGTTCCACCAGTACCTTGACAAGTTCGTGGTGGTGTTCATCGACGACATACTCATATACTCGAGGACACCGGAGGAGCATGAGGAGTATTTGAGGATTGTGTTGGATGTGCTGAGGAAGAAGAAGTTGTATGGGAAGTTGTCCAAGTATGAGTTTTTCCTGGACAAGGTAGAATTCTTGGGGCATGTTGTGACTGGTGATGGTATTTCAGTGGATCCAAAGAAGATTTCAGCAGTAGAATCTTGGAAGACTCCGAGTTTGGTAGCAGAGATCAGGAGTTTCTTGGGATTAGCAGGCTACTACAGGAAGTTTGTGCAAGATTTTCAAAGAGATACGGCTCGAATTAGACCGAGTCACTTGGGAGGAGTTCTCCAGACTCTTTCAGGAGATGTACATTCCATCTACTGCTCGATCGGAACTTCAGGACAAGTTCAATCGCCTCACTCAAGACATGATGACAGTGGAAGAGTATAATGCAGAATTCATCCGTTTGGCTCGTTTGCCCCTACCTTGATCCCGATAGAAGAGGAGAAGGCTAAGAAGTTATTCGACGGACTAAACTTTGAGCTACAGAGATTGATCGGATCCGTTGTATTTACTTCATACACGGACGTTCTTGCTGCAGCCCGACGCATGGAGCGCATCACTAGGAGAGAGTCCAACCTGAAGCGACCTTTCACATCAGCACCAGCAAGAGCACCGCACGGAAAAGCTGCAAAGAAACCTCACCTGCATCAAGCACCACAGGGAGCTGCATCCAAATCCCTAGTCCTACCTTCTTGCCACTATTATGGCAAGATAGGCCATGTTGAGAAGGAATGCTAACATAAATTAGGATTATGTTTAGCTTGCGGATCCAATCAACATTCAGTGAGGGATTGCCCTAAGCCTCGAGAAGGAGCACCGATAGTAAATCGACAAGATTCACCAGCACCGGAAGGATATCAGCCGAGGCCACCCTTGGCACCTCGAGCAGCACTCTTCCAGTAGGCCCAGCAACAGCAGAGGGCACCACCACAAGGACGCGGACAAGCTTATGCGATAACGATGGAGGACGCACAGACTCATGGAGTAGCGAATACGCGTAAGATTTGAGTTATTCATAGTTATCTATTCCTAGTGATGCTTTAGCACGTGCCTGTTAAATCATTTCCTTAGCCTTAAACCTGGTATCTTGAACTTGTTAGTGATTGATAACCTAGTTTTCCTAAGCTATAGTTTTCCTTGCTCTAACCAGATTTCTTTACTCTTGAATTACCTAACTTTTATTGTTTAAGAAAATACTTTAGGTGTTTTGCTTAACCCTCATCCTTCAATTTCTCCTTGATCATGATTCTTTGTTTGTGTCGTGCTTCGAACATGTCTTTCAACAGCGTTATCTCTGCTGTCGGTTATTTTCTTAATTGCGAGGACGCAATTCTTTTAAGGTGGGTAGATTGTAACACCCTATTTTTTTAAATTTAAAAAATAATTTTTTTGGAATTTTTGGTATTTTTTATTTAATTATTAAAAATATCCTTCAGGGATTAATATTTTTATGGATTAAAACAATTATTAAAATATTACAAAAATTATATTTTTGAGTGTATTATTAATTATTAGATGTTGTGTAATTTTTTAGAATTTATTGGGCTCAAAAACTATTTTTAAATTGCTAAAAACTCCCATTTTAATTAAACCGGGTTGAACCGGACTGAACCCGGTCCAACTGAACCGGACCGGACCAACCCAAGCTAAACCGACCCAAGACCTAACGGGTTGGATCAGATCCGGACCCGACCCGAACCCGCCCCGCCCCTAAACCCCGCTCACCCCACTCCCCTCTCCCCCGATTCCCCCGCCCCCTCCGCCGGCACGACCGCCACGACCCCCCCGCTCCGGCCCCCCGCTCCGCCCGCGGTTCCCGGCCACGATTCCCCCCTGCTCCGGCCTCCCCGCTCCCCTCTCCTTCTCCCCTTCCCTATAAACCCCGTGGAACCCCACTCCACCGCCACCATCACCGCTCCGCCACCGCCAGCCTCCGCCCTGACTCTACCAGCCCCTCGCCGCCGCTTCTCCCCTCCGACGAACCCCTCTCCGCCATCACCCTCCACCACAGCTACCTCCGGCGAATACCGCAGCAACCCGAATTTGCCGTCGACGTACACCGCACCACCTCGCGTGTAGGCGATGAACAGTCGTTACCGAGCCATTGTTTTGGTGAGCATTTCTCTCACCTTGTTGCCTCTTTTTCTATTCTGTCTGCTGTGACATGTAGACTATATGACCCTCTCGATACCCGTGCAATTTGTTTGGGGTATCGCGTCCTGTGTCAGTCGCAAACTGTGACGCAAAAGCAGGAAAATAAACCCTATTTCTAAAAATTCAAAAATTGGTCCCGAACTCCCAGTTCACGACCGTTTTGTGACCAGCCTGTTAATTGTTTGAAAATCTACTTAAATAGTAATTTGGACCGTATGACCTAGTTTTAAAACCCTATTTTTGTTCAATTTATGGTGTTGTAGTTTGTGATTAATTCGAGGGTGAAAATGGCCAAAAACTTGGTTATTTAAAACCTAATTTTTCCCAAAACTGGGTGCGCCCTGCTAAAAGAGGCGACTTGGTCGTGTGCAAACTTTACTGAAAGGTGCGCACCGTCGATACAGACGTGTGAGATTTTGCGAAAGTTGATTGGATGTGCGTGCACACCGAAATTAATGCGTATCCGTCGACAACACACCATATTGGCCCTATTTTGGAACTCGTTGTAACTTTGTATGTGCTCATCATTTTAAAACGAAACTTGTGCCATCAGACTCGTAGCATTTTTTTGGTCCTGTGACCCAAGTTTGGTTCGATTCTGAGAACGTTGACAAAATTCTGTATCGTGGGCCCCACGGCTCCACTTGACGAGCAATTTTATGATCGGCTCATCAGAATCCAGTTCTGGACATTCTGTTGGGTTCGTATAATCGTTCTGAACTTTTAGACACTGAGTTTGATGAATTTGGAGACCTTTGTCTCTGGCACATTTTTTGGTGCGAAGTAGGCCACATGTGACCCCACTTTGACCAAAAACTGTCACTTTTGCCCCAGTGTCCAAATTGGACTTATGGATAGGCAATTCTAGCTATTTGATATCTTCTGAACATGATGGTCATATTTATTTCAGCATCCGAAGACGTTCTTGAAGATTTCACGAATAGTAGAGCAGAAGTTGGAAACCAAACACCAGGCAAGTGTACCTTGCCAACTCGCAGTAATTCCTGTTACAGTATTTGTTTGAGTTCTTTGTACATATAATTATACTCTTGATATAAATGTTCAACCTAGGACCGTTTGACATTGCTTAGCGTCTGAATAATATTTGGGTATCGACGCCGTACGAGGAGTCGTGTAACGTCACTAGAGATTGATATCGCGACACTATATATATCTTCGTGCTTGCATTATCAAGTACATCATACCTCAGGACATTTGACACTATTCATGTAACAGAACTTTCCTGAGTTATTTATGGTGATTTTGTATAGGGTACAGGATGCGTGACATAGACTTTATTGCATATGCTTAGCAATCATTATGACTCGCTGCATCAGTTATAGGTCATAATCTTGCGTGACACGGACATGAGACATCGTGGACATGAGACATATGATTACATTGGATGGAGAGAGACTTACCATACGAAAGGCTGATTATATTATATATATATAGTTATCTGGAGGTGCCTTAGACTCTGACACAGAGCTTTGGAACATGTACTGGCCCTTCGAGAAAATGCTGCTATGGGTTTCCCCGACACAGAGCCTATAGTAGTCTCAGCCTGAATATGATTAATGCTCTCACTTGCATATCACATAGCTGGTTACATAGTTTACCCTATTGATTCATTTATTATTGTACTATATTTATTTTGGCTTAAGTTATTCTTGTACCTTGCTATGTCCCCTGAGGACCTGGATCCGGATTGTGTCCCCAGGTATAACCGAGGAGATCTATCCCGAGGTATACGGGATAGGATCATACATTGGTGCAGTATCAGAACCCGAGGATGAGATCGTGCCAGAGGATTTCTTCTGAGTATTGGCTTTATATACTCAGTTATTTCTGTTTATAGTTACTTTATTTCCTGTCTATTAAATTATTGTATCAAACTTATTCTCGGATTGTTCCTCGTGACACTTTTTATTAAGACTTGTTAGATTATATTATATTTCGATTATTCTGGCATTTGACCTATGATTATATTATGTGGATGAGATTGGAATTAGACTGTGACTTGTATCGTAGACCTATTTATTGTTGTTTACAGCTTAAGTACACCCTAATGGGTCCATTAAATTGGGTTTGCCCATTGGTGTGTGCTGCTGGCCATTGCCATAGGTCCAGTCCCTCGGTATTTTGGGACTGGGGCGTGACACAATTGACATTGTTAGTTGACCCGTGTCACCCCTAGCATACCCTCTGAGTCCAGTGTATTATAGTTGTGTAAGTGCTAGTGTAATGACTAATGATTGTTTTGTATTATATTATATGTATATAGGGCCTATTGGATTATTCTATGCGACTTCTAGAGCAGGTTATTGATACTATGCAGCTTTCTTGCCAGGAAAGTATATCTTGCCATTGTACTGTTATTCATATTCCATATGTTGCATGCATCTTTATTTCTGTCATTTAGTTCATATATTTTAAACTGCTATATAAACTACACGTCCAAGAAAACTTGTGTGCAATGACGGTGTTGTCGTGATCTATTTTTATTATGTATATACATTGACCTTGTTTATGAGACCGTCCCATTGTCATGAAGCATCATTAGGTTCATTGGTCTTGACACAATTGTTACACGAGTTGTGAGTCTCATATAGATCACGGACTTGCGTACAGGGTTTGGCCTCCTGTACATGTGGGCCATGTGTTAGGGATAACTACTGTTAAAAACTTTGCATGCTAGTAGACTTGGCAGTTATTAGAGGTATTATCGTGTCATGGATATTATATGCTTAGAGCATGGGGTGGGGAGGCCAAACTCTTATTGGGGTACACGAGGAAAAGATCTTAGTACCTATTAGGGTATCGTATTGCATTATATAGGTCATGGTCATCTTAAGTCTTAGTCTTAGTGCTTATAGAACAAGTGTCAATAGTAAGCATATAATATGCTTAGAGCATGGGGTGGGCTCCGTTGCACTTTCCTTGTGTAACCCGTACGCTCTGCCGGAGATGCGTGGTCATGATAACCAATATATATTATATATTATCAGGCGGTCTCTGCCGTTCAAAAGACGACATACTTTATAGGTCTCTGAATCTCCAAGAGAATCATGCCAATCCCATTTTAGCTAGATAGCCCATGCGTTGGGAAAGTTGTTCTCAAACAGCATTCACATAGGCGGTTAGGCGACCCATTGTATGTTTATTTCAGTACTCTATTGGCATGCTTCTATGTATCTTGTTATGTCCCTTTGAGGACCTGGTCCCTTTCCAGGTGTAGATGTGCATGAGTATTCGCAGGAGCGCAGATCCGGATTAGTTACTTATCTTTGAGGAGGTCTTCTCTTCGAGTCTCATTGATTGTTAGTTGTTGTACTTATATTATGCTTGCTTTTATATTCTAGTTCGGCAGTGGATTTGTCTCTATCCGATTGTCATCCTTAGATACTTTATATTGAGATCTAGTTATATAGATATTGGTTATTTATTTATATTGATTTTTGTGGTTGAGATTTAGATTATGCCCTGTGACTTGTGATAGTTTATACCACTTGTGAATTATTGTTCATAATACAGCGTACGCATGTGTTATGGTTTCCATATATTGGAGTTGCCATATACATGCGGCTGGCATGCTTACGTGTCCTAGTCCTACGTATTTTGGGATTGGGGCGTGACATGTTTTTAGTGGTGGCCCAAGCAGGTTAAGAGCATATTGTCTCGGTTACGTTACTGTGCCGAGCAAGCCTGCACCTAGGATTAGAATATAGGATCTCATCCATAATTGACTATGACTCATCTTTCTTCCATTCCATTCTATTTGAATAATTACATCTTGCTTGATTCATGTGCTTCCCAAATAGTTCCTTGAGTGTAGCCTCCTCCTAGAATATAGGAATCCTTATTGTTAGGATGATAATTAGGATAACATTTCTATTAAGAATACAACTAGGGCATTGACACATCACTAAGTTTAGACTACCTAATAAACCCTAGCATCCCTTACCTATAGATTGATTGACCATTATCCCTTGATATAGTTATAAAGGACTTGAGAGTGGTATATACACTACTAGAGTTAGTTAGAAATTTGACCATAGTATTTGACCCTAGCATTGAGGAACCAATAGAAATCTAAGGTCGAATATTAGGACTGAAACTAACTTTCATGAGTAAGATAGTATTAGAGGACCATAAATTTAGATTCTTATCTAAATTTCTTTGATCATACCTCGAACACAGAGATTAGCATCCCACCTTTTCCTTAGAGAACCATGATCTTATCTAGAGTCTCTCTATTTTAATTTTATATCTTGTTCCTCTGAAACCTTAGCGCTCGCTATTTGTGTGACGACTATTTTTTTTTCTTTTCTTTTTCTTTCCAGTCATGCCACGTAATCCTTCTGATTGTAGGCCAAGTGATTCTTTTATGTTAGGATATATAGTGTGGTAGGATTATAGTTTGCTAATCTTAAATTTTGAAATTATATGGTAAGTAGATAGAGCTTGATAAGTTTGAGTTATTCTTGTAGATTGTGACTTCATGATTGTCCTTTAGTTTTGAATCACGCAATTTGTACCCCCACCTCGATACAAGTTATATCCCCTTTTCCACTTGAGGCCAATAACTTTTGCATTCTTACTATTGACACTTATTCTATAAGCACTAAGACTAAGACTTAAGATGACCATGACCTATATAATGCAATAGGATACCCTAATAGGTACCAAGATCTTTTCCTCGTGTACCCCAATAAGAGTTTCTTCTTTATTTACAAGTGCAAGGTTATTTTGTAGAATCCCCTTAAGGCTGTCACAATATTTGTAAATTCTTTTTAGTTGGTTAGTATGCCTCATAACCTAGTATCACATAGTCCTCTTGACTCATTTAATGAAGTATAATAGAATGACATTAACTATAGACTTGCATAAGACGATAGTATTTATTCAAACTGTAGAACTTAGAAGCCCATACCCCTATTTGGTCGACTAGCGACTTAGACAAGGAGTTAGTATGACAACTGTAGAGACTGTAGAGTCTTATATTCGGTGTGAACTTGAATTATTATGTACCTTCTTTTATCATAATCTAGCGTACTTATATTTTCTGTACTACCTTGACTTATGCCGCTATTATAGCCTAGTTTTGCAAGCTTACTCTTCTATCGAGCTTGATCATGATATATGTATTATTGGGTCGACACACTAATACATTTCAGAATTAGTGTATTATGGTCTGATCAACCTTAGTGCGCTTGGTTCGTCCTTCGCATGACTACTTATGTGGATTGAGAAAAAAAAATTGACTTAGCTTCTTAGACGAATACACTTACCCCTAGACGTGTCTGAGCATATCGTATCGATTACATTACTATACTAATACGAGCATGCGAATAAGAATTTACCAAATAGGATTTCAATCCACAACTGCCTTGACAATTCCCATTTGAATTCTTTAAACGCCTTGATCCCCATACTTCTATTCTATTACCTTCCCCTTGAACTCTTTATTATTGTTTTCCATCTTCCCTTATTTCGGAAAGACGAAACCTCGTGCTTGGTATAAGTTTGATACACAGAGAGTGCTAGATATACCCCATAGGACAATCACATTATTTGATGACTATTTTTGGTAATTAAGGGCATATCATATATGATATGTTTGGTGTTAAAACTCTTGAGGATTGAATAACATGATTAAACAATTTGAGGAATAAGTTTTCTTGAATGTATAGTCTTGTGTGATAGATGGATAAATTCTAAGTTAGGTAGAAACTGCATTGTTAAACTTGAGGTAAATTCTTTTAGATAGGGATCAAGTGAGATTAGATAGAGAAACCCTACCCTATTTTAATTTCGAGGACGAAATTATTTTAAATTGGGTAGATTGTAAACCGCCTCATCCAAAATTAGGCCAACTTGGCTCAACTAGTGAGATTAGGGTTAGTCTGAATCCAATTGGGAATAGAACACGGTATTTTATTTAAATTTTGTAATATTTATATCACTTAGTGCACCTAACTGTTGCTTCAATAATTGGAGCACTACACTAGCCATTGCCTTCCTACAAACTTTACACCCTTGTCCTAGACGTGCCCGCCTTCTATTTTGACCTCGGTGTAACTTATAATTATGCTCACTTGTGCTACATTTTAGTCGCACGATATTCATCGCGGATGTTTATATTTAATTCTAAATAAATATGACTTTGTATCCTTGTGCGTTCCAATCAAAATTGGAGACACAATCTTGACCCATTTTGTGTAACCTAATTAATGATAATATTATATTCTGAGTCTTCTATGTCCATGACACTTGTGTCCCACCTAATTTTAGCCCCATGTACTCCTAATTAATTCAAGAACACCTTGTGCATTAATTTTAATTAATTTAATCCAATTTTTATCTTTGTACAATTTTCCAATTGTTGGGCGCTTTTATGCAAAAATTGTCATACCCCAGTCCCAAAAATACGTAGGACTAGGACACGTAAGCATGCCAGCCGTATGGATATGGCAACTCCAATATATGGAAACCAATATCCATACGTACGCTGTAATATGAATATCAAATCCACAAGTGGTATAAAATGTATCACAAGTCACAGGGTATAATCTAAATCTCATCCACGAAAATCAAATATAAATAAATAACCAACATCTATAAAACTAGATCTCAATAAGAAGTATCTAAGGATGATAGTTGGGTGGAAATAAATCTACTACCAACTCGAATATAAGAGCAAATATAATATAAGTACAACACAACAAACACCATATAAGAATACCAGCTAACAATTATGGCTCGAAGAGAAGACATCCTAGAAACATAAGTAACCATCCGAATCTGCGCTCCTGCGAATACTCAAGAACAGATGCACCTGGAAGGGCCAGGTCCTCAGAGGGACATAACATGATACATAAAAGTATGCCAATAAAGTACTGAAATAAATATCCAATGATCGCCTAACCGTCTAAGTGAATGCAGTTAAGAACAACTTTCACCACAAGTGAGCTATCTGGCTGAAAACTAGGATTTGGCATGGTTCTCTATTGGAGATCCAGGGGCCTAAAAGGCACGTCGTCTTTTGAACGCCGGTGGCCCGCCTGATAGTATATAATATATAGTGGTCATCACCACCCGTATCTCCGGTGAAGAATTCGGGGGCACAGGAGAAAACGTGCAAAGGAGCTCAAATGCGATACTTGTTGTTCTCTCCACCCCATGCTCTAAGCATGTCACATCCATGACACAATTTGGTTCATAGCCTATTCTTAGTACCCTAGCCCAATCTTACAAACAAACAAGGACAAGAATTAGACCACCGTACTACAATAGGCTATGTCCATGGACCTCTAATAACTGCTAAGTCTTCTAGCATACAAAGTTTCTATTAGCAGTTATCCCTAACGCACGGCCCATACGTACATGAGGCCAGACCTGTCACGCAGTTCGTGATCTATATGAGACTCATACTCGTGTAACAACTGTGTCACGGATAATGAACCTAATGATGCTACATGATAATGGGATAGTCTCATAAACAAGGTCAATACAAATACATAAATAAAAATATACCGCGACGACACCATCGCGCGTATTTTATATAACAGTTAAAATATATGAACTAAAGACAGAAAATAAGGATGCATGCAATATATGGAATATAAATAATAGTACAATGGCAAGGTATACTTGCCTGCTCTGAAAAAGGATGAAGTCACAACTCAAGGCGTCGTCCGATCTACCCGTCACATAAATTAAACAAGTTAGGTTACAAAAGTGGGTGAATTGGTTCCTCCATTTTAATTAATTTTTAATTTTGAATAAATAACCTAAAATAGTATTTTAATCTTATTATAATCTGATTTTATTATTAAACTCTAATTTTGGTCAAAAAAAGTTAACTTTATTGATTTGCGATCTATGGTACGCAAATCGAGGCGATCTGTTGACCAAAAAGTCAACCAACTCAAATCCTGGATTTGTGTGTGAAATTCTATAGATTTCAACGCTACATAAACGTTGGAATCGACAGTTTCATAAAATCACAAGTCGATAAAGAGTTATGGCCACAAGGGCGCACATATGACAGTTTTCGGTGGTTTCCTATTTACGTCTACGTTACACAAATTTTACAGTAGAATAAAATTATATTTCAAATTCTAGAAAAATAATTTTCTGTAAGTTCATCATGTCAGCTTTCCGAAACTTTAAACGTCTCATAATTCTGAGTTCGGGATCTCCCGAAATCTCAAAAATACAAAAATACGTCTGATTTCGGACAGCTGGCACTTTCAAAATATTCTGGAAAAATAGGTTTTGAAATTACTGAAATAATTTATATATTCAGAAAACTAACCTTTATATTATTCTAACAAAAAAAATTGGAGCGCGTTTGGAATCCAGAGCTAGGAGATATCATCTTTTAAAGTCGTCATAACTACTAGAAAATGAGGCTAAATTTATGACAAATTTTGACTGTTTTTGGACGAAAAAGAGAGGAGTTTTGGGAAGAAAAATATAAAAGATGAGTTTATTTCATAAGTCTAATAGATATTTATAATGGTAAAGAATATTTAATTTAATACGAGTAGGATTGGTTAATTTGGATATGATTAGGACAGTTTAAATAAGGATAGGATATGCATGAAGTTATTTTTCTAGTAGGCTCAGGATTTGAATTAATTTAAAATAGAGTTTGAGTTCATCTCAATAATTTATAATCTTAAATAGAATTAAAGATAATATAAATAATTTATATATAATCTTATTAATATCTATTAACACTAAATTAGCTCTATCTAATATTAAGACTTTATATATCCAAATAAATCCTCAATAATTCCAAAAATCTAATAATTACTTAAAATTTTAAATAAATTATAGAAAAATATATTTAAATATTTTAACTCTAAAATAAATGTTTGGTAGTAACAACATTCAAGTATGGTCTCATAGTAAATCATGGAAGTCCTAAAAATTTATGTTTCCTAAGTTTTAATTACCAAAAATTCTAGAAAATCTCTAAAATCTAAAATAACCTAAAATAATTCTAAATAAATATTTATATAATTAAATATATCAAGAAATTTATTTTCTAATTAACTAAGAGAATACTCTAAAGAAATTCAACATCTATAATAAATATAATAATATAAAATACACACAAAATACCTATTTTGGGTGAGGGGGTTTACAATCTACCCAACTTAAAAGAATTTTGTCCTCGAAATTAAAAATAAGGCATGGTTTGATAAATCATTCATATTCGTACATAAGGCAAGTCAATCGCAATCTTTTCCAAAAATTTAAATAATAAAATCTATTCAAATCTATCGCGATCACTTCAAAATTAAGATAATCAATGTTCAAATCAAAATTCAACCTATTGTAATCTCTTCTCATTTTTCCAAATCATCAATATCCAAATTTAAATTGAATCCATATAACATCTTCAAGATTTAAATAATTCTATAAATTTTACCTCACGATCTCCAACTATCATAATCTCCTCTAGAAAGTAATTCGAGTCCAATATTATTTCTATTTTCACTTATAAATTTTTGTATTCTTCAACTTTTTAAATTTTATTCACATCCTCAATATTTCAAATAGGTAGTCCAACCATCAAATTTTAATTCTTAATTTAAATCATCAAATTGAAACATAATTTAAATGCAGTCCACCAATGTTCAAGTCTAAAATTCTATATTTATCCTCCAAATTCAAATTGATAATTTTACTTTCAATATTCAAAAATTTAAATAATGTACTTAAGGTATATATATTGGGTCCTCAATATCAAGATTTTAAAATTCATTAATCCTCATCATCTTAGTCATTCTTCTAAAATTCTCAAAATTAAAATAGCTTGAACCTCTCCCAATCTAATCTTTCTCGATCACAATCTAAAAGAAATTCCTCTTGAGTTGACAATGCACTGCTACCCAACTTAGAATTTATCCATCTATCACATAAGGCTATATACTTTAAGAAAAATATCCCTTAATTTATTTACTCATGTCATTCAGTCCTCAAAACTTCAACGCCGATTATATCATATATGATATGCCCTTAATTACAAAAGAATAATCCTCAAGTGTGTGATCGGCCTATTGGGTATATCTAGTACTCTCTATGTATCAAACTTATACCAAGCACGAGGTTTCGTCTTTCCGAAATAAGGAAAGACGGAGATCAATAATAAAGAGTTCAAGGGAGAGGTAATAGAATAGAAGTATCGGGATCAAGGCGTTTAAAGAATTTAAATGGGAATTGTCAAAACAATTGTAGATTAAAATCCTATTTTGGTAATTCTTTGTTCGCATGCTCGTATTAGTACAGTTATGTAACCGATACGATATATCAGACATGTCTAAGGCAAGTATATTTGTCTACTAATCAACCATGTATCTCAATCCACGCAAAGTAGTATTGCGAAGGGCGAACCAAAATGTACTAAGGTTGTCCAGACCGTAATACACTGATTCTAATTAGACAATTGTATCAGTAGGCGTCCCCAATAATACATATCTCATGATCAAGCTCGATAAAAGAATAAGCTTGCAAAACTAGGCTATAAAATAGCAGCATAAGTCAAGATAGTATATGAAATATAAATGTGCTAGATCATGATGAAAGAAGTCACAACATATTTCAAGTTCACAAGAAGTTAAGACTATACTATCTCTACAGTTGTCATACAACTCCTTGTCTAAGTCTCTAATCGACCCAATAGGGCATGGGCCTCTAAATTCTACCGTCTGAATAAACACTATCATCTTTTGCTAGCATACAGGTAATGTCATTCAATTACACTACATCGATGGGTCAAGAGGACTATGTGATACTAAGTTGTGAGGTATACTACCCAACTTATAATAATAACTAATACTGTAATTGTCTTAAGGATACCGTAGAAGCTCCTGTTAAGGTCTACGAGAAGGGATCTCGGTACTTATTTGGGTATTCTCTTATATTACTTAGGTCATGGTCGTCTTTTGCCTTAGTCATAGTGCTTATAGAACAAGTGTCAATAGTAAGGATAGAAGAGTTACTAGCCTCAAGGGAAAAGGGGATACAACTTATATTGAGGTGGGGTACAAGTTACGCGACTTAAAGCTAAGGGGTAATCATTAGGTCATAATCTACAATAATAACTTAAACAATCAAGTTCTAACTACCAAGCATAGAAATTCAAAATTCAAGACTACAACTATAATCCTAGCAAACTATGTGTCCTTAACACAAAATAAAATTACTTGGTCTATAATCAGAAGTGCCAGGTGGCATGAGTTGAAAGATGAAGAAAAGAAGAACATAATTTAATCATCGTGCATTTAGCGAATGTTAAGGTTGTAGAGGAACAATATATGAAATTTAAAATAGGGGCTCTAGATATCATCATGGTTTTCTAAGGAGGAGTGGTATGCTAGTTGCTATGTTTGAGGTATGATCAAAAGAAATGTTATACTCATTGCTCTTGGCTTCCTAAGGTACTGTCTGCTACTAATAAGACAATGATCTAAGTTTATAGTTCTAATATTATCTCACCATAAGAGTTAGGTCCAGCCCTAATATTTAACCTTGGATTTCTATTGGTTCTTCAATACTAGGGTCAAACAATATGGTCAAACTTCTAACTAACTCTAGTAGTGTCTATACTACTCTCAAGTCTTCATAATATATCAAGGGGTAATGGTAAATCAATCTATAGATAAGGAATTCTAGGGTTCACTAGATATTCTAAATTTAGTAGTGTGTCAACACTCTAATGGTACTCTTAATAGGAAGGTTACCTTACTTATCATCTAACAACAGGGACTTATATATTCTAAAGGGGGCTATACTCAAAGAACTATTAGGGAAGTATAGGAATCAAGCAAGATACAATTGTTCAAAATAGAAAAGATAGGAGGAAGATGAATCATAGTCAATTATGGATGAGATCCTATACTCTAGTCCTAGGTGCAGGCTTGTTCGGTACAGTAACGTAACCGAGACAATATGCTCTCGACCTGCATAGGCTACCACAAAAACATGTCACACTCCAGTCCCAAAAATACGTAGGACTAGGACACGTAAGCATGCCAGCCGTATGGATATGGCAACTCCATTATATGGAAACCAAAATCCACACGTACGCTGTAATATGAATATCAAATCCACAAGTGGTATAAAATGTATCACAAGTCACAGGGTATAATCTAAATCTCATCCACGAAAATCAAATATAAATAAATAACCAACATCTATGAAACTAGATCTCAATAAGAAGTATCTAAGGATGATAGTTGGGTGGAAACAAATCCACTACCAACTCGAATATAAGAGCAAATACAATATAAGTACAACACAACAAACACCATATAAGAATACCAGCAAACAATTACGGCTCGAAGAGAAGACACCCTTGAAACATAAGTAACCATCCGAATCTGCGCTCCTGCGAATACTCAAGAACAGATGTACCTGGAAGGGCCAGGTCCTCAGAGGGACATAACAAGATACATAAAAGCATGCCAATAAAGTACTGAAATAAATATTCAATGGTCGCCTAACCGTCTAAGTGAATGCAGTTAAGAACAACTTTCACCACAAGTGAGCTATCTGGCTGAAAACTAGGATTTGGCATGGTTCTCTATTGGAGATCCAGGGGCCTAAAAGGTACGTCGTCTTTTGAACGCCGGTGGCCCGCCTGATAGTATATAATATATAGTGGTCATCACCACCCGTATCTTATCACGACCCGATTTCGTAGAATCGTTTGAGGCGTCCCCCGAATCGTGACCGCCGTGCGGGCCTGGGTTTGCGCCCGCACAAGGCTTTAATGATTTGCATAGCAAGCACATATTCAGAGTACGCAGATAAATTAAAACACATATTTGAAACATAGAAAAGTTCTCTTTATTGATAATGAACATCTATTACAAACTCTTGAACGAGTTAGCTAATATGCCGAACGGCTTACAAAAGAGGTGACTCAAAATGAGATAGCAGTCCTGTACATTACATCCCTTTATAAACTCAAAACGATATAGACCTCCAGGCTGGAAGATAGCTTTGCCACGGAGCTGCATTTGTGTATGAAGAGTTGCAGCTTCTGGCTTCAAAATGCTTCGAGGGCGCGGTGAAGATGCGCCAACAGTTGGACTGGATCGGGTAGGCGACTTCGGCTCCTCGCTCGGTTCGCCTTGGTGCGAAGAACCTGTTTCAACGAGGGTCAGCATATCGAAACATGCTGGTGAAGGCGAGCTAGCCTGACTATACCAATCAACACGTTGTTTAATGAAGCATGCATATTTGTGGGTTTCTATCTTGCCTTAGTTCATTTACAAGTAAGCAGCATATAGAATTTACTGAAACTGAACGTGCCACCGTTAGGTGGATTTTTACCTGACCGTCTGAATTACCTGCACAATACTTACCATGCCTTCCCTACCACGAAGACACAAGTTAGTATGCAACAGGTTTAAATATACATAGAGATCACTGGCGTGGTGCCACGAGGGACCGGTTATAGTCTCAAGGCAAAGTGACGTGCAACGCGGGTGGCGAGCCCCGCTGCATAACACTTGCCGGGTAACATACGACTATACATACGTTCTGTCCGGATCGGATCGATCCCGGCGCCCCGGTGACCGTCCGCGGAACTCATAACATACCTTGTGCACAAGTTGTCCGTGATCGAATAGCACTCATAGAATAGTTCCATAGCATAATGGTTTGCATAGTCTTCCGGACAGTTTATTTCATAATAAGCATATTCCATACTTAGCACGATTCATAGCACAGTTATAAACGAACTAGCATTTAGGATGATAACCGTTCATAAGTTTAGTTGACAAGCATAATGAACCAAGTCTATTCTCTTTTATCTTGGTTTCTTTTATTATTACTTGGTATCGTTTGATCGGGGCGAAGGAGTGAAGCTTGGAAGCAGGGCTAGCTAATCGGGTTGGTAGCCACTCACTTAGAAGTTGGAAAGAAGAAGGAAAGAGGCGCTTCATGACTCCGCTCGCAAGCCGCCTACTACTCGTTCACCTGCACACGAACAGCTCGATTAATACTTCTTCCTCTCTTTCCAATCTCGGAATAGAAATATAGTTCAATGAACGAAAACAATGAAAACCATCGAAACTGTTCAAGGAAAACAAGCAAATTCCAAAACCAACTCAAAACACGAAAGCAACAAACGACATCGAAAACCGAGGCAATAAAAGATAGCAGCGGAGAGGTCCCTCCTGACTCTGCCGCTAAGCCGATCCTTGGGGCGCAGTCCACTGAATATGAGAATCGATTCCGAAGAAACAAATCCATAACGAGGACGAGTTCTTAATTCAATCTATCCCGATCGAACGATACCGTTTGTGTTTCTTAGCCACGCTCCCCGCACCGGGGGAACGGGACGCTACATCCTACCCAACCAATTGAAAGTTTCGTCCCGAAACTTAAGAATAGAACCCACCGTTAGGGGTTATCGGGTTGAGGCAGGAGCTTAGAGGGGAGTGGACAATCCCGAGCTACGTGGCCTGGCCTGCCACAGTTGAAGCATAGACCTTTTCTGCTGTAACATCTATCAGTAGTATGCCCACGTCTTCTACAAAAATCACAGTATGGTCTCTGGTTCCCTTTGTGGTGACCACCGTCGTTATGTCATTTTGCAGCATTGTTTCCTCCATCGTCGCTTTGGCGTTTGTGACTGGATGTATGCACAGCGCCGACAGAAACATGAGGATATTGTGGTTCGAGAGATAGGGCATGATTCATGACTTCACGCATTGTCCCGTACTGATTATTGACCATGTGCGAATGGATGGCAGGACGGAGACCACCTTCAATCCTTCTAGCTCGACTCGCTGCATCAGGTAAATAGGCCCTAGCGAATTTGGAGAGTCGGTTGAATTCGGCGGAATACTCTTTAACTGTCATCCTGCTTTGCCTCAGTTGCACGAAGTCATTTTCCATTTGACGTTGTACTGGAGGGGGTATAAACTCCTCTTCGAACGCGGCACGAAAGGTCGTCCACGAGATTGCCTCCTCTCCGTGATCAAATTGGAGAGATCGTCGATGCACGTCCCACCAATCGTGTGCGTTGAGGCGGAGCTGTAGTTGCGCGCAGGCGACACGCTTATCTTCGGGGACCTCTAGCAGAGCGAAGTGATCTTCAAATTCTGCTAGCCAATCTAGAGCTACCACTGGGTCCTCAGTCCTGTTGAACGGGGTATTGCAGACTTTCTTGAAGTGTCCCAAGTTGAAGGCAGTCACGTCCCTCGGCCTTGGAATTTGTGGCGTCTCTACTTCAAGCACGGGCTGTTCCACCGGAGTCGTTGCTGTTGCGGCGGAATGGTTGGCAGCCAAAGTCTGAACGATTTGTTGCAGGGCATCGACCTGCTTCTGTTGGACTGAGAATCGGGTCTCTAGATTACTCTCGAGCTTGGCTTGGCGAGCATCGTCTCGTTGTCGTTGTGATTCTAACATTTGCATTACCCGCTCAAGCGGGTCGACTTGAGACATGCCTCGTTGGCTCCGAGAGCTTCCCGAAGTGCCCGAACTGCTTTCTTGTGTTTCGTTCAGTGGTTGCACTGCAGATTGCGCTGGATCCATTCCTTCAAAGGAAGGTAAATTACATTAGGATCATAATGTATTATGGACTTATTGCATGAACGTATCTTATTTTGGCCTAGCGAGTTTAAGAGTTCGCACAGGAATTGATCGTTAAAGAAACTTTTCCAGCACAAAGTCTAAGGAACTTGAATCTGTGCTCTGATACCACTATGTCACGACCCGATTCCGTAGAATCGTTTGAGGCGTCCCCCGAATCGTGACCGCCGTGCGGGCCTGGGTTTGCGCCCGCACAAGGCTTTAATGATTTGCATAGCAAGCACATATTCAGAGTACAGATAAATTGAAACACAGATTTAAAACATAGAAAAGTTCTCTTTATTGATAATGAACATCTATTACAAACTCTTGAACGAGTTAGCTAATATGCCGAACGGCTTACAAAAGAGGTGACTCAAAATGAGATAGCAGTCCTGTACATTACATCCCTTTATAAACTCAAAACGATAAAGACCTCCAGGCTGGAGGATAGCTTTGCCATGGAGCTGCATTTGTGTATGAAGAGTTGCAGCTTCTGGCTTCAAAATGCTTCGAGGGCGCGGTGAAGATGCGCCAACAGTTGGACTGGATCGGGTAGGCGACTTTGGCTCCTCGTTCGTTTCGCCTTGGTACGGAGAACCTGTTTCAACGAGGGTCAGCATATCAAAACATGCTGGTGAAGGCGAGCTAGCCTGACTATACCAATCAACACGTTGTTTAATGAAGCATGCATATTTGTGGGTTTCTATCTTGCCTTAGTTTATTTACAAGTAAGCAGCATATAGAATTTACTAAAACTGAACGTGCCACCGTTAGGTAGATTTTTACCTGACCGTCTGAATTACCTGCACAATACTTACCATGCCTTCCCTGCCACGAAGACACAAGTTAGTATGCAACAGGTTTAAATATACATAGAGATCACTGGCGTGGTGCCACGAGGGACAGGTTATAGTCTCAAGGCAAAGTGACGTACAACGCGGGTGGCGAGCCCCGCTGCATAACACTTGTCGGGTAACATACGACTATACATACGTTCCGTCCGGATCGGATCGATCCCGGCGCCCCGGTGACCGTCCGCGGAACTCATAACATACCTTGTGCACAAGTTGTCCATGATCGAATAGTACTCATAGAATAGTTCCATAGCATAACGGTTTGTATAGTCTTCCGGACAGTTTATTTCATAACAAGCATATTCCATACTTAGCACGATTCATAGCACAGTTATAAACGAACTAGCATTCAGGATGATAACCGTTCATAAGTTTAGTTGACAAGCATAATGAACCAAGTCTATTCTCTTTTATCTTGGTTTCTTTTATTATTACTTGGTATCATTTGATCTGGGCGAAGGAGTGAAGCTTGGAAGCAGGGCTAGCTAATCGGGTTGGTAGCCACTCACTTAGAAGTTGGAAAGAAGAAGGAAAGAGGCGATTCACGACTCCGCTCGCAAGCCGCCTACTGCTCGTTCACCTGCACACGAACAGCTCGATTAATACTTCTTCCTCTCTTTCCAATCTCGGAATAGAAATGCAGTTCAATGAACGAAAATAATAAAAACCATCGAAACCGTTCAAGGAAAACAAGCAAATCCCAAAACCAACTCAAAGCACGAAAGCAACAAGCGATATCGAAAACCGAGGCAATAAAAGATAGCAGTGGAGAGGTCCCTCCTGACTCTGCCGCTAAGCCGATCCTTGGGGCGCAGTCCACTGAATATGGGAATCGATTCCGAAGAAACAAATCCATAACGAGGACGAGTTCTTAATTCAATCTATCCCGATCGAACGATACCGTTTGTGTTTCTTAGCCGCGCTCCCCGCACCGGGGGAACGGGGCGCTACATATCTCCGGCCGAGAATCTGGGCGCACAAGAAAAAATGTGCAAAGGAGCTCAAATGCCGTACTTGTTGTTCTCCCCACCCCATGCTCTAAGCATGTCACATCCATGACACAATTTGGTTCATAGCCTATTCTTAGTACCCTAGCCCAATCCTGCAACCAAACAAGGACAAGAATTGGACCACCGTACTACAATAGGCTATGTCCATGGACCTCTAATAACTGCTAAGTCTTCTAGCATATAAAGTTTCTATTAGCAGTTATCCCTAACGCACGGCCCATACGTACAGGAGGCCAGACCTGTCACGCAGTCAGTGATCTATATGAGACTCATACTCGTGTAACAACTGTGTCATGGACAATGAACCTAATAATGCTACATGATAATGGGGTAGTCTCATAAATAAGGTCAATGCAAATACATAAATAAAAACATACCGCGACGACACCGTCGCGCGCATTTTATATAACAGTTAAAATATATGAACTAAAGACAGAAAATAAAGATGCATGCAACATATGGAATATAAATAACAGTACAATGGCAAGGTATACTTGCCTGCTCTGAAAAAGGATGAAGTCACAACTCAAGGCGTCGTCCGATTTACCGTCACATAAATTAAACAAGTTAGGTTACAAAAGTGAGTGAATAGGTTCCTCCATTTTAATTAATTTTTAATTCTGAATAAATAACCTAAAATAGTATTTTAATCTTATTATAATCTGATTTTATTATTAAACTCTAATTTTGGTCAAAAAAAGTTAACTTTATTGATTTGTGATCCGTGGCACGCAAATCGAGGCGATCTGTTGACCAAAAAGTCAACCAACTCAAATTCTGGATTTGTGTGTGGAATTCTATAGATTTCAATGCTATATGAATGTTGGAATCGACAGTTTCATAAAATCACAAGTCGGTAAAGAGTTATGGCCACAAGGGCACACATATGACAGTTTTCGGTGGTTTCCTATTTACGTCTACGTTGCACGAATTTTATAGTAGAATAAAATTATATTTTAAATTCTAAAAAAATAATTTTCTGTAAGTTCATCATGTCATCTTTTCGAAACTTTAAACATCTCGTAATTCCGAGTTCGGGATCTCCCGAAATCTCAAAAATACGAAAACGCGTCTGATTTCGGACAGCTGGCACTTTCAGAATATTCTGGAAAAATAGGTTTTGAAATTACTGAAATAATTTATATATTCAGAAAAATAACCTTTATATTATTCTAACAAAAAAAAAACCTGGAGCGCGTTTAGAATTCGGAGCTAGGAGATATCATCTTTTTAAGTCGTCATAACTACTAGAAAATGAGGCTGAATTTATGACGAATTTTGACTATTTTTGGACGAAAAAGAGAGGAGTTTTGGGAAGAAAAATATGAAAGATGAGTTTATTTCATAAGTCTAATAGATATTTATAATGGTGAAGAATATTTAATTTAATACGAGTAGGATTGGTTAATTTGGATATGATTAGGACAGTTTAAATAAGGATAGGATATGCATGAAGTTATTTTTCTAGTAGGCTCAGGATTTGAATTAATTTAAAATAGAGTTTGAGTTCATCTCAATAATTTATAATCTTAAATAGAATTAAAGATAATATAAATAATTTATATATAATCTTATTAATATCTATTAACACTAAATTAGCTCTATCTAATATTAAGACTTTATATATCCAAATAAATCCTCAATAATTCCAAAAATCTAATAATTACTTAAAATTCTAAATAAATTATAGAAAAATATATTTAAATATTTTAACTCTAAAATAAATGTTTGGTAGTAACAACATTCAAGTATGGTCTCATAGTAAATCATGGAAGTCCTAAAAATTTATGTTTCCTAAGTTTTAATTACCAAAAATTCTAGAAAATCTCCAAAATCTAAAATAACCTAAAATAATTCTAAATAAATATTTATATAATTAAATATATCAAGAAATTTATTTTCTAATTAACTAAGAGAATACTCTAAAGAAATTCAACATCTATAATAAATATAATAATATAAAATACACACAAAATACCTATTTTGGGTGAGGGGGTTTACAAAAATACAATAAGGTGTCCACACCATTGGATAATACATAAAGAAACCCATTTTTCACTTCACATGAATTTTCTCCATAAAATTCGGAATGTGCAGCACACACAACATCGCCCCTCATTTAAACTTAGCCTTGTATTTTAAACAATGCAAATTATAGTCTCCAAACATCCCCATGTGAGGCCAAAGGCCCAACTCCAAGGAGATGTTGACCAAGCCCAACCCCTAGGTCAAGCATCAAACCCTATTTTCTACATATAAATATAATATTTTCCTTACTTTTTCCTATTTCATAAAACCAAAACCCAAGAACCAATACATAGCCGAATACCAACACCTCCCCTAATGTTCACCACCGGAGCCACCTCTTCCCCCTCGCCGGAGCAGCCCCGTCACCACTAGTACCCGACCAAGACACCACCTCCCTCTCCTTCAGCCACCTCACCGGACTCCTTCATCTCCTCCACCCATATTCCTGTGCATTTTCTTCCTCCTCTTCCCGGCCGGAGCCCGACCTCCGGAGCAGCCGAGCGGACTGCTAGATCCGTCACCATCACCTTCTCCACCGCTGCACGACAACCTCTCTCTCCGATTATCTTCCCCGACCATTCACCGCCATCCTCCTCCCTGAATCATCCTCGGCTTCCCCACTTGTCAGCCGCACGACCCCGACTGTGCAGCACCCGACGACTCCCCTCACCACCGGAGCACACGACCACGTCCCTACTGAACTTCACTGCCACCACCACTGTCCTCCGTCCTTCTCCTCAGCCTGACCCGATCGGCCTCTGCCATTGACGACCGGAGTAACCACTACACCACCAGAAACACCACCGCCACTCGACCTTTTCTCTCTTCCCTGTCCTCCCTTCTCCGCCAAAGTCGACAGCAACCACCACCCTTCCCTGTCAGCCTCCTCCTTCCTCTTCCTTCTCAAACTCCTTCTTCTCGCCGGACCTCCCCCTGGCCAGACTCCGGCAGACTTCAACCACCATCATCCCTAACATCATCACCATTATCAACTCACCATTATCACCTCATCATCATTATAATCTTCACCATTATCACCTCATCATCATCATAATCTTCACCATTATCACCTCATCATCATCATCCTTAATTATCACCCAATCATCACTATCTCATTATCATTATCACCAATACCTTAACCCTAATCATCCCTTAATCACATCTTCATCATCCGTAATCATCATCAACACCCTCATCGTCATCGTCGTCCCCGTGCACGCACCCCAAGGTTCGAACCTGTCCCTCTTCTTCTTTTTATGTGTGCTTGTACATATGCTATTAGGACACGAGTATTGCCTTATGACAGGTTTAATTAGATGACTTCAGACCCCGTGTTATATAAATATATGGATATATATATATAAGTGGGTAATTAAATGCTAAATAATAATTATGACTATATATGTGTATGACCCTAGGACACTGTGGACTATCCCATATTTACCTTGACCATGTGGACCTTGCAAGTTAACCGCCTTGTGTACATTAACGTACTGGCTTAGACACATGCTAGTTGACTGTCTGATTATGATATAACATTTAATATAGGACACCCGCGTAATTAGATGCGCAGTTGACCGTGTTAGTTGACCCGTGTCACCCCTAGCATACCCTTTGAGTCCAGTATGGTTGTGTAAGTGCTAGTATAATGACTAATGATTGTATTGTATTATATTATATGTAAATAGGGCCTATTGGATTATTCTGTACGACTTTTGGAGCAGGTTATTGATACTATGTAGCTTTCTTGCCAGGCAAGTATACCTTACCATTGTACTGTTATTCATATTCCATATGTTGTATGCATCTTTATTTCTGTCATTTAGTTCATATATTTTAAACTGTTATATAAATTATGCGTTCAAGGAAACTTAGGTGCAACGACGGTGTCTTCATGATCTATTTTTATTATGTATATGCATTGACCTTGTTTATAAGACTGCCCCATTATCATGAAGCATCATTAGGTTCATGGCCGTGACATAGTTGTTACACGAGTTGTGAGTCTCATATAGATCATGAACTTGCGTGCAGGATTTGGCCTCCTGTACGTGTGGGCCGTACGTTAGGGATAACTGCTGTTAGAAACTTTGCATGCTAGTAGACTTGGCAGTTATTAGAGGTATTATCATGCCATGGATATGACATACTTAGAGCATGGGGTAGGGAGAACAACAAGTAAGGCGTGTAGGCTCTGTTGTACTTTTCTTGTGTAACCCGTACGCTCCGTCGGAGATGTGCGGTCATGATAACCACTATATATTATATATTATCAGGCGGCCTCTGCCGTTCAAAAGATGATATGCTTTGTAGGCCCTTGAATCTCCAAGAGAATCATGCCAATCCTATTTTAGCCAAATAGCCCATGCGTTGGGAAAGTTGTTCTAAAATTGCATTCACATAGACGGTTAGGCGACCCATTGGATGTTTATTTTAGTACTCTATTGGCATGCTTCTATGTATCTTGTTATATCCTTCTGAGGACCTGGTCCCTTTCCAGGTGTAGATGTGCATGAGTATTCGCAGGAGCGCGGATCCGGATTGGTTACTTATCTTTGGGGAGGTCTTCTCTTCGAGTCTCAGTGATTGTTAGTTGTTGTACTTATATTGTGCTTGCTTTTATATTCTAGTTTGGCAGTGGATTTGTCTCCATCCTACTGTCATCCTTAGATACTTCATATTGAGATCTAGTTATATAGATATTGGTTATTTATTTATATTAATTTTTGTGGATGAGATTTAGATTATGTCTTGTGACTTGTGATAGTTTATAGCACTTGTGAATTATTGTTCATAATACAGCGTACGCATGTGTTATGGTTTCCATATATTGGAATTGCCATATACATGCGACTGGCATGCTTACGTGTACTAGTCCTACGTATTTTGGAACTGGAGCATGATACTACCTACAAGGAATCTTCGTCTATGTTTCAATTACTTGCATCAAAGGCTACATCAGAATCACCTATGTATATTTTGGCTTAGTTTGTCAATTATCATAATAGAGAAGATTGTTAACATAAAGTAATATGAGTTGAAAGGAATCTTCGTCTATGTTTCAATTACTTTGCACCAGCTATTGGTCTATATTCGAATGTAATCTTTTATTTATTTAAGTCTAGGACTGATGTAAGCTGAGTTGCACTGGCAAATCCAAGTACTATACCCAGATACTTAGTCCACTCAAATAAACCAAAGAACCTATCCACCAAATTAGGCCACATTCATTAATAAAGTCTACGATACCTAGAAATTGAACTCGGGCCGAACTCGGACCGAACTCAGTTACTCTTTTGGTATAAAATCAACCAGTTCAATTAGCTCCTGATTTCTTGGCCCAACGGTTGAAAATTTGAATTAAATCCTATCCAAATTTTGTTTGCCTACATACTATAAATAGGATTAGAATTCTATATTCCTATCAACTCAACGATTCTTAATCTTCTATCCTATTATGAGCAAACATGTTAGTCTTAACTTTCTCATCTCCAAGAGCAACTTCCTAGCCTTCCTATTGCTATGTGCAATCTTGGTCTAGAAGTCTTCAGAGTTGTAAAGATCTTGGTTCTATTAGTTACTCTCTTTCTCTAGCTGTGAAGTTGCGAGACTTTGGATCAAATCTCGCGGTGTAAAGAAGTGGCAAGCCTTCAGATCAAAGCTTGTGATTCACTATTGGTGATTATAGTGGATAAAACTCTGAGCTTGAGTTCTCAGGACTGGACTAGTTCTCTCAGAGGGAAACCAGTATGCATCTTGGTGTTTGCATTTGCTTTCTCTCACCCTATTGCATATATATAAGTTTATTCATAACATTGCTAGTAGTATCACTTATACATGAGATATATTCTAACTGCTAGTAGTTGATCACCATTGCATGCAATAGAATTATATTTTTAATATGTGATTTTACTCTGCTGTATACATAAGCTCTATTCACCCCCTTTAGAGTTGTCATATACGGTCCTACAATGATTGTATTAATTATTTATTTATGTTGAGCTATAATTATTGTGACTAGTATTAGTTATTTAATTAGAGATATGTGTTATTTAGTTTATTTAGAGAGACTATCTCAATATTTAGACTTGACACATATGGACCATTTGGACTTGTCATGACAATTAGTGAGCCCAACTTGGACCCAAGCCCATTAGTCCTTTCCAATAATTAATTAATTTGAATCAGTTTAATTACAATTAGTTAGAGGCTTCCAAAAATATCCACCCTTAATTATTTCTCATAATTCACTATGTAGGGGTAACTTGGACATTTAATTTTGCTTAGGGAAGGGGGAATAGCCGGCCACTTTTAGAGGAGGGTTCTCCTCTCTCTCTCTCCTTATTTGCATTTCATTTTGCTTCCAAATTTTAGATACCCAAATTTTCATTTTTCCACCATTAATTTTTTACACAATTCACTACCATTTCCTTCTCAAATTCATCACTCATGGAGCTTAGGGACTTGGAGAAGCAAGGAGCACTGGGAGGAGGAGCTTTGGAGCAAGAGATCGTGTCCGGATCGTGTCCAATTATATTTTTATTGGGAATCCATCTCCCAATTGATAATTTCTAAATTTTTCTTTCATTATAGCTTCTTAATTATGCATTTGACCATTAAGAATGACCCCATGGCATAGGACTACCTATAGGAACAAGTTAAAGGCTATTTGGCTATGTATTATAAATTCTATGAGGTAATTTATGGGTATTTTGGGAGAATTATGAATTTGACACATCAATTGTGTGTTATGAGACCAATTAGATCTAATTAGACTTAGATCGGGGTTATGGGACTAGGTACGTGTCCACAATTGGATACATGTAGGCCGTATCAAGGTATTTTGTGATACGGTGTGATACGGGGCTCTATTTTAGGTGTTTTGTGCAATTACTTCTCATTTCTCTTTATAGCAAGTTGTATTAACTAGTATTAGGTGTAATTAATTAGTAGGAATGATCATGGTAGTAGGATTAGGATTTTAGCACTTTGGTTTGAGGTGTATCATGAGTATCATGGTTTTGAGCACAATGTGTTTGATTAAATTCTATGCTAGTATGTGGTGTGTATTATTATGTGACATATTTGGCTCTGCAATGAAGTTCTTCCCCAGATTCAGTTAATGTAGTGGTTGGCACTAAAATGGAGTTGAAACATTTTGATGAACATGGGGAATGGAGAGATTCAGTTAAATTGTGGTTGGCATTGCTAGACAAAGCAGCAACAGGGTGAACTACTGCTTATAGCAACAGTTAGTCGAGTACAGCGTATTGAGGTTGCAGTTGGGGGTTTTGGTGTTTGTGTGCACAAGAGTGTTATGAGGGGTATGCGTAAAAACATATGCTGGATGCAGTCATGCAATTGTATGCACATGGGTGAAGGAAGAAAATACTGGTGCCATTTAACAGTCGGGTTTGAGGAGAAGGGATAGGTAATGACAAGTAGCAGCAACAGCAATATATGGAGGGAGCTTCCAGTTGCAAGTGTGAGTGGTGTATCCAATTAGAGGGGAGACTGTGATGGACTAAGTGTCTGTTAGAGGCAGAAATATCTGTGTGTAGAGATCAAGTTATGGGCAATATGGGAGACGGGAATGAGATTTTACAGTGTATGTCCAGATGTAGGTTCAGTTGGGGGTAAACATCAATAAGTGGTCTCAGGTGCAGAGTTATTAGAGTATCAGGGGAAGTATGCACTGCAGGCAGGGGGACCTGGGTACATGTTCAAGAGGGGTATGGAAGATGAATACAGCAGTAGTATCAAGATGAGGTAGTATGCCCTAGGGTCAGTTCCACAGTGAATATATATTATCAAGATGAGGTAGTAATAGCTGCACATGTCTGCGAGTGTATTGTTATCAATTTGATTAGCAGTTAGTAGGATAGTTAGCTAGCCAGATAATGATTAGTTTTAATTAGTATATGCTAAACTGTTACTTACCAGTCAATATATATATATATATATATATATATATATATATATATATATATATATATATATATATATATATATATATTGTCACCCCCATATTTCAGATTAGGGGTATTTTCGTCTTTTTAAAATTAATGAGTAAATAATTGCATGATAATTAATTATATTTAAATTGTTGTTATTTTTATTTGATGGTTGCACTTTATCGTTGCTTCGATAATTAGAGCACTACACTAGCCAATGTCTTCCAACTGATTTCACACCCTTGTCCTAGACGTGCCAAACTGTTACTTTGATATTTGTTAGACTCATAACCATGTCTTGTTGTACTTCATTTTAGTCGCACAACATTCGTCGCGACCGACTATAATTAATTCCCTATAAATCTAACTTTGTACCTTTGTGTGTTCCAATCGAATTGGAGACACGACCTCGACCTATTTTGAGCAACCCAAATTAGGGTAATATTCTATTCGGAGTCTACTTCATTCATGATGCTTGTGTCCCACTTAAATTCAGACCCTTGTACTTCTAATTAATTTTAGAACACCAATTACATCTTTTTTTAATTAAATAAACCATAAATCTCACTTCGTGTAATTTTCCAATTGTTGGGCACTTTTGTGTACGAGGCATTAAAGTGTCCATCCCGTTGGATTCGATACGTGAATAAACCCATTTCTCTTTCATGTATATTTTTTCATAATTTTTGGGAGTGTGCAATGCAACATTCAAAAACCTTGAACCATGCCTTCAAAAACCTTGAACCAATGCAATTCTAGCAAATTCATTTGAATTCATTTGAATCCTAGCCCTTGAAAACATCCATGACAAGGCCCAATCTCAAGAGGGCTTTGACCGAGCCTATTCCTAGGTCAACTAAACCCATTGCATATAAATACTCCTTTCCTTTATTTTTCTTTTCTTTTCCTTAAAACCTAAAACCTATATTCATCCAATTTCCTTGTTCCCATCAACACGCCGGCCATCTCCCTGCTGACGACAACCCCGACCTACACCCGCTGAACGCCATCGACCAACCCCCTCGACCGGAGCCGACCGCCTGCAGCAGCACTTCATCCCCTCTTCAACACGACAACCCTACCGACTCACCGATCTTCTCTGCCCAGACGACGTACGACCCCGCCGGTCGCCACCACCATCTATCTCGACTGTTCCCATCCCTGACAGACTTTATCCCCTCTACGATGTCAGAACGGTGCAACCGACAACCACCTGCACTGCTGCTGAAGCCCGACAACCCGCTGCTCTCGACAGCAACCCGACTTCGACGACCCCGCTGAACTGAAGACCACCGGACTTCGACCCTCACCCGTTTCGTCCTTCGCCGGAGCACTAAAACCAGCAACTCGACCGGCCAGAACTCGCCTGCACAGCCTGGACCTCACCATTCCCGTTATACACGTCGCCCGGACTTGCTGCACCGTCGACGACCGCTGAACCGGAGAAGCCCGGAGCCACTGACTTGCTGCCAACCGACACCAGCACCCCGCGATGACCTCGACGCGCACGTCTTGTCCCACGTACCCAGGTTCGATTTTCCCTCGTGTGCATATACACGTACACGCATACGCATAGATCTTCATCGTATTGCATACATATGTAGCCATGGTATATTTAGTATATGATGGGATTGGTATATGATTGGTATGTACGTATTGGCATACGTATTAGTATATGTTGAAGGTATATTGGTGTATATATATATATATATATATATATATATATATATATATATAGTATGAACTCAATTAGTATATATATATACATATGTATATGTATTGTATATGTATTTAATTTGGTGTATATGTATATTGTAAGTATATATATATATATATATATATATTATAAGTTGCAATTAATTAGAGTTAATGTTATTGCTAGATAATATTATGTACTGCATATTATATGTACTAGATGACTTGAATGTGACCACGGATACCCCATAGTTACATTGACCTGTGACCAGATAACATGTTAGCAGACTACCATATGTACACTGATGTCTTGGCAAGACCTGTATCATCAACTGTCTGTTATGCACAGCAACTATAGACGTGACCCCCCTAGCGTAGTCTCTGAGATCATTGTGTTGATTGTGTGTTAGAGTAATATCTAATGCAGTATTATGTTATATGATATGTCTATAGGACTGTTGGATCATTCAAACGATACTTTGGAACCAGGACATTGGTATTGCCAGCTAAGGACCACATACGAGTACATTTTCTCACAGTTTCTATTATGTTGATTATCTCTATAATTCTTGTTGTATTGCGTATATGACTCTGACACTGTTATTTACATGAGTTGTATTATTGAGACCTGTCATGAGGAGTCATGATTTGGAATACATCGTACTAGCTGGGGAAAATGAGGAAATATTAGTAGGTTATGTGATTATACCCAAACTTTACATGCATCATAGCTCACCCTACCTCATGTCGGTGCTGTCACGACCCAATTTCGTATAATCAATTGAGGCATCCCCCGAATCGTGACCACCGTGCGGGCCTGGGGTTGCGGCCGCACAAGGCTTTAATGATTTGCATAGCAAGCACATATTCAGAGTACGCAGATAAATTGAAACACAGATTTGAAACATAGAAAAGTTCTCTTTATTGATAATGAACATCTATTACAAACTCTTGAATGAGTCAGCTAATATGCCGAACGGCTTACAAAAGAGATGACTCAAAATGAGATAGCAGTCCTGTACATTATATCCCTTTACTAAACTTCAAAAGATATAGACCTCCAGGATGGAGGATAGCTTTGCCACGGAGCTGCATTTGTGTATGAAGAGTTGCAAGCTCTGGTCTTCAAATTGCTTCTAGGGCACGGTGAAGGTGCGCCTACAGCTGGACTGGATCGGGAAGACGACTTTAGCTCCTTGCTCGGTTTGCCTTGGTGCGGAGAACCTGTTTCAACGAGGGTCAGCATGTCAAAATATACTGGTGAAGGCGAGCTAGCCGAACTATACCAATCAACATGTTGTTTTAAATGAAGCATGCATATTTATGGGTTTCTATCTTGCCTTAGTTCATTTACAAGTAAGCAGCATATAGAATTTACTGAAATGAATGTGCCACCGTTCGGTGGATTTTACCTGCCCGTCTGAATTACCTGCACAATACTTACCATGCCTTTCCTGCCACGAAGACACAAGTTAGTTTGCAACAGGTTTAAATATACACGATGATCACTGGCATGTTTGCCATAGTGGACATAGCTGAGGACAAGGATAGCATGCTACGAGAGAACACGATTGCGCTGTAAGCTATCCAGTCCCGAACACGACGACTACACACGAGTTCCGCCCGGATCGGATCGGTGCCAGTGCCCCAGCGACCGTCCGCAGAACCAATACCTTGTGCACAAGTTGTCCATGATCGAACACGATTAACAAGTTAAAAATTCATGCAGTTGAGGCAACACGAGTACAAGAACACGAGTGCAAGAATACGAGTGCACGACAAGTAGTAATGCATGATTTATTTAGCATAGCCTCCCTGAACAATTATGCAGAATACAAGGTGTGTGTCATACTTAGCATAATTCATAGAACATTTGCACGAACAAGCATACGATAAGGCAACAGTTTACAGGTTTGATTGACAAGCATAATAACCAAGTCTATTATCTTTTATCTTGGTTTCTTTTATTATTATTTGGTATCGTTTGATCAGGCGAAGAGAATGCAAGTATTTTAGCTGTGAAGCTTGGAAGCAGGGCTAGCTAATCGGGTTGGTAGCCACTCACTTAGATTTTGGAAGGGAGAAGGAAAGAGGCGCTTCACGACTCCGCTCGCAAGCCGCCTACTGCTCGTTCACCTGCGCACGAACATCTCGATTAATACTTTTTCCTCTCTTTCCAATCTCAGAATAGAAGTGCAAGTCAATGAACGAAAATAATGAAAACCATCGAAACCGTTCAAGGAAAACAAGCAAATCCCAAAACCAACTCAAAGCACGAAAGCAACAAGCGACATCGAAAACCGAGGCAATAAAAGATAGCAGCGGAGAGGTCCCTCCTGACTCTGCCGCTAAGCCGATCCTTGGAGCGCGGTCCACTGAATATGGAAATCGATTCTGAAAAAACAAATCCATAACGAGGACGAGTTCTTAATTCAATCTATCCCAATCGAATGATACCGTCTTGTGTTTCTTAGCCGCGCTCTCCGCACCGGGAGAACGGGGCGCTACAGGTGCAGCCTGACCATTACATACTTATAGCCTGTTATGTGTGACTAGCCTGACTATTGCTTGCATCATAGCTATCCGGATGGTTAGCCTGACCTTACATGAATCATAGCTAGTCATACATAGCAAGCCTTATCAGTCCTAAGTCGATCACATGATATGCTGATGTTTCACACACTTAGTTAGATGTTCTTGACATATATCTCTAGTATATTGATATAGCATTCCTTATGTTCTAGTCATGATTCTAGTATTCACATATATACCAGTTCATTGTTCTAGCGTGTACTTGTATTTCTATTTTATTGCTAGATGTATATTGATGATGATATGCTCCAGTATTCTATCTATTCTATTTATTTCCAGTACTTCATTATTCCAGCATTTCTTATTGCCAGTTTTCATATCTGTCTTGTATTTATTTATACTGTGTTATAGTTTTTGTCAATATATGTGGAACTGCTGTTAGTGCTTGTACTTTGTTCCAATCCTGACTGAATATTTTTTCCAGAGGATCTTGAGGATTTTTGTACCACACACTATAGACCGGGTATAGATGTAGATTACACATCAGAGGTCTTAGTGGAGGCTATTCCTTTAGAGGAGACATTACCTGCAACTATCTAGATAGTATTTTATCTTATGCATCTGAGACTTATTGAGGTTTATTTCAGTTTATATTTAGACTTATTCTTAGTTTATGTTGAGACTTTTGGAGACTTTATGTTGGACAACCAGACTGTGATTTATCTATATTGAGACATGGTGTTTAACTATGTCATTCTTCTTATCTCTTATCGTGCCTTATACTTTTATAGTGGTTGTGATTGAGTTTACATTATGAGATATTGTAAGATGTATATTGTCCTCCTTATGGAGATGGATATCATTGACAGGTATTTAGTTATATTAGTATTCATTGTGACCTAGACAACGTTCTACCGTCGATACTACGGCGTAGGCTGGACGTACCCGTACACTCGTACCCCTATACCGGGTGCGGGTTGTGACACATTTTTAGTGGTGGCCCATGCAGGTCAAGTTTCACAAATTGTGCGATATTGTGGTAGTGCGACAACTTAGTTGTACTGCTGCGAGCCTGCAATAGGATATAGGAAATAGGATCTAGGATGAGAGTATGCTCAATCACACTAGAAAATTCTGATCTTCATAATACTATTCTAATTGATTGCTTCCTTTAGCATTTTACTGTCCTTCCTTGATAATATCGTATCTATCACCTTAATTGATCCTTTTGATCTATATTCAGGATGCCGCCGAATACTAGATTTATGAGAGTGGGAGCAGCAATTTCAGAGAGGTCTGCCATCTCTCAACCTGACGAACAGATACTTGGAGTTCCTCCTACATCTCCTGTTCATGTGGGAGTATCTGCAGCTAACGAGATTCCTCCTCCACCTATTTAGAGGATTGTCCCAACTATGACGGACAACCTTCTACCACCACCGACAACGATTCCCGGAGGAGTGCCTACTGACGGGGCATAGATGTTCGCACTGATCAGGGCATGCTAGAGGCCCAGAGAGTGACAGTCGAAGCTCAAAGTGTTCAAGCTGAGGCTCAGAGGGTACAAGCAGAGGCACACTAGGCGCAGACAGAGCTGATGAGAGAGAGCATGGAGAATGCTCATCAGGTGGCTCTCCAAGCTGTGGAGAGAGTAACACGACAACCACAACATCATGGCCAGCAACAACAGAGGCCAGGTACCATAGTGGAATTTAAGAGAATGATGCCTCGAGAGTTCAAAGGCACAGAAGGAATACTCTATGCTGACGATTGGTTAGAAGACATAGAGAGGAACTTGCTCTTAGTACAGATTCCAGAGATTCTTCAGATAGAGGCCATTGACAGCCAGATATTTGATATCGCCCTGACGTGGTATCGTACAGAGCCAAGACTCGCTGTTGAAGGACTTACTTGGGAGGAATTTAAGGAGCTCTTCAAGGAGAAATTCTTTCCTGACGTGTCCTTGGGAGCATTGGAAAGTCAGTTCCATGACTTAGTCCAAGGAGGCATGTCAGTCGACGAATATGCCACAGAGTTTTGCAGATTGAGTCGATTTGTGCCATCGATGATTCGAGACCCAGGGGACAGAGCACGGAAATTTAGGAAGGGATTGAATAGAGAGATCAAGTCTCGTTCATTCGGGACGACGTACTGCTACGTTTGAGGGTATTCTGATGGATGCCCAGATTGCTGAAGATGATTTGGACCTCAGGCCCAAGAGAGGACGCGATACTTCTGGAGCAACATATGGTAACACAGGACCGCCCAAGCACCTACACTTCCAACAACAACAACAATAGAGGCCATACCAGCAGCAACACCAGCAACAGGCACCAGTTCGAGGACATATCCAGCAGCAGCAACCACAGAGACAAAATTAGCCCGTTGCCCAGTGTGCGTATTACGGGAAGATGGGACATATAAGAGACATCTACAGGAAAAGATTGGGTACTTGCTTGTCATGTGGATCATCAGCACATCAGCTGAGGGACTGCCCAGCAGTTCAGACTCGCCAGGGAGGAGCAGCAGCTCAGAGAGGACTAGCCAGAGCACCTACTGTACCAGGAGGCCAGCAGAGAGGACCTTCACTTCCACCACATCAGCAGAGGTTTTCTCAGCACCAGCAGCAGCAGCAGAGAGGATCACCACAGGGATGAGCTTATGCCATGACTACTGAGGAGGCCGAGCCAGCTGGAGACATGATTTCAGGTTCAGTTTTACTCGATTCTATTCCAGCACTTCTATTATTTGATTCTGGCGCTTCCCATAGTTTCGTATCTGTATCTTATGCTCTTAAGCATCATTTAGAAATAGAACCATTAGATAAGACTTGCAAGATCATGACAGGAGGAGGCATTATCCTAGTCCATGATTATTGCAAGGATCAGAGAGTGTCATTGGAAGGCCAAGAATTAAGCGTGAGTTTACTCGTCATGCCACTCCCGGGATACGATATTGTACTCGGAATGGACTGGCTGAGTAAACACCATGCTTCTATAGATTATCACAGAGATAGAGTAGTATTTTGACCACCAGGAGGGCCAGAGTTTGAGATCGCCAGAGGAGCAGAAGAGCAGAGCAGAGGCACTTTTTGCGGAGCCAGGATGGAAGAAGAGGAGTTACCACATCCACTGATAGCAGAGTTCCTGGATGTATTTCTAGAGGAGTTGACAGGTTTGCCGCCAGACAGAGATGTTGAATTCTCTATAGACTTGATACCAGGAGCGGAGCCTATTTCGTAACATGTCTATAGGGTCAACAACAACGAGTTAGTAGAACTAAAGAAGCAAGTTGAGGAGCTGCAAGACAAAGGTTTTATTAGATCCAGTTCATCGCCATGGGAAGCACCGATATTATTTCGTACCGAAGAAGGATGGCACGGTACGCATGTGTATCGACTATAGAGCTCTGAATAACCTCACTATCAAGAAAAAATACCCGCTGCCGAGGATACATGATCATTTCGATCAATTGAGCGGGGCAAAGGTGTTTTCAAAGATAGACTTGAGGTCAGGCTATCACCAGGTGAAGGTGAAGAAGGAAGACATACCGAAGACAGCCTTTCAGACCAGATATGGCCAGTTTAAATTCACAATAATGCCATTTGGTTTAACCAATGCACCCACAGTATTCATGAACTTGATGAACAAGGTATTTTATCAGTACCTTGACCAGTTCATAGTGGTGTTTATTGACGATATTCTAATATATTCGAAGACCCCAGAAGAGCATGAAGAGCACCTGAGGATGGTCTTAGAGACTCTCAGGAGAAAGGAGTTATATGGGAAGCTTTCCAAGTGTGAGTTCTTCCTTAATAAGGTTGAATTTCTTGGACACATGGTGACAGGTAACAGAATTTCAGTTAACCCAAAGAAGATCGAAGCAGTGGAGTCATGGGTTACCCCCAGTTCGGTAGCTGAGATTAGGAGTTTTCTCGGACTAGCAGGATACTACAGAAGATTTGTACAAGACTTCTCCAAGATTTTAGAACCAATGACTAGGCTGACCAAGAAAGATGTGGATTTTGTCTGGACAGAAGAATGTCAAGCCGTATTTGATGAGCTGAAGAAGAGATTGACGACATCACCAGTTTTAACATTACTATCAGAGACAGGTGGATTTACTATCTACAGTAATGCTTCAGGAAAAGGTTTGGGATGTGTTCTTCAACAACACAGGAAAGTAATTGCCTATGCTTCAAGAGAATTACGCCCTCATGAAAAGAACTACCCCACTCACGATTTGGAGTTAGCAGCAGTTATCTTTGCTCTAAAGCTGTGGAAACACTATCTGTACGGAGAGCGTGTGGAGATCTTCACAGACCATAAAAGCTTAAAGTACGTATTTACATAGAAGGAGCTGAACACGAGACAGAGAGGTGGTTAGAGTTGATGAAAGACTTTGATATCTTATTACAGTACCATCCAGGAAAAGCTAACATAGTCGCCGATGCCTTGAGCAGGTATCCGATAGCTATGTGCTTGACTTCAGATAGATATTTATTAGCTAATCTTGAGAGCTTGGGAATTGAAGTACTAGTTCCAGGAGTTGAGATTCAGATGTGGGGATTGTAGATACAATTGGAGCTGATGGACAGAATTAGAGCTGCTCAGTATGATGATGAGACTCTAAAGAATATTAGAGCACAAGTTTGGACATGATTGACAGACGACTTCATTATTACGGATGATGGATCTTTACGGCATGGCACGAGGATGTGTGTGCCAAGTGGAGAGCTGCACGAAGAAGTTTTGCAAGAGGCACATCGCTCTCAATACTCGATGCATCCCGGAGCCAACAAGATGTATCAAGATTTGAGGGAACATGTATGGTGGTATGGTATGAAGCGCGAGGTAGCACGCTTTGTATCCCGATGTTTAGTATGCTAGCAGGTAAAAGCAGATCGATAGAGGCCAGAAGGATTGCTTCAACCTTTACCCATTCCAGAATACAAGTGGGAGCATGTGACTATGAATTTTGTTTTAAGACTTCCACGTTCTCTATGAGGAAAGGACGCGATTTGGGTCATCGTGGATAGGTTGACCAAATTAGCCCACTTCCTACCATTCATAGTAGGTACATCGATAGAGAAGCTAGCAGAGATGTATGTACAGCAGATTATCAGATTACATAGAGTTCCTGTGAGTATCGTCTCAGATCAGGACAGTCATTTCACTTCCTATTTCTGGAGGAGTCTGTAGGCTAGCTTGGGCACTCAGCTCAAGTTCAGTACCGCGTATCACCCCCAGATAGACGGGCAGTCTAAAAAGACTATTCAGACTCTTGAAGACATGCTACGCACTTGCGTTTTAGATCTCGGAGGTTCTTGGGAGGATCATCTACACCTAGTAGAGTTTGCTTACAACAACAACTACCAGGCCAGCATTGAGATATCACCATTTGAGGCATTATATGGACGAAGATGTCGTACACTGTTATCTTGGGATGATGTTGGAGAGAGAGCTTTGTTAGGACCAGAAATAGTCGTAGATGCAGCAGAGAAGGTAAAACTTATCAGAGACATACTGCGAGTGGCACAGGACAGACAGCGACATTGGACCGATAGCCACCGTAGACCCCTAGAGTTTCAGGTATAGGTTTTTATTTGGTTTATGATTTTTTTGTTTTAGATTGCGTGTTAAGATTATTGTTCTAGGTTGGTGATTTGGTGTTCCTACGAATTTCTCCGACACGGGGCACGATTCGTTTTGCTAAAGGCAGAAAGCTTAGTCCACGATACATCGAGCCCTTCAGTATTCTTGCAAGGGTCGGTACAGTGAATTATAGACTTGACATGCTGCCTACTCTAGATGGAGTGCATGACGTGTTCCACATGTCGCAGCTGAGAAGGTACGTGGCAGATCCTAGTCACGTACTAGATCACTCGGAGATCGAAGTTGGACCGACGCTCAGCTATCCTGAACAACCCATTGAGATCTTGGATTATAGAGAGAAGGTATTACGAAACCAGACTATTCCCTTGGTTCGTGTTGCATGGAGACATCACTCTCCAGGAGAGTCAACCTGGGAGAGAGGACGAAATACGCGAGCAGTATCCGTATCTCTTCGAGATTTGAGGTATAATTCCTTGTTTGATTGTTTGTTCTTGTGCTAGTTTATTTTAATTTCGAGGACGAAATTCTTTTAAGGAGGGTAGACTTGTCACCCCCATATTTCAGATTAGGGGTATTTTCATCTTTTCAGAATTAATGAGTAAATAATTGCATAATAATTAATTATATTTAAATTGCTGTGATTTTTATTTGATGGTTGCACTTTATCGTTGCTTCGATAATTAGAGCACTACACTAGCTATTATCTTCCAACTGATTTTACACACTTGTCCTAGATGTGCCAAACTGTTACTTTGATCTTTGTAAGACTCATAACCATATCTTGTTGTACTTTATTTTAGTCGCACAGCATTCGTCGTGACCGACTACAATTAATTCCCTATAAATCTAACTTTGTATCTTTGTGTGTTCCAATCGAATTGGAGACACGACCTCGACCTATTTTGAGCAACCCAAATTAGGATAATATTCTATTCGGAGTCTACTTCATTCATGATGCTTGTGTCCCACTTAAATTTAGACCCTTGTACTTCTAATTAATTTTAGAACACCTATTACATCTTTTTTAATTAAATAAACCATAAATCTCACTTCGTGTAATTTTCCAATTATTGGTCACTTTTGTGCACAAGGCATTAAGGTGTCCATCCTGTTGGACTCGACACGTGAATAAACCCATTTCTCTTTCATGTATATTTTTCCATAATTTTTGGGAGTGTGCAATGCAACATTCAAAAACCTTGAACCATGGCCTTCAAAAACCTTGAACCAATGCAATTCTAGCAAATTCATTTGAATTCATTTAAATCCTAGCCCTTGAAAATATCTATGACAAGGCCCAATCCCAAGAGGGCTTTGACCGAGCCTATTCCTAGGTCAACCCAATCCCATTGAATATAAATACTCCTTTCCTTTATTTTTCTTTTCTTTTCCTTAAAACCTAAAACCCATATTCATCCGATTTCCTTGTTCCCATCAACCCGCCGGCCATCTCCTTGTCCACGACAACCCCGACCTACACCCGCTGAACACCGTCGACCAACCCCCTCGACCGGAGCCGACCGCCTGCAGCAGCACTTTATCCCCTCCTCAACACAACAACCCTACCGACTCACCGATCTCCTCCGCCCAGACGACGCGCGACCCCGCCGGTCGCCACCACCATCCATCTCGACTGTTCCCATCCCCGACAGACTTCATCCCCTCCATGATGCCGGAACGGTACAACCGACAATCGCCTGCACCAATGCTGAAGCCCAACGACCCGCTGCTCTCAACAGCAACCCGACTTCGACGAACCCGCTGAATTGAAGACCGCCGGACTCTGACCCTCACCCATCTCGTCCTTCGCCAGAGCACTGAAACTAGCAACTCGATCGGCCAGAACTCGCCTGCATAGCCCAGACCTCGCCATCCCCGCTGTACATGTCGGCCGGACTCGCTGCACCGTCGACGACCGCTGAACCGGAGAAGCCCGAAGCCACTGACCTGCTGCCAACCGACACCAGCACCTCGCGATGACCTCGACGCTCACGTCTTGTCCCATGTACCCAGGTTCGATTTCCCTTCGTGTGCATATATACGTACACGCATACACGTAGATCTTTATCGTATTGCATACGTATGTAGCCATGGTATATTTAGTATATGATGGGATTGGTATATGATTGGTATGTAAGTATTGGCATACATATTAGTATATGTTGAAGGTATATTGGTGTGTATATATATATATATATATATATATATATATATATATATATATATATATATAGTATGAACTCAATTAGTATATATATATACATATGTATATGTATTTAATTTGGTGTATATGTATATTGTAAGTATATATATATATATATATATATATATATATATATATATATATACCTATATCTATTATAAGTTACAATTAATTAGAGTTAATGTTATTGATAGATAATATTATGTACTACATATTATATGTACTAGATGGCTTGAATGTGACCACGGATACCCCGTAGTTACATTGACCTATGACCAGATAACATGTTAGCAGACTGCTATATGTACACCGACGTACTGGCAAGACCCGTATCATCGACTGTCTGTTATGCACAATAAATACATACGTGACCCCCCCTAGCGTAGTCTCTGAGATCATTGTGTTGATTGTGTGTTAGAGTAATGTCTGATACAGTATTGTGTTATATGATATGTTTATAGGACTGTTGGATCATTCAGATGATACTTTGGAACCAGGAGATTGGTATTGCCAGCTAAGGACCACAGGCGAATACATTCTCTGACAGTTTTCATTATATTGATTATCTCTATAATTCTTGTTGTATAGCGTACATGACTCTGACACTATTATTTACACAAGTTGGCATTATCGAGACCTGTCACGAGGAGTCATGATTTGGAATCCATCGTACTAGCTAGGGAAAACGGGGAAATATTAGTAGCTTATGTGATCATACCCAAACTTTAAATGCATTATATCTCACCCATACCTCACGTCGGTACAGCCTGACCATTACATGCCTCATAGCCTGTTATGTGTGACTAGCCTGACTATTGCTCGCATCATAGCTATCCGGATGGTTAGCCTGACCTTACATGAATCATAGCTAGTCATACATAGCAAGCCTGATCAGTCCTAAGTCGATCACATGATATGCTGATGTTACACACACTTAGTTAGATGTTCTTGACATGTATCTCTAGTATATTGATATAGCATTCCTTATATTCTAGTCATGATTCTAGCATTCACATATATACCAGTTCATTGTTCTAGCATGTACTTGTATTTCTATTTTATTGCTAGATGTACATTGATAATGATATGCTCTAGTATTCCATCTATTCCATTTATTTCTAGTACTTCATTATTCCAGTATTTCTTATTGCCAGTTTTCATATCTGCCTTATATTTCTTTACACTGTGTTATAGTTTTTGTCAATATATGTGGAACTGCTGTTAGTGCTTGTACTTTGTCCCAATTCTGACTGGATATTTTTTCCAGAGGATCTTGAGGATTTCTGTACCACACACTATGGACCGGGTATAGATGCAGATTACACATCAGAGGTCTTAGAGGAGGCTATTCCTTTAGAGAAGATATTACCTGCAGCTATGTAGATACTATTTTATCTTATGCATCTGAGACTTATTGAGGTTTAGTTCAGTTTATCTTTAGACTTATTCTTAGTTTATGTTGAGACTTGTGGAGACTTTATGTTGGACAGCCAGACTGTGATTTATCTATATTGAGACATGGTGTTTAACTATGTCATTCTTCTTATCTCTTATCATGTCTTATACTTTTATAGTGGGTGTGATTGAGTTTACATTATGAGATATTGTGAGATGTATATTGTCCTCCTTATGGAGATGGATATCATTGACAGGTATTTAGTTATATTAGTATTCATTGTGACCCAGACAGCGTTCTACCACCGATACTGCGGCGTAGGCTGGACGTACCCGTGCACTCGTGCCCCTATACCGGGTGCAGGTCGTGACACACACATATATATATATATATATATATATATATATATATATATATATATTAGTTAGCCAGTTAATATATCTCTAAGGACAGTTAGTATCACTGAGATTGGTTAGTAATAGTTAGCTATTTGTATCAGTTAAGTTAATCTATCAGTGAGTCATTATTACTTAGTGATATATAGGGTAAGTCATTATATAGATTTGTGAATAGCTAACAGATATTAGCTAAATATTATATAGTATAATTAGCACTAGCAAGTATAGTCTTATACTAGTTATTATTGACTTAGAATATGGGTAATAACCTAGTATAACTAAGATAAGCTAGTTTGGGCTAGCTAGTGTCTAATATAGACCAATAACCTAGAATGGACCTAGAATCATGCATTAGTATATTTTAAACCATTTCTCTCTTATTACACCAATTAACATAATATTTCCAAAATAGGATTGTGTGACACTAACTTGGGCATTGAGATACACCCTTTGCTTCGGACCAGAGGCGAGTACATTTCTCTGTTAGTTTTTATTTCATGATAGTGTATATATCACATGTTCTAGAACTGTATACTTGATTCCGACACAGTAGTTTCACAGATTGTTACTATATAGATTCTGTCAGGAGATGTTATCCCTTACCGTGTTCAGTGGGTACTCCTTCATATGTATTTCATCGTGTGTATCGGGTATTGATTTTAGTTTACTCTGTGTTCACGCTCAACTCATGTTCAATCTGCCCATATTTGTGTTTGTAACGTATCGTGATTGGATCCATAAGTATTGGTTGGGGATGGGGGAGTAGGAGTTGGTTATGTGATCAAGCCCAAGTGTATTCGTGTACAGGTCGATTACATATCACACTTGTAATCGAGTTACCTTATTGTATTCATATTTAACCCAAACCGATCACATAATGAACTTGTACTCTATGGCACAATAGCTTGTTTTATTTATTTCTTTTTATTACAGATATTCTATTGCCTGTTCTTTTTTCTAGTTCATTACCTGTTCACTCTAGTTTATTTCATTCTGATATTTAGTTATCTTGTATTATTTTTCTATTATCTGTTGTATATGCCTCCAATCCTAACTGGATATATTTTTCAGATGATTGGCTTGTAGACCAGTGTCCTATGTACTACGGGCCGCAGGACGGCGTACAATTAGAGGATACTCCTTTAGAGTAGGAGGACCTAGTACCAGAAGCTCATAAAGTTTAGACTTACTATTTAGATTTGTATTAGACTTATATATATATATATATATATATATATATATATATATATATATATATATATATATATTATTTCAGACTTATGGATAAATTGTGACTCTTTCCTTCATTATTCAATCTCGTGCTTTATCTTCCTTAGTTGCATTGTGATTGAGAATAGTTTATCATTATCAGATACCATATTGCTCCTCCATTTGGAGTTGAGATTATTGATAGGTACCATATATATATCGTATGAAATGTTTATATAGTAGAGTTGACCCAGACAATATTCTACCGCCGATGCTGCGACGTAGACTGGGCGTTTCTCACTAGTGCCCTTATTCCGGGTGCGGGTCGTGACACATTTTTAGTGGTGGCCCATGCAGGTCCTAGAGTTGCAAGTAGAGCGATATCATAGTGGTGCTCACTTAAAGTACTGCTATGTGCCTGCTTTAGGATATATGATTTAGGCTGAGAGTATACTAAATCACAACTAGGAAACATTTCTAAATATCTGTTTTGCTATCCTTATCTATTAAATGTTTGCTTTACTTTGAATAATTATGTCCTCCTTTGATGATATCGTATCATACTCAATATTGATTTCTTTGTTTCAATCTATCTTCAGGATGCCGCCGAAGACACGTTCCCAGCGCTCATGCGCAATGTCAGCGAGGTCGATCACTTCGTCGCCTATAAGGATAGCATCAGCAAACGCTGTTCCAGCAGCTACATTCCAGAGGTTCGTTTACCTATCTAGGTTAGAATTTTTACAGTAGCTTTCGGAGGTGCTCCACGTCCGGTATAGAGGGCAGCGTCGACAGTTTCAGCGGATCTTCCACTCCCACCATATACAGTCGATCAGACGCAAATATTTGTACTTTTTTAGCAGATGATGGAGGCACAATATCACCAATCGAAGGTTATGAGGCAGGGCATTATGAATGCTCACCAGATTGCACTCACAGTAGTCGAGAGAGTTGCCTTAGTCCAGCCATAGACGGCACCACCTCAGTTTACCCCGTAGTAGCCGCAGCCGGGGACTATCATAGATTTTAAGAGGATGGGGCCGAAGGATTTTAAAGGCACTGAAGGGATTATTTATGTTGATGATTGGATAGAAGATATTGAGCGAAACCTGCGACTGGCAAGATTACAAAGAGGTTACAGGTAGAGACCGTAGGAAGTATGATGTTTAATATCGTATTGACTTGGTTCAGGATGGAACCCTGGATCTTAGCACCAGGACTTACTTGGGAAACTTTTGAGGAGCTCTTCAAGGAAAAGTTCTTTCCAGATGTGGCTCTGATATATCTAGAGAGTCAGTTTCAGTACCTCGTTCAGGAGGTATGACGATGTATGAGTATGCGATAGAATATTGCAGATTATGTAAATCCCCAAATTTTTAGATTTTAGATTTTATTATTTTTATTATTCGTATTATGAAATTATTGAGATTAAGGAAGAATTTTTATTATTTTTAGCTAATTAGAATAAATATAAATTTCATGTATAGATATTTTTGTAAATATAATTAATTACTAAAATACACAGAAAATATTTTTGGGTGTACAATTATTATTAAAGTATTATAGATTTTTCCAAAAAATTATTTGGGATTCAAATATATATATATATATATATATATATATATATATATATATATATATATATATATATATATATATGGTTATAATAATTACTAAACCCTAAACCCGAACCTAAAACCCAAAACCCATTTCCCGTTCGGTTACAGTAACTGAAACCCTTCGGCTACAGACCCCGACCCTCTCCGTTCAAACCCCCTAACTCCTCCTTTTATCTCTCCGAACCCCCCCTTTCACCCTATATGTAACACCAAAGACCAGACCCCCTCAGACATCTCCCTTCCTTGCGTCCAGACACACCGTCGACCGCCATTGATGTCATGACCCACATCAGGATATTCGGGCACGAGTATGTGGTTACGTCCAGCCTACGTCGTAGAATCGATAGTAGAACGCTGTCTGGGTCATTTCTAACTATCTAACATCTCGATAATATAATATGGTACCTGTCAATCATCTCAACTCCAAATGGAGTAGCAATTGTGTATCTTACAAGTATAACTAATCTTAATCATAAAACAAACTAAGGAAGATAATGCACGAATGGAATATCGAAGGAAAGAATAAGATACAATCTATAATTTGAAATAATATACGAATTATGAATCTCAACAAAAGAATAGTCTAATATAATCCAACACAAATAAACTAGACCTCCTCGGGCTCTGCAACTAAGTCCTCCTGGTCTACAAGAGTATCCTCTATAGGTATGCCGTCCTGTGGCCCGTAGAATGCGGTACACTGCTCTATAAGCTAGTCATCTGGAAAAATATATCCAGTCAGGATTGGAGTGAAGTACATACCTCTGAAAGCAGTTTCAACACATGACTAGGATCCCAGGATAACGGAGTATGACATCTCCGTCCATACAATACCTCGAATGGTGACATCTCGATGCGGGCTTGGTAGCTGTTATTGTATAAAAACTCTACCAAGTGAAGGTGATCCTTCAGGAACCTCCAAGATCCAAAACACAGGTGTGTAGCATGTCCTCATGAGTCTGAATAGTCCTCTCCGACTGTCCGTCAGTCTGAGGGTGATAAGCGGTACTGAACTTAAGCTGAGTGCCCAAGCTAGCCTGCATACTCCTCCAGAAGTGGGACATAAAGGGACTATCCCGATCCGAGGCTATGCTCACTGGAACACCGTACAATCTGACAATCTGACACACATACATCTCTGCAAGCTTCTCCGTAGATGTACCCACTTTTAATGGCAGAAAGTGGACTGATTTGGTCAACCTGTCCCCGATGACCTAAATTGCATCTTTGTCTCTTGGAGAACACGAAAGTCCCGATACAAAATCTATGGTCACATGCTCCCATTTTTACTCCAAAATGGATAAAGGCTGAAGCAATCCACCTGGCCTCTGTCTCTCCGCCTTGACCTGCTGGCAAACTAAGCATCTGGACATGAAGCTAGCTACCTCCCGCTTCATGCCATACCACCATACATGCTCTCTCATGTCTTTATATATCTTATTGGCACCTGGATGCATAGAGTACTGAGAACGATGCACCTCCTGCAGAATCTTCTCGCCAATACTCCTCTCGGTACACATAACCTAGTACAGTATCATAATGATCCATCATCTGCGACGATGAAGTCCTCTGCCAACCCAATCTGGACCTGTGCTATGATGCTCCTCAGAGACTCATCCCCATACTGTCCGAATCTGACCCGGTCCATCAGCTCTGACTGCACCTGAAGTCCCCATATCTGTGCTGTGACTCAAGAAACTAGTACCTCAATGCCCAAACTGTCAAGATCTGCCATAAATGTCTGTCTCTAGTTAAGCACATAGCCACGGGATACCTGCTCAAGGTATCCGCGACTACGTTGGCCTTCCCTGTATGGTACTGCAAGAAAATTTCAAAGTCTTTCATCAGCTCCAACCATTGTCGCTGTCTCATGTTGAGCTCTTTTTGTGTAAACACATACTTGAAGATCTTATGGTCTGTGAAGATCTCCACTCTCTCTCCATACAAGTAGTGTTTCCACAATTTGAGAGCAAAGATAACTACTGCCAACTCTAAGTCATGGGTAGGGTAGTTCTTCTCATGCGGGCGTAATTGCCTGGAAGCATAGGCAATCACCTTCCCGTGCTGCTGTAATATACAACCCAAACCCTTTCCCGATGCATCACTGTAAATAAAAAACCCTCCTGCTCTTGATGGCAATGTCAATATTGGAGATGTACTCAATCTCCTTTTCAGCTCCTTAAATGCTGACTGATAATCCTCAGTCCAGACGAATTCCACGTCCTTCCTGGTTAGTCTAGTCATCGGCTCTGCAAGTCTGGAAAAGTCCTGAACAAACCTAAGGTAGTAGCTTGCCAATCCAAGAAAACTTCTTATATCTGCTACTAAACTCGGTATAGACCATGATTTAACTGCTGAAATCTTCTTCGGGTCCATCGAGATTCCATCTATTGTAATAACATGCCCAAGGAATTCAACCTTGTCAAGGAAGAATTCACACTTTGATAACTTGCCATACAACTTCTTCTTCCTGAGGGTCTCTAGAACTATCCTCAAGTGCTGCTCATGCTCCTCTGGGGTCTTCGAATATATCAGAATATCATCTATGAAGACTACAACAAACTAGTCCAGGTACTGATGAAATACCTTGTTTATCAGGTTCATGAACACTGCCGGGGCATTGGTCAACCCAAACGGCAACACCAAGAACTCGAACTTCCTATAACGAGTCCTGAAAGCTATCTTTGGGATGTCTTCCCTCTTCACTTTCACCTGGTGGTACCCTAACCTCAAGTCTATCTTTGAGAATACCTTCGCTCCGCTTAACTGGTCAAACAAGTCATCAATTCGCAGCAACGGGTATTTGTCCTTCATAGTGAGGTTGTTAAGTGCCCTGTAGTCGATACACATACATACCAACCCATCCTTCTTTGGTACAAAAAGTACTAGAGCACCCCATAGTGATAAACTGGAACGGATAAAGCCCTTGTCTTGCAACTCATCCACCTGCTTCTTCAATTCTGCTAGTTCGCTATTGTTGACTCTATAGACGTGCTGAGATATCGGCTCTGCGCTTGGCACCAAATCTATAAAGAAATTTACATCTCTATCCAACGGTAACCCCGACAACTCCTCTGGAATGACATCCATGAAATCTGCAATCAACGGATGTGGAGGCTCCTATTTTTCTACCAAAGCTCCACAGAAATTGCCTTCGCTCTACTCTGCTCCTCGGATGAACTCAAACTCCAGCTCTCCTAGTGACTGAAATAAAACTCAGCATCCATGAAAATTAATACTAGCGTGATGTCTACTTAACCAATCCATCCCGAGTACTATATCGTAACTTGAAAGTGGCATTACAAGTAAATATACGCTTAGCTCTCGGCCTCCCAAATAAACTCTCTGGTTATTGCAAACATCACTAACCAGGATAATGCCACCCCCGGTCGTGATCTTGCAAGTCCTCACTAATGGTTCAGACTCAATACGATGCCTCAAAGTAAAAGATACAGATACAAAGCTATGAGATGCACCAGAATCGAACCAAACGTGAGCTGGAAAGGAATCGAGATAAATTGAACTTGATATAACATCTCCAATCGACTCCGCCACCTCGACAGTCAAGGCAAAAGATCTCCCCTGTCGCTGCGCTCCTCTCTGCTACTAAAGCTGGGCAAACTGTTGCTGCTGCGGTGGTAGAGGTCCTCTCTGCTAGCCCGCTGGTGGCCTAGCGGGTGCCCTCTGTGCCTGTCCTCTACCCTGAACTGGACGAGTTGGGACTTTGGGACAAGCCCTCAACTGATGATCTCCCGATCCACAAAATAAGCATTGGCCTAGCCTCATCCTGCATACGTCCCATCCGTGTCCTTGCTTCTTACATAAAGTACAATGAACTGCTGCCCTCTAGATCTGATGCATCTGTTGCGCCGGTGCTCTAGCTGGCCCGTGATACTGCTACCTCTGGTGCTGGTAATGCCTCTAGTGTTGCTGCTGGAAGTGAGGCCTCTTCACTGGACCCGTATTGGTGCTGGATCCTCCAATGTCCCTTAGCCTTTTAGAGACAAGCTCTAAGTCATCCTCTGCTCTCTGCGCCTGCCTGAGAATCTCCTCGAAGGTGGTAGTAGGATCTCCGTCGGTGTAGAGTTTGACCTCCAAGTTCAGGCCGTTAGTGAACTTTCTGGCTCTGCTTCTAGGGTTCTGCCCCTCCACGAAGTGACCTAGTCAGTAATATTCCGTCGCATACTCGTCCACTGACATACCTCCCTGGACGAGGTATTGGAACTGAATCTCCAAAGATGTAAGAGCCACGTCTGGGAAGAACTTCTCCTTTAAAATCTTTTTGAAGGCTTTCCAAGTGAGTCCTGGTATTGCAATCCTAGGGTCTGTCCGGAACCATGTCAATGTAATTTTGAACATCATACACCCCGCTACCTCTATCTTTAGCATCTCTGAAATCTGTGCCAGCTGCAGGTTTCGCTCGATGTCTTCGATCCAATCATCCGTATAGAGAATTCCCTCTGTGCCTCTGAAGTCCTTTGGGCCCATTCTCTTGAAGTCTATGATAGTACCCAGCCTCGGCTACTGAGGAATAAACTGAGCTGGTGCCGTCTGTGGCTGGACTGTAGTAGCTCTCTCAACTGCTGCAAGTGCGTTCTGGTGAGCATTCTCCATGCTCTGTCGCAGGACCTCTGACTGTCGCTGGGAACGCGTCTTCAGCGGCATCCTGAAGATAGAGTGAAATACGGAATCAATATTGAATATGATACGATACCATCAAAGAAGGACATAACTGTATTCAAAGTAAAGCAATATTCAATAGATAAGGATTTACAAAACAGATTTTGGAATGTTTCCTAGTTGTGATTGAGTAAACTCTTAGCCTAAATCCTATTTCCTAAAGCAGGCTTGTAGCATTACTCTAGACGAGCACAACTACGATAAAAATCTAGATTGCGAATCTCGACTTGCATGGGCCATCACTAAAAATGTGTCATAACCCGCATTCGGATATTCGGGCACGAGTACGTGGTTACGTCCAGCCTACGTCGTAGAATCGACGGTAGAACGCTGTTTGGGTTATTTCTAACTATCTAACATCTCAACAATATAATATGGTACCTATCAATCATCTCAACTCCAAACGGAGTAGCAATATGGTATCTCACAAGTATAACTAATCTCAATCACAAAACAAATTAAGAAAGTTAATACACGAATGAAATAGCGAAAGATAGAATAAGATACAATCCACAATCTAAAATAATATACAAACTATGAATCTCAACAAAAGAATAGTCTAATACAATCCAACACAAATAAACTAGACCTCCTCGGGCTCTGTAACTACGTCCTCCTGGTCTACAAGAGTATCCTCTATAGGTACACCGTCCTACAGCCTGTAGAATGTGGAATACTGCTCTATAAGCCAGTCATCTAGAAAAATATATCCAGTCAGGATTGGAGCGAAGTACATACCTCTGAAAGCAGTTTCAATAGCATAATCAAGCATATAAAACAGATAATAGAAATAAAATACAAGATCACTAACATATGAATGAATAAACAAGATATAGAGGTAATATTTAAGAATATAAATCAACAATATAAATATCTTCAATATGATGAAGTAACTGTGATCTAAACTAATGTGCCTCAGAATATAAGTTCATTATGTGATCGGGTTGGGTGAACATGACCAGGTAAGACGATTATAAGTGAGGTATGTAACCAGAATGTACACGATATAACAATGGAGCTTTGATCACATAATCAACTCCTACTCTCCTACCCCCAACTAATACAGATGGATCCAATCATGACACGCTACGAACACGAAATATAACCACTGAATACGAGCAGTGGGTGTACACGAATATCATAACCACCAAACATGAGCGATGGGTGTACACGAATAAGCACACTGAACATGAGCAGTATGTGAACACAAAATATAACAAATACCCAATATACACGATGAGATATATGTACACGAGTACCCGCTGAACACGGTAGGGGATAACATCTCCTGATGGGATCCATGTAGTACCAGTCCGTGAAATCACTATGTCAAAATCAACTATATAATTCTAGAACATGCATATATATAATATTATGAATTGAAAACTATCAGAGAAATGTACTCGCCTGAAGTCCTAAGCAAGGTATATCTCTCGATGCCCAAGCTGGTGTCACACAGACCTATATATGGTATGTTGCATTAATACAAGATTCAAGAATGGAAATCAGTTAAGTTGATGCAATTCTAAGTCAATAAGCCATTTCTAGGTCAAACCGATAAAATCTAGGTTGTAAGAGTCTAACACTAGGTCTCTAAGTCGATACACTATGAAACTAAACTATACTAGCTAAGCTATGATACTAAAAGACACTCAAAAGGCCGTATCCTAAGATACGCAAGTTTAATTATATAAAAATAGTGTTTTAGATATATATATATATATATACAAGTCATTAATCATAACACTATAACAATACAAATGAAATAGGGTACATTGGCCTTACACCAATATGTATCGCACCTATCTCGATACCCAAACTCAATACCTTGGGTATCGACCCAATACCTTGGTATCCAAGGTAATCCAAAACCTCGACATCATAGCTAACACAAATAGGTATATAAAACCCCAAACTAATATATTAACTAAAACTAGCACTATAATATATATATATATATATATATATATATATATATATATACACTATTAGAGAACTAACTATACTACCAAACATACCTATCTACAAGATACAAATATACATATATCTATAGTTAACTATCAACATAGATACATATATAACTAATTATATACTAACATGCTAACCAATGAAACTAAATAACTAATCTACTTACACTACCTATTAACTGTTTATTACTAACCATCTAACCCAATACCTTGATACTAAACTAACTAAATCTAATACCTCAAAACAAAAACCCAACTGAAACTACTGAAACTGACTGATACAATGTTGGTGATAGCTAACTATAACCAACTAACTATAACTCAACCAAGTTAAACAAAACCCAACTAATCATTATACTGAAACTGAAACTAACATGACTGATACACTGAATACTAAGTACCCATCTGATACTGTGCTTAGGGAACTGTACAGTGAATATCTGAAACCCGATACCTGCTGTTGACTTCACTGGACTCTGCTGATGGTGTCTGCTCTAATACTTGTTGTGAAGACACTGATACTCTAATACCTTTTCTGTGCAAGCCCGAGCTGCTGAACTGAATCTGCACCTGCACATTGCTGTGCTCCTCGATGCAATCTGCTGCATGCTGACTTCCTGTAATATGCTGTGCATCTCGATGATGCACACTGCTTATTGCACGACCTGCTGCTACCTCCCCCCTACTGTGCACACTGGAAATTGGGGGACTGCACAACCTCTTCTCCATTTGCTGTTGAATAAAACTGCACAGTGGACTGCACACTTAAACCACTGTGCAGCCTGACCTCTCCTATACAAACTGCTCACTCCTCTCTCTCTCTCCCTCCCTCTCTCTCACACAAACACACACACACACACATATATACACACACACGCACACAACGCATAGCACACACACAAAATACACAAACACTTATGCACATATATATTACACTACTATATATATATATATATATATATATATATATATATATATATATATATATATATATATACACCTCTATGTACATATGTACTCACCAATCAATCAATCAATCTATCTATCTATATATATATATATATATATACACACACACACACACACACAATCACATATATTTATAGATAGATATATTTATATATACACTCTCACAAATAAATACAAACACACACATACATATATATAAGTAAACACTAATACACACACACACACACACACACACACACACACACACACACACACACACACATATATATATATATATATATTACATAAATAGCATATAAATATATAAATATGCATGTACATATAGAATTAAAGGCAAAATATCAAACACGTGGAGTGCACCGCACCCGTATCACACTAACTCTATGATACGCTTGTGATACGGCTCCACAACACAACCAAACATATTCCGAAGGATAAGAGCAAGTCTAATACACTAAATATGAACAATACATATAGTAATTAGAGCATCTACGTGTCTGTATCACAATATGATATGCACAAGTTCTCGTGTCGGAGGAAAACCCCCAAAATTAATCCGGTTCGTCAAATTTATGAGATACGGCCTATACGTACTCAATTGTGGATATGATATTTGTCACAAACAAGCAATCATATGCCATTTTGATCTATTAGACTAAATGACAACCACTACATGTGCCAATCTCAGAATTTCCCTAAAATTGGCACCAAAATGCACATAACTTCCACCGTAGGTCTTCGATGAACCTAAAACTAATTCCTATGGATAGCCTATGCATGTGGGTTGGTTTCTCATAGTTAAATCTCAGATCTAGAGTCTATTAAAAGGTTAAAAACTAAAATTTACCTATTGGGAGTTGGATTCCTAATAAAAAGTCTCCAAATGCAAAGTAGCTCCTCCTTGTAGATTTTGGCCTCATCCTCCTTGCTCCTTGCTTCCTTCTTGTAGATCCTTGATGTAGAAGCCTCCAATGAAGAATAGGGAAGGAAATATGTGAATAATTTATGGATGAATGATGAGAGATTGAAGGAATTTGAAAGAGGAAAGAATATAGATCTAAGGGAATTGGGAATTGAAAAGAGAAATAATTTCTCTCTTCTCTAGCATGGCCGGCCATATAACCCCTCTCCAAAAAATATAAATGTAAACACCCTATTTTTTTAGAATAATTTAAATATAATTTTCCCCCAATTTTTGGTATTTTTCTGGATGAAGAACCAAGGTAATTGTGAGAAAAGGATTTTTAAATAAAGTTAATTGATGTTAAAATATTATAAAAATAATATTTTATGGTGTAAGATGGAAAACCGAACATAGGATATTTTTTTTGTGAATTTATTGGACTCCAAAAACGCGTTTAAAGCCCTAAAAACTATTGGATATATAAACCGAACCAAACCTGAACCAAACCTTAACCAAACCAAACCAAACCAACCCTGACTGAACCAAAACAACATATTGGGTCAGGTCGGGTTGGATTCGAGCCAAACCCGACCCGGACCCGAAACCCAAATGGAAAACCCTAGCCGCCAGAATTACTGTAGCTGTATAAACCCCCTCCTTGGCGTGCGTGCCCAGCCGCAAACCTAGAAATCTGCCGCCGCCGCCTTCTGGACATCCCTCTGCCGTGCCCAGCGCCGTCCCCCAAGCCGAGGCCGACCATCGCCATCGCCATCTCCATCTCCCTATACACCGGACCCCGCCGACAGAACCCAACCACCCTCAACCCGTCGATCCGCCCCGATCGACGCCGCCGTTCCCCACGAACTCCTCCACCGCACTGCCGCCGCCAGGCCACCACACGACCCTCGCCCGTCGAACCCCCGAACCCTGCACCCTGCTCCTCCCCACCCGGCTGACCGACCAGCCGACTTCGACCCTGAGTTCCCTCTCCGGTCCCGTCGGTGCAGCCCCCTACTCCGGCTGTGCACAGCGTCCCCCGTCCGGCGGCGTTGACCCAAACTCCACCGCTTCGCTGGCGCAGCAGCTTCCCTAGCACGGACACGATCGTTCTCGGACACGAACAGTACCGGACACGGACGCAGGACACGAGCAGGACACGAGAACTCAGATTCACGAAGCCCTATTCAGGTACCATTTTCTCCCTCCTTGTATCTCCATTTTTGATTCCGTCAGTTGCAACACGTAGATTGTATAACCCTTTCAGTGCCCGTGCAACCCGCTCGGTGCATCGCGTCCTGTAGTGATCGCAAACCACGATCCAAAAATAGGAAAAATAATGCCCTATTTTACCCCGGAACTGAGTACGCCCCGCCAAACGGGACGACTTGGTCGCACGCGGTCTTTACCGAAACGTGCGCATCATTGATACGGACGTGTGGGATTTAGCAGAAGTCGATTCGGATGTGCGTACACACCGGAATCAACGCGTATCCGCCGATAACGCCCCATATCCGTCCATTCTGGAATATGCTGTAACTTTGTGTACACACGTCGGATCGAGACGAAACTTGCACCATCGGACTCATAGTAATACGCTGGTCCTGTGACCCAAGTTTGGTTCGATTCTGAGAACGTTGATAAAATCGTGTATCGTGGGCCCCACAAGCTCCACTTGACGGGCGATTTTGTGATCGGCTCATCGAAATCTAATTCTGGAAGTTCCGTTGGGTTCGTATCATCGTTCCTGACTTATAGATACTAAGTTTGAGGAATTTGGAGACCTTTGACCCTGACACGCTTTTCGGTACAAAGTGGCCCACATGTAGATCCCGCTTTTGCCCAAAAATGTCATTTTTGCCCTTGTGTCCAAATTGGACGTAAGGACAGGCGTTTCTAGATATTTGATATCTTCTGAGACTGTTGGTGATGTTTATTACAGCTTTTGGAGGAGTACCTACAGGATCCACTGGTACATGGACGACTGTTGGTAATCAAACAACAGGCAAGTGTACCTTACCAAACTCTGCAGTATTGCTACATATTTTTCTTGCTTCATTATATTGTTGTGCATGCTTAACCTAGGACCGTGTGACGTACTTAGCGTCCGATTACTAGTCGGGTGCCAATACCGTACGCGGTGTTGTATATTGTCATCTAGAGATGAACATTCGTGACACTTTATCTTCTCGTACTTGTCTTACCAAGTACACTATAACCCAGGACACTTGATACTATTCATGAGACAAGATCTTCCTGAGATATTCATGGTGATTCTGTATAGGATACATGACTTGACAGAGATACTATATTCATAGATACTTTATGACTTGTTGTATTAGCTATGATCCCGCTTGACATGGACATGAGACGTTATGGTCATGATATACGTGGTTACATTTGGTGGGAGAGACACACAGGCTATAGGCTGATCATATATATATAACCCCTATTATTGTGAGGCACAAGACTCTAAGCCCGAGCTTGGCCCATTACTCATTATTACTGCTACCGGCTCCCCGACACAGAGCTTGTAGTGGCTTCAGCCTGAGTTCTAGTGATGCTCTCATCTTGCATATCTCTTAGCTGGTTATTTAGTGTTCCCTTATTGTTCCATATATTGCTAGAGAGACCCACAGGCTACAGGTTGACTATATTATGCTGGCTACTCAGTCTTCCGCTGAGCTAGACCACCTCATGATATCACTGCTACCGGCTCCCCTAGACAGAGCTTGTAGTTGTTTCAACCTGAGTACTATTGATGCTCTCTCTCTTGTATTTCACACAGATGATTACATACTTACCCTATTTATCTCATTATTTGCTGCACTGCTTATATTTTGGTTTGTATTATTATCTGTACCTTGCTATGTCCTCTGAGGACCTGGATATGGATTATGTCCCCAGGATTTGCAGACGAGATCTATCCCGAGGTATACGGGACTGCAGCAGGAGCTGATCCAGGAGCTGTACCACCATCCGAGGACGAGGTGTTAGCCGAAGACTTTTCCTGAGCATCCATGTTTCTTGCTCAGTATTTACTTATTTCAGTCATTTATATTTTTGGTCTGTTGAACCATTGTATCAGATATTTATCGGGTTATTCCCCAAAGTACTTTGTTGAGACTAGCTGATGATTTATATTTTTTATTTATTCTGTGGATCATATTTTATATCTTGTGTGGATGAGATTAGTTGTGCCATGTTGTCGTAGACTTGATTTTACAGCTTAAGTATGCCCTGATGGATTCATTAAATTGGGTTTGTCCATCAGTGTGTGCTGCTAGCCATTGCTACGTATCTGGTCCCTCGGTATTTTGGGACTGGGGCGTGACATAGTTTTTGTGGTAGCCCATGCAGGTCTACGACAAAATTATTCGGTTTCAACTTAGGGACTGAACAAGCCTGCCCTAAAGATAGGTTAAGTAATAGGATCTCATCCATTATTTGAACCATTTTGAACTCTATATCGAACTCGAATTTGTTACTTGATTTGCATTCTGTGTTGATTCCTCTGAGCGTTCTTACAGTTTATCTTTTGGTTACAGAGAAATGGATCCCAGGAACGGAGATGAGATTCCCTTGGATACACCACGCGACGCTGTAGTTACTTATATAGATGGAGTGACACCAAGGAACGGAGGACAAACATCGCAGAGCGATCAAACCGGCCAGCCTAATCCAAGGTTCCGGCGTGACGACATCCAACCTCTACCACAGTTCACTCCACAGATGCCAGTTTTCCCGCCAGGACAAGCCATGGACGGGCAACAGATATTCCAGATGATGTATGCCATGATACAAGCCATGCAACAGATTCAGCAAGAGGCGCATCGTCAGGAGGCAGAGTATCTGAGAACCAGCCTGGTATCCGCATTGGAGCAGGCAAATCCACCAACAAGGCGATCAACGATGGGATCTATCACCTATTTTCGTCAGCTCAAGCCTTGTACATTTTCTGGTAAAGAGGGGCCAACAGAAGTTCATGAATGGCTCACGAACATTCAGCACCAGTTGGAAGCAGCTGAACTTCCGAGAGAGAAGTGGATGACTGCAGTCAGAATGCAGTTAACTGAAAATGCACATCATTGGTGGTTAGTAGAAGAGATGAGGCTCGAACAAGATCGAGTCACTTGGGAAGAGTTTTCCAGACTCTTCCGAGAGATGTATATTCCAGCAGTAGCACGGTCGGAGCTCAGAGACAAGTTCAACCGTCTTATCCAAAGCAATATGACAGTGGAAGAATACAACGCAGAATTTATTTGCCTAAGTCGCTTTGCCCCAACCTTGATTTCGACAGAGGAAGAGAAAGCTGAGAAGTTCTTTGACGGACTGAAGTTCGAGCTCCAGAGATTGATTGGATCGGTCGTACCTACATCATATACCGACGTTCTTACAGCAGCACGACGTATGGAGCGCGTCACTAGAAGGGAGTTAAATCTGAAGAGGCCAATCACCTCAGCACCATCCAGGACAGCACATAGGGATTCAGCAAAATGGTCCCAGAGGAGTATGCCAGAGAGGACAGCACACAGGGCCATATCTCTCCCTACTTGTCACCACTGCGGCAAGGTAGGTCACATTGAGAGAGAATGCAGACGCAAGTTGGGACTCTACCTAGCTTGCGGATCCAACCAGCATCAAACCAGAGACTGCAACGAGCGCAGAGAGGGAGCACTGAGACTAGCTTTACCTGCACCACGACCAGCTTATCCAGCAGTAGGAGCACTGCAGACAGGAGTTAGAGGAGTCAGACCACCAGCCCCAGGAGAAAATCAGCAGAGACCACTACTGGCACCACAGGCAGCCCTATTTCAGCAGGCTCAGTAGCAGAGAAGTCCAGCTCAGGGACGAGGATAGGCATTCACATTAGCTGTTGAGGAGGAGGCTACTGCAGGCAAAGTTATCGCAGGTATCATTTTAGTAGCTTCATTACCAGCTGTAGCTTTATTTGATTCTGGAGCATCACATTCATTTATAGCAGCTAGCTTTATAGCCACCCATAGAGTAGCTACCGCATCCCTTCCGAAGATGAAAAGAATTCTTACGGGAGGTAGAATTATTTCGGTTAGTGACGTCTGTAGATCATGTTATGTAGTAGTCTATGAAAGAGAGATGCAAGCTCAATTTCTAATCTTTTCCATGTCGGATTATGATGTTGTACTTGGTATGGACTGGTTAAGTCGGTACCATTCGACTCTTGATTGCCGACTTGGGCGGGTTATATTTAGACCGCCTGGACATCCAGAATTTGAGTTTCTTCGAGGAGCAATAGAGCAAGGAGTTCAGTCTATGTAGAAGGGGAGACAGGTTACCCAAGAGTCATATCAAAATTTGTGGATGTATTTTCTGATGATCTTCCAGGTTTACCACCTGATCGGGAAATAAAATTCACAATAGACTTAACTCCAGGAGCAAAGCCTATCACTTTATCAGTATATCGGCTATCACCTAAGGAGTTAGTGGAGTTGAAGGAGCAGGTTGATGATCTTCTGGAGAAGGGTTTCATTCGGCCCAGTATTTTACCTTGGGGAGCACCCATATTATTTATGCCGAAGAAGGATGGAACAGTACGGTTATGCATTGACTACAGGGCACTAAATACTGTGACCATCAAGAACAGGTATCCCTTACCACGCATTGATGATCTATTCGATCAATTGAGTGGTGCAAGGGTATTCTCGAAGATTGACCTTAGATCTGACTATCATCAGATCAAAGTAAGGAAGGAGGATATACCGAAGACAACTTTCAGGACCAAGTATGAATATTATGAGTTCTTGGTAATGCCGTTTGATTTAACCAACGCGCCAGCAGTGTTTATGAGTTTAATGAACAGAGTCTTTCATCAGTTCTTGGATAAATTTGTGGTTGTGTTCATTGATGACATCCTCATATATTCCAAGAGCCACGAAGAGCACGAGGAGCATCTCAGAATTGTGTTAGAGACCTTGAGGCAGGAGAAGTTATATGCCAAACTCAGTAAGTATGAGTTTTGTATGGACAAAGTGCCTTTCTTGGGACATATCATCTCAGGAGAAGGACTTTCAGTGGATCCAGAGAAAGTTGCTGCCATTGAGACTTGGCCTACACCCACATCCGTTGCAGAGGTGAGAAGTTTTCTCGGACTCGCGGGATATTACCGAAGGTTTGTAGAAAATTTCTCGAGGATTGCAGAACCGATGACGAAGCTAACACGTAAAGACCAGGAGTTTATATGGACAGAAGACTGCCAGAAGGCCTTCGAAGAATTGAAGAGAAAATTAACAACAGCACCTGTCTTGACTCTTCCTTCAGGGTCAGGAGGTTTTGTTGTTTACAGTGATGCATCAGGTAGTGGACTAGGATGTGTTTTGATACAACATGGCAAAGTTATTGCTTATGCATTGAGACAGTTGAAGGCCCATGAGAAGAACTACCCAACACACGATCTGGAGTTAAAAGCAGTTATATTTGTATTTAAGATTTGGAGGCACTACCTTTATGGGGAGAAGGTAGACATTTTTACAGATCACAAGAGTCTGAAGTATGTATATACTCAGAAGGAGCTTAACATGAGGCAGAGACGTTGGCTTGAATTGATGGTAGACTTTGACATAGATCTACAGTACCATCCGGGAAAGACGAATGTCGTAGCAGACGCACTCAGCAGGAAACCTACGGCTTATTTCTTGACGATGCAGCCCGAGTTATTGAGAGATCTACAGGAGCTTCAGATAGAGGTTGTTTTACCAGGACAGAATGGCTGGCTGGCTAATCTTGAAGTTAAGTCATCACTCGTGGAGAAGATTAAAGAGGCATTGTCCACCGATGCTAGGTTTCGAAGACTGAAAGAGAGGACGGAAGCAGGCATGCAGACAGGACTTCGCATACACGAAGACGGGACATTGAGGTTTGAAAATTGCCTGTATGTTCCAAATGGAGAATTAAGACAGGAGTTAATGACTGAAGCACATAGCTCTATGTACTTTGTTCACCCAGGAGGAACCAAGATGTACCGAGACTTGATACAGTATTATTGGTGGCATGGAATGAAAAGGGAGATTACAAGATTTGTGGCCAAATGCTTAGTCTGCCAGCAAGTAAAGGCTGAGCATCAGAGGACTGCAGGCATGTTACAGCCGCTTCCTATACCAGAATGGAAGTGGGAATATATCACGATGGATTTTGTCATGGGATTTCCAAGGAGCCCCAGCGGAAGAGATGCGGTATGGGTTATTGTGGATCGACTCACTAAATTGGCACACTTTTTACCATTTAGAGTTGGACAGTCCACAGAGGTACTAGCCGACATGTATATCCGATAAATCGTTAGATTACATGGAGTGCCGGTTAGTATTGTATCGGATCTAGATTCGAGATTTACATCTCATTTCTGGCGAAGCATGCAAGAGAGTCTGGGCACCAGACTCAAATTTAGCACAGCTTATCATCCACAGACAGATGGCCAATTGGAGCACACCATTCAGATCTTGGAGGATATGTTACGATCGTGTATGCTAGACTTTGGAGGATATTGGGAAGATCATTTGCACTTAGTGGAGTTCTCCTACAACAACAGTTATCAGGCCAACATTCAGATGGTACCATTCGAGGTATTATACGGAAGGAAGTGCATATCGCCTATATGTTAGAGTGACGTTGGTGAACGTCAAATACTGGGTCCAGAATTGGTAACACAGACAGTGGAGAAGGTAAAACAGATTCAGAATCATCTACGAGCAGCTCAGGACAGACAGAAGCATTGGGTTGATACACACAGACGTCCCCTAGAGTTCAAAGAAGGAGAGCACGTGTTCTTGAGGATTTCGCCCACTCGAGGTACTATTAGATTCGGGAGCAGAGACAAGTTAAGCCCAAGGTATATCGGGCCATTTTATATTCTAGAGCGCATTGGTGAGGTGGCTTATCGTCTTGCATTACCACCATCCTTAGAGGGAGTACATAACGTATTCTACGTCTCACAGCTGAGAAGGTACGTGACCGATCCAAGTCACGTAGTCGATCATTCAGAGATCGCAGTGGGCCCTAGCTTGATATATGAAGAACAACCAGTTGGCATCCTCGACGTCAATGAGAAGACATTGCGAGGACAGACAATTAGACTGGTTCATGTAGCCTAGAAACACCATTCTCCTGGCGAATCGACCTGGGAATGGGAGGATAATATGCGCCAGCATTATCCCCACTTATTCGCAGAGGCAGTTATCTCCTAAGCAATCTTGTAATTTCCATAGTTCTTCCTTTAGTAGCTTATTATTTGATTGTGAGGACGCAATCCTCTTAAGGGGAGTAGATTGTAAATACCCTATTTTTCAGAATAATTTTAATATAATTTTTCCCTAATTTTTTGGTATTTTTTGGATAAAGAACCAAGGTAATTATGAGCAAAGGATTTTTAAATACAGTTAATTGATGTTAAAATATTATGAAAATAATATTTTATGGTGTAAGATGGAAAACCGGACATAGGGTATTTTTTTGTGAATTTATTGGACTCCGGAAACGCGTTTAAAGCCCTAAAAACTATTGGATATAAAACCCGAACCAAACCTGAACCAAACCAAACCAAACCAAACCAACCCTGACTGAACCAAAACAGCATATTGGGTCAGGTCGAGTCGGATCCGAGCCAAACCTGACCCGGACCCGAAACCCAAATGGGAAACCCTAGTCGCCAGAATTACTGTAGATGTATAAACCCCCCCTCCTTGGCGTGCGTGCCCAGCCGCAAACCTAGAAATCCGCCGCCGCCTTCGGGACATCCCTCTGCCGCGCCCAGCACCGTCTCCCAAGCCGAGGCCGACCATCGCCATCGCCATCTCTATCTCCGTATACATCGGACCCCGCCGACAGAACCCAACCACCCTCAACCCGTCGATCCGTACCGATCGACGCCGCCATTCCCCCCGAACTCCTGTACCGTACTCCTGCCGCCAGGCCACCGTATGACCCCCGCCCGTCGAACCCCCGAACCCAGCACCTTGCTCCTCCACGTCCGGCTGACTGACCAGCCGACTTTGACCCAGAGTTCCCTCTCCGGTCCCGTCGGCGCAGCCCCCTACTCCGGCTGTGCACAGCGTCCCCCGTCCGGCGGCGCTGACCCAGACTCCACCGCTTCACCGGCGCAGCAGCTTCCCTAGCACGAACACGGCCGTTCTCGAACATGAACGGTACCGGACACGGACGCAGAACACGAGCAGGACACGAGAACTCAGATTCACAAAGCCCTGTTCAGGTACCGTTTTCTCCCTCCTTGTATCTCCGTTTTCGATTCCGTCAGTTGTAATGCGTAGACTGTATAATCCTCTTGGTGCCCGTGCAACCCGCTCGGTGCATCGCATCCTGTGGTGATCGCAAACCGCGATCTAAAAACAGGAAAAATAATGCCCTGTTTCATCCCGGAACTGAGTACGCCCCGCCAAACGGGACGACTTGGTCGTACGCAGCCTTTAGCGAAACGTACGCGTCGTTGATACGGATGTGTAGGATTTCGCAGAAGTCGATTCGGATGTGCGTGCACACCGAAATCAACGCGTATCCGCCGACAACGCCCCGTATCCGTCCATTCTGGAACACGCTGTAACTTTGTGTACATGCGTCGGATCGAGACGAAACTTGTGCCATCGAACTCATAGCAATACGCTGGTCCTGTGACCCAAGTTTGGTCCGATTCTGAGAACGTTGACAAAATCGTGTATCGTGGGCCCTACAGGCTCTACTTGACGAGCGATTTTGTGATCGGCTCATCGGAATTCCATTCTGGAAGTTCCGTTGGGTTCGTATCATCGTTCCTGACTTGTAGACACTGAGTTTGAAGAATTTAGAGACCTTTAACCCTGACACGCTTTTTGGTGCAAAGTGGCCCATATATGGACCCCGCTTTGGTCCAGAAATATTATTTTTGCCCTTGTGTCCAAATTGGACGTAAGGATAGGCGTTTCTAGCTATTTGATATCTTCTGAGACTGTTGGTGATGTTTATTACAGCTTTTGAAGGAGTACCTACAGGATCCACTGGTACAGGGACGACTGTTGGTAATCAAACACCAGGCAAGTGTACCTTGCCAAACTCTGCAGTATTGCTACATATTTTTCTTGCTTCATTATATTGCTGTGCATGCTTAACCTAGGACCGTGTGACATACTTAGCATCCGATTACTAGTCGGGTGCCAACACCGTACGCGGTGTTGTGTATTGTCATCTAGAGATGGACATTCGTGACACTTTATCTTCTCGTACTTGTCTTACCAAGTACACTATAACCCAGGACACTTGATACTATTCATGAGACAGGATCTTCCTGAGATATTCATGGTGACTCTGTATCGGATACAGGACTTGACAGAGATACTATATTAATAGATACTTTATGACTTGTTGCATTAACTATGATCCCGCTTGACATGGACATGAGACGTTATGGTCATGATATGCATGGTTACATTGGGTGGGGAGAGTGTCACGTCCCAGTCCCAAAATGCCGAGGGACTAGAGATGCGTAGCAATGGCCAGCAGCACGCACCGATGGATAACCCAATTTAATGGAGCCATCAGGGCGTACTTAAGCTGTAAATAAGGTCTACTACACAAGTCACACTAATCTCATCCATAAAGATAAGGAAATAAACTGCATAATCAAATAGAAATAATGTATCAATAACATCACAATAAGTCAGTCGGAGAAACGATCCGACTTAAGTCTGAATAAACTGGCTCTATAGGCCAGGAACAAAAGAGATAAACATGAAATAAATAAATGAGTACTGGGACAGGCACTCAGGAGAAGTCCTCGGCAGTCACCTCGTCTTCAGTGTTTGGTTCAGCTCCAGCAATAGCTTCAGCTCCTGTCCCGTATATCTCGGGATACTGCTCCTCAGCTAAACCTGGGGACATAATCCATTCCAGGTCCTCAGTGGACATAGCAAGGCACAAATAATACAAGCCAAAATGAATAAGCAGTGCAATAAATAATGAAACAGCAGGGTAAACTAAGTAACCATCTATGTGATATGCAAATGAGAGCAACACTAGTACTCAGGCTGAGACCGCTACAAGCTCTGTGTCGGGGAGCCGGTAGCAGTAATAACATGTAAAGGGTCTAGCTCTGCTGGAGAGTCTACAACCTCACAATAATAGTAGATATATATATAGAACAGCCTGTAGCCTGTGTGTCTCTCCCCACCCAATGTAATAACGCAAGCCATGACCATAACGTCTCATGTCCATGTTAGCGGGATTATAACTAATGCAACAAGTTATACTGTCTATAAATAAATAACTCTGTCAAGTCCTGTATCCTATTCAGAATCCCCACGAATAACTCAGGAAGATTCTGTCCATGATAGTGTCAAGTGTCCTGGGTTGTAGGGTACTTGATAGGTCAAGTACAAAGTAAGGGGATCGAAAATCCATCTCTAAATGACGAACCCAACACCGCGTACGGTGTCAGTACCCGACTATGATCGGGCACTAGGTACGTCGTACGTTTCCTAGGTTTAAGCAGTTTAAAACAGTTTATATGAATTTGCACAAGAAATCCAGCAGAGTACTTTTACAAAAAATAAGAAAATAATGACTGCAAGTTTGGCAAGGTGCACTTGCCTGAGGTTTGAATTCCACTTAGGTCCTGGTTTCGGAAATTTCCAGAGATGTCTCCGAAAGTTGAAATAAACAGTACCATCACGCTCAAAAGGTGTCAAACAGCTAGGAACGCCTGTCCTTGGGTCCAATTTGGAGACAAGGGCAAAAACGGCAATTTCGGCCCAAAACAGGGTCCACTTGTGGGCCCGCTTTGCACCGAAAAACGTGTCAGGGTCAACGGTCTCCAAATTCACCAAACTTAGTGTCAACAGGTCAGAAACGCTGATACGAACCCAACGGAACTTCCAGATTTGAATTCCGATGAGCCGATCACAAAATTGCCCGTCGAGCGGGGCTTGTGGGGCCCACGACACGCGATTTCGTCAACGTTCTCAGAATCGGACCAAACTTGACCCACAGGACGAGCGTATCGCTACGAGTCCGATGGCGCAAGTTTCATCTCGATCCGACGTGTGTACGCGAAGTTAGGGTAAAATGCAGAAAAGGCGGATACGGAGCGATATCCGCGGATACGCGTTGATTCCGGTGTGCACGCACACCCGAATCAGCTTCCGCAGAATCCCACACGTCCGTATCGACGAGGCGCACGTATCTGTGAAGATCGTGCGCGACCAAGTCATCCCGTTTAGCGGGGCATACTCAGTTCCGGGGTGAAACAGGGTCTAGTTTTTCCTGTTTTTGGATCGCGGTGTGCGATCACCACAGGACGCGATGCCCCGAGCGGTTTATCCGGGCACCGAGAGGGTCATACAGGCTTCGCGTAGAAATTTATGAAATCGAATTCCGAGCTACGGGGTGCAAGATATGGGTACCTGAACGAGGCCCGAAAAGCTGAGAATAATTCGTGTCCTACTCGTGTCCGACACGAGTCTTGGCTGTGTCCACTGCCCGTGTCCTGCTGGGACCGTGTCTGGCAGCTGGCTGAGTCCGGCCTAGGGAGCTTCTGGTGGAGGCGGCCAGGGGCTGAGTTGTCCGGCGGTGAGTCATCGACCGGGCGGTGCACGGCGGGGAAAGGAGGAAGGGGAGGAGAACGGGGGATTCGAGGGGCGGCCGGAGGGGTTTGCTGTGAGGAGGAGAGAGGGGTCGCTGGGGTCTGCGAGCGCGGCGGCTTAGGGTCGTCCGCTGCGGCGGGTACGGGCGGAGTTAGGGTCGACGGGGGAACGGGGCGGAGTTAGGTCGCCGGAGCTAGGGCATAGGTTAGGGAGATGGGGAGGAGGTGAAGGAAAGGAGAGGGAGAGATTATATAGGGGAGGCTCGTCGGAGGTGAGGCCGGGGAAGGCGAGGCTGAGGTCGACGTGGGCGCTGAAGCGGAGGAGGAGGTGAACGTGGCCGTCGGAAAATGCGGCGGCGGCGGAGGGAGTGGGGAGAGGGAGTCGTGGGGAAGGGGGTTCTCTCGGGTCGGGTCGGGCGCGGATCCGGGTTGGGCGGACCCGCCCGACCCGCTAAGCAGGTTGAGGGCTGGGTCACTAATGGGCTCGGCCCACTGGGCCGGGCCGGGCCCCTAAACCAAAAAAAAAAATAAAAAAAAAATAATAGTAATTAATAAACAGTAATTAATTAATTAAATTTGGAAATTAGTTTTTAGGCTTTTAAAAATAGGTCCGAGGCCCAATAAAATCCCCGAAAATTACCCTAAGTCCGGTTTTCTATTTTACACCATAAAATCATATTTTTATTTCATTTTAATGTTATTTATTGGCAATTAAAAATTACAAACTCACTACAGGGCCTATGTAAATTCCTGAAAAATATATTTTAAATCCCAAAATTGATTTAAAAAAAATCTGAAAAATTTAGGGTGTTTATAATCTACCCTCCCTTAAGAGGATTGCGTCCTCGCAATCGAAGGGTAACTATAAAGACAGAATTAAAGAATGCTTAGGTTCTACCTGATTCTGCAAATAGGTATGGATAACGCTGGCGCATAACATCTTCTCGCTCCCAGGTCGATTCGCCAGGAGAGTGCTGTTTCCAAGATACTCGAACCAGCCTAATTGTCTGCCCACGCAGTGTCTTCTCGCTGGTCTCGAGTATCCCCACTGGCTGCTCTTCGTATCTCAGGCTAGGTCCCACCGAGATCTCAGAATGATCAACTATATGGCCTGGGTCCGTCACATACCTCCTCAATTGTGAGACGTGGAATACGTCATGCACTCCCTCTAAGGATGGAGGTAATGCAAGACGATAAGCCACCTCACCAATGCGCTCCAAGATATCAAATGGCCCAATGTACCTTGGGCTTAACTTGCCTCTGCTGCCGAATCTGATAGTACCTCTAGTGGGCGAGATCCTCAAAAATACATGCTCTCCTTCCTTGAACTCCAGGGGTCGTCTGTGTGCATCGGCCCAATGCTTCTGTCTATCCTGGGCTGCACGGAGATGGTTCTGAATCTGTTTTACTTTCTCCACTGTCTCTGTTACCAACTCTGGACCCAGTATCTGACGTTTACCAACGTCGCTCCAGCATATTGGCGATCTGTACTTCCTTCCGTATAACGCCTCGAAAGGTGCCATCTGAATGCTTGCCTGATAGCTGTTGTTGTAGGAGAACTCCACTAAGTGCAGATGATCTTCCCAAGATCCTCCGAAGTCCAGTATACAAGATCGCAGCATATCTTCTAGGATCTGAATTGTGCGCTCTGACTGTCCGTCTGTCTGAGGATGATAGACAGTACTGAACTTGAGCCTGGTGCCGAGACTCTCTTGCATGCTTTGCCAGAAGTGAGAAGTAAATCTCGAGTCTCGATCTGATACAATACTAACCGGCACTCCATGTAATTTTACGATCTGACGTATATACATGTCGGCTAGTACTTCTGTGGATTGTCCGACTCTGAACGGCAAGAAGTGAGCCGACTTAGTGAGCCGATCCACGATGACCCATACTGCATCCTTACCACTAGGGCTTCTTGGAAATCCAGTGACAAAGTCCATGGTAATATGCTCCCACTTCCATTCAGGGATGGGAAGCGACTGCAACATACCTGCAGTCCTTTGGTGCTCGGCCTTCACCTGCTGGCAGACTAAGCATTTTGCCACAAAGCGGGCAATCTCCCTTTTCATTCCATGCCACCAGGAATATTGTCTTAAGTCCCGGTATATCTTGGTTCCTCCTGGATGAACCGAGTATATGGAGCTATGGGCTTCTGTCATCAACTCCTGCCTTAATTCTCTATTTGAAACACATAGGCGATTTCCGTACCTTAATGTTCCGTCCTCGTGGATGCGAAGTCCCGTCTGCAGGCCTGCTTCTGTTCTCTCTTTCAGCCTTCAAAATCTGGCATCATTAGGCAAAGCTTCCTTGATTCTCTCCACCAGCGATGACTTCACTTCGAGGTTTGCCAGCAAACCATTTTGTCCAGGTAGAACAACCTCTATCTGAAGATCTTGTAAGTCTTGTAATAGCTGAGGCTGCTCCGTTAAGAAATAAGCCGAGGGTTTTCTGCTGAGGGCGTCGGCCACAACATTTGCTTTCCTCGGGTGGTACTGCAGATCGATGTCAAAGTCCACCATCAACTCAAGCCAGCGCCGTTGCCTCATGTTGAGCTCCTTCTATGTATAAACATACTTCAAGCTCTTATGATCAGTGAATATCTCGACCTTTTCTCCATACAGATAATGTCTCCAGATCTTCAATGCAAAAATAACTGCAGCTAGCTCCAGGTCGTGTGTTGGGTAGTTCTTCTCGTGGACCTTCAGCTGCCTCGATGCATAAGCGATAACCTTGCCATGTTGCATCAAGACACAACCTAGTCCACTACCGGATGCATCACTATATACAACAAAACCTCCTGACCCTGACGGAAGAGTCAAGACTGGTGCTGTTGTTAGACGCCTCTTCAATTCTTCAAAGGCATGCTGGCATCCTTCCGTCCATATGAACTCCTGATCCTTCCATGTCAGCTTAGTCATCGGCTCTGCGATTCTTGAAAATTTTTCTACGAACCGCCGGTAATACCCAGCAAGTCCAAGAAAACTTCTCACTTCCGCAACAGAGGTAGGGGTAGGCCAGGTTTCTATAGCAGTGACTTTCTCTGGGTCCACAGACAGTCCTTCACCCGAGATAATATGCCCTAAGAATGGTACCTTGTCCATACAGAACTCACATTTGCTGAGCTTGGCATATAGCTTCTCCCTTCTCAAGGTTTCTAGCACAATTCTAAGGTGTTCCTCGTGCTCTTCGTGGTTCTTGGAGTAGATTAGGATATCATCAATGAATACCACCACGAACTTATCCAAGTATTGATGGAAGACCCCGTTCATCAAACTCATAAATACGGCGGGTGCTTTGGTTAAACCAAACGGCATAACTAGGAACTCATAATGCCCATACTTAGTTCTAAAGGCCATCTTTGGGATATCTTCCTTCTTCACCCTAATCTGGTGATAACCGGATCTAAGGTCAATCTTTGAGAATACCTTAGCACCACTTAACTGGTCAAACAAATCATCAATGCGTGGTAATGGGTACCGGTTCTTAATAGTTACAGCATTAAGGGCTCTGTAATTAATGCACAGCCGTACAGATCCGTCCTTCTTGGGTACAAAAAGTATAGGTGCTCCCCATGGTGAAACACTGGGCCGGATAAATCCTTTCTCCAGAAGGTCGTCAACTTGTGTTTTCAGCTCCACTAACTCCTTAGGTGCTAGCCGATATACCGATGAAGTGATAGGTTCGGCTCCTGGAGTTAGGTCTATTATGAATTCTATCTCCCGATCAGGTGGTAAACCTGGAAGGTCGTCGGGAAATACATCCACAAATTCCGTTATGACTCTTGGGTAACTTGAATCTTCTTCTACAGTCAATACCCTAAGAGTTGGCTGGACCCCTTGTTCTACAGCTCCTCGAAGAAATTCAAACTCAGGAAGGCTAGGGGGTCTAAATATCACTTTTCCAAGCCGGCAATCCAGTGTCGCATGGTACTGACTTAACCAGTCCATACCAAGTACAACATCGTAATCAGGCATAGAAAATATCAGGAATTGGGCTCGCATCTCTCGGCCACAGACTACTACCGAACATGATCTACAAGTATCACTAATCGGGATAATTCCACCTCCCGTTAGTATTCTCTTCATCTTCGAGAGAGGTGCGGTAGCTATTCTATGTGTGGCTACGAAGCTAGCAGCAATAAATGAATGCGAAGCTCCAGAATCAAATAATGCTACAGCAGGAATTGAAGCTACTAATATGGTACCTGCTATCACTTCGCCTGCAGTAGCTTCCTCAGTGACTGCTAGTGCATATGCCTGACCTCGTCCCTGAGCGGGACCCCTTTGCTGACGAGCTTGTTGGAACAATGCTGCCTGAGGTGGTAGAGGTGGCCTGGCTCCTCCAGGCCCTGTCTGTGTTGCTCCCCTAGCTGGAAGAGCTGCAGGTGGAGCTGGTCGATTCGGAACTCCCTCTCGACGTTCCAAACAGTCCTTTGAGAAGTGTTGTCCAGATCCGCAAACCAGGCAGAGTCCCAGCTTGCATCGACATTCCTTTTCAATATGTCCTACCTTGCTGCAGTAGTGGCAAGTAGGCAGGTTCTTAGTTGCTGCTCTTGGAGACGGACTCTTCTGGGGCCGTTTAGCAGATTCCCCTGGTGATGACTTGGACGGTGCTGAGGAGAAGGGACGTTTCAGGCTTGATTCCCTCCGAGTAACGCGCTCCAGCCGACGTGCTGCAGCTAGGACGTCGGTGTAAGAGGTGGGCGCGACCGATCCGATTAACTTCTGAAGCTCGAACCTGAGCCCATCAAAGAATTTCTCTGCCTTCTCCTCTTCGGTGGGAATTAGCGAAGGGGCGAAGCGGCTCAGGCGAATGAATTCGGCGTTATATTCCTCCACCGTCATGTTGCCCTGGATCAGGCGGTTGAATCTGTCTCCGAGTTCTGACCGAGCCACAGCAGGGATGTACATTTCCTGGAAGAGTCTGGAGAACTCCTCCCAGGTAACCTGATCATGTCCGAGCCTTCTTTCTTCGGACAGCCACCAATGATGTGCGTTGTCCGTCAGTTGCATCCTGACGGCAGTCATCCATTTGTCCCTTGGTAGTTCGGCGGCTCCAACTGATGCTGTGTGTTTGTAAGCCATTCATGCACTTCAGTTGGTCCTTCCTTGCCCGAGAAGGTACGGGACTTGAGTTGACGGAAATCCATAATAGATCCCGTCGTTGGCCGCCTATTTGGTGGATTTGCATGCTCCAATGCTGCGACCAGGCTGTTCCTTAGGTTCTCGGCCTCTCGGCGTTGGGTCTCCTGTTGAATCTGTTGTTGTGCCTGCATCATGGCGTAGAACATCTGGAATATTTGCTGACCGTCCATTGCCTGTCCTGGGGGAAAGACAGGCATCGCAGGAGGGAACTGGGGAGGAGGCGGGATGTCATCACGCCTGAACCTGGAACTTGGCTGGCCAGTTTGATTGCTCTGAGAGGATTGTCCTCTGGTATCTGGCGTCGTTCCAGCTTCGCAGGTAAACCCTGCTTCAGTCGGTGTACCCAAGGGGGTCTCGTCACCACATCTGGGATCCATTTCTCTGCATCCAAAGAAAACAATGAGAATGCACAGAGGAATCAAAACAGGATGCAATTCAAGCAATTAAATTGAATTCGACATAGAGTTCAAAAACGATTCAATAAATGGATGAGATCCTATAAATTATCCTATCTTATTGCAGGCCTGTTCGGTCCCTAAGTTGAAATCGAACAATTTAGTTTGGACCTGCATGGGCCACCACAAAAATCATGTCACGCCCCAGTCCCAAAATGCCGAGGGACTGTAGATGCGTAGCAATGGCCAGCAGCAAGCACCGATGGATAACCCAATTTAATGGAGCCATCAGGGCGTACTTAAGCTGTAAATAAGGTCTACTACACAAGTCACACTAATCTCATCCATAAAGATAAGGAAATAAACTGCATAATCAAATGGAAATAATGTATCAACAATATCACAATAAGTCAGTCGGAGAAACGATCCGACTTAAGTCTGAATAAACTGGCTCTATAGGCCAGGAATAAAAGAGATAAATATAAAATAAATAAATGAGTACTGGGACAGGCACTCAGGAGAAGTCCTCGGCAGTCACCTCGTCTTCAGTGTTTAGTTCAGCTCCAGCAATAGCTTCAGCTCCTGTCCCGTATATCTCGGGATACTGCTCCTCAGCTAAACCTGGGGACATAATCCATTCCAGGTCCTCAGTGGACATAGCAAGGCACAAATAATACAAGCCAAAATGAATAAGCAGTGCAATAAATAATGAAACAGCAGGGTAAACTAAGTAACCATCTATGTGATATGCAAATGAGAGCAACACTAGTACTCAGGCTGAGACCGCTACAAGCTCTGTGTCGGGGAGCCGGTAGCAGTAATAACACGTAAAGGGTCTAGCTCTGCTGGAGAGTCTACAACCTCACAATAATAGTAGATATATATATAGAACAGCCTATAGCCTGTGTGTCTCTCCCCACCCAATGTAATCACGCAAGCCATGACCATAACGTCTCATGTCCAAGTTAGCGGGATTATAACTAATGCAACAAGTCATACTGTCTATAAATAAATAACTCTGTCAAGTCCTGTATCCTAATCAGAATCCCCACGAATAACTCAGGAAGATTCTGTCCATGATAGTGTCAAGTGTCCTGGGTTGTAGGGTACTTGATAGGTCAAGTACAAAGTAAGAGGATCGTAAATCCATCTCTAAATGACGAACCCAACACCGCGTACGGTGTCAGTACCCGACTATGATCGGGCACTAGGTACGTCGTACGTTTCCTAGGTTTAAGCAGTTTAAAACAGTTTATATGAATTTGCACAAGAAATCTAGCAGAGTACTTTTACAGAAAATAAGAAAATAATGACTGCAAGTTTGGCAAGGTGCACTTGCCTGAGGTTTGAATTCCACTTAGGTCCTGGTTTCGGAAATTTCCAGAGATGTCTCCGAAAGCTGAAATAAATAGTACCATCATACTCAGAAGGTGTCAAACAGCTAGGAACGCCTGTCCTTGGGTCCAATTTGGAGACAAGGAAAAAAACGGCAATTTCGGCCCAAAACGGGGTCCACCGGTGGGCCCGCTTTGCACCGAAAAATGTGTCAGGGTCAACGGTCTCCAAATTCACCAAACTTAGTGTCAACAGGTCAAGAACGCTGATACGAACCCAATGGAACTTCCAGATTTGAATTCCGATGAGCCGATCACAAAATCGCCCGTCGAGCGGGGCTTGTGGGGCCCACGACACGCGATTTCGTCAACGTTCTCAGAATCGGACCAAACTTGACCCACAGGACCAGCGTATCGCTACGAGTCCGATGGCGCAAGCTTCGTCTTGATCCAACGTGTGTGCACGAAGTTAGGGTGAAATACAGAAAAGGCGGATACGGAGCGATGTCCGCGGATATGCGTTGATTCCGGTGTGCACGCACACCCGAATCAGCTTCTGCGGAATCCCACACATCCGTATCGACGAGGCGCACGTATCTGTGAAGACCGTGCGCGACCAAGTCATCCCGTTTGGCGGGGCATACTCAGTTCTGGGGTGAAACAGGGTCTGGTTTTTCCTATTTTTGGATCGCTGTGTGCGATCACCACAGGACGCGATGCCCCGAGCGGTTTATCCGGGCACCGAGAGGGTCATACAGGCTTCGCATAGAAATTTACGAAATCGAATTCCGAGCTACAGGGTGCAAGATATGGGTACCTGAACGAGGCCCGAAAATATGAGAATAATTCGTGTCCTACTCGTGTCCGACACGAGTCTTGGCCGTGTCCACTGCCCGTGTCCTGCTGGGACCGTGTCTGGCAGCTGGCTGAGTCCGGCCTAGGGAACTTCTGGCGGAGGCGCCAGGGGCTGAGTGGTCCGGCGGCGAGTCGTCGACCGGGCGGTGCACGGCGGGGAAAGGAGGAAGGGGAGGAGAACGGGGGATTCGAGGGGCGGCCGGAGGGGTTTGCTGTGAGGAGGAGAGAGGGGTCGCTGGGGTCTGCTAGCGCGGCGGCCTGGGGTCGTCCGCTACGGCGGGTACGGGCGGAGTTAGGGTCGACGGGGGAACGGGGCGGAGTTAGGTCGCCGGAGCTAGGGCATAGGTTAGGGAGATGGGGAGGAGGTGAAGGGAAGGAGAGGGAGAGATTATATAGGGGAGGCTCGTCGGAGGTGAGGCCGGGGAAGGCGGGGCTGAGGTCGACGTGGGCGCTGAAGCGGAGGGGGAGGTGAACGTGGCCGCCGGAAAATGCGGCGGCGGCGGAGGGAATAGGGAGAGGGAGTCGTGGGGAAGGGGGTTCTCTCGGGTCGGGTCGGGCGCGGATCCGGGTTAGGCGGACCCGCCCGACCCGCTAAGCCGGTTGAGGGCTGGGTCACTAATGGGCTCGGCCCACTGGGCCGGGCCGGGCCCCTAAACCAAAAAAAAAAAAAATAGTAATTAATAAACAGTAATTAATTAATTAAATTTGGAAATTAGTTTTTAGGCTTTTAAAAATAGGTCCGAGGCCCAATAAAATCCCAGAAAATTACCTTAAGTCCGGTTTTCTATTTTACACCATAAAATCATATTTTCATTTCATTTTAATGTTATTTATTGGCAATTAAAAATTACAAACTCACTACAGGGCCTATGTAAATTCCTGAAAAATGTATTTTAAATCCCAAAATTGATTTAAAAAATATCTGAAAAATTTAGGGTGTTTACAGAGAGACACACAGGCTACAGGCTGATCATATATATATAACTCCTATTATTGTGAGGCACAAGACTCTAAGCCCGAGCTTGGCCCATTACTTATTATTACTACTACCTGCTCCCCGACACAGAGCTTGTAGTGGCTTCAGCCTGAGTTCTAGTGATGCTCTCATCTTACATATCACTTAGCTGGTTATTTAATATTCCCTTATTGTTCCATCTATTGCTGGAGAGACCCACAGGCTACAGGTTGACTATATTATGTCGGCTACTCAGTCTTCCGCTGAGCTAGACCACCTCATGATATCACTACTACCGGCTCCCCTACACAGAGCTTGTAGTTATTTCAACCTGAGTTCTATTGATGCTCTCTCTCTTGCATTTCACACATATGATTATATACTTACCCTATTTATCTTATTATTTGCTGCACTACTTATATTTTGGCTTGTATTATTATCTGTACCTTGCTATGTCCCCTGAGGACCTGGATATGGATTATGTCCCCAGGATTTGCAGACGAGATCTATCCCGAGGTATACGGGACCGCAACAGGAGCTGATCTAGGAGCTGTACCGCCATCCGAGGACGAGGTGTTAGCCGAAGACTTTTCCTGAGCATACATGTTTCATGCTCAGTATTTACTTATTTCAGTCATTTATATTTTTGGTCTGTTGAACCATTATATCAGATATTTATCGGGTTGTTCCCCGAAGCACTTTGTTGAGACTAGCTGATGATTTACATTCCTTATTTATTCTGTGGATCATATTTTATATCTTGTGTGGATGAGATTAGTTGTGCCATGTTGTCGTAGACTTGATTTTACAGCTTAAGTATGCCCTGATGGATTCATTAAATTGGGTTTGTCCATCAGTGTGTGTTGCTAGGCATTGCCACGTATCTGGTCCCTCGGTATTTTAGGACTGGGGCATGACAATAAAATATCTCTTTTACCCCTTGGGGCCTCTCATAAAGAAATTAATTAGGGAGAGAAGGTTCTAGCTAATGGTTTCACTAATTAATCAAACCTCATAATCCATGGGCCTAAATCATGGGCTCAAACTAAACTAAACTAATCTAAAATATTCTTTCATGCAACTAACTAAATGGGTTTGGTCCACTACACAAGTCTAAAATAAATCTACAACTAACAATCAACCAATAATACAATAATTAAATAATTATGCATGTACAATATTTAAATACAAATAATCCTAAATTTAAAATTATCCATGTCAATTACCAAACTACTCTTGAATAAAAATATGAGGGTGACAGTCGACCGCCGCTGACCGTCGCCACGAACAGCCCTCTCCGATATCACGAGCAACAACGCACACGTTAGGTACCCTTCTTCCCATCTCTGTTTCTTCCTACACAGTTAAATAAATAATGACCCGTCAAATCTTATGTAAAGACCACATGACCCTCATGAACCCTGTTTAATTAGTTTAGATTATCGTGTCCTGTGTCGATCGTAAATCGTGACACAAAACAAAAAATAATGAGCAGTTGGCTAAGAATAGAAATTGTTCCAAGTATGCGTATTTGAGTCCCGTTATCTCCATAACGGCACGCGATGCTAAAATTCTACTTGAAAAGACTTCTGGACAGCATAACCTAGTTTTAATCCCTTTAAACACTTTCTTTTAATTCGACCTATGCTGTTATTTATTTAATGTTAATTTCGTAAACCAAAATTTTCTTGATACGGGGTGTGTCCTGCCAAACGAGGCAACTTTGTCGTGCGAGAATTTCACTGAAAGGTGCGTATCTTCAACATGGACGTGTGGAATTTTACGAAACTTGATTTGGGTGTGCGTGCACACCAGAATCAACGTGTATCCATCAAAAAGTACCGTATCGGCCTATTCTAACACTTGTCATAACTTCGTATGTGCTTGTCATTTTGCAACGAACCTTGTACCATTGGATTCACAGTGTTACGCTGGTCCTGTGACCCAAGTTTGGTTCGATTCTGAGAACGTTGATGAAATACTATTTTGCGGTCCCACGGTTCTACTTGACAGATGATTTCGTGACCAGCTCATCGGAATCCAGTTCTGGATGTTCCATTGGGTTTGTATCATTATTCTAGATCTGTAGACACTAAGTTTTCTAAATTTAGAGAACTTTATCTTTAGAACATTTTTTGGTGTGAAGTGGGCCACAAGTAGACCCCGTTTTGACCAAAAATTGTCAATTCTACCCCTGTATCCAAATTGGACTTATGGGTAGTCAATCCAAGCTATTTCAAGTATTCTGAAAGCATTGGTGATGTTTGTTTCGGTATCCGGAGGCGTACTTGGAGATTCCACTTTTACAGGAGCAACTAACAGAGTTCAGAACCCAGGCAAGTGTACCTTGCCAAACCTGTAGAGATCATGTTATATTATTTGCTTGTGTTCTTTTTATATATATACTTTTGTGATATATCTATTCAACCTAGGATCGTGAGGCGTTGCTTAGCGTCCGAATAAAATTAGGGTATCGACGCTGTACGCAGAGTCGTGTAACGTCATTTAGAGAGTTGATTCTACGATCATATTTTTACGTGCTTACTTTACCAAGTATGTCATACCGTAGGACACTTGACACTATTTCATGTGATAGAATCTTTCTTGAGTTATTTATGGTAATTCTATTTAGGCTTACAGGATTCGTGATATGAGACTTGCATATATAGAGATATCATTATGACTCGTTGTACTAGCTAGAGGTCATGATCTTGCGTGTTATAGACATAAGACGTTGTGGACATGAGACATGAGGTTACATTGGGTAGGGAGAGACACATGCTATAGACTGATTATATATATATATATATATATATATATATATATATATATATATATATATATATATATATACTATACTACTGGAGTACATGATACTACTTGCTGCTATGGGCTCCCCGACACAAAGCCTGTAGTGGTCTCAGCCTGAGTACTAGTGATGCTCTCATTTGCATTTTAAATAGCTGGTTACATAGCTTGCCCTGAGGATCTATTTTTATTTACTATATTTTATTTGGCTTGAGTGTTTCTTGTACCTTGCTATATATTAATGTAATGTATTCTTAATTGCTAATTTCTTTATATTTATAATATTTAGTATATGTATTATATATATACGACTAGTTAGTATAACAAGGTATTGGGGATTACCTTGAGGAACCAAGGTAATTGGGGATACCCAAGATATTGGGTTTGGGTATCAAGTTTGTGATTATTGTTGAGATACCAAGTTGGTTCAAAACCACGGTACCTAATTAATGTTGTAATTATGATTCTACATTATTATGAATATTTGTTTGATATATATATATTGAGGTGTTACCTTGGAATTTACATATCCGGAGATACGGTATCCTAATATTTAAGATGTGGGTTTCTTGGCTTAGACTTTACTATCTTTAGACTTTACTATCTTGACCCAATATTTTGGTAATGGGCTTGTGCAACATAGAAATAGATAGTTGACCATAGTTGACCATAGTTGATCATAGTTGACCTAGTTTGACCATAGTTGACCAGAGTTGATCAGAGTTGACCAGAGTTGACTTTTGACTTATTGACCTAGAAGTTGACTAGTTTAACTTATTTTCTTTCCGGAACCTTGTATTGATATTGTATTCCATATCTAGGTCTTCGAGGCACCATGTCAGACATCTGTGAGACTATTCATTGGACTTCAGGCGAGTATATTTTTTGATAGTTTCTCATTTATGATATCCTCTATGTTCATTGTATCTAGTGTAGATATCCTTGTTCTCTTGACACGATGGTTATACGGATTGGTATATTCGGATCTCGTCATGCGATATTATTCCTTGGTATATGGTGTATCTTGTGCAGGACTTATTTTATTGATTATCTTGTACATGTACAGACACTGATTCTCGGAAAGAGTCGCTATCTTCTTGGAGAATCTCGTGCCATAGCGTACCATGGTTGGATCTATTATACCATTCGGGGGTAGGGAGTATATAGTGTAGATATGTGATCATACCCACCTTGTATCTTGAATAGTGTTAATCATACACCGCACGTATGATTAGCTAGGCCATAAATCTTGTATCTCTTGTATCAAGTTCCCAAGCCGATCACATGTTAAAGCTAGTACTCACACACTTAGACATTAGTATTCTTGTTCATTGACATATTTCTCATTATTGTATTATTTCCAGTATTTTCTTATTGTACATATATCTCTTGTATCTATTATGCATCTTGTATATTCACATCTATTTACTGTTACATAGTTTTCATTATTGATTAGAACTGCGGTTAGAGATGTACTCTGCTTCTTTCCTGACTGGATATATTTTTTCAGATGACACTGAGGAGTGGTACCCTACCTATTATGGACCTCAGGATGTTGTGGGTTTAGAGTCTGAGACCCTGGCTCAGGAGGAACTTATCCCAACTGAGACAATTGACCCAGGAGTAGTAGCTTCTTAGCATTCTTTGTACTGGATTTGTCTCCAGCTTATTTTGTTGTTTCTTTCAGATTCATTGATGTATTATTTTAGACTCAGGAGTTGTATTGTAATTATTCTATTCTTTATCTAATTCGTGCTCATTTCCATCTTAGATCTGTGATTGAGTATATTATTATTGTTGGTGGTTCATTATATTGTTAGATAGATTATCTAGACAGCGTTCTACCGCCGATTTTGCGGCATAGGCTGGGCGTTGTTTTTGACTTGTATCCCTACACCGGGTACGGGTCGTGACAGATTGGTGTGTCACGATGGAGATAGGGGTGAGGCATCCTATTTTCTGAAAGATTTTAGTGTCACGACCCAATTCCGTAGAATCACTTTGAGGCGTCCCCCGAATCGTGACCGCCGTACGGGCCTGGGGTTGCGCCCGCACAAGGCTTTAATGATTTGCATAGCAAGCACATATTCAGAGTACGCAGATAAATTGAAGCACAGATTTGAAACATAGAAAAGTTCTCTTTATTGATAATGAATATCTATTACAAACTCTTGAACGAGTTAGCTAATATGCCGAATGGCTTACAAAAGAGATGACTCAAAATGAGATAGCAGTCCTGTACATTACATCCCTTTATAAACTCAAAACGATAAAGACCTCCAGGCTGGAGGACGGCTTTGTCACGGAGCTGCATTTGTGTATGAAGAGTTGCAGCTTCGGACTTCAAAAGGCTTCGAGGGCACGGTGAAGATGCGCCAACAGCTAGACTGGATCGGGAAGACGACTTCGGCTCCTCGCTCGGTTCGCCTTGGTACGGAGAACCTATTTCAACGAGGGTCAGCATATCAAAACATGCTGGTGAAGGCGAGCTAGCCGAACTATACCAATCAACACGTTGTTTAGTGAAGCATGCATATTTTGTGGGTTTCTATCTTGCCTTAGTTCATTTACAAGTAAGCAGCATATAGAATTTACTGAAATGAACGTGCCACCGTTAGGTGGATTTTACCTGACCGTCTAAATTACCTGCACAATACTTACCATGCCTTCCCTGCCACGAAGACACAAGTTAGTATGCAATAGGTTTAAATATACAAGATGATCACTGGCTTGGTTGCCATAATGGACGATAGTCTTTGACGAGAATGGCATGCAACGAAAGTACAAGGGGCGTTGCAAGCCATTCCGCCAAGAACAAGAGACTAAACAATAGGTCTCGCCCGGACCGGATCGATGCCAGTGCCCCAGCATCGTCCGTAAGACCGTTACCCTGTGCACAAGTTGTCCATGATCGAACAATATACAAGTAACAATCTGTAGTTGAGGCAACAAGAGTACAAGACAAGCGATTGTACAAGACAAGCAATTCATAATCCATTCCCAAACGAACAAGCATGCAGTTAAGTATCCGTTCATGAAATTATTGACAAGCATATGAACCAAGTCTATTTTCTTTTATCTTGGTTTCTTTTATTATTACTTGGTATCGTTTGATCGGGGCGAAGGAGTGAGGCTTGGAAGCAAGGCTAGCTAATCGGGTTGGTAGCCACTCACTTAGATTTTGGAAGGGAGAAGGAAAGAGGCGCTTCATGACTCCGCTCGTAAGTCGCCTACTGCTCGTTCACCTGCACACGAACAGCTCGATTAATACTTCTTCCTCTCTTTCCAATCTCGGAATAGAAGTGCAGTTCAATGAACGAAAACAATAAAAACCATCAAAACCATTCAAGGAAAACAGGCAAATTCTAAAACCAACTCAAAGCACGAAAGCAACAAGCGACATCAAAAACTGAGGCAATAAAAGATAGCAGCGGAGAGGTCCCTCCTGACTCTGCCGCTAAGCCGATCCTTGGGGCACGGTCCACTGAATATGGAAATCGATTCCGAAGAAACAAATCCATAACGAGGACGAGTTCTTAATTCAATCTATCCCGATCGAACGATACCGTCTTGTATTTCTTAGCCGCGCTCTCCGCACCGGGAGAACGGGGCGCTACATCCTACCCAACTAATTGGAAGTTTCATCCCGAAACTTAAGAATAGGACCTACCGTTAGGGATTATTGCGTACGGGATGGCGATCATGACTCAAGGAACAATCACGGACAGAATGATCTGATCCGCCACAGGCTAGGCATAATCCAAGTTTTAGGCGACATTTGTCGATTGCATGCCCCGTCTTTTTGCAGAAACTACAAGGCTTGTTTGCTTTCTGCTTTTTTCCATCATTGTGACGCTTTGTAGCATTGTTTTCTCTCTCGTCGCTTTGGCGTTTGTGACTGGATGTATGCACAGCGCCGATAGAAACGTGAGGATAGAGTGGTTCAAGAGATAGGGCGTGATTCATGACTTCACGCATTGTACGATACTGATGAACAGCTACGTGCGAATGGATGGCAAGGCGTAGACCACCTTCAAACCTTCTAGCTCGACTCGCTGCATCAGGTAAATAGGCCCTAGCGAATTTGGAGAGTCGGTTGAATTCGGCGGAGTACTCCTTAACTGTCATGCTGCCTTGCCGCAGCTGCACGAACTCGTTTTCCATTTGACGTTGTACTGGAGGGGGTACAAACTCCTCTTCGAACGCGGCACAAAAAGTCGTCCACGAGATCGCCTCCTCTCCGTGATCAAATTGGAGAGATCGTCGATGCACGTCCCACCAATCGTGCGCGTTGAGGCAGAGCTGTAGTTGCACGCAGGCGACGCACTTTTCTTCGGGGACCTCTAGCAGAGCGAAGTGATCTTCAAGTTCGGCCAACCAATCTAGAGCTACGACTGGGTCCTCAGTCCCATTGAATGGGGTATTGCAGACTTTCTTGAAGTGGCCAAAGTCGAAGGCAGTCACGTCCCTCGCCCTTGGAATTTGCGGCGTCTCTACTTCAAGCACGGGCTGTTCCACCGGAGTCGCTGGCGTTGCCGCGGACTGGTTGGATGCCAAAGTCTGAACGATCTGCTGCAGGGTATCTACCTGCTTTTGTTGGACTGAGAATCGTGCTTCTATATTGTCTTGAAACTTGAGCTGACTCTCTTCCGCCCGCTTCTCGGCCCGTTCATAGCGAGCCTCGTCCCTTTGTTGGTTTGCCTCCAACATCTGCAATATTCGTCGGACGGGATCGATGCTTGGCATGGCTCGCTGGCTCTTTGAACTTCCCGAAGTATTCGAACTACTTTCTTGGCCTTGCGTTTCGTCCGGGGCTTGCGCTGCAGATTGCGCTGGAGCCATTCCTTCAAAAGAAGGTAATTTACATTAGGATCATAATGTATTATGGACTTATTACATGAACGTATCTTATTTTGGCCTAGCGAGTTCAAGAGTTCGCACAGGAATTTGATCGTTAAAGGAACTTTTCCAGTACGAAGTCTAGGAATTTTGAATCTGTGCTCTGATGCCACTATGTCACGACCCAATTCCGTAGAATCACTTGAGGCGTCCCCCGAATCGTGACCGCCGTGCGGGCCTGGGGTTACGCCCACACAAGGCTTTAATGATTTGCATAACAAGCACATATTCAGAGTACACAGATAAATTGAAGCACAGATTTGAAACATAGAAAAGTTCTCTTTATTGATAATGAACATCTATTACAAACTCTTGATCGAGTTAGCTAATATGCCGAACGGCTTACAAAAGAGATGACTCAAAATGAGATAGCAGTCCTGTACATTATATCCCTTTATAAACTCAAAACGATAAAGACCTCCAGGCTGGAGGACGGCTTTGCCACGGAGCTGCATTTGTGTATGAAGAGTTGCAGCTTCGGACTTCAAAAGGCTTCGAGGGCGCGGTGAAGATGCGCCAACAGCTGGACTGGATCGGAAAGACGACTTCAGCTCCTCGCTCGGTTCGCCTTGGTGCGGAGAACCTGTTTCAACGAGGGTCAGCATATCGAAACATGCTGGTGAAGGCAAGCTAGCCAAACTATACCAATCAACACGTTGTTTAGTGAAGCATGCATATTTTGTGGGTTTCTATCTTGCCTTAGTTCATTTACAAGTAAGCAGCATATAGAATTTACTGAAATGAACGTGCCACCGTTAGGTGGATTTTACCTGACCGTCTGAATTACCTGCACAATACTTACCATGCCTTCCCTGCCACGAAGACACAAGTTAGTATGCAATAGGTTTAAATATACAAGATGATCACTAGCTTGGTTGCCATAATGGATGATAGTCGTTGACGAGAATGGTGTGCAACAAAAGTACAAGGGGCGTTGCAAGCCATTCCGCCAAGAACAAGAGACTAAACAATAGGTCTCGCCCGGACCGGATCGATGCCAGTGCCCCAGCATCGTCCGCAAGATCGTTACCCTGTGCACAAGTTGTCCATGATCGAACAATATACAAGTAACAATCTGTAGTTGAGGCAACAAGAGTACAAGACAAGCGATTGTACAAGACAAGCAATTCATGATCCATTCCCAAACGAACAAGCATGCAGTTAAGTATCTGTTCATGAAATTATTGACAAGCATATGAACCAAGTCTATTTTCTTTTATCTTGGTTTCTTTTATTATTACTTGGTATCGTTTGATCGGGGCGAAGAAGTGAGGCTTGGAAGCAAGGCTAGCTAATCGGGTTGGTAGCCACTCACTTAGATTTTGGAAGGGAGAAGAAAAAAGGCGCTTTACGACTCCGCTCGCAAGCCGCCTACTGCTCGTTCACCTGCACACGAACAGCTCGATTAATACTTCTTCCTCTCTTTCCAATCTCGGAATAGAAGTGCAGTTCAATGAACGAAAATAATGAAAACCATCGAAACCGTTCAAGGAAAACAAGCAAATTCCAAAACCAACTCAAAGCACGAAAGCAACAAGCGACCTCGAAAACCGAGGCAATAAAAGATAGCAGCGGAGAGGTCCCTCCTGACTCTGCCGCTAAGCCGATCCTTGGGGCGCGGTCTACTGAATATGGGAATCGATTCCGAAGAAACAAATCCATAACGAGGACGAGTTCTTAATTCAATCTATCCCGATCGAACGATACCGTCTTGTGTTTCTTAGCCGCACTCTCCGCACCGGAAGAACGGGGCGCTACATTTAGAACCTGGTTTAAGGTAAAGTACTTTGGGATTGTGTCTCAGTGCGAGCTACATCAGAGATTTACCAACCTTAAGCAAGCTGGAAGGACTGTAGATGGTTACACGGCAAAGTTTTGCCGACTGAACAGGTTTGCTCCAACCATGGTGGCGACATAGTTTGAGAGATAAATGAGATTCCAGTAAGGACTTCACTTAGAGATCTTATATATGGTAGAGGTGCATGACTGCCAAACTTTTGAGGCAGTATTGATAGCGGCCAAGTGGGTTGAGCTCACCTCTCAGAAGATGACAGCAAGAAGAGTAGATCAGAAGAGACCTTATGAACAGAGTAACGAGAGAGGACCAGTATCATGGACGTCAGCACCATCCCCTGGCATTCACATTCATGACATGACAAAGAGGAGGCCAGTGACCCCACAGTGATAGCACATATCAGATAACAACAACAACAACACCGACGGGGAGGGCCGACGAGTTATACATATAATGGCAAGAAAGGTCATACCCGTGATATTTGTCGAGCAGCAAATAGATTATGCATGAGATATGGAAGCCCCGATCATAAGATTTTTATTTGTCCATTAATACAGAGGCCAGAAGGGCCAACACAACAGTTTTTTGCATTGCCAACTCTACGGGTATTGCAGCAAGGAGGACCAGCAGTAGCGGTACGTCCTATAGCTCAGCGTCCGTTGACGACACAAGCTCAATAGTACCGGTAACAGCAGCAGCAAGATCAGCAGAGATCGCAACAACGACACCCAGAAAGGCAGCAATAGGGAGCTGGACAAGGCCAAGATCAGGCATTCACCTTATCTCTGGAAGATGCTATGGCATCAGGTGAAGTGGTGGCATATAACATTCTTGTTACATCTTTTCCTTCCATAACATTAATTAATTCAGGAGCATCATACTTATTTATATCTATACAATATACGACATGTATTGGATTAAAGTTTGAGGCATTACCAGAGAGGATGAATATACTCACTGGCAATGGGATCGTAGGAGTTAGTAGAGTATGCTTAGCATGTCCAGTTCTAGTATGTAGGCATTTATTACCTACAAAGTTGATTGAGTTTCCTACTTAGGCATAGACTGGTTGAGAGACAGTCATGTAATGATAGACTGGTTGTTTAGAGTCCCTGGTCTAGAGGTGATTGTCCAGCATAATAGCTGGAGACCAGATTAAAAGGAAATCGTTACAGTAGTGACAAAAGAGGACCCGATACCCAAAATAGTTGAAGGGTTCATGGATGTCTTTTCCGACGAGCTTCCCAGATTACCCCCAGTTAGAGAAGTAGAGTTCTATATAGAGTTGATGCCAAGAGCATAACCAATATCTCAGGAAATCACTATCAGAGCTTGATCAGTTATATCGACACGTAGAAGAACTGAAGGCAAAAAATTTTATTCAGACCAGTGGATCACCGTGGGGAGCACCAGCTGTATTGGTGAAGAAGAAGGATGGATTGACGCAATTTTGCATGGATTACAGGCGATTAAATGCGGTAACTGTGAAGAAAAAGTACCTACTGCCAAGGATTGATGATTTGTTTAATCAATTAAGCGGAGCAAGAGTCTTCTCCAAGATAGATCTGTGATTAGGATATCATCATGTACGAGTTCGAGAGCAGGATATACCGAAGACATCATTTAGGTCCCGATATGGGTATTACAAATTCTTAGTTATTCCATTCGGATTGACTAATGCTCCAACGATATTCATGGATTTGATGAAACGTATTTTTATACCATAGTTAGAACAATTTATGGTAGTATTTATCGATGACATCCTTGTGTATTCTCGTAATGAGGAGGAGCATGAAGAACATCTTAGGATAGTACTGTAGACCTTAAGGGAGCACCAGTTATATGCGAAGCTTAGTAAGTGTAAGTTTTGGCTGGACTACATATCCTTTCTTGGACACATTATTTCTGGAGCAGGAGTGTCAGTTGATCCCAAGAAGGTTGATGTAATAGAAAATTGGTCAGTTCCTAAGAATTGAGTTGAGGGGGCGGGAAAGGATTTTAGTCTGTTCTTTTCGCTGTTCTTTTTGCTCTTTCTTTCCCAGTGGCAGACGTACATAGTTTCTTAGGCTTGGCAGGATACTATAGGAGATTTGTGTCAGACTTTGCTAAGATCTCGGCACCTTTGACTTGGTTGAAGCACAAGGAAGCTAAATTTATGTGGTCAGTAGAGTGCCAGATAGCCTTTGAAAAGTTAAAGAAGAAGTTAATCTCTACCCCGATCCTTACTCTTCCAGCAGGCTTCGAAGGATTAACAGTATATTATGATACATCTGGCAAGGGGCTTGGATGTGTTTTGATGCAGCAAAAGAGAGTGATAACATATGCTTCTCGGCAGCTCAGAGATCTCGAGAAGAACTATCCAACTTACAATTTTGAGTTAGTAGCAGTGGTGTTTGCGCTTAAGCTATGGAGGCACTACTTATATGGCGATCGGGTGAAGAACTTTACATATCATAAGAGTTTGAAATATGTATTCATGCAGAAGGACTTAAACATGAGACAGAGGAGGTGGCTGGAGATATCCAACAAGAAGTGATGACGGATGGAACGCTACGGTTTAGGAACCGTCTTTATGTGCCAAGTGGAGATATACGACAAGAAGTGATAACGGAGGCACAGAGTTCCCAGTATTCTATTCATTCCGAAGGCACGAAGATGTACCATAATATCAAGAAATATTTTTAGTGGAACAGAATAAAAATAGAGATAGCTCGGTTTGTTTCACTATATCTCATATGTCAACAAGTAAAGGCAGAACAACAGAGACCGGCAGGATTATTGCAGCCGCTTTTTATTCCAGAGTGTAAGTAAAAATACATCACCATAGATTTTATGACCGGTTTACCCAGATCCCTAACTGGTCGAGATGCAGTTTGGTTGATAGTTGAATGACTCACAAGAGTTGCACATTTTCTCCCCTTTAGAGTGGGACAGTCTACAAAGCAGTTGACAGATTTGTATATACGACAGATTATAAGGCAACATGGCGTGCCGGTAAGCATAGTGTCCGACCGAGATCAAAGGTTCACTTCTCATTTTTGGAGAAGCTTGAACGAGAGATTGGGTATCAGGTTAAGATTCAGTACTTTGTACCACCCCCAGACAGATGGGCAATCATAGAGAACCATCCAGACCCTGGAGGATATATTACGAGCTTGAACCCTAGACCATGGTGGATCTTGGGAGAATCACCTACACTTAGTAGAATTCTCGTGTAACAACAGTTATTAAGCTAGTATTCAGATGTCACCTTTCGAGGCACTATATGACAGAAAATGTAGATCACCGTTGGCATGGGACGACATTGGTGAGCGAAAGATATTAGGTCCCAAAATGATCACGTAGACAGTAAAAGTTGTCAGAAATATGAAAGAGCGACTTCAGATTGCGCAGGATCGACATTGTCACTGGACAGACCAGCATCATAGACCTTTAGAGTTTCATATCGACAGCCATATATTCTTATGGATTTTCCAACCCGTGGAGTTATTAGATTTGGGGTCCACGGGAAGCTTAGTCCGTGATACATTGGACTGTTTGACATTCTCGATCAGGTAGGTGATGTGGCTTATAGTCTTGCCCTTCCACCTTCGTTGTGTGAGGTGCATAAGGTATTTTATGTTTCTCAGTTGCATAGGTATGTTCCTGATTCGAGTCATATCCTCGATCACTCTGAATTAGTCGTTGGTACCGACTTATCTTACGAGGAGCGCACCTGTATCCATTCTGGACCAAAGGGAGAAAGTACTCAAGAACCGGACTATTTTTCTTCTCTGAGTTGCCTGGGGCCATCACACTCTTAGCGAATTGACGTAGGAGTATGAGGATGATATATGGTCTTGGTACCCATACCTATTCGATTCGGAAGGTATATTCTACCTTATGCCTTCGCATCTTAGATTTCGTGATCGGGCGATCACCTATGTATTATGATATTATTTGCTTACATGTGTAGATTGCTTGTAGTTAGTTTGTTACTTATCTTGATATCTCTAGCTAGCCTTAGAATTGAATTTTGAGGACAAATTTTTTCTAAGGTGTGTAGAGATGTCAGCCCCCTTTCCCGACGCACATTGGTATATTCCTCCTTGGCGCACTTTGGCTCACAATGTTTGCTAGCCCGGCCATTTGTTTAGGCCGGACCCGAAAGTTGTGAAGAGAAGTGGGTTTGGTTGTGTTGGTAGAATTGTAGAAGCATGGAAAATCTGCTCCATATGCCCTAGAGACCTTGCTACATGTGCCATAATGATGCGCCTCAGTAGTCTAACTCCTTGTGCCTTAAGGATTATGGCCAATACGCCAACAGTCTAAATGGAGTCTCATGTGCCCGCAGTGCCATGCGCCCTTCTATATCTAGGTATCTCATGTGCTGGCAGTGCCATGCGCCCACCTACATCTATGTGTCTCTGCCATGCGCCCCTATGTATCTAAGTGTCTCATACGCCCGTAGTGCCATGCGCCATTATGATCTTGCCAACTCTCATGCGCCTACAGTGTCATACGCCATGCAATTCACGTACATGCACCTACGTGATGCCTTATTGAAGGCTATAAATAGTGGGTATTTTCCCCCACATAAAGGGCATTGAGAGATCCATACAACCATATATAAAAGAAAGAGAAAGCAGAGCTAGTCGGCTCTATAAGAGAAGGAGACAGAGCGCCGCCGAAGACTTGTCGACCCTCTTTTGGTCCTAGATCGTCAACAAAGTAAAGAAGGTGCTATAGTGCTCCATCTCTACCATCACACTTACCCCAGATATTTTGTACTTAGATTCATTTGTATAGGGTTTCTTTTGTACTCTTTGTTAATTTTCAATAAATAAGAATTGTACACCTTCAACGAAATCATTACAACAATATTTCATATATTTATTTCTGCGATATAGACAAAAATGGTGACTCTGCTGGGAAAGAGCTTCTTCTCTAACGAGAAGCTGGTGACGCAATCCGATGTGACCAAGATAGGTTCAACTTAGAGGATGTTGTTCGTCCGCTTCGACCAACAGGAATTTGAAGACACGTTAGATAGGCCAAACTCTACCATAAGGCACGTACGACCTCGCAGGACTCACAAAATTTGGAATGTTAGTGCCGCTGCGCCAATCCCAAAGTTGGTACCTGATACGTTGTTAACCCATGCCATATTTGCACACGTTATTGACCAATACTACACCAACAAGTCAAGTTCCTTGCCGAGGCCCGTACGACCTTAAAAATTTTACAGGGTATGGGTTGCCAAAGTCGTTGCGCTAGACCCAACCTCCATTCCAAAAATGTCGCCAACCTTAGCCGCAGGTGCACACAAGGTGAACGCGCATCATGCCTCTGTCTCCGAAGTTGCGCCCAAGAAGAACTTTGCCAAGTCCCATGACGCGCGCATGCAGCACTATCTAGGACGTGAAGCATGCGCCGATCACAGGCGCATGGAGTCTACTCCAGGCAAGACAACTAGTAATAAGGACTCATATAGTCCTACTCCGGATTCCCTTTACTATGTGCCATTGTTGGTAACGTGTGCTGCTAATAAAAACACTATACGATAGACCCAGGCGCACATGCGCCAGAAGTGGGTCGACCCTTAGAGCCTTCTAAAACTCACTTGGATGCCGCAGTCGCAAGAAAACCAAGTCGAATGAAGAACATCGGGAGGACAGACCCATGCGCCCAATCTGGTTGCACGCATAGAGGGAGTCTATCTCATATCAAGTCTTCAATTAATGATCTGGTTGAAGTTTTTGTGGAAGAACCAGACAGGGGAGCAAAATCTTTACTTTCACCTTCATGCTCAAGGGTTACCCGAGCACATAAAGTGGGGGTAGAAAAGAAACTTTCATTGTCTGATTTACGTAATGTGATTAGTCACAAGCATAAGACAAGAGAAGCAATACTCGCAAAGGATGTGTCCCCTCAAAGACACGCCTGTGCCAGCATCATCATTAATTGTTGCTGCACTCAAGCTCCGATTCCTCCAAAAAGACAGTCGGTGTTTGAGCGATTACAATCAACAATTCCAACCCAACGGCGTCCCCAGAGGCCACCATATGAAGAGGAGGAATTGCCCGTTGCCTCATTTTCTCAACATGGAGGTCCTCTCCCTTAAAGAAGATCTCGAAGAAAGGCTCACCAACCGTAAGGGTACCTTCTACCACTCCATGGAGTCGTCTGCGAGGTAGCAGACTGATACCGACTGTGGGTGTATTTTAAGGCACACGCTCGCAAACGAAGGTTGGAGGTTACCATACCTCCCAGAGAGAAGTTTCGATCGAAGCTGGGTGTAGCAATCCCCTAGTGTTTCATTACAACCCAGCCTTCTAAGAAGAGGGAGAATCCCTGCAAGCAGGTGACAACGTAGCCGGGGGTAGTCATACCCTTCAAAATGAACCCTTAGTCGAGACTGGGGGTAGCAGCCCTCCGAGTTATGAAGACGATGTAGTAATGCCTATTTTTCTTGAGGACAGCTAGACTCAAGCATCCAGGACAGAAAGTGAGGCTTTTACCTCATCGTCCACCTCATCTTCCATAATGCCAGTACACATGGTGGAAGACGAACACGATGTGGAGTCCAGTAATCAATAGCGTCTGGAGACGCTCGAAGCCACGATGCAAGCTCTGAGCACTTCAATGCAGACTCTGACTCGCACAATATTGGAACTCAGAGAAAGTATCGTCCCAACACAGTCGCAAGCGCCGGGACGAACAAACGAGGAACCTGATATGCCTGACCTGGTTCCTCAGTTCGCAAGCATTCATACATTGCCTCGAGCCTCTGCTCCCCTTTTGACAGAGGATATCCATGAGACGTTAAGGGACCTGTGTGCCCGTATAGATGCACGAGACAACCAAGATAGGCTCCAAAAACTTGGGATCCGACAAACCTATCCTTCAGAGTGGGATAATGTGGTATACCCTCCTAAATATAAACCACTTTCGCTGCCATTGTTCGATGGGAAGACATCACCCCGACAGTACATGAGATACTTTCAGTCTACAATAGGCCATCTACCTCGGGATGACGCCCTACTTACCAACCTGTTCGTCAGAGCATTATCCGAGGTCACCTTTGAGTGGTTCTGTAGCCTCCCAACAAGTGTATTTTCTCGTTCAAGTTCCTGAAGTCTCTCTTCCTCACCTGATTCTATGAAAGATGAATGGATATGACTATATCCTCTATGATGGACATCACCCAAGGGGAAAGGGAACTCATACGAAACTTCATCGAGCGTTTCCAAAAGGCAGTGCTGAAATTTCCTCATGGTATTCCCAAGTCCACATTAATAGACATGTGCCAAAAGAATCTCATGCCTGCTGTGAGACTCTGGACGGCATCTGGCCTATTCATCGACGGGACAATGTTCATTATAAGCGCGATGGCTGTTAAAAAGAGTGCGAAGACGCCCGCTCGTTGAGATTCCTGTTGGACCGTGTATGGCAACTCTAGAGGGGGGAGGGTGAATAGAGTTTATGTATGTAGCGGAGTAAAATCTTTCATGACCCGCACCCGAATATTCGGGCACAAGTACATGGGTAAATCCAGCCTACGCCGTAGCATCGACGGCAGAACGCTAACTGGGTCAACTCTACTTTCTAAACATCCTAAATAATATATATATGGTACCAGTCAATCATCTCAACTCCAAACGAAAGAATAATATGGTATCTGATAAATGTAAACTATACTCAATCACAATGCAAACTACGAAAGATGGAGCACGAGATAGAATAACGAAAGAAAGAGTCACAATACATCCACAAGACTGAAATAATATATACATGCCAATAACCTCAATAAAAGTCTAATACAAGTCTAACAATAATCTAAACCTCTTCAAACTCTGGTACTAAGTCCTCCAGCTCTAAATGAGTATCCTCTAATGGAACATCGTTCTGTGGTCCATAGTCTGTAGGACACTGGTCTACGAGCCATTATCTAAAAAATATATCCAGTCAGGATTGGAGTGAAGTACATACCTCTGAAAGCAGTTTCAAATACATAATCGAGCATATATAATAGATAATAGAAAAGAATACAAGATAACTAAACAACATAATAAAATGAACTAGAGTGAACAGGTAATATACTGGAAATAAGGACATACAATAGAATATCTGTAATATAATAGAAATAACTGAAATTCAGCTAATGTGCCATGGAATACAAGTTCATTATGTGATCGATTTAGGTTGAACACGAATATAATATGGTAACTCGATTACACATGTGGTATGTAATCGATAGGTACACGAATACACTGGGGCTTGATCACATAATCAACTCCTATTCTCATACCCCAACCAAAATAAATGGATCCAATCACGACACTTTATGAACATGAATATGGGCACACTTAAAATGAGCAGTGTGTGTACACGAATATGAGCATACTGAACACGAGCAGTGTATGAACATGAAGTACACGATAATCAATACTCGATACACACGATAAAATATATGTAAAAGAGTACCCGCTGAACACGGTAAGGGATAACATCTCCTGACATGATCTATGTAGTACCAGTCCGTAAAACCACTATGACAGAATCAAGTATACTGTTCTAAAACATGAGATATATACACTATTATGAAATAAAAACTAGTAGAGAAATATACTCGTTGAGGTCCTGAGCAAAGTATGTCTCTCGATACCCAAGATGGTATCACACTGACCTATATATGGTATATTGCATCAATATAAGGTTTTGGAATAAAAATAAGTTAAACTAGTCAAATTCTAGGTCATAAAGCCATTTCTAAGTCAAAACAGTCAAACTAGGTCAACTCTACATCAAACAAGTCAAACTTGGTCAAACTAGCTATTTCTTGGTCGTATAAGTCTATCTCAAGGATATTGGGTCCATACACTATATAACTAGGCTATACTAGCTATACTAGGATACTAGGATACCAATAAAATAGCATATCATAAGATATGCAAGTTATTAGATATGAAAATACTATAATATACAAGACAAAATATATAATACACCTAGCCAAACTAATGCTAAGTGGATACCTTGTCTTTGAACCAAATGCGGTATCACACCACCTACACACCCATCTTGATATACAAACTCAATACCTTGAGCATAAACTAATACCTTGACATTACCTTGGTATCACAAGGTAATACAATATCTAACATTAGCTAACTAACCAACATACCTCACTATACACTAACATGCACCTAAACTTATAACAATACTATACCAACTAACATTACTAACATACCCATCGGATATTCAATACCCATACCCAAGATACCTCAACTCTCATTACCTTGGTGTAAGTCAAGGTTAACTAGAAATAATACTAACCAATGCTAACTAGTGCTTATATATATATATATATATATATATATATATATATATATATATATATATATATATATATATATATATATATATATATATATATATATATATACTTAACTCACTAACAATATATACATAACTAACTATAAATATAAACTAACTTAGCTTATTAACTAGCTTAACTTAACTTATCTAAACTTAATTTCTAAACACTCAAACTACTGCTACTTATTGCTACTTCTTTTGCTTATCGCTGCTACTGCTTATAGATTCTGCTGCTTATTGATTCTGCTACTGTAGCTTCTGCTTACTGCTTTTCGCTACTGCAGTTTGCTGCTTCTGCTGCAGCTTGTTGCTTCTACTGCTGCTTTTCGCTGCTTCTGCTGCTGTTTCTCGCTGCTTATGCTCACTGCTGCTGCTGCTTCTCGTCTTGCTTCTGCTTCTCGTCCTGCTTCTGCGTCTCGGCCTGCTTATGCTCACTGTTGTTGTTGCTTCTCGGCCTGCTTCTGCTGCTGCTTCTCGGATCTGCTTATGCTCACTGCTGCTGCTGCTTCTCGGTCTGCTTATCACTGCTTATGCTTATAACTTCCATCCTCTAGCTCACATGCACACATCTAATACACACATATACTCACTCATATATATATATATATATATATATATATATATATATATATATATATATACCACACTAATGATGCACATGCACTCTCCTATCCTTCCATGACCACCAACACATCAAAATAAAATATAGAACATACACATAATTATATATATATATATATATATATATATATATATCATATAACAATTATAATTATAATACTGTAATAGCTATAACCAAGGTAAATTAAATTAAAATGCAAGAAAACAAACATGTGGAGTGTACCACACCCATATCACACTCAATCTATGATACGCTTTCGATACGGCTCCACCACACCACCAAACATACCCCGAAGGACACGAACAAGTCTAAAATTACAATTAGAAGCAACACAAAGTATTAGCTATTTGTCTACGTGCCCATGTCAGAAAAAATCCCCAATCAACCTGTATCGCCAAATTATCGGGATACGGTCTATACGTATCCAATTGTGGATACGAAACTAGTCACACACAATCAAACAGATGTCAATTTATTCTAATTGAACTATTGACAAACACACGATGTGTCAATCTCAAAATTCTCCCAAAATTGACACAAAATATCACATAACTTTCTCCATAGACCTCCTATGATCCTAATTCCAATTCCTATGGATAGCCTTAGTACATAAAAAGGTTCCTAATAATTAAATTATCGATTTAGAGTCTAATTAGAGAGGAAAAACTGAATTGTACCTATTGGAAGATAGATTTCCAATAAAATCTCCAAATTGAGTGTCAAAAGCCTTCAACTTGTAGATCCTTGCACCTCCTTGAAGATCCTTGCTTCCTCCTTATAGATCATTACTTCCTTCTTGGTCTAATAGCCACCAATGATGAATAAGAAAGTAATTGAAAATAAATTTGGGTAGGGATTAGTGTAGGGATGAAGGGATTTGGAAGAGAGAAATTCTAGATCTAGATTTGGAAAGAAAAATGAAGAGAGAGAGAGAGTCTCTCTCCACTCCTAATGTGGCCGACCTCTACCCCCTCCTCCAAGCTACTATGAAATATCCATAATATCCCTTGGGGCTTGTCATGAAGGAATTAATTAAGGAGGGAAGGTTCTAGTCTAATTGGTTTAACTAATTAATTCATCCTCCCAAGGAATAGGCTTACTATTGGGCTTAATTCTAACTAATTATTAAATATTGGTCCATGGATCTAATCTAAACTAGTTAGGTCCACTAACACAAGTCCAAAATCAAATACTAACATCTAACAATAAATAAATAAAATAATAATAATATTTATAATATGCATAATATTTAATATTATATTTCTAGAATAAATACCCATGCCAAATTATCAAACTATCCCTAGCTGAAAAAGTGAGGGTGACAAACCTACCCACCTTAGAAAAATTTTGTCCTCAAAATTAAGGAAGAAACTAACTACCAAAGGCATCAATACAAGCAAGATAGAATTATACCTCACAGCTCAAACAGATAAGGATATCGCTCGCACATCTCGGCCTCTCGCTCCCAGGTACTCTATCCTAGCGAGTGATGCCTCCACGCGACACACACCAAAGGAATCTTCTGGTTCTGTAGCACCTTATCCTTGCGGTCCAAGATCTCCACGGGCTGCTCTGGATAGCTGAGTGTCGGACCAACCTCGATCTCTGAGTGATCTAGTACATGGCTAGGATCTACCACGTACCGTCTCAGCACTAACCCATAATATTTATACCCAAACTTGGTATCACATATAACTCATGAGTTTAAAATAATAGAAATAGTCACATACAACTCATGAGTCTAAAATAATACATCAATGAGTCTGAAAGAATGCTAACAAATAAGCTAGAGACAAATCCAGTACAAGAAATACTAAGATGGTACTAATCCCGGGTCATCTGTCTTAGTCGGGATAAGTCCCTCCTGAGCCAGGGTCTCTGACTCTAAGCCCATAACATCCTGGGGTCCATAATGTGTAGGGTACCACTCCTTAATATCATCTGTAAAAAATATATATAGTCAGGAAAGGAGCAGAGTACATCTCTAACAGCAATTCTAATCAATGATAAAAACTATGTAACAGTAAATAGATGTGAATATACAAGATGCACAATAGATACGAGAGATATACAATAAGGAAATACTGGAATGAATACAATAATGAACAATATGCCAATGAATAAGAATACTAATGACTAAGTGTGTGGGTACTAGCTTTAACATGTGATCGGCTTGGAAATATGATACGGTGCCTCGAAGACCTAGATATGGAATACAATATCAATACAAGGTTCCAGAAAGAAAATAAGATAACTAGTCAACTTCTAGGTCAACAAGTCAATTCTAAGTCAAAAGTCAAACTAGGTCAACTCTAAGTCAACTATGGTCAACTATAGTCAAACTATGGTCAACTATGGTCAACTACCTATTTCTAGGTTGCATAAGTCTAATACAAAAATATTGGGTTCAAATACTAAAGTCTAGGTCACAAAAACTATATCTTAGGATACTAGGATACCGTATCTCTGGATACGTAAATCAATAGGTAAAATATTACATATAAATATCAAATAATATTAATTATATATAATCCTAATTGCAACATTAAATAGATGCCTTGGTTTTGAACTAACTTGGTATCACAACATTAACCCATAATATTTATACCCAAACTCGATACCTTGGGTATCATAAAATACCTTGATACTTACCTTCGTATCTCAAGGTAATACCCAATACTTTGTTTATACTAACTACCCGTAATATATATACACTAAAAACTAAATATTATACATATAGTACACTAAAACAAAATTAGGAAATTAGGAACATATATACATATATATTAATTACTAGATATATACACATATATATCTATATATATAAATATCTAATAACTATAAAAACTGCTAAACTGTTACTATAAACCGCTGTCCACTGTCGTTGAAACTTTTGATACTGTTGATACTCTGCTATTTTTGCGACGGTTTTCTGCTGTCGTCGCTAACTGATGTCGCTTCTGCTGTATGCTATTGCTGCTGCTGCTATTTTGTGACGTTGCTGCCGTCGCTATTGCGGCTGCTGCTGTCTGTTATTTCTGCTGCTGCTGTTTGGCGACGCTGCTGCTGTCGCTATTACGGTTGCTGCTGCTGTTTGTTATTGTTGTTGCTGCTATGTTGTTTGGCGATGCTGAACCATCGCCAAAGCTTCTGCTCTGCTCTATCTCTAATATATATATATATATATATGACACATAATATATATACTATAATATGCATATAACTACAACTTATAATTATACATACACACACACTCCTCACATACATATATATGTACATAATAACTATATAGTAATATACACGTACATAGTAACATATGCATAACAACACACAATACGTATACGTACATATAATTATACACAATATATAACATATATTATATAAATATAAATATAATAACATATAAATCTCTATTTAACATATACATATCTATACATACTACAATATATAAATATACTTACATGTAGAAGAATAGCTACATAACAAATATACACATATAGTATATACATAGATACATAGATCTACGATACAATATTACATAAATATATATATATATACAACAATATATATATATACATATATATAATTATACCTCACGATGAATAAGAACACAGGAGAAATAGATCTACAATTAAATTGCACATCTCATGGAACGTATCACTCCGTATCCCATTAGATCTAGGATACGCATGCGACACGAGTCCACCACACATCCAAACGTACTCCAAAGGACACGAGCAAGTCATAAATATCATTTATGAACAATACGAAGAGTCAAACACAAATTTACGTATCCGTGTCAAAATATGACATGCTCAAAGTCCCGTGTCAGAGGAAAAACCCCCAAATCAACACGTATCACCAAATTAATGGGATACGACCTACACGTACCCAATTATGGATACGATACTAGCCCCAAACATACAAGCATATGCCAAAATGATCTATAGAACCAATTGACACACACAATAATTGTCAATCTTGGAATTCCCCCAAAATTGACACAAAAAGTACCATAACCTTCACAATATGCCTCATATGAACACAAAACCAAATCCTATGGGTAGCCTATGCATATGGGTTAATTTCTTATGGTTAAATCTCAGATTTAGAACCTAAATTAAGGGGAAAAACTGAATTATTCCTATTGGGAGATGGATTCCCAATGCAACCTCCAAATATGATAAAATTGGCCTCCAACTTGTAGATCCTTGCTCCTCTTTGTAGATCCTTGCTTCCTCCTTCTAGATCCTTGCTCCACTAGCCTCCAATAGTGATCTAGGAAGGAATTGAAATGAAATTTGGTAGGAAAATAAAGTGGGAATGAAGAAATTTGGTTAAGAAAAATTTTAGATTTAGTTTCCAAATGAAAAGAGGTGAGAGAAACATTTCCCCCTATTATAGGCCGGCCCCCCTTTCCCCTTCCTCAAGTCACTATAAATTGTCCAATATACCCCTTGGGGCCTCTCATGAAGAAATAATTAAGGAGGAAAGCTTCTAGTCTAATGGTTTAATTAAATTAATCATCCTCCTAATCAATGGGCTTTCTAAATGGGCTAAATTCTAACAATTAATACATGTTGGTCCATGAGTCTAAACTAAACTAGTTAGGTCCACTAACACAAGTCCAAAATAAATAAATAACATATAACAACAATTAAATAATATAACAAATAATTATTTATCATGCACAATATTTAATTAAATATAAAATTACTAAAATATCCTTTCCTAGAAAATGTGGTAGTGACAAGTCTACCCTCCTTAAAATAATTTCGTCCTCAAAATTCAAAGACGAAAACTACTCCTAGAAAATAACAGAACATATCAAAAGGATAGAACTAAAGAACAGAACTAACTATGAAATAACATAACATAATTAGGAAAGAACATACCTCAAAGAACAAACAAATATGGATAACGCTCTCGTATTTTATACTCTCTCTCTCCCAGGTAGACTCCCCCAGAGAGTGATGCCTCCATGTGATGCACACCAAAGGAATAGTTTGGTTCCTCAGCATCTTTCCTCTCTGATCCAGAATCTCAACTGGCTGCTCTAGATAGCTAAGAGTAGGGCCCACCTCTATCTCTGAGTGATCTAATACATGACTAGGATCTGCCATGTACCGTCTCAACTGCGATACATGAAACACGTTGTGCACTCCCTCCAATGCAGATGGCAAGTCCAGTCTATAAGCAACTGCACCGGCCCTCTCTAGAATAGTGATAGGTCCGATGAATCACAGACTAAGCTTCCTGCCTCTACCCGAAGTGAATCATGTCTCGTATTGGAGAAATCCTCAGAAATACCAAACCACCCACCTAGAATAAAACACAACCTTAAGAACTTAATTTATAACAAACAACCAATAACAAGCACAAAACAAAAAATCTAAACTATACCTCGAACTTCAAAGGTCTCAGGTGGCTATCGGCCTAATACCGTTGTCTGTCCTGCAACATACGAAGTCTGTCTCTGATCAACTAAACCTTCTCCGCTGCATCTACAATCATCTCTGGCCCAAACAAAACTCTCTCTCCAACATCATCCCATGACAATGGAGTACAACACCTTCGACCATACAGAGCTTCAAAAGGTGATATCTCTATACTAGCCTGGTAGCTGTTGTTGTAAGCAAACTCTACCAAATGGAGATGGTCCTCCCAAGAACCCCTAAAATCTTGTACACAAGTGCACAACATATCCTCGAGAGTGTGAATAGTCCTCTCTGACTGCCCATCTATCTGGGGATGATATGCAGTACTGAACTTGAGCTGAATGCCCAAACTCTCCTACAAACTACTCCAGAAATGAGAAGTAAAACGACTATCCCGATCTGAGACTATGCTGATGGGAACTCCATGTATCCTAACGATCTGCCTCACATACATCTCTGCCAGCTTTTTCGTAGATAAACCCACCTTGAAAGGCAAAAAGTGGGCCGACTTGGTCAACCTATCAACGATAACCCAAATCTCGTCTTTTCCTCCTGGAGATCGTGGAAGTCCGGACATAAAATCCATAGTAATGTGCTCCTACTTCCACTCTGGAATGGGTAATGGCTGAAGTAAACCTCCTGGTCTCTGCCTCTCGGCTTTCACCTGTTGACACACTAAGCATCTGGATACAAACTATGCCACTTCCCTCTTCATGCCATACCACCACACACTCTCTCGCATATCCCGATACATCTTGTTGGCACCTGGATGCATGGAATACTGAGAGTGATGCACTTCCTGTAATACCTCCTCACGCAGCTTCCCACTAGGCATACACAATCTAACTCCATGCCTCAAAGATCCATCCTCAGCTATGGTGAAATCATCCTCCAATCCTGCTCTCACCTGACCTCTGATGATCCTCAGAGATACATCCTCATACTGTGCTGCCTTGATCCTGTCCATCAAATCTGAATATATTTGTAATCCCCATATCTGCATAGCACAACCAGGAACTATTACCTCAATGCCCAAGCTCTTCAAGTCCTCCAGCAAATATTGATCCTGCGTCAAGAACATAGCTACCGGATACCTACTCAAAGCATCGACAACTACATTAGCTTTTCCAGGATAATATTGCAAAGATATATCAAAATCCTTCATCAGTTCCAACCACCGATGCTGCCTCATGTTCAACTCCTTCTGCGTGAAAACGTACGTCAAGCTTTTGTGGTCTGTGAAGATCCCCACACGCTCTCCGTACAAATAATATTTCCATAACTTTAGGGCGAAGATGACAGCTGCTAACTCCAAATCATGGGTAGGATAGTTCTTTTCATGAGGACACAATTGCCTGGATGCATAGGCAATCACTTTCCTATTCTGCTGAAGAACATAACCCAAACCTTTCCCCGATGCATCACTATAAATAGTGAAACCTCCAGACCCTGATGACAACGTCAAAATAGAAGCAGACGTTAACCTCTTCTTCAACTCCTCAAAAGCAACCTGACAATCCTCCGTCCAAACAAACTCTACATCCTTCCTAGGGAGTCTGGTCATCGGCTCGGCAATCTTGAAAAATCCTGCACAAACTTCCTGTAGTAGCCTGCCAATCCCAAGAAACTCCTGATCTCTGCTACCGAACTCGGGGTCTTCCAAGATTCCACTGATGCGATCTTCTTCGGATCTACTGAAATACCATTACCAGTCATAACATGCCCCAAGAATTCTACCTTGTCCAAGAAAAAACTCATACTTGGACAACTTCCCAGATATGGCAAAGCTTCTTGCCGTAGTGGCAGGAAGCTTGTTGTAACTGTCACGTCCTAATCTCCCACGAGCTCGACAGTCCTCGCTGAACGTGAATCACCACGTTGCAGCTCTCCCGCGGGACAATCGTTCTAATCGGGACGTGATGCCGTACGAGCCTGGAGTTGCCCTCGTACAAGGCGATGTTGTCAAACACCAAATGTTATCATTGAATCAACCAAGTTGCAGCGGAAGTCAAGTATTGTGTACCAAGCACACATCAGAGTATATGCAGCGAAACTCACGATAGGGTCCAAATAAAATGCCCCGAGGCAATGCCACAAAGGCGATGCCACGAAGACGATGAAATGCTCTTGCTCTTTTCTCTAGCCCACAAAGGTACTTACAGTTCATAAATCTTGTCCCGTATATCCAAGCAGCGCCACTACGCCTGTGTACCTGAAATATTGCCCACAAACGTGGGTCAGTACACAACCGTACTGGTGAGCGGGGTAACCCACTCGTCTAAGCCGACACTAAGTAAAATAGTGAATGCAAACAGTTATATGGTGATATTTCTAGTTTGAATCCTAGATTCGTTTCATGGCATATGGATGACATGTTAAGGAAAGCTGTAAAGCAGTTTAAGCATGCAAGCATTCTACTCAAACCAAACGACAAGCAGTTATATATATCCGACCCGTCTAACTCAATGTCATCGCTTGCACGATAACATATCAAACCATCAGTCTCGCCTCAATATCCATCCTCAACCAACAGTTTATATCCCAATCTCGAGTGCACACTCTTGCCGAGGCAAGGTGGCCGCGCCTACACGAAAGCCAAACCAACGAAAGAAAAGCAAGCCAACTCTTATCTATATGAAGTCACTGGCAAAGCCATAAAGGACAAAATCAAAGCATTAACGGCGCGCCCTATCAGCCCGGGTAGCAAGCCCCGCTGGAGGTCCCGCAATGCATCGTGACTAGCATGAATCAATATTTCCCTCCGGATCGATACGGTCCCAGTGCCCCGGGAAGCCGTTTCGAGGAAATGTCAAACCCTGTGTACACAGGTTGTCCGTGACATACAGAAAGTAGGTATGACGAGAGGATCGAACATTCTTGCCCCATCAAGCGATCCTAGACTCGTTCAACCGATATCCAACCGAAGCATCCATAACCATTCTTCCAACATATCCAACCGAAGAGTCCAAATCTCGACCTCAATATATATATCCCAAGGCACCAAAATACTCATAAGCACAATCTCTCAAGTTATGCCCAAGTTATGCCCATGCTTCACATTGCCACCTCCCAATACAGTATTTCACATTGGGTGCAACACCCCACACTCCGAATAATCCCGTGGCACAATGCCCCAACAGTGGCATAATACCCTCGCCTATGCAGTTGTTCGGTTTTGAACCATAACTGCTCGCTTTGCAAGACAAAGCGACCCAGTGATACTCGTGCACGGATGCATGCTCGCTCGCCCAGATTCTCGGTATTTCCATTGTATCATTCCAACTTATATAATTCCAACCGTCCAAGTATAATCCCAATTATCCAACCGACTGCCTCAAATGTATAACCCAACTATCGTACCAACTATCCAACGCGTAAATCATATCAAGCCATAATCCTATCAAGCCAACGACGTACACTCTATGCACGCCTCAGTGTAGTGATTCCTATTGTTTCAGCCCAAGTGTTCAAGCCTTTTACGTGTTTTCCATATTATTAGGCATGAAGGAGTAGAGGAGAAGGGAAAGAGCCCACTCACAATGTTTGATCCCGTTAGGCATCCTGTCCTGCCAATACGGCCAATCCCTTGAACCCGTGGTCCGATGCAAGTGCGATCTACTCAACTGGTATGACCGTACGAGTAGGCCGTGCTCTCCAAATCATCCGATCGATCGGATTAAGGAAGACGGCATTATCGCTTCCATTCAGCTATTCAGTACTGTTCGGAATGAACACCTAATTTCCATCGAACCCCTAGCCATCTGCACATTAAAACCAACTCGATTAATCCTTCTTTCCAAAATCCAACATTTCAAATGTAACTAGCATTTGATTATTCAATCCGACTCAGCGTAACGCTCCGAGCGATTGCGGGGTGTTATATAATATATCACTTAGAATCAGGTTCGTCCACGAACCGTGCTGGTACTCATTCTTTACTAGCATGCCATAATCCAATTCCATAGATCTGCTCTATGCAACTCTCATATTCACTATTTCTGACTCAATATCTCGTTCTGCTGAATGCTCATACAAATTTTACGAATTCCCACATCCTCCTTGCAGCTCAATACGAATTCTTTGTATCGCTTAGTTTTGGATCGTACATATATTTAAGGCATCCCTAAAATACATACATTTCAGCCGAGCTTTGCTATAGCAAATTTGAACAAGTTATAAGGGTATCTTTATGTTCGAGGCATCCATTTGCTTTGCTCCCAATTGAATCAATCCCGATTTCCATTCCAACATTTTTGATTGAGCACTATCCTCAAATATGATAATTTCCCACTGACTCAATCAGTTCGTGTTCCAACTCAATCCATCCAACTATTTCTGAAAATCAGTACTAGCAATATCTCGAAATATATCTCATGCACCAAACGATCATCTCAACTGATCTACCCCAGCTATGCGACTTACCCAAATATCAACTTTGCTTAGATCAGCTCAGTCCAACAAATTTTCTGCCATCCTAAAATCTCACAGGATGAACATCTATATTGAGGTTCGTGTGATCCACGAAGATCTCGCCGCCACGCCAAAAGGATTATGTCGCCACGATTTCAACATGGACACATTCGCCATAATTCTTAGGTTGTGCATGGAATAATTCTTCGCACTAACTCGAAGCATAGAATATCACCTTTGCCTCCCGAACGAGCATGCTTCCCAGACTAAGTTTCGATGCATCTTATAAATCTGAGGCACATCTGTCCCTTCCAGTATTTGCAAAGATTTGATTTGAACGAGCCGCCACAGTCGTCCATTCATATAAATGCTATTCCCTTCCAGAGCACGATGAGTCAGAGGCGATGTCATCTACAAAAATCTGTGACTCTAAATCTCATCAGTTGACTAGGCTACTTCCACCATCGCTTCGATCTTCCGGCTGCATCTTCAGCTGAAGACTACCCCAAGGGTCTCTCAAATCCAACACTCAGTCAATAAGCCAAATATCATTGCTCACATCTGCCCTCGACGCATTCCCAAATACGCCGCCTCAAGGGTTATTCTATGGGTCTACCATATTCATATTCGATTCGACGGGCAAGGTCGCTTAGGGTCAGCTGTCCCGAAGCTACGCTCGATAATTATAATCATCACGATGGACAGTTACTATAAACTATGCTACATCTCATCTGTAAATCCGAATCAAAATCCAACCATCCATCCGAGCGAACTCCTAAATCCGAGCAATGCGCTCGTTGAAACCGTCTACCATCAATCCGTCGTCCTGCCCTGAATCCATCAAATTTCTGAATTGCATGTTCGATTCTCGCACTACAAATTGCAATGATTCTCAAAACCCCAAGACTTGCTCCAATTCTTATCCATTTGCTGCGTCCCATAATGCACGTCTAACTTACTCGAGAAGTACAGTTATTTGTTCCGACGTTGCTCCCATATTTAGCTATCTTTAAAAGTCTGTCCGCGAAAATCTTTTGCCTTCTGTTGTTGCCACAATCCGTCCACGTCTTTCGGAGAATTCGTCTACCATTGTTGCACCATTTTGCCCAAAATTCCATTTTCGCTAAACCTGAGTCGACTCCTCGAGCAGCAATATTCATAATCTTTCAAGTTTGTGTGAATCAATCGCATTGTTCCTCCCAACCAAAATCGTGTTTCATTACTCAACCAACAGCTCCAATGTGTTGTCCAAAATTGTAGTTCGTGCTCGCTATCCTTCTGATAATCCCATCGCTTTGCTCAAGCGTAACCCAAATGTTTGTTCTGATTCCGCCCACCTCTTAAGCCCAATGATACTTCCATTTGCGCGATTCCGTTCTTGATTTCTCAAGTCTAATGTATCGAAGGATACCCGAGTCAAATTCTATTGCACTATATACCACTTGGAAATATAGTTGCCCTCGTGCGAAACCTGCGTCAACCAGCGTCTATCCCAAACCGACCATTCCGAGGTGATTCTGTCGAATCATAACTCAATATTCGCTTGCTCCATTTTTCATTCCTTCCAACTCAGTCGATTTGCACCAACCGACTTGTATCCGTTATCCGAGTCCGTTCAGGCAATTCCCATAGATGTCCAACCAAAATATTTTAATGCCTTGCTCAAAATGTGGTATCCCATATACCACTCCGAATCAAGTCACTACTCACATTACCATTTCCTTGCACGAACCCAAGATCCGTTCGAACCATCCCTTAGGTGTGATCATGCCATTCCCATCTTAAGTCTGACACAAAAACTTAGCCGATTCTTTAACCATCAATCTCGTTAGGCAACTCGTGCTATGTTCCATTCTCGATGCTTCCAGCTATTCTCAAACCGATTGCTACTTTCGCAATACGAGCAATCGTGCAACGATTGCATTCCAAGTAGTCCAACCCAATACCCAACGGTTCCACACCTTTGTTGTACGAGCAACTCGTGCCAACTTATCTGATATTTCTCAAGCCAAACTCAAATCTGCCCAACTGATGCGCCACAGCCAAAATTCCAACTTATAGCCAACACAATCGTTAGACGAGCAACTCGTGCAAGGATCCATTGTCATCGAATATTTCTACTCCCAACATGCCGCATAACCAAATCTTGTTAGCCAACCAACTAATCCATTGAGGCAATCAGAAACTCCAGCACGATAAGCCAAGCCAACCCAACGAAAGCCCACTCCTGTTGCACAAATGCAACAACGCCAACCAACTTGCTGTACGAATGCAACAACGCCTAACGAGGCTAAGCGATCCTACGAAAACCAACCAAGGCAACCCAACAAAGAATAATATGCAGCCACAACTAGCAATAAAAAGAATTATTGCATGAAACATCCGATGCGGCACCGAGTAGAGTCAAGAGCTAAACGACACGCGGAAGCTATTTAGAGTTTATGATGAAGCGAAGGACCAAGTCCGAAGAAATGAACTGGGCGCTCTGATACCAATTTGTCATGCCCCAATCTCCCGCGAGCTCGACAGTCCCCGCTGAACGTGAATCACCACGTTGCAGCTCTCCCGCGGGACAATCGTTCTAATCAGGACGTGATGCCGTACGAGCCTGGAGTTGCGCTCCTACAAGGCGATATTGTCAAACACCAAATGTTATCATTGAATCAACCAAGTTGCAGCGGAAGTCAAGTATTGTGTACCAAGCACACATCAGAGTATATGCAGCAAAACTCACGATAGGGTCCAAATAAAATGCCCCGAGGCAATGCCACAAAGGCGATGCCACGAAGACGATGAAATACTTTTGCTCTTTTCTCTAGCCCACAAAGGTACTTACAGTTCATACATCTTGTCCCGTATATCCAAGCAGCGCCACTATGCCTGTGTACCTGAAATATTGCCCACAAACGTGGGTCAGTACACAACCGTACTGGTGAGTGGGGTAACCCACTCGTCTAAGCCGACACTAAGTAAAATAGTGAATGCAAACAGTTATATGGTGATCTTTCTAGTTTGAATCCTAGATTCGTTTCATGGCATATGGATGACATGTTAAGAAAAGCTGTAAAGCAGTTTAAGCATGCAAGCATTCTACTCAAACCAAACGACAAGCAGTTATATATATCCGACCCGTCTAACTCAATATTATCGCTTGCACGATAACATATCAAACCATCAGTCTCGCCTCAATATCCATCCTCAACCAATAGTTTATATCCTAATCTCGAGTGCACACTCTTGCCGAGGCAAGGTGGCCGCGCCTACACGAAAGCCAAACCAACGAAAGAAAAGCAAGCCAACTCTTATCTATATGAAGTCACTGGCAAAGCCATAAAGGACAAAATCCAAGCATTAACGGCGCACACTATCAGCCCGGGTAGCAAGCCCCGCTGGAGGTCCCGTAATGCATCGTGACTAGCACGAATCAATATTTCCCTCCGGATCGATACGGTCCCAGTGCCCCGGGAAGCCGTTTCGAGGAAATATCAAACCCTGTGTACACAGGTTGTCTGTGACATGCAGAAAGTAGGTATGACGAGAGGATCGAACATTCTTGCCCTACCAAGCGATCCTAGACTCGTTCAACCGATATCCAACCGAAGCATCCATAACCATTCTTCCAACATATCCAACCGAAGAGTCCAAATCTCGACCTCAATATATATATCCCAAGGCACCAAAATACTTATAAGCATAATCTCTCAAGTTATGCCCAAGTTATGCCTACGCTTCACATTTGTCACGACCCGCACCCGATTTAGGGGCACGAGAGCGTGGGTACGTCCAGCCTACGTCGCAGCATCGGCGGTAGAACGCTGTCTAGGTCAAGTACTATCTAAACAATCTCACGCTAGTATCCAACTCCATAAGGAGACATGGATATCAAAAATAAATCTAGAAATACTCAATCACAACTACAGCACGATAGGAAATGAAGAAATAAAAGAATACAACACAAGTCTAATGACACAATAAGCATACCTGCAATCAGTAACATCCAATCCCCCAAGTGTGTTGGAAACCAGTCTACTAAGGTCACAGTCTGGAAAAATATTTTCCAGTCAGGAAGGAGCAAAGTACATCTCTAAATAGCAGTTCTATATAAATGACATAAACTATGTAGCAGTTCTAGATGGAAACATACCAGATGCATGTAGAAGTACGAGAAAGGTACAATGAGAGAAATACTAGAAATACTGTAAGTAAATGCAGGAAAAGAAACAATATGTCCATGAGCAAGAACCTATGACTAAGTGTGTTGAGTACTAGCTTTAACATGTGATCGGCTTGGAAACTTGATCAGGCTGGTTACATGTGATTAGCTATGATTTACGAAGGTCAGGCTAACCGTTGGTTAGCTATGATGCATGTAGAGGTCAGGCTAATCACACGTAACAGCTATGAGGCACGGAGATGGTCAGGCCGCACCCGACGTGAGATGTGGGGTGAGCTATGATGCATATAAAGTTGGATATGATCACATATCTACACTAAGTACTCCCCAAACCCCCGACTGGTATAGTAGATCCAATCATGGTACGCTATGGCACGGAATTCCCTAGGAAGGTAGCAAATCTCCCCGGGAATCAGTGTCTGTACATGTACAAGATAACAAGGAAAACAAGTCTTGTACAGGCTACACCATGAATAAGGAATAACATCTCATGACGAGATCCGTGTATACCAATCCGTGTAACCAACGTGTCAGGAACATGGATATTTACACTAGATACAGTGAACATAGGAGATATCATAAATTAGAAACTAATCAGAGAATGTACTTGCCTTGGGTCCTTAGCTGGTAATGTCAATGTCCTGTCCCAGAGTACCGTCTGGAGGAACCAACAGTCCTAAAAATATTTCAAATACAACATTGGCATCAGATGCTATACTACACACACAATCAAATACCTAACTCAGGGCTATGCCTGGCATGGAACTCAGTCAACTAGGGTCGTCTAGTTAGACAGACATCTATAACACATTATACCTATTTAACTAACATTAACACCTACAATATTACTTGCACCAAAAATAAATACATATACAATATATATGTACCTTTTAATTCATGTATAATATATATATATATATAGGTTGAACAATATATTTACCCTATATATTAATTTTATATATTAAAATATGCTAAGTAGGTATACAAAATACATGTATATACATTTACAAGTTATTTTAAAATATACTAAGTATGTATACAAAAGCATAAATATACATATACCAATAATTAAATTAATACACTTATGAGTTATACTATCATATATACACATATATATATAAGTGTTTATACATTAAATAGATTTATGTACTGTATATATATAGGTGACAAAATATACAGGTGTTATTTCTTATACATATATATATACACTAATAAAATGTACTTATACCATATATGTATTCAAATACATATATATATATAAACCAAAATACCAAAACAAGTATATATATATATATCTAAATAAATGTGCATATTTATTTATATACCAAATTAATAATTACCTACATATACAAAATACAGATATACATATATACCAATTTAACAATAATATATATATATATATATATATATACTAAAATACATATTTATATATATATGCATATGCCAATTATATGTAAACTATACCTTACATTGATTTATATACACTGTACACCATTTATTAATTACAAATGTTCTCTATTCATTATGTACATTACTATACATTATATAAACTACACATATACATGTATTACAGGGAAAGGAAAAAGAGGAGGAGGAGCTTACTGTGATGGGGTCGGAGTCTCGCCGGAGGGAGAGCTGGCCGGCGGGGGAGTAATGGTGGTGGTGTTATATGATGAAGATGGAGGTGGTGGTGTTGATGTAGAGAGCAGCGGCCGCCGGGGTAGTGCAGGGTCGGCAGGCCGGAGCAATGGCCGGGGAGGAGGTTGAAGAGCAGAGGGAGCGGGGTCGCCGGACTGAGGAGGCCGGGCGGATGCTGCAGCAGGAGGTGGTCGGCTTGCTTGGTTGGCCACCGGGGAGTCGCAGCCGGAGGACAGCAACTGGAGTAGCGCAGCGGAAGGAGGCCGGAGGTCGGGCAATGGAGGCTCAGAGGTGCCGATGGGGGTGGTGCTGGATCGATGGTGGTGGTGCTCGGTGGAGAAACGGGAGAGAGGAGGATCAGCAAGGCGAAGGAAGGAAGAGCTCGCCGCCGGAGTTGTTGGACTCGACTGGGGAGGTCGGGTGGATGGGAGGAGTACGGTGGGGAGTTGGCCGCCGGAATGCAGTGGGGGTGGACTCCGTCGAGACGAGGCGGCGGAGCCTGAACAGAGGCCAGGGTCGGCTGTCAGAGTATAGGCCGGAGTCGAAGGGGGTCGCCGGACGCTGAGCAGCGGGGTGGCGAAGGAGCAGCGGCTCGACGGGAAGAGGGCCGCCGGAGTCGAGCGTCGCCGGGCGCGGAGGAGATTGTAGGTGGAGGGAGAATGATGGGAGGAAGAGCAGTCGGAGGACAGCAGCGGTCCGCCGGATGGAGAAGGCCGCCGGGGGTGAACAGTGGTGATGGGGGATGAATAGTGTTCCCCCCCCTCTTTAATTCAAATGAAGAATTTCAATAAAAGAAGAAGGAGAAGGAGAAAAAGAAGAAGAAAAGAGAAGAAGAAGAGAAAGAAAAATAAGAAACGGGGGCTACGGTTTGGGGAAGCTTGGGGGTGTGTTTCCCTAGGTTAAATTATTGGGATTAGGGCTTGATAGTACATTAAATAGTAAGAGGGTGTTAAATCAAGGGTTGTGATTGACCCCCTTTAAATGAGGGGTCCAGATTGGACATGGAGAATTTCTTCATGGGGGTGAGGGTGAGAGATTTAATTAAATTATTATTAGGATCCCTCATTGTTTTAAACAATGGGGTGTTGACACAAAATGCCAATTTGCAAATTAGCCCCCTTAAATTTGGGTATTTGCACAAACACATAAAATGATGAAAATTTGGCAGGCGATTCGGGGTCCGGTGTTTTGTAGGGTCAGGGGCGCTGTATGATCGGTATGGGCTCAATTTGCAGGGCACTGAAATTAAATTGGAATTTACGGAATCAGATAAAATGGTATCCTCAAATTAAATAGAAATAAATGCAAGTTGTGTTCAACAATTAATTAGGAGTACATGGGACCAAAATCAGGTCAGGTCATCAATACTAATATTGGAGAAGACTCAGAACATGATATTACCCTAATTTGGGTCGCACGAAAAATAGGTCGAGATTGTCTCCAATTTAAATTGGAACGCACAACGATGCAAAATAGGGATTTATTAAATAAACGTCCGCGACGATTTTTGTGCGGCTAGAAATAATGCACAGAGAGCATAATTATAAGTTGCAAAAATAGCAGAATGGAAGGCGGGCATGTCTAGGGCAAGATTGTGAAATTTGTTGGAAGACAAAAGTCTGGATAGTGCTCCAAATATCGAAGCGAAGGCAATGCGCAATAATTAATTAAAATATAGTAATTAATTACAACTCCAAGAATTAAATTCTAAATAAATAGTTAAATACAAAATTTCCACAATTCCGACAGGTGCTCATCTACTGGGCTTCTAGGTCAAGTCTACCATCATAAACACAATGAACACTATATATAATATAATATATTAAAGTACACATTACACAGTTATTTAATTTAAATATATACTATTCATGCAATTAATTAATTATAACTACAATAATATTAAATATTGTAAAAAGTCGAAAATACCCCTGTTTTCAGAATGTGGTAGTGACAAGTCTACCCACCTTAAAAGAATTTCGTCCTCGAAATTTAAAATCCTCATAGTAGTGTTTACTCATACACATTATTATTTTCCATAAATAGTGAAATTCAACAACGCACAAAATCCTGAAATTATCCACCTTGTCATTTCGCAATTTTGAAATTTTTTGAAATTACCGTATTCTTGCAATATCCTCGAAAATAAAAATCAGTTTCCATTTCCTCACAATTCCCACGAATAAAAAAAAAATTTATACTCAAAATTTGATATCTGTTCCTCAAATTGAATTTCAATCAATGTATCGATTCTCGTCCCAATTAGTCTGAATTCCAACAATAATCCATCAATGATCTGATTCTTCAGTTTCTTTTTCCTCAAATTACTTAATAATGCGACACTTATGGATCCTTCAAATGTAACGTCCGCAATATAAAATTTTAAATTACTATATTGCAATCAAATAGATAAAATGATAATCTCTCAAATTTCTCAAATTTTTAATAATCAATTTAATCATATCAAGACCTCCTTAAAATTAATAAATCCTCAAATTTTTGGCTCTGTGAATTTCTTAATTCTCCATTTAAGTTAATGTTTGTCCTCGAATTTCAATCATACCTCGATTTTCATAAAATCAATGATCCATCAACTCCGTTATAACAACCCCTTAATTCTTTATTTAAATTAATGCTCATCCACAAATTTAATCCTCTTGTCTCTTTTTGTCAGTCATAACCTCGTCATAGATCTTTGCTATGGTCAAAACCCTAATGATCATGGTTTAAGAAAACTCTTTCTACAGCCATGCAATTTAAGAAAAATATATAGGTCATGTATCTTTTGTCATGGTATTTCAGTCTCTGTTAGGGTGCACTACTAGCTATATTCTAACAAGAAAATCATGAATACGAACTACAGCACTAGGGAAATCAATCATTCAAGAGACGGGAACATTAGGAAAAAGAACCTGCTACCATATTACTTGTAGTATCTAATATCTCTAACAAACACTTAACTCTAGCACATTCACTAACTAATTCCTATTCATGTACACTGGTACCCATATCAACTACTCATTAATCCACAAAATCCATGAATACATCCGTATTGCACACACATGTTTATTAATACCAAAATCTGATGCCAAGAACCTCTAATATAACCATGATTCAATAATGCATCCAAGTTGATACCTCTATCTCTTTAGTACCATACCCTCTGTCAGTTCCCGTTCCTACTATAATTGTCCATACTATTTGTTCTCATCACTCCAGTGCACACCAAGTGTGACACCATATTAAGTACTGTTCTTTCCAATATATCTTTAGATGGACACCCAAGTCAGTCTGCGGTGCCATCTCAATCCTGCTCAAGTTATCAGATCCTTACACATGTATATCATCTACTCATATATTAATATTCATATCTCTCATCTACCATAAAATTAATCCTCAAACTAATCGTCAAGGTTTAACTTCTCGATCAACTTAAAATAAAATGCATATACCTCCTCAAAATCAGATACTCCACATCGAAATAAATTTAATCACTTCTAAAATCTTTGTAGCCTTAACTATGTTTATTGAATCAAATTTAAATCCTTAATATTTTAACAACATCAAATCTCAACTCCCTAAAAATTTTGAAAATTTAAAATTCATTTCCACTCTTTAATTTATAAATCCATAAATTACATATAAGTGCTCACGGTCTCCGATACTCGAGGTGCACTCAATACCTCTATTGCCTACAACTGCCAACTGGGTACTAAAATTGTACTGCCTGAATCACTTGCACCATTATCTCCATTGATTCAAAGTTATCATCACCTGTAATTTCTTTCATGATTTTCAATTTATGTCAACTGGTATATCATTTAATTATCTTCACCCAGAGTGCTCACTGTTATTAACGTTATTCTCGACTAATCCTCGATATAGAATCATTAGCACTCTTGGTATTATATCACTAGTTTCATTAATGCATCATCTCATCAATGCTCATTATAACTCATGATTACATGTATCTTCTATAATACTCATGTTTCTTCACCCTCGTGGGCATGTATATGGTTCTTCATCTTGATTGATGTATAGGTATTTCTCTTTAACCTTTTTCAGCCTGTTACACTAATCTTTGATACGCCTCACCATTTTTATTATCAATTCCGATATTCTCTACTCATGACACCTTATTAACTCTTTATACGTATATATTTCCTTACCTTTAACACTTCCGATATCAATCATCAAATTGAACATCATGCTCCATAAATCCTTAACACAATTCCTAGATACTTAATCGTTTACATAGATCACTCAATTACATAATCATGATTATCCAGGACGGGTAATTGGCTCTGACACTAACTCTGAGAACTATCACTGATACTCTATACTCTCCTTAACTCTCAGTCTCTAATGACCTTATCCTAGAACCATTGTTACAAGGTACTATGCTATGGGTTAATTCTAGATCAAGGCCTACTGCTCACATGTCCAACTAGGAAACACTTACAAACTCACAAGCAACACTCAGTCAATACTAATACTCAAGACACAGACATAATCATAAGTCACTAATTATCATACTAACAAGGGATCCTCAAAGGAAATAAGCTCAAAAGGAACTGGATCAAGGACGGAAGGTATCTTTACTGCTAGTAAAGAAAAGAAGCGATGGAACAAAGTCCTGGAATAACAGAAATAGATAAGTCTTGAGATGATACTTTAAGAACCAATTTAAGATACAACCTGATAATCATACACGTCTGCCAGAAATCATGACACACAGAATTCTTGCCACGCCAGTAAGCATAGATGCGATGAACGACAGGTTCCGTAACTAAGGTATGCAACCCTATAATCATGTCATCTAGAATACTCGCCACGCCAACCGGTATGGCTGCGAGAACTCTAAATCTCATAACTAAAGTATGTACATCCAAGTTAGGTTCCTACGTTCTCGTCACGACAGCTAATATGGCTGCGATAAACTCTAGGTTCCATAACCAAAGTAGACGTTTTTACCTTTCTCACTGTCCTCATCAATATATGTCATCAGATGATACCGTAAGTTTTAGTCCATAAAATTCATCTCAATTTGAAATCAACTCAACAACGATACCAGGAATTAAAGTTAACAACTGGTCAACAAGAATCAAACTCAACAATGATACCAAGAATTTTAATTTAATAACTGATCACAAGGATCAAGTTCAGTAACAACAACCGAGAGTGGACGGGAACAAGAAAAAGATTTAAATTGGAAAATATAATAAGATTCTCAAGGGGTCGTCCCAGGAATCTCTCAAGAATTTGTGATTGAGTATTCTCTCTCATCCCAGTATCCTATGTCCTATATTCAATAGCAGGCACGTAGTAGTACAACTATGACGTCGCACTATTACGACATCGCACAACTAGCGAAGTCAGACCTGCATGGGCCACCACTAAAAACGTGTCATGACCCGCACCCGGTTTAGGGGCACGAGAGCGTGGGTACGTCCAGCCTACGCCGCAGCATCGGCGGTAGAACGCTGTCTAGGTCAAGTACTATCTAAACAATCTCACGCTAGTATCCAACTCCATAAGGAGACGTGGATATCAAAAATAAATCTAGAAATACTCAATCACAACTACAGCACGATAGGAAATGAAGAAATAAAAGAATACAACACAAGTCTAATGACACAATAAGCATACCTGCAATCAGTAACATCCAATCCCCCAAGTGTGTTGGAAACCAGTCTACTAAGGTCACAGTCTGGAAAAATATTTTCCAGTCAGGAAGGAGCAAAGTACATCTCTAAATAGCAGTTCTATATAAATGACATAAACTATGTAGCAGTTCTAGATGGAAACATACCAGATGCATGTAGAAGTACGAGAAAGGTACAATGAGAGAAATACTGGAAATACTGTAAGTAAATACAGGAAAAGAAACAATATGTCCATGAGCAAGAACCTATGACTAAGTGTGTTGAGTACTAGCTTTAACATGTGATCGGCTTGGGAACTTGATCAGGCTGGTTACATGTGATTAGCTATGATTCACGAAGGTCAGGCTAACCGTTGGTTAGCTATGATACATGTAGAGGTCAGGCTAATCACACGTAACAGCTATGAGGCACGGAGATGGTCAGGCCGCACCCGACGTGAGATGTGGGGTGAGCTATGATGCATGTAAAGTTGGGTATGATCACATATCTACACTAAGTACTCCCCAAACCCCCGACTGGTATAGTAGATCCAATTATGGTACGCTATGGCACGGAATTCCCTAGGAAGGTAGCAAATCTCCCCGGGAATCAGTGTCTGTACATGTACAAGATAACAAGGAAAACAAGTCTTGTACAGGCTACACCATGAATAAGGATTAACATCTCATGACAAGATCCGTGTATACCAATCTGTGTAACCAACGTGTCAGGAACATGGATATTTACACTAGATACAGTGAACATAGGAGATATCATAAATTAAAAACTAATCAGAGAATGTACTTGCCTTGGGTCCTTAGCTGGTAATGTCAATGTCCTGTCCCAGAGTACCGTCTGTAAGAACCAACAGTCCTAAAAATATTTCAAATACAACATTGGCATCAGATGCTATACTACACACACAATCAAATACCTAACTCAGGGCTATGCCTGGCATGGAACTCAGTCAACTAGGGTCGTCTAGTTAGACAGACATCTATAACACATTATACCTATTTAACTAACATTAACACCTACAATATTACTTGCACCAAAAATAAATACATATACAATATATATGTACCTTTTAATTCATGTATAATATATATATATATATATAGGTTGAACAATATATTTACCCTATATATTAATTTTATATATTAAAATATGCTAAGTAGGTATACAAAATACATGTATATACATTTACAAGTTATTTTAAAATATACTAAGTATGTATACAAAAGCATAAATATACATATACCAATAATTAAATTAATACACTTATGAGTTATACTATCATATATACACATATATATATAAGTGTTTATTAAATAGATTTATGTACTGTATATATATAGGTGACAAAATATACAGGTGTTATTTCTTATACATATATATATACACTAATGAAATGTACTTATACCATATATGTATTCAAATACATATATATATGTAAACCAAAATACCAAAACAAGTATATATATATATATCTAAATAAATATGCATATTTATTTATATACCAAATTAATAATTACCTACATATACAAAATACAGATATACATATATACCAATTTAACAATAATATATATATATATATATATATATATATATATATATATATACTAAAATACGTATTTATATATATATGCATATGCCAATTATATGTAAACTATACCTTACATTGATTTATATACACTGTACACCATTCATTAATTACAAATGTTCTCTATTCATTATGTACATTACTATACATTATATAAACTACACATATACATGTATTACAGGAAAAGGAAAAAGAGGAGGAGGAGCTTACTGTGATGGGGTCGGAGTCTCGCCGGAGGGAGAGCTGGCCGGCGGGGGAGTAATGGTGGTGGTGTTATATGATGAAGATGGAGGTGGTGGTGTTGATGTAGAGAGCAGCGGCCGCCGGGGTAGTGCAGGGTCGGCAGGCCGGAGCAATGGCCGGGGAGGAGGTTAAAGAGCAGAGGGAGCGGGGTCGCCGGACTGAGGAGGCCGGGCGGATGCTGCAGCAGGAGGTGGTCGGCTTGCTTGGTTGGCCACCGGGGAGTCGCAGCCGGAGGACAGCAACTGGAGTAGCGCAGCGGAAGGAGGCCGGAGGTCGGGCAATGGAGGCTCAGAGGTGCCGATGGGGGTGGTGCTGGATCGATGGTGGTGGTGCTCGGTGGAGAAACGGGAGAGAGGAGGATCAGCAAGGCGGAGGAAGGAAGAGCTCGCCGCCGGAGTTGTTGGACTCGACTGGGGAGGTCGGGTGGATGGGAGGAGTACGGTGGGGAGTTGGCCGCCGGAATGCAGTGGGGGTGGACTCCGTCGAGACGAGGCGGCGGAGCCTGAACAGAGGCCAGGGTCGACTGTCGGAGTATAGGCCGGAGTCGAAGGGGGTCGCCGGACGCTGAGCAGCGGGGTGGCGAAGGAGCAGCGGCTCGACGGGAAGAGGGCCGCCGGAGTCGAGCGTCGCCGGGCGCGGAGGAGATTGTAGGTGGAGGGAGAATGATGGGAGGAAGAGCAGTCGGAGGACAGCAGCGGTCCGCCGGATGGAGAAGGCCGCCGGGGGTGAACAGTGGTGATGGGGGATGAATAGTGTTCCCCCCCCTCTTTAATTCAAATGAAGAATTTCAATAAAAGAAGAAGGAGAAGGAGAAAAAGAAGAAGAAAAGAGAAGAAGAAGAGAAAGAAAAATAAGAAACGGGGGCTACGGTTTGGGGAAGCTTGGGGGTGTGTTTCCCTAGGTTAAATTTTTGAGATTAGGGCTTGATAGTACATTAAATAGTAAGAGGGTGTTAAATCAAGGGTTGTGATTGACCCCCTTTAAATGAGGGGTCCAGATTGGACATGGAGAATTTCTTCATGGGGGTGAGGGTGAGAGATTTAATTAAATTATTATTAGGCTCCCTCATTATTTTAAACAATGGGGTGTTGACACAAAATACCAATTTGCAAATTAGCCCCCTTAAATTTGGGTATTTGCACAAACACATAAAATGATGAAAATTTGGCAGGCGATTCGGGGTCCGGTGTTTTGTAGGGTCAGGGGCGCTGTATGATCGGTATGGGCTCAATTTGTAGGGCACTGGAATTAAATTGGAATTTACGGAATCAGATAAAATGGTATCCTCAAATTAAATAGAAATAAATGCAAGTTGTGTTCAACAATTAATTAGGAGTACATGGGACCAAAATCAGGTCAGGTCATCAATACCAATATTGGAGAAGACTCAGAACAGGATATTACCCTAATTTGGGTCGCACGAAAAATAGGTCGAGATTGTCTCCAATTTAAATTGGAACGCACAACGATGCAAAATAGGGATTTATTAAATAAACGTCCGCGACGATTTTTGTGCGGCTAGAAATAATGCACAGAGAGCATAATTATAAGTTGCAAAAATAGCAGAATGGAAGGCGGGCATGTCTAGGGCAAGATTGTGAAATTTGTTGGAAGACAAAAGTCTGGATAGTGCTCCAAATATCGAAGCGAAGGCAATGCGCAATAATTAATTAAAATACAGTAATTAATTACAACTCCAAGAATTAAATTCTAAATAAATAGTTAAATACAAAATTTCCACAATTCCGACAGGTGCTCATCTACTGGGCTTCTAGGTCAAGTCTACCATCATAAACACAATGAACACTATATATAATATAATATATTAAAGTACACATCACATAGTTATTTAATTTAAATATATACTATTCATGCAATTAATTAATTATAACTACAATAATATTAAATATTGTAAAAAGTCGAAAATACCCCTATTTTCAGAATGTGGTAGTGACAACATTGCCGCCTCCCAACACAGTGTTTCACATTGGGTGCAACACCCCACACTCCGAATAATCCCGTGGCACAATGCCCCAACAGTGGCACAATACCCTCGCATATGCAGTTGTTCGGTTTTGAACCACAACTGCTCGCTTTGCAAGACAAAGCGACCCAGTGATACTCGTGCACGGATGCATGCTCGCTCGTCCAGATTCCTGGTATTTTCATTATATCATTCCAACTTATATAATTCCAACCGTCCAAGTATAATCCCAATTATCCAACCGACTGCCTCAAATGTATAACCCAACTATCGTACCAACTATCCAACGCGTAAATCATATCAAGCCACAATCCTATCAAGCCAACGACGTACACTCTATGCACGCCTCAGTGTAGTGATTGTCACGCCCCAATCTCCCGCGAGCTCGATCGTCCCCGCTGAATGTGAATCACCACGTTACAGCTCTCCCGCAGGACAATCGTTCCCATCGGGACGTGATGCCGTGCAAGCCTAAGGTGCGCTTGCACAAGGCCAAAGCTTTGATACAAGGGCAAGTAAGCTATTCGATACTGAAGCAGCGGCATATATTGCAGAAAAGTAAAGAACACAATGGCACATGATAAACAAGCTCTCTTTATTGATAATTGAAAGTGTTACAAGCGGCGCATGGCCGAGGTTACATAACACTCAAGCACTCTTCTCTCGATTACAATATCACCGTTCCATACATTATGTCCCTCTATATATAAGCAGCTCAAAGCAGGCACAAACTCGATGCGGCTCCTGGCATCGACTCCAGATTTCCGGCTCCTTGGGATGAGGCACGGCTATCGCTTCCTCAGACGAATGAGCACCTGAGAACAAGCAAACTGTTGGTGGGTCAGCACTTTATGCAAGTACTGGTGAGATAAAACAACTGAACAGAAGCTACACCCCCTGAAACCCACACTAAGTAATCATGTGGCAAAACATTGCATTACTAGTGATCTTGCTAGTTTTACTTAGGTTCTTTACATGCAGTTCTATAGCAGAGTCTTATTACTTTGTTTGGAAACATGTCTTTTGAAAACATAATCAAACAACCAACCAATCGAGGCAACCAATTCAAGCACGAGGAATCCTGTTCGGGTGTGCGCAGCGTGTTCGGTGAACTATATGCACGGATTCTAGGGACAGGCAGCATTTAGGGACTATCATTCAAGCTAGCACACAAGTTAACTATCAATCAGAAGTCGGTCCCCGAGTAACTCAGGATTGGTAGCGGTAATCCAGCTAGCCAATGACTCACATTCTGATTCTATTAGCAGCTGTGACGCATGGTTGCACATTACTGCCGAAGCAGCCGTAGCCAAGGTTCAGCTCTGCACTAATAGTCTCATTGTCCGACCGAATGCAATGCATGAAACGCTAACGGGTGGTCCCTATGATGCAGACAAAATGAATAAGCAGGCCTATGTATAAACTGATATTTCTTACCCACGGCCGAACGGTTATCCCTGCAGCAGACATACAAGTTAGCAACAATTGCATAAACATATATGTTTTACCGTTCTTTAGTTTCCTGTCCGTCTCTGCATCAAACAGTTAGGTATGCAAGAAGGCTAGCCTAGCATGCTCCCTAACGACCTGAATGCAGCTTATCTCCGTACACTTCTCTAATGCAGACTCGACTCTTCTCAACAGAAGCACCGCCTCCCTCTAATAGCCACGCCCCCCGAGATCCCGAAGGACCTTATTAAGCAAGGGCGCACTATTAGTCTCCCCCATCGCATCACCATCCTCCCCCCAATATCCACGCCCCCTCAATGATCCCGAAGGACCGGACAAGGGCGCGTTATTGGACTCCCACATTTCGTTTGTCCTCCATCCACCGCAAGCACCCACATAGTCTCTTAGCACATCTCTTTCACACAACACACAACATGACAAGCATATTCCTAATAGCCGCACCCCTTGGCTCCGCCCTAGATCCCGAAGGACCGGACGTCAGGCGGGCTACTAGTCTAGCACACACAAGACAAGCATTTACTCTCATATCGAAACAAGCATTCAAGACAATCCATATGAACACGATGACAAGCAAACATATGAACGATCTTTTAGTTTAGACTAGCATGGCACGGGTCTATTATCACATCAAGTAAATATACAGTTCTATCTTCTTAGCATAGCAATGGTTCTATCTCATTTTAGACAAGTATACATATTCTCTTAGTTTAGGCAGCATATTCGTTTCGATGACAAGCTATGTGAGTTCTCTTATTAGCATACTGAGTCGGTTCTATCATTCTTCTTATTAAACGATCCTCTTAGCATGCAAGCATTTAAAAACTCAGATTCATTATTAAGTCGTGCAAGAATCAGAGAATGCAGTTCTGCCCACTCACCTTGATTAATCGGTCGGGAACTCTCCGAGAAGACTTCCGTTCGAGCAAGCAAGTCGATCCCACTTGTACATAGTGCCGACGCGGAGCGGGGCACTACATACTTACCCACCAACAAAGAGTTTCGTCCTCGAAACTCAAGGAGAAACTCACGAAACCATAAAGCAGTGATAGTCCTCATCCCTCGCCATCCCAAATCAAAACTCAGGCAATCACAACTCAATAAAACTCTAGCCAACAAAATCACAAATCACATCTCAAGCAATGAAAACCAAATCCAGAAAACTTTTGCCGGCAACTTTGAGAATATTTACGGACTCATTGTATGGAACGTTCATTGCATCTCAAATCAGGCAAATCTCAGAGTTGGAAGCAACGGAATGGGCAAAGAATCGAGTCGCTCTGATACCATTATGTCACGCCCCAATCTCCCGCGAGCTCGATCGTCCCCGCTGAATGTGAATCACCACGTTACAGCTCTCCCGCAGGACAATCGTTCCCATCGGGACGTGATGCCGTGCAAGCCTAAGGTGCGCTTGCACAAGGCCAAAGCTTTGATACAAGGGCAAGTAAGCTATTCGATACTGAAGCAGCGGCACATATTGCAGAAAAGTAAAGAACACAATGGCACATGATAAACAAGCTCTCTTTATTGATAATTGAAAGTGTTACAAGTGGCGCATGGCCGAGGTTACATAACGCTCAAGCACTCTTCTCTCGATTACAATATCACCGTTCCATACATTATGTCCCTCTATATATAAGCAGCTCAAAGCAGGCACAAACTCGATGCGGCTCCTGGCATCGACTCCAGATTTCCGGCTCCTTGGGATAAGGCACGGCTATCGCTTCCTCAGACGAACGAGCACCTGAGAACAAGCAAACTGTTGGTGGGTCAGCACTTTATGCAAGTACTGGTGAGATAAAACAACTGAACAGAAGCTACACCCCCTGAAACCCACACTAAGTAATCATGTGGCAAAACATTGCATTACTAGTGATCTTGCTAGTTTTACTTAGGTTCTTTACATGCAGTTCTATAGCAGAGTCTTATTACTTTGTTTGGAAACAAGTCTTTTGAAAACATAATCAAACAACCAACCAATCGAGGCAACCAATTCAAGCACGAGGAATCCTGTTCGGGTGTGCGCAGCGTGTTCGGTGAACTATATGCACGGATTCTAGGGACAGGCAGCATTTAGGGACTATCATTCAAGCTAGCACACAAGTTAACTATCAATCAGAAGTCGGTCCCCGAGTAACTCAGGATCGGTAGCGGTAATCCAGCTAGCCAATGACTCACATTCTGATTCTATTAGCAGCTGTGACGCATGGTTGCACATTACTGCCGAAGCAGCCGTAGCCAAGGTTCAGCTCTGCACTAATAGTCTCATTGTCCGACCGAATGCAATGCATGAAACGCTAACGGGTGGTCCCTATGATGCAGACAAAATGAATAAGCAGGCCTATGTATAAACTGATATTTCTTACCCACGGCCGAACGGTTATCCCTGCAGCAGACATACAAGTTAGCAACAATTGCATAAACATATATGTTTTACCGTTCTTTAGTTTCCTGTCCGTCTCTGCATCAAACAGTTAGGTATGCAAGAAGGCTAGCCTAGCATGCTCCCTAACGACCTGAATGCAGCTTATCTCCGTACACTTCTCTAATGCAGACTCGACTCTTCTCAACAGAAGCACCGCCTCCCTCTAATAGCCACGCCCCCCGAGATCCCGAAGGACCTTATTAAGCAAGGGCGCACTATTAGTCTCCCCCATCGCATCACCATCCTTCCCCCAATATCCACGCCCCCTCAATGATCCCGAAGGACCGGACAAGGGCGCGTTATTGGACTCCCATATTTTGTTTGTCCTCCATCCACCGCAAGCACCCACATAGTCTCTTAGCACATCTCTTTCACACAACACACAACATGACAAGCATATTCCTAATAGCCGCACCCCTTGGCTCCGCCCTAGATCCCGAAGGACCGGACGTCAGGCGGGCTACTAGTCTAGCACACACAAGACAAGCATTTACTCTCATATCGAAACAAGCATTCAAGACAATCCATATGAACACGATGACAAGCAAACATATGAACGATCTTTTAGTTTAGACTAGCATGGCACGGGTTTATTATCACATCAAGTAAATATGCAGTTCTATCTTCTTAGCATAGCAATGGTTCTATCTCATTTTAGACAAGTATACATATTCTCTTGGTTTAGGCAGCATATTCGTTTCGATGACAAGCTATGTGAGTTCTCTTATTAGCATACTGAGTCGGTTCTATCATTCTTCTTATTAAACGATCCTCTTAGCATGCAAGCATTTAAAAACTCAGATTCATTATTAAGTCGTGCAAGAATCAGAGAATGCAGTTCTGCCCACTCACCTTGATTAATCGGTCGGGAACTCTCCGAGAAGACTTCCGTTCGAGCAAGCAAGTCGATCCCACTTGTACATAGTGCCGACGCGGAGCGGGGCACTACAGTGATTCCCATTGTTTCAGCCCAAGTGTTCAAGCCTTTTACGTGTTTTCCATATTATTAGGCATGAAGGAGTAGAGGAGAAGGGAAAGAGCCCACTCACAATGTTTGATCCCGTTAGGCATCCTGTCCTGCCGATACGGCCAATCCCTTGAACCCGTGGTCCGATGCAAGCGCGATCTACTCAACTGGTATGACCGTGCGAGCAGGCCGTGCTCTCCAAATCATCCGCCCGATCGGATTAAGGAAGACGGCATTATCGCTTCCATTCAGCTATTCAGTACTGTTCGGAATGAACACCTGATTTCCATCGAACCCGCTAGCTATCTGCACATTAAAACCAACTCGATTAATCCTTCTTCCTAAAATCCAACATTTCAAATGTAACCAGCATTTGATTATTCAATCCGACTCAGCGTAACGCTCCGAGCGTTTGCGGGGCATTACAGTAACTGTCTTTGCTGTTGTGGTGCCTGGTGAAAAGGTGCCCTAGCTGGATTCTGGTGTTGCTGTGGCGGCTGAAAAGGTCTGGACTGGAAATGAGGACGTTTGGCAGATACTGTACTACTGTTGGCCCCCAGAAAAGAATTACGGCCTCTTTTGGGCTTCAAACCCATCTCCCGCTCAACCTTGCGTGCCTCCGCAAGTATCTCCTGTCACGCCCCGATCCCGAAAGGGTCAATCGTCCTCGCTGGATCCTTCACGGAACCGATTCGTCCTCGCTGGGGCGTGATGCCGTACGAGCCTGGAGTTGCGCTCGTATAAGGCAAGAACTTGCAGTTATAGGAACCCACTTTGAAACACAATTTAGAAAACACATTCACAGATAATTAAACACAAGTGCAGGAAGGAAACATGCTTTTTCATTAATAATTCAGAGTAATTTACATAGAGTCTACATTGATGCGCCTTCTCGGCTACTTGAATTACATTAGAAAAGATAACTCAAAATGCAGGGCGCGCTCCATTAGATAGTCCCCGTTGTCCATACATTATGCCCTTGTATAGGTTAAAAGTCCAAGCCTCCAAATGATCTGACTTCAATTATACTTCAAAATAGAGGTGCTCCTAACGCCTCTTCGTCTATCCACTAGCGTTGCACCATCTGAGTGCCTGAAATAGTTGCCCACAACATGGGTCAGTACTCAACTTGTACTGGTAAGCGGGATGAATCCCACTCGACTAAATCGACACTAGCTTATTAGGGGCGAGCATGCATTAAGATTACTTCTATAAAGAAGCAAGTGAATTCAATTCATATCAGTTGCATGTTTTGATAGAAATGAAAAATAGCATTGAATCCAACCAGTGCATCGATTGCTTACTCAACCGATGCACGCCTTCCCTGCAACAAAACACAAGTATACTTACCATCTGCACAAGACAATAAATTAGCATGTGTTCTATTCTATGCGGTCATTGGTGTGATCGACACCTTAGGGACATATTCCGAGCATTAACGGCGCGCCCTATCAGCCCGGGTAGCAAGCCCCGCTGGAGGTCCCGCAATGCATCGTGACGAACACGAATCAATATTTCCCTCCGGATCAATACGGTTCCAGTGCCCCGGAAAGCCGTTTCGAGGAAATGATAAACCTTGTGCACAAGTTGTCCCAGACCATGCAAATGCATGAACATTTTATATCTCACACAATGCATCGAATTAAACAGATAAAGTAAAGCAGTAATATATATATCTTATGCAACAGTTCATATTTTCTCAATACGGTGTTCCGATTTTGATATCCCATGGGTCCAAACTCTATCCGAGGCACCAGGCCGTAACCAACAACCAAATTCCCATTTCAACCAACTAAATTTATAAGGTGTGCAAGCATATAGTAAAATTAGTCTACAATTCCCATGTTCCTTTCTTAGTGGCTGGCATGCATTGTGGCTAAGCATTTCCTAGGCGTCCAACCGGGCATCATCGAGTGAACGTTTGAAACATTAGAGATGTTGGCGTGAAGAAGTAGGAAAGAAGGGACCAAACCACTCACAGGTTAAGAAAAAAGTTGCTAAAACAAGGAATCCCGCCTAGCGATGATCAAACGTCAGTTACGCGGACCTGCAACAGCACGAGCACCGAGTTAGAATTCTTGCCTATCCTTCCTTGCCGAACTCCCCAAAATTCAAGCTCTAATCAATAAAACCAACAGCGAAAACCAAGCAACTCGAAAGCAACACCAAATTAAATCCCAAAGCGGCAATCAAGAAAACCAAGCAACCAAACATAAAAACTATTGGACTCATTTCAATAGAGGCCTTTCCATGAGTTGGAAAGGATCATCGCATTTCGTCCGTGGCAATAAGATGCCGAAGATCTAAGCATACTCTGACGGACTAGCCACAAGCCCAATTATATAGTGCACATCCCGGTCGGATCAGGATTTGAGGTACTACATCTCCGAGTATGTCTCATAAAAAGATAGAATGAGGATCTTCACTTCCCAGTTTAGACCCTTATGGAAACGAATAGCCCGAACCTCCGGCTCTCTCACCAAATACTCTGCAATCGGCTTAATCTGCCAAACTTCGCAACGTACTCCTCCACAGACATGCTCCCCTGAATGAGACTCTCAAACTGCCTCCCCCAAGTCTAGCTTGTCTGCCCGAGCATAGAAGTTCTTCTTGAAGAGGTCCTTGAATACCTTCCAAGACTGTTCTGCGTCAACATGAATCAGCTCATTCCTGAACCAAGTGTGAGCGACGTCGAACAGTTGAAGTCCTACCGCCTCAACCTTCAGATCCTCAGAAAGACAGGACACCCTCATAAGACGCTCAATGTCTTTGAGCCAATCATCTGTCATACCCCGATTTTGCCGAATCGTAGGGGCGTCCTCCGGCGTGACCGCCGTGCGGGCCTGGGGTTGCGCCCACACAAGGCTTTAATGTTTTGCACAACAAGCACATATTCAGAGTACACAGATAAATTGAAACACAGATTTGAAATATGGAAAAGTTCTCTTTATTGATAATGAACATCTATTACAAACTCTTGAACGAGTCAGCTAAATTATCGTACGGGCTTACAAAAGTGTTGACTCAAAATGCGATAGCAGTTCTGTACATTACATCCCTTAACTAAACTTTAAAATGATATAGACCTCCGGGCTGGAGGACGGCTTTGCCATGAAGCTGCATTGTATATAAAGTTATAAGCTTCTTTCTTCAAGTACTTCAAAAGCAGCATGATCAGGATGCGCCAACAGCTGGACTGGATCGGGAAGACGACTTCGGCTCCTCGCTCGGTTCGCCTTAGTGCGGAGAACCTGTTTCAACGAGGGTCAGCATGTCGAAATATACTGGTGAAGGCGAGCTAACCGAACTATGCCAATCAACATGTTGTTTTAATGAAGCATGCATATTTTGTGGATTTTTATCTTGCCTTAGTTCATTTACAAGTAAGCATCATATAGAATTTACTGAAATGAACTTGCCACCGTTCGGTAGATTTTACCTGCCTGTCTGAATTACCTGTACAATACTTACCATGCCTTCCCTGCCACAAAGACACAAGTTAGTTGCAACAGGTTTAAATATACAGAGGATCACTGGCATAATACCATGAAGGACGATTTATAGTCTCAGGACGGAAGGGTGTGCAACGTGGGTGGCGAGCTCCCGCTGCACGCCTTATTCCGACGATGCAGACGACTATACAGACGTTCCATCCTGATCGGATCGGTCCCAGTGCCCTGGCATCGTTCGTAGGAACGAGAAACCTTGTGCACAAGTTGTCCGTGATCGAACGATATGTTAACTGATTTAGCAGATCATGCAGTTGAGGCAACACGAGTACAAGACAAGCATAATTTTGTGATTTATTTTGCAGAGCCTCACTGAACAATTAAGCGCATACAATATGTTCTATACTTAGCAGAATTCATAGAACATTTATAAATGAACTAGCATGCAGTATGATAACCGTTCGGTCAAATTTAGTTGACAAGCAATATTCTCAAGTCTATTCCCTTTTTATCTTGATATCTTTTATTATTACTTGGTATCGTTTGATCGGGGCAAAGAAGAATGCAAGATTTTAGGGTGTAAAGCTTGGAAGCAGGGCTAGCTAATCGGGATGGTAGCCACTCACTTCGTTGGTTGGAAGGGAGAAGGAAAGAGGCGCTTCAAGACTCCGCTCGTAAGCCGCCTACTGCTTGTTCACCTACATCACGAACAGCTCGATCAATACCTCTTCCTCTCTTTCCATACTAGGAATTGAAATGTAGTACAATGAACGAAAGCAATGAAATCCATCAAAACCGTTCAAGAAAAACAAGCAAATCCCAAAACCAACTAAAAGCACAAAAGCAACAAGCGACATCGAAATCCGAGGCAATAAAAGATAGCAGCGGAGAGGTCCCTCCTGACTCTGCCGCTAAGCCGATCCTTGGGGCACGGTCCACTGAATATGGGAATCGATTCTGAAGAAATAAATCCATAACGAGGACGAGTTCTTATTTCAATCTATCCTGATCGAACGATACCGTCTTGTGTTTCTTAGTCGCGCTCTCCGTACTGGAAGAACGGGGCGCTACATCCTACCCAACTAATTGGAAGTTTTGTCCCAAAACTTAGGAATAGAACCAACCGTTAGGGATTATTCTGTTGAGGCAGAGCTTAAAGGGGAGCGGACAATCCCGAGATACGTGGTCCCGTCCGCCACAGTTGAAGCATAGACCTTTTCGGCGATAACAATTGGCAGTAGTATGCCCCGACTTTTTGTAGAAATTATAGAATGGTCTCGGGTTGCCCTTTTGATGGCCACCATTGTTTTGATGCTTTACAGCATTGTTTCCTCTATCATTGCGTTGGCGTTTGTGACTGGATGTATGCACAGCACCGACAACAACATGAGGATATTGTGGTTTTAGTGATAGAGCGTGATTCATGACTTCACGCATTGTACGATACTGATGAACGACTACATGTGCATGGATTGCAGGGCGTAGTCCACCTTCAAACCTTCTTGCTCGACTCGCTACATCAAGTAAATAGGCCCTAGCGAATTTGGAGAGTCGGTTGAATTCGGCAGAGTACTGTTTGACTGTCATGCTGCCTTGCCTCAGTTGCACGAACTTGTTCTCTATTTGATGTTGTACTGGAGGGGGTATAAACTCCTCTTCGAACGCGGCATGAAAAGTCATCCACGAGATCGCCTCTTCTCCGTGATCAAATTGGAGAGATCGTCGATGCACGTCCCACTAATCGTGCGTGTTGAGGCGGAGCTGTAGTTGTGCGCAGACGATGCGCTTCTCTTCGGGGACCTCTAGCAGAGCGAAGTGATCTTCAAGTTCGGCCAACCAATCTAGAGCTACTACTGGGTCCTCAGTCCCGTTGAATGGGGTATTGCAGACTTTCTTGAAGTGGCCAAAGTCGAAGACAGAAGCACATATACAAGACATAATGTTGTGAACATCGCCTGACCATCGCCTGTACAATCATTCCACAATTGTAGCCACTTGGCACATTTTTACTGTTTCAGAGAGAGAGGCTTGAGCGACTTATAATCTCGGCTATACGCCGCCTGTAACACTTGTTCATATCAATAAAAGAGCTTGTTTTACTTCAACTAGTGTTTCAATGCTTCCGCTATATTTGTCGACTCAGTGAACCTGTTATCGAATTGCTATGCGTTCATGACTCCGCTGCACTTGGACAATCGGTGTGACTCTGTGGCTTAGAACTCTTGCCGCCATCCAATGAACCATGGCCTTGCACGGGCGTGGATCACGCTCGTGCGATATCACGCCCGGATGGGTTAAGCGATCGTTCCGTAGGAGCGCTGGCGAGGGTGATTCCCGCCTAGCGGGAACGGTTGGTTGACGTGTTCACGCTAGAAGTGCACTTCGAAAGTGCGCATGATCCAGTCTAAGCGATATGCTAAGATCGACGCTTGTGCAAGTGAATATCCAAATACAACAAGTACAATGACTTGTCTAGGATTGCCTCAACCCTAGATCACTGCTTGTCCTCAGTAAGTCTCGAGGACGAGACTTTTTCTGAGTTGGGTAGGATGTAACATCCCGTTCTGCTCAAGCAGACTGCCGACTCAATCGGCAGTAGTGAAGCTATCCCGACCCGCTTTGCCTCGAACGAGAAGCAAAGGATATCCAGACTTGCCCCTACAGGAATCCGACTTAGGCTTTCAGAGGCTTGCTTGACGTATCGCTCTACCGAGGCAAATCATCGCTAAGGTGGTGAACTTGTCTTTGCTTAGCCAGCACACATAAAATCTGGAATGATACATGCTAGTCGCTAGGTGAATCATCCCCTGCATGCTAATAAATCCAACGCACCTAGCTAAGGGAATAATCCCAACTTGTATTGCTTGCTAGAATATGGAAATGAAATACTGCTTATATTCAGACCCTCGCATGCTATGTCCCTTAACGGTTTCATCTCTCGGTTTACCTTCGGGTCCGAGCAAACGTGCCTGCTTATGTTCCTTAGAAACGCATGCTTGTCTGCTTGAATGTTACCATGTTTTCATCCAAATCCCGGAAGACTACTACGTAGTCGTTTCGTGCCTGAATGAACCTGCAAGTATCCGGGACCATTAGGTCGCCAAGGCTATCCCCGAACCAGGGGCATGCATCAGGGTAACGAATACTGAATGTGAATCCTTTAACGTGACAACTGAATAATAATCACATCAAGTCTACATCTGAACGAGAATCATGTCACGTAATAAATGAATCTCAGCTCTTGGAGCAAACGCTCGTTCAGATCACGAATCATGGATTATCATTCAAGTTGTGGATTTGAAACCGACCCTGACCTGCATGTCATAGACAACTTATAAAAAGGTGATCTTCGGATCTTGTTCCACGGGCGATCACCGGGGCACTGGGACCGATCCGATCCGGATGGAAGTCACGATAGTCTCACATACGGACAGGGTGGCGTGTAGCGCCTCACGTGCTTCGTTGCACACCATCCTTGTTCAAAGACTAAACGGTCCTTTATGGCTATGCCAGCGACTAACGTTGATATAGATAAGTCATCCTCGCTTAGCGGCTATCTGCATGCGAGTCATTGCATCGCATCAAGAAACAACTGAACACCTGAACGATCATGTTAAAATGACCCTCGTGTTGCATATGCTACGCCTCCTGAATGTTATACTTGCCTGTGCTTGAATTAACAATGTTGCCTCAATGTTTGCCTTGGACAGTGAAGGAGATGGTAAGTTGGTAAGTCTCGCCGTGTTTCCTCTCATGTTGTACGGCGCACTGCCTGACACGTTAGGCTATTCAATATTTGTATGAAACTGATCCTAAGGCAACTAGAAAGACAACTTAATAGTTGGTGCACGGAACTTATATTTCGTATTTGGATTTGTCGAGCGGGCAAGTAGCTTCCCCACCAGTGCATTCAATGTACTGATAATCCACCAGTTTGTATGCAGGGTACGGGAGAACCTTGTTCGGTGCGGATGCCTCCAACATGCGTGCTAAGGCGTGGACATCACTCCGAAGCAACGGTGCATCCGGAACAGAAGCACATATACAAGATATAATGTTGTGAACATCGCCTGACCATCGCCTGTACAATCATTCCACAATTGTAGCCACTTGGCACGCTTTTACTGTTTCAGAGAGAGAGGCTTGAGCGACTTGTAATCTCGGCTATACGTCGCCTGTAACACTTGTTCATATCAATAAAAGAGCTTATTTTACTTCAACTAGTATTTTAATGCTTCCGCTATATTTGTCGACTCAGTGAACCTGTTATCGAATCGCTATGCGTTCATGACTCCGCTGTACTCGGACAATCGGTGCGACTCTGTGGCTTAGAACTCTTGTCGCCAGCCAATGAACCATGGCCTTGCATGGGCGTGGATCACGCTCGTGCAGCATCACGCCCGGATGGGTTAAGTGATCGTTCTGCGGGAGCGCTGGCGAGGGTGATTCCCGCCTAGCAGGAACGGCCGAAATAGCCTGCGGGAGATCGGGGCGTGACATCTATCTAGCAATATAATGAACCACCAATAATGATAATATACTCAATCACAGATCTAAGATAGAAATGATCACGAATCAGATAAAGAATAGAAATAATCACATACAACTCATGAGTCTAAAATAATACATCAATGAGTCTGAAAGAATGCTAACAAATAAGCTCGAGACAAATCCAGTACAAGAAATACTAAGATGGTACTAATCCCGGGTCCTCTATCTCAGTCGGGATAGTCATTTCTGAGCCAGGTTCTCTGACTCTAAGCCCACAATATCCTGGGGTCCATAATGTGTAGGGTACCACTCCTCAGTATCATTTGGAAAAAAATATATCCAGTCAGGAAAAGAGCAGAGTATATCTCTAACAGCAGTTCTAATCAATGATAAAAACTATGTAACAGTAAATAGATATGAATATACAAGATGCACAATAGATACGAGAGATATACAATAAGAAAATACAGGAATGAATACAATAATGAACAATATATCAATGAACGAAAATACTAATGACAAAGTGTGTGAGTACTAGCTTTAACATATGATCGACTTGGGAACATGATGTAATACCCCGTTCCGTTTCAGCGGACTGCCGACTCAAAATGGCAAAAGTACAACTGTCCCGACCCGCTTTGCCTCAAACGAGAAGCAAAGGATGTCCAGACTTGTCCCTACAGGAATTCAACTTAGGCTTTCAGAGGCTCGCTTGACGTATCGCTCTACCGAGGCGAATCATCGCTAAGGTGGGTGGCTACGATGAACTTGTCTTTGCTTAGCCAGCACACATAAAATCTAGAATGTTCATGCTAGTTGCTAGGTGAATCACCCCCTGCATGCTAATAAGAATCCAACGCACCTAGCTAAGGGAATAATCCCAACTTGTATTGCTTACGCTAGAACATGGAATTTGAAATACTGCTTATATTCAGACCCTCGCATGCTAAGTCCCTATCGGTTTTATCTCTCGACTTACCCTCGGGTCCGAGCAAAACGTGCCTGCTTAAGTTTCTTAGAAACACATGCTTTTCTGCTTGAATGTTGCCTTGTTTTCATCTAAACCGCGGGAGACTACTAAGTAGTCGTTCCGTGCATGATTGAACCTGCAAGTATCTGGGACCGTTAGGTCACCAAAGGCAGCCCCGAACCAGGGGAATTATATCAAGGCAAGACTCATTCAGGTATTCGGATCTCTGCAAGTCTCCCTCGAGCGGGCTTACATCAGCCCAGGAGACTGTGCACATCCAATGGCTAAGTGAATCCTGATTCAAGTATCTCATGTACTCGTGTACTCGTGTTCTCGTGCACTCTTGTTCTCGTGTTCTAGTGCACGCATGTTATCGTGTTCTCGTGTATCTAATGATAATTGGAAGACCCCAATTTTATGTCATGGACTAGTTCCACGGACGGTCACCGGGGCACTGGGGCCGATCCGGTCCGGATGGAGCTCGTGTGTAGTCATCGTGTTCGGGACAGGATAGCTTACAGCGCATCGTATACTCTCTTAGCATGCTATCTGTAACGCCCCACTCCGCGCCGGCGTTATATATCAAGGTGAGTGGGCAGAACTTCGTTCTCTGATTCTTGCACGCCTTAATAATAACCTGAGTTTTTGCTTGCAATATTTTCTTAAGAGAATGATAGAACCTGCCTTGCATGTTAATGAACGAACTCACCTAGCTTGTCTTTGAATCAATGCCTGCTAAACGAGAATCCTGAATCGCCTGCTTAGAGTGCATGAACATGTTCACTATCGTCTATGCTTCGAGAGAACCATACTGTGCCTGAACGTGTTCAAGTGATAAGTCGGATTGCCCCGCAACAATAAGTGTATTCTGATGGTTCGTCTTATCTGCATACTAGAGTTTATTTGATAGTGTTCCATGCATTTGCACGCGGTCGGACAATGGCTATTGGTGGAGAGCTGAACTGCATGTGTCCCGGCTGCTACCATGATAGTGCAAAGCAACCATGAGTCACAGCTGCCTCTAGCATCAGATAAAGAGTCATTGGTATGCTGTTTCACCAGCTGTCGATCCTGAGATACTCGGGGGCCGCCCTGCATATAGCTAAGTCATTGTGTTGGCTTGGATAGTGACTGCCCCTAAGAATGTGCATCGTGTGTCTAGCTTTGCATCAGACTCTCGAGTCGTACGAGACACGCTGCGCACACCCTGAAACATGAACGGTTTGCTTGCTTGCATATTCAATATGAAACTCTGTTTCCAAACATGTTTCCAAACAAGTAATATGACTCTGCTAGAACTGCATGAAACGAACCTAGGTAAAACTAGAAAGATCACTAGTAATATAATTTTTTATAACATGATTACTTAGTGCCTGTTTGAGTGAATGCTTGTTTCTGTTCAGTTGATTTCTCACCAGTACTTGTATAAAGTGCTGACCCACCAACAGTTTACTTGCTCGCAAGTACTGGATCGTCCGAGGAAGCGATAGGCGTGCCACAGTCCCGAAGACCCGGAATCCTGGATTCGATTGATGCCCCGAGAATGCTATCGTATAAGGGGGCATAATGTATGGAACGAACGTGTGCCTTTGCTAAAGGAAACCCAAGTTGCCTCGATTGTCCCGAACACTCAGTTGGCTAATGCATTGCATTGCAACAAGTCCCTTTCCGCTGCTTACTCGATTGATGCGATGATAGCCAACTATCAACTTAAACGATTGGCCTTGCACGGGCGCAACCCCAGGACCGTGCGGCATCACGTCCCCCGAAAGCTCGAACGGGCAATTCGCATAGCTCCCTTTCCTTCCTCGCACCCGCGGGACGGGCGCGGTGATTCGCGTCCGGCGCGCCGAGGCACAGTGATACGTGTCCGGTTCGTTAATTCCCGGCCGTAAGGGGCGGGGCAGGGCGGAGCGGCGGCCCGGGCGGGACCGGGGCGTGACAGAATGGTATCAGAGCCTGGCTTATATGCCTTTGGACTTCATTTTTAATATCTCTGTTTTGAAAGCTCGTTCGTGGGTTATGTGCACACACTCTCTCAATGCCTCGATGGGATGTTCCAAACAATAAGTCTAAATACTTTCAAAGAGTTGCATTTGAATAGTATGATTGCCTGTATAAAATTGTGTTGCAAGGGCCTTGTGCCAACCTGTACTAGTCCTTATGGGATTAGATTCGTGCTAGACCCGTGCATTATATGCAACCTGAAGTGCCTATACATGTTTACCCAACTAGTTAATGCGAAAACAAATAATGCCCGAACGGTTAGCTATGCACTCAGCCCTTCGGCTAAGTTGTGTAGAATATCGTGCACCAAGACCCTTTGGTGCAAGCCAGTTATAAACAAGATTTGAATATCGTTCAGGAATGATACAAGTCAGGCATAGAGCTGCAAATCGATAGACTTCGTCGGATTTATCGCTTAGGCGAATCATGCTTGATTTTGGGAAATAGCACGAACGAAAACTCTTGTTGGAAGACAAAATCAAATATAGTTGCTTGGATGACTATCAATCCAGAATATATATAATAAGATTAGATTCCTATCGGGCGAAACTTGAGTACCATGCTAGAAATTGTGGAACGAGTTGGTAAATAAGCTAACGATAATGCGAGCACCGATTAAGAACTTGATGAAATAACTCGATTCCGAGTGGTGGATGGATCATTTAGAAAGTGTCCAAACGGATCCATAACCCGTGCGATAGTCAGACTGAACGATATTGAGAATAACTTGAATAAATGATAAGGCTTACATCGAATAGAAATTCTCGGAAATGGAAACCAATATCTTGGTTAAGAAAAACTTGTTGGAAATTGGAGAATCGTGCGAGCGGTTTTGGATTTAAACAAACGGATCGTACATGAATAAATTATCGCTCGAATAAGTTAAACCGAGAATGAATATTTGGCTTCGGAATATAAATTTGACTTGGTATCGATAAGCATGGATCGATACAAGCAAGGAAAATATTAGGTTTCTAGGAATGATATGAGCGATAACAGATTCTTGCTTGGAATTGGAAGAACGAACTCGATATATGGAACATATCAGAGAAGTAAGACTTGGGCTGGAATATTTGAACTTGGTTATCGAGGAATGCCAAAGAGTAGATTATAGAAATATCGAACGATAACATTGAAGTTGGATGATTTTGCAAGACGAACTACAATCACTGCATAAATGGATTTGACTTGATGGAGGATAGATTGGCCTTAAACCTGAAATAAATCATGTTGGATGGTTTTTGTGAACGAATACGTGAATCAGGTGGAATGACTTGGAGAAATAATCTAAGGTTTAGAATTAAATCTTGGCTTGGAGGACTAGGTTTGGAATAGATATAATTCTATCAAATATAATGGAGGAGATAGAATATGTAAACCCCTAGGCTTGACCTGCATCTTGGATATATATTGGATTTTATTGCACGGACTCGTCCCCCGTGCAAACGAACGTGTAAATGAGAGTAGGTAAATCTGTGCTCGATGTTTAGAAATCTGAGTGAACGAGCTCGGGTAGAATACCCCCTGTAAATGAACAATGGTTTGACCCTAGGAATTCGGGGCGAGCATCGTACGACAAATTTGTACGATGAATCGCGATATGGTTGAACCTGTACCTATGACCTTGTGAGCTGACCTAGTGATAGGCAGACGACCCTGTGCCGAGTGAATGAACCTGTGCTACCGACTTTACCATATTCTTGTATAAAGCATCATGACTGGGGAAGCAAGACTTAGGGTTAGACTTGGGAACGATAACGTATGCTAAGTTGACCCGAATGGATGGACGCTAGTCGGTATCAGATTGATCGTGTTTAACGGTAGTGCAAATACTTGGTTGAAATGAAAATGATATGAGATTGGATTGAACCCTTGAAATTTTTGCAAGTAGCTTGTCCGATTTTACTACCCCCAAGTTTGGTTGACTGCTTGTGTTTGAGGGACGCTACGAATATGTGCACGATCCAAGACTTAAGAAATGTGAAACTCGAGTGCTAAGACTTCGCTATCGCTAAGTTGGTTGACATGCATGTGTTTGAGGGACGCTTCGAATATGTGCACGATCCAACATGTGATATGTTGATCTCAAAAGCTAGTGCAAGTGAATATCCTCCTGAACAAGTACAATGACTTGTATAGGTTTGCCTCAGCCTTAGACCGCTATCTAAGATCGATTGAAACGTGCCTCGTGTCATGAAACTTGTCCCGCGCCAAGGCGCAAATGAGACTGACTCAGTATACACGTAACACGACGTAAGCATCGAGTAGGGGATTGTGTTCTAATGGATCTAGCGGTACCGATAGCTACCCTTGGGCTAGATTCGGAAACTCGATAGTATGGCTTGCCCTCAGGAAGTCTCGAGGACGAGACTTTTTCTGAGTGGTGGATAATGTAATACCTCATTCCGCTCTAGCGGACTGCCGATTCAAACGACAAAGTGCAAACGTCCCGACCTGCCTTGCTCAGCGAGGCAACTCGTTTGAGGCAAGGATATCCAGACTTGGTCCCTACAGGAGTTCAGCTTAGGCTTTCAGAGGCTCGCTCGCAGTATCACTCGACCGAAGCGGATCATCGCTAAGGTGGGTGGCTACGGTGAACTTGTCTTTGCTTAGCCAGCACACATAAAATATGGAACGATACATGCTAGTCGCTAGGTGAATCACCCCCTGCATGCTAATAAGAATACAACGCACCTAGCTAAGGGAATAATTCCAACTTGTATTGCTTATGCTAGAACATGGAAATGAAATATTGCTTATATATTCAGACTCTCGCATGCTACCTTTGCCTTGGGCAACCAGACCCGCTATGCCTCGAGTAGAATGACTTGTATACATTCAGTAGTGCACTGTTCTCTCCCTAACACTGCACGACCCTAGATAACTTCGCTCGGAAAGGCCCCGTACGGTTTCGCTCGGTTTACCTTCGGGCCCGAGCGAACTTGAATGCAATAAGTTATACAAGTGCCTGCTTGCTTGCTTATATATATTGCCTAGTTTCAATGCTTGCTGCATAACTATGCCCAGATCGTGAAATACTTTGCTTGTCATGCATTCATTTAGGTTCTCCTCGGAAGACTACCCGATAGTCGTTCCGTGCATGAATAAACCTGAATGTATCCGGGACCGTTAGGTCGCTAAGGCAATTCCCGAACCAGGGAACTTGCACCAATCCTGTGATCCAAGAATCCCTGCTCATTGAGCAATACTGTCCTGTACTGAATCAAATGGCTCATGGAGCCGATACTCTACATTTAGAGAAATCCTGATCCTGCCACAACAAGTTCAATATATATATATATCTCCTGACTTGAACTCGTTCCATGAAACTTGTTCTATATATATATATCCTGCTTAGAACTTGTTCCTGTTCCTGACCCGAAACCTGAAGACTAGAGACTTGCCCGGTCACAGGACAACTTGTAACAAAACAAGGTATAGTTCCGCGGACGGTTGCTGGGGCACTGGCACCGATCCGATCCGGACGGAACTCCTGAGTAGTCGCCTGCTTCAAGCGGAATGTTGTGCAATGCCTCCTGTTTTGCTTGCGCACCATTTCAACAAGAGACTACGCCGTCCACGAATGGCGTCGTGCCAGTGACCTCCTGTTCATATAGATAAGTCATCCTCGCTTAGCGGCTATCCGCGTGCGAGTTACTGCATCGCATCAAGAATAACTAAACACCTGAACGATCTTGTCATAACAATACTTGTGCATAAAGAGCACTTGATCATCGTATGCAACACTCCTGATATATCTAGTAACCCGTACATCCAGAACGGGATCTCGCACTGAAACGCTTGTGCTTGCATATGCTTTGCCCTGAATGCTTATACCTGTTGCTGCTTGATTTAACTTGGTTTGCCTTGGACAGGGAAGGACAAATGGTAAGTTGGTAAGTCTCGCCGTGTATCCTCTCATGTCGCACGGCGCACTGCCACACGAATTAGGCTATTCAAATCTTGCATGAAACTGATCCTAAGGCAACTAGAAAGACAACTTAAATAGTTGGGCACGGAACCTTTATTACGTGTTGGATTTGTCGAGCGGGCGAGTAGCCTCCCCACCAGTGCATTCATGTACTGATAACCCACCAGATTGCTTGCAGGGTGCGGGAGAACCTCGTTCGGTGCGGACGCCTCCTTCGTGCGTGCTAAGGCGTAGAGTTCAACTCAGAAGCCTTGGAACGCTACGTCCGGAACTGAAGCACATATACAAGACATAATGTTGGAACATCGCCTCGCCAGAACATCGCCTCGCCTGAACATCGCCCGAACATTTCCTGTATATCATCCATAAATGTAGCCACTTGGCACGCTTTTATGTTTCAGAGAAAGAGCTCGAGCGACTTGTAATCTCGGCTATACGCCGCCTGTAATACTTGTTTTAATATGAATAAAAGATCTTGCTTTACTCCAACTTGTATTTTCATGCTTTCGCTATATTGTCAACTCAGTGAACCTGTTACCGATCGCCTATGCGTTCATGATTCTGCTGCACTCGGATAATCTGTGCGACTCTGTGGCTTAGAACTCTTACCGCCAGCCAATAAACTACGGCCTTGCACGGGCGTGGCTAACGCTCGTACGGCATCACGCCCGGATGGGTCAGAGCGATCGTTCCGTGGGAGCGCTGGCGCGGTCATTCTCGCTAGCGGGAACGGTCGATTTGCCTGTGGAAGATCGGGGCGTGACAGAATGGTATCAGAGTGGAATCGATTCTTTGGCCCAAACCGTTGCTATGACTCTGAGATAATATGGTTTTGCAAAGAGCGTTCCATACAATAAGTCCATAGATATTCTCAAAGTGCAATATGTTTCCTGAACTTGAATTGCTTGATTGTTTCGATTGAGTACGGCGAGGGACGGCACTATCGCTACTCGGGATATCGAGAAGTTTATCCTTGAAGTTTCGAGGACGAAACTTTTTGTTGGTTGGTAAGTATGTAACGCTCCACTCCGCACCGGCGTTATATATCAAGGTGAGTGGGCAGAACTTCGTTCTCTGATTCTTGCACGCCTTAATAATAACCTGAGTTTTTGCTTGCAATATTTTCTTAAGAGAATGATAGAACCTGCCTTGCATGTTAATGAACGAACTCACCTAGCTTGTCTTTGAATCAATGCCTGCTAAACAAGAATCCTGAATCGCCTGCTTAGAGTGCATGAACATGTTCACTATCGTCTATGCTTCGAGAGAACCATACTGTGCCTGAACGTGTTCAAGTGATAAGTCGGATTGCCCCACAACAATGAGTGTATTCTGATGGTTCGTCTCATCTGCATACTAGAGTTTATTTGATAGTGTTCCATGCATTCGCACGCGGTCGGACAATGGCTATTGGTGGAGAGCTGAACTGCATGTGTCCCGGCTGCTACCATGATAGTGCAAAGCAACCATGAGTCACAGCTGCCTCTAGCATCAGATAAAGAGTCATTGGTATGCTGTTCCACCAGCTGCCGATCCTGAGATACTCGGGGGCCGCCCTGCATATAGCTAAGTCATTGTGTTGGCTTGGATAGTGACTGCCCCTAAGAATGTGCATCGTGTGTCTAGCTTTGCATCAGACCCTCGAGTCGCACGAGACACGCTGCGCACACCCTGAAACATGAACGGTTTGCTTGCTTGTATATTCAATATGAAACTCTGTTTCCAAACATGTTTCCAAACAAGTAATATGACTCTGCTAGAACTGCATGAAACGAACCTAGGTAAAACTAGAAAGATCACTAGTAATGTAATGTTTTATAACATGATTACTTAGTGCCTGTTTGAGTGAATGCTTGTTTCTGTTCAGTTGATTTCTCACCAGTACTTGTATAAAGTGCTGACCCACCAACAGTTTACTTGCTCGCAGGTACTAGATCGTCCGAGGAAGCGAAGGCGTGCCACAGTCCCGAAGACCCGGAATCCTGGATTCGATTGATGCCCCGAGAATGCTATCGTATAAGGGGGCATAATGTATGGAACGAACGTGTGCCTTTGCTAAAGGAAACCCAAGTTGCCTCGATTGTCCCGAACACTCAGTTGGCTAATGCATTGTATTGCAACAAGTCCCTTTCCGCTGCTTACTCGATTGATGCGATGATAGCCAACTATCAACTTAAACGATTGGCCTTGCACGGGCGCAACCCCAGGCCCGTGCGGCATCACGTCCCCCGAAAGCTCGAACGGGCAATTCGCATAGCTCCCTTTCCTCCCTCGCACCCGCGGGACGGGTGCGGTGATTCGGGTCCGGCGTGCCGAGGCACGGTGATACGTGTCCGGTTCGTTAATTCCCGGCCGTAAGGGGCGGGGCAGGGTGGAGCGGCGGCCCGGGCGGGACCGGGGCGTGACAGTATCCTTGTCCTCGGCTACGTCCATAATGGCTTTGCTAGCGACTCGTGTTCATATAGATAAGTCATCCTCGCTTAGCGGCTATCCGCGTACGAGTCATTGCATCGCATCAAGAAACAACTGAACACCTAAACGATCATGTTATAACGACCCTCGTGTTTGCATATGCTATGCCTCTTGAATGTTATACTTGCCCGTGCTTGAATTACAATGTTTGTCTTGGACAGGGAAGGCCAAAGGGTAAGTCTCGTCGTGTTTTCTCCCATGTTGCACGGTGCACTGCCACACGAGTTAGGCTATTCAAATATTGCATAAAACTGATCCTAAGGCAACTAGAAAGATAACTTAATAGTTGGTGCACGGAAATTGTATTACCTGTTTGGTTTTGTCGAGCGGGCGAGTAGCTTCTCCACCAGTGCATTCAATGTACTGATAATCTACCAGTTTGTATGCAGTGTACGGGAGAACCTCGTTCAGTGCGGATTCCTCCTTTGTGCGTGCTAAGGTGTGGACATCACTCTGAAGCAACGGTGCATCCGGAACAGAAGCACATATACAAGACATAATATTGGAACTGCCTGAACATCGCCTGATCATCGCCTGTACAATCATTCCACAATTGTAGCTACTTGGCACGCTTTTAGTGTTTCAGAGAGAGAGGCTTGAGCGACTTGTAATCTCGGCTATACGCCGCCTGTAATACTTGTTTATATCAATAAGAGTTGCTTTACTTCAACTTGTGTTATTCAATGTTTCCGCTATATTGTCGACTCAGTAAACTTGTTACCGATCGCCTATGCGTTCATGACTCCGCTGCACTCAAATAATCTGTGCGACTCTGTGGCTTAGAACTCTTACTGCCAGCCAATGGACCACGGTCTTGCACGGGTGTGGCTTACGCTCGTGCGGCATCACGCCCGGATGGGTCAAAGCGATAGTCCCGCAGGAGTGCTGGCGAGGGTGATTTCCACCTAGCGGGGATGGCCGAAATAGCCTGCGAGAGATCGGGGTGTGACATAATGGTATCAGAGCCTGGCTTCTATGCCTTTGGACTTCGATTTTGATATCTCTTTTTCGAAAGCTCGTTTGTGGGTTATGTGCACGCTCTCTCTCAATGCCTCGATGGGATGTTCCAATAATAAGTTTAAATACTTTTAAAATGCATTTTGAATGATATGCTTGCTTGTATGTTATTGTGCTGCGAGTGGCCTTTGTGCCAACCTGTGCGAACCCTTGAGAGTATCGCTAGTAGCTTGTCCGATTTCACTAACTCTAAGTTTAGTTGAATGCATCTATTCGAGGGATGCCTTAAACTAGTACACCATCCAAGACTTAAGAAAAGGTGAAACTCGAGTGCTAAGACTTCGCTATCACTAAGCTGGTTGACGTGCTCACGCTAGAAATGCATTTCGAAAGTGCGCACGATCTAGACTAAGCGATATGCCGATCTCGACGCTTGTGCAAGTGAATATCCAAATAAAACAAGTACAACGACTTGTATAGGTTTTTCTCAACCCTAGATTGCCGCTTGTCCTCAGTAAGTCTCGAGGACAAAACTTTTTCTGAGTTGGGTAGGATGTAACAGCCCGTTCCGTTCCAGCGGACTGCCGACTCAAAACGGCAAAAGTGCAACTGTCCCGACCCGCTTTGCCTCAAACGAGAAGCAAAGGATATCCAGACTTGTCCCTACAGGAATTCAGCTTAGGCTTTCAGAGGCTCGCTTGACGTATCACTCTACTGAGGCGAATCATCGCTAAGGTGGGTGGCTACGGTGAACTTGTCTTTGCTTAGCCAGCACACATAAAATTTAGAATGTTCATGCTAGTCGCTAGGTGAATCACCCCCTGCATGCTAATAAGAATCCAACACACCTAGCTAAGGGAATAATCCCAACTTGTATTGCTTATGCTAGAACATGGAAATTGAAATACTGCTTATATTCAGACCCTCGTATGCTAAGTCCCCATCGGTTTTATCTCTCAGCTTACCTTCGGGTCCGAGCAAAACGTGCTTGCTTAAGTTCCTTAGAAAGGCATGCTTGTCTGCTTGAATGTTGCCTTATTTTCATCCAAACCCCGGGAGACTTCAAAGTAGTTGTTCCGTGCATGATTGAACCTGTAAGTATCCGGGACCATTAGGTCACCAAAGGCAGCCCCGAACCAGGGGAATTGCATCAAGGCAAGACACATTCAGGTATTCGAATCTCTGCAAGTCTCCCTCAAGCGGGCTTACATCAGCCCAGGAGACTATGCACATCCAATGGCTAAGTGAATCCTGATTCAAGTATCTCGTGTACTCATGTTCTCGTGCACTCTTGTTCTTATGTTCTAGTGCACGCATGTTCTCGTGTTCTCGTGTATCTCGTGATAATTAGAAGACCCCAATTTCACGTCGCGGACTAGTTCCACGGACGGTCACCGGGGCACTGGGGCCGATCCGGTCCGGATGGAGCTTGTTGTAGTCGTCGTGTTCGGGACAGGATAGCTTGCAACGCATCGTGTACTATCGTAGCATGCTATCCTTGTCCTCGGCTACTATCACGACAATATTCCATAGAATCGTTGAGGCGTCCCCCGAATCATGATGTCGTGCGGGCCTGGGGTTGCGCCCGCACAAGGCTAAAGTATTTTGCATAACGAGCACATATTCAGAGTACGCAGATAAATTGAACACAAGTTGAAACATAGAAAAGTTCTCTTTATTTATAATGAACATCTATTACAAACTCCTGAACGAGTCAGCTAATATGCCGCACGGGCTTACAAAAGTGTTGACTCAAAATGAGATAGCAGTCCTGTACATTACATCCCTTTATAAACTTCAAAATGGTAAAGACCTCCGGGCTGGAGGACGACTTTGCCACGAAGCTGTATTTGTGTATGAAGAGTTGCAAGCTCCTGGCTTCAAAATGCTTCAAGGGGCACGGTGAAGATGCGCCAACAGCTAGACTGGATCAGAAAGACGACTTCGGCTCCTCGCTCGATTCGCCTTAGTGCGGAGAACCTGTTTCAACGAGGGTCAGCATGTCGAAACATACTGGTAAAGGCGAGCTAACCGAACTATACTAATCAACACGTTGTTTTAATGAAGCATGCATATTTTATGGGTTTTTATCTTGCCTTAGTTCATTTACAAGTAAGCAGCATATAAAAATTTACTGAAATTAACATGCCACCGTTCGGTGGATTTTACCTGTCCGTCTGAATGACCTGCACAATACTTACCTTGCCTTCCCTGCCATGAAGACATAAGTTAGTATGCAACAGGTTTAAATATACAAGTTAGATCACTGGCTTGATGCCACAAAGGGACGAGTTATAGTCACGGGATAGAAAACGATATGTGATGCAGGTGGCGAGCCTCGCCACATGCCGTTTACTTCCTCAATTCTAATTGACTAATCCATATGTTCCATCCGGATCGGATCGGTCCCAGCGCCCTGGCGACCGTCCGCGAAACCTCCAAAACCTTGTGCACAAGTTGTCCGTGATCAAAGCGTTCGTTAAATTTTCCATCAATCCATGCACGTTTCAAGATAAAATCTTGCACGATACAAGTTCCATACACAACAATCTTTGCATAGTCTTTATGATCCATCTATGGCAAAGAAAGTGTGTTCCATATGCATAATAATATTCATAGAAGATATGCATTCTAACTAAACTTGAAGCATATAATGAACATTCCAAACGAGCAAGCATGCATACAAGTAATCGTTCACAAGTTTGATTGACAAGCAGTATTACCAAGTCTATTCTCTTTTATCTTGGTATCTTTTATTATTACTTGGTATCGTTTGATCGGGGCAACAAGAATGCAAGAGTTTTGGTGTGAAGACTTAGAAGCAGGGCTAGCTAATCAGGATGGTAGCCACTCACTTTGCTAGTTGGAAGGGAGAAGGAAAGAGGCGCTTCACGACTCCGCTCGTAAGCCGCCTACTACTCGTTCACCTGCATCACGAACAGCTCAATCAATACTCCTTCCACTCTTTCCAATCTCGGAATTGAAGTGCAGTTTAATGAACGAAAACAATGAAAACTATCGAAACCATTCAAGAAAAACAAGCAAATCCTAAAACCAACTCAAAGCACGAAAGCAACAAGCGACATCGAAAACCGAGGCAATAAAAGATAGCAGCGGAGAGGTCCCTCCTGACTCTGCCGCTAAGTCGATCCCGGGGGCACGGTCCACTGAATATGGGAATCGATTCCGAAGAAACAAATCCATAATGAGGACGAGTTCTTGTTTCAATCTATCCCAATCGAACGATACCATCTTGTGTTTCATAGCCGCGCTCTCCGCACCGGGAGAACGGGACGCTACAGTTACGTCCATAATGCCTTTGCCAGTAACTCGTGTTCATATAGATAAGTCATCCTCGCTTAGCGGCTATCCGCGTGCGAATCATTGCATCGCATCAAGAAACAACTGAACACCTGAACGATCATGTTATAACGACCCTCGTGTTTGCATATGCTATGCCTCCTGAATGTTATACTTGCCCGTGCTTGAATTACAATGTTTACCTTGGACAAGGAAGGCCAAAGGGTAAGTCTCACCGTGTTTCCTCCTATGTTGTACGGCCTACTGCCACACGAGTTAGGCTATTCAAATATTGCATGAAACTGATCCTAAGGCAACTAGAAAGACAACTTAATAGTTGGTGCATGGAAACTGTATTACGTGTTTGGTTTTGTCGAGCGGGCGAGTAGCTTCCCCACCAGTGCATTTAATGTACTGATAATCCACCAGTTTGTATGCAGGGTGTGGGAGAACCTCGTTCGGTGCGAATGCCTCCTTCGTGCATGCTAAGGTATGGACATCACTCCGAAGCAACGGTGCGTCCAGAACAGAAGCACATATACAAGACATAATGTTAAAACTGCCTGAACATCGCCTGATCATCGCCTGTACAATCATTCCACAATTGTATCCACTTGGCATGCTTTTACTGTTTCAGAGAGAGGCTTGAGCGACTTGTAATCTCAGCTATACGTCGCCTGTAATACTTATTCATATCAATAAGAGTTGATTTACTTTAACTTGTGTTATTCAATGCTTCCGCTATATTGCCGACTCAGTGAACTTGTTACCGATCGCCTATGCGTTCATGACTCCGCTGCACTCAAACAATCTATACGACTCTGTGGATTAGAACTCTTACCACCAGTCAATGGACCACGGCCTTGTACGGGCATGGCTTACGCTCGTGCGGCATCATGCCCGGATGGGTCAAAGCGATCGTCCCGCGGGAACGCTGGCGAGGGTAATTTTTGCCTAGCGGGGATGGCCGAAATAGCCTGCGGGAGATCGGGGCGTGACAGAATGGTATCAGAGCCTGGCTTCTATGCCTTTGGACTTTAATTTTGAAACCTCTGTTTTGAAAGCTCGTTCGTGGGTTATGTGCATGCTCTCTCTCAATGCCTCGATGGGATATTCCAACAATAAGTCTAAATACTTTCAAAATGTGTTTTGAATGATATGCTTGCTTGTATGTTGTTGTGCTGTGAGTGGCCTTTGTGCCAACCTGTGCGAACCCTTGAGAGTATCGCTAGTAGCTTGTCCGATTTTACTAACTCTAAGTTTGGTTGAATGCATCTATTCGAGGGACGCCTTGAACTAGTGCACCATCCAAGACTTAAGAAAAGGTGAAACTCGAGTGCTTAGACTTCGCTATCACTAAGCTGGTTGACGTGCTCATGCTAGAAATGCATTTTGAAAGTGCGCACGATCCAGACTAAGCGATTTGCCGATCTTGACGCTTGTGCAAGTGAATATCCAAATGAAACAAGTACAATGACTTGTATAGGTTTGCCTCAACCCTAGATTGTTGCTTGTCCTCAGTAAGTCTCGAGGACGAGACTTTTTCTGAGTTGGGTAGGATGTAACACCCCGTTCCATTCCAGCGGACTGCCGACTCAAAACGGCAAAAGTGCAACTGTCCCGACCCACTTTGCCTCAAACGAGAAACAAAGGATATCCAGACTTGTCCCTACAGGAATTTAGCTTAGGCTTTCAGAGGCTCGCTTGACGTATCGCTCTACCGAGGCGAATCATCGCTAAGGTGGGTGGCTACGGTGAACTTGTCTTTGCTTAGCTAGCACACATAAAATCTGGAATGTTCATGCTAGTCGCTAGGTGAATCACCCCCTGCATGCTAATAAGAATCCAACGCACCTAGCGAAGGGAATAATCCTAACTTGTATTGCTTATGCTAGAACATGAAAGTTGAAATACTGCTTATATTCAGACCCTCGCATGCTAAGTCCCTATCGGTTTTATCTCTCAGCTTACCTTCGGGTCCGAGCAAAATGTGCCTGCTTAAGTTCCTTAAAAATGTATGCTTGCTGCTTGAATGTTGCCTTGTTTTCATCCAAACCCCGGGAGACTACAAAGTAGTCGTTCCGTGCATGATTGAACTTGTAAGTATCCGAGACCGTTAGGTCACCAAAGGCAGACCCGAACCAGGGGAATTGCATCAAGGCAAGACTCATTCAGGTATTCGAATCTCTGCAAGTCTCCCTCGAGCGGGCTTACATCAGCCCAGGAGACTGTGCACATCCAATGGCTAAGTGAATCATGATTCAAGTATCTCGTGTACTCATGTACTCGTGTTCTCGTGCACTCTTGTTCTCGTGTTCTAGTGCACGCATTATCTCGTGTTCTCGTGTTCTCGTATATCTCGTGATAATTGGAAGACCCCAATTTTATGTCGCGGACTAGTTCCACGGACGGTCACCGAGGCACTGGGGCCAATATGGTCCGGATGGAGCTCGTGTGTAGTCGTCATATTTGGGACAGGATAGCTTGTAGCGCATCGTGTACTCTTGTAGCATGCTATCCTTGTCCTCGGCTACGTCCATAATGGCTTTGCCAGCGACTCGTGTTCATAAAGATAAGTCATCCTCGCTTAGCGGCTATTCACGTGCGAGTCATTGCATCGCATCAAGAAATAACTGAACACCTGAACGATCATGTTATAACAACCCTCGTGTTTGCATATGCTATGCCTCCTGAATGTTATACTTGCCCGTGCTTGAATTACAAAGTTTGCCTTGGACAGGAAAGACCAAAGGGTAAGTCTCGCCGTGTTTCCTCTCATGTTGCACGACGCACTGTCACACGAGTTAGGCTATTCAAATATTGCATGAAATTGATCGTAAGGCAACTAGAAAGACAACTTAATAGTTGGTGCATGGAAACTGTATTACGTGTTTGGTTTTGTCGAGCGGGCGAGTAGCTTCCCCACCAGTGCATTCAATGTACTGATAATCCACCAGTTTGTATTCAGGGTGCGGGAGAACCTCGTTCGGTGCGGATGCCTCCTTTGTGCGTGCTAAGGTGTGGACATTACTCCGAAGCAACGGTGCATCCGGAACTGAAGCATATATATAAGACATAATATTGGAACTGCCTGAACATCGCCTGGTCATCGCCTGTATAATCATTCCACAATTGTAGCCACTTGGCACGCTTTTACTGTTTCAGAGAGAGAGGCTTAAGTGACTTGTAATCTCGGCTATACGCCGCCTGTAATACTTGTTCATATCAATAAGAGTTGCTTTACTTCAACTTGTGTTATTCAATGCTTCCGCTATATTGTCGACTTAGTAAACTTCTTACCGATCGCCTATGCGTTTATGACTCCGCTGCACTCGGACAATCTGTACGACTCTGTGGCTTAGAACTCTTACCGTCAGCCAATGGACCACAGCCTTGCACGGACGTGGCTTACGCTCATACGGCATCACGTCGGGATGGGTCAAAGCGATCGTCCCGTGGGAGCGCTAGCGATGGTGATTTCCGCCTAGCGGGGACGGCCGAAATAGCCTATGGGAGATCGGGGCGTGACACATGATACAATATATATGGCCTGGCTAATCATACGTGCGGTGTATGATTAATACTATTCAATAACAATACTTGATACAATGAGGGTATGATCACATATCTACACTAAATTACTCCCCACCCTCGACTGGTATAATAGATCCAACCACGGTATGCTATGGCACGAGATTCTCCAAGAAGATAGCGACCCTTTTCGAGAATCAGTGTCTGTACATGTACAAGATAGTCAATAAAACAATGCTTGCACAAGATACACCATATACCAAGGAATACCATCTCATGACAAGATCAAGATATACCAATCCGTGTAACCATAGTGTCAAGAAACATGGATATCTACACTAGATATAATGAACATAGAGGATATCATAAATGAAAAACTATCAGAGAATGTACTCGCCTGAAGTCCAAAGAATAGTCTCACAGATGTCTGATACGGTGCCTCGAAGACCTAGATATGGAATACAAAATCAATACAAGGTTCCGAAAAGAAAATAAGTTAAACTAGTCAACTTCTAGGTCAACAAGTCAATTCTAAGTCAAAAGTCAAACTAGGTCAACTCTAAGTCAAGTATGGTCAACTATAGTCAAACTATGGTCAACTATGGTCAACTACCTATTTCTAGGTTGCATAAGTCTAATACAAAAATATTGGGTTCAAATACTAAAGTCTAGGTCACAAAAACTATATCTTAGGATACTAGGATACCGTATCTCTAGATACGTAAATCAATAGGTAAAATATTACATATAAATATCAAACAATATTAATTATATATAATCCTAATTACAATATTAAATAGATGCCTTGGTTTTGAACCAACTTGGTATCACAACACTAGCCCATAATATTTATACCCAAATCCGATACCTTGGGTATCATAAAATACCTTGATACTTACCTTGGTATCTCAAGGTAATACCCAATACTTTGTTTATACTAACTACCCGTAATATATATACACTAGCAACTAAATATTATACATATAGTACACTAAAACACAATTAGAAAATTAGGAACATATATACATATATATTAATTACTAGATATATACACATATATATCTATATATATATAAATATCTAATAATTATAAAAACTGCTAAACTGTCACTATAAACCGATGTCCACTGTCGCTGAAACTTCCGATACTGCTGATACTCTGTTGTTTCTGCGATAATTTTCTGCTGCCGTCGCTAACTGCTGTCGCTGTTGCTGTATGCTATTGTTGTTGCTGCTATTTTGTGACGCTGTTGTCGTCGCTATTGCGGCTGCTGCTGCTGTCTGTTATTGCTGCTGCTGCAATTTGGCGACGCTGTTGCTGTCGCTATTGCGGCTGCTGTTGTTGTTTGTTATTGCTATTGCTGCTGTGCTGTTTGGCGACGCTGAACCGTCGCCAAAGCTCCTTCTCTCCTCTATCTCTAATATATATATATATATATATCCAATATATATATAACACATAATATATATACTATAATATGCATATAACTACAACTAATAAATATACACACACGCACACTCCTCACATACATATATATGTACATAATAACTACATAGTAATAAATACGTACATAGTATCATATGCATAACAACACACATACGTATACGTACATATAATCGTACACAAATATATAACATATATTATATAAATATAAATATAACAACATATAAATATCTATTTAACATATACATATCTATACATAATACAAAATATAAATATACTTACATGTAGAAGAATAGCTACATAACAAATATACACATATAGTATATACATAGATACATAGATCTAAGACACAATATTACATAAATATATATACACAATAATATATATATATATGTATATAAATATAATTATACCTCACCATGAATAAGAACACAAAAGAAATAGATCTACAATTAAATTGTACATCTCATGGAACGTATCACTCTATATCCCACTAGATCTAGGATACACATGCGACACGAGTCCACCACATATCCAAACGTACCCCGAAGGACACGAGCAAGTCATAAATATCATTTATGAATAATACGAAGAGTCAAACACAAATCTACGTATCCGGGTCAAAATGTGACATGCTCAGAGTCCCGTGTCGGAGGAAAAACCCCTAAATCAATATGTATCACTATATTGATGGGATACGACCTACACGTACCCAATTATGGACACGACACTAACCTCAAACACACAAGCACATGCAAAAATGAACTATAGGACCAATTGACACACACAACAAATGTCAATCTCGGAATTCTCCCAAAATTGACACAAAAAGTACCATAACTTTCACAATAGGCCTCCTATGAACACAAAACCAAATCCTATGGGTAGCCTATGCATATGAGTTGATTTCTAATGATTAAATATCATATTTAGAACCTAAATTAAGGGGAAAAACTGAATTGTACCTATTGCGAGATGGATTGCCAATGCAACCTCCAAATATGATAAAATTGGCCTCCAATTTGTAGATTCTTGCTCCTCTTTGTAGATCCTTGCTTGCTTCTTCTAGATCCTTGCTCTACTAGACTTCAATGGTGATTTGGAAAGGAATTGAGATAAAATTTGGTAGAGAAATGAAGTAGGAATGAAGAAATTTGGTTGAGGGGAATTCTAGATCTAGTTTCCTAATGAAAAAAGAAGAGAGAAATATTTCCTCCCTCTATTATAGGCCGGCCCCCCTTTCCCCTTCCTCAAGTCACTATGAATTATCCAATATACCCCTTGGGACCTCTCATAAAAAAAAATTAAGGAGGGAAGATTCTAGTCTAATGGTTTAATTAAATTAATCATTCTCCTAATCAATGGGCTTTCTAAATGGGCTAAATTCTAACAATTAATACATGTTGGTCCATGAGTCTAACTAAACTAGCTAGGTCCACTAACACAAGTCCAAAATAAATAAATAACATCTAACAATAATTAAATAATACAACAAATAATTATTTATCATGCATAATATTTAAATAAATATAAAATTACTAAAATACCCTTTCGTAGAAAATATGGTAGTGACAGCCGTGTTTGATAATAAACGAAAGAAATTGAAACTAGGTTTATACGAAACCCTTTCTTTGGTTTACAAACAAGAAAAAAAGTACAATTAATCATATACGAGGATGTTAAGTACAAAAATTTGATTCTGGGGAAATATTATTATAGGAGTCTGATCTGCGGTCGATCACTTTGTCCCTTGGACCACACGATAATGAAGAAGTGTTGTAGAAGACGAAAAAGAAGCTTCAAAGACTGCAGGAGGGCTTGAACTCTCGTTGCCAAAGCTCTCTATATATGCTCTCTTGACCTTGGATTCGACCTCTCAGTTCTTGACCCTTGACCTCCGTGGTCGAAGGTCTCCATTTATAGAGAACAGCTACAGTCGGTATAGAAACCGAACAGCGGAGAGAGCTGCACCTTTTACACGGCGATTATAATAACTACTACCCACGTATGAATGATCTCTTGAATTGGCGTGTGACGCGTGTCCCATTATGAGGTAATGCATATAATCGCTCATCGAAGATCACGGCATGCAAGCCACGTAGATAACTGCCCCTTGCGTAGAGATGGTTGGCATAGAAGCCAAATAACTGTCTCGTAGACGTAAAAGCCAAATAGCTGTTCTGATGGCATAGAAGCCAAGTAGCTGTTCTGATGGCATAGAAGCCAAGTAGCTGTTCTGATGGCATAAAAGCCAAGTAGCTGTCAAGTTGGCGTAGAAGCCAAATAGCTGTCATGTTGGCGTAGAAGCCAAGTAGCTGTCATATTGGCATAGAAGCCAAATAGCTGTCATGTTGGCGTAGAAGTCAAGTAGCTATAATGTTGGCGTAGAAGCCAAGTAGCTGTGTAAAGCTTGATGCTTTGCAAATATAGCCTGATTTAGCGTATTTCGAGTAGATAGCGTACAGTGTGCTCCTATAACTGAAAATAGCCAGGTCAACGTATTTCAAGGAGATAGCGTACAGCGTGCTCCTATAGCTGAAAATAGCCTGGTTGGCGTAATGTGCGGGGATGGTGATGTGGACGTATTAGCCCTAATTATAGCTCACCCAGTCTTTGAAAGTAGAACCAAATCTCGTGCATTAAATACAGAGATCTGCTCTCATCACGTTCATTAACTACAAAGACGTGCCTCGAGCTCTGTACGAAGAACAGCTTTTGACGTGGCGGTTAGTTTTGTCTCTTCCTGAGCGTAAAAGCTCACCTCTATCTATGTAAAATAGGCAGTGTATCCCTTGGATGCGTAGATGACGTCTTATATCAAGTTTGGTGTCACTAAACGACAGTTTGGGGATCTATATAGAATCATCATAATAGCCGTCATCTCGATCATCGTGCAGTACCCTTTGTTAGGAGTCAGGTTCACTGCTTGATCTGACAGGTTCATTCGAGGAATACGAAGAGATCCTCGTACAACTTCCCGCTACATTAAAAGTAAGCAAATTTTATGCCAAAGTGGCGATGTAGCAGCCTTTTTACGCCGAAGCAGTCTGGAAATACTACATTATGCGGGTTGTTCTGGAGCTATGTTTTACGCTGAATAGCGTTGAAGCTCTGCTGTACGCCGATGGCTCTGGAATCATGTTTCACGACACCTAGTGCTGGAGCTCTGTTTTATACGGGCTTCCTACATGTTGAGGGTTTTACGTGTATAATTCCCCAGCATATTTTTTATGCTTCTACAAGACCCCCTTCAAAGTTTTCAAATTCCTCGTAATTTGAAACACTTTGAATGAAGCATGAAATGGTCAAGTTTGACTCGTTCCTCGAGGCTGATTTCTCGGCAGATTTTTAGGAGTTTGTTGGGATTCGGTGTGTTCTCCTCTGCCTATATAAAGGCGAATGGGTTAACCAATTTTTCCCACACTTCCTTCACCTCAAAGAGAGAGATGGTTGCCGAGCTTCGTCGGGTTGGCTTGCGAAAGAAGAAGATCATGTTCTTTCAGCATGTAAGGAGCCGTAAAAAGAGGCATCTTCGAGCAAATGTCCTCTGCAATGATGGATCATGGAAGGAAATTATAGCTTCCTTTGCTCGGGATATCAGCAATTTCATATGGTGATTCGTCCAAGAGAGAGGAATGGTCTCATTTGGCCACACAGCTTGCAAACTGTATTTTCTTCCATCATGGCGCTGGACGAGGATAGGCAGTCTGGCCCTGTCTTACAGTATTAAGTCGGGTTTGAACCCTCAACTCAAATCTAGGGCATGTCTACCATGGCGTATGGAGGATGGGCTCTGAATAATTTATACAGGCCCAGTTGTGTATCCTTCCGCCATTAATCATTTTTTAATTAATCGGCTGCGGAAGTCGATTAACTGCTGTAGAAGACGAAAAAGATCTCCACCAATACGAGAACCTGGCAAAACATATTCTTAGTGTGATCTTAAATGAGAATGAGAAACCCTTTGTAGAAAAAAGGATTTCCATCATATGTAATCATGAAGATGAAAAACCCTTTGTAGACTGGATTTCCATCATATGTAATCATGATTAATAAAATTGTCTTCTTTTACGCATCTGATGATTTGCCATATTTGCTGCGATAAAGTCTGAATAGTGTGCCGCTTCGACACGTCTGAATAATTTTACCCCGACTCTGATAAAAGAGTATCTGACTTCGTCCTATCTTTTACGCGTAGCAGAAGACGCGTAGAAAGCTGCTCAGCATTTAAGTTGAAGAATTTTGAACTGTCACTTCTCTGGTATGAAGGATTCTTGTTCAGATCATCATCTTTAAGAATGGTTTTCCCGAAAGTCCCTTTGAAAAAGGTGAGAAATTTCTGTCGACCAAGTCATACTTTGAACTTTTGTAAAGTAATTTGACTGGACTTTGGATGAACTTCCAAATGACCCAAGAAGAATAGTCATTTTTAATGCTGAACTCTGTATATTTTAGGTACTTGGAATATTTTGTAGCCAAAAAGGAGCATCTTCTGCGTAAACCCTTGTAGTTGGCCGTATGTAGCTTTCGAGCATAGAATCGTAGATTTGTAGCCTCAGAGCGTAAAAAAGCTTCTGAGCGTGAAATCATAGATTTGTAGCCTCTGGGCGTAAAGTCGTAGGTTTGTAGTCTCTCGAGCGTAAAAGCTACCGAGAGTAAAAGCATCCGGGCATAAAACTATAGACTTATAGACTCTGAGCGTAAAACCGTAGATTTGTAGCCTCTCGAACGTAAAAGCTCCTGAGCATAAAATCATAGATCTGCTCTGCGCATAGATTCTGGATCCACTGACTGTCCATCTTCTTCTTTCAAATGATAGGCTGACGTGGTCCCCAAATCATAATAAAATATTAAATATCGGATTTGGTATACTTATAATATAATATAATATAATCATCAGTCATTACACTAGTACGTACAAGAAATATTATGCTGCCATTAGGAACTGATGCAGGGGTCATAACTGGTCATCTAGCAGGGCCGCGTGTGTACGCAGCTAAGACGTACAAGTGTCATATCCTCAATTACCGTGTACATCAAGACAACGAATTATCCAAATTACGTTACAAAACTAAATACATAATATACTAAATTATAAGTCCTAGCTAGCATGTTAGAGTGCACCAGGCCAAGGTCTAAACTCTAGGTCAACCATAAGTGTTTACATTAAAATAGTCATACATTTATTATGAGTAATTACTAACATTAATTTCTATTCTAAACATGTACACCTATACACAATGAGGTATTCAACAACACTAATAGTATTCTAAACTAAACACACACACCCACACATAATTAGATCAATAATATGACAACGTATTCGTACATAACGAGAAGAAGGATGTACGTGTACCTATTAGATCATGGCCGAGGGGGTCTTTGGCTCGTCAGCGGCCTGTCTCCGGCGAGCACAGTGTCACGCCCCGGTCCTGCCCTGCCCCACCCCGTGCGGCCGGGAATTAACGAACCGGACACGTATCAACGTGCCTCGGCGCGCCGGACGTGAATCACCGCGCCCGTCCCGCGAGTGCGAGGGAGGAAGGGAGCCAAGTGAATGGCCCGTTCGAGCCTTCGGGGGACGTGATGCCGCACGGGCCTGGGGTTGCGCCCGTGCAAGGCCAATCGTTTAAGTTGATAGTTGGCTATCATCGCATCAATCGAGTAAGCAGCGGAAAGGGACTTGTTGCAATGCAATACATTTAGCCAACTGAGTGTTCGGGACAATCGAGGCAACTTGGGTTTCCTTTAGCAAAGGCACACATTCGTTCCATACATTATGCCCCCTTATACGATAGCATTCTCGGGGCAACAATCGAAACCAGGATTTTCGGGTCTTAGGGACTGTGGCACGCCTATCGCTTCCTCGGACGATCCAGTACCTGCGAACAAGTAAACTGTTGGTGGGTCAGCACTTTATACAAGTACTGGTGAGATAAATCAACTGAACGGAAACTAGCATTCACTCAAACAGGCACTAAGTAATCATGTTATAAAACATTACATTACTAGTGATCTTTCTAGTTTTACCTAGGTTCGTTTCATGCAGTTCGCTAGCAGAGTCATATTACTTGTTTGGAAATATGTTTGGAAATAGAGTTTCATATTGAATATGCAAGCAAGCAAACCGTTCATGTTTCAGGATGTGTGCAGCGTGTCTCGTGCGATTCCAGGGTCAGATGCAAAGCTAGACACACTATGCACAATCTTAGGGGCAGTCACTATCCAAGCCAACTCAATGACTTAGCTATATGCAGGGTGGGTCCCCGAGTATCTCAGGATCGGCAGCTGGTGGAACAGCATACCAATGACTCTTTATCTGATGCTAGAGGCAGCTGTGACTCATGGTTGCTTTGCACTATCATGGTAGCAGCCGGGACACATGCAGTTCAGCTCTCCACCAATAGCCATTGTCCAACCGCGTGCGAATGCATGGAACACTATCAAATAAACTCTAGTATGCAGACGAGACGAACCATCAGAATACACACAATGTTGCGGGGCAATCCGACTTATCACTTGAACACGTTCAGGCACAGTATGGTTCTCTCGAAGCATAGACGATAGTGAACATGTTCATGCACTCTAAGCAGGCGATTCAGGATTCTCGTTAAGCAGGCATTATTTCAAAGACAAGCTAGGTGAGTTCGTTCATTAACATGCAAGGCAGGTTCTATCATTCTCTTAAGAAAACATTGCAAGCAAAAACACAGGTTATATTAAGGCGTGCAAGAATCAGAGAACGAAGTTCTGCCCACTCACCTTGATATATAATGCCGGCGCGGAGCGGGGCGTTACATACTTACCCACCAACAAAAAGTTTCGTCCTTTAAACTTCAAGGATAAACTTCTCGATATCCCGAGTAGCGATAGTGTCGTCCCTCGCCGTACTCAATCGAAACAATCAAGCAATTCAAGTTCAGGAAACATTTTGCACTTTGAGAATATCTATGGACTTATTGTATGGAACGCTCTTTGCAAAACCATATCGATAATATCTCAGAGTCATAGCAACGGTTTGGGCCAGAGAATTGATTCCGCTCTGATACCATTCTGTCACGCCCCGGTCCCGCCCTGCCCCGCCCCGTGCGGCCGAGAATTAACGAACCGGACATGTATCCCCGTGCCTCGACACGCCGGACGCGAATCACCGCGCCCGTCCCGCGGGTGCGAGGGAGGAAGGGAGCCAAGCGAATGGCCCGTTCGAGCCTTCGGGGGACGTGATGCCGCACGGGCCTGGGGTTGTGCCCGTGCAAGGCCAATCGTTTAAGTTGATAGTTGGCTATCATCGCATCAATCGAGTAAGCAGCGGAAAGGGACTTGTTGCAATGCAATGCATTTAGCCAACTGAGTGTTCGGGACAATCGAGGCAACTTGGGTTTCCTTTAGCAAAGGCACACATTCGTTCCATACATTATGCCCCCTTATACGATAGCATTCTCGGGGCAACAATCGAAACCAGGATTTCCGGGTCTTAGGGACTGTGGCACGCCTATCGCTTCCTCGGACGATCCAGTACCTGCGAACAAGTAAACTGTTGGTGGGTCAGCACTTTATACAAGTACTGGTGAGATAAATCAACTGAACAGAAACTAGCATTCACTCAAACAGGCACTAAGTAATCATGTTATAAAATATTACATTACTAGTGATCTTTCTAGTTTTACCTAGGTTCATTTCATGCAGTTCGCTAGCAGAGTCATATTACTTGTTTGGAAACATGTTTGGAAACAGAGTTTCATATTGAATATGCAAGCAAGCAAACCGTTCATGTTTCAGGGTGTGTGCAGCGTGTCTCATGCGATTCCAGGGTCAGATGCAAAGCTAGACACACGATGCACAATCTTAGGGGGCAGTCACTATCCAAGCCAACTCAATGACTTAGCTATATGCAGGGCGAGTCCCCGAGTATCTCAGGATCGGCAGCTGGTGGAACAGCATACCAATGACTCTTTATCTGATGCTAGAGGCAGCTGTGACTCATGGTTGCTTTGCACTATCATGGTAGCAGCCGGGACACATGCAGTTCAGCTCTCCACCAATAGCCATTGTCCGACCGCGTGCGAATGCATGGAACACTATCAAATAAACTCTAGTATGCAGACGAGACGAACCATCAGAATACACTCAATGTTGCGGGGCAATCCGACTTATCACTTGAACACGTTCAGGCATAGTATGGTTCTCTCGAAGCATAGATGATAGTGAACATGTTCATGCACTCTAAGCAGGCGATTCAGGATTCTCGTTAAGCAGGCATTGTTTTAAAGACAAGCTAGGTGAGTTCGTTCATTAACATGCAAGGCAGGTTCTATCATTCTCTTAAGAAAACATTACAAGCAAAAACACAGGTTATTATTAAGGCGTGCAAGAATCAGAGAACGAAGTTCTGCCCACTCACCTTGATATATAACGCCGGCGCGGAGCGGGGCGTTACACACAGTGCACGACAGCTGTAGCAGCAGCTCCGGCAGCGGCTTGCAACGACAGTAGTAGCTGCAGTGGCAGCGGCGGTGGTTGTATAGAGGTGGCGGGTTGCTGGCGGTGGAGATGGTGACGGGGACTGTCACGCCCCGATCCCGCAAGGGTCTTTCGTCCTCGCTGGATCCTTTACGGAACCGATTCATCCTCGCTAGGGGCGTGATGCCGTGCGAGCCTGGGGTTGCGCTCGCACAAGGCAAGAACTTACAGTTTTAGGAACCCATTTTGAAACATAATTGATAAAACACATTCATAGAGATTTGAACACAAATGCGGAAGAAACATGCTTTTTTATTGAATATTCAGAGTAATTTACAAAGAGTTTACATTGATGCGCCTTCTCGGCTATGGAATTACATTACAAAAGATAACTCAAAATGCAGGGCGTGCTCCGTCAGATAGTCCACGTCGTTTGCACATTACGCCCTTGTATAGATTGAAGTCTCTGCCTCCAAAATAAACTGACTCCAGCTATACTTCAAAATAGAGGTGCTCCTAACGCCTCCTCGCTAACGTACTAGCGTTGCACCGTCTGATTGCCTGAAATAGTTGCCTACAACGTAGGTCAGTACTCAACTTGTACTGGTGAGCGGGATGAATCCCACTCGACTAAATCGACTCTAGCTTGTTAGGGGCGAGCATGCATTAAGATAGCTTCTATAAGGAAGCAAGTGAAATCAATTCATATCAGTTGCATGTTTTGATATGAATGAAAATAGCATTGAATCCAACCAGTACACCGACTGCTTACTCAATCGATGCACGCCTTCCCTGAAACGAAAACACAAGTATACTTACCATCTGCACAAGACAATAAGTTAGCATGTGTTCTATTCTATGCGGTCATTGGTGTGATTGACACCTTAGGGACATATTTCAAGCTTAGCGGCGCGCCCAATCAGCCCGGGTAGCAAGCCCTGCTGGAGGTCCCGCTATGCATCGTGACGAGCACGAATCAAATATTTCCCTCCGGATCGATACGGTTCCAGTGCCCCGAAAAGCCATTTCGAGGAAATGCCAAACCCTGTGCACAAGTTGTCCCAGACCATACAAATGCATGAATAATTTATATTACATACAATGCATTGAAAGAAACAGAAGAAGTAAGCAGCAACATATATATATCTCATGCAACAGTTTATATTTCCCAGGCGGTGTTCCGATTCAGTTATCCCATAAGTCCAAACTCCCTCCGAGGCACCAGGCCGCCACCAACAACCAACTTTCCTTTCTCAAAACCTCAGTTTATAATATGTGCAAGCATATAATAAAAATAGTCTACAATTCCCATGTTCCTTTCTTAGTGGCTGGCATGCCTGTGGCTAAGGATTTCCTAGGCGTCCAACCGGGCATCATCGAGTGAATGATTGAAACTTAGAGATATTGGCATGAAGAAGTAGGAAAGAAGGGACCAAACGACTCACTGGTTAAGGGAAAAGAGGCTGAAACTAGGAATCCCGCTAGCGACGATCAAACGTCAGTTATGCGGACCTGAAACAGCACAAGCACCGAGTTAGAAATCTTGCCTATCCTTCCTTGCCGAACTTCCCAAAACCTCAAGTTCCAAACGATAAAACCAGCAGCAAAAACCAAGCAAATCAAAAGCAACACAAATCCAAAACCTTAAAGCGACAAGCAAGCAAAATCCAAGCAAAACCAAGCTACCAAAACACGAAAACTATTGGACTCATTTCAATAGAGGCCTTTCTATGAGTTGGAAAGGATCATCGCATTTTGTCCGTGGCAAGAAGATGCCGAGATCTAAGTTACGACTCAGACGGACTAGCCACAAGCCCAATTACATAGCGCTCGTCCCGGTCGGATCGGGATTTGAGGCACTACATAATATACCACTAAGAAAAAGTTTTGACCCGAAACTTAAGAACAAGGCCTACCTCCGACTCGAAGAACAATGAAGGATACTTCTCCTTCATCTCCGCTTCCAACTCCCAAGTTGATTCCCCAACTGTATGGTTTTTCCACAGCACGCAAACCAAGGACATCGTACGATTGCGAAGTACTTTTTCCTTACGATCCAGAATCTGCACCGGCTCCTCCGAGTATGACAAATCCGTGCACAATTCTAGCTGTTCGAAGCTAACTACATGACTCGAGTCATGCATATACTTTCGCAGTTGGAAAACGTTGAATACGTCGTGCACTCCAGCCAAGGTGGGAGGTAGTATAATTCGGTATGCCACAGCTGCCACCCGTTCTAGTATTTCAAAGGGGCCGATAAACCTGGGACTCAGTTTGCCTTTCACGCCGAAATGCATCACTCCATGCATCGGCATCACTTTCAAGAATACATGATCCCCGACCATGAACTCCAAGGGCCTACGATGAGTATCGACATAGCTTTTCTGTCGGCTCTGCGCAGTGCAGAGTCTTTCCCGAATCAAGCGAACTTTCTCGACTGCCTGCTCCACCAGCTCTGGCCCGAGTACCTGCCGCTTGCCGACTTCGTCCCAACAAATTGGAGATTGACACTTGCGCCCATAGAGTGCTTCGTACGGTGCCATCTAGATGCTCGATTGGTAGCTGTTGTTGTACGCAAACTCCGCCAATAGAAGGTGCGTGTCCCAACTAGTCTTTAAATCGATCGCACACAGCCGTAACATATCTTCAAGTATCTGATTTGTCCTCTCTGTTTGGCCATCAGTCTGGGGGTGGTATGCGGTACTGAACTGTAGCTTGGTTCCCAAAGCAGACTATAGGCTAGTCCAAAAATGAGATAAGAAACGTCCGTCATGGTCAGAGACGATAGAAGCGGGCACTCCGTGTAATCGAACAATCTTATCTATGTAGATCTGTGCTAACCGATCGACGCTCCACGCAACTTTTATGGGCAAAAAGTAGGCTAATTTGGTCAAACGATCAACTATGACCCAAATCGCATTATGCCCCCGTGGCATCTTCGGAAATCCCACAATAAAATCCATAGTGATGTTGTCCCATTTTCACTCAGGAATAGCGAGGTTCTGTGTCACGACACGCACCCGGTTTAGGGGCACGAGTGCGTGGGTACGTCCAGCCTACGCCGCAGCATCGGCGGTAGAACGCTGTCTAGGTATTGATACTATCTAACTAATGTCACGCAAATATCCAAACTCCATTAGGAGGCACGGATGACACAAATAGATGAACATATTCTCAATCACAGGATTACAGCACGATAAGATTTCGAATAATAAAACTGAAATTAAACACAACACAAGTCCACAAGTAATAACTTAACTTAACAATATCCAAGAATCATCAAAATGCCGGAGACAAATCCGGTACCAAATAGTCTACTTAAAAACTAACAAGAATAGTAATTTCCAGCTAGACCTCCTGGAATCACAACTACTACCAAGTCTGCAGCTACTCACCATAAGGTCCATAAAGTGTCGGACAGCGGTCCTCTAAGGCATAGTCTGGAAAAATATTTCCAGTCAGAAAGGAGCAAAGTAACACTCTCAAATAACAGTTCCATTAGTTGATAATGTCTATAATACAATAAAACATGTCATGCTAGCTACTGAGAAGATAGTGAAATAAATGCAATGGTAATTTAAGAGAGACAGGCAAATGTAAAGAGACAGGCAATAGGCAATATGGTACAGTCAGTGCATGTATAAAAATGGAAGAACAAGGTGCAGTATCATATACGGGTGATGTAGTATATGATTAAAAATAGAGAACTGTAATCGATTCTAGGTGTTTGAAATAGTAGTTTCGAAATGTGATCGGCTTGGGAACATGTACAGTAGCTACAGGGCCTGGCTAATCATGGGTGAAGAGCATGATTAACACTTACAATTTTATATACTACAATAAGAGGTTATGATCACATTTCTTACTAACTACTTCCCCGCCCCCAACTAGTACTGTGGATCCAACCATGACACGTCACGATACACGAGCAAGTCAAGTCTATCATGTACAATGTCTAAATATACATGTCGTGTACAATGTCAATACGATAATCAAGGTAACATCTCATGACTGCAGATCCAAGCTATACCAGTCCGTGTAACACAGTGTCAAAGATTCAGTTGTAACATTTCAAGATCATTGAACTTATAGCAATTATCAAGAATTAGAAATTATCAGAGAATGTACTTGCCTTGGTCCTTAGCTGGTATTTATGGATGTCCTGTTCCAGAGTACCCTCTGGGTAACCCAACAGTCCTATAAACACATCACAATATGACATTTGTATCAGAAACTATCCTAACACACAATAGAAATACACTGGCCTCAGGGCCGTGCCAGGCAGGGCACTAGTCAACTAAGGTCATATAGTAGGACTACGTATTTAAATAAACATCTTATTAATTAATATATATATAATTTCCATCAATAATAGATATATGTATAACTATATACTTTAAAAATAAAATAACTTGCATATAAACATAATAAAATAATACTTGTATGTATATATATATATAAACATAATTCATGAAATATATCTAAAATATATACCAATATAAATACACTGCTATAGTTGTATTTTTACCAAAATACGTTCATTTAAATATATACTAATTTACCTCTTTAAAACATGCATTACCAATGTATTTATATATATACATATATACATATTAAGCATAAATTAAATAAATAATATACATATGCTAATTTCACATTAATTAAATATATAAATACTTTACATTTTATATACAAATTAAATGAAATACATATACTAATTACTTATACAAAAATATGTATAAATTTACCATCATTAAATTTAACGAATACAGATACTAAAACATTAATTAAAAAATTTATACCTAGTATACATTAAATACCTACACACATACCTACATTTTACCAAAATAATATTTTTACCCATTAATTAGCTTTATACATATGCAGGTGAATTAATTATACATATACATATACACATTATATTAAAATATACTAATTAGATATACATTATACATATACAATTAAATATTAACAAAAGAAATAATATACACTAATACATATACTACTAAACATTAAATTAGATACATATTTATACCAAAATACGTTTTTATTAAATACTAATACCAAATTAATTACACTAATTATACATATACCTTTCTTTATATACACTCATACGTATACAGGTATGTATATATACATATATATATATATATATACTTTTTTTTTTAGCCAACATCCATCATTTACCACTGACAGTTAAGATTCAACATAATACAAACACAGCAGTTCATTTGCTTAATGGAAAGCATAGCATTTGGGATTAACTTATCACAAAAGCTAAACTTTCCATCGGTTACAAACTACATTGACAAATTGAGGGAAAAAGGAACAGAAGAAATATACAACACAGAGGACAATTACCTTAGGCTTTCTCCTTATCACCACCATTCATGACTCCTCCTGCAGCAACCTTCTCATGCACAATTTCCACAGGGTGCTCAGGATACTCTATGGGAGCGACCGGGTGCCGTTCAAAGTTGGGTCGGCCGGCCGCCGGAGTTAATGGGGCCGCCGGGTGGTGGTGTTGATGGAGGAGGGGAGGCCGGACTGTACACAGCAGGGGCTGTCGCAGCGGTGAAGTTGGGCCGCCCGGGGTTGGGCAGGAGGCAGCCGCCGCCGGAGGAACAGTAGGCGCGGCAGCAGCAGCAGGTCGACCGGAGGAGGGGTTCGGTCGCCGGGCCGGAGGGAAGAAGTTCAGCGGGTCGCAGAGGGGAACTCGGCCTGGGAACAGTGTTCCCTCTTCCCCCCTTGAAATTTGAATTCAAAAAAAATAAAAACTAAAGAAGAAGGAGAAAGGAAGAAGGAGGAAGAAGAAGAAAATAAAGAGAAGAAGAAAGGAAGAAGAAGCTTTCTTCCTACGTTGGAGGCTTGTGAAAAAAAATGTGGGGCTTGTGAGGGGGTGGGGTTTTCTAGGTTTCTTGGGATTAGGGTTTAGGATGGGACATGTCATTATATAGGAGAGAGGGTGTGATGTAGGGTGAGGATTTGACCCACTTAAATGAGTGGCTATGATGGTTCATGAAGGAAATAAATTCATGTAGGGATGAGGGTTTTTAATTAAAATTAATAGGCTCTCTCATTGATTTAAAAATAATTAGGTGTTGGCACCTACAATTGAATAATTGCAACTTGGCCCCTTAAATTCGGGCAATTGCACAAACACATGAAATGACGAAAATTGGGCAGGCGATTCAGGGTCCGATATTTTGTAGGGTCAGGGGGCGCTGTAAGATGGGTATGGACTGAATTTGCAGGGCACTGGAATTAAATTGGGATTTTAAAATCAGATAAATTAGTATCCTCAATTTAAATAGAATTAAATGTAAGTTGTGTTCAACAATTAATTAGGAGTACTTGGGGCCAAAATCAGATCAAGTCATCAATACCAATATTGAAGAAGACTCGGAACAGGATATTACCCTAATTTGGGTCGCACGAAAAATAGGTCAAGATGGCCTCCAATTTTCGATTGGAACGCACAACGATACAAAATAGGAAATTAAAAATAACGTCCGCGACGATTTTTGTGCGGCCAGAAACAATGCACAGAGGGCAAAATTATGAGTTGCAAAAATAGCAGAATGGAAGGCGGGCATGTCTAGAGCAAGATTGTGAAATTTGTTGGAAGACAAAAGTCTGGATAGTGCTCCAAATATCGAAGCAAAGGCAATGCGCAAAATATTAAATAAAAATACAGTAATTAATTATAAACACCAAGAATTAAATTCTAAATAAAATAATAAAATCCAGAATTCTATAATTCGGACAAGGGTTCGTCTACTGGGCTTCTAGGTCTAGTCTGCTAGCTAAAATAAAATAATTTAACACTGTATTTAATTATATATTTAATCACACATCGCACAAATAATTATTTAAATCAATATACTATTATGCAATTAATTAATTAAAATAACATAATATTAAGTATTGAAAAATTCGAAAATACCCCTGTTTTCAGAATGTGGTAGTGACAAGTCTACCCACCTTAAAAGAATTTCGTCCTCAAAATTTAAAATCCTCATATTAGCATTTAATCATACACATTATTATTCCCTCCATTAAACTCATCAACCACGAATAATCCACAAGGTCTTTTCACAATTTCAAAAATCCGAAATTATCTGTATTCCTGTAAAAATCCTCGACATAGAATCAAAGTCCCTTTTTATTAAAAATTTCCTGAAAGTTTTTGAGTTAATAATCCAATATCCGGAATTTAATATCCACTCCTCAAAAGTACTCAACAATATGATATTTAAGGATTCTTCAAATGTCACATTCAAATATGAAGTTCTAAATTCATAACTTGCAATTAAATAAATACATTGATAAATCTCCAAATTTCCAAATTAATAACCAACTTAAACATGTCATAATCTTTCTTGGAATTTATTAACCACCAATTATGCCATGCAAATTTCTTAACCATTTATTTAAATCAATAATTATCCTCAAATTTTAATCATCTTGTTCCTCTTGTCAAGTCATAACTCCTTCATGAATTTTCACTACAGTCAACACCAATAATCACGGTCTAAAAAAATTCTACCTATAGTCATACCACATACAATCTAGGGGGAACATACATGGTTATGGTCTCATTTGTTAAGGTGTTACAGTCCATGTATCAGGGTGTACTACTAACTACATTATAACAAAGAATCATGCATACAAGCTACGGTACTAAGCAATCAATCAATCAAATAGATAGAAACAGAAGGAAGGAAAGAACAGAAATTGCTAACACATTACCTGCAGTATCGGTCTCCTCGACCGTCATCGCAAATGCCCGCCCTGCTGGGGTGGTTCCCTTTGCAGGTACTGAGCAATGTACGGTTCCACAGGTAGCCTAACTGGATCTCTATAGTCTGAAGCTGCGTGTTGGCTGAGAAGATGAGGGACTCGAAGACAATCCCTTACTCGATGTCCCGCAGCGCCGCAGTGCAAACAAAGTCCTAGCCTCGTTCTACAGCTCTCCCAAAGGTGACCTGGCTTCTTACAGAAGTGACAAGTTCGTTGATCCTGCTGTACAGGAACTGGTGCCGGGTACTGCTGTTGATACTGAAATGCCCAGGGTTGTCGCTGGATAGTAACTGGTGCTAGGTACTGCGGTGGATGCTGAAATGTCCATGGTTGTTGCTGAATATGAAATGGTACTTGGTACTGTTGTTGGTGCTGAATACGGGGGTGCTTGGCCGGTCCTGGGCTACCATTCGTTTCTTCAAAAGTATTGTGACTCCTCTTAGGTCTGAGGTCCAGATCCTCTTCTGCAATCTGAGCATCCATCAAGATAGCCTCAAAGGTAGCGGTACGACGACCAGAAGTGCGTGACTTAATCTCTCTCGTCAGTCCCTTTCTAAATTTCCGGGCTCGATCTCCTGGGTCTCGAATCATAGACGATGCAAAACGGCTCAATCTACAGAATTCCGCAGCGTACTCGTCGACCGACATGTTTCCTTGAACTAAGTCATGAAACTGACTTTCCAAGGTTCCCAATGCCACGTCGGGAAAGAACTTCTCCTTGAAGAGTTCCTTGAAGGTCTCCCAAGTAAGTCCTTGCGCAGTAATTCTCGGCTCCGTGCGATACCACGTGAGTGCGATATCGAACATCTGACTGCCAACGGCTTCTATCTTCAAGTTTTCCGGAATCTGGGTCAATCGCAAGCTTCTCTCTATATCCTCTAGCCAGTCGTCAGCGTAGAGTATCCCTTCGGTGCCCTTGAACTCTCGAGGCATCATCCTTTTGAAATCCACTATAGTGCCTGATCTCTGCTGTTGCTGGCCAGGAAACTGCTGGTACTGTGCTACTCTCTCCAAGGCTTGGAGAGTCACTTGATGAGCATTCTCCATGTTTTCTTTCATCAGCTCGGTTTGTGCCTGGTACGCTTCTGCTTGCACCTTCTGAGCCTCAGCTTGAACTCGCTGAGCGTCTGCCGTCACTCTCTGGGCATCTACCATGCCCTGGATCAAGGTAAACATCTGCGTTCCGTCAATGGGCAAACCTCCGGGAATCGGAGTTGAAGGAGGAGGAGGAAGGTTGTCTGTTACAGCTGCGGCTATCCTCTTAACAGGTGGAGGAGGAGGATCACCTACGTGCATTGGAGATGTAGGAGGAACTACGGATGTCTGTCCCTCAGGTGGAGAGGTGGCAGGCCCCTCTAAAGCTGATGTTCCCGCTCTCATAGACCTTGTCTGCGGCGACATCCTGAAGACAGATCCCAAAGAATCAATTAGGGTAAAATGCGATATCATCAAGGGAGGACAGTACAGTTCTAAAGAAGCAACATTCAAGATAAATAGATAGATAGATTGAAAATAAACCCTAGTTGTGATTGCACAGGTCAAGATGCATCCAAGGTTTGATACTTCTATCCCCTAGGTATCACAGTTCTATCACAAGCACACTCACTGCTAGTTTCCTTACCTACTGCAATCGCTAATACTAGTTATCCTTATCACTCAAGTGCATATCAATTTCAACACACCATACTAACTACTGCTCTCTCTCTAATACAATCCTAGTTGAACACCCAAGCCAGTTTGCAGTGAAATCTCAATCACGCTCAAGCCAACAGATCTTACACATGCATCTCATCTACTATATACTAATATATCTCTCTCACTATAAAATCTTATCCTTAAATAAAATTCCTCAAATAACTCCTCGAATAAACTTTTAAAGTAAAATGTATACACTTTCCTCAAGATTAATTATCTAAATACTGAAATTAAAACTTAATCACCTTAAAGATCCTTACAGACTTGTCTAGGTTTATTGAATCAAATCGGAATCCTCAAAAATAAAATTTTAATAACAATATTTCAACTCCTCAATTTCAAAATTTTGCAATTCATTGAAATCTTCAAAATAAATTTTGATAACAATCTCAATCTTCTTAGAATCCTAAAATTTGAAATTCATTTTTCAGTCTTCCATTAAAATTAAATTCACCTTCTGTAGTCCACTAGCTTAATGTTTAATCATTTTCACTGTCCTCATTGACGGCATCATCAAATAATACTATAAATCAGTCTATAAATTCATCTTAATATGAAATCAACTCTATAATGAAACCCAAAATCCTAACTTAAATACCTAATTAACAATAATCAAATCAAGTGAAACCAAAATTCTAATTTAATAACAAATCAACAACAATCAAATTCAATATCAATAAGTGAGAATGGACAGAACAAGGGAATGAATTTAAATTAGAAGTTTTAACAAGATTCTCAGGGGTCATCCCAGGAATCTCTCAAGGAATTGTGATTGAGTATTTGCTCTCGTCCTAGTATCCTATGTCCTAGATTCTATAGCAGGTACGCAGTAGTATAACAAGGATGCTACACTACTACGATATCGCACAACTCGCGAAGTCTGACCTGCATGGGCCACCACTAAAAACGTGTCACGACCCGCACCCGGTTTAGGGGCACGAGTGCGTGGGTACGTCCAGCCTACGCCGCAGCATCGGCGGTAGAACGCTGTCTAGGTATTGATACTATCTAACTAATGTCACGCAAATATCCAAACTCCATTAGGAGGCACGGATGACACAAATAGATGAACATATACTCAATCACAGGATTACAGCACGATAAGATTTCGAATAATAAAACTGAAATTAAACACAACACAAGTCCACAAGTAATAACTTAACTTAACAATATCCAAGAATCATCAAAATGCCGGAGACAAATCCGGTACCAAATAGTCTACTTAAAAACTAACAAGAATAGTAATTTCCAGCTAGACCTCCTGGAATCACAACTACTACCAAGTCTGCAGCTACTCACCATAAGGTCCATAAAGTGTCGGACAGCGGTCCTCTAAGGCATAGTCTGGAAAAATATTTCCAGTCAGGAAGGAGCAAAGTAACACTCTCAAATAACAGTTCCATTAGTTGATAATGTCTATAATACAATAAAATATGTCATGCTAGCTACTGAGAAGACAGTGAAATAAATGCAATGGTAATTTAAGAGAGACAGGCAAATGTAAAGAGACAGGCAATAGGCAATATGGTACAGTCAGTGCATGTATAAAAATGGAAGAACAAGGTGCAGTATCATATACGGGTGATGTAGTATATGATTAAAAATAGAGAACTGTAATCGATTCTAGGTGTTTGAAATAGTAGTTTCGAAATGTGATCGGCTTGGGAACATGTACAGTAGCTACAGGGCCTGGCTAATCATGGGTGAAGAGCATGATTAACACTTACAATTTTATATACTACAATAAGAGGTTATGATCACATTTCTTACTAACTACTTCCCCGCCCCCAACTAGTACTGTGGATCCAACCATGACACGTCACGATACACGAGCAAGTCAAGTCTATCATGTACAATGTCTAAATATACATGTCGTGTACAATGTCAATACGATAATCAAGGTAACATCTCATGACTGCAGATCCAAGCTATACCAGTCCGTGTAACACAGTGTCAAAGATTCAGTTGTAACATTTCAAGATCATTGAACTTATAGCAATTATCAAGAATTGGAAATTATCAGAGAATGTACTTGCCTTGGTCCTTAGCTGGTATTTATGGATGTCCTGTTCCAGAGTACCCTCTGGGTAACCCAACAGTCCTATAAACACATCACAATATGACATTTGTATCAGAAACTATCCTAACACACAATAGAAATACACTGGCCTCAGGGCCGTGCCAGGCAGGGCACTAGTCAACTAAGGTCATCTAGTAGGACTACGTATTTAAATAAACATCTTATTAATTAATATATATATAATTTCTATCAATAATAGATATATGTATAACTATATACTTTAAAAATAAAATAACTTGCATATAAACATAATAAAATAATACTTGTATGTATATATATATAAACATAATTCATGAAATATATCTAAAATATATACCAATATAAATACACTGCTATAGTTGTATTTTTACCAAAATACGTTCATTTAAATATATACTAATTTACCTCTTTAAAACATGCATTACCAATGTATTTATATATATACATATATACATATTAAGCATAAATTAAATAAATAATATACATATGCTAATTTCACATTAATTAAATATATAAATACTTTACATTTTATATACAAATTAAATGAAATACATATACTAATTACTTATACAAAAATATGTATAAATTTACCATCATTAAATTTAACGAATACAGATACTAAAACATTAATTAAAAAATTTATACCTAGTATACATTAAATACCTACACACATACCTACATTTTACCAAAATAATATTTTTACCCATTAATTAGCTTTATACATATGCAGGTGAATTAATTATACATATACATATACACATTATATTAAAATATACTAATTAGATATACATTATACATATACAATTAAATATTAACAAAAGAAATAATATACACTAATACATATACTACTAAACATTAAATTAGATACATATTTATACCAAAATACGTTTTTATTAAATACTAATACCAAATTAATTACACTAATTATACATATACCTTTCTTTATATACACTCATACGTATACAGGTATGTATATATACATATATATATATATATACCTTTTTTTTTTAGCCAACATCCATCATTTACCACTGACAGTTAAGATTTAACATAATACAAACACAGCAGTTCATTTGCTTAATGGAAAGCATAGCATTTGGGATTAACTTATCACAAAAGCTAAACTTTCCATCGGTTACAAACTACATTGACAAATTGAGGGAAAAAGGAACAGAAGAAATATACAACACAGAGGACAATTACCTTAGGCTTTCTCCTTATCACCACCATTCATGACTCCTCCTGCAGCAACCTTCTCATGCACAATTTCCACAGGGTGCTCAGGATATTCTATGGGAGCGACCGGGTGCCGTTCAAAGTTGGGTCGGCCGACCGCTGGAGTTAATGGGGCCGCCGGGTGGTGGTGTTGATGGAGGAGGGGAGGCCGGACTGTACACAGCAGGGGCTGTCGCAGCGGTAAAGTTGGGCCGCCCGGGGTTGGGCAGGAGGCAGCCGCCGCCGGAGGAACAGTAGGCGCGGCAGCAGCAGCAGCAGGTCGACCGGAGGAGGGGTTCGGTCGCCGGGCCGGAGGGAAGAAGTTCAGCGGGTCGCAGAGGGGAACTCGGCCTGGGAACAGTGTTCCCTCTTCCCCCCTTGAAATTTGAATTCAAAAAAAATAAAAACTAAAGAAGAAGGAGAAAGGAAGAAGGAGGAAGAAGAAGAAAAGAAAGAGAAGAAGAAAGGAAGAAGAAGCTTTCTTCCTACGTTGGAGGCTTGTGAAAAAAAATGTGGGGCTTGTGAGGGGGTGGGGTTTTCTAGGTTTCTTGGGATTAGGGTTTAGGATGGGACATGTCATTATATAGGAGAGAGGGTGTGATGTAGGGTGAGGATTTGACCCACTTAAATGAGTGGCTATGATGGTTCATGAAGGAAATAAATTCATGTAGGGATGAGGGTTTTTAATTAAAATTAATAGGCTCTCTCATTGATTTAAAAATAATTAGGTGTTGGCACCTACAATTGAATAATTGCAACTTGGCCCCTTAAATTCGGGCAATTGCACAAACACATGAAATGACGAAAATTGGGTAGGCGATTCGGGGTCCGATATTTTGTAGGGTCAGGGGGCGCTGTAAGATGGGTATGGACTGAATTTGCAGGGCACTGGAATTAAATTGGGATTTTAAAATCAGATAAATTAGTATCCTCAATTTAAATAGAATTAAATGCAAGTTGTGTTCAACAATTAATTAGGAGTACTTGGGGCCAAAATCAGATCAAGTCATCAATACCAATATTGAAGAAGACTCGGAACAGGATATTACCCTAATTTGGGTCGCACGAAAAATAGGTCAAGATGGCCTCCAATTTTCGATTGGAACGCACAACGATACAAAATAGGAAATTAAAAATAACGTCCGCGACGATTTTTGTGCGGCCAGAAACAATGCACAGAGGGCAAAATTATGAGTTGCAAAAATAGCAGAATGGAAGGCGGGCATGTCTAGAGCAAGATTGTGAAATTTGTTGGAAGACAAAAGTCTGGATAGTGCTCCAAATATCGAAGCAAAGGCAATGCGCAAAATATTAAATAAAAATACAGTAATTAATTATAAACACCAAGAATTAAATTCTAAATAAAATAATAAAATCCAGAATTCTATAATTCGGACAAGGGTTCGTCTACTGGGCTTCTAGGTCTAGTCTGCTAGCTAAAATAAAATAATTTAACACTGCATTTAATTATATATTTAATCACACATCGCACAAATAATTATTTAAATCAATATACTATTATGCAATTAATTAATTAAAATAACATAATATTAAGTATTGAAAAATTCGAAAATACCCCTATTTTCAGAATGTGGTAGTGACATTCTGCATCTCCCCGCCGGGCCTCTGATGTTCAGCTTTCACCTGTTGGCAGGCCATGTACTGTGACACAAAGGTCGCCATATCCCGCTTCATACCTTGCCACCAGAAGGTACCGCATAAGTCCTTGTACATCTTAGTGCTCCCCGGATACAAAGAATACTTCACGTAGTGTGCTTCAGCCATAATTTCCCTTCGGAGTTCAGTGTCGCTAGGGACGCATAGCCTTCCTTTCATTTGTAAGGCCCCATCTTCGCCTGCCATAAAGTCAGACGTCTTCCCTGCCGAGATCAATCCGCGTACTTTCGCTAGGAACTGATCGCCCTCCTGAGCTGACTTGATTCTATCTCGTAAACTCGGTTCAAGATGGAGTGGTGCCAGCTGCACGCCTTGATGCCGAACTCGGAACTCGATGCCCATCGCCTCAAGATCTCTAAGTAAACGGTTGTTTATAGATAACGAGCCCACATGCTTTCGACTCAGAGCATCAGTAATGACGTTTCCCTTGTCCGGAGTATACGCAATCGTTAGATCATAGTCCTTAATAAGTTCTAGCCAACGTCGCTGTCGAAGGTTCAATTCCCGTTGGGTGAATAGATACTTGAGGCTCTTGTGATCTGTGAAGATTTTGCAAGCAACACCATAAAGATAATGCCTCCACAACTTTAATGCAAATACAATCGCCGCCAATTCCAAATCGTGTGTCGGGTAGTTTTTTTCGTGCGGCTTCAGTTGCCTGGAGGCGTACGATATTACCTTGTCCCGTTGCATGAGTACACATCCCAATCCGAGTCCTGAAGCATCACTGTATATCTGAAACTCTTTTACCCCATCTGGAAATGCTAAAATCGGAGCTGAAACAAGACGCCGCTTAAGTTCCCGAAAGTTAGCTTCGCATTCATCACTCCATTTATATGCAATCCCTTTTTGAGTAAGGCGAGTCAATGGTGAGGCCAGTTTAGAGAAATCTTTCACGAACCTACGGTAGTATCCTGCTAGGCCGAGAAAGCTTCGAATTTCGCTGGCTGACGTAGGTTGTTTCCAGTCCACCACCGCCTCAATTTTCTTCGGGTCTACGGCGACGCCTTCTGCCGAGATGACATGACCAAGGAATGCCACGCTGTTCAACCAGAATTTGCACTTGCTGATCTTAGCGAACAACTTATGTTCTCGTAATGTCTGCAATATGATCTTCAGGTGTTCTTTGTGTTCCGTCTCGTTCTTGGAATATATAAGAATGTCATCGATGAACACGACGACAAACTTATCTACGTACGGCCGAAACACACGGTTCATCAGATCCATGAAAGCTGTAGGGGCGTTCGTTAAGCCGAACAACATCACGAGAAACTCATAGTATCCGTAACGAGTCCTGAACGCAGATTTTTGAATGTCTTCGGGTTTGATTTTCAACTGGTGATACCCTGACCTGAGATCAACTTTAGAGAAAACTGTTGCACCTTGCAGTTGATCAAATAAGTCATCTATCCTTGGCAAAGGGTACTGATTTCGCACGGTCGCCTTATTTAATTCTCGGTAGTCAATACACAGCCGCATGGATCCATCCTTCTTTTTCACAAATAGTACCGGAGCACCCCACGGAGAAACGCTTGGACGTATGTATCCTCGGTCCAACAGATCTTGTAACTGAACCTTAAGTTCTTTCAGCTCTGCTGGAGCCATTCAATAAGGTGCATTCGATATCGGTCGCGCATCCGGAAATGTGTCGATGCTGAATTCGATCTCACGATCAGGAGGCATTCCAGGCAGCTCGTTCGGGAACACGTCGAGGAAATCTGCTATAACATCAGCCTGAGCTGTATTTGCACTTTCCTGTTGGGTGTCTCGAACTGAAGCTAAGTACCCTTCATAACCCGAATGCAGCATACGCCTTGCCAAAATTGCTGATATCACCATTGCCGTCTTCGGTGCAGCACTGCACGAATAGTAGAAGTCTGCCTCGCCGGGTAGACGAAATACGACTCGCTTCTCTGCGCACTCGATTGTTGCATGGCAAGCACCCAACCAATCCATTCCGAGAATAATATCATAATCCTTAATGTCTAGTACAATGACATCTAAGGAAAGCTTCCTTCCTCCGATGCAAATATAACCATTCCTACAAATCGCATGGGCGGGCATATCGACTCCCGAAGGTGTGCTTACGCAAAGGTTCATAGTTAAGGGAGTAGAAGCTAATTTATGCTCAACAGTAAAATTAGCAGATATGAAACTATGCGTAGCACCTGAATCGAATAAGACTCTAGCGGGCAATTCTTTGAAAAGTAATATACCTGTCACGACCGTTTCATAGACAGATGCCTCATCCCGAATCAAGGCATAGACTCGGCCTTGAGCACCTTGGCGTTGTGGATTTACTGGCACAGCATTGGCATCACTTGTTGGAGGCCCCTTGTTCTGATTATTTCCGTTGTTCTGGCTCGGCTTACCCTCCCGGCAGTTAAATTGTTTATGGCCCAGACGACCACATTTGAAACATCCAGTAACCCGACATTCGTTTACTCGATGCCCTGATTTGCCATACCTGGTACAGTTTGGTGCCTGAGATTGACCCCTATGATCAGACGTGTGCAGACGCTTTTGCGCTCCATACCCTCCCGTTTCCTGAGGTCGTTTATTGTTGTTGGTACGGGGGGTTTGCACCTCTACCTTTGGGGTACAGCGCCCAAAGATCCGCTCGCTGCCCAAAGCTGCTTCGTAGCATTCCTTGTAGGTTTGACATTTTTGATTGATGACATCCCTACGCAACTCATCATTCAAACCTTTTTGAAAACGATAGCACCACGCCTGCTGGTTAGACAGGAAGTGCCCAGCAAACTTTGCCAGCTTAGCGAACACTGAGTCGTAATCGTCAATAGACAAACTCCCTTGCACTAGATTGCTGAAGTCGTCTTCCTTTTATTGACGCACGGCTTGGGGAATATACTGTTCAATTAAAGCTGATTTGAATATTTCCCAAGTGATTTTGCAGTTGGGATTGGCATCGTAAATCCCTTGCTTCGTTGCCTCCCACCAATCATGCGCACGCAGTTCCAGCTGAACTGATGCATAGGCCACTCGCTTGGATCCCCGGATGCCAACCAGATTGAAGAGTCCCTCCAGCTTAGCAAACCATCCCAACACCACGTCCGGTTCCGCTCGTCCGTTGAACGTGGGTGGATGCCTTTTTGTGAACTCTGCTGCTCGGCAGGTGTTCCTTGCTAAAGGCTGAGTTTCTTCCTACTCATCCTCTACCGCCATGGCTAGCGGCATCGATGTCGTTCCTCCGTTGCTGGGTACCAATTATGCAATCAGTTGCATCATAGTATCCATCTGCTTTTGTTGAGCAGCAAATTGGGTCTGAATATTTGCCTGCTGAGTAACAGCTTGTTGTTGTTGCGCCTCCATGAGGTGCATAAGCCGTTCTGACATCCCGATTGAACCCGCTTCTCCGGATTCTCCAGAACTTGTCGGATCGCTCTGGATAGGCTGAGTACTGCTTGCAGCGGCAGTATTTTTCTTAGCCATTGCTACAAAAGAGAGTAGCTTGTTAACACTCCAAAATCGATAGATTTTATATCTACGGGCTCATTGTATAGGTAACTCATCTGATGCAGCGGACACCGAACGCAACTCAATAGAGAGGCGCATCAAACTCCTTTATATTCTTTTGAAATCCCAAGGAAGTACAGCCGTGCTCTGATACCAATATATCATGCCCCGATCCCGAAAGGGTCTTTCGTCCTCGCCGGATCCTTTACGGAACCAATTCGTCCTCGCTAGGGGCGTGATGCCGTGCGAGCCTGGGGTTGCGCTCGCACAAGGCAAGAACTTGCAGTTTTAGGAACCCATTTTGAAACACAATTGATAAAACACATTCACAGAGATTTGAACACAAATGCGGAAGAAACATGCTTTTTTATTGAATATTCAGAGTAATTTACATAGAGTTTACATTGATGTGCCTTCTCGGCTATTGAATTACATTACAAAAGATAACTCAAAATGCAGGGCACGCTCCGTCAGATAGTCCACGTCGTTTGCACATTACGCCCTTGTATAGATTGAAATCTCTGCCTCCAAAATAAACTGACTCCATCTATACTTCAAAATAGAGGTGCTCCTAACGCCTCCTCGCTAACGCACTAGCGTTGCACCGTCTGATTGCCTGAAATAGTTGCCCACAACGTGGGTTAGTACTTAACTTGTACTGGTGAGCGGGATGAATCCCACTCGACTAAATCGACACTAGCTTGTTAGGGGCGAGCATGCATTAAGATAGCTTCTATAAGGAAGCAAGTGAAATCAATTCATATCAGTTGCATGTTTTGATATGAATGAAAATAGCATTAAATCCAACCAGTACACCGACTGCTTACTCAATCGATGCACGCCTTCCCTGAAACGAAAACACAAGTATACTTACCATCTGCACAAGACAATAAGTTAGCATGCGTTCTATTCTATGCGGTCATTGGTGTGATCGACACCTTAGGGACATTTCAAGCTTAGCGGCGCGCCCTATCAGCCCGGATAGCAAGCCCTGCTGGAGGTCCCGCTATGCATCGTGACGAGCACGAATCAAATATTTCCCTCCGGATCGATACGGTTCCAGTGCCCCGGAAAGCCGTTTCGAGGAAATGCCAAATCCTGTGCACAAGTTGTCCCAGACCATGCAAATTCATGAATAATTCATATTACATACAATGCATTGAAAGAAACAGAAGAAGTAAGCAGCAACATATATATATCTCATGCAACAATTTATATTTCCCAGGCGGTGTTCCGATTCAGTTATCCCATAAGTCCAAACTCCCTCCGAGGCACCAGGCCGCCACCAACAGCCAACTTTCCTTTCTCAAAACCTCAGTTTATAATATGTGCAAGCATATAATAAAATAGTCTACAATTACCATGTTTCTTTCTTACTGGCTGGCATGTCTGTGGCTAAGGATTTCCTAGGCGTCTAACCGGGCATCATCGAGTGAACGATTGAAACTTAGAGATGTTGGCATGAAGAAGTAGGAAAGAAGGGACCAAACCACTCACTGGTTAAGGGAAAAGAGGCTGAAACTAGGAATCCCGCTAGCGACGATCAAACGTCAATTACGCGGACCTGAAACAGCACAAGCACCGAGTTAGAAATCTTGCTTATCCTTTCTTGCCGAACTCCCCAAAACCTCAAGCTCCAAACGATAAAACCAGTAGCGAAAACCAAGCAAATCGAAAGCAACACAAATCCAAAACCTCAAAGCGACAAGCAAGCAAAATCCAAGCAAAACCAAGCTACTAAAACACGAAAACTATTAGACTCATTTCAATAGAGGCCTTTCCATAAGTTGGAAAGGATAATCGTATTTTGTCCGTGGCAAGAAGATGCCGAGATCTATGTTATGACTCAGACGGACTAGCCACAAGCCCAATTACATGGCGCTCGTCCCGGTCGGATCGGGATTTGAGGCACTACAAGGACGACGGTGGCTAAGGTAGAGGGGGTGTGCGGAGGTGAGCAGCGGGGAGTCAGGTTAAGGGTGCTGGTGATGGTGATGATGGAGTTGGTGATGGTGATGATGGTGTTGGTGATGGCGGTGCTAAGGATGGTGGCGGTGGTTATTGATAGTGGTGCTGGGGGAGGTAGAGAATGGTAGCTGAGGCGGTGGCAGAGGTGGTGATGCTTGTGGCGGAGAAGATAATAAAGAGGATGGCGGTGGAGTTGGGTTGAGGGTGTGGGTTGTTAATGGTGATAGTGATGGAGAAGGAAAGGCTACCTGCTGGTGGTAGATTGGCGTCGAGGGGGTGCAGACAGAGGAGGGAGGTGGCTGAGGCGGTGGCTGTGCAGTGGGTGATCGGGGAAGGAGGGAGGCGATGAGGAAAAGAAACTAGGGTTTCGGTTAGGAATGTTTTCTAGGTTTTGGAGAGAGAGAGAGTTGTATATATATAGAAGAGAGAGAGAGGGGGCTGTCCTCGGGAATTGGGCTGGCTGGGTATTATTCTAGGGTGAGGGAAAACACTAAATGATGAATATGTCTAGGATGGCTTTGGTGATAGGTCCCTAACAATTGGGAAATTATCCAATTGATGGAATTTAGGATTTGATGAGGGAGAACACCATGTTTGGTGTGAGGTAGTAGGCTAGAATAGTGTGTGGTGTTTAGTATGAACCTTGAGGGTATGAGTGGGGGTTTGGGTTAGAGTTGGGTCTAGTTTTGGGTGAGGTTGGGTCCTTACACCAATTTAATTAAAATTAGTATAATTGGTGCTCTTTAATTAATTGGAAATACATAGGGTTAAAATTGGGTGGGACACAAGTGTAGCGCTCCGTTCCCCCGGTGCGGGAAGCGCGGCTAAGAAACACAAGATGGTATCGTTCGATCGGGATGGATTAAAATAAGAACTCGTCCTTGTTATGGATTTGTTTCTTCGGAATCGATTCACATATTCAGTGGACCATGCCCCCGGGATCGACTTAGCGGCAGAGTCAGGAGGGACCTCTCCGCTGCTATCTTTTATTGCCTCGAATTTTAATGTCGCTTGTTGCTTTCGTGCTTTGAGTTAGTTTTGGATTTGCTTGGGTTTTCTTGAACGGTTTTGATGATTTCATTATTTTCGTTCATTGAATTGTACTTCAATTTCGAGATTGGAAAGAGAGGAAGAAGTATTGAACAAAGTTGTTCGTGCAATGCAGGTGAACGAGCAGTAGGCGGCTTGCGAACGGAGTCGTGAAGCGCCTCTTTCCTTCTCCCTTCCAACCATCTAAGTGAGTGGCTACCATCCCGATTAGCTAGCCCTACTTCCATGTCTTCACACCAAAGCTCTTGCATTCTTGTTGCCCCGATCAGACGATACCAAGTAATAATAAAAGATACCAAGATAAAAAGGGAATAGACTTGGATTGTATTGCTTGTCTTTCAACTTAGGAACGGTTACTCATATGCTTGCTTGTTCGTTGGAAATATTCTATACATGCTTCAATTTTAGTTAGAATGCATCTTCTTCCATAAATTATGCTAAGTATGGAATACACTTGTTATGAAATAAACTGTCAGGAAGACTATGCAAAATGAATCATGTAATACTGCTTGTCTCATGTTCATATTGCCTCAACGGCATCAATGTTAACGCATCATGAACGATTGATCACGGACAACTTGTGCACAAGGTAAACGGTTCATGCGGACGCTTGCTGAGGCACTGGTACCGATCCGGTCTGGGCGGAACATCACGATAGTCTTACGCATCTGGACAGGGTGGACTGTAGCACTCACGAATCTTAGCTACACGCCATCCTCGTTCAATACTAAATCGTCCATAATGGCTTCTAGCCAGTGATACCAACATGTATATTAAACCTGTTGCAAACTAACTTGTGTCTTCATGGCAGGGAAGGCATGGTAAGTATTGTGCAGGTGGTTCAGATGGGCAGGTAAAATCCACCGAACGGTGGCAAGTTTATTTCAGTATCGTATATATATATTGATGCTTGTAAATGAACTAAGGCAAGATAAAAATCCATAAAAATATGCATGCTTCATTAAAACAATGTGTTGATTGGTATAGTTCGGTTAGCTCGCCTTCACCAGTATGTTTCGACATACTGACCCTCGTTGAAACAGGTTCTCCGCACCAAGGCGAACCGAGCAAGGAGCCAAAGTCATCTTCCCGATCCAATCCAGCTGTTGGCGCATCCTGATCGTGTCGTCCTTGAAGCATTTTGAAGAAAGGAGCTTGCAACTCTTCATACACAAATACAGCTCAGTGGTAAAGCTGTCCTCCAGCCCGGAGGTCTATACATTTTGAAGTTTAGTAAAGGGATGTAATGTACAGGACTACTATCTTATTTTGAGTCAACACTTTTGTAAGCCCGTGCGGCAAATTAGCTGACTCATTCAAGAGTTTGTAATAGATGTTCATTATCAATAAAGAACTTTTCCATATTTCAAATCTGTGTTTCAATTTATCTGCGTACTCTGAATATGTGCTCGTTATGCAAAATACTTTAGCCTTGTGCGGGCGCAACCTCAGGCCCGTATGGCATCATGATTCGTGGGATGCCCCAACGATTCTACGGAATCGGGTCATGACATAATGGTATCAGAGCACAGATTCAAGTTCCTTAGACTCTCGCACTGGAAAAGTTTCTTTAACGATCAAATTCCTGTGCGAACTCTTGAACTCGCTAGACCAAAATGAGATATGTTCATGCAATAAATCCATAATACATTATGATTCTAATATAATTTATCTTCTTTTAAAGGAATGGCACCAGCGCAATCTGCAGCGCTAGCACCGGACGGAACACAAGGCCAAAAAAGTAGTTCGGGCACTTCGGGTAGTTCTCGGAGCCAACGGGGCATATCTCAAGTCGATCCGCTTGAGCGGATAATGCAAATGTTAGAAGCATAACGACAAAGAGATGATGCTCGCCAAGCCAAGTTCGAAAGCAATATAGAGACCCGATTCTCAGTCCAACAGAAGTAGGTAGATGCCCTGCAACAGATCATTCAGACTTTGGCTTCCAACCATTCTGCTGCAACAGCAATGACTCCGGTGGAAGAGTCCGTGCTTGAAGTCGAGATGCCACAAATTCCAAGGCCGAGGGAAGTGACTACCTTCGACTTTGGCCACTTCAAGAAAGTCTGCAACACCCCATTCAACGGGACTGAGGAACCAATCGTGGCCCTAGATTGGTCGGCCGAACTTGAAGACCACTTCGCTCTGCTAGTGGTCCCCGAAGAGAAGCGTGTCGCCTGCGCGCAACTACAGCTCCGCCTCAACGCGCACGATTGGTGGAACGTGCATCGACGATCTCTTCAATTTGATCACGGAGAGGAGGCGATCTCGTGGACGAATTTTCATGCCGCGTTTGAAGAGGAGTTTATACCCCCTCTAGTACAATGTTAGATAGAAAACGAGTTCGTACAACTGAGGCAAGGCAGCATGACAGTTAAACAGTATTCTACCGAATTCAACCGACTCTCCAAATTTGCTAGGGCCTATTTACCTGATGTAACGAGTCGAGCTAGAAGGTTTGAAGGTGGTTTATGCCCTGCCATCCATGCGCACGTAGTCATACATCAGTATCGAACCATATGGGAAGTCATGAATCATGCCCTATCTCTTGAACTACAGTATCCTCACATTTCTATCGGCGCTGTGCATACCTACAATCATAAACGCCAAGGCAACGATAGAGGAAACACTGCTACAAAGTGCCCTAACCATTGCGATCCATAGAGAGGAAACCCAGGGCAGCCATGTTCTTACTGTAAGAAACCAGGGCACACGGTTGATAAGTGCCGCAAGAAACTCGGGCAATGTCTCATTTGTGGTGATTCAAACCATAGGATTCGAGACTGTCCAAATTATTCTGCACAACATCACGTTCCCTAAATGTAAGCACTATTCCTAAGTTTTGAGATAAAACTTTTAATTGGTTGGGTAGGATGTAGCGCCCCGTTCCCCCGGTGCGGGGAGCGCGACTAAGAAACACAAGATGGTATCGTTCGATCGGGATAGATTGAAACAAGAAATCGTCCTCGTTATGGATTTGTTTCTTCGGAATCGATTCCCATATTCAGTGGACCATGCCCCCGGGATCGACTTAGCGGCAGAGTCAGGAGGGACCTCTCCGCTGCTATCTTTTATTGCCTCGGATTTTGATGTTGCTTGTTGCTTTCGTGCTTTGAGTTGGTTTTGGATTTGCTTGGGTTTTCTTGAACGGTTTCGATGATTTCATTATTTTCGTTCATTGAATTGCACTTCAATTCCATGATTGGAAAGAGAGGAAGAATTATTGATCAAAGTTGTTCGTGCAATGCAGGTGAACGAGCAGTAGGCGGCTTGCGAGCAGAGTCGTAAAGCGCCTCTTTCCTTCTCCCTTCCAACCATCTAAGTGAGTGGCTACTATCCCGATTAGCTAGCCCTGCTTCCAAGTCTTCACACCAAAGCTCTTGCATTCTTGTTGCCCCGATCAGACGATACCAAGTAATAATAAAAGATACCAAGATAAAAAGGGAATAGACTTGGATTGTATTGCTTGTCATTCAACTTGGAAACGGTTACTCATATGCTTGCTTGTTCGTTGGGAATGTTCTTTACATGCTTCAATTTTAGTTAGAATGCATCTTCTTCCATAAATTATGCTAAGTATGGAATACACTTGTTATGAAATAAACTGTCAGGAAGACTATGCAAAACGAATCATGTAATATTGCTTGTCTTATGTTCATATTGCCTCAACGGCATCAACGTTAACGTATCATGAATGATTGATCATGGACAACGTGTGCACAAGGTAAACGATACTTGCAGACGGTTGCTGGGGCACTGGCAGCGATCCGGTCCGGGTGGAACATCACGATAGTCTCACACATCTTGACAGGGTGGACTATAGCACTCACGAATCTTAGCTACATGTCATCCTCGTTCAAGACTAAATCGTCCATAATGGCTTCTAGCCAGTGATCCCAACGTATATATTTAAACCTGTTATAAACTAACTTGTGCCTTCGTGGCAGGGAAGGCATGGTAAGTATTGTGTAGGTGGTTCAGACGGGCAGGTAAAATCCACCGAACGGTGGCAAATTTATTTCATTATCATACATATATACTGTTGTTTGTAAATGAACTAAGGCAAGATAGAAACCCACAAAAATATGCATACTTCATTAAAACAACGTGTTGATTGGTATAGTTCGGTTAGCTCACCTTCACCAGTATGTTTCGACATACTGACCCTCATTGAAACAGGTTCTCCGCACCAAGGTGAACCGAGCAAGGAGCCGAAGTCGTCTTCCCAATCCAGTCCAGCTGTAGGCGCATCCTGATCGTGCCGTCCTTGAAGCATTTTGAAGAAAGGATCTTGCAACTCTTCATACAAATGTAGCTCCGTGGCAAAGTTGTCCTCCAGCCTGGAGGTCTATACATTTTGATGTTTAGTAAAGGGATGTAATATACAAGACTGCTATCTCAGTTTGAGTCAACACTTTTGTAAGCCCGTGCGACAAATTAGCTGACTCGTTCAAGAGTTTGTAATAGATGTTCATTATCAATAAAGAAAACTTTTCCATGCTTTAAATCTGTATTTTAATTTATCTGCGTACTCTGAATATGTGCTCGTTATGCAAAATACTTTAGCCTTATACGGGCACAACCCCAGGCCCGTACGGCATCACGATTCGGGAGACGCCCCAACAATTCTACAGAATTAGGTCGTAACACAAGTATCATGGACGTAGTAGACTCAGAATGGAATAATGTCATAACTTGGGTTGTACAAACGGGTTGAGATTGTGTCTCCAATTTCGATTGGAACGGACAAAGATGCAAAGTTTGATTAATTTAGATTTAAACATGGACGTTTATAACGAATATTGTGCGACTAACATGAAGCACAATATAGAGTATTTATGAGTTACACAAATGTCAGAATGGAAAGTTGGCACGTCTAAAAAAAGTGTGTGAATTATTTTTGAAGGTAGATGCTATTGTAGCGCTCCAAATATCGAAGCAACGGTAAGATGCACTAAGTGATAATTATTGCACAATAAATCTAAAATACTGTGTTCTAATTCTAATTGGATTCAAACTAACCCTAGTCTCTCTATCTAAGCTAAGTAGACCTAAATTTGGTCGAGGAAGTTACAGTCCACCACTTCGAAGGTTGTAAAACCACCTCTCCATAGCTCCCACAACCTTAAAACTTAGCTCCCAATACACCCACACCCTTACCTACAGCCCCATGACCTTCCCAAGCTAATTCCTATCCATTTACAACTCTATTCTCCCTCAACAAGTGCTCCTACATTCCGTAGTGAGGTGCTAAATTATGCTGCATTGGAATGATTTCTACAACAGTTTGCACCTCCAAAATAATAGGTAAACACTTCAAATCCTTTACTAGCTTCATCCTCTACCTCTTTCCCTTCTTTCTATATTTTTTATTATTTTTTTGGGTGTTTTACACCCTCTCATCGTTGTCACGAGATAAGGTGTCCAAACGAGGTACTGTCTGGATATTTCGTGTAAAGATCGAGGCGCACACCCCAAACCGCTTAGTAAAACTCTTTTGGACCTTTTTTATCGCGTACCTCTATCAATTAATGTCAGATACGTATATAATTTGATATATGTTCTATTTTAACCTTCCGTAAAGGACGTTCTCTGTGAAGTACGCAGACGAAGTTTGGTGAGAAGCACCGCTACCCGTATTTTGTAAATAGGTAAGTACCTACAATATTCTTTATTTTATGATTCATGATATAAGGACTAACTAGGTACTTCAATCCCCTAGGTATAAACCTTAATAAATTTGGTGTAGAAATAAGTGAAACCTCTTTAAACACCAACCCGAACAATCAATTCCAGAACTGACACATCTTTTTGTGGCTATCATTTTATGTAGAAAAGTTAATATTTTTGTCCGAAACCTTCACCATCATATCCATATATTAACTCTCTACTTTGCCATATAATTATTCCAGGTTAATTTTTTGAGAAATTTGGGTTAAACTATGTTTTTACAGCAAATAAATTATAATTCCATAATTGGTATGTTGTCGCTAAATGATGTTTTGAACCCTTTAATGGTATGATAACCCTACCAAACTTTGAGAGAAATTAGGGGAAACATTATCATATTTTTTGATCTTGTTAAACCAAACGTATTGTCAAGAAAATCTTGGTTATAGATCACTAAACTCAGCACTCAAAATCTGAAATTCAGAATAGGACTTATCGTTTTTATGCAATGTTACACGTAAAGAACCTATCATTTTTATGTGTGAATATTGCCTGAAAATCTACCAAACTTTTAGCCTATTAGTAGCACACAATGTTATGCTAGGAAACTATTCTTTTACTTGTTTTATCTTGGACAAACATAGGTAATTCTGACCTTACATTCAACCCTTAGTTTAGTGTAGGTATATGTCCAAGGACCACTTCCTAGAGCTTGCTAAGTACCCTATAAGTATGGAATTTGATTCTAGAAAATTATGGTTTCAAATATCTATTTTATAAATATTATTTTTTGATTTTAGGTGCTGAGATTTATATTTTATAATTTTACTTGAGTTTATGTTAAGTTGTAGGTCTATAAGATGTGATGATGACGAAGACATAAAGAGTGTAGGTTGTATACCCAATGACCTTACCAAAGTACCTTTTAGGACATATGGGATAGATAGTATACCTTTATAAGTTTATCAGGTTATGATTTTGAGGATAGGCATTAAGGTTAAATAGGTATAGTTTTACCTATATTTCCAAAGGACCCTAAGAATATCCAATGTTACACTTATGCATGAAAGACCCAATAGGAGCAACACTTAGCACCTATGCCTTGTGTAGTAGCCTAATAGATATAAGGGACTTAGTTTATATAATTATTTGGATTTTATGTTGTTTAGAGGACCAGAAGGTTAGGTATTTATTTTAATTCTTAATTATTTAATTATAACTTATTTTTAATAAATAGTTTTACTTTAAATTGTGACCGTTCCTATGTCTAAATAACTTATCCATATAGAAATATATAGTTATGCATGTGCTATGGTTCTAGAGTAGTAATTAATTAATATTTACTTAATTATAGGCTTCCGGGATAATGTGACAGCAGATACCGGATCCAGATTACAGCTTTACTATCTTGGAGATCTAGGAAAGTATACATTGCCTTATTTTACTGTTAAATCAATTATTATTATTCATATGCTTCTGATGTGAATATAATATAGTTGTGCGCGTCTGAGAATGCCTTGGCTGCAGTCGACGAAGGCATCGATGTTGGGTCTTGTGTATTGACCTAGTTTCTAGTGGACGTACCTAAAGTGCTAGAGTTATCATTATATCTTTCAAGGCCTTGACACGTATCATTTCATAACACAGAGTGAGTTCATGTTAGGACACAGTCTTACGCACTCGATTATTTACCGGTGCGAATAGCACGTGTGTGATTATGGCATAGTTGATTTTATTCTAGTTTTAAGGTGACTTGCATTATAGATACAAGATGTCCATATCATATTACTCGACTTGTACATTGATATTGGGTGGGAAAGACAATTAGTAGGCGTATGGGATAACCAAATTGGTCTGTCGAAGTCTTCGGAAGAAACTACGGAGTTTATGATTCTGATTTCATGGTTACCCGGTTATGGGCTTATATGCTAGTGGTTATATCCGGCAGTGGTCACTAGACCTGAGCTAAGAATGGTCAAAAGGTATGCTAGCATATATTTCTGGCATCATGTTTACAGCTAAATGCCAATCACAGAGCTTTACTTACCCATTCTCACCAAAGTTGTCTTCAAAGTGTATTCACATAGCTGGTTAGTTTATCCTCATGTTTACGCATTATTTACATTATGGCATGAACTTTTTGTGTATTATTACGTCCCTCTAAGAACCTGGTTCTCTACCAGATTGTAGAGTTGATTGACGTTGTGATTTACTCGAGCTGTTGATGGATTTCATCTTGTTAAACTGGTATTTGTTGTTGGGTATGAGTATCATATTCTTATCACCTGGTTATCTGCTATTATAACCTAGTATTTGTAGACTCTTATTGCTCATTATGAGTCTATTCGGACATATATGCTAGTGGACTATAGAGCATGTTACATATTGTTCATTCTTATATATTGTTTCCATGTGGATTGAGGCATAAATATATTTATTAGTATACTTTTACATTGTAGTACGTCTAGATGGAACCATTAAATTAGAAATTCTATTCTAGACTATATTAGCTGACCATTACCACGAGGCCTGGTCTCGTGTATTTTTGGGACTAGGATATGACATCTGTGCATGCATAGAGAAGGCTATATTTACTATGCATAGGTAACATTCACATAGAGAACAGCATTAGCAGTGGTTACGAGAAATATATTAATTTCTTAAATAGGACAGGACGTTTGCCATCCCGAAATTCATAACACACGCTATAGTCTACACATTAATGCACTAAATCTTGTCTCGGAATACATACGAAATGTATTTAACTCAATTGTTCACTGATGGAGAAAGAGAAACTTACCGCTCGGCGTAGAGGTTCAGCAGCTAAAAGCCGTACAGGCTGAAACATGGCAGTAACATTTATAAAAGCAATAAATTAAAATGATTATGTTTATTTCATGTAAACTATCAGTCTTAATTAGAGAATTCAAACCATCTTGTCGTTTCTTTCCTACACATTATGAATTGGATCCTGCATAGGCTCCTAATTATTTGATTTATTCATATGGTTTTGAATGTTTGATCATGCATGCATAGGTTTTCAATGTTTAATCCCCTGCGCGGGCAACCTGGCTCTTACTTTCATACGCGAAGAGACCGAAAAGCACGAGATTAATTTTTTATGCTTCTACACCATATATATAGAACCTAAATATTTATAATATAAATAATGAAAATATTTACATAACAACTAAGAAAATATCAAACCCTCCCTCTAAAAATGGTAGGAATCCTAGTGAAGCTTTTAGATGCAAGAAATCTTTCAAAAATCTAACAAAGAATATCAAGAAAGGTTTCCCAAATAATCCATACAATTCTAGAATATTTTAGAGGCTTACCAAGTAACTAACCCCTTGTCTTGATATCTTGTTAACTATTTCGGCGACAACCTTTAGGTGGCTCATAGAGAAGTTCTTTTTTATCTGATTTTCTTTATATATTCCATAAAAATGTATGAATCCTATTTGCCTACATACGTTGACCTTACTCAAAAGACACATACTACTTACTTTCATCCACATGGCCTGGACCTAACTGACATGAAAGGGATGCACCACTCGAGTCTGAACCAAATTCTTTTAGTATGCCTTTATATTACCTTCTTATTCCTCCTTCCGGTGAAGATCCATATTTAAGTCAAAAAATAGTTTATATTTATGTAAATAAATAGATCTAATTATTTTCAATACATGACATGTTGCTACTAAAATGAGGTATTATGTTACTCAATTGACCAACATGCACTCTAAGGGAGTCAACGAATGCTTATCGGTACGGATAGAACAATATCCGTATCTGTATCCAATTTTTTTTTTTTGTAATATCTGAATTCGATCCGATATATGAACGAAGACATTTCGAATTTGTAACCATCCGATTTAACGGATATCAGATAAAATCCAATTCGATCCGATAAGCTTAAAAAATTGAATGTACCGAGTGTCTTATTATTATCCAAATATCCGAAATTTGAAATGTTAAAAATTTAGTTTTTATCCGAATATTCAAAATACAAAATATTCAAAATTTGTTAAAAAAATGATAATCTTTACAATCCATAACATAAAAATAATAAAAATGGAGATAACCAAAATAAAATTTACTATGAAGAGACCAAAGTAATAATCAATCTACAAACGATCAACCAGAAACACAAAATGATTTAAGCTCTATATTGAAGCTTCAAATGGCTACACAAAATAATTTATGCTATATATTGCATTTGCAGCTTCAAGCATGGATTCAATCATCAACCAGTCAACAAACAACTTAAAATAATCATCCATCTTCAATAATTTATGCTATGTATTGCATTTGTTGGTGAGATCAGGAAAAATAATTGCAATTTGTTGTCCATCTACATAATAATAAAAATATCATAATAAGTATTACAACAATATTAGGAGTAGAGACCACATTTCTCCAAAAGCTAGTCATTTCTACATAAGAAGTTGGTAAAGAAATTCCGAATAGCAACTCTTAAAATTGCTGACAATGAAGTGGATGAAATCCATTGAAAGCGACATGCAAATAAAGATGCCAGAGAAAAATTATATAAACATACATTGCCATAGGCTGAGATTGTTTATACATATGTATGTCTTCAAGCTACAATGTCACCTTATGAAATAGAAATCTTAGAAAAATAAATATAAGTTGACATTGTACATAAGTAAAGTTTGATGAGGGTAAGCACAATTTCACCATAAACTGACATTGTACATTGAAGACATACAAATACAGATGCAAAATAAAATTGTGTATCCTGATCTATGAGAGAAACCAGTTCAGTAATTCAGTTCATGAGAGAATAAAGCATAGAATAGATGACTTGAGTGAAAGACTACCAATCCTAGTAAATAACAAAACAACGGTTTGGATCATATAAATAAAATAATTATATATATATATATATATATATATATATATATATATATATATAGAGAGAGAGAGAGAGAGAGAGAGAGAGAATAAGGGAGGTGAGATGGCACTTCACCCTAAAAACAAAGGTGGCGGTGACTTGGCACAATCTCAACCACACAAACGAGGAGAGGGGGTTAAGTGCAAATTGCCAATTATGAAATGTGTGGTTGAGATTGTGCCACGTCACCGCCACCCTTGTTTTTAGGGTGAGGTGCCATCTCACCTCCCTTATTCTCTCTCTCTCTCTCTCTCTCTCTCCCTATATATATATATATATATATATATATATATATATATATATATATATATAAGAATGCCAACCAAAGCAATCCAGAACATAAATTGGTTCATGTGATAATATATTAAAATGATATTGGAAAAAAAATACATCATGGGTATCAGATATTAGCATATCAAGTTAGAAAATTGGAAAAAAAAGTTTGCTTCATGTGATATCAAAGTATCAAATATTAGTATATCAGGATAATAAACTGAAAACAGTACGCATAGTTGTTAGTTGAAGCAAAAATATGAAACCAATATTGTTCTGCACCAAACAACAACTTGTTCAATCTAATATGGAAACAAAGTTTGGTAATGTGATCTCAAACTTTGTGTTAGATGTGACTAATATTTCAAAGCAAAAAACAAAATATGCTTACCTAACTTGTTGCATATGAAGAACTAGTCAGATCCAAAACTTCTGGCATATTGACCAAGTCACTATCTGATATAACTTAAACATGGAAAAACAAAAAGAAAAAGAAAAAGAAAAAGAAAAAGAAAATTAGAACAATAACAATATAAACATTAAAATTATAAAATTTACTCAACAAATAAATAATTTACTTACTTTTTAAGTGATGGCAGCCAATCCTTAATGCAATTTAATGCTTTCACTATATTGGGGGCTAACGAAGATCGATGCTCAGTAATTACTCTACTACCACAATTAAAGGCAGACTCTGAGACTACAGTTGATGATGGAACTGCTAAGATATGATGAGTCATACTTGCAAGCATCGGATAAGTGGGGCTATTAGCTTTCCCCTAAGATTATATATCAAAAAAATTCTGACCTATTGGAACACTTTCATCTACCAAATATTTTTCTAATTCTATTATTTTTCTGCCTTCTTGTGAATTGCCCAATTTTTGCATCCATAACTTCTAAAAATTTCTTCCATCCTTGAAGTACTTGAGTTCATATTATTACTACTCTCACAAGTAGAATTAGATGAATCCAAATTAGAAAAAAAAATTGCTACAACTTCAAATAAAGGATTAGATGATACTCCATATGAAGAGTAAAACTTATTTAAAGATTCGTGAATCTTGTTGACATAAGGTTGACAATAATCTTCACCAAAAATCTCTTAGAGACCAAATTCAACAAATTCAAATTTATATCGAGGATTTAATACCACACCAATGCACATCATTATTTTGCATGCATCCCAATATTTGTCAATTTTTTTTTCATCGTCATCGCCATATAATCAGTTTGACTACATAGCCAATCAAGAATACTCCAATAAATATCTTAAACTCCTTTAAGATAAAAATTAGCCGAAGGATACTTAACCATGGAAAATTGAATTATAGCTTCATAAAATACTCTCAAGCAATCACAAATCACTTGACCTTTCTTTCATTCTTTCGGTGTAGGTAAACATGTATAATCAGGAGCTAACTCTTTTAAACGCACAAATGTTAAATGTACATCTAATGCACTCTCAAGAATAAGAAATGTTGAATTCCATCTAGTTGAGACATTACTTGCTACTCCCTTACCAACTAACTTTGTATGAGACCATGCATTTTCAAACTTTTGCTTTCTACTTTGAGAGGATTTACAAAAGTTAGCACTATCTCAAATTTTTTTTACAGCCCATTAACTACTTTCAACCCATCATATACAATGAGGTTTAAAATATTTGCACTGGATCTAATGTGAAACATATTTCCATGAATAAATAATACCTCTTTTTCATTAAGACATTCTTTCAGGTGATGTACCATAACATCGTTACTCGAAGCATTATCAACGGCAATAGCAAAAAGTTTGTTATCAATATTCCATAAAAGTGTTGTAGATTTGATGAATTCATTAAGAGCAAGACCAGTGTGTGGAGATAGGATCATGTGATATACAATTACTTTTTTCTGTAATACCTAATTATCATCAATGTATTGACAAGTTACACAACAATAACATTTATTTTGTGTTGGGCACGTGAAAACGTTTGCCAAGCCACCTGAGATAACCAAATCTAACTAACGAACACCAAGCACAGATAATGTCATGCCCCGATCTCCCGCAGGCTATTTCGACCGTTCCTGCTAGGCGGGAATCACCCTCGCCAGTGCTCCCGCGGAACGATCGCTTTGACCCATCCGAGCGTAATGCCGCACGAACATGATCCACGCTCGTGCAAGGCCATGGTTCATTGGCTGGCGACAAGAGTTCTAAGCCACAGAGTCGCACAGATTGTCCGAGTACAGCGGAGTCATGAACGCATAGCGATTTGGTAACAGGTTCACTGAGTTGACAAATATAGCAGAAGCATTGAAACACAAGTTGAAGTAAAGCAATCTCTTTTATTGATATGAACAAGTGTTACAGGCGACGTATAGCCGAGATTACAAGTCGCTCAAGCCTCTCTCTCTGAAACAGTAAAAGCGTGCCAAGTGGCTACAACTGTGAAATAATTGTATAGGCGATGTTCAGGCGAGTTCGGACTATGTTCACAACATTATGTCTTGTATATGTGCTTCAGTCCCGGACGCACCGTTGCAAGGCTTCAGAGGAAACTCCTGGCCTTAGCACGCATGAAGGAGGCATCCGCACCGAACGAGGTTCTCCCGCACCCTGCATACAAACTGGTGGATTATCAGTACATTGAATGCACTGGTGGGGAAGCTACTCGCCCGCTCGACAAATCCAAACACGTAATATAAGTTTCGTACACAACTATTAAGTTGTCTTTCTAATTGTCTTAGGATCCGTTTCATGCAAACATTGAATAGCCTAACGTGTCGGGCAGTGCGCCGTACGATGTTAGAGAAAACACGGCGAGACTTACCAACTTACCATCTCCTTCCCTGTCCAAGGCAAACATTATTAATTTAAGCAGGGGCATGTATAAACATTCAGGAGGCATAGCATATGCAAACAAGTGTATTTATTTCAAGATCGTTCAGGTGTTTAGTTGTTCTTAATGCTATACAATGCCTCACACGCGGATAGCCGCTAAGCGAGGATAATTGTTTATCTTTCATTTACAAGCAAGCATGCAACAAGTTAAGTACAAGATGATCACTGGCGTATGCCATATGGACGGTATAGTCTTGACAAGATGGGTTGCAACAAAGAACAAGGGGCGCTGCAAGCCATTCCGTCGAACAAGAGACTATTTAGTCTTGACGAGAATGGTATGCAACAAAGTACAAGAGGCGCTGCATGCCATTCCGCCGAACAAGAGACTAAGAACAATATGTCTCGCCCGGACCGGGTCGATGCCAGTGCCCCAGCATCGCCCGCGAGACCGTTACCCAGTGTACTGGTTGTCCATGATCAAACGGGGCCTTGGTTGGGGCAACAAGGGTACAAGACAAGAATACAAGACAAGAGGCAAGCTGTTGAGGCAACAATAGTACAAGACAAGATGCATTGCCTGTTTCGTTATTCAGTGACTGTCTTTTGCCTTGATGCAATTCTCCTGGGGCGGAGATTGCCTTGGTGACCTAGCGGTCCCGAATACTTGCAGGTTCGTTCAGGCACGGAACGACTACTTAGTAGTCTTCCGGGGTTTGGATGAAAATACGGTAACATTCAAGCAGACAAGCATGCGTTTCTAAGGAACATAAGCAGGCACATTTGCTCGGACCCGAAGGTAAGCCGAGAGATGAAACCGTTAAGGGACTTAGCATGCGAGGGTCTGAATATAAGCAGTATTTCAATTTCCATGTTCTAGCATAGCAATACAAGTTGGGATTATTCCCTTAGCTAGGTGCATTGGATTTATTAGCATGCAGGGGGTTATCACCTAGCAACTAGCATGAACATTCTAGATTTTATGTGTGCTGGCTAAGCAAAGACAAGTTCACGGTAGCCACCCACCTTAGCGATGATTCGCCTCGGTAGCGCGATACGTCTGAGCGAGCCTCTGAAAGCCTAAGCCGGATTCCTGTAGGGACAAGTCTGGATATCCTTTGCATTCTCTTTGAGGCAAAGTGGGTCGGGACAGTTGCACTATTGCCGATTGAGTCGGCAGTCCGCTTGAGCGGAACGGGGTGTTACATCCTACCCAACTTAGAAAAAGTCTCGTCCTCGAGACTTACTAAGGACAAGCAGTATTCTAGGGTTGAGGCAATCCTAGACAAGTCGTTGTACTTATTCATTTGGATATTCACTTGCACAAGCTTCAAAATCAGCATATCGCTTAGACTGGATCGTGCGCACTTTCGAAGGGCCCCTCTAGCGTGAACACGTCAACCAGCTTAGTGATAGCGAAGTCTTAGCACTCGAGTTTCACTTTTCTTAAATCTTGGATGGTGCACTAGTTCAAGGCATCCCTCGAATAGTTGCAGTCAACCAAACTTAGAGTTAGTGAAAATCGGACAAGCTACTAGCGATACTCTCAAGGGTTCGCACAGGTTGGTACAAAGGCCACTCGCAGCATACAACCAGACAAGCAAGCATATCATTTAAAATGCATTTGAAAATATTTAGACTTATTGTTGGAATATCCCATCGAGGCATTGAGAGAGAGCGTGCACATAGCCCACGAACGAGCTTTTAAAACAGAGATATTGAATCGAAGTCCAAAGGCGTAGAAGCCAGGCTCTGATACCAACATGTCACGCCCCGATCTCCCGCAGGCTATTTCGGTCGTTCTCGCTAGGCGGGAATCACCCTCGCCAGCGCTCCCGTGGAACGATCGCTTTGACCCATCCGGACGTGATGCCGCACGAGCATGATCCATGCATGTACAAGGCCATGATTTATTGGCTGGCGGCAAGAGTTCTAAGCCACAGAGTCGCACAGATTGTCCGAGTGCAGCGGAGTCATGAACGCATAGCGATTTGGTAACAGGTTCACTGAGTCGACAAATATAGCGGAAGCATTGAAACACAAGTTAAAGTAAAGCAATCTCTTTTATTGATATGAACAAGTATTACAGGCGGCGTATAGCCGAGATTACAAGTCGCTCAAGCCTCTCTCTCTGAAACAGTAAAAGCGTGCCAAGTGGCTACAACTGTGGAATGATTGTACAGGCGATGTTCAGGCGAGTTCGGGCTATGTTCACAACATTATGTCTTGTATATGTACTTCAGTCCCGGATGCACCGTTGCAAGGCTTCAGAGGAAACTCCTGGCCTTAGCACGCACGTAGGAGGCATCCGCACCGAACGAGGTTCTCCCGCACCCTGCATACAAACTGGTGGATTATCAGTACATTGAATGCACTGGTGGGGAAGCTACTCGCCCGCTCCACAAATCAAAACACGTAATATAAGTTCCGTACACAACTATTAAGTTGTCTTTCTAGTTGCCTTAGGATCAGTTTCATGCAAACATTGAATAGCCTAACGTGTCGGGCAGTGCGCCGTGCGATGTTAGAGGAAACACGGCGATTCTTACCAACTTACCATCTCCTTTCCTGTCCAAGGCAAACATTGTTAATTTAAGCAGGGGCATGTATAAACATTCAGGAGGCATAGCATATGCAAATAAGAGTATTTCTTTCAAGATCGTTCAGGTGTTTAGTTGTTCTTGATGCTATACAATGCCTCGTATGCGGATAGCTGCTAAGCGAGGATGATTGTTTATCTTTCATTTACAAGCAAGCATGCAACAAGTTAAGTACAAGGCGATCACTGGCGTATGCCATATGGACGGTATAGTCTTGACGAGATGGGTTACAACAAAGAACAAGGGGCGCTGCAAGCCATTTCGCCGAACAAGAGACTATTTAGTCTTGACAAGAATGGTATGCAACAAAGTACAAGAGGCGCTGCATGCCATTCCGCCGAACAAGAGACTAAGAACAATATGTCTCGCCTGGACCGGGTCGATGCCAGTGCCCCAGCATCGCCCGCGAGACCGTTACCCAGTGTACTGGTTATCCATGATCAAACGGGGCCTTGGTTGGGGCAACAAGGGTACAAGACAAGAATACAAGATAAGAGGCAAGCTGTTGAGGCAACAATAGTATAAGACAAGATGCATTGCCTGTTTTATTGTTCAGTGACTGTCTTTTGCCTTGATGCAATTCTCCTGGGGCGAAGATTGCCTTGGTGACCTAGCGGTCCCGAATACTTGCAGGTTCGTTCAGGCACGGAACGACTACTTAGTAGTCTTCCGGGGTTTGAATAAAAATATGGTAACATTCAAGCAGACAAGCATGCGTTTCTAAGGAACATAAGCAGGCACGTTTGCTCGGACCCGAAGGTAAGCCTGTCACGCCCTGATCCCGTAGAATCGATAGTCGTCCCCCGGGCGTGACCGCCGTGCGGGCCTAGGTTGCGCTCCGCACAAGGCTAAGTATTTTTGTTTCGCATAGCGAGCACATATTCAGAGTACGCAGATAATTGAAACACATATTGAAATATGGAAAAGTTTTCTTTTTTATTGATAATATGAACATCTATTACAAACTCCTTGAACTGAGTCATAAGGATTGCCTCTATGGGCTTACAAAAGTGTTGACACAAAATGAGATAGCAGTCCTTTACATTACATCCTCTACTAAACTCAAAATATAAGACCTTGCGTCGGAACGACTGCCTTGCCACGAAGTTGCATGATTACTTGGTGGCTAGCTTCTTCTTCAAAATGCTTCTTCAAAAGGTTGGCACGGTCGAGGCGTGCCTACAGCTTGGACTGGATTGGGGGTTTGTCTCCTGCTCCTCGCTTGGCTCTCCTTAGCGCGGAGAACCTGTTTCAACGAGGGTCAGTACATCGAAACGTACTGGTGAAGGCAAGCTAACCCAACTATACCAATCAACACATTGTTTTAATAAAGCATGCATATTTTGTGGGTTTCTATCTTGTCTTAGTTCATTTTACAGCAAGAATTAGATATAAAAATCAATGAAATAACCTGCCACCGCTCGGTAATATTTACCTGCCCGTCTGAACCACCTGCATAATACTTACCTTGCCTTCCCTGTCAAGAAGACACAAGTTAGTAGCAACAGGTTTAAATATACGAGGGGATCACTGGCACGTTGCCATAATGGACGGGCTAGTCTCGGGACGGAATGGCCTGCGGCACAGAGAACAGGAGGTGCCACAAGCCACTCGATCCGAAGCAGGCGACTATCGTGAGTTCCGTCCGAATCGGATCGGTGCCAGTGCCCCAGCGACCGTCCGCAGGAACTAAGACCTTGTGCACAAGTTGTCCGTGATCAACGCAGTACACTAAGTTAATATTTGAGGCAGATCAGGCACAGGGCAATAATAGGGCAAGATCTACTTTTGCATAGTCTTCCTATTGAGTTATTGCATTGAAAATGAGTTCTACACATAGCACAGTTTTTAAGAAAAAATATACATTCTAACTTATATTTATGCATATGATGAACATTCCAAACGAGCAAGCATATAAGTAAGTAACCGTTCACAAGTTTCATTCGACAAGCAATATTTCCCAAGTCTATTCCCTTATTATCTTGATATCTTTTAGTTATTTACTTGGTATCGTTTGATCGGGCAAAGCACGAACACAAGATTTTGATGTAAAGACTAGCAAGAAGGGCTAGCTAATCGGGTTGGTAGCCCCTCACTTTAGTAGTTGGAAGGAAGAAGGAAAGAAGTGCTTTAGGAGTCCGCTCGAGCGACACCTACAGCTGGTTCACCTGTATTGACACGAACAGCTGATCAGTACTTCTTCCTCTCTTTCCCTTATCGGAATTGAAATGCAGTCCTAAGAACGAAAGCAATGAAATCCATCGAAACCGTTCAAGAAAACCCAAGCAAATCCGAAAACCAACTCAAGGCACGAAAGCAACAAGCGACAGCGAAAACTAGGCAACAAAGAATGCAGCGGAGAGGTCCCTCCTGACTCTGCCGCTAAGTCGATCCTTGGGGCACGGTCCACTGAATATGGGAATCGATTCCAAAGAGACAAATCCATAACGAGGATGAGTTCTTGATTCAATCTATCCCGATCGAACGATACCGTCTAGTATTTCTTAGCCGTGCTCCCCGAATAGGGGGAACGGGGCACCACATCCTACCCAACTAATTGGAAGTTTCGTCCCGAAACTTAAGGAATAGAACCTACCACTAAGAAATAATGAGGGGAACCGTTCCCTCATATCAGATTCAAGCTCCCAAGTAGATTCTTCGACAGAGTGATTCCGCCAAAGCACGCGCACTAGAGGAACCGAACGGGTCCGAAGCAGCTTTTCTTTTCTATCCAAAATTTGGACCGGCTGTTCTACATACGTCAAGTCGGGCTGAAGGTTCTGTTGTCCCAGGTCTACCACGTGGCTTGGATCGTACACATATTTTCTAAGTTGGGAAACATGGAATATATCATGTACGTCAGCTAGGGATGGTGGTAGGGCGATCTGATAAGCAACTGAGGCAACCCGCTTTAGTATTTCGAATGGGCCGACAAATCGTGGACTTAGCTTTCCCTTTGCTCCGAACCTGCTGACCCCTCGCATGGGCGAGACCTTGAGGAATACCCGGTCTCCTACTTGAAACTCTAGCGGTCTGCGATGAACATCCGCATAGCTCTTCTGACGACTTTGAGCTATCTTTAATCTGTCCCGAATCAGTCGAACCTTCTGGACGGTCTACTCCACGAGCTCAGGGCCAAGTACTTGCCGCTCCCTGACTTCGTCCCAACAGATAGGAGATCTATACTTCCGCCCATATAACGCCTCATACGGCGCCATTTGAATGCTTGATTGATAGCTATTGTTGTAAGCAAATTCGGCTAGAGGTAGATGAAGGTCCCAACTAGTCTTCGTGTCCAAGGCGTAGAGTCGCAGCATATCTTCGAGGATCTGGTTGACGCGCTCTGTTTGGCCATCGGTCTGTGGATGGTAGGCGGAGCTGAATTTCAACTTCGTCCCCATTGCTGACTGTAGGCTTCCCCAGAAACGTGATATGAATCGACCATCTCGATCGGAGACTATGGTTACGGGCACGCCGTGGAGCCGAACAATTTCGTTGAGATATATCTGAGCCAAGCGGTCGGCACTCCAAGTAGATTTGATAGGCAGAAAGTGAGCTGACTTGGTGAGTCGATCGACGATAACCCAGACTGCATCATGTCCCCGTTGCGTCCTCGGCAAGCCAACAATAAAGTCCATCGTTATATCATCCCATTTCCACTCTGGAATAGCAAGGTTCTGAAGCTCTCTGCCTGGTTTCTGGTGTTCGGCCTTTACTCGTTGACAAGCCATGCAATGCGACACAAACTACGCCACATCCCGTTTCAAGCCGTGCCACCAAAACGTCGTACGAAGATCCCGATACATCTTAGTGCTACCCGGATGAGAATTATAACTAGCATAGTGAGCTTTCGTGAGTATCTCTTGTCTAAGGGCCGCGTCATTAGGAACGCATAGTCTTCCCTTTACTCGAAGCATCCCATCCGTGCTTACCGCAAAGTCGGATGCCTTTCCTGCCAAGATGAGGGCATGAATCTTCTGCAGGAATGGGTCGTCCTTCTGAGCGGCCTTCACTTTGTGTAACAAGTCAGGCTCGAGGCGCAGTTGAGCTACTTGTGCCCACTTCTTATATCTTATTTTTAGTGTAATACCCAGTGATTCAAGATCTCGGCGCAGCCTATCATCAATAACCAAACTCCCTACAAACACTCGACTCAACGCGTCAGCTACTACGTTTCCCTTTCCAGGCGTGTATCTGATCGTGAGATCGAAGTTGCTCAGGAGTTCAAGCCATCGCCGCTGCCGAAGATTCAAATCCTTTTGAGTGTACAAATATTTCAAACTCTTATGGTCCGTATAAATCTCACACGGTACGCCATAAAGATAGTGATGCCACAGCTTCAATGCAAACACTACCACGGCAAGTTCGAGATTATGTGTTGGGTAGTTCTGCTCGTGAGGCTTTAGCTGTCTAGACGCGTAGGCTATCACCTTATCGCGCTGCATCAGGACACATCCTAGATCCTTTCCTGAGGCATCACTATATATTTTAAAGTCATCCGGTCCGTTTGGCAAAGTGAGAATTGGGGCAGAGATGAGGCGCTGCTTTAACTCCGTAAACGAAGCTTCACAGTCCTCTGTCCAAGTAAACTTTGCACCCTTTCGTATCAACTGAGTCAAGGGCGAAGAAATCCTAGCAAAATTTTGTATAAATCTCCGGTAGTACCCTGCCAGACCAAGGAAACTTCGGATGTCGCTAGCTGACTCCGGTCGTTTCCACTGCGTGATTGCTTCTATCTTCTTCGGATCAACTGAGATGCCTTCCGAGGAGATGATATGCCCCAAAAATGAGATACTGTCTAGCCAAAATTCTGATTTGCTAAATTTGGCATACAACTTGTGATCTCGAAGGGTTTGCAGCACCATCCGCAGGTGTCCTGCGTGCTCATCCCTAGTCTTCGAGTACACTAAGATGTCATCGATAAACACCACCACGAGTTTATCGATGAAGGGCCTAAAGACACGGTTCATCATATCCATGAATGTAGCAGGAGCATTCATCAGTCCAAACGGCATCACGGAAAACTCGTAATGGCCGTAGCGGGTTCTGAAAGCAGTCTTGGGCACGTCTTCTGGCTTAATCTTCAGCTGGTGGTAACCCGAGCGAAGATCAATCTTAGAAAATACCGTTGCCCCCTGTAACTGATCAAACAAGTCGTTTATCCGTGGCAGAGGATATTTGTTCCTGATTGTGACTTTGTTTAATTCCCTATAGTCTATGCAGAGGCGTAGAGTTCTGTCCTTTTTCTTCACAAAGAGCACAGGAGCGCCCCAAGGAGATACGCTCGGACGGATGAACCCGCGATCAAGTAATTCCTGGAGTTGGCACTTTAATTCATTCAGCTCTGCAGGTGCCATTCTGTACGGAGGCTTGGAAATCGGCTGTGTATTTAGAAATATGTCGATAGTGAATTCAATCTCTCGGTCTGGCGGCATACCGGGTAGTTTGCTCGGGAACACATCGGGGAACTCTGCCTCAACGAAAGTTGACTCGACGTTTGCGTAGTCCTGCCGTGTGTCCCGAACCGATGCTAGAAATCCCTCGCAGCCTGTGTAGAGCATTCGTCGAGCAGATTTTGCCGAAATCACCATGCAGGCCCTGGTCGCATTGTTCGCTGGACTACTGATGTAACAGAACACGGCTTCTCCGGGCAGACGGAAAATGACTCGCTTCTCTGCACACTCAATAGTTGCCGCGCACGCGCCCAGCAGGTCCATTCCCAAAATGATATCATAGTCCCGTACATCAAGAACTAAAATATCAAGTGACAGCTTTCTCTCCCCAATACAGATATAACCGCCTAGGCATACTGAACAGACAGGAATTTTTGTACCAGTGCTAACGCTTAAATCTAAATGCAACGGAGTTATTTTTACATTGTTCTCCGTGGCGAAGTTTGTAGAAATAAAGCTATGGGTTGCACCTGAATCAAATAGAACACGCGCAGGTATATTATTGAAAAGTAAGGTACCTGACACAACGGTATCCGAAGCTAGAGCTTCTTCCCGTGTCATGGTGTAGACTCGGCCCTGAGCTTGCTTACGCCCTTGCTGAGGCACCGCTCAATTTGCCTGAGGAGCCGGAGTCTGATCTGGTTGTTGCGGTTGACGAAGCGGACAGCTGCTAATCTGATGGCCAGGATTGCCGCAACGGAGGCAAGTGCCGAGCCGTTTGCGACAGACATTCTCGGTGTGCCCTCTTCTGTTGTAGTAGGTGCAACGCTACCCCTGGTTTTCTCGCTGACGACCGCCGTTATTTGGACGCTTTGCAGCGTTGTTTCATCTATCGTTGCCTTGACGTTTGTGATTGGAAGTTTGCACAGCGCCGGCGACAACGTGAGGATACAGCGGTTCGAGCAAAAGGGCGTGGTTTAATACTTCTCGCATCGTCTGATACTGTGGAATGACTATGTGCCCGTGGATGCCAGGACGTAGCCCTCCTTCGAATCGTCGGGCACGAATCGCTACATCCGGTAGGTAAGCGGTAGCAAATTTGGCCAGTTTATTGAATTCTGCCGAGTATTGCTTCACCGTCATGCTGCCCTGCCGGAGTTGAACGAAATCGTTTTCCCGTTGACGTCGTAGAGGTGGGGGTACAAACTCCTCCTCAAACGCGGCACAAAAAGTCGTCCACGCGATCGCCTCCTCTCCATGGCCAAGTTGAAGAGATCGTCGATGCATGTCCCACCAGTCGTGCGCGTTGAGGCAAAGCAATAGTTGGGCACAGGTGACGCGCTTGTCTTCCGGCACTTCTAGGAGAGAAAAATGATCTTCAAGCTCGGCGAGCCAATCTAGGGCCACGATCGGGTCCTTAGTCCCATTAAACGGCGTGTTGTAGACCTTCTTGAAGTTGCCAAAGGGGAAGGCAGTCACTTCCCTCATCCTTGACGCTAGCGGTGGTTCGACTTCAAGCACTGGCTGCTCCACTGGTGTAGCTGTCGTTGCGGCAGAATGGTTGGAGGCCAGGGTCTGAACAAGCTGCTGCAGGGTATCTACCTGCTTTTGTTGGACTGAGAGCCGAGCCTCTAGGTTGCTCTCGAACTTGGCTTGGCGGGCATCATCCCTCTGTCGTTGCTCCGTGAATATTTGCATCACCTGCTGAAGGGAATCTGATCGAGACATGCCCCGTTGGCTCCGAGAGCTTCCTGAAGTTCCGGAACTGCTCTCCTGAGTCCTTGTCTCGCCTGGCGCTAGCGCTGATGGTTGTGCTTGCGTCATTCCTTGTAAAGAAGGTAAATTATATCAGGATCATAATGTATTATGGACTTATTGCATGAACGTATCTCATTTTGGCCTTAACGAGTTCAGGAGTTCGCACAGAGATTTATCGTTAAGGGAACTTTTCCAGTTCAAGAGTCAAAGGAACTTTGAAGCTGTGCTCTGATACCAACATGTCACGCCCCGATCCCGTGGAATCGATAGTCGTCCCCCGGGCGTGACCGCCGTGCGGGCCTAGGTTACGCTCCGCACAAGGCTAAGTATTTTTGTTTCGTATAGCGAGCACATATTCAGAGTACGCAGATAATTGAAACACATATTGAAACATGGAAAAGTTCTCTTTTTTATTGATAATATGAATATCTATTACAAACTCCTTGAACTGAGTCATAAGGATTGCCTCTATGGGCTTACAAAAGTGTTGACACAAAATGAGATAGCAGTCCTTTACATTACATCCTCTACTAAACACAAAATATAAGACCTTGCGTCGGAACGACTGCCTTGCCACGAAGTTGCATGATTACTTGGTGGCTAGCTTCTTCTTCAAAATGCTTCTTCAAAAGGTTGGCACGGTCGAGGCGTGCCTACAGCTTGGACTGGATTGGGGGTTTGTCTCCTGCTCCTCGCTCGGCTCTCCTTAGCGCGGGGAACCTGTTTCAACGAGGGTCAGTACATCGAAATATACTGGTGAAGGCAAGCTAACCCAACTATACCAATCAACACGTTATTTTAATGAAGCATGCATATTTTGTGGGTTTCTATCTTGCCTTAGTTCATTTTACAGCAAGAATTAGATATAGAAATCAATGAAATAACCTGCCACCGCTCGGTGACATTTACCTGCCCGTCTGAACCACCTGCATAATACTTACCTTGCCTTCCCTGTCAAGAAGACACAAGTTAGTAGCAACAGGTTTAAATATACGAGGGGATCACTGGCACGTTGCCATAATGGACGGGCTAGTCTCGGGACGGAATGGCGTGCGGCGCAGAGAACAGGAGGCGCCACAAGCCACTCGATCCGAAGCAGGCGACTATCGTGAGTTCCGTCCGGATCGGATCGGTGCCAGTGCCCCAGCGACCGTCCGCAGGAACTAAGACCTTGTGCACAAGTTGTCCGTGATCAACGCAGTACACTAAGTTAACATTTGAGGCAGATCAGGCACAGGGCAATAACAGGGCAAGATCTACTTTTGCATAGTCTTCCTGTTGAGTTATTGCATTAAAAATGAGTTCTACACATAGCACAGTTTTTAAGAAGAAATATACATTCTAACTTATATTTATGCATATGATGAACATTCCAAACGAGCAAGCATATAAGTAAGTAACCGTTCACAAGTTTTATTCGACAAGCAATATTTCCCAAGTCTATTCCCTTATTATCTTGATATCTTTTAGTTATTTACTTGGTATCGTTTGATCGGGCAAAGCACGAACACAAGATTTTGATGTGAAGACTAGCAAGAAGGGCTAGCTAATCGGGTTGGTAGCCACTCACTTTAGTAGTTGGAAGGAAGAAGGAAAGAAGTGCTTTAGGAGTCCGCTCGAGCGACACCTACAGCTGGTTCACCTGTATTGACACGAACAGCTGATCAGTACTTCTTTCTCTCTTTCCCTTATCGGAATTGAAATGCAGTCCTAAGAACGAAAGCAATGAAATCCATCGAAACCGTTCAAGAAAATCCAAGCAAATCCGAAAACCAACTCAAGGCACGAAAGCAACAATCGACAGCGAAAACTAGGCAACAAAGAATACAGCGGAGAGGTCCCTCCTGACTCTGCCGCTAAGTCGATCCTTGGGGCACGGTCCACTGAATATGGGAATCGATTCCGAAGAGACAAATCCATAACGAGGATGAGTTCTTGATTCAATCTATCCCGATCGAACGATACCGTCTAGTATTTCTTAGCCGCGCTCCCCGAATCGGGGGAACGGGGCACCACAAAGCCGAGAGATGAAACCGTTAAGGGACTTAGCATGCGAGGGTCTGAATATAAGCAGTATTTCAATTTTCATGTTCTAGCATAGCAATACAAGTTAAGATTATTCCCTTAGCTAGGTGCGTTGGATTTATTAGCATGCAGGGGGTTATCACCTAGCGACTAGCATGAATATTCCAGATTTTATGTGTGCTGGCTAAGCAAAGACAAGTTCACCGTAGCCACCCACCTTAGCGATGATTCGCCTCGGTAGAGCGATACGTCTGAGCGAGCCTCTGAAAGCCTAAGTCGGATTCCTGTAGGGACAAGTCTGGATATCCTTTGCATTCTCTTTGAGGCAAAGTGGGTCGGGACAGTTGCTCTATTGCCGATTGAGTCGACAGTCCGCTTGAGCGGAACGGGGTGTTATATCCTACCCAACTTAGAAAAAGTCTCGTCCTCGAGACTTACTAAGGACAAGCAGTATTCTAGGGTTGAGGCAATCCTAGACAAGTCATTGTACTTGTTCATTTGGATATTCACTTGCACAAGCTTTGAAATCAGTATATCGCTTAGACTGGATCGTGCGCACTTTCGAAGGGCCCCTCTAGCGTGAACACGTCAACCAGCTTAGTGATAGCGAAGTCTTAGCACTCGAGTTTCACTTTTCTTAAGTCTTGGATGGTGCACTAGTTCAAGGCGTCCCTCGAATAGTTGCATTCAACCAAACTTAGAGTTAGTAAAAATTGGACAAGCTACTAGCGATACTCTCAAGGGTTCGCACAGGTTGGCACAAAGGCCACTCGCAGCATACAACCAAACAAGCAAGCATATCATTTAAAATGCATTTGAAAATATTTAGACTTATTGTTGGAACATCCCATCGAGGCATTGAGAGAGCGTGCACATAGCCCACGAACGAGCTTTCGAAATAGAGATATTGAATCAAAGTCCAAAGGCGTAGAAGCCAGGCTCTGATACCAACATGTCACGCCCCGATCTCCCGTAGGCTATTTCGCCCGTTCCCGCTAGGCGGGAATCACCCTCGCCAGCGCTCCCGTAGAACGATCGCTTTGACCCATCCGGACGTGATGTCGCACGAGCGTGATCCACGCCTGTGCAAGGCCATGATTTATTGGCTGGCGGCAAGAGTTCTAAGCCATAGAGTCGCACAGATTATCCGAGTACAGCGGAGTCATGAACGCATAGCGATTTGGTAACAGGTTCACTGAGTCGACAAATATAGCGGAAGCATTGAAACACAAGTTAAAGTAAAGCAATCTCTTTTATTGATATGAACAAGTGTTACAGGCGGCGTATAGCCGAGATTACAAGTCGCTCAAGCCTCTCTCTCTGAAACAGTAAAAGCGTGCCAAGTGGCTACAACTGTGGAATGATTGTACAGGCAATGTTCAGACGAGTTCGGGCTATGTTCACAACATTATGTCTTGTATATGTGCTTCAGTCCCGGATGCACCGTTGCAAGGCTTCAGAGGAAACTCCTGGCCTTAGCACGCACGTAGGAGGCATCCGCACCGAACAAGGTTCTCCCGCACCCTGCATACAAACTGGTGGATTATCAGTACATTGAATGCACTTGTGGGGAAGCTACTCGCCCGCTCGACAAATCTAAACACGTAATATAAGTTCCGTACACAACTATTAAGTTGTCTTTCTAGTTGCCTTAGGATCAGTTTCATGCAAACATTGAATAGCCTAATGTGTCGGGCAGTGCGTCGTGCGATGTTAGAGGAAACACGGCGAGACTAACCAACTTACCATCTCCTTCCCTGTCCAAGGCAAACATTGTTAATTTAAGCAGGGGCATGTATAAACATTCAGGAGGCATGGCATATGCAAACAAGAGTATTTATTTCAAGATCGTTCAGGTGTTTAGTTGTTCTTGATGCTATATAATGCCTCGCACGCGGATAGCCGCTAAGCGAGGATGATTGTTTATCTTTCATTTACAAGCAAGCATGCAACAAGTTAAGTACAAGGCGATCACTGGCGTATGCCATATGGACGGTATAGTCTTGACGAGATAGGTTGCAACAAAGAACAAGGGGCGCTGCAAGCCATTCCATCGAACAAGAGACTATTTAGTCTTGACGAGAATGGTATGCAACAAAGTACAAGAGACGCTGCATGCCATTCCGCCGATCAAGAGACTAAGAACAATATGTCTCGCCCGGACCGGGTCGATGCCAGTGCCCCAGCATCGCCCGTGAGACCGTTACCCAGTGTACTGGTTATCCATGATCAAACGGGGCCTTTGTCACGCCCCGGACCCGCCCGGGCCGCCGCTCCGCCCTGCCCCGCCCCTAAGGGCCGGGATTAACGAACCGGGCACGAATTACCGTACCTCGGAGCGCCGGACGCGAATTACCGCGCCCGTCCCGCGGGTGCGAGGGAGGAAGGGAGCTAAGCGAATGGCCCGTTCGAGCTTTCGGGGGACGTGATGCCGAACGGGCCTGGGGTTGCGCCCGTGCAAGGCCAATCGTTTAAGTTGATAGTTGGCTATCATCGCATCAATCGAGTAAGCAGCGAAAAGGGACTTGTTGCAATGCAATGCATTAGCCAACTGAGTATTCGGGACAAATGAGGCAACATGGGTTTCCTTTAGCAAAGGCACACGTTCGTTCCATACATTATGCCCCCTTATACGATAGCATTCTCGGGCAACAATCGAAACCAGGATTCCGAGTCTTCGGGACTGTGGCACGCCTATCGCTTCCTCGGACGATCCAGTACCTGCGAGCAAGTAAACTGTTGGTGGGTCAGCACTTTATACAAGTACTGGTGAGATAAATCAACTGAACAGAAGCAAGCATTCACTCAAACAGGCACTAAGTAATCATGTTATAAAATATTACATTACTAGTGATCTTTCTAGTTTTACCTAGGTTTGTTTCATGCAGTTCGCTAGCAGAGTCGATTTACTTGTTTAGAAACATGTTTAGAAACAGAGTTTCATAATTGAATATGCAAGCAAGCAAACCGTTCATGTTTCAGGGTGTGCGCAGCATGTCTCGTGCGACTCCAGGGTCAGATACAGAGCTAGACACACGATGCACAATCTTAGGGGCAGTCACTATCCAAGCCAACACAATGACTTAGCTATATGCAGGGCGGTCCCCGAGTATCTCAGGATTGGCAGCTGGTGGAACAGTGTACCAATGACTCATTCTTTGATGCTAATGGTAGCTGTGACCCATGGTGGCTATGACGCATGCAGTTCAGTTCTCCACCAAAAGCCATTGTCCGACCGCGTGCGAATGCATGGAACACTATCAAATAAACTCTAGTATGCAGACAAGATGAACCATCAGAATACACTCATTGTTGCGGGGCAATCCGACTTATCACTTGAACACGTTCAGGCACAGTATGGTTCTCTCGAAGCATAGATGATAGTGAACATGTTCATGCACTCTAAGCAGGCGATTCAGGATTCTCGTTAAGCAGGCATTGTTTCAAAGACAAGCTAGGTGAGTTCGTTCATTAACATGCAAGGCAGGTTCTATCATTCTCTTAAGAAAACATTGCAAGCAAAAACTCAGGTTATTATTAAGGCGTGCAAGAATCAGAGAACGAAGTTCTGCCCACTCACCTTGATACATAACGCCGGCGCGGAGCAGGGCGTTACATACTTACCAACTAACAAAAAGTTTCGTCCTCGAAACTTCAAGGATAAACTTCTCGATATTCCGAGTAGCGATAGTGTCGTCCCTCGCCGTACTCAATCAAAACAGTCAAGCAATTCAAGTTCAGGAAATATTTTGCACTTTGAGAATATCTATGTACTTATTGTATGGAACGCTCTTTGCAAAACCATATCGATAATATCTCAGAGTCATAGCAACGGTTTGGGCCAGAGAATCGATTCCGCTCTGATACCATTCTGTCATGCCCCGGACCCGCCCGGGCCGCCGCTCCGCCCTGCCCCGCCCCTAAGGGCCGGGATTAACGAACCGGGCATGAATCACCGTGTCTCGGAGCGCCGGACGCGAATCACCGCGCCCGTCCCGCGGGTGCGAGGGAGGAAGGGAGCTAAGCGAATGGCCCGTTCGAGCTTTCGGGGGACGTGATGCCGCACGGGCCTGGGGTTGTGCCCGTGCAAGGCCAATCGTTTAAGTTGATAGTTGGCTATCATCGCATCAATCGAGTAAGCAGCGGAAAGGAACTTGTTGCAATGCAACGTATTAGCCAACTGAGTGTTCGGGACAAACGAGGCAACATGGGTTTCCTTTAGCAAAGGCACACGTTCGTTCCATACATTATGCCCCCTTATACGATAGCATTCTCGGGCAACAATCGAAACCAGGATTCCGGGTCTTCGGGACTGTGGCACGCCTATCGCTTCCTCGGACGATCCAGTACCTGCGAGCAAGTAAACTGTTAGTGGGTCAGCACTTTATACAAGTACTGGTGAGATAAATCAACTGAACAGAAGCAAGCATTCACTCAAACAGGCACTAAGTAATCATGTTATAAAATATTACATTACTAATGATCTTTCTAGTTTTACCTAGGTTCATTTCATGAAGTTCGCTAGCAGAGTCGATTTACTTGTTTAGAAACATGTTTGGAAACAGAGTTTCATAATTGAATATGCAAGCAAGCAAACCGTTCATGTTTCAGGGTGTGCGCAGCGTGTCTCGTGCGACTCCAGGGTCAGATGCAGAGCTAGACACACGATGCACAATCTTAGGGGCAGTCACTATCCAAGCCAACACAATGACTTAGCTATATGCAGGGCGGTCCCCGAGTATCTCAGGATCGGCAGCTGGTGGAACAGCGTACCAATGACTCATTCTCTGATGCTAATGGCAGCTGTGACCCATGGTGGCTTTGACGCATGCAGTTCAGCTCTCCACCAAAAGCCATTGTCCGATCGCGTGCGAATGCATGGAACACTATCAAATAAACTCTAGTATGCAGACGAGACGAACCATCAGAATATACTCATTGTTGCGGGGCAATCCGACTTATCACTTGAACACGTTCAGGCACAGTATGGTTCTCTCGAAGCATAGACGATAGTGAACATGTTCATGCACTCTAAGCAGGCGATTCAGGATTCTCGTTAAGCAGGCATTGTTTCAAAGACAAGCTAGGTGAGTTTGTTCATTAACATGCAAGGCAGGTTCTATCATTCTCTTAAGAAAATATTGCAAGCAAAAACTCAGGTTATTATTAAGGCGTGCAAGAATCAGAGAACGAAGTTCTGCCCACTCACCTTGATACATAACGCCGGCGCGGAGCGGGGCGTTACAGCCTTGGTTGGGGCAACAAGGGTACAAGACAAGAATACAAGACAAGAGGCAAGCTGTTGAGGCAACAATAGTACAAGACAAGATGCATTGCCTATTTCATTGTTCAGTGACTGTCTTTTGCCTTGATGCAATTCTCCTGGGGCGAAGATTGCCTTGGTGACCTAGCGGTCCCGAATACTTGCAGGTTCGTTCAGGCACGGAACGACTACTTAGTAGTCTTCCGGGGTTTGGATGAAAATACGGTAACATTCAAGCAGACAAGCATGCGTTTCTAAGAAACATAAGCAGGCACGTTTGCTCGGACCGGAGGTAAGCCGAGAGATGAAACCGTTAAGGGACTTAGCATGTGAGGGTCTGAATATAAGCAGTATTTCAATTTCCATGTTCTAGCATAGCAATACAAGTTAAGATTATTCCCTTAGCTAGGTGCGTTGGATTTATTAGCATGCAGGGGGTTATCACCTAGCAACTAGCATGAACATTCCAGATTTTATGTGTGCTGGCTAAGCAAAGACAAGTTCACCGTAGCCATCCACCTTAGCGATGATTCGCCTCGGTAGAGCGATACGTCTGAGAGAGCCTCTGAAAGCCTAAGCCGGATTCCTGTAGGGACAAGTCTGGATATCCTTTGCATTCTCTTTGAGGCAAAGTGGGTCAGGACAGTTGCACTATTGCCGATTGAGTCGGCAGTCCGCTTGAGCGAAACGGGGTGTTACATCCTACCCAACTTAGAAAAAGTCTCGTCCTCGAGACTTACTAAGGACAAGCAGTATTCTAGGGTTGAGGCAATCCTAGACAAGTCGTTGTACTTGTTCATTTGGATATTCACTTGCACAAACTTCGAAATTAGCATATCGCTTAGACTGGATCGTGCGCACTTTCGAAGGACCCCTCTAGCGTGAACACGTCAACCAGCTTAGTGATAGCGAAGTCTTAGCACTCGAGTTTCACTTTTCTTAAGTCTTGGATGGTGCACTAGTTCAAGGCGTCCCTCGAACTAGAATAAAAACTCTTAAAACATCTTTCCTAACTGTATTTCTTGTATAAAATATCATAGTTGGATTGATGGTTTTCACATACTTGAAAATACTCATGTTTTGTTATATTTAATGGATAATTATGCTTCGCAATCATCCGAGCAAAAGACAATCGTGTTTTTTTCTGAATCAAACTTTCAAGTTCCTAATTTTGGTGGTTTGTTAGGAATAGTTATTGAAGACAATAATTTTTGACCGTGACGATTTTGTGGCTTTCTAGGACAAGTGTTCGCATAATTTTTCAAATGAGTAGTTCCCTTTGAACTAGACCCATCAAATGATTTTTTGCCATGCTTACCAATGGCCTTAATACTACCATCTGCTAAGTATAGATCGTCAAAATCCTGCCAAATTGAGATCTTCTTTTTATTTTTATTTTTGGTTCTTCTGTTGATCGACTTTCTTTCTCACCAACACCACTAGACCTTAAGTTCTCATCAGAAACATTATTAGTGCCAATAGTAGGTGTTTGTGATAAAAGTAAAACAGGACCAAATGCATAGACAACACTGCTACCAGCAATACTAGCTGATGGTTCTGATATCTTTGTCAATCTACAAATTTTATAAAAAAAAAAGAAACCAACATGTATAAGTAAAACCCAAAAAAGGAGTTAAACCCAGTATAAAAACCTATTTGTAAAGAGGAAAAAATAGAGAACAACAAGCAAAAGGAAAAAAGACTCAGATATTTGATGCATCGAGTTAGTTCTTCTGAGAGAGAACAAATTTGCAAGAAACGGCAAACCTAAATGTTTTGTTCACATATGAGCATATATTTTATATCAATTTTACATATCATAGCCACAAGAAAGATGTAAATATGTGTCAGCTTTACATTTTCTTCAAATAAAATAAATATATGTAACTAGAACTCTTAGAAAATTGGATATCTTAGCAAAATTACGTAAATAATCTCATATCATGGTAATAGAATGTCATGTGAGACTGTGAGTATGACCACTGACTAGTGACTATGGACCACAAGGATCTTCTCAGTATCCTATAGGAGTTGCAATAGAATACTTATATAACTTAATAATAATGGCATTTTGTATTTACGTATACAATTTTTTTGCTATTACTGAACCAAATTGGCAATGCACCAAGAATATACAAATCACACAATAATGAGCACAAAGCAACAAGATATATAAATCATATAAAGGTGGCCATAGCTTATTTAAAAAGAAAAAGTAGTGGCCAAAGTTCTTATTGGCTTCCAATACTTTAATGGTTACAATGAAGAAAAATATAAGGGCAAGAACTTAAAGATAATAGCTCAAATAGAAAACAGAGGCACTATATAGCCTCTACTATTGTTGTATAAATAAAAGAGATAATATGCCATGTTGATGTTACTCATAGAAAAAATTAACTTTCAGATATAGTCAATCTTCCAAGAAAAATCTACTTGAGTGTCATTGGTGAGTATCACTAACAACTATTGCCACTACTAATAATTTTGTATAGGCTGTTAGTCCAAAAATTAGGACTAGGGACACGAACAAGAGAGGACCCTCAATATAAATCTAATGCAAATTAGGCAAAAAATAACAACTTATTCTCTCTTCTTCACTATTTTTGCTCATTATTGAACCAAATCTGGCAAAAAAAAGTACACATTGAGAAAAAAAAACGAACTCTCAAAAATCTGAGTAGAGAATTGATATTATTAAAAAAATGATTTTAAGATATTACCATCCTCAGTATAAAGATATTTTTTGGATGGAGTAGATAAATTAGTGGAAACCAAAGGTTTTCGAAAGAGGGACGAGAGTAGGGGGACTGAAATCATCATAATCTTCCAAGCCTCTAATCGTTGGTAGAAAATAATTGAGGAGAGTGATATGAATTTGGATTATGGGTGATACTTATAAGTAAGATAGAGAAGACGAGAAGTTAGATGGAACTTTCTCTTGACTTGGAATGCAAAGAATAATAAAGACTAATAAAATAATATAGAGATTGGAGAACGGTCCCATGGAAAAAAAAAACTATTAATTAATATACATTGTAGTCAGGGTAGAGTTGGAAGATGAAAAGTCACCTAGCTTGAATAGACACACAAGTCAAGAACAATACATGCATAGTATCTTTCTTTGAGAAACAATGAAACACTCAAATAGTAAGGAGAGAAGCTGTCTATGTAAAAATGTAATAATTAGAAAAACAACAAAGATACATAATAAAAAAAATTCCAGAAAAAGATAAAGAAGTCCAAAGATTCCATACGTATCTTGGGGTTGGGGCCGTTGGGCAGCTTGGACGTGTGCTAATGACCATTAAACACACTTGCAAGAATGGAACTAGAAGCTTACAAAAATAGCATTCTAATTAATTTGCATTCGGGAGTCGGACCGAGTGATAGTTATATTATTAATTTGTAATTAATATGTATTATATATGCATTATACTATAATATAGAAGTAGAAAAGTAGAAGATAAAAAGTCAGTCAGATTAAAACCGTTTCATCTTCCCTATAATTAATATATATTATATATACATAATATTATAATATATATAAAATTTTGGATATCCGAATTCGATATTCAAAATTTGCAATTTAACATAGGCTCGGATATTAACATATTCGAATACTATAATATCCGAATTCGTATCTGAAAAAGGTAATATCCGAAAAACATTCGGATATTCGAATCCGATATCCAAAATTTTGAATAATATCCGAAAATTCAGATACAAAATCGAATCAAATTTGGTTATTCGACTATCCATTGACATGCCTAATCCACTCCCAACAACATAAAACCAACTCTGACTAGCAAGTATCCTTTTGAACAAGAGAAGACCGAGAAAAGATATAGATAATAATTATTATTAATCAATTACCTACCTTGATTTAATAACTTAAATTTCACAAACGCTGTATATTTTGGTAAGTGAAAAAGTTGGGCAAATCCATCCTTCTATCCATGAATCTCTCTCTCTCTCTCTCTCTCTCTCTCTACTGTTGTAATGAGGCTTAAAACAGCTCAAAAATGAGTCATCTAAGTCGTATGCATATCCTCAATTATTAAAATATAAAAATCTTTTTTAACTATGACATATGTTATATTCTCACGTAGTTAAGAAAAAAATATAAAATCCTTTTGACTAACAAATTATAAATATATTCAATATTTAAATTAGATCTAAATTAACTACATGGTATTATCTAACTAAACACCTATCTGAAATTCTAAAAATATATATAAAAAAATTCTAATTAAAATATATTCAATATTCACAACGAACTCGAGTGACCCTTGTGGTTGCCGGGGAGAGGAATAAGACCCTAGTTGGATGATTGTCACACCCGTTCCCAAGTTTCGTATTTCTTAATTTTTGTTATTTAAATTTTTTTCTTAAAATGTATTCATGATGTATTTTTCACTTTGATTCTTGTCATATATGTTGTATTTTATAATAAGAGACTACCCGAGACTAATAGTGAACACATTGCAATCACCATGGACTCGTGCTAGGACCCGTATGTAGGATGGATACCTAACCCGGTTTACTTGTTGAACACATAAACCCTTGTATTATTTTCGATGGTTGAGATTGGTTGGGAGTATTATGATTAGATCTTATGGCTTACCTTATTTTCCCACCTTGGTATAAATAAGAGTTTATCTCTCTCCTTACTCTTATTCTCTCATGTCTTCTTTCCTTCTTCTTCTTCTTCTCCCTCTCCCTCAAACCAAATCCTAACCCTAAGAGCTTAGAACTAGGAAGTGATTCCTATATCACTTGGAGAGTAGAGGCTAGGTAGCCACCAAGGTAAGTACATCTTGCTTAAAGTGGTGAAGCCATAGATTTTTGGATTTTTATATATTTAGTAATTAAAAATGGTTATGATAAAAAATATTCCTCTTGTTATTCTCATTGGTTTTAGTTCTTGGAGTTTTTGATTTGGATGGATGATTTTGAGTAGATCTGAGTTTCAAAGTTAGAATTTTTTTATGGGTTCTATGAGTTTTCCTTGATTTTGTTTTAGTAAAACTTATTATTTTTAAAAAATAATTGTTCCATGATTTAGAGAATTCAATTGTGTGCGATTTTGACTTTTGTTTCACCTAATTTGGAGTTAAAATAAGAATTTTATGAAGGAAACAAGTTTTGGAGCATTTTTGGAGTTTTTCCATATTATGTGCTTGTTGTTTGGGATGGTGAAGCCTATGTGGAAAGAATTCATGCGGTGAGCATGTTCATGCAACGATCTTGTTCATGCGGCAAGCAGGTCTATGTGGCAAGCTATCCATGAGGTGAGCAATTTTATGAGGCAAGTTATCCATGTGGCGAGCAGTCTATGAGGCAGGTTGTCCATGCGACGAGCAATCTATGAGGCAAGTTGTATATGCGGCGAGAGTTCATACAACGAGCACGGTGAGCAGTTTAGTGAGGCAAGTTGTTCATGTGGCGAGCAGTTTATGAGGCAAGCTGTCGACAACGATGAGCAGTCTATGATGCAATCTGTCTATGCGACAAAAGTTTTATGCGACGAGCATGTTCACGCAGCGAGAGTTTTATGAGGTGAGTAGTTTCATGAGGCGAGTAGTTTTATAAGGCGAGTAGTTTCATGAGACAGACAGTTTTATGAGGCGAGTAGATTCATGAGATGAGCAGTTTCATATTGCCAGTGGTTTCATACGAAAAGAATTTACTGCAGCAGAATTATATATAACAACTTAAAGCCTTTGTTTATTTTAGTGTTTTGCCTAGTTTGTTGTTTTCTAAGAATATTTTGGTTTCCCGGAATGGACCTGATGAGTTGTGACTGTTATTGAATTCAGTATCTGCCATGTGGACTTGGACTAGCAGATTAATTATTCTTGTTCGTCGGATAGGGTGAGGGGTGTAGTTCTAATTAGAAGGCAGTCTGCAATACCAATCCTTATTTGGTTTAATGATTGTGCATATGCTCTAGAGTGGTTCATGCATTTTCCTTAGTTTTGTTCGACGATCCTTAATTGCAGATTTAAGGACTTCATGTGACAGACCTAACTATGTGCTAAGTTTAGACTATGTGTATCTGATCCGACCAACATAACATGTCAATAAAGGATTTTACTCGACTGATAGATAATCTATGTCCTGGACATGATAAGAAAAAGAATAAGGAATTCTACTTGATTGAGTATGTGCGCTTGACCAGATCAAGGTGATTCAATGTGATGAGAAGATTACCTATGACTGATTAATAGGCCGATATCCTAACTCGACTAATTGTATATGTGCTAATACATTTCTAGGTGTTAAGTGTTATTATGTGCCATGTGTTACATATTTTGGGTTGTGCATTGAGGTGCCCCTATCCTACGTGACTTGTGATATTATATGATTTCTTCGGCATGGGCATTGTAGTTGATCAGTAATCATAGCGTGGTTAGGTTGTTTGCTTGATTTATTGCATTACACTTGGGTTAACCCAGATTAGGCTCTTGGACAATAATGTGGATTTGTTCCTAGCATACACGTACTTTGGTACGATATTTAGGAGAAAGATCATGTGACCACGACATGAGATTACAGTTAACAGTAGGGTTAACTAGGCAACTAAACATGTAGAGCATTGGAAGGGAACAAAATCTCTAGATCGTGCATGACAGCCCTCTTCGAACATTAGTTCAGGGAGTGCCAGGTTGGCCCCAACTGGATACTATATATCATCTACATTAGTAGAGTGCAGTATCTGATTATATTATCTACTATGTGATATAAAAGATTCGTGTGCACAGTGGCCTTAAGAGGGACTGATGCTTATACTACGCGCTACGTGTTATTATTGGCTCGGCGAGCCCCACTCGATCATAGCACGATCTGAAGATTTCTATTTATTCATTATTTCTGGGATAACCCAGACTTCACATAACAAGCTGTAGGATTGATTGGCCGATCTAATTCAATACGTGTTGGTAGTCTAGGGACATGGACTATAGAATCATGATGGTTCGACCCTTGTCTTTGTTTGGTTATAGGGTTAGACTATTATGACACAATAAACCATGGACCAAAGCTACATATTATATGTGTGTATATGTATATATCTATAATCTAGCATGTACTATGGCATATGTGTTCTTGTTCCTGTTGTGTTTTGTGCCATCTGATAATAATCTGAAGACTTGGTTTATCATGGTATAGTTGTTCAACCCTTGTCCTTGTTTGGTCCTAGGGTTGGGCTATTGTTCTATGATAAGCTATGGACTGAAGCTATGATTCAGATACTTTGGCGTGACCATGATTAGTGAGTCGTACCCTATCTCGACGTAGTACGACATCTCTTGTCCTTGTTTGGTTGTAGAGGTTTCCTACTACTTCGACAAAAGATTATACGGTTATAGTTCTAGTGCGGATCCTATTTTATGTACTTTATTGGTTTTGATTCATTCACTTGTAGTCTTTTGTGGTACTTGCTATCGGGGCCTAACCCCGCTGGTTTTGTCTGGCCAGTTTCAGTAGCAAAGCCCGATGATCCCGTCATGTATCTGACCGATGGTGCGCACCAGGAGGATGGACGCCGAGGGACTTTAGTGGGTTTTTCTTCACCATTATTATCTATCATTTTGTACTACTTTGGCGTTCAGCAATCGACATCTGTTTAGCCGGATATCTGGATATTTAGCTAATTTGCATAATTATAATTATTCAGACCATGACTGACATACAATTATGTACTTTTGGTTCTGTACTTATATAATATCATGTATAAGGAGTTTCTTGATCATTCTAATATAGCATCGGGGACGCCTTACTATTTTATCTTATATGCTCATTACTTGATGTTTCTTGGTTGATTGATTGAGACATAGATTCTCTATGATACCAAAGGAGACTTGATTATAGTATACACTCCATTGTCTAGTCACAGCCGTGATCACCGTACGACGTTCTATACCTTGTATTGGGTAGCTGGCCATCTCCGTCTCCGTATTTTGGTACTGGGGCGTGAAAAAGTTTTAGTGGCTGCTATATAGGCTTGTTTTTTAGACTTGTGGATTTTATTATTCTAGGAGTCTCTATCATACCAGTTCCCTTCGATATCCTAAGTTTGCCTTCTTTGATAGCTATCTTGAACTGTTAACTATTTGTCTCCTTGTTCCTCTCCATCCTATCATTTGATATCTCATGTCCTTTTTCTTCAGAGACGCTGTGTTCTCTTATGTCAGAGCCGCAGATATGGTAGAGAAGCCAGCAGAGCAGGGTTTTATTAGACACCAGCAAAAGGCTATATCTTCTCAGGATTTAAACTAGATTAAACCAGCGGGCGAGCAAGATGAGGAGCAGGCATAAGAGATTCTGGTACCCCCGACAGTACCAGTAATTCCTACAATACTTGATATCCCATAACTGTTAGAAATTATCAGTGGAATGTTACCCACTCAGCAGCATCAAATAACAGTATAACAACTCAAGCAGTTTTGCCGACAAAAATAAAATATCCTATTGAACCAGGGACTATAGACGGCCCTGGAGAGGAGCGAAGGAAAAGATTTTGGGGCCTCGTACAGGTTTTGTTGACTTAATCAGAGATATTTTGAAGGCATAGAAGATTCTATTACAGCGGATGCTTGGCTTCAAGACATCGAAGCAATTATGGCAGCAACTAAGGTTCCAGTAGAGGAGCAGGTTGATCAAGTCTGATTGTAACTACAAGATCTTGCTTGTGATTGGTGGGTATCAGAGGAGGTCTGTTTGAGGCTTCCTATCTCTTGGGATATTTTTAGGACCAGGTTTAGGGCCAAATACTTTAGAGTAGTGGCACAGTATTAACTGCAGCAGAGATTTATTGATCTTAGATAGTCCGACAGAATGGTGGATGGATATATAGTAGAGTTTTATAGATTGAACCGGTTTGGTCCAATAATAGTGGTGACAGAATCGGAGAGGGAGATGAGGTTTCAACACGAACTTCATCTAGATATTCTGCAACTAGTATATGGACATGACTACTAGACTTTTGATATCATCTTGATAGTAGCCAGGAGATATGAGCTTACCATCCAGAGGTTAGCTACAAGGACTTCAGGACATAAAAGGTCTCATACCCAGAACACAGGTGGAGGACCAGTACCACGAGCATCAGCACAAACATACGATGTTCGTATTCATGACATAGCACCATGAGGGGCCAGCGGTGCCGGTTTTGACGATACTAACTTGGCAACAGCAGCCTAGGCAGTAGCAACAACAACGATCGGAGAATTCGGTGTGATGCACTTATTGTGGCAAAGGAGGTCACACTCGGGATGTATACAAGATAGAAAATGGGCATTTCTTGAGGTACGGAGGTTAAGACCACATGATAGCTACATGTTCGCAGATGCAGAGGCAAGAAGGACCATATCAACTGTCACGACCCAATTTTGTAGAATCGTTTGAGGCGTCCCCCGAATCGTGACCGCCATACGGGCCTGGAGTTGCGCCTGTACAAGGCTTTAATGATTTGCATAGCAAGCATATATTCAGAGTACGCAGATAAATTAAAACACAGATTTTAAAACATAGAAAAGTTCTCTTTATTGATAATGAACATCTATTATAAACTCTTGAATGAGTTAGCTAATATGCCGAACGGCTTACAAAAGAGATGACTCAAAATGAGATAGCAGTCCTGTACATTACATCCTTTTATAAACTCAAAATGATAAAGACCTCCAGGCTGGAGGACGGCTTTGCTATGGAGCTGCATTTTGTGTATGAAGAGTTGCAGGCTCCTGACTCCAAAATGCTTCAAGGGGCGCGGTGAAGATGCGCCAACAGTTGGACTGGATCGGGAAGACGACTTTGGCTCCTCGCTCGGTTCGCCTTGGTGCGGAGAACCTGTTTCAACGAGGGTCAGCATATCGAAACATGCTGGTGAAGGCGAGCTAGCCGAACTATACCAATCAACACGTTGTTTAGTGAAGCATGCATATTTTTGTGGGTTTCTATCTTGCCTTAGTTCATTTACAAGTAAGCAGCATATAGAATTTACTGAAATGAACGTGCCACCGTTAGGTGGATTTTACCTGCCTGTCTGAATTACCTGCACAATACTTACCATGCCTTCCCTGCCACGAAGACACAAGTTAGTATGCAACAGGTTTAAATATACACGATGATCACTGGCATGATTGCCATAATGGACTAGTCCGAGACAAGAATAGCATGCAACGATAGTACACAAGACATTGCAAGCCATCTTATCCCGTACACGATGACTATACACGAGTTCCGCTAGGATCGGATCGGTGCCAGTGCCCCAGCGACCGTCCGCAGAACTATACCTTGTGCACAAGTTGTCCATGATCGAACACGATTAACAAGTTAACAATTCATGCAATTGAGGCAACACGATTGCAAGAACACGAGTGCAAGAACACGAGTGCACGACAAGCAGTAATGCATGATTCATTTAGCATAGCCTTCCTGAACAATTATGCACAATACAAGGTGTGTGTCATACTTAGCATAATTCATAGAACATTTGCACGAACAAGCATACGATAAGGCAACAGTTCTCAAGTTTGATTGACAAGCATAATAACCAAGTCTATTGTCTTTTATCTTGGTTTCTTTTATTATTATTTGGTATCGTTTGATCGGGGCAAAGGAGTGAAGCTTGGAAGCAGGGCTAGCTAATCGGGTTGGTAGCCACTCACTTAGAAGTTGGAAAGAAGAAGGAAAGAGGCGCTTCACGACTCCGCTCGCTAGCCGCCTACTGCTCGTTCACCTGCACACGAACAGCTCGATTAATACTTCTTCCTCTCTTTCCAATCTCGGAATAGAAGTGCAAGTCAATGAACGAAAACAATAAAAACCATCAAAACCGTTCAAGGAAAACAAGCAAATCCCAAAACCAACTCAAAGCACGAAAGCAACAAGCGACATCGAAAACCGAGGCAATAAAAGATAGCAGCGGAGAGGTCCCTCCTGACTCTGCCGCTAAGCCGATCCTTGGGGCGCAGTCCACTGAATATGGGAATCGATTCCGAAGAAACAAATGCATAACGAGGATGAGTTCTTAATTCAATCTATCCCGATCGAACGATACCGACTTGTGTTTCTTAGCCGCGCTCTCCGCATCAGGAGAACGGGGCGCTACATCCTACCCAACTAATTGGAAGTTTCGTCCCGAAACTTAGGGTAGAACTTACCGTTAGGGATTATTTCGTTGGGGACGACGATCAGGAAGGTTCGGACAGGAATTAATGGCATGGCCTAATTGTCCACACGCTAGGCATAACCCAAGTCTCAAACGACAATTGTTGGCAGTGTGCCCACGCTTTTTACAGAAATTATACGATGGCCCTGGGTTTCCTCTTTAGTGCCCTCCGTTGTTAGAGCGCTTTGCAGCAGTATTTCCTCTATCGTTGCTTTGGCGTTTGTGAGTGTAGGTATGCACAGCGTCGGCAGGAACGTGAGGATAGTGAGGTTCAAGCGATAGGGCGTGATTCATGACTTCACGCATTGTACGATACTGAGGAACGGCTACGTGCAAATGGATAACAGGACGTAGTCCACCTTTAAACCTTCTAGCTTGACTCGCTACATCAGATAAATAGGCCCTAGCGAATTTGGAGAGTCGGTTGAATTCGGCGGCGTACTCCTTAACTGTCATGCTGCCTTGCCGCAGCTGCACGAACTCGTTTTCCATTTGACGTTGTACTGGAGGGGGTACAAACTCCTCTTCGAACGCGGCACAAAAAGTCGTCCACGAGATTGCCTCCTCTCCGTGATCAAATTGGAGAGATCGTCGATGCACGTCCCACCAATCGTGCGCGTTGAGGCGGAGCTGTAGTTGCGCGCAGGCGATGCGCTTCTCTTCGGGGACCTCTAGCAGAGCAAAGTGATCTTCAAGTTCGGCCAACCAATCTAGAGCTACGACTGGGTCCTCAGTCCCGTTGAATAGGGTGTTGCAGACTTTCTTAAAGTGGCCAAAGTCGAAGGCAGTCACGTCCCTCGTCCTTGGAATTTGCGGCGTCTCTACTTCAAGCACGGGCTGTTCCACCGGAGTCGCTGGCGTTGCCGCGGACTGGTTGGATGCCAAAGTCTGAACGATCTGCTGCAGGGTATCTACCTGCTTTTGTTGGACTGAGAATCGTGCTTCTATATTGTCTTAAAACTTGAGCTGACTCTCTTCCGCCCGCTTCTCAGCCCGTTCATAGCGAGCCTCGTCCCTTTGTTGGTTTGCCTCCAACATCTGCAACATTCGTTGGACGGGATCGATGCTTGGCAAGGCTCGCTGGCTCTTTGAACTTTTCGAAGTATCCGAACTACTTTCTTGGCCTTGCGTTTCGTCCGGGGTTTGCGCTGCAGTTTGCGCTGGAGCCATTCCTTCAAAAGAAGGTAAATTACATTAGGATCATAATGTATTATGGACTTATTGCATGAACGTATCTCATTTTGGCCTAGCGAGTTCAAGAGTTCGCACAGGAATTTGATCGTTAAAGGAACTTTTCCAGCACGAAGTCTAAGGAACTTTGAATCTGTGCTCTGATACCACTATGTCACGACCCGATTCCGTAGAATCGTTTGAGGCGTCCCCCGAATCGTGACCGCCGTACGGGCCTGGAGTTGCGCCCGTACAAGGCTTTAATGATTTGCATAGCAAGCACATATTCAGAGTACGCAGATAAATTAAAGCACAGATTTTAAAACATGGAAAAGTTTTCTTTATTGATAATGAACATCTATTACAAACTCTTGAACGAGTTAGCTAATATGCCGAACGGCTTACAAAAGAGATGACTCAAAATGAGATAGCAGTCCTGTACATTACATCCTTTTATAAACTCAAAATGATAAAGACCTCCAGGTTGGAGGACGGCTTTGCCACGGAGCTGCATTTTGTGTATGAAGAGTTGCAGGCTCCTGACTCCAAAATGCTTCAAGGGGCGCGGTGAAGATGCGCCAACAGTTGGACTGGATCGGGAAGACGACTTCGGCTCCTCGCTCGGTTCGCCTTGGTGCGGAGAACCTATTTCAACGAGGGTCAGCATATCGAAACATGCTGGTGAAGGCGAGCTAGCCGAACTATACCAATCAATACGTTGTTTAGTGAAGCATGCATATTTTTGTGGGTTTCTATCTTGCCTTAGTTCATTTACAAGTAAGCATCATATAGAATTTACTGAAATGAACGTGCCACCGTTAGGTGGATTTTACCTGCCCGTCTGAATTACCTGCACAATACTTACCATGCCTTCCCTGCCACGAAGACACAAGTTAGTATGCAACAGGTTTAAATATACACGATGATCACTGGCATGATTGCCATAATGGACTAGTCCGAGACAAGAATATCATACAACGATAGTACACGAGGCGTTGCAAGCCATCTTATCCCATACACGATGACTATACACGAGTTCCGCCCGGATCGGATCGGTGCTAGTGCCCCAGCGACCGTCCGCAGAACTATACCTTGTGCACAAGTTGTCCATGATCGAACACGATTAACAAGTTAACAATTCATGCAGTTGAGGCAACACGATTGTAAGAACACGAGTGCAAGAACACGAGTGCACGACAAGCAGTAATGCATGATTCATTTAGCATAGCCTTCCTGAACAATTATGCACAATACAAGGTGTGTGTCATACTTAGCATAATTCATAGAACATTTGCACGAACAAGCATACGATAAGGCAACAGTTAACAGGTTTGATTGACAAGCATAATAACCAAGTCTATTGTCTTTTATCTTGGTTTCTTTTATTATTATTTGGTATCGTTTGATCGGGGCAAAGGAGTGAAGCTTGGAAGCAGGGCTAGATAATCGGGTTGGTAGCCACTCACTTAGAAGTTGGAAAGAAGAAGGAAAGAGGTGCTTTATGACTCCGCTCGCTAGCCGCCTACTGCTCGTTCACCTGCACATGAACAGCTCGATTACTTCTTTCTCTCTTTCCAATCTCGGAATAGAAGTGCAAGTCAATGAACGAAAACAATGAAAACCATCGAAACCGTTCAAGGAAAACAAGCAAATCCCAAATCAACTCAAAGCACGAAAGCAACAAGCGACATCAAAAACCGAGGCAATAAAAGATAGCAGCGGAGAGGTCCCTCCTGACTCTGCCGCTAAGCCGATCCTTGGGGCGCAGTCCACTGAATATGGAAATCGATTCCGAAGAAACAAATCCATAACAAGGACGAGTTCTTAATTCAATTTATCCCGGTCGAACGATACCGACTTGTGTTTCTTAGCCGCGCTCTCCGCATCGGGAGAACGGGGCGCTACATCAACAATTTTTGACATTGCCAGCTCTATGGGAATTTTGTATCAAGGGCCAGCGCTAGCAGAAGGGCCATTAGTCCAGTCCTCGATGTTGATGTAGGCACAAATATTTCACTAGAGGCAGCAATAGATAGCTCCATAGGGACCTCGACAGTAGGGTCATCCTCACGACAGAGCTGCAGCAGCACCAAGACGTGAACGGGCAGAGTTTGGTAGGTTAGAGCAGATTTTAGCTGAGGACGGTCACGTTGAGGGTGAATATTGAAGTTTCTTTGGTTTTATCTATTTGGGTTCCATATTCGGTGAGTGAAGATGTGTTTCTCATCTCACTCTTTCGCCTTCGTATCTCGTGATGCTTGATAATTATCACGTATTCCTTGATATTTTTTATGTGTCCTAACTACGAAGTTACGTCCTGGGAAGATTCATGTCTTTCACTGAGTCAATGGTACCGGCTTATCTGAAAACTTGACTCATGTCCTTTTTGGGAGTCAGCATAGGTCAGCGAGGACGAGTTCCTACTTTAGTTGACTCAGGAGACATATTTATTTGTGTGTCTCCAGCGCTCCCTTGCTTCATGATTGAGTAATTGCTTATGCATTTTCTTATATTATTGTTGCTTTTGATTATATGTCTATCTCATGGTTTGATTGGTTTCAGCTATCTGTAGTTCAAGGGTTTTCTTGCTTAGTTTATGAGTTCTCTTGCTTGGTGATCAGCTCGACTAGCTTAGCAAAATTCTGAGGACAAGATTTTTCTAAGGAGGGTAGAGATGTCACACCTGTTACTAGGTTTCGTATTTCTAAATTTTTGATATTTAAAATTTTTCCTGAAAATTTATTTATGATGTATTTTTAACTTTGATTCATGTCATATATGTTGGATTCATGTTTTATTACGAGAAACTACCCGAGACCAATAGTGAACACATTGACAATTGCCATGGACTCGTGCTAGGAACTATATGTAGGATGGATACCTGACCTGGTTCACTTGCTGAACCCATAAACCCTTATATTATTTTTGATGGTTGAGATTGGTTGGAGTATTATAACTTGATCCTATGGCTTACCTTATTTTTCTACCTTGGTATAAATATAAGTTTTTCTCTCTCCTTTATCTTATTCTCTCATTTCTACCCTAAGAGCGTAGAACTAGAAAGTGATTCGTAGATCACATGGAGAGTAGAGGCTTGGTATCCACCAAGGCAAGTACATCTTGGTCAAAGTGGTGAAGCCATAGATTTTTGGATTTTTTATATGTTTAGTAGTTAAAAAAATTTGATCAAAAAATTTCCTCTTGGTATTCTCCTTGGTTTTAGTTCTAGGATTTTTTATTTTTATGGATAGTTTTGAGTAGATCTGAGTTTCAAAGTTAGGATTTTTTATTGGTTTCATGAGTTTTCCTTGGTTTTGATATAGTAAAACTTAGTATTTTTGAAAAATAATTTTTCATGATGTAGAGAATTTAAATTTGTACAATTTTGACTTTTGTTTTTCCTTATTTGGATTTAAAATAAGGATTTTATGAAGGAAACAAGTTTTAGAGCTTTTCTATGGAGTGTGCTTGTTGTTTGGGACGATGAAGTCTATGCGGTAAGAGTTCGTGCGGTGAGCATGTTTATACGACGAGCATGTCTATGTGGTGAGCTGTCCATGCGATGAGCAATTTCATGAGGCAAGTTGTCCATGCGATGAGCAGTCTATGAGGCAAATTGTCCATGCAGCGAGCAGTCTATGAGGCAAGTTGTCTATGCGACTAGAGTTCATGCGGCGAGCATGTTCATGTGGCGAGAATGTATATGTGGCAAGCATGTTTATGCAGCGAGCAGTTTCATGAGGCAAGATATCCATGCGACGAGCAATCTATCAGGCAAGTTGTCCATGCAGTGAGCAGTTTATGAGGAATGATGTCTATGCAACGAGAGTTTTATGCGGCGAACATGTTTATAAGTCGATCATGTTCATGTGGTGAGATTTTATGAGGCGAGTAGTTTCATGAGGCAAGCAGTTTCATGAGGCGGGTGGTTTTATGAGGCGAGTAATTTCATGCGACGAGAATTTCCTGTAGCAAAATAATATGCGACAACTTCAAGCCTGATTTAGTTTGGTTGTTTTAGTGTTTTGTTTATTTTAGTATTTTACCTAGTTTGGTTGTTTTCTTAGATTATTTTGGTTTCTCTGAATGGACCTGATAAGTTGTGAGTGCTATTGAATTCAGTATCTGCCAAGTGGACTCGGACTAGTAGATTAATTATCCTTGTTCGTCGGATAGGGTGAGGGGTAAAGTTCTACTCAAAAGACGGTCTGCAATTTTGGTCCTTATTTGGTTTAAGGATCGTAGATCTGCTCCAGAGTGGTTCATGCATTTTCCGTACTTTTGTCCGATGGCCCTTAATTACATATTCAAGGACTTCATGTGATAGACCTAACTATATGCTAAGCTTTGACTATGTATATATGACCCGATCAACATAACAAGTCAATAAAAGATTTTACTCGACTGATAGATGATCTATGTACCTGATATGATTACAAAGAGAATAAGAATTTCTACTTGATTGATTATGTGTGCTTGACCAGATCAAGGTGATTTAATGTGATGAGAAGAATACCTGTGACTGATTAATATATCGATATCCTGACTCAACTGCTTGTATCTGTGCTGATTTATTTTCTACTTGCTAAGTGTTACTATGTGCCATGTATTACATGTTTTGGGTTATGAATTGAGGTACCCCTATCCTACATGTGTCACCACCACTTTTCCATTTGGGGGTATTTTTGTCAATTCATAATTGCAATAATTATATATATATATATATATATATATATATATATATTAGCATGTATACTAACTGGATAGATTGGGCCTAGTATTGGTTCAACCCAACAAGCCCAAATTGACCCAACTAGACCCATTGACTAGTCATGACTAAATTAGAACTAATTAGTTATTAGATTAATTAGATTAATAGAATATTCTTTCAATAGGAAGAGAAGCTTCCCACTAATTAATTATTCATATGACAACCCAATAGGGGCATAAGGGTCATTGTATATTTCTTGGAAGAGGGGGAATAGAGGTTGACCCTATATTTGGGGGGAGACACACTCTCTCTCTCTCCTCTTATTCTTTATTCCAAATATTTTCCAATTGGTTTTTTTATCCAAATAACTTCACCCCCACCATTTCCTCCATAAAATACTCGCATTCCCTTCCCTAATCAACATCTTAGGAGATTAGGAGCTTGGATTTATAAGAGCACTTGGAGATGAAGGCTTTGGATTAGAAGCTTGTGTCCAAATCATGTTCACTTGGCTTTGCATTGAGAATCTATCTCCCAATGGGCATAATTCTAAAATTTCCTCCCTAATTAAGTTCTAATTGTTATATTTAACTATTGGAAACCCACCCATGGATTAGGGCTACCCATAGGAAGAAGTGTGATCTTCTTATGACCCCTATAGTGAAAGTTACATTAACTTTAGTGGCCAAATTAGGGAAAATCCGAATTTGGACCAATAGATGTTTATAGAAATATTTCATAGGTAATTATAGGTATGATTTATGGTTTGAAAGGTGGTTAGAAGTCCATAAATTGATACGGGGAGTCTGTATCATGATACACCATGATACGATGGTTTAAGTTGGATATTTTATTGTAGTTTGGTTTCTACCCTGTCAATTTCTCAATTTTGCATTAGAATAGCCATTAATCATACCATTCATGGTGTATTCAATATATTGGTTGTGTTACATGAGCTTAGGAAGAGTATTATGAGATTTTGGGTATGTATACAAGCGTACCATAAGCTTGTGAGTGATACTCAAGTTGCACACCAAGTGTTTGGTGGAATGCCAATAGGTTTGTGGGTGTGTGTTTGCATTTACATTAAGTACTAGCTTGGTATATATATATATGTGTGTGTGTGTGTGTATGTGTGTATGGGGATGTTGGTTGGTGTGTTATACTTGTGAGCTCGAATGTATGTTGGAGCTAAGAGAGATTGACAGTAGTGTCTGTGACTGTGTTATATTGTGTGTGTGTTGGTGTATATGGATTAGGATGGTAAGAGTGAGGTGGGGACTGATATCTTAGTATCAGTCCAGTACCTGGGGGCAGCAAGCTAAGCTTGTGTGTAATTGTGCAGAGGTTATATTGATATGGGTGATCAGTTGCACGTAAAGATGTATACCAAATGATTGTATTAAACTAGATATATATTTCCTTGTACAAGGATGTATGAAAATAGGTTCAAGATTTTAGTGTTTGTTAGTAGGTGATGTGGTGGTTCTTCATAGTTAGGTTATGGCAGTTAAGAGGATATAGGGTATTCATCTTTACAAGTGAAGGGCGGGATTTAGCGATGAGCATAGTGCAGATGCATGGTCCAGGCAATGTAGACTGATACTTGGTGGTTGTGTCGGGCACATCCATGGTGCAGTGCTTGCAGGCACAACCACTTGGTGCCAAGGAATATGGGCAGAAGCAGCAGTACATACCCTATTGTGTACTGTCCATACAAGAGCCGCAGTAGCAGTAGAACTAAAGTAGAAGGAAAGTAGAAGGTATGACTTAGTTACGGCAGGATGTTATAAGGTTGAAGTCTAATGCTTAGCACATTGTTCGTAAAGGAATATATGAGGCTCGGGCAGTGCCACCTTAGCCAGTGCATGTGCACACTTGACCCATCAAGTGTATAGGTCTATGCACAGATCATGTGCAGTGAGTGTGGAGGCATGGTGTGTGTGCAGCAAGCTTGCCAGCTGCAAGTGATGTATAGGGGTGTCAATAGGAGAGTGCATGAGGATGGGGGTACTGTCACGACCCGCACCCAAAAATTAGGCATGAGCCGTGGGTATGTCCAGCCTACGCCACAGCATCGATGGTAGAACGCTGTCTAGGTCTCAAGACTAACAACATAACTCATCCTGTCAATGGTCTCAACTCTATATGGAGGACAATGATAATACATGGATCGACAATTTATAATATACCCAATCACAAGACTATTGGAAAGTAAATGGCACAATGAGATATAAGAATGGAGAGTACTGACATAAGTCAAGCACAAATATAAATATATCACAAGTCTAGAGTCTAGATGTCCACAAAAATTCTCAACAATAATACAACCCAAATCTCAGTTCTAGAACAAAGATACATAAATAAGACAGTCTAAATGTCTGTAGGTGGTATCTCCTCTAAGATGGGAAACTCCTATAGAATTTCTGGTACAAAATCTCCCTCTGCTCCCGGGCCATAGTAGGTAGGACAGAAGTCCTCCAAGTCCTCTGAAAAAGTGTTATCCAGTCAGGATTGGAGCGAAGCACAAGCACAAGCACTAAACAACAGTTTTATTTATGTTGACAAAAGTTATAAAACAGTGTAAGAAAATACAAGATAAAAGAAATACTGGAAATATGGAATACTAGAGAATATAAAGTAAGCAATAGAACATCTAGCAATGAATAGAAATATAAGTAAATGCTAGAACAAGTGAACTGAAATAAAGAATAAATATCTGGATATGTGTTTGAAATATCAGTTTATTATGTGATCGGCTTGGGACGAGATCAGGCTTGATATATATGATTGGCTATGATACATGTGAGGTCAGGCTAACCATCCGGTTAGCTATGATGCGAGCAATAGTCAGGCTAATCATATATATCAGGCTATGAGGCAGGTAAATGGTCAGGCTACACCCGACGTGATATGTGGGGTGAGCTATGATGCATGTAAGGTGGGGTATGATCACATAATCTGCTACTATTTTCCCATCCCCAGTTAGCACGATGGATTCCAATCACGACTCCTCATGACAGGTATCTAGGGTTCTAACCCGTGTATCCACAGTGTCAGAGTCACATATACTATACAACTAGAATTATAGAATTAATCAACAAAAACGAAAACTATCAGAGAATGTACTCGCCAGTGGTCCCGAGGAAGGTGCGAGGATCAATGTCCAAGGCGAGATCACAATGACCTAATTATGGAATATCAAAGTCAAAAATATTGAATTAAAGGAATAAACATGTTTAACTAATTAATTACGAGGCCTCTAGGTCAATTCTGAGGTTTACTGGTCAAAACTAGGTTAACTAGTTAATACCTTGCCAACTCAACACTTCTAGTATCCACCTACTACTACCTTTATATTAAGCACTAATCATACCTTGGTGTTACTAGGCCTATAATACTAGGTATCTCAAAACTTATTAGATGTGTAAATACTGATTCATGTAGGTGCTAGATAGACAAAACTCATAAACCTAGTTATTTAGTTCTAACCTTGGTATCTAGGTTATACTAGATACTACCAATACATATAACTCCTATATGTATATATATAAACATAAACCAGTATACTACTAACTATAAACAACTAACTAATTTAGTGAATAATTAGACTAACTAACCCAATGCCTACACCATACTGACACATTGCTGTGCACAGGACCTATACTCGATTCCCCCCCCCCCACTGAGGCACAGTTTAACAGTGTCAAGTTGTTCAGACTTACACATACATGGCTGAATCTATGAGACACATAACAGGTAGGTCTGAACCTTGTTCAACTTACACAGGCATTTTATATGTGTATTGATACACTAGCTGCCACTGCTATGGTGATACCCTATACTCAAGGAATTCCCCCTGCTGAACCTAATCTCCTCGCACCCTTAATTGATACACAACACTATCTCACTAAATATACTGACTGATAACTGATAAGTTATAGAACTCATAAGGCATAAGGCAGTATCAGAGCTCAAAGTAATATTAAACCTTTCCATCATGATCACTACATGTAGAGTCACCAGCAAGTAGCCAAAATAAGTACATAAAGCGGAAAGTGCACTGGAATAAAGGCAGCAACATATAGACTTAGGAAGCAACAACAGGAAATTAAAAATTTCCAGGATACTCATGTAGATACAATTGAATAGGATACTCAAGGTAGCCAAATCTCCATCATTAAAATTTCTAGGATACTCACAAAATTGCATCGTAACTATTTCATCACAATCATGCTCACAAATATCCATTTGTAATAGATTTTGAAGTTAGACAAAAAGAGCAGTTAACCCAACTCTAACTGGCTACTGACTCAAGAACCTGGACACCCGACTGATACACGATGCAGCTGTAGCCACAGTTCAATTTTGAACTGACTGTGTACAGATACTTACTGCACAATTTTCATCCAAAACACTGAGATATTCTGATACACTATGAACCCAATTCACTGATGCACAAACTTCCTACACAATCACATGGATATCCTGATATACTACTGTTAATGCCTCTCATTGCTGCTGCTGTGAACCTCTTGTAAAAGCTCTAACCTAATCTCTAGGCTGATACCCCCACCTGGCATTTAATACATCATCAGCATTCACTGAATCCATGCTACTCTCTCATATTGGCACACTATTGATATATTCCAAAACCCTTAATCATACACTGATACTTATCAGTCCACTGATACACCACACAGTAATCAATAACTGCACAAACACCACTCCATCCTCACACTTCTACACTTTACAGAGACACCCTATCATACTATCACGAATGCTGAAACACACTACCACAGATTATTCCCTGTATTGAACGTGATTACCATTTCCCCTAATGTCTGATACACAAAACACACTCACTAGAAAACCCTGATACTGGCTCACTGAACTCGACAACCTCAGTAAGGAACCTGATTAAACATTACCTCCAGTTACTGATACATTAACCACTGCTCACCCAAAAACTAATACACAGAACCAATGTGTCAGTGTCATCAAGACACTCCTACACCCACAGACACAACACATCTTTCACAGTAATAAAACCCCCAAATCCTACTAACACACTGAACCCTAGCACATTGAACCCGACTCTGCACAGGTTCTCAGGTACTGTGCCTCAAGGACCCGATTATACAGTGAACTCCCCATAGTGTATCAACAGTGAACCGATACACTCTCCCCAACACAGGTACATAGTCCACACAGTAAACTCGAGGTTATGCACAGTCACAGGGAAAAACCCGACTATATAGTAACCTCCCCATGGTGCATTTCCTTCTCCAAATCACACAAACCTATCTATATACATATGCAAATATATATATATATATATATATATATATATATATATATATATATATATATATATATATCAAAACATGCAATATTAGAATAGATTAGATAGGTAAACCACTATGAGGCATTTCATCGAACACCTAGGGCTGAAAATCGGATTTCACAATAAGAACTCCTGAATACCCAAATCAAAACCCTAAAATCGAGATCAACCTATATGTATATGATGTAATCATGTGTAGATGCATATCCCCATGATTAGGGCTTCACAAAATTTGGGGAAAACCATCGTTGGAACACCAAAACCCTAGAATCACCTAGGACTTTATGGAAAAACCCAAAGAGCCAATCCTAAATCAAATGGTGGGTTCCTAAAGGCCAAACAACAATTAAAAATAGAATTAAATGGGACTTTAATTCGAATTCTCACCTATTGGGAGATGGTTTCCTAATGTAGCTCCTCTTTCTTCAAGCCTCCTTGGTCCAAGCTCCTATATCTCTCTTGATGGAGAAGGAAATGGGTTTCTAGAGCTATAAATTCCTAAAATTTTGAGGAAGGAAGGATTTTCTAAGTGGAGGCTAGGTTTAGGGTTTTTCTTCATGAATGAAGAAGCTTGAGGGAGGCTCCCTCTCATTATATAGGACTAGGGTTATGGTTAGGGTTAAGGCTTCTAATGCCAAGTGTCTAATTAGCCCTTCATAATTGTCATAAAGAAATTAAAAAATAAAAGTGTTTAGTCATTCATTGAGGGTTTAATTAAAAGCTAAACATTAATTTAGGGTTTGGTCATAAGGGTTAAACCTAATGGGTTTTTAGGTCAAACCTATTAACCTATGCTTTAAGAACCCCCTACAATTTATTTAATAACCTTATCATACATAATATTAACAAAATAAATTAAACATGGCAATTTACAATAATGCCCTAATGTAGAAATGTGGTAGTGACAAGTCTACCCTCATAAAAAAAATTCGTCCTCGAAATTGAATTGAACTAGAACAAGAACAAAATCAGGCAAGGAATTATACCTCAAGTCTCGAAGAGATACGGGTATTGCTCGCGCATTTTGTCCTCTCTCTCCCAGGTCGACTCGCCTGGAGAATAATGTCTCCATGCAACACGAATCAAGGGAATAGTCTGGTTTCGTAACACATTCTCTCTGCGATCCAAGATCTCTACGAGCTGCTCAGGGTAGCTGAGAGTCGGACCAATCTCGATCTCCGAGTGATCTAGTACATGACTAGGGTCTGTCACATACCATCTCAGCTGTGACACGTGGAACACGTCACGAACTTCCTCTAGTGCAGGTGGCAAGTCTAGTCTATACGCCACTGAACCGACCCTCGCAAGGATACCGAAAGGTCCGATGTAGAGTAGACTAAGCTTCCCGCCTCCACCAAAATGAATCATGTCCCATGTCGGGGAAATTCGTAGGAACACTAGATCGCCAACCTAGAATAAAACAGTCTCAACACACAGTCTAAAACAATATAATCACAAGCCAGAAAAAAATAACAAACCTATACCTGAAACTCAAGGGGTCTACGGTCGCTGTCGGCCCAATGTCGTTGTTTGTCCTGTGCCACTCGCAGTCTATCTCTGATGAGTTTCACTTTTTTTACTGCATCCACGACCATTTCTGGTCCTAACAAGGCTCTCTCTTCGACGTTATCCCAAGATAATGGTGTACGACACCTTCGTCCATATAGAGCCTCGAATGGCGATATCTCAATGCTGGCCTGGTAGCTGTTGTTGTAAGCAAACTCTACCAGGTGCAGATGATCCTCCCAAGAATCTCTGAGATCTAGAACGCAAGTGCATAGCATATCCTCGAGAGTCTGAATAGTCCTTTCAGACTTTCCGTCTGTCTGGGGGTGGTATGCGGTACTGAACTTGAGCTGAGTGCCCAAGCTAGCCTGCAGACTCCTCTAGAAGTGGAAAGTGAAACGACTATCCCGATCCGAGACGATGCTCACAGGAATCCTATGTAATCTGATAATCTGCCGCATGTACATCTCTGCTAGCCTCTCTGTCGATGTACCCACCTTGAAGGGTAAGAAGTGGGCCAATTTGGTCAACTTATCCACGATGACCAAAATCGCATCCTTTCCTCCTAGAGGAGGTGAAAGCCCTGAAACAAAATCCATGGTCACGTGCTCCCACTTCCACTCTGGGATAGGTAAAGGTTGAAGCAATCCACCTGGCCTCTGTCGATCTGCCTTTACCTGCTGGCACACTAGACACCAGGATACGAAGCATGCTACCTCACGCTTCATACCATACCACCATACGTGCTCCCTCAAGTCTCGAATCTTGTTGGCACCGGGATGCATCGAGTACTGAGAGCGGTGTGCCTCATGCAAAACCTCCTCGCGCAGCTCCCTGCTCGGCACACACATCCTCGTGCCATGCCGTAAAGACCTATCATTCGCAATAGTAAAGTCGTCTGACAATCCTGTCCGAACCTGTGCCCTGATACTCCTCAGAGCCTCATCATCATACTGCGCAGCTCTGATTCTGTCCATCAGCTCAGACTGTATCTGCAATCCCCATATCTGAATCTTAACACCGGGAACTAGCACCTCAATTTCCAAGTTTTCCAGATCAGCCAACAAATATCTATCTGTCGTCAAGTACATAGCCATCGGATACATGCTCAAGGCATCGGCGACTACGTTGGCCTTTCCTAGGTGGTACTATAATGAGATATCGAAGTCCTTTATCAACTCTAACCACCTCTTCTGCCTCATGTTCAACTCCTTCTGTGTGAACACATACTTCAAGCTCTTGTGGTCTGTGAAGATCTCTACACGCTCTCCGTAAAGTAATGTTTCCACAGCTTTAGAACGAAGATAACCGCTGCCAACTCCAAATCGTGGGTAGGATTGTTCTTTTTATGAGGGCGTAATTGCCTGGAAGCATAGGCAATTACCTTCCCGTGCTGCTGAAGAACGCAACCCAAACCCTTTCCTGAAGCATCACTGTAGATAATGAATCCACTTGTCCCTGCTGGTAACGTCAAAACTGGAGCTATCGTTAATCTCTTATTCAGCTTACCAAATACGGCCTGGCAATCCTCCGTCCAGACAAAATCCACATCTTTTCTAGTCAGCCTAGTCATTGGCACTACAATCCTGGTGAAGTCTTGTACAAACCTTCTGTAGTATCCTGCTAGTCCGAGAAAACTCCTGATCTCAGCTACCAAACTGGGGGTAGCCCATGACTCCACTGCCTCGATCTTCTTTGGGTTAACTGAGATTCTGTCACCCTTTACCACATGTCCAAGAAATTCAACCTTGTCAAGAAAGAATTCGTACTTTAAAAGTTTCCCGTACAGCTCCTCCTTCCTGAGAGTCTCTAAGACCAACCTCAGGTGCTCCTCGTGCTCCTCTGGGGTCTTAGAATACACAAGAATATCGTCGATGAACACCACCATGAACTTGTCAAGGTACTGGTGGAACACCTTGTTCATCAAGTTCATGAATACTGCTGGTGCATTGGTTAAACCAAATGGCATTACCATGAAAACTGGCCATATCTGGTCCGAAAGGCTATCTTCGGCGTGTCTTCTCTCTTTACCTTCACCTGGTGATAACCTGACCTCAAGTCTATCTTCGAAAATACCTTCGTACCGCTCAACTGATCGAAAAGATTATCTATCCTCAACAGCGGGTATTTGTTCTTGATAGTAAGGTTGTTCAGAGCTCTATAATCGATACACATGCACACCGTGCCGTCCTTCTTCGGTACGAACAATATCAGAGCTCCCCATGGTGATGAACTGGATTTGATGAAACCTTTGTCCTGCAGCTCCTCAACTTGCTTCTTCAATTCTGCCAGCTCGCTGTTGTTGACTCTATAGACATGTTGTGAAATGGGCTTCGCTCCTGGCACAAGTCTATAGAGAATTCAACATCTCTGTCTGGCGACAAGCCTGGCAACTCCTCTGGAAATACATCCAAGAACTCTGCTATCAGAGGATGTGGCAGCTTCTCTTCTTCCATCCTGGCTCCGCAAAAAATGCTTCTGCTCTGCTCCGCTGCTCCTCTGGCAACCTCGAACTCCGGCTCTCCTGGTGGTCAAAATATCACTCTGCCTCCACAATAATCTATAGTAGCATGATGCCTACTCAACTAGTCCATTCCGAGTATAATATCGTATCCCGGAAGTGGCATGACGAGTAAGCGCACGCTCAACTCTCGACCTCCTAATGATACTCTCCGGTCCTTGCAATAATTATGGACTAGGATAATACCTCCACCAGTCGTGATCTTGCAAGTCCTATCCAATGGTTCTGCCTCTAAATGATGCTTAAGAGCATAAGACACGGACACGAAACTATGGGAAGCGCCAGAGTCAAATAATGTAAATGCTGGAATGCAATCGAGAAGAACTGAACCTGTAATCACGTCTCCTGCTGGCTTGGCCTCCTCGACCGTCATGGCGTATGCTCGCCCCTGGGGTGCACCTCTCTGCTGCTGCTGCTGGTGCTTAACAAACCTCTGTTGTTGTGGTAAAAGTGGAGGTCCCCTCTGCTGGCCTCCTGGTATGTAGGTACCCTGGCTGGTCCCCTCTGAGCGGCTGCTCCTCCCTGACCTGGACGAGTCTGGATAGTAGGGCAATTCCTTAGCTGATGTGCTGACGATCCGTAGGACAAGTATGTGCCCAACCTCTTCCTGCAGATCTCTCTAGTGTGTCTTGCCTTCCCGCAGTACGTACACTGGATAGCGGGCTGAGTCTCTCTCTGCTGCTGCTGCTGGGCGTGTCCTTGGGCTGGTGCCTGGTGCTGCTGATGCTGCTGCTGGTATGGCCTCTGTTGCTGCTGGAAGTGTGGATGCTTGCCCGGTCCCGCACCACTGTTCTCTTTTCCTGAAGTGTCGCATCCTCTCTTGGGCCTGAGGTCCAAGTCATTCTCAGCTATCTGGGCATCCATCAATATGCCCTCAAAGGTAGTAGTACGACATCCTGACGTGCGAGACTTGATCTCCCTTGTCAGCCCCTTTCTGAACTTCCTGGCCCTGTCTCCTGGATCTCGAATCATCGATGGCACAAAATGACTCAGGCGGTAAAACTCCATGGCGTACTCATCAACTGACATGCTCCCTTGGACCAAGTCATGGAACTGACTCTCCAAGGCTCCCAGGGCAACATCAGGAAAGAACTTCTCCTTGAAGAGCTCCCTGAAGGCCTCCCAAGTAAGTCCCCCGACAATGAGTCTCGGCTTAGTGCAAAACCATGTCAGTGCGATGTCAAACATCTGACTGCCGACGGCCTCGATCTAAAGAGTCTCCGGAAGCTGCGCCAAGCGCAAGTTTCTCTCTATGTCCTCTAGCCAATCGTCGACGTAGAGTATCCCCTCAGTACCCTTGAACTCCCGAGGCATCATCCTCTTGAAGTCCACGATAGTGCCCGGCCTCTGGTGGGGTTGCCCAGGATGCTGCTGTTGCTGCACAACTCTCTCCACAGCCTGGAGAGCCACCTGATGAGCATTCTCCATACTCACCCTCATCATCTCGGTCTGGGCCTGGTACGCCTCCGTCTGCACCCTCTGAGCCTCCGCTAACGTCCTCTGGGCATCAACCATGCCCTGGATCAGCGCGAACATCTGTGCCCCATCAACGGGCATACCTCCTGGAAACGGAGTCGGTGGTGGTGGAAGGGGCTCCGTCACAGCTATGGCAACCCTCTGAACAGGTAGGGGAGGAGGACCCCCAAAAAGTGCAGATAGTCCCACATGCACAGGAGATATAGGAGGTACTGCAGGTGTCTGTCCAACAGGGCGAGAGGTGGCAGACCTCTCTGAAGCTGCTGCTCCCAGTCTCAAGGACCTGGTCTTCGACGGCATCCTGAAGACAGATTAAAAGAATCAATTAAGGTAATAGACACGATATCATCAAGGAAGGACAAAAAAATTCTAAAGGAAGTAATCATTAAGAATAGCATTATAAGGATCAGAGATTTCCTAATTGTGATTGAGCATATTCTCGACCTAAATTCTCTCCTAAAACAGGCTCGTAGCAATACTTAAGCAAGCACCACTACGATATCGCTCTAAATACGAATCTAGACCTGCATGGGCCACCACTAAAAATGTGTCACGACCCGCACCCAGAAATTAGGCATGAGCCGTGGGTACATCCAGCCTACGTCGCAGCATCGGCGGTAGAACGCTGTCTAGATCTCAAGACTAACAACATAACTCATCCTATCAATGGTCTCAACTCCATATGAAGGACAATAATAATACATGGATCCACAATTTATAATATACTCAATCACAAGACTATTGGAAAGCAAATGGCATAATGAGATATAAGAATGGAGAGTACTGACATAAGTCAAGCACAAATATAAATACATCACAAGTCTAGAGTCTAGATGTCCACAAAAAGTCTCAACAATAATATAACTCAAATCTCAGTTCTAGAACAAAGATACATAAATAAGACAGTCTAAATGCCTGTAGGTGGTATCTCCTCTAAGATGGAAAACTCCTCTAGAATTTCTGGTACAAAATCTCCCTCTGCTCCCGGGCCATAGTAGGTAGGACAGAAGTCCTCCAAGTCCTCTGAAAAATGTTATCCAGTCAGGATTGGAGTGAAGCACAAGCACTAAACAGTAATTTCATTTATGTTGACAAAAGCTATAAAACAGTGTAAGGAAATACAAGATGAAAGAAATACTAGAAATATGGTGTAAAACCCCCTTCCTAGAAAATCGTATAAACCCTTTATTTATTAATTATTAATTAAATTGTAGTAAATAGGTCTAAATAGGAGAAATAGATTTTTAATAATTTTTATGTTAGGTGTTCGGGCACTTAGATGACCTATGGGACCTTCAGGAATTTTTCAGAATTTATTCCATGTAGGAGACCCCTTGAACAGTTGCTAGCCTAACGATGTGCAATACCCTAATCTATAAATCTTCTTATGTGTGAATATATATATATATATATATATATATATATATATATATATATATATATATATATTCAAATATATATATGTATATATATATATATATATTTAAAGAAAGGAAAGGAAAAGAAAAGTTAATAGTAGTAATATAATAATAATACAACAATTCTAACTATTATCCTTCTTAGCAAACATGCTGCAACCTAACTTTGCTTTTCCCATTCTTACTTGCATTGACCGCCCATTCCGCAGCAACTTGACATGCGGAACCGCCCCTTTAATTAATTCTCTTCAGCCCTTTTTTCTTCACCCCACGGACTCAATTGCTGACCCTCTCTTAATATGTATAATATATATATATATATATATATATATATATATATATATATTAGCTTCCAAAAACCATAATCTAGAAACTCCAGACTTCTCCTTCCCATCTAGAGCCGTCACCGCAGCCAGAGAAGCCCCGCCAAGCCATCCAACCATCCCGTCGACGTCGACATCGCGAACTGCAGTTTCCCACTCGAGGCACCTTCGCTCCGGCGTGTTTTCCCGTTGACTCGCTCGACCAAACGCTGATCCGTTTTCATAGGTATGATCTTTCCTCAACCCTCTCCAGTATTTATTTTATAGTCAACCTCGGAAAACGTGTGCCCCTAGGTGAAAAACAACGTCCAAAGTTGGACGAGCAGACAGAATTATGCAATCGCAGAATTCCAGTTTGACCACCCATATTGTCGAGTTCGTATCTCCCACCACAGAGATCCGAATTCGGTGATTCTTTATGATACCTGTAGATTACATGATCTAGTTTATTTTCTGTATTATAACTTTGTGCTATTAGTTGCTGTGGACAAAAATATATTCATCACAAAACTGTGCGCACCCACTTTTTTCGGTTTTCCAAAAGTTGGAGATCGGAGCGCGCCCCGCCAAACGGGACTGCCCCGCCGTGTGCCAAGTGTACCAAATGGTGCACACAGCATAATGGGACACATGAAAATTCGTTGACTTGATTCGGACGCGTGAGCGCGCCGAAATCAGGCCGTATCCGCGGACACATCTCGTGTCGCCACTTTTGTGAAACTCGTACGTATTTTGTGCATGCATGTCAGATTGCGACGAAACTTGTGCCACTGGACTCGTGGTAACACGCTGGTCCTGTGACCCAATTTTCATGCATTTCTGAGACGGTTGACCAGATCGCCAATTGGCGGGTCCCACAGTTGACTTTTTGGACCAAATTTTGTTCGGCTCATCGGAATCCAAATTTGGACATACCGTTGGGTTCATATTGATATTTAGAGTTGTTTGACCCATAGTTTGTCTCATTTAGAGACTGTTACCCTCGGCACGCTTTTCGGTGCAAAGTGGGCCACACGTGGACCCCACTTTTACCCAAAATTACGGTTTTGCCCCTGTGTCCAAATTGGACGAAAGGGATGTGATTTTTAGCTATTTTGCTCATTCCGGAAATGTTGGTGATGTTTATTTCAGCATCCGGAGACGTTGTTCGGAGTCCTTAGTTCCAGGTTCAGTGTCCTTGACATTTGGGCGCGTACACTTTACAGATTTCTTGCCAGGCAAGTATACCTTGCCATTGTACTGTATTTACATTCCATATGAGGCATGCATGTTTATTTTCTGTTTATTTAGTTCATTTATTTTAACTGCTATATAAATTGCGCGTCCAAGGAAACTTGGGTGCAACGACGGTGTCGTCGTACTATGTTTTTATTTATGTATATGCATTGGACCTACTTTATGAGACTATCCCATTTTTATGAGGCATTTATGTTTCATTGGCCATGACACTATTCTTACACGAGTGTGAGTCACATGTAGGACACGGACTTGAGTACTCGGCTGGCCCCAGGTACGTATAGGTCGTGCGACGGATAGGGATAACTGCCAATAGAAACTTTGCATGCTAGTAGACCTGGCGGTTATTAGAGGTTTATCGTGTCATGGACATGACATGCTTAGAGCATTGGGTGGGGAGAACAACAAGTACCGCATTTGAGCTCCTTTGCACTTTTTCTGTGAAGCCCGGATTCTCCGCTGGAGATACGGGTGATGATGACCACTATATATTATGTACTATCAGGCGGGCCAACGGCGTTCAAAAGATGACGTGCCTTTTAGGCCCCTGGCTCTTCAAAAGAGAACCATGCCAAATCCCAGTTTTCAGCCAGATAGCTCACTTGTGGGGAAAGGTGTTCTTAACTGCATTCACATAGATGGTTAGGCGACCCCAATGGATGTTTATTTTCAGTACTTTATTGGCATGTGCTTTTTGTATCTTGTTACGTCCCTCTGAGGACTTGGTCCCTTCCAGATATAGGTGAGCAGGAGTATCCGCAGGAGTATGGACCTGGACCTGACGCTACCTATCAGCCTGAGGAGATCTTACCTTCTGATTATATGTGATTCATTGCAGCTGTTTAGAGATTTTAGTTGCTATTCTTTTTCAGACATTTATTCTTATATTAGAGTTTATTCTCTTCTCTCATTAGTAGTTTATTATAGTCGATTTGCAGTGGATTTGTCTCCACCCGACTATTACACTTTGAGATTACTATTTGAGACTACTTCTTTGATATTCATTTATTGATTTCCATTCTTCTATTATTTGTGCTGTGGATGAGATATAGAACTGCGTGTGACTTGTTGTGACATATATTTACCACTGTGGATTGGATATTCATGTACAACGTACGTGTGTATATGATTTCCATATATTGGAGTTCGTATACATACGGCTGGCGTGTTACGTATTCCTAGTCCTACGTATTTTGGGGCTGGGGCGTGACATGTTTTTGTGGTGGCCCATGCAGGTCAAGAATATATTATCTCGGTTACGTAACTGTACCGAACAAGCCTGCGTATAGGAATAGAGAATAAGGATCTCATCCACGCTTGATTGAAATTCATCCTTCCTATTTAATACTTGCATCCTATTTGATTCCTGTACGTATTCTAATCGTTTCGTACATCAACTGCAGAGAGATAGATTTGCAGAATGGATGTACTGCCGCCGATGGCGATGCAACTTCTGGAGTCAATGGTCAGACTCAAGGAGGGACCCCAGCGATTCCTAGGCTTCCGGGACCAGATGGACAGACTCACACCCCAGTTCCATCTGACCTTCCCGCTTCACCTATTGGGAACCTTCCACCTGCCTCAGTACCGCAAGATGGCCAAGCGCAGATGTTCTAATTCTTTCAGATGATGATACAGGAACAGAGGCAGCAGGCAGCCGAGCAGAGGCAGCAGGCAGTCGAGCAGAGGCAAGAATTTTTGGCAGCACTGGAGAGGATGGCTGCACATGCTACTGCACCAGCCCAAACACTAGCTCCAGCACCTCGAGCTAAGGTTGGATCAGTAAAGGATTTTGTTCAGATAGGTGCAAGGCAGTACAAGGGCACTGAGAACCCGGAGGAGACCACCAGCTGGATCACTCACACACAGAAGCTACTGGAGGCATCACAGTTACCGACGGACCTATGGATGACGGGTGTACGGACGCTTCTAGATGGTAATGCTCATCACTGGTGGGAATCCATGGAGCGCCAGTTGGGTACTTACCAGACTTAGGAGCAGTTCTTGGAGTGCTTCGAGGGAAAGTACTTTTCGGACACTGTCAGGGATACCTTGTATGATCAGTTCAAGGGAACCGAACCGTGGACGAGTATGATGCCGAGTTTAGTCGACTCAGCAAATATGGCGCTGCTTTAATACCAAATGACTTGGCTAAGGCTAAGAGATTTCATCGAGGACTGATCCAGGAGCTACAATATTATACAAGCTCGCAGTCCCGAGTCTCTTATGCTGAACTACTGACAGAGGCCAGATTTCAGGAAACCATTAGCAGAGGAAGAGGAGGTCAGCTGAGGACACAATAAGAAACAACAAGGATACAACAGGGACCAGCCAGGACACCACAGGGAGGACCTATCAGACGTCCTTTGGCACAACAGCAGCAGCAACACCGAGCGGGACCGTACCAGATTCCGGAAAAACCCCAATATAATTATTGTGGGAAGATCGGACATATTTTGAGAGATTGTCGGACTCGCTTGGGTCAGTGTAAGAGATGTGGCTCTGGACAGCACCTGGCGAGAGACTGCCCCATGCAGCAGGCACTTCCACCGCCAGTTCAGAGATTAGCGCTTCCAGCACCGAAGCCAGCCCAGCAGATGACCGGACCGGGAGCACCCCGTCCCCCAGTAGCAGGAGGATTTCAGAGAGGACCACCGCTACCCACTCAGGAGGAGCAGTATATGAGGACTGGACATGGACAACCACAGAGGAACGTACGAGCTTTTGCAATGGAGGTAGATGACATGGATCATGAGGTGGATGTCATAGCAGGTATTACCCTTGCTTTTACTTTTCCCGCTGTGACATTATTTGATACGGGAGCCACCCACTCATTCATATCATCTAGTTTTATTGCCAAACACAATATTGCTTCTACACCATTATCTAGTTGTGTTAGAATTCTTACCGGAGGAGGAGTTGTACCAGTTAGTCGAGTTTGTAGATCGGGCCCTATAGTGATTCGTGGCAGGGAGATGAATGCCCAACTCTTAGTCCTTCCTATGCCGTCTTTTGATATTATGCTTGGAATGGACTGGCTGAGCAAGAACTACGCTTTCTTCGATTATTTTGGAGGAAGCATTCTTTTTAAGGTACCAGGCCAGCCTGAACTTGAGTTTACCCGAGGATCCACAGAAATCCTTGATGGTATGCAGCTCGCAATGGACGATGTTGTCTATCACCCTATTATTTCAGAATTTCTAGACGTCTTTCCAGAGGATTTGCCAGGACTACCCCCAGACAGAGACGTAGAGTTTTCAATTGAACTAGCACCCGGATCAGCACCTATAGCATCGTATGTTTACAGACTGGCGAAGAAGGAGATGGACGAGCTGAAGGCACAGTTAAAAGAGCTAGAGGAGAAAGGTTTCATCCGACCAAGTGCATCACCCTGGGGAGCACCAGTGTTGTTTGTACCGAAGAAGGATGAGTCAGTGCGTATGTGCATTGACTACAGAGCCTTGAATGCAGTGACAGTGAAGAACAAATATCCATTGCCACGCATTGATGACCTGTTTGATCAACTCAGTGGAGCTAAGGTATTCTCGAAGATAGATTTGAGATCGGGATATCACCAAGTGAAGGTACGGAAGCAGGACATTCCGAAGACCGCATTCAGAACAAGATATGGACACTACGAGTTTTTGGTCATGCCATTTGGATTGACCAATGCTCCAGCGATCTTCATGGACTTGATGAATCGAGTCTTCCACCAGTACTTGGACCAGTTCGTGGTCGTCTTCATAGATGATATACTTGTCTATTCGAAGAGCCACGAGGAGCACCTGCAGATTGTTCTAGAGACTTTGAGGAGAGAGCAGTTATATGCTAAACTCAGCAAATATGAGTTCTTCTTGGACAGAGTTTCATTTCTTGGACATGTTGTTACAGGAGATAGTATTTCTGTTGATCCAGAGAAGATCTCAGCAGTTGAGACATGGCCTGTTCCTAAATCAGCAGCAGAGGTGAGGAGTTTCCTTGGACTTGCGGGATATTACCGACGGTTCGTGGAAAACTTCTCAAGGATAGCGGCACCTATGACTCGTCTGACTTGTAAAGATCAAGAATTTATATGGACCAACGAGTGTCAAGCAGCCTTTGAAGAGTTGAAGAAGCGACTGACTACAGCACCAGTATTGGCGATTCCGTCAGGATCAGGAGATTACAATATCTACAGTTACGCATCAGGAAAAGGCTTGGGATGCGTATTGATGCAGCATGGCAAGGTGATTGCATATGCATCTAGGCAGTTACGAGTACATGAGAAGAATTATCCGACTCATGACTTGGAACTTGCAGCCGTTGTATTTGCTCTGAAGCTATGGAGACATTACTTATATGGGAAACGAGTGGAAATCTATACAGACCACAAAAGCCTTAAGTACGTCTTCATGCAGAAAGAGTTAAATATGAGGCAACGTCGATGGCTCGAGTTGATGAAAGATTTTGAGATAGAGCTACATTATCATCCAGGCAAGGCTAACGTGGTAGCAGACGCGTTAAGCCGGAAGCCAGCAGCTTACTTCTTGACAGCACAGAGGGAACTATTGGAGGACTTGCAAGAGCTTGGCATTGAAGTGATATTACCCGGAGCAGATGGGACACTAGCCAACTTACAAGTTCAATCATCATTGGTAGAGAGAATTAAGGCAGCTTTGCCTACAGATGCCAGATTCAGGAGACTAAAGGAAAGGACAGAGGCCGAAGAGCAGACCGGATTGCGCATTCATGAGGATGGAACATTATGATGTGGTGATCGTCTTTATGTTCCAAATGGAGAGATTCGACAGGAGCTGATGGCAGAGGCTCATAGTTTGATCTATTCTATTCATCCTGGAGGCACCAAGATGTATCGTGACTTACGACAGCATTTTTGGTGGCATGGGATGAAGAGAGAGATAACTCGCTTTGTAGCTAAATGTCTGGTATGTCAACAAGTGAAGGCGGAGCACCAGAGGACAGCAGGATTATTGCAACCACTTCCGATTCCAGAGTGGAAGTGGGAGCACATCACTATGGACTTCATCATGGGTTTTCTCAAGAGTCCAAGTGGAAGAGATGCAGTGTGGGTAATAGTGGACCGACTCACCAAGTCAGCCCATTTTATACCTTTTAGAGTGGTTCAGTCTACAGAAGCTTTAGCTGATTTATATATGAGGCAGATCGTGAGATTGCACGGCATACCAGTCAGCATTGTATCGAACAGAGATTCGCGCTTCACATCTCACTTTTGGAGGAGCATGCAAGAGAGTCTTGGTACTCGTCTGAAGTTCAGTACATCTTACCACCCGCAGACAGATGGGCAGTCGGAGCGTACTATATAGACCTTGGAGGACATGTTGAGGGCTTGCATGTTAGACTTCGGAGGATCATGGGAGGACCACCTACATCTTGTAGAGTTTTCTTACAACAATAGCTATCAAGCGAGTATTCTGATGGCTCCGTTTGAAGCATTGTATGGGAGAAAATGTAGGTCTCCTGTGTGTTGGAGTGACGTGGGAGAACGTCAGATTTTGGGACCCGAGTTGGTGGTCAACACCGTAGAGACAGTCAAGAAGATTCAGGGACACTTGCGAGCAGCGCAAGACAGGCAGAAGCAGTGGACAGACCTTCATCGTCGTCCCTTGGAGTTCAAAGAGGGCGATCACGTCTTCTTGAGGATATCACCGACCAGAGGCACCATCCGATTCGGAGGGCGCGGCAAGTTGAATCCAAGGTATATTGGACCATTTGACGTGCTCGAGAGAGTTGGAGAGGTGGCATATCGACTTGCGCTACCACCTTCACTGGAGGGAGTACATGACGTATTCCATGTGTCGCAGCTCAGGCGATATGTGGCAGACAGCAGTCATATTCTTGACCATTCAGAGATCACCATTGGGCCAAGCTTGTCATACCAAGAGCAACCCGTGGGAATCCTTGATCGTCGAGAGAAGGTATTGAGGAACCAGTCTATTCCCTTGGTTCGCGTAGCATGGAGGCATGACGCACCAGGAGAATCAACTTGGGAGCGCGAGGACGACATGTGCAAGCGTTTTCCGAACCTATTCGCAGACCAAGGTATGAATTTACATTGTTAATTTATATCTTATATCATCCTTGCATTCTATCGTGACTTAATTTTAATTTCGAGGACGAAATTTTTACAAGTTGGGTAGAATGTAAAACCCCCTTCCTAGAAAATCGTATAAACCCTTTATTTATTAATTATTAATTAAATTATAGTAAATAGGTCTAAATAGGAGAAATAGATTTTTAATAATTTTTATGTTAGGTGTTCGGGCACTTAGATGACCTATGGGACCTTCAGGAATTTTTCAGAATTTATTCCATGTAGGAGACCCCTTGAACAGTTGCTAGCCTAACGATATGCAATACCCTAATCTATAAATCTTCTTATGTGTGAATATATATATATATATATATATATATATATATATATATATATATATATATATATATATATATATATATATATATATATATTCAAATATATATATGTATATATATATATATTTGAAGAAAGGAAAGGAAAAGAAAAGTTAATAGTAGTAATATAATAATAATACAACAATTCTAACTATTATCCTTCTTAGCAAACATGCTGCAACCTAACTTTGCTTTTCCCATTCTTACTTGCATTGACCGCCCATTCCGCAGCAACTTGACATGCGGACCCGCCCCTTTAATTAATTCCCTTCAGCCCTTTTTTCTTCACCCCACGGACTCAATTGCTAACCCTCTCTTAATATGTATAATATATATATATATATATATATATATATATATATATATATATATATATATATATATATATATTAGCTTCCAAAAACCCTAACCTAGAAACTCCAGACTTCTCCTTCCCATCTAGAGCCGTCACCGCAGCCAGAGAAGCCCCGCCAAGCCATCCAACCATCCCGTCGACGCCGACATCGCGAACTGCAGTTTCCCACTCAAGGCACCTTCACTCCGGCGTATTTTTCCGTTGACTCGCTCGACCAAACGCTGTTCCGTTTTCATAGGTATGATCTTCCCTCAACCCTCTCCAGTATTTATTTTATAGTCAACCTCGAAAAACGTGTGCCCCTAGGTGAAAAATAGCGTCCAAAATTGGACGAGCAGACAGAATTCTGCAATCGCAGAATTCCAGTTTGACCACCCATATTGCCGAGTTCGTATCTCCCACCACAGAGATTCGAATTCGGTGATTCTTTTTGATACCTGTAGATTACATGATCTAGTTTATTTTCTGTATTATAACTTTGTGCTATTAGTTGCTGTGGACAAAAATATATTCGTCACAAAACTGTGCGCACCCACTTTTTTCGGTTTTCCAAAAGTTGGAGATCGGAGCGCGCCCCGCCAAACGGGACTGCCCCGCCGTGTGCCAAGTGTACCAAATGGTGCACACAGCATAATGGGACACGTGAAAATTTGTGGGGACTGATTCGGACGCGTGAGCGCGCCGGAATCAGGCCGTATCCGCGGACACATCTCGTGTCGCCACTTTTGTGAAACTCGCGCGTATTTTGTGCACGCATATCAGATTGCGACGAAACTTGCGCCACTGGACTCGTGGTAACACGCTGGTCCTGTGACCCAATTTTCACGTATTTCTGAGACGGTTGACCAGATCGCCATTTGGCGGGTCCCACAGTTGACTTTTTGGACCAAATTTTGTTCGGCACATCGTAATCCAAATTTGGACATACCGTTGGGTTCGTATTGACATTTAGAGTTGTTTGACCCATAGTTTGTCCCATTTAGAGACTGTTACCTTTGGTACGCTTTTCGGTGCAAAGTGGGCCACACGTGGACCCCGCTTTTACCCAAAATTACGGTTTTGCCCCTGTGTCCAAATTGGACGAAAGGGATGTGCTTTTTAGCTATTTTGCTCATTCCGGAAACGTTGGTGATGTTTATTTCAGCATCCGGAGACGTTGTTCGGAGTCCTTAGTTCCAGGTTCAGTGTCCTTGACATTTGGGCGCGTACACTTTACAGATTTCTTGCCAGGCAAGTATACCTTGCCATTGTACTGTATTTATATTCCATATGAGGCATGCATGTTTATTTTCTGTTTATTTAGTTTATTTATTTTAACTGCTATATAAACTGCGCGTCCAAGGAAACTTGGGTGCAACGACGGTGTCGTCGTACTATGTTTTTATTTATGTATATGCATTGGACCTACTTTATGAGACTACCCCATTTTCATGAGGCATTTATGTTTCATTGGCCATGACACTATTCTTACACGAGTGTGAGTCACATGTAGGACACGGACTTGCGTACTCGGCTGGCCCCCGGTACGTATAGGTCGTGCGACGGATAGGGATAACTGCCAATAGAAACTTTGCATGCTAGTAGACCTGGCGGTTATTAGAGGTTTATCGTGTCATGGATATGACATGCTTAGAGCATTGGGTGGGGAGAACAACAAGTACCGCATTTGAGCTCCTTTGCACTTTTTCTGTGAAGCCCGGATTCTCCGCTGGAGATACGGGTGATGATGACCACTATATATTATGTACTATCAGGCGGGCCACCGACGTTCAAAAGACGACGTGCCTTTTAGGCCCCTGGCTCTTCAAAAGAGAACCATGCCAAATCCCAGTTTTCAGCCAGATAGCTCACTTGTGGGGAAAGGTGTTCTTAACTGCATTCACATAGATGGTTAGGCGACCCCAATGGATGTTTATTTTCAGTACTTTATTGGCATGTGCTTTTTGTATCTTGTTACGTCCCTCTGAGGACATGGTCCCTTCCAGATATAGGTGAGCAGGAGTATCCGCAGGAGTATGGACCTGGACCTGACGCTACCTATCAGCCTGAGGAGATCTTACCTTCTGATTATATGTGATTCATTGCAGCTGTTTAGAGATTTTAGTTGCTATTCTTTTTCAGACATTTATTCTTATATTAGAGTTTATTCTCTTCTCTCTTTAGTAGTTTATTATAGTCGATTTGCAGTGGATTTGTCTCCACCCGACTATTACACTTTGAGATTACTATTTGAGACTGCTTCTTTGATATTTATTTATTGATTTCTATTCTTCTATTATTTGTGCTGTGGATGAGATATAGAACTGCGTGTGACTTGTTGTGACATATATTTACCACTGTGGATTGGATATTCATGTACAGCGTACGTGTGTATATGGTTTCCATATATTGGAGTTCGTATACATACGGTTGGCGTGTTACGTATTCCTAGTCCTACGTATTTTGGGACTAGGGCGTGACATATGGAATACTAGAGAATATGAAGTAAGCAATAGAACATCTAGCAATGAATAGAAATATAAGTAAATGCTAGAACAAGTGAACTGAAATAAAGAATAAATATCTAGCTATGTGTTTGAAATATCAGTTTATTATGTGATCGGCTTGGGACGAGATCAGGCTTGATATATATGATTGGCTATGATACATGTGAGGTCAGGCTAACCATCTAGTTAGCTATGATGCGAGCAATAGTCAGGTTAATCATATATATCAGGCTATGAGGCATGTAAATGGTCAGGCTACACCCGACGTGATGTGTGGGGTGAGCTATGATGCATGTAAGGTGGGATATGATCACATAATCTGCTAATATTTCTCTATCCCCAGCTAGCACGATGGATTCCAATCATGACTCCTCATAACATGTATCTAGGGTGCTAACCCGTGTATCCACAGTGTCGGAGTCAAGTATACTATACAACTAGAATTATAGAATTAATCAACAAAAATAAAAACTGTCAGAGAATGTACTCGCCTGTGGTCCCGAGGAAGGTGAGAGGATCAATGTCCAAGGCGAGATCACAATGACCTAATTATGGAATATCAAAGTCAAAATACTGAATTAAAGGAATAAACATGTTTAACTAATTAATTACGAGGCCTCTTGGTCAATTCTGAGGTTTACTAGTCAAAACTAGGTTAACTAGTTAATACCTTGCCAACTCAATACTTCTAGTACCCACCTACTACTACTTCACTATTAAGCACTAATCATACCTTGGTGTCACTAGGCCTATAATACTAGGTATCTCAAAACTCATTAGACGTGTAAATACTGATCCATGTAGGTACTAGATAGACACAACTCATGAACCTAGTAATTTAGTTATAACCTTGGTATCTAGGTTATACTAGATACTACCAATACAAATAACTCCTATATGTATATATATAAACATAAACCAGTATACTACTAACTATAAACAACTAACTAATTTAGTGAATAATTAGACTAACCAACCCAATGCCTACACCATACTGACACATTGCTGTGCACAGGACCTATACTCGATTCCCGCCCCCCACTGAGGCACAGTTTAACAGTGTCATGTTGTTCAGACTTACACATACATGGCTGAATCTATGAGACACATAACAGGTAGGTCTGAACCTTGTTCAACTTACAGAAGCATTTTATATGTGTATTGATACACTAACTGCTACTGCTATGGTGATACCCTATACTAAAGGAATTCCCCCTGCTGAACCTAAGCTCCTCGCACCCTCGATTGATACACAACACTATCTCACTAAACATACTGACTGATAACTGTAAGTCATAGGACTCATAAGGCATAAGGCAGTATCAGAGCTCAGAGTAATATTAAACCTTTCCATCATGATCACTACATGTAGAGTCACCAGCAAGTAGCCAAAATAAGTACATAAAGCGGAAAGTGAATTAGAATAATGGGAGCAACATATAGACTTAGGAATCAACAACATGAAATCACAAAATTTCCAGGATACTCATGTAGATACAATTGAATATGATACTCAAGGTAGCCAAATCTCCATCATTAAAATTTCCAGGATACTCACAAAATTGTATCATAACTATTTCATCACAATCATGCTCACAAATATCCATTTGTAGGGGATTTTGAAGTTAGCTAAAAAGAGAAGTTAACCCAATTCTAACTGGCTACTGACTAAAGAACCTGGAAACCCGACTGATACACGATGCAGCTGTAGCCACAGTTCAGTTTTGAACTGACTGTGTACAGATACTTACTGCACAATTTTCACCCAAAATATTGAGATATTCTGATACACTATAAACCCAATTCACTGATGTACTAACTTCCTACACAATCACATGGATATCCTGATACACAACTGCTAATGCCTCTCATTGCTGCTGCTGTGAACCTCTTGTAGAAGTTCTAACCTAATCTCTAGGCTGATACCCCCACATGGCATTTAATACATCATCAACATTCACGGAATCCATGCTACACTCTCATATTGGCACACTATTGATACATGCCAAAACTCTTAATCATACACTGATACTTATCAGTCCACTGATACACCACACAGTGATCAATAAGTGCACAGACACCACTCCATCCTCATACTTCTACACTTCACTGAGACACCCTATCATACTATCACGAATACTAAAACACACTACCACCGATTAATCCTTGTATTGAACGTGATTACCATTTTCCTCAATGTCTGATACATAAAACACACTCATTGGAAAACCCTGATACTGGCTCACTGAACTCGACAACCTCAGTGAGGAACCTGATTAAACATTACCTCCAGTTACTGATACATTAACCACTGCTCACCCAAAAACTAATACACAGAACCAAAGTGTCAGTGTCATCGAGACACTCATACACCCACAGACACAACACATCACTCACAGTAATAAAACCCCCAAATCCTACTGACACACTGAACCCTAGCACATTGAACCCGACTCTGCACAGGTTCTCAGGTACTGTGTCTCAAGGACCCGATTATATAGTGAACTCCCTACAGTGTATCTACAGTGAACCGATACACTCTCCCCAACACAGGTACATAGTCCACATAGTGAACTCGAGGTTATGCACAGTCACAGGGAAAAACCCGACTGTACAGTAACCTCCCCATGGTGCATTTCTTTCTCCAAATCACACAAACCTATCTATATAAATATGCAAATATATATATATATATATATATATATATATATATATATTTATATATCAAAATATGCAATATTAGAATAGATTGGATAGGTAAACCCCTATGAGGCATTTCATCGAACACCTAGGGCTGAAAATCGGATTTCATAATAAGAACTCCTGAATACCCAAATCAAAACCCTAAAATCGAGATCAACCTATATGTATACGATGTAATCATGTGTAGATGCATATCCCCATGATTAGGGCTTCACAAAATTTGGGGAAAACTATCGTTGGAACACCAAAACCCTAGAATCACCTAGGGCTTCATGGAAAAACCCAAAGAGCCAATCCTAAATCAAATGGTGGGCTCCTAAAGGCCAAACAACAATTAAAAATAGAATTAAATAGGATTTTAATTCAGATTCTCACCTATTGGGAGATGGTTTCCCAATGTAGCTACTCTTTCTTCAAGCCTCCTTGGTCCAAGCTCCTAGATCTCTCTTGATGAAGAAGGAAATGGGTTTCTAGAGCTATAAATTCCTAAGATTTTGAGGAAGGAAGGGTTTTCTAAGTGGAGGCTAGGTTTAGGATTTTTTTTTCATGAATGAAGAAGCTTGAGGGAGGTTCCCTCTCATTATATAGGACTAGGGTTAGGGTTAGGGCTTCTAATGCCAAGTGTCTAATTAGCCCTTCATAATTGTCATGAAGAACTTAAAAAATAAAAGGGTTTAGTCATTCATTGAGGGTTTAATTAAAAGCTAAACATTAATTTAGGGTTTGGTCATAAGGGTTAAACCTAATGGGTTTTTAGGATAAACCTATTAACCTATGCATTAAAAATACCCTACAATTTATTTAATAACCTTATCATACATAATATTAACACAATAAATTAAACATGGCAATTTACAATAATGCCCTAATGTAGAAATGTTGTAGTGACAGGTACTATGATACCAAGTATCATATGGAGGAGCTAATAGATGAGAGATATCTGAGTATCCTGGTTTCAATGGAGTGGTGTAAAGGTATAAATAAGATATGAGGTAATGTATTCATGTGTCAATAGGAAACATGAATAACCTAGTGTGATATGTTGGTATTTGTGAATACCTTGGTATCACACCGAATTGAGTGTGGTACCATGGTACCAAGGTATCATGACACTAGGTAATAGCTAAGGTTTTGGAATAGATATTAGTTATAGGTAATAGACTAGGAATTGAGGTGTTGTGAAGATATCAAGATTTTGTTAGAGTGTTAATGAGTTAGATATTAATTAGTAGATAAGTCACTATACTTGATATTAGCATATAACTAAGTTATTGTAGTATATAAGCAAAATATAGATACTAAAGTAATATGAAGTAGCTAAGGTATTAGTATTACCTTGAAGTAATAGTAAGGTAAGTGAGGGTATTAAGATATATGGTTTATAAAAAGCCTATATAAAATATAGTACATTAGCTAGTTTAAATTATATTACCTAGTTTTAGCTAAGTATACCTTAGATATTAGCAAGGTAATAATTATTATGATATAGAAAACTTAGAGTAGCAAAGTATTGACCTAGTTAACTTAGTATGGACCTAAAATTGACCTAAAATCATCACCACAAACTAGTTATGCATATTTTTATTTTAAATCAATCTTTAACACTTATATTCCTATATCTAGGACTCTTGGACTCCAGTTGAGCACTGTTTACTGTTTCTTGCACCAGATACCGGACGAGTACATTATTTGACATTTTTTATTATTTTGATGATTACTATAGGATCAGCTTTGTAGTATTGTACTTGATTCCTGACACGATGTTACACTGATTAGTATATCCTGGATCTTGTCATGAGATATTATTTTCCTTATGGACCCTGTGTATGCCCTGTAATTCCTGGACATGTATAGACACCGATCGAGGAGCAGGTTGGCCCCTGCTCCAAGAATCCTGTGTCATAATGTGTCAGGGTTGGATCCACTATACTAGTTGGGAGACAAAAGAAGTACTAGAAAGTTATGTGATCATACCCCACCTTTACATGCATCATAGCTAACCATGCACCATACATATGGTTAGCCTGACCATATTACATGTCTCATAGCTTGCTAGATATGATTAGCCTGACCCTTCCTGCATCATCTCTAACCTTACGTCTTACGTATGGTTAGCCTAAACTTACATGTATCATAGCTAATCATATATAACAAGCCTGATTCAGATCCCAAGTCGATAATATACCAAACTAATATTTCAAACACTTAGCTAGTTTATTTTATTTCTCTATTCCATTTTATACTAACTTCTATTTTTATTTACCTGCTTACTCACTTATTATCAATTACTTGTGATATGATATATGTTCTCACCTGCTTCTTTACATTTCTAGTATTACTTATTCCATAATGTATTAGCATTAATCACTATTTTATAGTCTTTATCAATATAATTAGAACTGTTGTTAGAGGTGTGCTTCGCTCTAATCCTCACTGGATAATATTTTTTAGTGATTGTTGTGCTCTACATCCTGGGATTTTAATGTGATACTATAGACATGACTTCTCTTGCTTTGTGGACCCTGAGGTGACAATTGTAGAGATCTAGGCTAGTGTTTCTTATTCCAATCATATATAGTTTCATTCCTTTAGAATGTTATTTGGTTTATCTTTCTTATTCATTATGTCTTTAGATTATTGTGATTGAGTACATGATAGAACTAGTTGTATTAGTATAATTGATATCTAGATATTGATGAACTAGACAGCGTTCTACCGCCGATACTAGGATGTAGGCTGAACGTACCCACGTACTCATGCCCCGATCATCCGGATGCAGGTCGTGACATATTTTTATGGTAGCCCATGCAGGTCAGGCTTTTGCAAATTAGTGTAATATCATGGTAGTATAATAGCTTAATTGTACTACTATAAGCCTGTGATAGGATAGGATATAGGATATAGGATATAGGATAATAGGACAAGAGAATACTCAATCACAAATTAGGATTCTTGAAAGATTCCTAGGATGGCCCTTGAGAATTTTACTACAAAATCTATTTCAAAATTTGTTTTCACTTTTTTTGTTCACTTTCACTTGGTCATTGTTGAATTTGATTCTTGATGTTCATTTTTGACTTTGATTCTTGTAACGAGATAAATTTTATGGACTGAATTGAGGTATATTCTGATGACATATTTTGATGTGGACAGTAAGAAAGGTAACAGTCTGCCTTGGTTATGAATCCTATAGTTTATCGCAACCATACTAACTGGTGTGGCTAAAACGTAGAGACCTAATTTTGGATGTACATATCTTAGTTATGGAATTTAGAGTTTCTCGCAGTTATACTAGTAGGCACAGCGATGATTCTAGATAACATGATTATAGAGGTGCATACATTATTTATAGACTCTATTGTTTATCACAGCTAAGCTTATTTGCATGTCGAGGATTCTGAGTAACATAATTTCGGATAGACGTATATGATTATCATATTGTATCTTAAATTAGTTTTTAACATATCATCTCTATCATTCAACCTTATTATCATTGAGTTTAGTTACATCACCTTACTAGATCAGGATATATATATATATATCTGTAGTGCCTCTAGTTCAGTTCTTTATAGAGCTTTACTTCACTAGTTCCTAAAGATCCATGTATAATACAGTAGGATGGTCACTTGCAGATAGGTTGTGTCGAGTTGGGTATCAATATTGATTATTAGGAGTTAGCTTGTGAGTTTGATAGTGGTTCCTGGTAGGGTATGTGAGCATTAGGCATCAGTGTATAAGCCTAGAAGTGACTCATAGTACAGTACCTTTGTAGCAAAAATTCTATAGTAGGTGGCAGTATAGTTAGTATTGGTACCAATGGAAGAGAGAGAATATGGTATCAGTCCATAAGTCTAGATGTTGGTAATCATGTCCTCATGTATGTTTTAGATAGATATAGATTCATATAGTTGAGTGATCCATATATCAATTAAGTATAATAAAAATCTATGTTTGGATAGCAATGGAGCATGATATTCTATTTGGTGCTTGATACATGGTTGTGTCGTGAGTAAGAGGATGTGTATTCAGGAGAGGTACTAGTGAGTGTGCCATGATAGAGTGGTACCCATAAGTGTATAGGTGAGTGTGATAGTGTTAGTATGTATTTTGCTACGTAATAGGTTGTGATATATGTTAGGAATTATGCATTAGTGAGGGTAGATATAAGTGCACATGTATGTGTCTAGTATGGGTCACCTAGTACATGGGAGAGTCGATGTGTTAATGAGTGATATGAGTGAGAGCATGAGTGGTAAAGCAAATTACAAGTGTGGGTATTTTATGAGTATCATGTGATAGGGGTTTAGTATCAGAAGTATTAATAGTGTGACAGTGGGGGAGATTAGTTTCAAGTAGGTAGAAGAGAATATTGAGTGCATGAGTCGATGACAGTTATGGAGTTATTGAGTAGTGTATCAACTTAGTATCAGTGAATATCTTAAGAGTGACATTATTAGTTAGTATACCAGAGTAATACTGATGTTGAGTATCTTTTGGAGTAGGAGTGCAGGTGTTCAAGGTAGGGAGAATGGAAGGAGTAACATGTATGAGAGTAAGTTCAGTGGGTAGTAGTATTTATATATGTTATATCAATACCAAGGTATAAGTGGTTGGACTAGAGGAATTGTTAAATGTCAGTGTATTTGTTAGTATCAGAATACTAAGATGAGATGAGTATTGTGTCCAGATACAGAGCATCTCAGGTATCAGTAGCATTCAAGATACAGGTAACCTAGTGGTTAGTGTATTAGATATAGAACAGATCCTTGAGTACCTTAGTAGGAGAGTATTCCATGAGTGTCATGTATAGGAGTTAGGGCCATGTGATAGATAGTGTCAGAAATTTGGGCAGGTACCTTATACATAGTAACTTAGAAGCCTTAGTATAACATCCTAAGTCACTACTAAAATACAGAGATTTAGCGACAAAATATTGGCGACTACTAATATCTGACGCCAAATAGCGATGTCTCAACAGCATTATAATGACCAAATACAATAGATCAAAAATTTAATATGATTCCGTCTCCAGGTCGTCGCTATGTCCTCATCAGATTATGCCATATTATTCTGGAACTACGTGTCACACCTCGATCTCCCACAGGTAATCGGTCATCCTTATTAGGTGCGAATCATCGCGCAGCCTCCCGTGGAACGATCTTTCCCATCTGGACCTGATACCGCATGAGCGTAAGCTGAGCCTGTGCAAGGCCATAATCCGAATAGGCGATAAAATGACTAATCCACAGAGTCGCACAGATATTTCGAGTGCAGAGGAATAAGAAATGAATAGACGATTGATAATAAGTTCATATAGTTGTCAATAGCGGAAGCATTGAATAACACAAGTATAGAAGTAAAATAAGCATTTTATTGATATTGAACAAGTGTTACAAGCAGTGCTAGGGCGAGATTACAAGTTGCTCAAGTCATCTCTCTCTCTTAAAACAATAAAAGTGTGCCAAGTGGCTACAATTTGTGGAATGATACATTGGTGATGTTCCAAAATTATATCTTGTATATGTGCTTCAGTTCCGGACGTAATGTTCCAAGGCTTCAGAGTAAACTCCACACATTTGTACGCACGAAGGGGGTTTTCATACCGAACGAGGTTCTTCCTCACCCTACAAGCAATTTGGTGGGTTATTAGTGCATGAATGCACTGGTGGGGAGGCTTCTCGTCCGCTCGATAAATCCAAATACGTTATATAGGTTCCGTGCATGATCTATTAAGTTATCTTTCTAATCATGTCTTAGGATCAGTTTTATAGCATAATAAAAAAACTTAACTCGTGTGGCAGTGCGCCTTGCAATATAAGAGTAACACGGCGAGACTTACCAACTTACCATCATTCTTCCCTGTCCAAGGCAAACCAATCTAAACCAAGCACGAGAATATATAATAAAATACAGGGGCAATAACATAAGAATACACAAGTGTCATAAGCGAGGTTCTGTTTCAGGTGCACGATTTACACGGATTACGCAGGTATGTTATAATGGATTGCTTAGGTTGTTCAATTTATGTATAGATGCCTTATACTCATAATCGTTCAGGTGTTAAAGATTATTGGATGTGATGCAATGACTCACACACGGATTACCGCTAAGCCAGGATAATTTATCTATATGAACATAAGGCCACTGGCTTAGCCATAAAGGATGATGCATAGTCTCGGACGGAGATGAGACGTAGTGCAAGAGTCCTTGGGCGTTATCTATCATCCCGACCAAACATAGTGAGACTACTAAAGATCATGGAGTCATACGGGTTATCCAAGTGCAGGATGCACTACCAAGGGCCCGACCACTGAATATATTGCGTCGCCCCAAACCGGAGAGCATCCTACCGATTTGGGCATATAATACTCATATTCCTCCTAGGATGGTATAATCCCGGTGTTCCGATGATCATTCGAGGAATCTATGTTATTACCTCGTGCATGAGTTGTCCGTGACAATGCAAGTCTAGGGTTTCATATTCACAGGATTCATGACATGATATATTGATTCTTAATTCTTGATTCTTGTTCAGAACGAGTATGCTCCACGAGCTATGATTCTTGCCTTACTTGACATGATTCTCGTTCAGAGTTAAACTTGATATAGTACAATCCCCTAGTTCGGATATGCCTTGGCGACCCAACGATCTCGGATACTTTCAGGTTCATACTTGCACGGAACGACTATTAGATAGTCTTCCGGGGAGAACTAGATGAATACATGACATGGATAGTGTTACCGGGGTCGTGGCTTGAATCATGAGAATGACCATTGAAATGAGACAACGAGTACAAACTATAATGTAAGCAGGCAAGCATGTATTTATATGAAACATAAACATTTATGTTGGTACGGTCTAAGGGTGGTGCGAGGAGTACAACCATACGGGGACATATCGAGCAACATAGCTCTTAGGGCGATCAGTGTAAATGAGTGAAACAGTGCACTGCGAAGAGTATATGATGATCTACTTGTAACACCCTATTTCGTTCAAGCGGACTGCCGACTCAAACGGCAAAAGTGCAACTGTCCCAACTCGCTTTGCCTCAAACGAGAAGCAAAGGATATCCAGACTTGTCCCAACAGGAATCCGGCTTAGGCTTTCAGAGGCTCGCTTGACGTATCGCTCTACCGAGGCGAATCATCGCTAAGGTGGGTGGCTACGGTGAACTTGTCTTTGCTTAGCCAGTACACATAAAATCTGAAATATTTTATGCTAGTCGCTAGGTGAATCACCCCTGCATGCTAATAAATCCAACGCACCTAGCTAAGGGAATAATCCCAACTTGTATTGCTTATGCTAGAACATGGAAATTAAAATACTGCTTATATTCAGACCCTCGCATGCTAAGTTCCTAACGGCTTCATCTCTCGGCTTACCTTCGGGTCTGAGCAAACATGTTTACTTATGTTCCTTAGAAATGTATGCTTGTTTGCTTGTAATGTTGCCATATTTTCATCCAAACCCCGGTAGACTACTACGTAGTCGTTCCGTGCCTGAATGAACCTGCAAGTATCCAGGACCGTTGGGTCTCCAAGGCAATCCCCGAACCAGGGGCACGCATCAGGGTAATGAATACTGAATGTGAATTCCTATAATGTGACAACTGAATGATAATCACATCAAGTTTATATCTGAATGAGAATCACGTCATGTAACGAACGAATCTCAGCTTTTGGAGCAAACGCTCATTCAGATCATGAATCATGGATTATCATTCAAGTTATGGATTTAAAACTGACCCTGACCTGCATGTCGCGGACAACTTGGAAACAAGATCATTCGGTTCCACGGGCGGTCACCGGGGCACTGGGACCGTTCTAATCCGGATGGAACTACACGATAGTCTCACGCATCTGGACATGATGGTCTGCAGCCACCAACGAATCTTTATTGCTTTCCATCCTTGTTCAAGACTATAAACGGTCCTTTATGGCTATGCTAGCGACTAACGTTCATATAGATAAGTCATCCTCGCTTAGCGGCTATCCGCGTGCGAGTTATTGCATTACATCAAGAAACAATTGAACACCTGAACGATCATGATAAAATGACTCATCGTGTTGCATATGCTATGCCCTGAATGTTTAAACTTGCCCGTGCTTGAATATATTGTTTGCCTCGGACAGGGAAGAAGAAATGGTAAGTTGGTAAGTCTCGCCGTCTTTTCTCTCATGTCACACGATGCACTGCCACACGAGTTAGGCTATTCAATGTTTGCATAAAACTGATCCTAAGGCAACTAGAAAGACAACTTAATAGTTGGTGCACGAAACCCTGTATTATGTGTTTGGATTTGTCGAGCGGGCGAGTAGCTTCCCCACCAATGCATTCAATGTACTGATAATCCACCAGTTTGTATGCAGGGTACGGGAGAACCTCATTCGGTGCGGATGCCTCCTTCGTGCGTGCTAAGGTGTGAAGATCACTCCGAAGCAACGGTGCATCCGGAACTGAAGCACATATACAAGACATAATGTTGTGAACATTGCCTGAACATCGCCTGAACATCGCCTGTACAATCATTCCACAATTATAGCCACTTGGCACGCTTTTACTGTTTCAGAGAGAGAGGCTTGAGCGACTTGTAATCTCGGCTAAACGCTGCCTGTAACACTTGTTGATATCAATAAAAGAGTTGCTTTACTTCAACTTATGTTTCAATGTTTCCACTATATTGTCGACTCAGTGAACCTGTTATCAAAATCGCTATGCGTTTATGACTCTGCTGCACTCGGACAATCTGTGCGACTCTGTGGCTTAGAACTCTTGCCGCCAGCCAATGAACCATGGCCTTGCACGGGCATGGATCACGCTCGTGCGGCGTCACGCCCGGATGGGTCAAGCGATCGTTTCGCAGGAGCGCTGGCGAGGGTGATTCCCGCCTAGCGGGAACGGTCGATTTTCCTGCGGGAGATCGGAGCGTGACATGTTGGTATCAAAGCCTGGCTTCTATGCCTTTGGACTTGTTTTCGGATATCTCAGTTTCAAAAGCTCGTTCGTGGATTATGTGCATGCCCTCTCTCAATGCCTTGATGGGATGTTCCAACAATAAGTCTAAATACTTTCAAAATATGTTTTGAATATTATGCTTGCTTGTATGATTGTGTGCTACGAGTGGCCTTTGTGCCAACCTGTGTGAACCCTTGAGAGTATCGCTAGTAACTTGTCCGATTTCACTAACTCTAAGTTTGGTTGAATGCATCTATTCGAGGGACGCCTTGAACTAGTGCACCATCCAAGACTTAAGAAAAGGTGAAACTCGAGTGCTAAGACTTCGCTATCACTAAGATGGTTGACGTGTTCACGCTAGAAGTGCACTTCGAAATTGCGCACGATCCAGTCTAAGCGATATGCTAATTTCGACGCTTGTGCAAGTGAAAATCCAAATAAACAAGTACAACGACTTGTCTAGGATTGCCTCAACCCTAGATTACTGTTTGTCCTCAGTAAGTCTCGAGGACGAGACTTTTTCTGAGTTGGGTAGGACCGTTCTGTTCAAGCGGACTGCCGACTCAAACGGCAAAAGTGCAACTGTCCCGACCCGCTTTGCCTCAAACGAGAAGCAAAGGATATCCAGACTTGTCCCAACAGGAATCTGGCTTAGGCTTTTAGAGGCTCGCTTGACGTATCGCTCTACCGAGGCGAATCAACGCTAAGGTGGGTGGCTACGGTGAACTTGTCTTTGCTTAGCCAGCACACATAAATTCTGGAATATTTTATGCTAGTCGCTAGGTGAATCACCCCTGCATGCTAATAAATCCAACGCACCTAGCTAAGGGAATAATCCCAACTTGTATTGTTTATGCTAAAACATGGAAATTAAAATACTGCTTATATTCAGACCCTCGCATGCTAAGTCCCTAACGACTTCATCTCTCGGCTTACCTTCGGGTCCGAGCAAACGTGTTTACTTATGTTCCTTAGAAACGCATGCTTGTCTGCTTGTAATGTTGCCATATTTTCATCCAAACCCCGGGAGACTACTACGTAGTCGTTCCGTGCCTGAATGAACCTGCAAGTATCCGGGACCGTTGGGTCTCCAAGGCAATCCCCGAACCAGGGGTACGCATCAGGGTAATGAATACTGAACGTGAATTCCTATAACGTGACAACTGAATGATAACCACATCAAGTTTATATCTGAATGAGAATCATGTCATGTAACGAACGAATCTCAGCTCTTGGAGCAAACGCTCGTTCAGATCACGAATCATGGATTATCATTCAAGTTGTGGATTTGAAACTGATCCTGACCTGCATGTCACGGACAACTTGGAAACAAGGTCATTCAGTTCCACGGGCGGTCACCGGGGCACTGGGACCGTTTCGATCCGGATGGAACTGCACGATAGTCTCACGCATCTGGACAGGATGGTCTGCAGCCACCAACGAATCTTTGTTGCTTTCCATCCTTATTCAAGACTATAAACGGTCCTTTATAGCTATGCCAGCGACTAATGTTCATATAGATAAGTCATCCTCGCTTAGCGGCTATCCGCGTGCGAGTCATTGCATTGCATCAAGAAACAATTGAACACCTGAACGATCATGATAAAATGACTTATCGTGTTGCATATGCTATGCCCTGAATGTTTATACTTGCCCGTGCTTGAATATATTGTTTTCCTCGGACAGGGAAGAAGAAATGGTAAGTTGGTAAGTCTTGCCGTGTTTTCTCTCATGTCGCACGACGCACTGCCACACGAGTTAGGCTATTCAATGTTTGCATAAAACTGATCCTAAGGCAACTAGAAAGACAACTTAATAGTTGGTGCACGGAACCTGGTATTATGTGTTTGGATTTGTCGACCGGGCGAGTAGCTTCTCCACCAGTGCATTCAATGTACTGATAATCCACCTGTTTGTATACAGGGTGCAGGAGAACCTCGTTCGGTGCGGATGCTTCCTTCGTCCGTGCTAAGGTGTAAAGATCACTCCGAAGCAACGGTACGTCCGGAACTGAAGCACATATACAAGACATAATGTTGTGAACATCGCCTGAACATCGCCTGAACATCGCCTATACAATCATTCCATAATTGTAGCCACTTGGCACACTTTTACTGTTTCAGAGAGAGGCTTGAGCGACTTGTAATCTCGGCTATACGCCGCCTATAACACTTGTTGATATCAATAAAAGAGTTGCTTTACTTCAACTTGTGTTCAATGTTTCCGCTATATTGTCGACTCAGTGAACCTGTTATCAAAATCGCTATACGTTTATGACTCCGCTGCACTCGGACAATCTGTATGACTCTGAGGCTTAGAACTCTTACCGCCAGCCAATGAACCATGGCCTTGCACGGGCGTGGATCACGCTCGTGCGGCGTAATGCCCGGATGGGTCAAGCGATCGTTCCGCGGGAGCGCTGGCGAGGGTGATTCCCGCCTAGCGGGAACGACCGATTTGCCTGCGGGAGATCGGGTCATGACATGTTGGTATCAAAGCCTGGCTTCTACGCCTTTGGACTTATTTTCAGATATCTCAATTTCGAAAGCTCGTTCGTGGGTTATGTGCACGCCCTCTCTCAATGCCTCGATAGGATGTTCCAACAATAAGTCTAAATACTTTTAAAATACGTTTTGAATGTTATGCTTGCTTGTATGATTGTGTGCTGCGAGTGGCCTTTGTGCCAACCTGTGCGAACCCTTGAGAGTATCGCTAGTAACTTGTCCGATTTCACTAACTCTAAGTTTGGTTAAATGCATCTATTCGAGGGACGCCTTGAACTAGTGCACCATCCAAGACTTAAGAAAAGGTGAAACTCGAGTGCTAAGACTTCGCTATCACTAAGCTGGTTGACGTGTTCACGCTAGAAGTGCACTTCAAAAGTGCGCACGATCTAGTCTAAGTGATATGCTAATTTCGATGCTTGTGCAAGTGAAAATCCAAATAAACAAGTACAACGACTTGTCTAGGATTGCCTCAACCCTAGATTACTGCTTGTCCTCAGTAAGTCTCGAGGACGAGACTTTTTCTGAGTTGGGTAGGACCGTTCCGTTCAAGCAGACTGCCGACTCAAACAGCAAAAGTGCAACTGTTCCGACCCGCTTTGCCTCAAACGAGAAGCAAAGGATATCCAGACTTGTCCCAACAGGAATTTGACTTAATCTTTCAGAGGCTCGCTTGACGTATCGCTCTACCGAGGCGAATCATCGCTAAGGTAGGTGGCTACGGTGAACTTGTCTTTGCTTGGCCAGCACACATAAAATCTGGAATATTTTATGCTAGTCTCTAGGTGAATCACCCCTGCATGCTAATAAATCCAACGCACCTAGCTAAGGGAATAATCCCAACTTGTATTGCTTATGCTAGAATATGGAAATTGAAATACTGCTTATATTCAGACCCTCGCATGCTAAGTCCCTAACGGCTTCATCTCTCGGCTTACCTTCGGGTCCGAGCAAACGTGTTTACTTATGTTCCTTAGAAATGCATGCTTGTCTGCTTGAATGTTGTCATGTTTTCATCCAAACCCCGGAAGACTACTACGTAGTCGTTCCGTGCCTGAATGAACCTGCAAGTATCCGGGACCGTTGGGTCTCCAAGGCAATCCCCGAACCAGGGGCACGCATCAGGGTAATAAATACTGAACGTGAATTCCTATAACGTGACAACTGAATGATAATCACATCAAGTTTATATCTGAACAAGAATCACGTCATGTAACAAACGAATCTCGGCTCTTGGAGCAAACGCTTGTTCAGATCACGAATCATGGATTATCATTCAAGTTGTGGATTTGAAACTGACCCTGACCTGCATGTCGCGGACAACTTGGAAACAAGGTCATTCGGTTCCACGGGCGATCACCGGGGCACTGGGACCGTTCCTATCCGGATGGAACTGCACGATAGTCTCACGCATCTGGACAGGATGGTCTGCAGCCACCAACGAATCTTTGTTGCTTTCCATCCTTGTTCAAGACAATAAACGGTCCTTTATGGCTATGTCAGCGACTAACGTTTATATAGATAAGTCATCCTCGCTTAGCGGCTATCCACGTACGAGTCATTGCATTGCATCAAGAAACAATTAAACACCTGAACGATCATGATAAAATGACTCATCATGTTGCATATGCTATGCCCTGAATGTTTATACTTACCCGTGCTTGAATATATTTTTTGCCTCGGACAGGGAAGAAGAAATGGTAAGTTGGTAAGTCTCGTCGTGTTTTCTCTCATGTCGCACGACGCACTGCCACACGAGTTAGGCTATTCAATGTTTGCATAAAACTGATCCTAAGGCAACTAGAAAGACAACTTAATAGTTGGTGCACGAAACCCTGTATTACGTGTTTGGATTTGTCGAGCGGGCGAGTAGCTTTCCCACCAGTGCATTTAATGTACTTATAATCCACCAGTTTGTATGCAGGGTACGGGAGAACCTCGTTCGGTGCCGATGCCTCCTTCGTACGTGCTAAGGTGTGAAGATCACTCTGAAGCAACGGTGCGTCCGGAACTGAAGCACATATACAAGACATAATATTGTGAACATCGCCTGAACATCGCCTGTACAATCATTCCACAATTGTAGCCACTTGGCACGCTTTTACTATTTCCGAGAGAGAGGCTTGAGCGACTTGTAATCTCGGCTATACGCTGCCTGTAACACTTGTTGATATCAATAAAAGAGTTGCTTTACTTCAACTTGTGTTTCAATGTTTCCGCTATATTATCGACTCAGTGAACCTGTTATCAAAATCGCTATGCGTTTATGACTCCGCTGCACTTGGACAATCTGTGCGACTCTGTGGCTTATAACTCTTGCCGCCAGCCAATGAACCATGGCCTTGCACGGGCATGGATCACGCTCGTGCGGCGTCACCCCAGATGGGTCAAGCGATCGTTCCGCGGGAGCGCTGGCGAGGGTGATTCCCGCCTAGCGGGAACGGCCGATTTGCCTGCAGGAGATCGGGGCATGACACTACTCATGGCATAGCAGGGTCTACTTGCACCAAGCTAAAGTAGCATGTGAGGGTCCAAGTTATAAGCCAAGTTTTATATCCATGTTCTAACACAAGCAATACAAGATGAGATTATTCCCTTAGCCAGGTGCATTGTATTCTTTATTAGCATGCAAGGGTGATTCACCTAGCGACTAGCATATATTGTCCATATTTTTAAGTGTGCTGGCTAAGAAAAGAGAAGTTCATCGTAGCCACCCACCATAGCGATGATTCGCCTTGGTCGAGCGATACTCCGAGCGAGCCTTTAAAAGTCTAAGTCTGAACTCCTGAAGGGCCAAGTCTGGAATCCTTTGCCTCAAACGAGTGTTCTTACTGAGAAAAGTGGGTCAGGTCGTTGCACTTGTGCTGTTTGAATCGGTTGGCCGGTTGAACGGAATGGGTCATTACATTATACACCACTCAAAAAAAGTCTCGTCCTCGAGACTTCCTGAGCGTAAATTGTTCTATCGTATACTATCGTATCTTTCTCAAGCATAACAATCGGTACCACTAGATCCATTCGAACATAATTCCCTACTCATTCCTTATACCGTGTTGCGTGTATGCTACCTTGGTCTTATTGAATGACTCTATCATTCAATCCAAGCTCTGACTTGGTCTCTACTGCACCTTAGCACAAAATATATATCGCTTAATGCGGGGTACATTATAATCCATTATGAATGATGATCTAAGGCTGAAGCAAACTTATCCAAGTTGTTATACTCATCCATATAAATCTAACATATTCACTTGCACTAGCATTCGAGATCTATATATTGCGAGTCTGGATCATGCACATATTCAAAGCGTCCCTCAAACATATTCATGTCGACCAACTTAGCAAAATCAAATTCTTTGTACTTGAGTTTAATATATCATTGAGTCTTGGATCATGCATAAGTTCAAGGCATACCTCAAACATATGCATTCAACCAAACTTAGCTATAGTGAAGTCGGATAAGCTACTTGCAAAAATCTTAAGTATTCTCGTCTTACAAATCATAAGGATACTTCCAACAGGGTCAACCAAAATCTAAGTCATTTTTATTCCAACTTAAACCAAGCATTGTACTATCGTTAAGCACGATCTATCTGATTAACCGACTAGCGTCCAGGTTCTATCGTACATTCCGTTTGTGTCAAACATAATATATAATTATCGTTCAAGTCTAACTCTAAGTCTTGCTTCCCCAGTTATATGGCTTGTTCAAGTAATATGCTAAAGTCGGTCACACAAGTTCCTTCACTCGGCACAGCATCGTCTGCCTAATTACTAGGTTAGCTCACAAGGTCATAGGTACAATTTTAAGCACATGGTTTATCATGAAAATTTATCTCAAGATGCTCGCCCAAATTTCTAAGGTTAAACCATTGTTCGTTTGCACGAAATATTCTCCCCAAGCTCATTTCACTCAAATTTTTAAACATCAAGCACAGATTATCATATTCACCTTAACACGTTTGTTACACAAGGTTCGAGTTCATTCAGTCAAATCCATGATATATCCAAGATGCATGACAAGCCTAGCAATTCGCATAGTCTATCTCCTTCAAACATCTTTTGATAGAATCCATATATCCAATCTAAGTCGAGACCACCAAGCTATGATTCATTTCTAAATCTTTGAACTCAATCATGACTCCAAGTCGTCCAACCAGATTCATGTCTCCATTCACAAAACCATCAAGTGTGTCTTACTCCAGGTTCTAGACTAACTCATCCATGAAATACTTTCGATTAACTTATATTCCCAAATTCTTCTTATCGTGTCGAACCACAAGTCAAGATGATCCATCAGTTTTCACGCTCCGGTCTTTTGCAAGTTCGATCATCCTCGTTGGACGTGAGATCACCACACCAACGCTTCCAGTAGATAATTATCCTAATCAGGACGTGACGCATGTACGGGCATAAAGTTACGCTCGCATAAGACAAGAACATCGAACATTATGGTTATTATTGAAATAATCGAGACACCTTATTATTTTACTTCGCTCCATCCAAGTTATATATGTAATCCGTCAAGTCATGTCCGTTCATGCCGTGATTATAATTTGTCTAGTAAAATCATCCAACTTCAATGTTACCGTTTGATAAATCCATAGTCTTACTTCTGGCATAACTCAAACAACTAAGTTTCAAATATTCAAGCCAAAGTTTATCCATTTTTGATACATTTTATTCATCGAGTTTTTTGAATAATCATCTAACATCTTTCCATGAGTTCGATCATCCCCATCAGACTTGAAATCACCACGCCGGCGCTCCCGCATGACAATCGTTCTCGGCTGGGACTGATTTCAAAAGTTATCTTTTTAAAACTAGATTTCAAGATCATTCTTCCAAACTCTAGATCAAATTCGTTATAGCTTACCTCTTTCATCGAACCACAATATTCATTCTCGGGCTAACTTTTATTTGAGCGATATTCTACTCAAGTTTAATTTGTTTGATTCAATTTAAAATCGCTCACACAATCCATCAAGTTTCCACCAAGTTTTCTTGACCAAATTATCTATTTTATTTCCTTGAATCCCTATTCGATATAGCCTTATCACTTATTCAATACACTCCCAAATCGTTCAAACCAAGTATCGTACGAGACCTATAAATTCGTTTGAACATTTCCAAACTGATCCATACACCACTCATGAATCGAGTCACCCAATCAAATCCTCAATCGGTGTTCGTATCAATCGCAAGCATATTCACCAAGTTGTTACTTAGAATTCCTACACGATACCTAAGCATCGTTTGATAAATCTTAGTCTCATATATATCATATTGATAGTCATCCAAGTAAACCTTATTTGATTTGTATCTTTCGACACGAAATACCGTTCGAGCCATTTTTTAAAATCCAAGCACAATCCACTATATTCGCCTTAGCGATAATACGATAATATTTCTATCGGTTTCCATTCTAAGTCTGACTTATCTTTTTCTGAATGATATTCCAATCTTGCTTGCAACTAACTTGCACCAAAAAGGGTTTTGGCGCGATACTCAACACAACTTAGACGAAAGGCTATGTGCATTGCTAACCATCCGAACGATATTCTATTTCGCACACTAACCAACTGAAAAATTATGTATAGGTATTCGGGTTCACACATAACTTGCAAATTATAGTATGAGTCTATTCCTATAAAGTCTAACACAGGTCGGCACAAAGGCCTTCACATCATAATTTTGTACATGCAATTATATCATTCACATGAACTTTTAAAATTATTTAGACTTATTATATAGAATATCCTATTGGTCAATGAGAGGTAGTGTATGCACATAACCTACGAACGATCTTTCAAAACTGAGAAAATTGATACGAAGTCCAAAGGCGTAAAACCATGCTCTCATACCAATATGTCACGTCCCGATCTCCTGCAAGTAATCGATCGTCCCCTCTAGGCGCGAATCACTGTGCTAGTGCTTCCGCAGGATAATCTTTTCTATCTAGACGTGATGCCGCAAGAGCATAAGCCGGGCCCATGCAGGGCCATAATCTGAATAGGCGATAAAATGACTAAACCACAATATTGCACAGATAGTCCGAGTGTAGCAGAATAAGAAACGAACGGGCGATTGGTAACAAGTTTACAGAGTCGTCAATAGCGAAAGCATTAAATAACACAAGTATAGAAGTAAAACAAGCACTTTATTGACATTGAACAAGTATTACAAGCGACGCTAGGCTGAGATTAAAAGTCGCTCAAATCCTATCTCTCTCTCTTGAAACAATAAAATCATGCCAAGTGGCTATAATTTATAGAATGATACATAGGCGATATTCCAACATTATGTCTTGTATACGTGCTTCAGTTCCGGACATAATATTCCAAGGCTTCAGAGTAAACTACACATCTTAGCACGCACGAAGGGGTTTTTTGCACCGAACGAGGTTCTCTCGCACCCTTCAAGCAATCTGGTGGGTTATCAGTACATGAATGCACTAGTGGGGAGGCTTCTCGCCCGCCCGACAAATCCAAATATGTTATATAGGTTTAGTGCATGATCTATTAAGTTATCTTTCTAATCTTGCCTTAGGATTAGTTTCGTACATAATAAAAAGCCTAACTCGTGTGGTAGTGTGCCGTGTGATGTAAGAGTAACACGATGAGACTTACCAACTTATCATTCATCTTTTCCTGTCCAAGGAGAGCAATATGTCACTCTTCGATCTCCCATAGGTAATCGGCCATCCCCGCTAGGCGCGAATCACCGCGCCAGCGCTCCTGCAGGACGATCTTTCCTATCTGGATATAATACCGCACGAGCACAAGCTGCACAGGTGGAAGACCATAATCCGAACATGCGATAAAATGACTAAGCCACAGAGTCACACAGATAGTCCGAATATAGCAGAATAAGAAACGAATAGGCAATTGGTAACAAGTTCACAGAGTTGTCAATAATGGAAGTATTGAATAACACATGTATAGAAATAAAATAGCACTTTATTGATATTGAACAAGTGTTACAAGCGGTGCTAGGCCAATATTACAAGTCGCTCAAGTCCTCTCTCTCTCTCTTGAAACAATAAAAGCGTGTCAAGTGGATACAATTTATGGAATGATACATAGGGGATATTCCAAATTATGTCGTATAAACGTGCTTTAGTTCTGGATGCAATATTCTAATGCTTTAGAATGAACTCCACACCTTAGCACGCACGAAGGGAGTTTTCACACTGAACGAGGTTCTTTCGTACCCTGCAAGCAATCTGGTAGGTTATCAGTACATGAATGCACTGGTGTGGAGGCTTCTCACTAGCTCGATAAATCCAAACATGTTATATAGGTTCTGTGCACGATCATTGAGTTATCTTTCTAATCTTGCCTTAGAATCAGTTTTATGGCATAATAAAAGCCTAACTCGTGTGGCAGTGCACCGTACGATATAAGAGTAACACGGCAAGACTTACCAATTTACCATTCATCCTTTCATGTCCAAGGATAACCAAGTCAAACCAAGCACGAGCATATAATAAAATCCAGGGGCAATAGCAGAAGCAAACACAAGTGTCATGAGCGAGGTTTTGTTTCAGGTGCACGAGTTACACGGATTACTCAGTTGTATTATAATGAATTGCTCAGGTTGTTCAATTTATGTATAGATGTCTTATACTCATAATTGTTCAGGTGTTTCATATTATTGGATTCGATGCAATGACTCGCACGTGGATTGTCGCTAAGTGAGGATGACTTATCTATATGAACATGAGGTCACTGTCTTAGCTGTCACGCCCCAGTCCCAAAATATCGAGGGACTAGACACGTGGCAATGGCCAGCAGCACACACTGATGGACAAACCCAATTTAATGGATCCATCGGGGCATACTTAAGTTGTATTACAACAGTCCGGGTCTACTAATCTCATCCACAGAATGAATATAACAAATATCAACAAAAGGAAACATAAACATAAAATATTAGGTCACAATAATTTAAATCGAGAAATAATCCGATTAATCAAGTCTGATACAATTGTTCTTTAAACAAGAATGAAAATAACAACACAGACTGAGTATGGAAGAAACATATACTCAGAAAAATCCATGGTAATCACCTAATCCTCGGTTCCTGGTTCTGCTCCAGTGCCTGCTCTTGAACCTGCTTCTGCTCCTGTTAAAGCTCCTATCCTGTAAACCTCAGAGTGGATCTCCTCTGCTAATCCTGGGGACATAATCCGGATCCAGGTCCTCAGGGGACATAGCAAGGTATAGATAATACAAGCCAAAATAAATGTAGTGCAGCAAATAAATAAAATAATAGGGTGAACTAGATAACCAGCTAAGTGATATGCAAGTTGAGAGCATCACTAACACTCAGGTTGAAACCACTACAAGCTCTGTGTCGGGGAGCCGGTAGCAGTAATAACACGTAGTGGGCCAAGCTCGGGCTTAGAGTCTTGAGCACCGCAATAATAGGGGTTATATATATATATGATCAGCCTGTAGCCTGTGTGTCTCTCCCCACCCAATGTAATCACACGTCTCATGTCCATGACACGCAAGATCAAAACTAATACAGTAAGTCATAATAAGAACTAATATAATGTCTATGTCCATCCTGCATCCTATACAGAATCACCACGAATATCTCAGGAAGATTATGTCAAATGTATAGTATCAAGTGCCCTGGGTATAACGTACTTGATAAAGCAAGTACGAGAATATAAAAGGGTCACGATATCCATCTCTAGGTGACGTACACAACTCCGCGTACGGGGTTGGCACCCGACTATAATCAGACGCTAAGTAAGTCACACGGTCCTAGGTTTAAGCATTAGAAGAATATATATATAATCCAAGAAAATAAATAACAAGATCTGCAAGTTTTGGCAAGGTACACTTGCCTGGGTTTTCGGCTCCAATTGTAGCTCTGGCAGCAGCAGGATTTGCAGGCGGTACTCCGGTTGCTGAAATAGATATCACCATCAGATCCAAAAAATATTAATCAGCTAGAAATGCCTGTCCTTGAGTCCAATTTGGACACAGGGGCAAAAATGATATTTTCAGGTCAAGGTGGGGTCCACATGTGGGCCACTTTGCACCGAGAAATGTGTCAGGGTCAAATTTCTCCAAATTCGTCCAACTTAGTGTCAACAGGTCAGGAACGATGATACGAACCTAACAGAACTTCCAGAATTGGATTCAGATGAGCCGATCACAAAATCGCCCGTCAAGTGGAGCCTGTGGGGCCCACGACACGCGATTTTGTCAACGTTCTCAGAATCGAACCAAACTTGGGTCACAGGACCAGCGTATTGCTACGAGTCCAAAGGTGCAAGTTTCGTCTCGATCCGACGTATGTACACAAAGTTACAGCGTGTTTCCAGAACTGACAGATACGGGACGGTGTCCGCAGATACGCATTGATTCCGGTGTGCACGCACATCCGAATCAGCTTCTGCAAAATCTCGCACGTCCTTATCAACGATGCGCACGTATCGGTGAAGACCACACGCGACCAAGTCATCCCGTTTGGCGGGGCGTACTCAGTTCCGGGATAAAATAGGGCATTGATTTTCCTATTTTTGGATCGCGGTTCACGATCACCACAGGACGCGATGCACCGAGCGGTTTGCACGGGCACCGAGAGGGTCATACAGGGTTCATGTCAAAACTGACGGAACAAGAAACAGAGCTACGAGGAGAGAGAAAAGAATACCTGAACAGAGCTCCGTAAACTAGGTTTCTCGTGTCCTCGCGTGTTGACACGAGACACTGTGTCCTGTGTCTCTGTTCGGTTCTAGGGTTAGGGTTAGGGATTCGACCACCAGAGCAGGCCGGAGCTTCGTCGGAGATGGCTGGGCTGGAAGGTGGAGCTTGCTCGTCGGCGCAGGCGGAGGCTCGGGCAGTGACAGCTGCTGTCGAGAGGAGCAGGGCCGAGAAGAGGAGTCGGGGCCGAGGGACACGGGCCGAGGGGAGAGGGGAGGTGCTGGTGGAGAGGGGTGAGGGCCGGAGCGGCCTGGCTGCGCTGCGAGGGTGATGGCCGGCTTTGGCCGGAGGCGAGCTGCGGCTGAGAGGCAACGCGGGGACGCTCGGGGCCGAGTCGGCTCAAGCGAGAGCTCGAGGCATTCTGGACGGGGACGGGCGGCCGGATTCGGAGGTCGGCGGGGAGAGGCGGCTCTGGTCTCGTTGGGGGACGACGAGGGGCTGGGGAGAGAGGGAACGGGCGGCAGAGAAAGTGGGCCGGAGGCGGAGGATGAAGGAGAGGGGGATGGATCGCCGGAGAAGACGGAGGAGGGGAGGAAATCGGGTGCCCAGAGGGGCTTTATATATAGGGCGGAGCGGGAAGACGGTGCGTCGACCGGTGAGGGGAGGGAAGGTCATCGGTCGGCGGTTACGGGAGCGGGGAGGCCGAGCGGCGGCGGCTGCCGGAGTGGCGAGCGTTACGCGGCGTCGGGTGAGCGGCTGGGGGAAGGTGAGGGGTTCGGGCCGGGTCGGGTCTAGCAAGTCGGGTCTAACCCAGATCCGACCCGCTAAGGGGTTGGGCCGGTTCGGGTAGACCGGCCGGTCTGGTTCGGTCTAATTATTGGGTTCGGGTAAACCGGGTTTAATTAATTTGGTTTAATTAATTAGGTTAAATTAATCAATAGTTTTTAAGGCTTTAAAAATCCATCCGGGGTCCAATAAATTTTCAGAAAATTACCCTATGTCTAGTTTTTTATTTTACACCATAAAATATTATTTTTATAATATTTTAATATTAATTAATAATATTTAAAAATCCTTTAATTACAAAATACCTTGATTTTAATTCCAGAAAAATCTCAGAAAATTACAGTAAATTGGGGAAAATTCCAAATTATTAATTTTTTGAAAATCAGGGGAATTACAATATATCCCCCTTAAGAGGATTGAATCCTCGCAATCAAAGAATAACCGATCAACAGTGATGACACGGTTGCAAACATTGTTCGAAGCACATCAAAATCAAGGAGAATCAAGGTTGAGAGTAACACCTAGGAAAAATTATTTTCCTAAGCATTAAAAGTGATAAAATTTCTCGAAAGAAGGAAATCTAGAAAATCACAGTTTAAAAAAAATAGTTTTATCCTTTAAAAACTTATCAGGTCAACATTTAAAAACATTCTAAGTTATTAGCAAGTTCAAAATAAATTACTAGGTTAACACTATGTTATCTATTATTAGAAATTTTAAACTGTCAAGTGAAGTTTAGGGTCACGAACCAGCAGGCACGAACTAAAACAAATCTAGAAGCAGAAAACTATAAAAACTTACTCGTAATAGCTACTCCATGAATCTGCGCATCCTCTAAAGTTATCACTGGAGCTTGTCAGCGTTCTTGCAGATGATTCCTTGGTTGCTGTTGAACCTGCTGGAAGAGTGCTGCTTGTGGTGCCAAGGGTGGCCTCGACAGATATTCTCCTGGGGCATGTGGTAGAACTCCTTCAACTTCCGTTTGCAGTATTTCCAATACTGGAGAGGCTGGCCTTGGTGCTGGTAGTGCTTGTCTATTTAGCATCAGTGCTCTCTTTCGATGCTGAGGACAATCTTTGGCTAAGTGTTGGTTGGACGCGCAAATTAAGCATAATCCTAATTTACGTCTGCACTCGTTCTCAATGTGGCCTCTCTTACGACAATTTTGACAGATAGGCAGTACTTGCGGAGATGCTTCTGGTGGTTGGTGCATGTGTGACTTTTTTGTAATTTTTTTCTGTGGTGCTCCGGCTGGTGCTGTTGGGGCTGGTTGTTGAATCATCACTGCTTTCTCTCGATATTCAGGGCAATCACTTACCAAATGCTTTTTGGATCCACAAGATAAACATCGTCCCAGTCTGCGTCGGCATTCTTTAGCGAGATGGCCTACCTTGCCACAATAGTGACAAGTAGGGAGGACTAGTGCAAGTGGTGGATTCAGCTGTGTTCTCTTTGTAACTCTTTCTTGTTGTGCTTGGTCTGGTGCTGTTGCATATGGCCACTTCTGGCAGGACTCGATCCTTGTGTTGCACTCTATGGGTCGTGTTGCAGCAAGAACGTTCACGTCTAAGGTAGGTGCATTTGAACTAATTAATCTCCGTAACTCCGAGCTAAATCTGTTAATGAACTTCTCCAATTGGTTTTGCTGATCTTCTTGTTGAACCTTCTGATGGGCTTACATCATCGTGTAGAACATTCAAAATATTTGTTGTTCGTCCATAGCCTGCCCTTGTGGAACGGTAGGCATCGGAGGAGCAAGCTGCGTTGATGGTGGAACATCATTTTCCTGGTTTCTCGAGGCATGCTGACTTGCTGGACTGAGTTGTTGTGATGATTGACCTTTATCAACTGGTGTTACTTTGCCTTCGTGGGTAACCATAATACCTTGTGGTGCCGCTAGATGAGTCTCATCGCCGGCTTGTGGATCCATAATTCTGCAACCAAAATAAACTATAAGAAGCGCACAGGATTCAAGGCAAGATGCAAGTCAAAAATTAATTCGAATACAATACAGATATCAAGAACGATTCAAGCAAGTGGATGAGATCCTAAAAACTTTATCCTATTTTTATTGCAGGCCTGTTCGGTCCCTAAGTTGAAACCGAATAATTTAGTCGTAGACCTGCATGGGCCACCCCAAAAACTATGTCACGCCCCATTCCCAAAATATCGAGGGACTAGACACGTGGCAATGGCCAGCAGCACACACCGATGGACAAACCCAATTTAATGGATCCATCGGGGCATACTTAAGCTGTATTACAATAGTCCGGGTCTACTAATCTCATCCACAGAATGAATATAACAAATATCAACAAAAGGAAACATAAACATAAAACATCAGGTCACAGTAATTTAAATCGGGTAATAACCCGATTAATCAAGTCTGATACAATTGTTCTTTAAACAAGAATGAAAATAACAACACAGACTGAGTATGGAAGAAATATATACTCAGAAAATTCTATGGTAATCACCTAATCCTTGGTTCCTGGTTCTGCTCCAGTGCCTGCTCCTGAACCTGCTTCTGCTCCTATTAAAGCTCCTGTCCTGTAAACCTCAGAGTGGATCTCCTCTGCTAATCCTGGGGACATAATCCGGATCCAGGTCCTTAGGGGACATAGCAAGGTACAGATAATACAAGCCAAAATAAATGCAGTACAGAAAATAAATAAAATAATAGGGTGAACTAGATAACCAGCTAAGTGATATGCAAGTTGAGAGCATCACTAAAACTCAGGCTGAAACCACTACAAGCTCTGTGTCGGGGAGCCGGTAGCAGTAATAATACGTAGTAGGACAAGCTCGGGCTTAGAGTCTTGAGCACCGCAATAATAGGGCTTTTATATATATATGATCAGCCTGTAGCCCATGTGTCTCTCCCTACCCAATGTAATCACACGTCTCATGTCCATGACACGCAAGATCAAAACTAATGCAGCAAGTCATAATAAGAACTAATATAATGTCTATGTCCATCCTGCATCCTATACAGAATCACCACGAATATCTCAGGAAGATTCTGTCAAATGTATAGTGTCAAATGCCCTGGGTATAACGTACTTGATAAAGCAAGTACGAGAATATAAAAGGGTCACGATGTCCATCTCTAGGTGACGTACACAATTTTACGTACGGGGTTGGCACCCGACTATAATCAGACGCTAAGTAAGTCACACAATCCTAGGTTTAAGCATGTAGAACAATATATATATAATCCAAGGAAATAAATAACAAGATCTGCAAGTTTTGGCAAGGTATACTTGCCTGGGTTTTTGGCTCCAATTGTAGCTCTGGCAGCAGCAGGATTTGCAGGCGGTACTCCGGTTGCTGAAATAGATATCACCATCAGATCCAAAAAATATTAATCAGCTAGAAACGCCTGTCCTTGAGTCCAATTTGAACACAGGGGCGAAAATGATATTTTTATGTCAATGCAGGGTCCACATATGGGCCGCTTTGCACCGAGAAACGTGTCAGGGTCAAAGGTCTCCAAATTTGTCCAACTTAGTGTCAACAGGTCAGGAACGATGATACGAACCCAACGGAACTTCCAAAATTGGATTCCGATGAGCCGATCACAAGATATGTAGTGCCCCGTTCTCCCGATGCGGAGAGCGCGGCTAAGAAACACAAGTCGGTATCGTTCGATCGGGATAGATTGAATTAAGAACTCGTCCTCGTTATGGATTTGTTTCTTCAGAATCGATTCCCATATTCAGTAGACTGTGCCCCAAGGATCGGCTTAGCGGCAGAGTCAAGAGGGACCTCTCCGCTGCTATCTTTTATTGCCTCGGTTTTCGATGTCGCTTGTTGCTTTCGTGCTTTGAGTTAGTTTTAGGATTTGCTTGTTTTCTTTGAACGGTTTCGATGGTTTTCATTGTTTTCGTTTATTGAACTGCATTTCTATTCTGAGATTGGAAAGAGAGGGAGAAGTATTAATCGAGCTGTTCGTGTGCAGGTGAACGAGCAGTAGGCGGCTTGCGAGCAGAGTCGTGAAGTGCCTCTTTCCTTCTTCTTTCCAAAATCTAAGTGAGTGGCTACCAACCCGATTAGCTAGCCCTGCTTCCAAGCTTCACTCCTTCGCCCCGATCAAACGATACCAAATAATAATAAAAGAAACCAAGATAAAAGAGAATAGACTTGGTTATTACTGCTTGTCAATCAAACTCGTGAACGGTTACTTACTTGCATGCTTGTTCGTTCAGAATGTTCATCATATTCATAAATTGTAGTTAGAATATAACTTCTTCTATAAATTGTGCTATTTATGAATCATATCGTGTATGCGCATAACTGTTCCTAGAGGCTATGCAAATGAAATATGCATTACTCGTGTTGCCTCAACTGCGTGAAATGATAACTTAACTAAACATCGTGTGTTCGATCATGGACAACTTGTGCACAAGGATATAAGTTCTGCGGACGGTCGCTGGGGCACTGGCATCGATCCGATCCGGGTAGACTTCGTGTTTATAGTCAATCGTGTGCGAACGGGATAACTTGCAACGCATCATGTTTTCTGAGCTCCTCGTGTTTTTCCGTTGCATGCTGTCCTTGTCCTTGACTAGTCCATTATGGCAATCATGCCAGTGATCATCGTGTATATTTAAACCTGTTGCATACTAACTTGTGTCTTCGTGGCAGGGAAGGCATGGTAAGTATTATACAGGTAATTCAGACGGTCAGGTAAAAATCCACCGAATGGTGGCACGTTCATTTCAGTAAATTCTATATGCTGCTTACTTGTAAATGAACTAAGGCAAGATAGAAACCCACAAAATATGCATGCTTCACTAAACAACGTGTTGATTGGTATAGTCAGGCTAGCTCGCCTTCACCAGCATGTTTTGATATGCTGACCCTTGTTGAAACAGGTTCTCCGCACTAAGGCGAACCGAGCGAGAAGCCGAAGTCGTCTTCCCGATCCAGTCCAACTGTTGGCGCACCTTCACCGCGCCCCTTGAAGCATTTTGAAGCCAGAAGCTGCAACTCTTCATACACCAATGCAGCTCCGTGGCAAAGCTATCCTCCAGCCTGGAGGTCTATATCTTTTGAAGTTTAGTAAAGGGATGTAATATACAGGACTGCTATCTCATTTTGAGTCATCTCTTTTGTAAGCCGTTCGGCATATTAGCTAACTCGTTCAAGAGTTTGTAATAGATGTTCATTATCAATAAAGAGAACTTTTCCATATTTCAAATCTGTGTTTCAATTTATCTGCGTACTCTGAATATGTGCTTGCTATGCAAATCATTAAAGCCTTGTGCGGGCGCAACTCCAAGCCCGCACGGCGGTCACGATTCGGGGGACGTCTCAAGTGATTCTACGGAATTGGGTCGTGACATAGTGGTATCAGAGCACAGATTCAAAGTTCCTTAGACTTTGTGCTGGAAAAGTTTCTTTAACGATCAATTCCTGTGCGAACTCTTGGACTCGCTAGGCCAAAATGAGATAAGTTCATGCAATAAGTCCATAATACATTATGATCCTAATGTAATTTATCTTCTTTTGAAGGAATGGATCCAGCGCAATCTGCAGCGCAAGCACCGAATGAAATACAAGAAAGCAGTTCGGGCACTTCGGGAAGCTCTTGGAGCCAACGAGGCATATCTCAAGTCGACCCGCTTGAGCGGATAATGCAAATGTTAGAATCGCAACGACAACGAGACGATGCTCGCCAAGCTAAGCTCGAGAGTAATCTAGAGACCCGATTCTTAGTCCAATAGAAGCAGGTAGATGCCCTGCAACAGATCGTTCAGACTTTGGCTACCAACCATTCTGCCGCAACAGCAACGACTCCGGTGGAACAGCCCGTGCTTGAAGTGGAGACGCCACAAATCCCAAGGCCGAGGGACGTGACTGCCTTTAACTTGGGCCATTTCAAGAAAGTCTGCAATACCCCATTCAACGGGACTGAGGATCCAGTGGTAGCTCTAGATTGGCTAGCCAAGCTTGAAGATCACTTCGCTCTGCTAGAGGTCCCCGAAGATAAACGCGTCGCCTGCGCGCAACTACAGCTCCGCCTCAACGCATACGATTGGTGGGACGTGCATCGACGATTTCTCTAATTTGATCACGGAGAGGAGGCGATCTCGTGGACGACCTTTCGTGCCGCGTTCGAAGAGGAGTTTATACCGCCTCCAGTACAACGTCAAATGAAAAATGATTTCGTGCAACTGAGGCAGGGCAGTATGACTGTGAAGCAGTACTCCGCCGAATTCAACCTACTCTCCAAATTCGCTAGGGCCTATTTACCTGATGCAGCGAGTCGAGCCAAAAGGTTTGAAGGTGGACTACGCCCTGCTATCCATTCGCACGTGGTTAATAATCAGTACGGAACAATGCGTGAAGTCATGAATCACGCCCTATCTCTCGAACCACTCTATCCTCACGTTCCTGTCGGCGCTGTGCATACCTACACTCACAAATGCCAAAGCAACGAGAGAGGAAACAATGCTGCAAAGTGCCGAAACAACGGTGGTCAGCACAGGGCAAATCCTAACCAAGTATGTCGATACTGCAACAAACGTGGGCACTCCTTCAATCAGTGTCGTAAGAGACTTGGGTTATGTCTCGCTTGTGGCAATCTAGGCCATGCCATTAATTCCTGCCCGAACCTTCCTGTTCATCGCCCGCAACATAATAACCCCTAACGGTAAGCATTATTCCTAAGTTTTGGGGCGAAACTTCCAATTAGTTAGGTAGGATGTAGCGCCCCGTTCTTCTGATGTGGAGAGCGCGGCTAAGAAACACAAGTCGGTATCGTTCGATCGGGATAGATTGAATTAAGAACTCGTCCTTGTTATGGATTTGTTTCTTCGGAATTGATTCCCATATTCAGTGGACTGTGCCCCAAGGATCGGCTTAGCGGCAGAGTCAAGAGGGACCTCTCCGCTGCTATCTTTTATTGCCTCGGTTTTCGATATCGCTTGTTGCTTTCGTGCTTTGAGTTGGTTTTGGGATTTGCTTGTTTTCTTTGAACGGTTTCGATGGTTTTCATTATTTTCGTTCATTGAACTGCATTTCTATTCCGAGATTGGAAAGAGAAGGAGAAGTATTAATCGAGTTGTTCATGTGCTGGTGAACGAGCAGTAGGCGGCTTGCGAGCGGAGTCGTGAAGCGCCTCTTTCCTTCTTCTTTCCAAAATCTAAGTGAGTGGCTACCAACCCGATTAGCTAGCCCTGCTTCCAAGCTTCACTCCTTCGCCCCGATCAAACGATACCAAATAATAATAAAAGAAACCAAGATAAAAGAGAATAGACTTGGTTATTACTGCTTGTCAATCAAACTCGTGAACGGTTACTTACTTGCATGCTTGTTCGTTCGAAATGTTCATCATATGCATAAATTGTAGTTAGAATATAAATTCTTCTATAAATTGTGCTATTTATGAATCATATCGTGTATGCGCATAACTGTTCCTAGAGGCTATGCAAATGAAACATGCATTACTCGTGTTGCCTCAACTGCGTGAAATGATAACTTAACTAAACATCGTGTGTTCGATCATGGACAACTTGTGCACAAGGATATAAGTTCTGCGGACGGTCGCTGGGGCACTGGCACCGATCCGATCCGGGCAGACTTCGTGTTTATAGTCAATCGTGTACGGACGGGATAACTTGCAACGCATCGTGTTTTCTGAGCTCCTCGTATTTTTTCGTTGCATGCTGTCCTTGTCCTTGACTAGTCCATTATGGCAATCATGCCAGTGATCATCATGTATATTTAAACCTGTTGCATACTAACTTGTGTCTTCGTGGCAGGAAAGGCATGGTAAGTATTGTACAGGTAATTCAGATGGTCAGGTAAAAATCTACCGAACGGTGGCACATTCATTTCAGTAAATTCTATATGCTGCTTACTTGTAAATGAACTAAGGCAAGATAGAAACCCACAAAATATGCATGTTTCACTAAACAACGTGTTGATTGGTATAGTCAGGCTAGCTCGCCTTCACCAGCATGTTTCGATATACTGACCCTCGTTGAAACAGGTTCTCCGCACTAAGGCGAACCGAGCGAGGAGCCGAAGTCGTCTTCCCGATCCAGTCCAACTGTTGGCGCACATTCACCGCGCCCCTTGAAGCATTTTGAAGCCAGAAGCTACAACTCTTCATACACCAATGCAGCTCCGTGGCAAAGCTATCCTCCAACCTGGAGGTCTATATCTTTTAAAGTTTAGTAAAGGGATGTAATGTACAGGACTGCTATCTCATTTTGAGTCATCTCTTTTGTAAGCCGTTCGGCATATTAGCTAACTCGTTCAAGAGTTTATAATAGATGTTCATTATCAATAAAGAGAACTTTTCCATATTTCAAATCTGTGTTTCAATTTATCTGCGTACTCTGAATATGTGCTTGCTATGCAAATCATTAAAGCCTTGTGCGGGCGCAACTCCAGGCTCGCACGGCGGTCACGATTCGGGGGACGCCTCAAGTGATTCTACGGAATTGGGTCGTGACAAAATCGCCCGTCAACGTTCTCAGAATCGAACCAAACTTGGGTCACAGGACCAGCGTATTACTACGAGTCCGATGGAGCAAGTTTTGTCTCGATCCGACATGTGTACACAAAGTTATAGCGTGTTTCCAGAACTTACGAATACGGGACGGTGTCTGCGGATACGCATTGATTCCGGTATAAACGCACATCCGAATCAGCTTCTGCGAAATCTCGCACGTCCGTATCAACGACGCGCACGTATCGGTGAAGACCGCACGCGACCAAGTCATCCCGTTTGGCGGAGCGTACTCAGTTCCGGGGTAAAATAGGGCATTGATTTTCCTGTTTTTGGAATATATTTCGTGATCACCACAGGACGTGATGCACCGAGCGGTTTGTACGGGCACCGAGAGGGTCACGCAGGGTTCGTGTCAAAACTGACGGAACAAGAAACAGAGCTACGAGGAGAGAGAAAAGAATACCTGAACAGAGCTCCGTAAACTAGGTTTCTTGTGTCTTTGCGTGTCGACATGAGACACTGTGTCCTGTGTCTCTGTTCGGTTCTAGGGTTAGGGTTAGGGATTCGACCACCAAAGCAGGCCGGAGCTTCGCCGGAGATGGCTGGGCTGGAAGGTGGAGCTTGCTCATCGACGCTGGCGGAGGCTCGGGCAGTGACAGCTGCTGTCGAGAGGAGCAGGGCCGAGAAGAGGAGTCCGGGCCCAGGGACGCGGGCCGAGGGAAGAGGGGAGGTGCTGGTGGAGAGGGGTGAGGGCCGGAGCGGCCTTACTACGCTGCGAGGGTGGTGGCCGGCTCTGGCCGGAGGCGAGCTGCGGCTGAGAGGCGACGCGGGGACGCTCGGGGCCGAATCGGCTCAGGCGAGAGCTCGAGGCATTCTGGACGGGGATGGGCGGCCGAATTCGGAGGTCGGCGGGGAGAGGCGGCTCTGGTCTCACTGGGGGACGACGAGGGGCTGAGGAGAGAGGGAACGGGAGGCAAAGAAAGTGGGCCGGAGGCGCAGGATGAAGGAGAGGGGGATGGCTCGCCGGAGAAGATGGAGGAGGGGAGGAAATCGGGTGGCCGGAGGGGCTTTATAAATAGGGCAGAGCGGGGAGACGGTGCATCGACCGGTGAGGGAAGGGAAAGGTCGTCAGTCGGCGGTTACGGGAGCGGGGAGGCCGAGCGGCGGCGGCTGTTGGAGCGGCAAGCGTTACACGGCGTCGAGTGAGCGGTTGGGGGAAGGTGAGGGGTTCGGGCCGGGTCGGGTCTAGCGGGTCGGGTCTGACCCGGATCCGACCAGCTAAGGGGTTGGGCCGGTTCGGGTAGACCGGCCGGTCCGATTCGGTCTAATTATTGGGTTCGGGTAAACCGGGTTTAATTAATTTGGTTTAAATAATTAGGTTAAATTAATCAATAGTTTTTAAGGCTTTAAAAATCCATCCGTGGTCCAATAAATTCACAAAAAATTACCCTATGTCTAGTTTTTTCATTTTATACCATAAAATATTATTTTCATAATATTTTAATATTAATTAATAATATTTAAAAATCCTTTAATTATAAAATACCTTGATTTTAATTCCAGAAAAATCTCAAAAAATTACAGTAAATTGGGGAAAATTCTAAATTATTAATTTTTTGAAAATCAGGGGGATTACATTAGCCATAAAGGATGATGCATAGTCTCGGACAAAGATGAGGCATAGCACAAGAGTCATTGGGCGTTACCTATCATCCCGACCAAATATGGTGAGACTACCAAAGATCATGGAGTCAGACGGGTTATCAAAGTGTAGGATGCACTACCAAGGGCCCGACTACTGAATATATTATGTCGCCCCAAACCGGAGAGCATTCTACCAATTTGGTCACGAAATACTCATATTCTTCCTAGAAAGGTACGATCCCGGTGCCCCGATGATCGTCCGAGGAATCCATGTTATTACCTTATGCACAAGTTGTCCGTGACCATGCAAGTCTAGGGTTTCAGATTCATGGGATTCATGACATAACATATTGATCCTTGATTCTTGTTCAGAATGAGTATGCTCCACGAGCTATGATTCTTCCTTTACATGACATTGTCATGCCCCGATCTCCCGCAGGCAATCGGCCGTTCCCGCTAGGCGGGAATCACCCTCGCCAGCGCTCCCGCGGAACGATCACTTAACCCATCCGGGCGTGATGCCGCATGAGCGTGAGCCACACCCGTGCAAGGCCATGGTTCATCGGCTGGCGGCAAGAGTTCTAAGCCACAGAGTCGCACAGATTGTCCGAGTGCAGCGGAGTCATGAACGCATAGGCGATCGGTAACAGGTTCACTAAGTCGGCAAATATAGCGGAAGCATAGAAACGAGTAAAGTAATCTCTTTATTGATATGAAACATGTATTACAGGCGACGTATAGCCGAGATTACAAGTCGCTCAAGCCTCTCTCTCTGAAACAGTAAAAGCGTGCCAAGTGGCTACAATTGTGGAATGATTGTACAGGCGATGGTCGGGCGATGTTCACAACTTATGTCTTGTATATGTGCTTCAGTTCCGGACGTACCGTTGCCTCGGAGTGATGTTCACGCCTTAGCACGCACGTTGGAGGCATCCGCACCGAACGAGGTTCCCTGCACCCTGCATATAAACTGGTGGATTATCAGTACACTGAATGCACTGGTGGGGAAGCTACTCGCCCGCTCGACAAATCCAAACACGTAATACAGGTTTCGTGCACAACTATTAAGTTGTCTTTCTAGTTGCCTTAGGATCAGTTTCATGCAGATATTGAATAGCCTAACATGTCGGGCAGTGCGCCGTGCGATATTAGAGAAAACACGACGAGACTTACCAACTTACCATTTCTCCTTCCCTGTCCAAGGCAAACATTGAGGCAACAGTATAAATTCGAGCAGAGGCATGTATAAACATTCAGGAGGCAAGCATATACAAACAGGAGGGTCATTTTACATGATCGTTCAGGTGTTTAGTTGTTCATTTATACGATGCAGTGACTCGCACGCGGATAGCCGCTAAGCGAGGATGACATATCTATATGAACAGGAGTCGCTGGCAAAGCCATTATGGACGATAGTCACTGACGGTTAATGGTATGCAGCGAAAGTACAAGGAGCGCTACATGCCATCCCGTTCAGCACAATGGACTATACAATACGGTTCAGTCACTGGAGAGAATGTATGCAGCAAAAGAACAAGGGTGCTACATGCCATCCCGTCCAGCACAATAGACTGTACAATAACGTGAGTTCCATCCGGATCGGATCGGTCCCAGTGCCCCGGTGACCGTCCGTGGAACTATACCTCGTTTCCGAGTTGTCCGCGACATACAATCGTTGGGTCTTTCCAATTATCACAAGATACACGAGAACAAGAGTGCACTAGAACAAGAGAACATGAGTGCACACAAGAACACGAGTACAAGAGATACTTGAATCATGATACTGTACAGTCAATAACTTGCCTTGATGCATTCCCCTAGTTCGGGGCTGCCTGGTGACCTAACGGTCTGGATACTTGCAGGGTCAATCATACACGGAATGACTACTGAGTAGTCTTCCGGAGCTGGATGAAAACAAGGCAACATTCAAGCAGACAAGCATGCGTTTCTAAGGAACGTAAGCAGGCACGTTGCTCGGGCCCGAAGGTAAGCTGAGAGTTGAAACCGTTAAGGGACTTAGCATGCGAGGGTCTGAATATATGCAGTATTTCAATTCCATATTCTAGCAAGCAATACAAGTTGGGATTATTCCCTTAGCTAGGTGCGTTGGATTTATTAGCATGCAGGGGGTGATTCACCTAGCGACTAGCATGAATATTCCAGATTTTATGTGTGCTGGCTAAGCAAAGACAAGTTCACCGTAGCCACCCACCTTAGCGATGATTCGCCTCGGTAGAGCGATACGTCTGAGCGAGCCTCTGAAAGTCCAAGCCGGATTCCTGTAGGGACAAGTCTGGATATCCTTTGCTTCTTGTTTGAGGCAAAGCGGGTCGGGACAGCTGCACGATTGCCGATTGAGACGGCAGTCCGCTTGAGCGGAACGGGGTGTTATATCCTACCCATCTTAGAAAAAGTCTCGTCCTCGAGACTTACTAAGGACAAGCAGTGATCTAGGGTTGAGGCAATCCTAGACAAGTCGTTGTACTTGTTCGTTTGGATATTCACTTGCACAAGCGTCGATCTTAGCATATCGCTTAGACTGGATCATGCGCACTTTCGAAGGGCCCCTCTAGCGTGAACACGTCAACCAGCTTAGTGATAGCGAAGTCTCAGCACTCGAGTTTCACCTTTTCTTAAGTCTTGGATGGTGCACTAGTTCAAGGCGTCCCTCGAATAGATGCATTCAACCAAACTTAGGGTTAGTAAAAATCGGACAAGCTACTAGCGATACTCTCAAGGGTTCGCACAGGTTGGCACAAAGGCCACTCGGAGCATACAACCAGACAAGCAATCATATCAATCAAAACGCATTTTGAAAGTATTTAGACTTATTGTTGGAATATCCCATCGAGGCATTGAGAGAGAGCGTGCACATAACCCACGAACGAGCTTTCGAAATAGAAATATCGAATCGAAGTCCAAAGGCGTAGAAGCCAGGCTCTGATACCAATATGTCACGTCCCGATCTCCCGCAGGCAATCGGCCATTCCCGCTAGGCGGGAATTACCCTCGCCAGCGCTCCCGCGGAACGATCGCTTAACCCATCCGGGCGTGATGCCGCACGAGCGTGAGCCACGCCCGTGCAAGGCTATGGTTCATCGACTGGCGGCAAGAGTTCTAAGCCACAGAGTCGCACAGATTATCCGAGTACAGCGGAGTCATGAACGCATAGGCGATCGGTAACAGGTTCACTGAGTCGGCAAATATAGCGGAAGCATAGAAACGAGTAAAGTAATCTCTTTATTGATATGAAACATGTATTACAGGCGGCGTATAGCCGAGATTACAAGTCGCTCAAGCCTCTCTCTCTGAAACAGTAAAAGTGTGCCAAGTGGCTACAATTGTGGAATGATTGTACAGGCGATGGTCGGGCGATGTTCACAACTTATGTCTTGTATATGTGCTTCAGTTCCGGACGCACCGTTGCCTCGGAGTGATGTTCACGCCTTAGCACGCACGTTGGAGGCATCCGCACCGAACGAGGTTCCCTGCACCCTGCATACAAACTGGTGGATTATCAGTACACTGAATGCACTGGTGGAGAAGCTACTCGCCCGCTCGACAAATCCAAACACGTAATACAGGTTCCGTGCACAACTATTAAGTTGTCTTTCTAGTTGCCTTAGGATCAGTTTCATGCAGATATTGAATAGCCTAACGTGTCGGGCAGTGCGCCGTGCGATATTAGAGGAAATACGGCGAGACTTACCAACTTACCATTTCTCCTTCCCTGTCCAAGGCAAACATTGAGGCAACAGTATAAATTCGAGCAGAGGCATGTATAAACATTCAGGAGGCAAGCATATACAAACAGGAGGGTCATTTTACATGATCATTCAGGTGTTTAGTTGTTCATTTATACGATGCAGTGACTCGCACGCGGATAGCCGCTAAGCGAGGATGACTTATCTATATGAACAGGAGTCGCTGGCAAAGCCATTATGGACGATAGTTACTGACGGTTAATGGTATGCAGCGAAAGTACAAGGAGCGCTACATGCTATCCCGTTCAGCATAATGGACTATACAATACGGTTTAGTCACTGGAGAGAATGTATGCAGCGAAAGAACAAGGGTGCTACATGCCATCCCGTCCAGCACAATAGACTGTACAATAACGTGAGTTCCATCCGGATCGGATCGGTCCCAGTGCCCCGGTGACCGTTCGTGGAACTATACCTCATTTTCGAGTTGTCCGTGACATATAATCGTTGGGTCTTTCCAATTATCACAAGATACACGAGAACAAGAGTGCACTAGAACAAGAGAACACGAGTACACACAAGAACACGAGTACAAGAGATACTTGAATCATGATTCTGTACAGTCAATAACTTGCCTTGATGCATTCCCCTAGTTCGGGGCTGCCTGGTGACCTAACGGTCTGGATACTTGCAGGGTCAATCATACACGGAATGACTACTGAGTAGTCTTCCGGAGCTGGATGAAAACAAGGCAACATTCAAGCAGACAAGCATGCATTTCTAAGGAACGTAAGCAGGCACGTTGCTCGGGCCCGAAGGTAAGCCGAGAGTTGAAACCGTTAAGGGACTTAGCATGCGAGGGTCTGAATATATGCAGTATTTCAATTCCATATTCTAGCAAGCAATACAAGTTGGGATTATTCCCTTAGCTAGGTGCGTTAGATTTATTAGCATGCAGGGGGTGATTCACCTAGCGACTAGCATGAATATTTCAGATTTTATGTGTGCTAGCTAAGCAAAGACAAGTTCACCGTAGCCACGCACCTTAGCGATGATTCGCCTCGGTAGAGCGATACGTCTGAGCGAGCCTCTGAAAGTCCAAGCCGGATTCCTGTAGGGACAAGTCTGGATATCCTTTGCTTTTTGTTTGAGGCAAAGCTGGTCGGGACAGCTGCACGATTGCCGATTGAGACGGCCGTCCGCTTGAGCGGAACGGGGTGTTACAGACATGATTCTAATTTAGAGTTAAACTTGACATAGTACAATTCCCTAGTTCGGAGATGCCTTGGCGACCCAATAGTCCTGGATACTTTCAGGTTCATACTTGCATGGAACGACTATTAGATAGTCTTCCGGGGATAACTAGATAAATACATGACATGGATAGTGTTACTGGGGTCGTGGCATAAATTATGTGGCTAGCATTGAAATAAGGTAACGAGTACAAACTATAATGTAAGCAGGAAAGCATACATTTATATGAAATATAACATTTACGTTGGCATGGTCTAAGGGTAGTACGATGAATGCAATCGTACAGGTACATATCGAGCAACATAGCTCTTAGGGCGAGCAGTGTAAATGAGTGAAGTGGTGTACTATGAAGAGTATATGATGATCTACTCAAGGCATAGCGGGGTCTACTTGTACGAAGCTAAAGTAGCATGCGAGGGTCCAAGCTATAAGCCAAGTTTTATTTTCATGTTCTAACACAAGCAATACAACATATGATTATTCCCTCAGCTAGGTGCGTTGTATTCTTTATTAGCATGCATGGGTGATTCACCTAGCGACTAGCATGTATTATCCATATTTGTAAGTGTGTTGGCTAAGCAAAGACAAGTTTATCATAGCCACCTACCTTAGCGATGATTTGCCACTGTCGAATAATACTCCGAGTGAGCCTTTAAAAGTCTAAATCTGAACTCCTGAAGGGCCAAGTCTGGAATCCTTTGCCTCAAACGAGTATTCTCGTTGAACAAAGCAGGTCAGATTGTTGCACTTGTGATGTTTGAATCAGCTGTCCACTTGAACGAAATGGGTTATTATACTATGCGGTAAACCTTTACAATAGATTGGCGACAACTACTCGATTGTGGCAACGTACTAGAACATTGCTGGTCCGTTGCCTATGTCTGTGCCCTAAGTTAAAAGAAAATATGGCCGATCAAAATTTAACATTTTGATCGACCGCTCTCTCTCTCTCTCTCTCTCTCTCTCTCATCTCTCATTCGACTTTCCCTCTCTCCTTCTCTCCGACGTTCCCCTTCCCTTTGTCCCCTCTCTCCGGTGACCCCCTTCCCGTGGTCCCTTCTTCTTCGGCGATCCGCTTCCTGTGGTCCCCTCTTTTAGCTATGACATGGTCTACTGATTCCCCTTCGTGCCTATTCCCTCTCTCGTCTCCTCCATACCCCTCCTCCTCCGTCGTTTCCCCTCCTCCTCCAACGTGTTCCCTCTCACTATAAGTTCTAGATTATTTGATCTCTTAATATATGTTGTTGTTGACATTTAGGGTGTACCATTTGGAAATGATTTATGTGATGATTTCTTGTTACTATTCGACATTTGGATATAATATTTGTAATATTTTTTTGTTATTGCTCGAACTACGCGATCGAAAACTTTGTTATCATATTTGTCGTAGAACTTGTTGAAGCTTGCAGTACAGATTTAATATGAGGGCAGTTATGCAGACTTTGCAACAACTATGATTATATATGTGGCTACACTATGAGTGTACAATATATTAGTGTGATTATATGAGATTGGGTGTCTAGGTATCAATGTATGCATGATACGTGGATGTGAGGAAGAGAAGAGGTATGTGGTATAGTGTATTATGGGTGTATGAGTATGAGTATAAGTAGTATCAGTGAGTACTAAACTTTTGGGCATAGAGCTCGGGTCTGTAGGTGTTTACAAGTTTGGATGAACAACCACCATAGAAAAATAAGTTCATAAGATCAAAATTTAGATCTAATTACTTCTGTGTAATTTATCTAACAATACAGAATTTTCCACACCTATCAAGCAATGGATTATTACTTGGTTGATCGTACATGGATGTACATAAGGCAACGCGAGAGCAGGATTAGTCTAAGTGGTGATTTAAGGCAGGATTGGTCTGATATACAAGACTTAGCTCACAACCAAATAATTGGCCTTGTCCACGACCAGGAAGACGTCTCAGAAGAAGAAGAAGAGGAAGAAGAAGAGGAAAAAGATCTTGATGACGATGACGACGATGACGATGATGACGATGACGACGATGACGATGATGATGATGACGATGACGATAACGATGGCGATGATTAGATTACCTATGTTGTCTACATGTTGTACCTAGAAATAAAATTTAATTTTGTTACAAAAAATACTTCTATCTTTTACTAAAATACTTCTATATCAGTTTTTATAGCTATTTTGTTGGTTAGTTCTATTTGTTAGATGTCTATCTTGTTGCTTAGTTCTATTTATTAGATGTCTATCTTGTTGCTTAGTTCTATTTATTAAATATCTATTATATTGCTTAGTTCTATTTATTAGATGTCTATATATGTGAATCGTGATCATAGATGGCTGGTGGTCGTGGTCGTGATCGTAGTGATCGTGGTCATGATCATGGTGATCGTGGTCGTGGACGTTATCGACATGGTCGTGATCTTATACTACCCAGGGATGGATTATCTCCTCGATCACGTGATCCCGATACCCCCTCATCGGTCGTAGGTACCTCTACTCTGCCATCGGCTACAAGCACAAACACTCTGCCATTTGTCGTATACGTCCCCGGCGCTCCATAATCGGCATCTATGCCCCCATTATCATCTGATGCAGATCCTGGCACCCCATCTTCAGTAGGTCCACCAGATACTCCGACAATTATACGATGGGCCTCGGAGTGTCCAAACTTAGAGTATAATGCTAGTGGTCGATATATTCCCCGACCAGGTGGTCCTTCGACACAACTAGAGAGACCAGAGGGGCAGTTCAGAGATGAGCTTTGGCCCGCGACAAAAGAGCTATAAGTAAATTTATATGTTTTATCTGATGTAGTTAATTTTATATATTTTATTTATTTGTTTAACTAAATAATTTGTTGTTATTTCTTTGTAGGTTTTTTCTACAGTGCTACTCCAATACTTGGGAAAATCATTAGGGGGAACTACCACGGCCCCAACCTTAGACTCTCCGATGTGCCGCCCGACATGCAGTATATATGGATTGACCAGATGAAGGTATATATGATCTTTTCTGTTATTCTATTTATTAATTTTTTATCTATTTATATTAATTATTAATTAAATTTGTATATCAGAAAACCTACTTGTGGCTCGAGCATCGCGATACGGAGATCAGGAAGACATATCATGGTGCCTATAGCAAGAAGATGCGGGATGCGAAGGATGATTTGCAAAAAAGGGTAAATGCTGGAAAGGGCAAAAAATCTTGGATCTATGATAATTTTTGGGAGAAGATTCAGAAGGATCCCGATACTCCTGAGTTCAAGAAGAGGTCTGAGCAAAGAAAGAAGGCTCGATCTCATGGGAGTCTGCATACAGGTGGATCGATCTCCATCGTTATGTACCATTAAAATCTGGTAAGATAATGCGAAGTACTTCATATTTTTATTATATAGTTCAATAACATTAATTATCAAGATAATATGTTTTCTTAATATTTTATACACAGGCAGAGAAGCTGGCGAAGGATGGGAGGATCCCTCTAGTATCAGTTTCGCTGATGTTTTTGAGTATACGCACAAGAGGAGGAAGGACGGGAGCTACGTGGACGAGACGGCCAGCAAGACTGTTATAACTATTTTAATTTATACTATAAGTTAGAATAATATGAGATATTAAATTTATATTACATGATAGAATTCTATTAGAAAATTAAGCACTGGTCATTGGATAGGCTGTGTTTCAGTCTCTGAAGACTGAGAGAGCCTCTTGGGCCACTCAGGATGAGGTGGAAGAGAGTATCGCTGAGTCTTAGCCTGCCACAACATCCTCTTCAATGGCCGCTCGGACGAACGACCTTTTTGTATAAGCCGCTGGCGAAAGAGGAAAAGGAGGACGCGTCTACGGCACCGACTCCTTGGCGTCGAAGATGTCGGAATACTCGAGACCTCCACCACCGGCAACTTCTACTGTGACACAACATCTGAACTAGTTAATAAAATTCTTTCGGACGTCCTCGAATGTTTGCATGACTAGGGAACACCGCCAGATTGGTAATTTTCTTTATATTTGATATTTATTTGTGTTGTAGTAATCGCAAACTTGTGGATATATTTATTTGTGTTATCGTGGTAGTGGACTTGTAAATGTTGTTCATGTAATTTAATTATTTTATTTGGACTTGTGGTCGTGGACATATGGATTTTGTTTATGTATGCGATTAATTTTATTATGTTAATTATATGTCTCTTCTGAATTATGTCTCGTGTGTGTTTCCAACATTCGTTTGTGCCGTTGAAGGTCCGATTGGATGGGAATTCTACAGCAGGTTGGCTGGGTGGTTGATATATTGATAGTGTTTAACAAGTTTTATATAAACCAAACATGCCAGGATATCTGTATTTAAAAGTTTTTTTGCAATTATGTGCATATTAGCGACGAACATCCGTCAACTTAACAGCTAACTATGATGTACTTGCAACACGCTAGTGACGGATATAACCGTCGCCAAGTAAATTTTTATTCTTCGGCGGCGGATTACCGACACACGTCGACGGACAGGCGACTTCCTCCCGACAGTAAGTAATATCGTTATTCCATCGCCAACTTGAGTATCAGACTTTTTCAGTATTAGGAACATAAATAATGTCGCTATAACGTCGCTAACCCAATGTAGTTTTTGACGCAAATTCGTGGCTATCAAGACGTCATTATAAACTAAATTACTATCGAATATACATTGCTAAAGCGTCGCTTAATGAATCCATAGCTGAAATATCACATAGACGTCAACTAAATCGATGTCGCAATTATGCCAGTTTGTAGTCGAAAATTCGACTTATTGGCGACTGAATCTTTTAGCGACATGGCATTTACCGACGGTTATTTTTTGTCTAAATACCGTCACCGGGTAGTCGATAATAGTGAATAGCGACATTTTGGCGATGGAAAATGGCATCGCGATTCCTCTGTATTTTAGTAATGAGTGGTGCATGCCAATGAGTTATGTGTGTCCAAAGCCTAGAACCATAGTATATTATTAGTATTAGAAATAATATAACTAGAATAATTTTATCATTAGTATTAATTATAACCCTTGATATTAAGTATTTTGGCTAGATTGTTATTTAGTAAATAACTAGAGTAATTTTATCGGAAGAAATAGTATAAACAAATAGAAACATCAATGTTAAAAAGGGAGATTGATAGAGTTATAAAAAATGGAAATTGTGACCAAGGGAAGGAGACGTAGATCATTTGATGAGTACTACAGTTTTGAGACTATATTACGGATTAATAAGTTCGTGGTGAATCTTAAGTTCGGTGGTTTACAGGTTGAAGGAAATTAAAAAGGGATAAAGTTGATCAAATAAGAATTTATAAAAACATTTGTGAGGATTTTGTATGTGCAGATTCAATTAAAGGAAATATTATATTGAAGGCAATATAGATGGGAATAAAAATAATAAAAGTGTACAAGGCAAATAAACAAAATAATATTTTAACATGGAAATAAGATTCGAACATGTTCAATGGAGCAGGATAAAATTTTGAAGTAATGAGAACTGTATAATAAAATAACCTAATTTCGAGGATACGAATCGAGGCAGGACTAGATGTCAAACTATAAGCGAAGAACATTGGTAGTGAATTAGTGGAATTAGATGAGGATACCAAATATCGGAAGATAGTAGATGAATGACAAATAAAATGAGGTATGATATATTTGACAGGAGGAACATACATAGTAAATAAAATCTTAAAATTGATACGATGGATCTGGAAACCCGAAAGGGAATTAAATTTCAAAAGATGGACTTTTCAATGGACGAGAACGAAAGTTAGGTAACTGTAACCTATGGAAAAGGTAATGGAAGGCAGAGGAATCATAAGAGTAAATAGAACGACAAAGGGAAAATATTGATGGATAAAAGAAAATAATTTCCAAAGAGTTTATAAAAATTTTAAAATATTAAGGGTGATAGATTAGAAGGATATGATAGAGGTTAATATATTAAGGATATTATAGTGACTTATACTGGAAGCTTCAAGATTAGTGTAATAAGGAATCAAGATTTTGTAAAATGTGATAATTAGGTGATATTCCTAGAAGACTAGTGTGTGAGCATTACCCTATCTTAGGACCGTAAGGTATTTTATTTTTCTTGCCTAATTTGTTATGTTCTAGTGCTAGTTTCGTCTTTTAATTTTGAGAACAAAATTATTTTAAGGAGGGTAGACTTATCACCACCACTTTTTCATTTATGGGTATTTTTATCATTTCAGAATTGCTATAATTTTAGTTAAATAGTTATATATATATTATTAGCATGTGTTCTAACTAGATAGATTGGGCCTAGTATTGGTTCAACCCAACAAGCCCAAATTGACCCAACTAGACCCATTGATTAGTCATGACTAAATTAGAACTAATTAGTTATTAGATTAGTTAGAAAAATAGAATATTCCTTCATTAGGAAGAGAAGCTTCCCGCTAATTAGTTATTCATCATGACAACCCAATAGGGGCATAGGGGTCATTGTATATTGCTTGGGATAGAGAAATAGTGGCTGGCCCCATATTTGGGGGGAGACACTCTATCTCCTCTTATTCTTTATTCCAAATATTTTTTAATTAATGTTCTTCCCCAAATAACTTCATCCTCCACCATTTTCTCCAAAAATTACTCTCATTCCCTTTCCTAATCAACATCTAAGGATACTAGGAGCTTGCATTTGTAAGAGCACTTAGAGAGGAAGACTTTGGATTAGAAGCTTGTGTCCAAAACGTATCTGTTTGCCATTAAATATGAAAGTTTAGAAAGAAACTTGATTTAATTAAACAAACTAAAGATAGTACAGAGAGGAGTCTTAAACAGACAATATAAATATAAATTTTGTGTTCTGGGGGGGTGACGATGGAGGGTTAGGAGTGTAGCAACTCTCTTTACTCCGTGTAGGATCTGATGCGGAAGCTCTTCTCTCTTGCTCGAGTGTAGATTCATAGATAGCCAACTTGCCTTTTGTTCGGGTGTGGTACTCTACTATTTATAGCCATACTTGTGGCCTCATAGATTTTAGACAGCATAGAAGGTGGGGATTTGCCACGTGTCCCCTCTAAACGGAAGGGAGCTACAACCATGCATGTGAATCCGGGCTCCACTACCATATGGACATTTGTTGGGATTTTGTTTGCTGATTATCTTGGCGGTTCTCAACTGTTGTAGGTGCGATTTGGTCAAATCGACGCATGGCCGCTTTTGCTGGAAAGAAGCACTTCAGTTATAACAGCAAGATTTGGTTTGTAAGGTGTTTGGGATGCAAGGAACGTATAGAGTCTGGGACGCTTGTGAACAAAAATGCAAGGGACGTATGGAGTCTGGGACGCATGGAATCTGGGACGCATGGGACTCATGGAATCAAGGAAGCATGCGGCCAGAAATACATGGACGCATAGAATTTGGGACGCATGGACTGCATGGTGGCCAGAGACATATGGGATGCATGGAGTCTGGAACACATGGCCCAGAGCCGCATAAAATCTTTTGTCGTATTGTACACGTGGTGCTGTATGCTCTTTGAGACTTCTGTCTTTTAGTTTGATTTTGTCTTTCGAGGCGTTCAGAGAATCCTTCCTGTCAGGATTCTGTGTCAGACTTGATGTGGCCGTCAGGATGTCATGTCAGGTCCATCTGTGGCCGAGGTTTGCTTTAGTTGTTTGGACCGCATGAGTTTAGATTTTTTGGGCCGCATGGTGACTATGTGGTCCAATTTTTACTGAGTTTTGTTGTGGGGTGCATGGTTGTTGGTCACATGGATCCATATTTTCCATGCTTCTACAAGACCCCCTTCAAAGTTTTTAAACTGATATGTTTGAAATTCTTTGAATAAGAAGCGTGGACGAGCACTATTGGCTGCATATATAGGTCAAGTCATATAGTTATCTCTGACAGGTTGTCCAATCACTAAAGAAGGATATTTGCTCTATCTTTTACCGGATCTTTTAGGATTTTGTGCCATCTCTTGACACGGGGCTCAAGGTGTTAGTTTTCTAGAAGATTAAAGAGGATCACGCGGATCGAGATGTCTAATTTATCTCATTAACTGCTTTGTTTATTTCCTGGATCCCTTCACACTATTTTGGAGCCTATAAATAGGCAGTCAGTGGGAGAGAGAGAACTTTCATCTATTTGCTTTCTTCTTCTTTTTCTACGAAGGATGCCGTAGGCTACGACCATTCTCGTCGAGGAGTTTGTCAAGGGAGGTCTTGATCCTTGGCCCCCTTATTTTGGTGCTTTACTCGGAGGTAGGGGAGCACCATGTCCTTCGTGTCGGGCTTCCATGGATACAGAGACACCCATGTACAGTCTTGCTGCATGGACGAGAGATCGTCTAGAACATGCACAGACTTTTTACACAGCCTTGTTATATGGATAAGAGAATATCATAAATATGCATAGGCTTTCTTCATTAGTCTATCGCATGGATGGATAACCATCATGCGACAACTAAGATCATGTCGCATGGATAAAGGCTCGACCTAGACATGAGACAACCATGACTCTGTCACATAGATGAAGGTTCGATCCAAATATGTGACCACCATGGCTCTGCTGCATGGATGGAGGTTTGACCAGGCATGCGACCATCGTGGCTCTACTGCATAGAAGATACCTCATGTGCCGACTAGGCTCTACCGTATAGACGTCAATTTTGTCTATATATGATGATGTCATATGTTTTCCTTGTGTAGGCTTTCTCCTTCCTCGCATGGCTCATGATAGAGCATGAAAGGATATTATAACACTCGTTATTCGGGGTGAAGACCAACTTTATGTGGCGGTTCGCCATGAACTAATCTAGGAGACGAGGACAGTTTGGCAAGAACTAATCCAGGAGACGAGGATGAATATCCTATGTCATGCGTTGAGCTGTCCTTGTTCACACAGTGTGCCAACTGTATTTCTCCTTTCTTTTGCTGTTCGCTATCGGTCGAGAGACTGGAGACTGCGGGGTCGATGAAAAGATTTGGATTAATTCCCATTCCTATCGTCGATCTTCCTGTCACGACCCAATTCCGTAGAATCAATTGAGGCGTCCCCCGAATCGTGACTGCCGTGCGGGCCTGGGGTTGCGCCCGCACAAGGCTTTAATGATTTGCATAGCAAGCACATATTCAGAGTACGCAGATAAATTGAAACACAGATTTGAAACATAGAAAAGTTCTCTTTATTGATAATGAATATCTATTACAAACTCTTGAACGAGTTAGCTAATATGCCGAACGGCTTACAAAAGGGATAACTCAAAATGAGATAGCAGTCCTGTACATTACATCCTTTTATAAACTCAAAACGATAAAGACCTCCAGGCTGGAGGATAGCTTTGCCACGGAGCTGTATTTGTGTATGAAGAGTTGCAGCTTCGAACTTCAAAAGGCTCCGAGGCGCGGTGAAGATGCGCTAACAGCTGGACTGGATCGGGAAGACGGCTTCGGCTCCTCGCTCGGTTCGCCTTGGTGCGGAGAACCTGTTTCAACGAGGGTCAGCATATCGAAACATGCTGGTGAAGGCGAGCTAGCTGGACTATACCAATCAATACGTTATTTAGTGAAGCATGCATATTTTGTGGGTTTCTATCTTGCCTTAGTTCATTTACAAGTAAGCAGCATATAGAATTTACTGAAATGAACGTGCCACCGTTAGGTGGATTTTACCTGACCGTCTGAATTACCTGCACAATACTTACCATGCCTTCCCTGCCATGAAGACACAAGTTAGTATGCAGCAGGTTTAAATATATACGTTGGGATCACTGGCTAGGAGCCATAATGGACCGTTTAGTCTTTGAACGAGGATGGTGTGCAACGAAGCACGTGAGGTGCTGTACACCATCCCGTTCGCACGTGAGACTATCGTGAAGTTTCGCCCGGACCGGATCGGTGCCAGTGCCCCAGCGACCGTCCGCGGAACCCGTTACCTTGTGCACAAGTTGTCCGTGATCAATTGTTCGTGGCACGTTAACGTTGATGCAGTTGAGGCACGTGAACAAGATAAGCAATATTGCATGATTCGTTTATATTGCAACTACGTTATATTCATGCATCAGGATATACGTTTAAACTTGTATCTATGCATTTGATAAACATTTCCGAACGAACAAGCATGCAAAGATATAACCGTTCACAAGTTTCATTGACAAGCATAAGTACCAAGTCTATTCTCTTTTATCTTGGTTTCTTTTATTATTACTTGGTATCGTTTGATCGGGGCGAAGGAGCGAAGCTTGGAAGCAGGCCTAGCTAATCGGGTTGGTAGCCACTCACTTAGATTTTGGAAAGAAGAAGGAAAGAGGCGCTTCACGACTCCGCTCGCAAGCCGCCTACTGCTCGTTCACCTGCACACGAACAGCTCGATTAATACTTCTTCCTCTCTTTCCAATCTCGGAATAGAAGTACAGTTCAATGAACAAAAACAATGAAAACCATCGAAACCGTTCAAGAAAAACAAGCAAATCCCAAAACCAACTCAAAGCACGAAAGCAACAAGCGACATCGAAAACCGAGGCAATAAAAGATAGCAGCGGAGAGGTCCCTCCTGACTCTGCCGCTAAGCCGATCCTTGGGGCGCAGTCCACTGAATATGGAAATCAATTTCGAAGAAACAAATCCATAACGAGGATGAGTTCTTAATTCAATCTATCTCGATCGAACGATACCGTTTGTGTTTCTTAGCCGCGATCTCCGCACCGGGAGAACGGGGCGCTACATCCTACCCAACCAATTGGAAGTTTTGTCCCAAAATTTAAGAACAATGCTTACCGTTAAGGGTGATGAACAGAATAGTTTGGGCAATCACGAATTCGGTGGGTGGAGTCACCGCAAATGAGACATTGCCCGAGTTTCTTGCTGCACTTATCGGACGTGTGCCCTTATTTCTTACAGAAATTGCACGAAGGCCCTGGGTTTGCTCGTTGTGGACCGCCGTGGTTAGGGCACTTTGCAGCGGTGTTTCCTCTATCATTGCCTTGGCGTTTGTGATTGTAGGTATGCACAGCGCCGATGGAAACGTGAGGATACTGCGGTTCGAGTGATAAGGCGTGATTCATGACTTCACGCATTGTTCCGTACTGATTATTGACTACGTGCGAATGGATGGCAGGACGGAGACTACCTTCAAACCTTCTAGCTCGACTCGCTGCATCAGGTAAATAGGCCCTAGCGAATTTGGAGAGTCGGTTGAATTCGGCGGAATACTCTTTAACTGTCATCCTGCCTTGCCTCAGTTGTACGAAGTCATTTTCCATTTGACGTTGTACTGGAGGGGGTATAAACTCCTCTTCGAACGCGGCACGAAAGGTCGTCCACGAGATCGCCTCCTCTCCGTGATCAAATTAGAGAGATCGTCGATGCACGTCCCACCAATCGTGTGCGTTGAGGCGGAGCTGTAGTTGTGCGCAGGAGACGCGCTTCTCTTCGGGGACCTCTAGCAGAGTGAAGTGATCTTCTAGTTCTGCTAGCCAATCTAGAGCTACCACTGGGTCCTCAGTCCCGTTGAATGGGGTGTTGCAGACTTTCTTGAAGTGTTCCAAGTTGAAGGCAGTCACGTCCCTCGGCCTTGGAATTTGAGGCATCTCTACTTCAAGCACGGGCTGTTCCACCGGAGTCGTTGCTATTGCGGCGGAATGGTTGGCAGCCAAAGTCTGAACGATTCTTTGCAGGGCATCGACCTGCTTCTGTTGGACTGAGAATCGGGTCTCTAGATTACTCTCGAGCTTGGCTTGGCGAGCATCGTCTCGTTGTCGTTGCGATTCTAACATTTGCATTACCCGCTCAAGCGGGTCGACTTGAGACATGCCTCTTTGGCTTCGAGAGCTTCCCGAATTGCCCGAACTGCTTTCTTGTGTTTCGATCGGTGGTTGCGCTGCAGATTGCGCTGGATCCATTCCTTCAAAAGAAGGTAAATTTCATTAGGATCATAATGTATTATGGACTTATTGCATGAATGTATCTCATTTTGGCCTAGCGAGTTCAAGAGTTCGCACAGGAATTTGATCGTTTAAAGGAACTTTTCCAGCACGAAGTCTAAGGAACTTTGAATCTGTGCTCTGATACCACTATGTCACGATCCAATTCCGTAGAATCAATTGAGGCGTCCCCCTTATCGTGACCGCCATGCGGGCCTGGGGTTGCGCCCGCACAAGGCTTTAATGATTTGCATAGCAAGCACATATTCAGAGTACGCAGATAAATTGAAACACAGATTTGAAACATAGAAAAGTTCTCTTTATTGATAATGAACATCTATTACAAACTCTTGAACGAGTTAGCTAATATGCCGAACGGCTTACAAAAGGGATGACTCAAAATGAGATAGCAGTCCTGTACATTACATCCTTTTATAAACTCAAAATGATAAAGACCTCCAGGCTGGAGGATAGCTTTGCCACGGAGCTGCATTTGTGTATGAAGAGTTGCAGCTTCGAACTTCAAAAGGCTTCGAGGCACGGTGAAGATGCGCTAACAGCTGGACTGGATCGGGAAGACGACTTCGGCTCCTCGCTCGGTTCGCCTTGGTGCGGAGAACCTGTTTCAACGAGGGTCAGCATATCGAAACATGCTGGTGAAGGCGAGCTAGCCGGACTATACCAATCAACACGTTGTTTAGTGAAGCATGCATATTTTATGGGTTTCTATCTTGCCTTAGTTCATTTACAAGTAAGCAGCATATAGAATTTACTGAAATGAACGTGCCACCGTTAGGTGGATTTTACCTGACCGTCTGAATTACCTGCACAATACTTACCATGCCTTCCCTGCCACGAAGACACAAGTTAGTATGCAGCAGGTTTAAATATACACGTTGGGATCACTGGCTAGGAGCCATAATGGACCGTTTAGTCTTTGAACGAAGATGGTGTGCAACAAAGCACGTGAGGCACTGTACGCCATCCCGTTCGCACGTGAGACTATCGTGAAGTTCCGCCCGGACCGGATCGGTGCCAGTGCCCCAGCGACCGTCCGCGGAACCCGTTACCTTGTGCACAAGTTGTCCGTGATCAATCGTTCGTGGCACGTTAACGTTGATGCAGTTGAGGCACGTGAACAAGATAAGCAACATTGCATGATTTATTTACATTACAACTATGTTATATTCATGCATCAGGATATACGTTTAAACTTGTATCTATGCATTTGATAAACATTTCCGAACGAACAAGCATGCAAAGATATAACCGTTCACAAGTTTCATTGACAAGCATAAGTACCAAGTCTATTCTCTTTTATCTTGGTTTCTTTTATTATTACTTGGTATCGTTTGATCGGGGCGAAGGAGCGAAGCTTGGAAGCAGGGCTAGCTAATCGGGTTGGTAGCCACTCACTTAGATTTTGGAAAGAAGAAGGAAAGAGGCACTTCACGACTCCGCTCGCAAGCCGCCTACTGCTCGTTCACCTGCACACGAACAGCTCGATTAATACTTCTTCCTCTCTTTCCAATCTCGGAATAGAAGTGCAGTTCAATGAACGAAAATAATGAAAACCATCGAAACCGTTCAAGAAAAACAAGCAAATCCTAAAACTAACTCAAAGCACGAAAGCAACAAGCGACATCGAAAACCGAGGCAATAAAAGATAGCAGCGGAGAGGTCCCTCCTGACTCTGTCGCTAAGCCGATCCTTGGGGCGCAGTCCACTGAATATGGGAATCGATTCCGAAGAAACAAATCCATAACGAGGACGAGTTCTTAATTCAATCTATCCCGATCGAACGATACCATTTGTGTTTCTTAGCCGCGATCTCCGCACCGGGAGAACGGGGCGCTACACTTCCCGTATAATTATAGAGAGCCTGCTCCTGCTCCTCCCTTGCTATTCGTCGGTATGGATTCTTTTCCATATACTGAGGTTTGCACTGTGGAGCGATGATCTAGAAAGTATTGAGTTCTGTTGTGGGCTCAACTTGTGTCAATTGAGATGATAGTACGGAGGGGCACTTCTAATAAAAAATATTTGTATCAGCGAGACTTCATGGACACCCTTTAAAATAGGTCTCCACTATATGTACTCATGACCTTGAATACTATTGAAAAACTCTTCAAAGTAATAGATTTCTATCATATGTACTCATGATCTTGAATATTAATCAATAAAGTCTCTCCTTTTTCAGAATTTTATATGTTGTGGACCTTTGGGTATTGTACTAGAGGTAATATGGAAGTAGTACAATACCGTAGCTTTTTAAGGATATTTCGCCGGGAGATATTTGGTGGACTTATTACTTTTTGTGCACTAGGATTCAAGTAATAAGTTTGAAATAGGCCTTGCCAGAGTTGATATGGTCGTGGCAAGTTTGGTAGACTTAACACTGTTGGCGCACTTAAATTTAAGAGAAGGTGATAAGTTGAGTTGACCACTGGTGATAGTCCTAGGGAGAGGTTTGCTCATAGTTCACTTAGACATGGCACACTCTCGGGGGAGGTTGTGGGGGCGATAGCTCAGAGGTGACGTAGACGTGAGCTGATCAATAGCCATACCAAGAGGTTAGGTATGATCCTAGTATTTTTATGAAAGGAGAAAAAAGTGTGCCAAAAGTAATATGGACGTGGCTGTTTGCTTCCATTGAGGATATCCTAATGGAGGATTTTTTGTGGACTTACTACTTCTTGCGCACTAGAGTACAACTAATAAGTTCGAAAATAATCCCTATCAGAGGTAATATGGACGTGATGATCTTGTGGACTTAACACCGTAGGCATACTCCGGATCTGGTACTGGTGCTAAGTTAGGACACAATCGATATCGGAGGCAACAAAGACATGATTATCATTGGTCAGGACCGAGAAGTTTGCTCAGAGGTAATATGGACATGGCAAACTTGGCTGGAGTGGTGCATTGAAGAGACAGTCCAAAGGTAATTATGGATATGAACCAGCTCCCAGAAAGATACGATGTAGTTTGGTAATAGAGGAGTACAAGTCTAATTTAGACGTAGTATATTTTGTGGAACTTGCCATTGATAGGCATCATAAGCAAGTCACCATTGGGTTTTGCTAGCCGTTAGGCGCCGTTGGAGAATACTGTTTCCACAATGAATGGGCCCTCCCATTTTGGTTAAAATTTGTCGTCCATTTTGTGAGTCATAACCATCGATCTTCTTACTACTAAGACTAGGTCACCCACTTGGAAAATTCTCTATTTTACCATTTTATTGAAGGCTCCAGAGAGACGCGCTTGATACAGTTTGATGCATTGTTAAGCTAAGAGCCATTTTTCGTCGTGTGGTTCCAACTCCTGTAACCGTCGACGGTAATTAACATCCGTGGTTAGCCAGTTGGAGAGATCCACACATAATGAGGGGATCTAGATCTCGAGCGGGAGGACCGCTTCGCTTTCGTAGACCAGAGAGAATGACGTATTGCCAGTAGCTGTCCGGATAGTTGTACGATAGTCCCAGAGAAATTCATCCAGCTTCTTGTTCCAGTCGTATTTACTGAAAGACACTAATTTCTTGAGGAGCTTGATGATGGTTTTGTTAAATGCTTCTGCCAGACCATTTGCTGCAGAGTTGTAGTCCGTAAAGGCTACATTTTTTATTCGATTCTTGTCATAAAATCGATAGAAGGCATAACTTGCAAATTGTGGACCATTGTCGTGGATGATCCTCGAGGCAAGCCGAAGTGATATATGTTGTGATGCTTGATGAAGCTGATCATATTTGATGTCTTTACTTTGGCGAGTGGAACAACTTCCATCTACTTGGAGAAGTAATCGGTGATGACAAGGATAAACCGATACCCTTTAGACGAAGGTGGGCTTATCGGTCCGATGATGTCCATCCCCCATGCTTTGAACGGCCAAGATGCTACCGTTGGGTGTAGGAACTCTGAGGGCTGGTGGATGAAGTCTTCTTGGATCTGGCATGTCTAGCATTTCCTCATGTAATCAACAACATCTGCTACCATCGTAGGCCAGTAGTAGCCTATTCTCTGAAGACGGTCTTGTAGCTTCCGACCGGGTTAAAGCGCCCCGCAGACGCCGTCGTAAGATTCGCGAAGGGCTTGTTTTGCCTTTGTGTTCGACAAGCATCATAGCAGAAGGCTTTCATAGGACCGACTATACAATATTTTGTCTTTGTGTCATAATAAAATTGAGGGAGCGTCTCCTGATTGAAATGACCTCCTTCGGGTTCTCGGGAAAATTTCCATAGATTGTATAGTCAATGAATGAAAGCCTCTAATCCTGAGTATCGATGTCGACCTCCGCTACATAGCTGAGGCACAAGCATAGGTTGCTCTTGGGCCAGACCATCTCTTAGCTGATCATGTTAATTAGCTGATGGGTATTGTTTAGTATCGCCCAGGAAGCAGTGAGGTAGGCTAAGGTGTCAGCCTCAATGTTTTACAACCGAGAGACATTCTCTTTGAAGAATATCTTAAAAGTTACGATAATGCCAAGCACAGCTTGATGGTTGGGGATCAAATCTTTGTTTTGGAATTCATACTCGCCCCGGACCTGTTTGACTATTAGCTGAGAATCACTGTAAGCCTCCAGGTATTCTACTCTAACTTGTTTAGCAAGTTGAAGCCCGATGATTAAGGCATTGTACTCTGCCACATTATTGGAACACGGCTCTGTGAGAGATTAGGCATGACTGATAACGAGGCCGTATTAGGAGATCAACACTATTCTGACCCCAGCGATGATGCCACCTTTGGGCCCTACTCTTAAAGTGCCATCAAAGAACATTAACTAAACAGCTTCGTATACAGTGACGTTGGAGTCCGCCGCCTTGTCTGTAATCTTCTCATAGAGCTTCGAGATTTCTGACCCTGGGTGGGCTGCCAAAAAGTCAGCCAGTGCTTGACCCTTGACGTCCTTCTATTGGACGAACACCATATTATATGGAGATAATAGAATTCACCAGGTAGCCAAGCGGGAACTGAGTGCCCCTGGTTTGGTCATGAGGACCTTAAAGGGGTTGACTTGCGAGATTACATGAATGGCCACATAATGTCAAGTTTTTTGAATAACGAATACTAAAGCAAGGCACTCCTTCTCAATGGCGGTGTACCTATGCTCCGTGCTGACCATCATCCGGCTAAGGTAGTATATGCATGCTCATGGCCAGCATCACTATTTTGGGCTAACAGGGCACCGAGAGAGTGCTTTGTCATGCATACATAGAGCAGGAAAGGCTTTCCTATAACCGGGGCTACCAGCACAAGAGGGTTTGATAGGTATTCCTTGATGTCATCAAACGCGCGTTGGCATTTTTCATCCCAGACAAAGGAGACACCTTTCTTCATGAGCTGGGTGAACGGCCGACAGCCTCCAGAGAGGTTTGATATGAACCTCCTAATATATGTCAGCCTCCCTTGAAAGCCGCAGAGTTCTCGGAGGTTCTTTGGCGGGCTTATCTCTAGGATAGCCTTGGTCTTGTCGGGGTTTATGTGAATACCCCGGGAAGTGATGACGAAACCCAGGAATATGTCGCTAGAGACTCCCATAAAGGACTTGGTAGGGTTCATCTTGAGGCGGTGTGTGCGCATTAAGTCGAACACAGTCCTCAAGTCTTAGAGGTGATCATTTTTAGAGCAACTCTTGATGACGATATCGTCGACGTAGCATTCCACCGTCTAGCGCAGATGTTCATAAAAAATGGTGCTCATATCTCGCTTGTTTGTAGCACCTATGTTCTTTAGACCAAAAGGTATGACCGTGTAGCAGTATACACCTATTGGGGTCCAGAATGATGTATGCTTCTCGTCGTCAAGAAATATCTTGATTTGGTTGTAGCATGAGAAGCCATCCATTAAGTACATGTGCTCGAAGCCACAGGTATTGTCGATCATTATTTTGGTGATCGAAAAGGGGAATTCGTTCTTAGGACATGCTACGTTCAGACCACGGAAGTCGATCGAGATTTGAATCTTTCCATTCTTCTTAACGACAGGCACTTTGTTGGCTACCCAGTCAGGATGTTGTTCTTCGCAGATGAAGCCACTAGTTATCAGCTTGTTAACTTCAGCTTCGATAGAATTCATTATGTCCGGCCGAAACCGTCGTTGCTATTGCTTGACCGGTTTGGCGTTCGGCAAAATATTGAGTTTGTGGACTGCGATTTAAGGTCTAGCCCTGGCATGTCTTCATAACTCCAGGCAAAGACATGATGTATTCCCTAACGAGTTGCAGTAGGGATTCTCGATCTTCTTCGGGCAGACTTTTGCTAATGAAGATAGGTTTGGGGGAGGATTCGTCCCCCAGATTGACTTGTACGACTTTATCCTTGGTAGGAGGTTCTCGTTATTTGAACCGCATCTCCCATTGTGCGTCTAGGTATTGGGTCCATGGTTCTACTTTAAGGAGTTCCTTTGGATCTCTATCGTCTTCCTCAGGGTCAGCTGATACCATATTGGCAGACAATATTTGCTTGAGCATCTCCCCGATACTGACGTCGGAGTCCCAAGCGGAAGATTGCAAAGAGTGGGAGTGAACCTCATCTTCTTCATCTGAACCTTAGGTGGTTGTGGGAGGCGTTATGTACCCTAAGCCATGATTAATTTTATGGTAGTAATCATCGGGCTTGCTTGCGTGAGCAGGTAGACGCAGGGGCAGCGTCGGCCCTTGCCGTAGTTTAAACTCTATTATTTTTAAGGTCATAACCCATATTCTGGATGATATGTTTGGCTTGACCGCTAAATCGGTAGAGTTGTATTTTTTCGGTGTCGGATTCTAGCTCTTGTTCCTCCGGGGTGAAGGACCGGGGGCATTCAACCCTGCCGAAAATGACAAGTTTATCCACCCTTCTCCTTGTTGGAACCGTGAAGTAGGAACCTTAACTAGGGTGGATCTAGTTTATTGCATAGGTGGTAGTCACATGTGTTCGTGTTATGACCCACACCCGATATAGGGCATGAGTAGTGAACAACATCGGGCCTACGCCGCAGTATTGGTGGTAGAATAATATTTAGGTAAACTATCTAACTAGCAATAATGATCATCAAGATATATAAAATCCATCAATGAAATATGAATACTCAATCACAAGTCTATAAGATGGAACAACGCACAAAATAATATAAAGAACTAAAGAGTGAAGTACAACTCTCAAGACAAAAATGTCACGCCCCAGTTCCAAATATAAGGAACTGAGCCACGTAGCATTAGCCAACTGGTACACTTCGACATGCATCCCAATCTAATGGACCCGACGGAGTGTACCTAAGTTGTATAATACAATAATAAAATCCAACATATAAAATATAAGCTGTGTAACTAAATCTCATCCACAGATATATGAATATGAAACACATAGAGAAATCAAGTCTACTAATGTGCAGAAAGAAAATAAGTCTAGAAATGTATCATGATACAATACGGATAGAGTCATACGGGAATAAACCCGCTAATACAAATACTTAATAAAAGGAAGTAGTAAGATAACTAGGGCCGATATCTGCTAACTAGATAATGATATCAGACCCAGGGTAAAGTCACTACCAGTGATTAATCGAAGTCCTCGGGAAGGATCTCGTCCTCTATAATAAGTCCTGCTCCTGGATATACACCCGGTCCGTACTCCTCCGGGTAGTCCTCATCGCCTATGCCTGGAAGGGAACCAGGTACTCAGAGGGATGTAACAAGGTACAAAAATAGCATGCTATAGTAAAACATAAAGGAAACAAGTGATATGCTGGTGTAATCTAGAATAACCACCTAAGTGAGACACAACTTGAAGACAACATTCGATAAGTAGGCTTTCCAAATATAAATTCGTAGCTCCGAGGCATAGAAAGACACGGTGCGTACCGTAGCTCCGAGCACAAAGCTACACGGGTAATACTATGACTCCGGATACAGGATATATATATATATATAGCGCATGTGAAGTAGCCCAAGCGTCTAGTAATTGTCTTCCACTCCCAATGCAGTCAACGAGATGCATTCGCTGCTCGCTGAGCCTGAACCTCTATCTAATAGTCTCGTTATACTGAAGTATATAGCACCAATCATGATCCTATAGTCATTCCAGGTTCCGGTCAAGCTGACACTATCAAGATACAGGAAGTCTGGCACGATGACAGTGACTGATTGTGTCCTAGGATTCCGATGTAACTAAGTAGGTACATCAAAGTATCGAGAAATGTCCAACAATCGATATTAGACGTTACTGACACTACTATAAATTATAGGATTAGCGACATTTTTAGCGACGTCAAAGTAAAACATCGCTAATATTAAGATATTAGCGACTCCAAAGAATAACATCGCTATAAGTCGTTGTTTAGCGACATATAGCGACATTTATTGACTGCAATATAGTTTTTTAAAAGAATAGTGGCTATAAGTTTATTTTAGGTCGCTAAACATCGCTGAGTTATATGATTAACAACGTTTAGCGACGTATTTAGCGACGTTAATCTTTTAAATATATAGTGACGTATTTAACGACGTCTATAATGTCACTAAATATTTTTATTAGCGACGTCATAAGTTAGCATCGCTAAACGTTGCTAATTTATTTCATTTAGGGATGACGAATTCCTCTTCCCCCCATTTCCTTCGATCTCTCCCAAATTTTTAAACCCCCCTCCGTCGCGTCCGGTTTTCCTCCTCCCTTCGGCGTCCCCTCCTCCCTCCCGGTGCCCCACCTCGGCGACCCCCCTTGTCACTACCATATCCTGAAAATAGGGGTATTTTTGTTATTTTATATATTATAGGTATTGTGTGTATTTATTTTAAATAATTGCATGATAAGTATATATATATGTGTATTATATATAGTGTTCATTAATGCATGAGTTAGTAGACTAGACCTAGATGCCCACTAGATGGACCCCTGACCGAAATATAGTGTTATGGATTTAATTTGTAATTTTTGGATTAATTATTTAGGGTTATAATTAATTACCGTAATTTTATTTAATTGTTGTGCCTTACCGTTGCTTCGATATTTGGAACGCTACACTAGCCATTGCCTTCCAACAAACTTCACACCCTTGTCCTAGACGTGCCCGCCTTCCATTCGGACCCTTGTGTAACTCATAAATATTCTATATTGTGCTTCATTTTAGTCGCACAATATTTTTTGTGGATGTTTATATTTAATTCGATATAAATTTAACTTTGTATCCTTGTGCGTTCCAATCGAAATTGGAGACACAATCTTGACCCGTTTTGTGCAAACCAAATTATGAAAATATTCTACTCTGAGTTCTCTACGTCCATGACACTTGTGTCCCACCTAATTTTAATCCAATGTACTTCCAATTAATTTTAGAACACCTATTGCATTAATTTTAATTAAATTGATGCAAGGACCCAACTTGACCCAAAATTAGACCCAACACCAAACTGAACCCCCATTCACACCCTCAAGCCTCATACTAAACACCAAACATCCCTTTCATCCAATACATCACACCAAACATGGTATTTTCCCTCATTAAATCCCAAAACTCACTTATGTGCAATTTTTTAATTGTTGGGGGCTTATTTGCAAAAATACAATAATGTGTCACCATCCTATTGGTCAAGACCCATAAAGAAATTAACCCCCTCCCTTTGACCGTTCAACCCTCTCCCTCTCTCCTCCTTTTTGTTTGTATTTTACTCCTTCATATTGAATATAGGCCACCCATTCAAATGGAGCCATCCTCACCACACACACCTCCTAGGGATTAGGGCCGGCCAAGCCTTGGGATGGGGTTTGCATTGGAAAAAGGGTTGAGGGATTATATATATATATATATATATATATATATAATCCCTCAACCCTTTTTCCAATGCAAACCCCATCCCAAGGCTTGGCCAGCCCTAATCCCTAGGAGGTCAATATCAACCCTCTCTATCCTACATGCAAACAACCTCTCCATTAAACATCATCACCTCCACCTACATTAAAAACCCTAACTCAACTCTATTATTCATCTTCTCCCTCACATCTCCCTCTTCCCCGACCCTCCACCGGAGTTGCCAAGTCCGGCCACCCCCTTCCTGTTCATCTCCTTCCTCCCCACCTCGCCAACCCGTCCAACCATCTCCTCCCTCGAACCCGCCTGAGCCCGGAGCTCCGCCTGCACCTCGCCATCCCGACCGCCTGCACTCTCCCAATCGACCTCCCAGTCAGTCCTCCGTTGGCCTCCTCACCGACTTTATCTTCCCGAGCAACACAGCAACATCCCGACCTTCTCCTCCACCGGATGGCCATGAACCCGACTTTCCAGCCACCACCACCGTTTACCTCATCTCCCCCAATGCCTCACCCTGACTTGACTTCCCCTCGTCGACCGGAGCCCACCCCGCTTGTAGCGCCCCGTTCTTCCGGTGTGGAGAGCGCGGCTAAGAAACACAAGTCGGTATCGTTCGATCGGGATAGATTGAATTAAGAACTCGTCCTCGTTATGGATTTGTTTCTTCGGAATCGATTCCCATATTCAGTGGACTGCGCCCCAAGGATCGGCTTAGCGGCAGAGTCAGGAGGGACCTCTCCGCTGCTATCTTTTATTGCCTCGGTTTTCGATGTCGCTTGTTGCTTGCGTGCTTTGAGTTGGTTTTGGGATTTGCTTGTTTTTCTTGAACGGTTTTGATGGTTTTCATTATTTTCGTTCATTGACTTGCACTTCTATTCCGAGATTGGAAAGAGAGGAAGAAGTATTAATCGAGCTGTTCGTGTGCAGGTGAACGAGCAGTAGGCGGCTTGCGAGCGGAGTCGTGAAGCACCTCTTTCCTTCTTCTTTCCAAAATCTAAGTGAGTGGCTACCAACCCGATTAGCTAGCCCTGCTTCCAAGCTTCACTCCTTTGCCCCGATCAAACGATACCAAATAATAATAAAAGAAACCAAGATAAAAGAGAATAGACTTGGTTATTACTGCTTGTCAATCAAACTCGTGAACGGTTACCTACTTGCATGCTCGTTCGTTCGGGATATACATCATATGCATCAATTTTAGTTAGAATATATCTTCTTCTATAATTGTGCTATCAATGCATCATATCTATGCATTCCTCATGTTGCCTCTACTGCGTAAATGGATAACTTAACTAAACATCGTGTGTTCGATCATGGACAACTTATGCATAAGGGTATAAGTTCTGCGGACGGTCGCTGGGGCACTGGCACCGATCCGATCCGGACGGAACTTCGTGTATAGTCATCATGTGCGGACTGGATGGCTTGCAACGCATCATGTGTTTATCGTGTATCCATTATGAGCTCTCGTTGCATGCTATCCTAGTCCATGACTAGTCCAAAATGGCTACCAAGCCAGTGATCACCTATGGCATAGTCATCATGTGTGGACTGGACGGCTTGCAATGCCTCGTGTGTTTATCGTTGCATCCTATCCTTGTCCATGACAATTTTTGCCTTGTATATTTAAACCTGTTGCAAACTAACTTGTGTCTTCGTGGCAGGGAAGGCAGGATAAGTATTGTGCAGGTAATTCAGACGGTCAGGTAAAAATCTACCTAACGGTGGCACGTTCATGTCAGTAAATTCTATATGCTGCTTACTTGTAAATGAACTAAGGCAAGATAGAAACCCATAAAATATGCATGCTTCACTAAACAACATGTTGATTGGTATAGTTCGGCTAGCTCACCTTCACCAGCATGTTTCGATATGCTGACCCTCGTTGAAACAGGTTCTCCGTACCAAGGCGAACCGAGCGAGGAGCCGAAGTCGTCTTCCCGATCCAGTCCAGCTGTTGGCGCATCTTCACCGTGCCCCTTGAAGCCTTTTGAACCAGAAGCTTGCAACTCTTCATACACAAATGCAGCTTCGTGGCAAAGCCGTCCTCCAGCCTGGAGGTCTATATCTTTTGAAGTTTAGTAAAGGGATATAATGTACAGGACTGCTATCTCATTTTGAGTCATCTCTTTTGTAAGCCGTTCGGCATATTAGCTGACTCGTTCAAGAGTTTGTAATAGATGTTCATTATCAATAAAGAGAACTTTTCTATGTTTCAAATCTGTGTTTCAATTTATCTGCGTACTCTAAATATGTGCTTGCTATGCAAATTATTAAAGCCTTGTGCGGGCGCAACTCCAGGCCCGCACGGCGGTCACGATTCGGGGGACGCCTCAAACGATTCTACGGAATCGGGTAGTAACATAGTGGTATCAGAGCACAGATTCAAGTTCCTTAGACTTTGTGCTGGAAAAGTTCCTTTAACGATCAAATTCTTGTGCGAACTCTTGAACTCGCTAGGACAAAAAATAAGATACGTTCATGCAATAAGTCCATAATACATTATGATCCTAATGTAATTTACTTTCTTTTGAAGGAATGGATCCAGCGCAATCTGCAGTGCAAGCACCGAACGAAACACAAGAAAGCAGTTCGGGCACTTCGGGAAGCTCTCGAAGCCAACGAGGCATGTCTCAAGTCGACCCGCTTGAGCGGGTGCTACAAATGCTAGAAACACAACGACAAAGAGATGATGCTCGCCAAGCCAAGCTCGAGAGCAATTTAGAGATCCGATTCTCAGTCCAACAGAAGTAGGTAGATGCCCTACAACAAATCATTCAGACTTTGGCTGCCAACCATTCTGCAGCAACAGCAACGACTCCGGTGGAACAGTCCGTGCTTGAAGTGGAGACGCCTCAAATCCCAAGGCCGAGGGACGTGATTGCCTTCAACTTGGGCCATTTCAAGAAAGTCTGCAACACCCCCATTCAACGGGACTGCGGATCCAGTGGTAGCTCTAGATTGGCTAGCAGAACTAAAAGATCACTTCGCTCTGCTAGAGGTCCCCGAAGAGAAGCGCGTCTCCTGCACGCAACTACAGCTCCGCCTCAACGCACACGATTGGTGGGACATGCATCGACGATCTCTCCAATTTGATCACGGAGAGAAGGTGATCTCGTGGACGACCTTTCGTGCCGCGTTCGAAGAGGAGTTTATACCGCCTCCAGTACAACGTCAAATAGAAAATGATTTCGTGCAACTAAGGCAGGGCAGTATGACAGTGAAGCAGTACTCCGCCGAATTCAACCGACTCTCCAAATTCGCTAGGGCCTATTTACCTGATGCAGCGAGTCGAGCCAGAAGGTTTGAAGGTGGACTACGCCCTGCCATCCATTCGCACATGGTCAATAATCAATATGGAACAATGCGTGAAGTCATGAATCACGCCCTATCTCTCGAACCGCAGTATCCTCACGTTTCCACCGGCGCTGTGCATACCTACAATCACAAACACCAAGGCAACGATAGAGGAAACACCGCTGCAAAGCGTCCTAACCACGGCGGTCCCCGGAGAGAAAATCAAGAATGGTGTAACTTCTGTAAGAAATCTGGGCACACCATTAATCAATGTCGTAAGAGACTTGGGTTATGTCTTGCTTGTGGCAATCTAGGCCATGCCATAAATTCCTGCCCGAACCTTCCTGATCGTCGTCCTCGACGAGATAATCCTTAACGGTAAGCATTGTTCTTAAGTTTCGGGACGAAACTTCCAATTGGTTGGGTAGGATGTAGCGCCCCGTTCTCCCGGTGTGGAGAGCGCGGCTAAGAAACACAAGTCGGTATCGTTCGATCGGGATAGATTGAATTAAGAACTCGTCCTCGTTATGGATTTGTTTCTTCGGAATCAATTCCCATATTCAGTGGACTGCGCCCCAAGGATCGACTTAGCGGCAGAGTCAGGAGGGACCTCTCCGCTGCTATCTTTTATTGCCTCGGTTTTCGATGTCGCTTATTGCTTGCGTGCTTTGAGTTGGTTTTGGGATTTGCTTGTTTTCCTTGAACGGTTTCGATGGTTTTCATTATTTTCGTTCATTGACTTGCACTTCTATTCCGAGATTGGAAAGAGAGGAAGAAGTATTAATCGAGCTGTTCGTGTGCAGGTGAACGAGCAGTAGGCGGCTTGCGAGCGGAGTCGTGAAGCGCCTCTTTCCTTCTTCTTTCCAAATCTAAGTGAGTGGCTACCAACCCGATTAGCTAGCCCTGCTTCCAAGCTTCACTCCTTTGCCCCGATCAAACGATACCAAATAATAATAAAAGAAACCAAGATAAAAGAGAATAGACTTGGTTATTACTGCTTGTCAATCAAACTCGTGAACGGTTACCTACTTGCATGCTTGTTCGTTCGGGATATTCATCATATGCATCAATTTTAGTTAGAATATATCTTCTTCTATAATTGTGCTATCAATGCATCATATCTATGCATTCCTCGTGTTGCCTCTACTGCGTGAATGGATAACTTAACTAAACATCGTGTGTTCGATCATGGACAACTTGTGCACAAGGGTATAAGTTCTGCGGACGGTCGCTGGGGCACTGGCACCGATCCGATCTGGGCGAAACTTCGTGTGTAGTCATCGTGTGCGGACTGGATGGCTTGTAACGCATCATGTGTTTATCGTGTATCCATTATGAACTCTCGTTGCATGCTATCCTAGTCCATGACTAGTCCAAAATGGCTACCAAGCCAGTGATCACCTGTGGCATAGTCATCGTGTGCGGACTGGACGGCTTGCAACGCCTTGTGTGTTTATCGTTGCATCTGTCATGCCCCAGTCCCAAAATACCGTGGGACCAGATACGTGGCAATGGCCAGCAGTACGCACCGATGGACAAACCCAAACTATTGGATCCATCAGGGCATACTTAAGCTGTAAATAAAGTCTACGACAATCAGGGCACACTAATCTCATCCACACAAGATGTAAAATATGATCCACAGAATAAATAAGGAATGTAAATCATCAGTTAGTCTCACAAAGTACTTCGGGGAACAACCCGATAAATATCTAGTACAATGGTTCAACCGACCAGAATAAATGACTGAAATAAATAAATAAATACTGAGCATGAAACATGGATGCTCAGGAAAAATCTTTGGCTAACACCTCGTCCTCGAATGATGGTACAGCTCCTGGTTCAGCTCCTGCGGCGGTCCCGTATACCTCGGGATAGATCTCGTCTGCAAATCCTGGGGACATAATCCATATCCAGGTCCTCAGGGGACATAGCAAGGTACAGGAAATAATACAAGCCAGAATATAAACAGTGCAGCAAATAATGAGATAAACAAGGTAAGTATGTAACATCTGTATAAAATGCAAGAGAGAATATCAATAGTACTCAGGTTGAAACAACTATAAGCTCTGTGTAGGGGAGCCGGTAGCAGTGGTGTCAAGAGGTGGTCTAGCTCAGCGGGATACTGAGTAGCCGGCATAACATAATCAACCTGTAGCCTATGAATCTATCCAGCAATAGATGGAACAATAAGGGAATACTAAAATAACCAGCTAAGTGATATGCAAGATGAGAGCAGCACTAGAACTCAGGCTGAAGCATACTACCAGCTCTGTGTCGGGGAGCCGGTAGCAACAGTAATAATGAGTAATGGGCCAAGCTCGGGCTTCAGAGTCTTGTGCCTCACAATAGTAGGGGTGTATATATATGATCAGCCTGTAGTCTGTGTGTCTCTCCCCACCCAATGTAACCACACATATCATGACCATAACGTCTCATGTCCATGTCAGCGGGATCATAACTAATGCACAAGTCATAATGTATCTAGACTATAGTATCTCTATAAGTCCTGTATCCTATACAGAATCACCACGAATATCTCGGGAAGATCCTGTCTTATGAACAGTGTCCAGTGTCCTGGGTTATAGTGTACTTGGTAAGACAAGTACGAGAAGATATAGTGTCATGTATGTCCATCTCTAGATGACAATACCCAACACCGCGTACGATGTTGGCACCCGAAAAGCGTGCCAGGGTCAAAGGTCTCCAAATTCTGCAAACTCAGTGTCTACAAGTCAGGAACGATGATACGAACCCAACAGAACTTCCAGAATTGGATTCCGATGAGCCGTTCACAAAATTACCCATCAAGTGGAGCCTGTGGGGCCCACGATACGCGATTTTGTCAACATCCTCAGAATCGGACCAAACTTGGCTCACAGGACCAACGTATTGCTACAAGTCCGATGGTGCAAGTTCCGTCTCAATCTGACGTATGTACACAAAGTTACAGTATGTTCCAGAAAGGTCGAATACGGGGTGTCGTCGGCGGATACGCGTTGACTCCGGTGTGCACGCACATCCGAATCGACTTCGGCAAAATTCCACACGACCGTATCAAAGTCGCGCATGGTTTGGTAGAGACCGCGTGCGACCAAGTCATCCCGTTTGGCGAGGCGCACTCAATTTCGAGGTGAAGCGGGGTATTATTTTTCCTGTTTTTGGATCGCGGTGCACGACCACCACAGGACGCGATGCACCGAGCGAGTTACACGGGCACCGAAAGGGTTATACAGTCTACACATAGCATCTGACGGAATTGAAAACGGAGTTAAGAGTGAGAGAAAATGATACCTGAACAGGCCCCGTGAATGCTGAATTCCCTTGTGTCCGAGGATCAACTTTCGTGTCCTGGTCACTGTTGGTCGACGAGTCGGCTCTACACCCGATCCGTGTCCGGGCTGGGTTTGTGTCCAGAGACAGTGGGATCGGACTCACTGACGGGGGGGCGGCTCGGCTTAGGCGTCCGGGCTGTTGGTCGGCATCGGTGGAGTCGACGGGGGAAAAGTCGAGGGCTGTGGGTTCGATGGGGTGGCGATGGTGATGAGCTGTGCTTAAGGCAGAGGGACGGTGGAGATTAGGGCGGCTGAGGCATCGTCGGTTCTCGGCTAGGGCGGTGATGGTGGAGATGGTGATGGTGATGAGCTATGCGGTGAAGGGGGTGATTGCTGGAGGGACGACGGAGTCGAGGTGGTGATGGTCGGGCGGTTGGAGAGTCTGCGGGCGGTGGTCGACGACTGGGGGGACGGGTAGGACAAGGAGAAGACGTCGGCTGCCTAGGGTTCAGGCAAGGGGAAATCATCGACTGCGGCGGAGATGGGAATTAGGGTTTAGCGGCGGAGGGCACGGACGCCGAGGGTTTATATATAAGGGTGAACAGTAAATCCGGTTGGGGGATCCGACTAGGGTTTCAATACGGGTTTCGGGTCCGAGTCGGGTTTGACTCGGATCCGACCCAACCCGACCCGTTATGACTGGGCTTGGTTTGGTTCAGCGGTTTGTTTGGTTTAAATTGGTCTGGTTGGGTTCGGTTCACTTCTCCAATAGTTTTTAAGGCTTAAAACTCGCTTCCGGAGTCCAAATAATTCACCGAAAAATACCACATGACCGGTGTTCCATTTTACACCCTAAAATATTATTTCCATAATATTTTAATACCAGTTAGCCATACTTAAAATTCTTTAAATCACAATCCCCTTTGCTTTAACTTCCAGAAAATACCAAAAATTTGTAATAACTCATTTTGAAAAATTATTTTCAAAAAAAAATCAGGGTGTTTTCAATCTTCCCTCCTTAAAAGGATTGCGTCCTCGCAATCAAAGAATAAGCTGCCAAAAGAATGAATTATGGAATTACAAGGTTGCTTAGCTTACAACTGTCTCCTCAAACAAGTGGGGGTATCGCTGGCGCATACTATCTTCTCGTTCCCAAGTCAATTCTCCAGGAGAATGATGTTTCCATGCTACACGAACTAGTCTGATTGTCTGTTCCCGTAATGTCTTCTCGCTGACGTCGAGGATGCCCACTGGTTGTTCTTCATATCTCAAGCTTGGGCCTACTGCGATTTCTGAATGATCGACTACGTGACTTGGGTCGGTCACGTACCTGCGCAGCTGTAAGACGTGGAATACGTCATGCACTCCCTCTAAGGACGGAGGTAATACAAGACGATAAGCCACCTCACCAACGCGTTCTAGAATGTCAAATGGCCCAATATACCTTGGGCTCAACTTGCCCCTGCTTCCGAATCTGATAGTACCACGAGTGGGCGAAATCCTTAAGAACACATGCTCACCTTCTTTAAACTCTAGGGGACGTCTGTGCGTATCTGCCCAATGTTTCTGTCTGTCCTGAGCTGCTCGAAGATGATCCTGAATCTGTTTTACCTTTTTCACTGTCTGCGTTACCAATTCTGGACCCAGTATTTGACGTTCACCAACGTCACTCCAACATATAGGCGATCTGCACTTCCTTTCGTATAAAGCTTTAAATGGTGTCATCTGGATGCTGGCCTGATAACTGTTGTTGTAGGAGAACTCTACTAAGTGCAAATGATCTTCCCAAGATCCTCCGAAGTCTAGCATACAAGATCGCAACATGTCCTCCAATATCTGAATGGTGCACTCCGATTGTCCATCTGTCTGCGGGTGGTATGCCGTACTGAATTTGAGTCTGGTGCCCAGACTCTCTTACATGCTTCTCCAGAAATGAGAGGTAAACCTCGAATCTCGATCCGATATAATACTAATAGGCACTCCATGTAATTTGACGATTTATCGCATATACATGTCGGCTAGTACCTCTGTGGACTGTCCAACTCTAAATGGCAAGAAGTGTGCCGATTTAGTGAGTTTATCCACGATAACCCAAACTGCATCTCTACCGCTGGGGCTCCTTGGAAATCCTGTGACAAAATCCATCGTGATATGCTCCCACTTCCATTCCGATATAGGAAGCGGCTGTAACATACCTGCAGTCCTCTGATGTTCGGCCTTTACCTGCTGACAGACTAAGCATTTGGCCACAAATCTCGCAATCTCTTTTTTTATTCCGTGCCACCAGTAATACTGTCTCAAGTCTCGATACATCTTGGTTCCTCCTAGGTGAACAGAGTACATAGAGCTATGTGCTTCCGTCATTAACTCCTGTCTCAATTCTCCATTTGGAACATACAGGCGATTTTCGAACCTCAATGTCCCGTCTTCGTGAATGCGAAGTCCTGTCTACATGCCCGCTTTTGTCCTCTCTTTGAGTCTTCGGAATCTAGCATCGGTGGGCAATGCCTCTTTAATCTTCTCCAAGAGTGATGACTGAATCTCAAGATTAGCCATCAAGCCATTTTGTCCCGGTAACACAACCTCTATCTGAAGCTCCTGTAGATCCTTCAACAACTCAGGCTGCATTGTCAAGAAATAAGCCGTAGGCTTTCTGCTGAGCGCATCTGCAACGACATTCGCCTTTTCCGGATGATACTGTAGATCGATGTTAAAATCTACCATCAATTCCAGCCAGCGCCTCTGCCTCATGTTAAGTTCCTTCTGAGTATACACATACTTCAGACTTTTGTGATCTGTAAAGATGTCTACTTTCTCCCCATAAAGGTAGTGCCTCCATATCTTCAATGCAAATATAACTGCTGCTAACTCCAGATCATGTGTTGGGTAGTTCTTCTCATGAATCTTTAACTGTCTCGATGCATAAGCAATGACTTTGCCATGTTGCATCAAAACACATCCTAGTCCACTGCCTGATGCATCACTGTAAACGACAAAACCTCCTGACCCTGAAGGAAGAGTCAAGATAGGTGCTGTTGTTAATCTTCTCTTTAATTCTTCGAAGGCCTTCTGGCAGTCTTCTGTCCATATAAACTCCTGGTCCTTTCGGGTCAGCTTCGTCATCGGTTCTGCAATCTTCGAGAAATTTTCTACAAACCTTCGGTAATATCCCGCAAGTCCGAGAAAACTTCTCACCTCTGCAACTGATGTAGGTGTAGGCCAAGTCTCTATAGCCGCAACTTTTTTCGGATCCACTGAAAGTCCTTCTCCTGAGATGATGTGTCCCAAGAAAGGTACTTTGTCCATACATAACTCACACTTACTAAGTTTGGCATATAACTTCTCTTGTCTCAAGGTCTCTAACACGATCCTGAGATGCTCCTCGTGCTCTTCGTGGTTCTTGGAATATATGAGAATGTCGTCAATGAACACCACCATGAATTTATCCAAGAACTGATGAAAGACTCTGTTCATTAAGCTCATAAACACTGCTGGCACATTGGTTAAACCAAACGGCATCACCAAGAACTCATAATGTCCATACTTGGTCCTGAATGCAGTCTTCGGGATGTCTTCCTTCCTTACTTTGATCTGATGATAGCCGGATCGAAGGTTAATCTTCGAGAATACCCTTGCACCACTCAACTGATCAAATAGATCATCAACGTGTGGTAAGGGGTACCTATTCTTGATAGTCACAGCATTCAGTGCCCTGTAGTCAATGCATAACCGTACCGTTCCATCTTTCTTTGGCACAAATAATATGGGTGCTCCCCAAAGTGAAATACTGGGCCGAATGAAACCCTTATCCAGAAGGTCATCTACCTGTTCTTTCAACTCCACTAACTCTTTAGGTGCTAGCCGATATACTGATGAAGTGATAGGCTCTGCTCCTGGAGTTAAGTCTATGGTGAATTCTATTTTCCGATCAGGCGGTAAACCTGGAAGATCATCGAGAAATACATCCATAAATTCTGATATGACTCTTGGGTAACCTGTCTCCTCTTCTACCGATAGTACCCTAAGAGTAGGCTGAACTCCTTGCTCTACTGCTCCTCGGAGAAACTCGAATTCCGGATGCCCTGGCGGTCTAAATATAACCTGCCCAAGTCGGCAATCAAGAGTCGCATAGTACTGACTTAACCAGTCCATACCAAGTATGACATCATAATTCGGCATAGAAAATATCAGGAATTGAGCTCGCATCTCTCGGCCACAAACTACTACAGAACATGATCTACAAACGTCACTAACCGGAATAATTCCACCTCCCGTAAGAATTCTCTTCATCTTCGGAAGGGGTGCGGTAGCTACTCTATGGGTGGCTACAAAGCTTGCTGCTATAAATGAATTCGAGGCTCCAGAATCAAATAATGCTACATCTGGTAATGAAGCTACTAAAATAGTACCTGCGATGACCTCGCCTGTTGTAGCCTCCTCCTCAACAGCTAAAGTGAATGCCTGGCCTCGTCCCTGAGCTTGGCCTCTCTACTGCTGAGCCTGCTGAAAGAGAGCTGCCTATGGTGCCAGGGGTGGTCTCTGCTGGTTCCCTCCTGGGGCTGGTGGTCTGACTCCACCAACTCCTGTCTGCTGTGCTCCTACTGCTGGGTAAACTGGTCGCGGTACAGGCAAAGCTAATCTCGGTGCTCCCTCTCTGCGCTCGATGCACTCTCTGGTCTGATGCTGGTTGGAACCGCAAGCTAGGCAGAGTCCCAACTTGCGTCTGCATTCTCTCTCAATGTGACCTATCTTGCCGCAGTGGTGACAAGTAGGGAGAGATATGGCCCTGTGTGCTATCCTCTCTGGCATACTCCTCTGGGTCCGTTTTGCAGAATCCCCATGTGCTGTTCTGGATGGTGCTAAGGTGATAGGCCTCTTCAGGTTCGACTCCCTTCTAGTGACGTGCTCCATGCGTCGTGCTGCTACGAGAACGTCGGTATAAGATGTAGGTACGACCGATCCAATCAATCTCTGAAGCTCGAACTTCAGCCCGTCAAAGAGTTTCTCAGCTTTCTCTTCCTTTGTCGCAATCAAGGTTGGGGCAAAGCGACTGAGGCGAATGAATTCCGCATTGTATTCTTCCACTGTCATACTGCCTTGGATAAGGCGGTGGAACTTGTCTCTGAGCTCTGACCGTGCTACTGCGGGAATGTACATCTTTTTGAAGAGTCTGGAGAACTCTTCCCAGGAGACTTGGTCCTGCCCGAGCCTCATCTCCTCTGCTAACCACCAGTGATGTGCATTCTTCGTTAACTGCGTTCTGACTGCAGTCATCCACTTCTCTCTAGGAAGTTCAGCGGCTTCCAACTGATGCTGAATGTTTGTGAGCCATTCATGAACTTCTGTTGGTCCCTCTTTACCAGAAAAGGTACGAGGCTTGAGTTGACAGAAATCGGTGATAGATCCCGTCGCTGACCTCCTTGCTGGTGGATTTGCCTGCTCCAATACGGATACCAGGCTGGTTCTCAGATACTCTGCCTCCTGGCGATGGGCTTCTTGCTGAATCTGTTGCTGTGCTTGCATCATAGCATACATCATCTGGAACATCTGTTGCCCGTCCATGGCTTGTCCTGGCGGGAAAGCTGGCATCTGGGGAGTGAACTGTGGTGGAGGTGGGATGTCATCTCTCCGGAACCTTGGATTAGGCCGACCGGTTTGATCGCTCTGCGATGCTTGTCCTCCCTTCCCTGGGGTCACTCCGTCTAAATAAGTAACCACAGCGTCGTGTGGCGTATCCAATGGAATCTCGTCTCCGTTCCTGGGATCCATTTCTCTCTGCAATCAAAAGATAAACTGTAAGAACGCACAGAGGAATCAATACAGGATGCAAGTAACAATTTCGAGTTCGATATAGAGTTCATCAATGGGTTAAATAATGGATGAGATCATAGAACTTATCCTATCCTTAGGGCAGGCTGGTTCGGTTCCTAAGTTGAAACCGAACAATTTTGTCGTTGACCTGCATGGGCCACCACAAAAACTATGTCACGCCCCAGTCCCAAAATACCGTCGGACCAGATACGTGGCAATGGCCAGCATTATGCACCGATGGACAAACCCAAACTATTGGATCCATCAGGGCATACTTAAGCTGTAAATAAAGTCTACGACAATCAGGGCACACTAATCTCATCCATACAAGATGTAAAATATGATCCACGGAATAAATAAGGAATGTAAATCATCAGTTAGTCTCACAAAGTACTTCGGGGAACAACCCGATAAATATCTAGTACAATGGTTCAACCGACCAGAATAAATGACTGAAATAAATAAATAAATACTGAGCATGAAACATGGATGCTCAGGAAAAGTCTTCGGCTAACACCTCATCCTCGGATGACGGTACAGCTCCTGGTTCAGCTCCTGCGGCGGTCCCGTATACCTCGGGATAGATCTCGTCTGCAAATCCTGGGGACATAATCCATATCCAGGTCCTCAGGAGACATAGCAAGGTACAGGAAATAATACAAGCCAGAATATAAATAGTGCAGCAAATAATGAGATAAACAAGGTAAGTATGTAACATCTGTATAAAATGCAAGAGAGAATATCAATAGTACTCAGGTTGAAACAACTATAAGCTCTGTGTAGGGGAGCCGGTAGCAGTGGTGTCAAGAGATAGTCTAGCTCAACGGGATACTGAGTAGCCGGCATAACATAATCAACCTGTAGCCTGTGAATCTATCCAGCAATAGATGGAACAATAAGGGAATACTAAAATAACCAGCTAAGTGATATGCAAGATGAGAGCAGCACTAGAACTCAGGCTGAAGCATACTACTAGCTCTGTGTCGGGGAGCCGGTAGCAGCAGTAATTATGAGTAATGGGCCAAGCTCGGGCTTCAGAGTCTTGTGCCTCACAATAGTAGGGGTGTATATATATGATCAGCATGTAGTCTGTGTGTCTCTCCCCACCCAATGTAACCAAGCATATCATGACCATAACGTCTCATGTCCATGTCAGCGGGATCATAACTAATGCACAAGTCATAATGTATCTAGACTATAGTATCTCTATAAGTCCTGTATCCTATACAGAATCACCACGAATATCTCAGGAAGATCCTGTCTCATGAACAGTGTCCAGTGTCCTGGGTCATAGTGTACTTGGTAAGACAAGTACGAGAAGATATAGTGTCACGTATGTCCATCTCTAGATGACAATACCCAACACCGCGTACGATGTTGGCACCCGACTGATAATCAGACGCTAAGTATGTCACACGGTCCTAGGTTAACCATGCACAACAATATAATGAATTAAGAAAATAGGTAACAATACTGCAGAGTTGGCAAGGTACACTTGCCTGATGTTTGAATGTCAACAACTGTCCCTGTAGCAGTGGATCCGGTAGGTGCTACTCCAAAAGATGTAATAAACATCACCAACAGTCTCAGAAGGTATCAAACAGCTAAAAATGCCTGTCCTTACGTCCAATTTGGACACCAGGGCAAAAAGGTCATTTTTGGGCCAAAGCGGGGTCCACCTGTGGGCCACTTTGCACCGAAAAGCGTGCCAGGGTCAAAGGTCTCCAAATTCTGCAAACTCAGTGTCTACAAGTCAGGAACGATGATACGAACCCAACGGAACTTCCAGAATTGGATTCCGATGAGCCGTTCACAAAATCATCCGTCAAGTGGAGCCTGTGGGGCCCACGATACGCGATTTTGTCAACGTCCTCAGAATCGGACCAAACTTGGCTCACAGGACCAACGTATTGCTACGAGTCCGATGGCGTAAGTTCTGTCTCAATCTGACATGTGTACACAAAGTTACAGCATGTTACAGAAAGGTCGGATACGGGGTGTCGTCGGCGGATACGCGTTGACTCCGGTATGCACGCACATCCGAATCGACTTCGGCGAAATCCCACACGACTGTATCAAAGTCGCGCATGGTTTGGTAGAGACCGCGTGCGACCAAGTCATCCCGTTTGGCGGGGCGCACTCAATTCCGGGGTAAAGCGGGGTATTATTTTTCCTGTTTTTGGATCGCGGTGCACGATCACCACAGGATACGATGCACCGAGCGAGTTGCACGAGCACCGAGAGGGTTATACAGTCTACACATAGCATCTGACAGAATTGAAAATGGAGTCACGAGGTGAGAGAAAACGATACCTGAACAGGCCCCGTGAATGCTGAATTCCCTTGTGTCCGAGGATCAACTTTCGTGTCCTGGTCACTGTTGGTCGACGAGTCGGCTCTACACCCGATCCATGTCCGGGCTGGGTTTGTGTCCGGAGACAGTGGGATCGGACTCACTGACGGGGGGGGCAGCTCAGCTTAGGCGTCCGGGCTGTTGGTCGGCGTCGGTGGAGTCGACGGGGGAAAAAGTCGAGGGCTGTGGGTTCGATGGGGTGGCGATGGTGATGAGCTGTGCTTAAGGCGGAGGGACGGTGGAGATTAGGGCGGCTGAGGCATCGTCGGTTCTCGGCTAGGGCGGTGATGGTGGAGATGGTGATGGTGATGAGCTCTATGGTGAAGGGGGTGATTGCTGGAGGGACAGCGGAGTCGAGGTGGTGATGGTCGGGCGGTTGGAGAGTCTGCGGGCGATGGTCGATGACTGGGGGGACGAGTAGGACAAAGAGAAGACGTCGGCTGCCTAGGGTTCAGGCGAGGGGAAATCGTCGACTGCGGCGGAGATGGGAATTAGGGTTTAGCGGCGGAGGGCACGGACGCCGAAGGTTTATATATAAGGGTGAACAGTAAATCCGGTTGGGGGATCCGACTAGGGTTTCAATATGGGTTTCGGGTCCGGGTCGGGTTTGACTCGGATCCGACCTGACCCGACCCGTTATGACTGGGCTTGGTTTGGTTCAGCGGTTTGTTTGGTTTAAATTGGTCTGGTTGGGTTTGGTTCACTTCTCCAATAGTTTTTAAGGCTTAAAACTCGCTTCCGGAGTCCAAATAATTCACCGAAAAATACCACATGACCGGTGTTCCATTTTACACCCTAAAATATTATTTTCATAATATTTTAACACCAGTTAGCCACACTTAAAATTCTTTAAATCATAATCCCCTTTGCTTTAACTTCCAGAAAATACCAAAAATTTGTAATAACTCATTTTCAAAAATTATTTTCAAAAAAAATCAGGGTGTTTACATCATACTATCCTTGTCCATGACTATTTCCGCCTTGTATATTTAAACCTGTTGCAAACTAACTTGTGTCTTCGTGGCAGGAAAGGCAGGGTAAGTATTGTGCAGGTAATTCAGACGGTCAGGTAAAAATCTACCTAACGGTGGCACGTTCATGTCAGTAAATTCTATATGCTGCTTACTTGTAAATAAACTAAGGCAAGATAGAAACCCACAAAATATGCATGCTTCACTAAACAACGTGTTGATTGGTATAGTTCGGCTAGCTCGCCTTCACCAGCATGTTTCGATATGCTGACCCTCGTTGAAACAGGTTCTCCGTACCAAGACGAACCGAGCGAGGAGCCGAAGTCGTCTTCCCGATCCAGTCCAGCTGTTGGCGCATCTTCACCGCGCCCTTTGAAGCCTTTTGAACCAGAAGCTTGCAACTCTTCATACACAAATGCAGCTTCGTGGCAAAGCCGTCCTCCAGCCTGGAGGTCTATATCTTTTGAAGTTTAGTAAAGGGATATAATGTACAGGACTGCTATCTCATTTTGAGTCATCTCTTTTGTAAGCCGTTCGGCATATTAGCTGACTCGTTCAAGAGTTTGTAATAGATGTTCATTATCAATAAAGAGAACTTTTCTATGTTTCAAATCTGTGATTCAATTTATCTGCGTACTCTGAATATGTGCTTGCTATACAAATCATTAAAGCCTTGTGCGGGCGCAACTCCAGGCCCGTACGGCGGTCATGATTCGGGGGATGCCTCAAACGATTCTACGGAATCGGGTAGTGACACCGCTCGCCTGAACCGCTCCTCCTCCCACAATTAACTAAACCGAGCAGCCTCGTCACCACCATCCATCCTCCACCCGACCAGGCACCCGCTGAACTCGCCTGGACGCAGGAGTCGACCGGATCTCGCCTGACTTAACGTCCCCACCTTCTCCTGCTCAACTACAGCATCCTCCCATCCCTCGACTCATCATTATTATCATCGTCATCATCATCTTCGTCACCATCGTCGTCGTTGTCATCATCGTCATCTTCAATATTGCCATCATCGTCGATCTCGTGCCCGTGCACAGGTTTGTACCTGTCTCCCTCCTTCGTGATTTCATGTATGTATGTGTATATGTATTCAAATAGGTATATGTATATATTTGGTAGGTATAGTATATGTATTCCATTAGTATATTTAATAGGTATACAATTGGTATATATATACATATATATATAGTAGATATACTCAATTAATATACATTTGGTATATGTATATTATTCATTGGTATATATATACACCTATATATATATATGGTATATGTATTTATTTGGTATACATATATATTATAAGTATTAATGTTATATGTTAGTTAAGGCTATGTATAATTATATATATATGCTAGGTGACCCTAGTGTTAATTTCGGATATTCCATATTTACATTGACCATGTGACCATGAGTGCATTGTCTGCCTTATGTACACTGACATACTGGCGAGACATATGTCAGTTTGACTTCCTGATTGCACAGCATTTGCAGACGTGACCCCCATACAACTAGACGCACACTTGACCCTAGTTGACCAGTGTCATACATAGCATAATCCTGAGTCAGAGTATTTATGATTGTGTGTATGTTAGTGTGATATCGGATACAATATTGTATTATTTAATGATGTCTATAGGACTGTTGGATCATTCAGACGATACTTTAGAAACAGAACATTGGTATTGTCATCTAAGGACCACAGGCGAGTACATTCTCTGATAGTTTCTTGTCTATGATATCCTCTATGTTCATTGTATTTAGTGTAGATATCCATATTTCTTGATACGATGGTTACACGGATTGGTATATCCGGATCTCGTCATGAGATATTATTCTTTGTTCATAGTGTATCTTGTACAAGTCTTGTTTCATTTTTTATCTTGTACATGTACAGATACGGATTCTCGAAAAGAGTCACTATCTTCTTGGGAAATCCCGTGCCATAGCATACCATGGTTGGATCTACTATACCAGTCGGGGGTGGAAAGTTTTTTAGTGTAGATATGTGATCATACCCTTCATGTACAAGTCTTGTTCTCATGTTAGTGTTGGTCATATACCGCACGTATGACTAGCCAGGCCCGTACTCGTGTACAAGTTCCCAAGCCGATCACGTGTTAAAGCTAGTACTCACACACTTAGTCATTAGTATTCTTGTTCAATGACATATTGTTTATCCTCGTATTTATTTCCAATATTTTCTTTATTGCGTATCTCTTGTACATGTATATGCATCCTGTATATTTATATCTATTTACTGCTATATAGTTTATATCATTGATCTAGAACTGCTATTAGAGATGTACTTTGCTCCAATCCTGACCGAATATTTTTTTCCAGACTGTGACATAGAGGACTTATTTCCGGCATACTTGGAGATTTAGATGTTATGGATTGCAGGTTAGATTATTTTATTATTTTAGACTTATCTTGTATTTTATTTATTTATTCGATATCTCATCGTGCTTTAGTTATGTGATTGAGTATTCCATATTATAGTGTGATATTTGTGTCTCCTTATGGAGTTGGATATTCGTGAGAGATTGATTAGATAGAGTATTGACCTAGACACCATTCTATCGTCGATGCTGCAGCGTAGGCTGGACGTACCCACGTACTCGTGCCCTAAATTCCAGGTACGGGTCATGATATATTTTTAGTGGTGGCCTATGCAGGTCAGACTTCGCAAGTTGTGCGATATCGTGGTATTGCGATGTCTTAGTTGTACTACTACGTACCTGCGATAGGATATAGGACATAGGATACTAGGATGAGAGCGAATACGCAATCATAAATTCCTTGAGAGATTTCTGGGACGTCCCTTGAGAATCTCATTATAATTTCTAATTTAAATTATTTCCCTTATTTTCGTCCATTCTCACTTGTTGATATTGAATTTAATTCTTGTTGATCAGTTATTAAATTAAAATCTTGGTGTCATTGTTGTGTTTGATTTCTTATCGAGATAAATTTTATAGACTAAAATTTACGGTATCATCTGATGACATATGTTGATGAGAACAGTGTGAAAGATAAAATATCTTCTTTGGTTATGGAGCCTAGAAATTATCGTAGCCATATTAGCTGGCGTATCAAAAACATAGGTACCTGACTTCAGATGTATATATCTTAGTTATGAAATTTAGAATTTCTTGCAGCTATACTAGTCGGCACAGCAAGGATTCTAGACGACATGATTATAGAGTTGCATACCTAAGTTATGGAATCTATCGTTCATCGCAGCTATGCTTTCTGGCGTGGCAAGGATTCTAAGTGTCATGATTTCGGACAGACGTGTATGATTATCTGGTTGTATCTTAAATTGGTTCTTAAAGTATCATCTCAAAACTTATCCACTTTTATTATTCAAGGACTTTGTTCCATCGCTTCTTTTTGTTTGCTAGCAGTAGAAATACCTTCAGTTCCTCAGTCCAGTTCCTTCTTGAGCTTCTTTCCATTAGGGTTCTTTGTTAGTGTGATAATGGGTGACTTGTAATTAGGTCTGTGTCTTGAGTTTCAGTGTTGACTGCTAAGAATATGACTTATGAGTTTGTAAGTGTTTCTTAGTTGGACATATGAGCAGTAGGCATCAATCTAGAGTTAACCCATAGCGTAGTACCATGTAACAATAGTTCTATAATATGTGTTTGTAGTTAGTATTGGTACTATAAGTAGAAGGAGGAGTAAAGAGTATCAAATGGTTCCAGAAGTTAGTATCAAAGTCAGTATGCCAGTCCTGGCTAGTCGTGAATTCATGTAGTTGGATGATCTATGTAAACAATTAAGTATCGAGGAAATTGTATATAAAAAAATTAATAGAGAATGATATTCAATTTGATGATTGATTACTTGGGGGTGTCAAGAGTAAAGAAATATTGTCACGCCCCAGTCCCAAAATACAGAGGGACCAAACGCGTGATAATGGCCAACAGCACACACCGATGGACAAACCCAATTTAATAGATCCATCGGGGCATGCTTAAGCTGTAATATAAGAATAAGTAGGTCCAATGATACAAGTCACAGTCTATGCTAATCTCATCCAAAACAGATAATCACAGATCAAATGCTAGAATAATGCAAATAGGAATAACTAACAAATCTCAATAAAAGTGTCTCGGAGAACAATCCAAGAACAAGTCTGATACATAAATACAATAGACTGGAAAATAAAGGAACTGGAAATAGAAATAAATGACTATATAAAGAAATACTCAGGAGAAGTCCTCTGGGGTGATCTCGTCCTTGAAGGTCGGTACAGCTCCTGTATCAGCTCCTGTATCTGCGCCTGCTGCGGTCCCGTATACCTCGGGATAGATCTCGTCTGTAAATCCTGGGGACATAATCCGGATCCAGGTCCTCAGGGGACATAGCAAGGTACAAGAAAGCTCATACCAAAATAAATGCAGTACAGCAGATAATAAGATAAATAAGGTAAGTATGTAACCATCTATGTGAAATACAAGAGAGAACATCAATAGTACTCAGGTTGAAACAACTACAAGCTCTGTGTAGGGGAGCTGGTAGCAGTGGTATCATGAGATGGTCTAGCTCAGCGGGAGACTGAGTAGCCGACATAATATAGTCAACCTGTAGCCTACGGGTCTCTCCAGCAATAGATGGAACAATAAGGAAATACTAAAATAACCAGCTAAGTGATATGCAAGATGAGAGCAGCACTAGACTCAGGCTGAAGCCACTACAAGCTCTGTGTCGGGGAGCCGGTAGCAGCAATAATAATGAGTAATGGGCCAAGCTCGGGCTTCAGAGTCTTGTGCCTCACAATAATAGGGGTGTATATATATGATCAGCCTGTAGCCTGTGTGTCTCTCCCCACCCAATATAATCACACATCTCATGTCCATGATGCCTCATGTCCATGTCACACACGATCGTATCTAATGCACAAGTCATTTAATGTATAGGAATATAATATCAATGTCAAGTCCTGTATCCTATACAGAATCACCATGAATATCTCAGGAAGATCCTGTCTCATGAATAGTGTCAAGTGTCCTGGATTATAGTGTACTTGATAAGACAAGTACGAGAATGTAAAGGGGTCACGAATATCCATCTCTAGATGATAATACACAACACCGCGTATGGTATTGGTACCCGACTAATAATCGGACGCTAAGTAAGTCACTCGGTCCTAGGTCAAGCATGCACAGCAATATAATGAATCAAGGAAAATGCAACAAGAAATGTAAAGTTGGTAAGGTATACTTGTCCACTGAGGTATAACTAAGTCAAGAAAATAAGTAGCAAAAACTGCAGGATTTGGTAAGGTACACTTGCCTGGGGTTCTGGCTCCAACTGTAGCTCTGGTCTCAGTGTGATCTGTAGGTACTACTCCGGTTGCTACAATAAATATCACCATTAGATTCAGAAAATATCAAATAGCTAGAAACGCCTGTCCTTAGGTCCAATTTGGACACAGGGGCAAAAATAACATTTTCGGGTCAAAGCGGGGTCCATATGTGGGCCACTTTGCACCGAAAAGCGTGTCAGGATCAAAGGTCTCCAAATTTGTCAAATATAGTGTCAACAAGTCAGGAACGATGATATGAACCCAGCAGAACTTCCAAAATTGAATTTTGATGAGCCGATCACAAAATCGCCCGTCAAGTAGAGCCTGTGGGGCCCACGATACACGATTCTGTCAACGTTATCAGAATTAAACCAAACTTGGGTCACAGGACCAGCATATTGCTACGAGTCCGATGGCACAAGTTTCATCTCGATCCGACGTGTGTACACAAAGTTACAGCGTATTCTAGAAAGGGCAGATATGGGACGGTGTCGACGGATACGCGTTAATTTCGGTGTGCACGCACATTCAAATCAACTTCTGCAAAATCCCGTACGTCCGTATCAACGACGCGCACGTATCAGTAAAGACCGCACGTGACCAAGTTATCCCGTTTGGCGGGGCGTACTCAGTTCCGGGGTAAATCAGGGCATTGTTTTTCCTGTTTTTGGATCACGGTTCGCGATCACCACAGGACGCGATGCACCGAGCGGATAGCACGGGCATCGAGGGGGTCACACGGTCTATGCGTCACAATTGACAGAACAAAAATCGGAATAACGAAGAGAAAGAAAATACTAGCTGAACAGGGCTCCAGAAACTGAGAATTCGCGTGTCCGAGTCGTGCTTCGTGTCCAAGCTAGGGTTAGGTTTAGGGCACGATGCCGGAGTGGGGAGGCTGCTGGCGGCCGGAGGGAGGCCGGAGTGGCTGCGGCTTTGCCAGGGGAGGCGGAGATGCTGGCGGGGCGGAGCATCGCGGGGCTCGCCGGAGCCGGCTGCTGTTGTACGGCTGTGCTGGAGATGGAGGAGGAAGGAGGGGGCGGAGGACCTGCTGGCCGGAGGAGTCGACGGGCTGGCCGGGCGGATGATGGCGGGGCTCGGGGAGAGGAAGACAGAGGAGGGAGGAGGAGGAGCTGGGACTTAGGGTTCCGGTGTGGCGCTGGGCGGAGGAGATGGGAGACGGTGGCTGCGGGGTCGTGCTCGAGGCGAAGGAAGAGGGAGATGAGGTAGCTGGGGAGTCCGACTAGGGCGGTGGAAGTTAGGGTTCAGGCCGAGGGAGGTGGTCGAGCGGGGATGGTCGACGAGGGCAGCGGAGGCGGGAGGCTAAGGCGGCTCTGCGAGAGGTGGATGGTCGTCGGGAACGGCAGGGAGGTGGAGAGGAGGAAGGATACGGCGAGTCCGGCTAGTTGAAGCGAGGGCCGATGGTGGGTCGTGTTCGCCGGAGGGGAGGCTGTCGAGTCGGGGAAGGAGAGGTCGTCGAGGCTGCGGAAGGTTAGGGCTCAGGCGAATACGGCGGAAGAGGAAGGCGGCTAGGGTTCAGGCGAGGCGGCGGGGCGTGAAAGTCGAGAAAGGCGGCGGCTAGGCATGAACATCGAGGGTTATTAAATAGGGTTGCTACAGTAATCCCTATGAAATTGGGATTAGGGTTCAGTTAGGGTTAACGGGTCCGCGGGTCGGGTTCACATGAATCCGGCCTGACCCGCTTAGCATTTAAGTGCGGGTGCGGGTTGTCGGGTTTCGGGTCGGGTTTAGATCCGACCTGACCCGATAAGGCTGGGTTCGGTTTAGTGAACCAGGACTGGGTTGGTTTGGTTCAATTGAACCGGGTTTATTTAGGGGTTTAATTCGGTTTATTTATTTAATAGTTTTTAGGGCTTTAAACGTGATTCCGGAGTCCAATAAATTCACAGAAAATTACCCTATGTCCGATTTTCTATTTTACACCATAAAATATTATTTCCATAATATTTTAATATTAATTAACAGTAATTAAAAATCATTTAATTACCAAAAGCCTAGGTTTTAATTACAAAAAAAACCCAGAAAATTATGGAAAATTATGAAAAACCAAATTAATAATTACAGAAAATCAGGGGGCTTACAAATATATATGCATAAAAGGTATTAATGAGTGTGCCATGGGTAGAAAAAATATCAATATTGGTAATAGAGGATATATAGTGTATCACTGATTAGTATGTAAAAGATTTAAGCGATAATACGTTACATCAATTGAGATATGGAACCATATGCCTGCCTTTGAGAGTGAAGTGAGGCATGTGTATTATATAAGTTATAAAAAGTACAAATGATCGTGAGTTCTAATAAGTGTGATGAGGTGATCTGATGATGAAGCTAGTGTTACCATACCAAGAGAGTTAGTGTTTCTATATCAAGGGTTAGTGCTAATAACAGTAAGTACCTTGTATGATGATAATTAAATTGGTGTATAAGTTAATATGGATAGAAATTATTGGAAGTAATAGTACAAGTAATCCGGGCAGTACAAATTTCAGTACACAATTGAGGGTTGTAGACAACTGGTGTATTTGTGTGTACCTTGTGTGTTAGAGACTGTGAATATATAGGTATACTTGGATAGATGTGGATTTAAATTTTATAAATACACATCGATTGGAATTAAATTAGAGGAGCAAGATGATTAATGGATTAGTATTTGAGATTCAAACTATTCGGATGATATTTTTAATATACATTGATTGGATTTCAATTAGAGGATTGTATATTAAATTTTTGTATTCAGTCTTGGAGAAGATTGTGATAAGAATGGAATTTGATTTTATATTTGAAGATTTTTAGGAATATGATATCTGTAGAATTTTGAAGATCGTGAAATAACAATATGGATTTACTTCATGATTATATGGTTTGATAAATTTAAATTTTGATGGAAAATAAATAAATAAATACAACTATTGAGGATCTTAAATTTTGAGGACAAAATTTTTTTAAGGAGGGTAGACTTGTCACTACCACATCCTAAAATTAGGGATATTTTGTCATTTTAAATATTATAGGTATTGTGTGTATTTATTTTAAATAATTGCATGATAAGTATATATATATATGTGTGTGTGTGTGTGTGTGTGTGTGTGTGTGTGTGTGTGTGTGTGTGTGTGTGTGTGTGTGTGTGTGTGTGTATTATATATAGTGTTCATTAATGCATGAGTTAGTAGACTAGACTTAGATTCCCACTAGATGGAGCCCTGACCGAAATATAGTGTTATGGATTTAATTTGTAATTTATGGATTAATTATTTAGGGTTATAATTAATTACTGTGATTTTATTTAATTGTTGTGCCTTACCGTTGCTTCAATATTTGGAGCGCTACACTAGCCATTGCCTTCCAACAAATTTTATACCCCTGTCCTAGACGTGCCCACCTTCCATTCAGACCCTTGTATAACTCATAAATATGCTCTTTTGTTCTTCATTTTAGTCACATAATATTCGTCGCGGATGTAGAAGTATGAAAAATACGCTACAGAATTATACGCAATATACATGAAGCCCGCGTAAAGTAGAGTTTCAATATTGTGTAGCGTAAAGCATGACTTCAGAGCCATCGGCGTACAGCAGAGCTTCATTGCTAGTACAGCGTAAAATATAAGCTCCAGAATTGTAACGCCCGCAACCGCACGGTGCGTTACACTAAGTCGGATTGAATGAAATAAATGCTGGTTACATTTGATTTGTTGAATTTTGGGAAGAAGTATTGATTGAGTTGTTTCATGTGCAGATGGCTAGCGGGTTCGATGGAAATCAGGTGTTCGTTCAGAGCAGTACTGAGATAGCTGAGTTGGAATGATAATATCATCTTCCTTAGTCCGATCGGTCGGATGATTTGTAGAGCACGGCCTGCTCGCACGGTCATACCAGTTGAGTAGATCGCGCTTGCATCGGACCACGGGTTCAAGGAATTGGCCGTATCGGCAGGACAGGATGCTTAACAGGATCAAACATTGTGAGTGGGCTCTTTCCCTTCTCCTCTACTCCTTCATGCCTAATAATATGGAAAACACGTAAATGGCTTGAACACTTGGGCTGAAACATTGGGAATCACTACACTGAGGCGTGCATAGAGTATACGTCATTGGCTTGGTAGGATTGTGGCTTGATTTGGTTTGTGTGTTGGATAGTTGGAGCTAGAGTTAGAATATTACATTTGAGGCAGTTGGTTGGATAATTGGGATTATGCTTGGACAGTTGGAATGATGCATTGAGAGATTGGGAACATTGAGATTTGGGCGAGCGAGCGTGCATCCGTGCACGGGTATCACTTGGTCGCTTTGTCTTGCAAAGCGAGCAGTTATGGTTCAAAACTGAACAACTGCATCGGCGAGGGTGTTGTGCCGCTTGATGGGGCATCGTGCCACGAATGGGGCATTGTGCCACTGAAACGGCATTGTGCCATGGGTTAGCTTTGAGCATGGATGTTGCACCATTGGAAATACTGTGTTGAGAAGAGGCATTGTGCCTATGGGAATAACTTGGATTTGGTGCCTTGGGCTATATGTTGGAAGAATGGTTATGGATGTGTTGGTTGGATTATTAGCGGAATGAGTCTAGGATCGCTTGGTGGGGCAAGAATGTTCGATCCTCTCGTCATACCTACTTGGTGTCTGTATGTCACGGACAACCTGTATTGCACAGGGTTTGGTCTACTCGAACGGGTACTCCGGGGCACCGGGACTGTTCGGCCATGGAGGAGACAATTGGGTAACGCGTCTTGGGCGCGGTGCCAGCGGTTGGAATTGATCTAGGTGGGTTAGCTACTTAGCGCTGTTTCGAGGAGAACCGCATTTGATCAGTCCGATCAAAGTCCTTTATGGCTTGGCCAGTGACTTCATATAGTATAGTGTTGGCTTGCTTTTCTTTTGTTGGTTTGGCTTTCGTGTAGGCGCGGCCACCTTGCCTCGGCAAGAGTGTGCACTGTGAGATTTGGATTGTAGCAATATTGGTTGAGGATGGATATTGAGGCTTGGTTGATGGTTCGACATGTTATCGTGTTGCTTGGACTTGAGCAGGACGGTTTGTATGCTAGTTTCCCTCGAGTTGCTTATATATTTGCTTGTCGTTTGGTTTGAGTTGAGTGCTTGCATGCTTAAACTGCTTTACAGCTTTCCTTAACATGTCATCCCTATGCCATGAAATGAATCTAGGATTCAACTAGAAAGATCACCATATAACTGTTTGCATTCACTATTTTTACTTAGTGTCGGCTTAGGCGAGTGGGTTACCTCGCTCACCAGTACGGTTGTGTACTGACCCACGTTTGTGGATATTATTTCAGGTACGCAGGCGTAGTGGCGCTGCTTGGATATACGAGGTATGATGTATGAACTGTAAGTACCTTTGTGGGCTAGAGAAAAGAGCAAAAGTATTTTATCGCTTTCGTGGCATCGCCTTCGTGGCCTTGTCTTCGATAAGGCATTTCATTTGACCCTATCGTGAGCTTCGCTGTGTATTACTCTGATTGTGTGCTTGGTACACAATACTTGACTTTCGCTACAACTTGGTTTTTTCAATGATAACATTTGGTGTGTGACAACATCGCCTTGTACGAGCGCAACTCCAGGCTCGTACGGCATCACGTCCCGATGAGAACTATGGTCCTGCGGGAGAGCTGTAAACGTGGTGATTCACGTTCAGCGGGGACTATCGAGCTTGCGGGAGATTGGGGCGTGACAAATTGGTATCAGAGCGCCTGGTTCATTTCTTCGGACTTGGTCCTTCGCTTCATCACAAACTCTAAATAGCTTTCGTGTGTCGTCTAGCTCTTGACTCTACTCGGTATCGCATCGGATGTTTCATGCAATAAGTCTATTTATTGCTAGTTGTGGCTGCATATTATTCTTTGTTGGGTTGCCTTGGTTGGTTTTCGTAGGATCGCTTAGTCTCGTTAGGCGTTGTTGCATTTGTGCAACAAGTGTAGGATTTTGTTGGGTTGGCTTGGCTTAGCGTTCGGGAGTTTCTGATTGTATCAGTGGATCAGTTAGTTGGCATACGAGATTTGGTTATGCGGTATATTGTGAATAGAGCATTCGATGAGAATGGATCGTTGCACGAGTTGCTCGTCTAGTGATTGTGTTGGGTATAAGTTGGAATTTTGGCTGTGGTGCATCGGTTGAGCAGGTTTGAGTTTGGCTCGGAAATATCAGAATAGTTGGCACGAGTTGCTCGTACAACAAATGTGTGAAACAGTTGGATAATTCAAGCATTGCCTGAGTTTTGTGTCAGACTTGAGTTGGGGATGGTAGGATCACGCATGAAGGATGGCTTGAACGGATCTTGGATCAGTGTAAGGAATCATAATGCGAGTAGCGACTTGATTCGAAGTGGTATATGGGATACCACATTGTGAGCAAGGCATTTGACAATATTTTGGTTGGACATCTATGGGAATTGCCTGAACGAACTTGAGTATTGAGAATACATGTTGGTTGGTACAAGTCGATTGTGTTGGGAAGAATGAAAATGGAGCAAGTGAATATTGAGTTGAGTATATCGAGAACGGACTAGTGCAATGGAAGTATCATTGAGCTTAAGAGATGGACGAGATCGGAATGAACAGTTGGGAGACGCTTGAGTGAAGCGACGGGTGAATCAAAGGATAGCGAGCACAGACTACGATTTTGGGCAACACACTTGAGATGTTGGTTGAGCAATGAAACACGGTCTTGGTTTGAAGGAACAATGCGATGGATTCACTCAAACTTGAAGATTTTGGATATTGTTGTTCAAGAAGTTGACTCTGGTTTAGCGGAAATGGAATTTTAGGCAAGATGGTGCAACAATGGAAGACGAATTCTCCGGAAGACGTGGACGGATTATGGCAACAACTAAAGGCAAGAATTTATGGCGGATTGACCTTTAAAGATAGCTAAATGTGGGAGCAACGTCGGAGCAAATCACTGTACAGTTTGAGCAAGTTGGACGTGCATTGTAGAATGCGACAAAGGGATAAGAATCGGAGCAAGTCTTGAGTTTCGAAAATTATTGCATTGGTAGTGCGAGAAGACGAATATGGCAGTTCAGAAAATTTGATGGATTCAGGGCATAACGGCGGATTGATGGAAGACGGTTTCAAACGAGCACAGTTCTCGAATTATGGCTTGGATAGATAGCAAGACTCTAGGTGGTTAAGCAGCATTGGTTGACAGATCAGCAGAGGTAGTGCATGAGTTCTCGGATTCAGAAGTTCGCTCGGATGGAATGGTTGGATTTTGATTCGGATTTGCAGATGAGATATAGCATGGTTCATAGTAACTGTCCATCGTGATGATTATAATTATCGAGCGTAGCTTCGGGACAGCTGACCCTAGCGACTTGCCCGCCAGATCAGAGATTGAATATGGTAGACCCATAGAACGACCCTTGAGGCGGCGTATTTGGGAATGCGTCGAGGGCAGATGTGTGTTGGAGATTTGGCTTATTGACTGAGTGTTGGATTTTGAGAGATCCCTGGGATAGCCTTCAGCTGAAGAAGCAGCCAGAAGACCGAAGAGATTGTGGGATTAGCCTAAGTCAACTGTTGAGATTCAGAGTCACAGATTTTTGTAGATGGCATCGCCTCTGACTCATCGTGCTCTGGAAGGGAATAGCATTTATATGAATGGACGACTGTGGCGGCTCGTTCAAATCAAATCTTTGCGAATACTGGAAGGGACAGATGTGCCTCAGATTTATAAGATATCTCGAAACTTAGTCTGGGGAGCGTGCTCGTTCAGAAGGCAAAGGTGATATTCTATGCTTCGAGGCAATAGAAGCAGCGCGAAGAACTATTCCATGCGCAACCTAGGAATTATGGCGAGTGTGTCCACGTTAAAATCATGGCGACACTATCCCTTTGGCGTGGCAGCGAGATCTTCGTGGATCACACGAACCTCAATATAGATGTTCACCCAGCGAGGTATTGAGATTGAGGAAGAGGTGTTGGACTGAGCTGATAAAAGCAAAGTTGATATTTGGGTAAGTCGCCTAGCTGGGATAGTATCATTTGAGTTGATCGTTCGGTGCATGAGATATATTTGGAGATGTTGCTAGTGCGGATTCAGAAATAGTTGGATGGATTGAGTTGGAACAAGAACTGATTGAATCGGTAGAAAAATAATCATATTGAGAATAGTGCTCAAGCGAATATGTTGGAATGGAAATCAAGATTGGTTCGATTTGGGAGTGAAGCTAATGGATGCCTCGAACATAAAGATACCCTTGTAACTTGTCCAAATTCGCTATCGCAAAGCTCGGCTGAAATGCATATATTTTAGGGATGCCTTAAATATGTGTATCGATCCAAAACTAAGCGCTACGAAGAATTCGTATTGAGCTGCAAGGAGGATGTGAGAATATAGAATTTGTACGAGCATTCAGCAGTGCGAGATGTTGAGTTAGAATCATGAATATATGAGTTGCATAGAGCAGATCCATGGAATTGGATAAACGGTATGTGATAGGAATGAGTACCAGCACGGTTCGGGGACGAACCTGATTCTAAGTGGTATATTATGTAACGCCCGCAACCGCACGGTACGTTATGCTGAGTCAGATTGAATGAAATAAATGCTGGTTATATTTGATTTATTAAATTTTGGGAAGAAGTATTAATTGAGTTGTTTCATGTGCAGATGGCTAGCGGGTTCGATAGAAATTAGGTGTTCGTTCAGAGCAGTACTGAGATAGCTGAGTTGGAATGATAATGCCATCTTCCTTAGTCCGATCGGTCGGATGATTTATAGAGCACGGCCTGCTCGCACGGTCATACCAGTTGAGTAGATCACGCTTGCATCGGACCACGGGTTCAAGGGATTGGCCGTATCTGCAGGACAGGATGCTTAACGGGATCAAACATTGTGAGTGGGCTCTTTCCCTTCTCCTCTACTCCTTCATGCCTAATAATATGGAAAATACGTAAATGGCTTGAACACTTGGGCTGAAACATTAGGAATCACTACACTGAGGCGTGCATAGAGTGTACGTCATTAGCTTGGTAGGATTGTGGCTTGATTTGGTTTGTGCGTTGGATAGTTGGAGCTAGAGTTGGAATATTACATTTGAGGCAGTTGGTTGGATAATTGGGATTATGCTTGGACAGTTGGAATGATGCATTGAGAGATTGGGAACATTAAGATTTGGGCGAGCGAGCGTGCATCCGTGCACGGGTATCACTTGGTCGCTTTGTCTTGCAAAGCGAGCAGTTATGGTTCAAAACCGAACAACTGCATCAGCGAGGGTATTGTGCCGCTTGATGGGGCATCGTGCCACGAATAGGGCATTGTGCCACTGAAACGGCATTGTGCCATGGGTTAGCTTTGAGCATGGGTGTTGCACCATTGGAAATACTGTGTTGAGAAGAGGCATTGTGCCTATGGGAATAACTTGAATTTGGTGCCTTGGGCTATATATTGGAAGAATGGTTATGGATGTGTTGGTTGGATTATTGGCGGAACGAGTCTAGGATCGCTTGGTGGGGCGAGAATGTTCGATCCTCTTGTCATACCTACTTGGTGTCTGCATGTCACGGACAACCTGTATTGCACAGGGTTTGGTCTCCTCGAACGGGTACTCCAGGGCACCGGGACCGTTCGGCCATGGAGGAGACAATTGGGTAACGCGTCTTCGGCGCAGTGCCAGCGGTTGGAATCGATCCAGGTGGGTTAGCTACTTAGCGCTATTTCGAGGAGAACCGCATTTGATCAGTCCGATCAAAGTCCTTTATGGCTTGGCCAGTGACTTCATATAGTATAGTGTTGGCTTGCTTTTCTTTTGTTGGTTTGGCTTTCGTATAGGCGCGGCCACCTTGCCTCGGCAAGAGTGTGCACTGTGAGATTTGGATTGTAGCAATATTGGTTGAGGATGGATATTGAGGCTTGGTTGATGGTTCGACATGTTATCGTGTTGCTTGGACTTGAGCAGGACGGTTTGCATGCTAGTTTCCCTCGAGTTGCTTATATATTTGCTTGTCGTTTGGTTTGAGTTGAGTGCTTGCATGCTTAAACTGCTTTACAGCTTTTCTTAACATGTCATCCCTATGCCATAAAATGAATCTAGGATTCAACTAGAAAGATCACCATATAACTGTTTGCATTCACTATTTTTACTTAGTGTCGGCTTAGGCGAGTGGGTTACCCCGCTCACCAGTACGGTTGTGTACTGACCCACGTTTGTGGGCATTATTTCAGGTACGCAGGCGTAGTGGCACTGCTTGGATATACGAGGCATGATGTATGAACTGTAAGTACCTTTGTGGGCTAGAGAAAAGAGCAAGAGTATTTCATCGCTTTTGTGGCATCGCCTTCGTGGCCTTGTCTTCGATAAGGCATTTCATTTGACCCTATCGTGAGCTTCGCTGTGTATTACTCTGATTTTGTGCTTGGTACACAATACTTGACTTTCGCTGCAACTTGGTTGTTTCAATGATAATATTTGGTGTGTGACAACATCGCCTTGTACGAGCGTATCTCCAGGCTCGTACGGCATCACATCCCGATGAGAACGATGGTCCTGTGGGAGAGTTGTAAACGTGGTGATTCACGTTCAGCGGGGACTATCGAGCTTGCGGGAGATTGGGGCGTGACAAGAATAACCCGCATAAATACAGTATTTCAGACTGCTTCAGCGTAAAAAGATTGCTATCTCGCCTTTATGGCGTAAAACCCATCCGCTTTTAATGCAGCATGGAAGTGTACGAGGAACGCTTCATATGCCTCGAATGAACCTGTCAGATCATGCAGTGAACCTGACTCCTGACAAAGAGTATTGTACGACTACCCAAACGACGGCTGTAATGATTGTTCAGCACAGAGACCCAGATCGTCGTTTAGTGACATTTCCTTGATACAAATTGCTTTTACGCATTCAAGGGAATACGCTGCCTAGTTTTATACAAGCAAACGTGAGCTTTTAGCTCAGCAGAAGACAAAACGAACTGCCACGTCAAAAGCTGCTCTTCGTAGAGAGCTCGAGGTACGTCGCTGCAGTTAATGCGCGTGATAGGGGCAGATCTCTGCATTTAATGCACAAGATTTGGTTCTATTTTTAAAGACTGGGTGAGCCATAATTATGGCTAATATATCCACATTGTCACCTCTGCATATTACGCCATCAGGCTATTTTTAGCTATAGGAGAACACTGTACGCTATCTTCTTGAAATACGCCATCCTGGCTATTTTCAACTATAGAAGTACACCATATACTATCTCCTCGGAATACGCCAACTCAGGTCATATTTGTATTGGTGCGTGATAAGGCTATTTGGTTCAGACTACGTTCAAGACCTCAGTCAAAGAAGGAGGAGCGGCTATCTTTTACGCTAGCTACGTATCCATGCAACACCTGGCTTCTATGCCAATTTGACAACTACTGGGCTTCTACTCCCACCGGGCTTCTACGCCAGTCTAACAACTATTTGGCTTCTATTCCATGGTCACAGTCATTGGCTTCTACGCCAACCTTTTCTACGCGAGGGGCAGTTACCTACATGGCCTGCATGCCGTGATCTTCGCAGCAGTTATACGCGTTACCTCATCATGGGACACGCGTCACACGAGAATTTAGAAGATCATTTATACGTGGGTGGCAGTTATTATAACCGCAGCGTAAAAAAGTGCCACACTCTCCACTGTCCGGCTTCTATGCCGACTGAACGGTTACTGTCACTAAAACCCTATAAATAGAGACCTCTATTGACAGAGGTCCAGGGTCGAAAATTGATTTTTGAGAGAGAAGATTCCAGAGCATAGATAGAGAGTAGTGATCGACAATTTTGGCATCGAGCATCCACTCTCTCTTGCAATATTTGAAGCATCTCCTTCTTCTACAGCACTTCTTCATCATCGTGTGGTCCAAGGGACAAAGTGATCGACCGTAGATCAGACTCCCATAGCAATATTTACCCAGATTAAATTTTGTACTTAACATCCTCGTATAGGATTAATAGTACTTCTTGTTTGTAAACCTAAGAAAGGGTTTCGTATAAACCTAGTTTTATTTCTTCCGTTTATTATCAAACACAAGATGACGACTCTGTTGGGGAACTCTTTCTAATCTGACGAGAAAGAAATTACTCAACACGTTGCAGTATCAGTAGGATCAATGAAGAAGACCTTGGTCGTCCAGTTCGACCAGTCAGCCTACAAAGACATGCTTCGAGCAGGGGGTAGCTCTCATTCCCTTTCCGTCCAAGATAATAGGAAATTGCGTAAGGTGTGGATGCCCCGGACATCCCCTACCATTCCTGCCGACTCTCTGGCTTCTCCGACCAACAAGATTGTAGCTTCGCAACCTACGCGCCCCGCACATAAAACTCTATCTCCCGTCTGTGACGTGGCAGACAAAACTTTTGGCAATGCTTCAGTGCTAGTCCAGAAGTCTACTCCGCGCTCTGCGCGTAAAACTCTGTCTCCCGTCTGTGACGTAGCAGACAAAACTTCTGGCAAAGCCTCAGTGCTAGTCCAGAATTCTACTCAGCGCTCTGTGCATAAAACTCTGTCTCCCGTCTGTGACGTGGCAGACAAAGCTTCTGGTTATACCTTAATACTAGTCCAGAAGTCTGCTCCGTGCTCTGCACGTAGAAATCAGTCTCCCGTTTGTGACGTGGCAGACAAAATTTATGATAATGCCTCAGCGCCAATTCAAAAATTCCCAACGCACTCCGTGCGTAAAATGCATCTTTTCTCCATGGAAAAGCAGATGGGTCCTGCAATCTATGCAAGGGAAAACAAGTGGTGGATTTCCCAACCTCTCGGCTTTTACGCCATCAAGAGAAGAATCTGCCCGCTCTCTAAATTACGCGAGAAGCTGGTGGCCGATTAAGGACTTCCTCAGTTTTACGTCAGCCTGAGTAAAATTCCAAATTACGCCAGGAGAAGCCCCTCGGCGTAAAGAAGACCCAGTTTGTGGATAGATACGCTCCTCATGGATCCTGTGCTACTCACATGGATGAACTTCTGTATACGGGTGGCAAGGAGAGAGTTATGGTTCCCAATATCCGTATTCCAACTGATATAAACAGGAGGAACAAGCCTTCTTCCTCTTCTTCTTCCGTTAATCCTCCTGACTTGCAAGAATTCTTGATCCAGAAACGCAAAGACTGGAGTCATAATCAGGATTCAATTCCCCTGACTACCAAGCATAGGGAGATCATGTGGAAAGATGCGTCAACATCTAAGGTTGTCATGACATATGGGCCACATGAAGATTCTGTCTTTATTGTTCCACCAACTCGCAACGATTAGCATCAAATAATCTTCGATCGAATGCGGAGCAGACCGATTGTACAAGAAGAATCTCGCGAGTCAGATGTTGGCAAAATACAAATCCACAGATATAGCCCACAAGCTTTAAAGATTATACTCGTTTTGGATTAGGGTACACTACATCTCTTGCAAACTCCAAATCTCCAGAGTCTGATCCTGTAATATCAGAGGCAGGTTCTTCGAAATCAACTTCTGTAGGCAAACGCCACGACATGTCTGGGGGTAGTCTACCTCGACAAAATAGGGCAGTATCTAAAGCTGGGGGTAGAATTCCCTCTGAGTCCGAAGATGATGCAACGATGACCATCTTCCCAAAATACCGTAAAACTCAGGCATCGGGAACCCGAAGGCTAAAAGGGACTTTCTCCTTCAATGAAGATGACATCATGGAAATCTTTAATATATTGATAAAGGAAAATAAACTTCAGCTACCCAATATCAGATACTCTGAGAGGGCTGGCAAAGTCGATGACCCAGATTATTATCTCTTTCATCGGTACATTCATCACCCCACAAGGGCATGCTATGTACTAAAAAGGAAAATCCAGGAGTTGATCGACGCCAAAGTCATTACTTTGCATCTGTAAACGAGGGGACGATCACTGCAAATTAATTTTACTCTAACATAACAATTTGCTCCCTCAAGAAAATATCGATGATGAGTCCCTAAAGTCTCCCCAGCGGATTCTTCAGGTCTATCCCCACTCAGGAAAATCACTCCACAATAAATTTTTCGGACATGAGTTTACGTTCATATTACCTCTGAACTATTGTTCAAACATTTCTTTATTTCCCCAGCTGAGTTTGTCATATTCATATTACCTCTGAACAAACCTTCCTGGTCTGGCTATCGATTATCATGTCCATATTACCTCTGATATCGGTTGTCTTATCAACTTAGCACCCGTACTTAACTCTAAGTACGCCAGTGGTGTTAAGTCCACGAAAACTGCCATGTCTATATTACCTCTGATCAGATATATACCTCCATCCCTAATGGAGTCATAACTTAAAAGCTTGTCATGTTCATATTACCTCTGAACAAACTTTCTGAATTTTCGGCTATCGATTATCATGTCCATATTACCTCTGATATCGGTTGTCTTATCAACTTAGCACCCGTACTTAACTCTAAGTACGCCAGTGGTGTTAAGTCCACAAAAACTGCCATATCCATATTACCTCTGGCAGGGCTTATCTTAAACTTATTACTTGCACCCTCGTGCACAAGAAGTAATAGGTCCACAAAAAAAATCCCCTACCAGGATGTATTTACCAACCACAATACCTATCACGTCCATACTACCTCTGATAGGGCTTATTTCGAACTTATTATTTGCACTTAATGTGCGCAACAAATAATAGGTCCACCAAAAATTCCTCCAGTGGGATGTCCTCAACAAATAGGGTATCGTACTACGTCCATATTAACTCTAGTACGATGTCCAAAATTTGCGCAAACAATTATAAAGAAAAGAAGGGCCCTTATATGATTGCAAATGGCGCTTACAGATTAGCCAAGTCTAATAAAAATTTTTGGCTACTATCTACTGCAAATTCTCGAAGAAGTACTATACTTTGATCTCCTTCGTTTAACAGAGTATAATGAAGATCTCGTTCTGACAACACTGCCTCCAAAGAACTAGTTGGATCATATTCTATCATGTCCACATAACCTCTGAATAGATATGTTTAACTAATTTGGAACATCAAAATCTATCACGTCCATATTACCTCTGATAGTGCTTTGTGTACAAATTTTAGTTGGATCATATTCTATCATGTCCATATAACCTCTGAATAGATATATCCAGCTGAAGCTTACCGAAAGTATATCACGTCCATATTACCTCTGATATCACTTTCACCCTAGCCTATCATTTATATTCAAAAATGATGGGTCCACCAAAGTCAGATAAAGTCTCTTTATTATCTCCAGAAAGAGCAAATTACATATAAAAGCAAAAGGTACATCATTTGGGAGGAGCAGTCAAATCACGGATCTGCTGCGTTAGAGAGGCCATTCTCTCGTTCCTAGAGTTCAAAACTGGAGCGCGAGCCCGCTCCAACCTTGCCTCCTCATTGTTCAAGGCTGATAGTTCAGACCGAGCATGTTCAAAATCTGTGTGTGTGATACCCGCATATGCCAGGTTCTGCTGAGCCGCTTTCCTTCGGTCATTCAACACATCTCTAGCTGCCGACAAAGAGAGAGCCCGCTCTTTGGCCTTAGCGAGGTCGTCTTCCAATTTGCGGACCTTCGCTGCCTCTTTCTCATATTCGGCCTCGCACTTAGCCAGCTGGGGAATGACATACTCCAATACGATATGCTCTTCATTCATCTCTTTCTGCTGAGCCTCGATGGACTTGCTCAGAGTTTCCATCTCCCTAATAAGCCTCGCAGTCAAAGAGTCATATTCAGCCTGAATCAGGTCATCAATGCTGCCCTGGGATAGTTGCAAATAATTATTAATGGGTTATTCCAAACCATTAACTATCTGCTCCAGCGCATCAGCTCTTCCAGCATCGTTGAAGTCTCTGACCGGCGCTATCACAAACTGGGAGGACCTCCTCAGAGCCTCAAAGCCTAGATTCTTCTCCAGCACCACTGATATCAGCATTCTCAAAGTGGTGTAGAAAATATTAGTATACTGCTCAATCAGCATGGCGAGATCCGAATGAACGCTGGGAGTGGCTGCAATATCGACGAATCCCCTTCCAGGAATGAGTGTAGAGAGTGTCGTCACAGTCGTTGCTTCAGCAGATGGCGCGACAAAAGTAGAGGCGCCAACAATGGTTGTAGTGGCTGGCGTACTCGAAGGAGGCATCATCGTGATGACAGGCTCATCCTCCTCTGAATATATTAGAACTGTATTGGGTGAGCCGACACCCAAAAATATTTCTTCTTCAAAGTCAGGCACCGCCGTCTCATCGGCAGGAGCTGCAACAAAGCCAAAAGTTGCGTCGATACTATCCTCCCCATAGATGTCTTCCCCTGAAAAGAAGACAAGAGAAAGTTAATATCAAACTAATATTAATTTTTCTAAAAAGAGGCATAAAGACGACATTTACCCATGGCCGATGGTGTATATGTCGCGTCTGCAGCCAGTACAGCTAAATTATTTCTTAATGATGTTAAGCAAGCTGTCATACCTGGAGAGGAGGGTACACCGAATAACGACTGAGGGTAGTCATCCAAGTCTTCACCCAGATCCAATCGAGGTTTATCAGGTGGAATCTCGCTGGGGATACTTACAGATGAAGAAGGGGCTGGACCCATTCTTGGTCTGGATAAAGATATTCTTATCGACCTCGAAGGCGATCTCGTAGCACTACCTGAAGCGGTAGCAGCGACAGCAGCCTCGAGCAAAGAATCTCCGGCACTGGCGGCCGGAATTGTGGAGGTTCCCTCTCTAAAAGGCGAGGAACCTCTAATCAAAGGATTATCCCCAACAGAGGAAACAACAGGCTCACTCCTAGGAGCCTCATGGCTGGAAGTCCTGACAGGACCACTAACAGCCTTCTTTTTCTTGCGAGGGGAAATCTCCTTCAGAACAGGGGCCCTTCGCTTACTAGGGATAACCAGAGGCTCTGCAGGCGGAGGTATTACACCTCTCGGTACTGTCAACAAAAACTCATCTGGAGCGGCAGAGTCTTCATCCTCGTCAGAGGAAACTAATGGGACTTTCTCTCTTCCCGCGGACTTAGAAGAGGGCATCCTAAAACTTCCATGCATATCAAAATCGCAATGGAAGGTGTTGGTGGCCACATAAAATTGGGCGTACGAATGGAGGATGTGCAACTCCATGGAGAGTGAAGTCGCGGGTACAGTAAAGGCTGCTCCAATACAACCCATTAGGAAGTACCGCCATCCTCTCGCTCCATCAATAAGTCTACCTCTGGACCTGAAGCTGGTGATGGTATTTCCCACGTGCAATTGGTCATACCCAAACTGCCTGGTGAACCGACTAGGCAGGTAGGGCTCCAAGAAGCAGTGGTCCTCACTTCTGTATAACAAATGGGAAGGTCTAATGCAGACCAACCAATAAAAAGCTTCAGAAGAAAGACCGGTCTTCCCTTCACCTGAATCCTGAAGTCTCATCCCATGTTGATTGAGATGTACAGTAGGGACGATACAGGAGATCTTCCAGCTATGAGCAAAATTCAATGCTCGTCGACAGTCTACTACGGTAGTCACGTTCCAGGTGGAATTCTTGTAATTCAACAAGAAATTATTCCCCAAACTACTGGCAGAGCCGGGAGACATCACCCTTGGGTTATGTAGAATTAACCATCCCATCAGATACAAGAATGGTAATTCTACCCTGGGAAAGCTGTCACACCATGTTTCGTCGACAAGCAGCCCATCAGTAATGGCCCTCAGGCCAGCTTGTATCCGGCATACCATGGAAGGGAGCAGGCCCAGTCTTGTCCCAAACACCAAATGCACCGCAGGCCATAAGGTGTTACGGTGAATGCGATCCGAAGATGCAATGCCTGGTACTACCAGTCGGCGTAGCCATATAGAGAAAAAGCCAGCCAGTTGAGCTTCCTTTGACAGAGGCCTGCGGTAATGCCTCATATAACTGTAGGCTTTAGTGCCTGCAGGATATTTCCCTATCCCTTCATCAAGAACCTGATATGAAGCCCTGGCATCTTCAATAAGATCATCGACTACTTGAGCATTAAGCACGCTCAGAAGGCTCAAAGGCTTATCCCTGCTATCCATGACTTTGTCTGGCTTAGCATCTCTGGCATGATTAAAGAAGAGATAGGATGCCCATTTGTTGGTATGAGCCAAATCAGAGGGCTCATTATAGAAGTTGGTGCACGCAAGGTAATGGTTCATTAATTCCTGGTACACTCCCACCACCCGAGGGTTTGTATCCCCCAGCTCCCGGTTTGTGGGAACATACTCTTCATAAGGAGTATCCCCATTGGCAGTCTTAAAATCTCTGCTATTTTCTGAAAGGCCAATCCCAACTCCCCTAGCAGAGTGGCAAAAGTCCCAGTGAGCGAGGTATACCGCTCCATCAAAGCAAAAAACAGGTTGGGGTTGAGAGGTAACCCAACACTGGTAGCACTCACAGCCGCGTACAGACCAATGCTCTCCAGCTCCGTCTAAAAGTTCTTCAAGGCCCAGGCACTTAAACGAGCCCATCGAAGATTCCCAGGGCTAATCCACCCATTGGTCCGAGGATTAACCTTGGGGTATACCCCTCTATGCCCCATGAAGTCATTGCAAAAAGTTGATAATTGGACTGGTTGGAGCAGTGAAGTGTCTTCACTCGGGATACTGCCCAGAAATAATCCCCTGAAAGGCATTACAGGGCCTAAAGGGCGGCTCACAAATGATCCTTGGTCTGATCCTTTCTGATAAAATATCTTCCCCGGCTGGCCGTGAAGATTAGGGGTCAGAGTCCACGACATCTTCCTGGGATGCGTGGCATGGAAGAATATCGATATAGGATAATCTCTCGGCATCCTGGGCAGGTACATGACTATGCCCCCAGCAGTAAAAACCCAGTTTTCCTTTTTGGGCTTCGTCTGGGATTGTTTATCAATCATATCCCCGAAGAGGAATACTGGTTTTATATATTTGGCCCCGTCTATATACGTCAAGGGCTCTCCGTTGATCATGCTCAACAATATTTATTCTCCTTGAGACGATATCAGAATCCCCCATCCTTCAGGGTACTGGGTTCCAGAAATAGGAAATGTCACGTGGGACAAATCCTCCAGGTAATTGGAGTTCAGCATTCCAGCAGCAGAACCCATCACCTCAGCCAACAGTGGTATCTGCAAGTCCACTACAAAATGCAAGAAGAATAAGTCAGTCTCTATACTTGACATTACAGTCTTGCAGCTTACACCAAAGATCAACAGTCTGTGCTTTTACGCTAAGACTGTAAAAACTTGAGTCTTTATGCTAGAACATATTTTTTAGACGTAAAATTCAAGATTGGCAGTATACACAAAAAATCTGACAGTCTGTGTTTTACGCCAGACTGCCAAAATTTGAGGATTTTACGTCAGAATTTTCATCCAGAGAGTAACACTCAAAGTTTGTAGTATACGCCAAATTTTGACAGTCAAAGCTTTTACGCCAGACTACAAAAATATGGAGTTTTTACGCTGACACATTAGGAATGTGGGCGTAAATGATAAAACATCTCTGTGCATCATCTTCCTCGAAGAGGCTCTCAGCACAGAAGATGACCTAGCGCGTTCACGTACAACGTGTGCGAAGGGTTTTTCTCTTTTCTTCTTCGTCCCAAAAGCTTTACCTATGACGCCTGGTGCACAGCTTGACGATGGAACAATTCGTTCAGAGCAGGGTTCGCTCAGTCCAACGGGAGTCGCTCGTGCTTGAGCAGAGGAATGAGAAGAGGAGGCAGCTTTCTTTCCCTTAGTAGTGGAAGGTTGTTTCGGTGCCATTGCTAAAACTCAGAGTTCTCGAGAAAGAAACGAAGAGGAAAGGTTCTTGGAAAGCTAGGGTTTTTGCAAAAGACAGATGAAGATTTTCTTCTCTCAAAGCCTTGGGGTATTTATAGAGTTCAGATAAACTCTTTGAATCTCTAACCAAATCTGATATTTAATATTCGGTTATGATTGGGGACCACGTCAGCCTATCATTTAGGAAAGACGGACAGTCAGCAAATTTAAAAAGTTTTTTATGCAGAGCAGATGCGTGATTTTATGCTAGGGAGCTTTTACGCTCGAGAGGCTACGAATCCACGATTTTACGCTCAAAGGATATAAGTCTACGGTTTTACGCCCGGATGCTTTTACGCTCGGTAGCTTTTATGCTCGAAAGGCTACAAACCTACGACTTCACGCTCAGAAGCTACAAATCTATGATTTCACGCTCAGAAGCTTTTTACGCTCAGAGGCTACAAATCTACGACTACATGCTCGGAAGTTTTCTTTTCAGAGGCTACAAATCTATGGTTTTATGCCCGGATGCTCTTATGCTCAACAGCTTTTACGCTTGAGAGGCTACAAACTTATAATTTTATGCTCATCTATACTACGGATCTATGACTTTCCACATATCTCAAAATACGTAGGCCAGAGTATACGTATATCTGAACAATTCTTAAGATGGTCAATTACAAGGGTTCACGCAGAAGATGCTCCTTCTTGGCCTCAAAATATCCTAAGTATCCAAAATATACAGAGTTCATCATCGAAAAGGACTCTTCTTCTTGGGTCAATTTCCAGTCAGAATCTTTTCTCTACCGTTCAAGCATGGTCAGTTTTGACAGCCATTTCTCGCCCTACTTCAAGGGATTTTTAGGAAATCATCTTTGAAGATGATGGTCTGAACAAGAATTCTTCTTATCAGAGAAGTGACAGTTCAGAACTCTACGCAATTCCTCGTTCAAAATAGCAGGACAGTTCAAATATTCGACTTAAAATGCTAAGCAGCTTTCTACGCGTCTTCAGTTACGCGTAAAAGACGGGATGAGATTAGATACTCTTGTTATCAGAGTCAACGTGAAGTTATTCAGATGTGTCAAAACTGCACATATTCAGACTTCATCACAGCAAAATATGGCAAATCATTAGATGCGTAAAAGAAGATAATTTTATTAATCATGATTACATATGATGAAAATCCAGTTTACAAAGGAATTTTTATCTTCATGATTACATATGATGGAAATCCTTGTTCTACCAAGGGTTTCTTATTTTCATTTAAGGATCACATCAAGAGTCTGTTCTGCCAGGTTCTCGTATTGGTGGAGATCTTTTCCGTCTTCTTCAGCAGTTAGTCAGTTTTCGCGGTCGATTAACAAAAAATGATTAATGGTGGGAGGATACAAAATTGGGCTTGTTTAAATTATTCAAGAGCCCACCCTCCGTACGCCATGACAGATTAAGTTGGGATTCAGACCCAACTCAATACTAGAAGACAAGGTCAGTTTGTCTGCCCTCGTCCACCGTCGTGATGGGAGAAAATACAGCTTGCAAGCTGTGTGGTCTAATATGACCCTTCCTCTCTCCCGGACGAATCGCCATATAAGATTGCTGATCAACCCGAGCAAAGGAAGCTATGATATCCTTCCATGATCCATCATTGCAGATGATATTTGCTCAAAGATGCCTCTTTTTACGGCTCCTTATAAACGGGAAGAACATGATCTTCTTCTTTTTTCTCAAGTCAGCATGACAGAACTCGGCAACCATTTCTATGTGGTGAAGGAAGTATGGGAAAAATAGGTTAACTCAATCGCCTTTTTATAGGCAGAGGAGAACACACTGAATCCCAACAAAACTCCCAAAAATTCGTCGAGAAATCAGCCCCGAGGAACGAGTCAGATTTGACCGTTTTATGCTTCATTCAAAGTGTTTCAAATTACGAGGAATTTGAAAACTTTGAAGGGGGTCTTGTAGAAGCATGAAAAATACGCTACAGAATTATACGCAATATATATAAAGCCCGCATAAAGCAGAGTTTCCGTGTTGTGCAGCGTAAAGCATGACTTCAGAGCCATCGGCGTACAACAGAGCTTCATCGCTAGTACAGGGTAAAATATAAGCTCCCGAACAACCCGCGTAAATACAGTATTTCAGACTGCTTCAGCGTAAAAAGGTTGCTACCTCGCCTTTATGGCATAAAACCTATCCGCTTTTAATGCAGCATGGAAGTGTACGAGGAACGCTTCGTATGCCTCGAATGAACTTGTCAGATCATGCAGTGAACCTGACTCCTAACAAAAAGTACTGCACGACTACCCAAACGACGACTGTAATAATGGTTCGGCACAGAGACCCAGATCATCGTTTAGTGATATTTCCTTGATATAAATTGCTTTTATGCATTCAAGGAAATACGCTGTCTAGTTTTATACAGGCAGACGTGAGCTTTTACGCTCAACAGAAGACAAAACGAACTGCCACGTCAAAAGCTGCTCTTCGTACAGAGCTCGAGGCACGTCGCTGCAGTTAATGCGCGTGATGGGGGCAGATCTCTGTATTTAATGCACGAGATTTGGTTCTATTTTCAAAGATTGGGTGAGCCATAATTACGGCTAATATGTCCACATCATCACCTCTGCATATTACGCCATCAGGCTATTTTCAGCTATAGGAGCACGTTGTACGCTATCTCCTTGAAATACGCCATCCTGGCTATTTTCAACTATAGAAGTATGCCGTATGCTATCTTCTCGGAATACGCCAACTCAGGCCATATTTGTATTGGTGCGTGATAAGGCTATTTGGTTCAAACTACGTTCAAGACCTCAGTCAAAGAAGGAGGAGCGGCTATCTTTTACGCTAGCTACCTATCCATGCAGCACCTGGCTTCTACGCCAATTTGACAACTACTGGGCTTCTATGCCCACCGGGCTTCTACGCCAGTCTAACAACTATTTGGCTTCTACGCCATGGTGACAGTCATTGGCTTCTACGCCAACTTTTCTACGCGAGGGACAGTTACCTACGTGGCCTGCATGTCGTGATCTTTGCAGTAGTTATACGCGTTACCTCATCATGGGACACGCGTCACACGCGGATTCAGAAGATTATTTATACGTGGGTGGCAGTTATTATAACTGCCGCGTAAAAAAGTGCCACACTCTCCACTGTCCGACTTCTACGTCGACTGGACGGTTACTGTCACTAAAACCCTATAAATAGATACCTCTATTGACAGAGGTCTGGGATCGAAAATTGATTTTTGAGAGAGAAGAATCCAGAGCACAGACAGAGAGTAGTGATCGACGATTTTGGCATCGAGCATCCACTCCCACTTGCAATCTTTAAAGCATCTCCTTCTTCTACAGCACTTTTTCATCATCGTGTGGTCCAAGGGACAAAGTGATCGACCGCAGATCAGACTCCTATAGAAATATTTATCCAGATTAAATTTTGTACTTAACATCCTCGTATAGGATTAATAAAACTTCTTGTTTGTAAACCTAAGAAAGGGTTTCGTATAAACCTAGTTTTATTTCTTCCTTTTATTATCAAACACAGCGGACGTTTATATTTAATTCGATATAAATTCAACTTTGTATCCTTGTATGTTCCAATCAAAATTGGAGACAAAATCTTGACCCGTTTTATGCAAACCAAATTATGATAATATTCTACTCTGAGTTCTCTACGTCCATGATACTCGTGTCCCACCTAATTTTAACCCATATACTTCCAATTAATTTTAGAACACCAATTGCATTAATTTTAATTAAATTGATGTAAGGACCCAACTTGACAAAACATTAGACCCAACACCAAACCGAACCCCCATTCACACCCTCAAGCCTCATACTAAACACCAGACATCCCTTTCATCCAATACATCACACCAAACATGGTGTTTTTCCTCATTAAATCCCAAAACCCACTTTTGTGCAATTTTCCAATTGTTGGAGGCTTATTTGCAAAAATGCAATGATGTTTCACCATCCTATTGGTCAAGACCCATGAAGAAATTAACCCCCTCCCTTTGACCGTTCAACCCTCTCCCTCTCTCCTCCTTTTTGTTTGTATTTTCCCCCTTCATATTGAATCTAGACCACCCATTCAAATGGAGCCATCATCACCACACACACACACACACACATATATATATATATATAATCCCTCAACCCTTTTTCTAATGCAAACCCCATCCCAAGGCTTGGCCAGCCCTAATCCCTAGGAGGTCAACATCAACCCTCTCTCTCCTACATGCAAACAACCTCTCCATTAAACATCATCACCTCCACCTACATCAAAAACCCTAAGTCAACTATATTATTTATCTTCTCCCTCACATCTCCCTCTTTCCCGACCCTCCACCGGAGCTGCCAAGTCTGGCCACCCCCTTCTTGTTCATCTCCTTCCTTTCCACCTCGCTAACCCGTTCGGCCATCTCCTCCCTCGAACCCGCCTGAGCCCGGAGCTCCGCCTGCACCTCGTCATCCCGATCGCCCGCGCTCGCCCAGTCGACCTCCCAGTCAGTCCCCTACCGGCCTCCTCATCCACTTTATCTTCCCGAGCAATACAGCGATATCCCGACCTTCTCCTCCGCCGGATGGCCACGAACCTGACTTCCAAGCCACCACCATTGTTCACCTCATCTTCCCAACTCCTCACCCTGGCTCGACTTCCCCTCGTCGACCGGAGCCGACCCCGCTCGCCTGAACCGCTCTTCCTCTCGCCATTAACTGAACCGAGCAACCTCGTCACCACCATCCATCCTCCACCCGACCAGGCACCCGCTGAACTCGCCTAGACGCTGGAGTCGACTGGATCTCGCCTGACTGAACGCCTGAACATCCCCTCCTTCTCCTGTTCGACTACAGCATCCTCCCATCCCTCGACTCATCATCACTATCATCGTCATTATCATCGTCGTCGTCATCGTCATTATCGTCATCATCAATATCGCCGTCATCGTCGATCTCGTGCCCGTGCACAGGTTTGTACCTGTCCCCCTCTTTCGTAACTTCAGGTACGTATGTGTATATGTATTAAGTTGGTATATGTATGTATTTGGTAGGTATAGTATATGTATTCCATTAGTATGTTTAATAGGTATATAATTGGTATATATATATATATATATATATATATATATATATATATATATATATATATATATATATATATATATATATATATATATATATATATATGTATATATATATATATACATATATATATATATATATATATATATGTATATATATATATAGTATATATACTCAATTAATATACATTTGGTATATGTATATTATTCATTGGTATATATATACACCTATATATGTACGGTATATGTATTTATTTGGTGTACATATATATTATAAGTATTAATGTTATATGCTAGTTAAGGCTATGTATAATTATATATATACTAGGTGACCCTAGTGTTAATTTTGGATATTCCGTATTTACATTGACCATATGACCTTGGGTGCATTGTCTGCCTTATGTACACTGACGTACTGGCGAGACATGTGTCAGTTTGACTGCCTGATTACACAGCATTTGCAGGCGTGGCATCCGTACAGCTAGACGCACATTTGACCCTAGTTGACCAGTGTCATACATAGCGTAACCATGAGTCAGAGTATTTATAATTGTGTGTATGTTAGTGTGATGTCTGATGCAATATTGTACTATTTAATGATCTCTATAGGACTTTTGGATCATTCAGACGATACTTTAGAAACAGGACATTGGTATTACCAGCTAAGGACCACAGGCGAGTACATTCTCTGATAGTTTCTTGTCTATAATATCCTCTATGTTCATTGTATTTAGTGTAGATATCCATATTTCTTGACACGATGGTTACACGGATTGTTATATCCGGATCTCGTCATGAGATATTATTCCTTGTTCATGGTATATCTTGTACAAGTCTTGTTTTATTCTTTATCTTCTACATGTACAGACATGAATTCTTGGGAAGAGTCGCTATCTTCTTGGGGAATCCAGTGCCATAGCGTACCATGGTTGGATCTACTATACCAGTCGGGGATGGAAAGTTTTTTAGTGTAGATATGTGATCATACCCTTCATGTACAAGTCTTGTTCTCATGTTAGTATTGTTCATACACCGCACGTATGACTAGCCAGGCCCGTACTCGTGTACAAGTTCCTAAGCCGATCACATGTTAAAGCTAGTACTCACACACTTAGTCATCAGTATTCTTGTTCATTGACATATTGTTCATCCTCGTATTTATTTCCAGTATTTCCTTTATTGCGTATCTCTTGTATATGTATATGCATCCTGTATATTTACATCTATTTACTGCTACATAGTTTATATTATTGATCTAGAACTGCTATTAGAGATGTACTTTGCTCCAATCCTGATTGGATATTTTTTCCAGACTGTGACATAGAGGACTTGTTTTCGGCATACTTGGAGATTTAGATGTTTTGGATTACAAGTTAGATTATTTTATTATTTTAGACTTGTCTTGTATTTTATTTATTTATTTAATATCTCATCGTACTTTAGTTATGTGATTGAGTATTCCAAATTATAGTGTGATATTTATGTCTCCTTATGGAGTTGGATATTCGTGAGAGATTGATTAGATAGAGTATTGACCTAGACAGCGTTCTACCGCCGATGCTGCGGCGTAGGCTGGACGTACCCACGTACTCGTGCCCTAAATTCTGGGTGCGGGTCGTGACACCCCTCCGGCCGGCGTTCCCTGCTCCCTCCGGCGTCCCCTCCTCCCTCCGGCTCCCCTCCTCCCTCCGGCGTCCTCATTCCTCAGGCGTTCTCATCTCTCCAGCTCCCCTCCTCCTCACTCAGTGAGCTCCTCTCTCTGTCTCCTTTCTCTGTCTCTCCCTCTCTCTCTAACATGACACAATACGATACGACACAACATAACATGACATACACTAACCCTAACCCTAACTAGAACACACACACACACACATGAATGCCGACACACTAACACATGCGAACACTAACCCTAATACTGATTCGGACACACGGACACACACAAACATAGACAAGACATGACATAGATATGACATAGGATACGATACAGACACATACACTGACATGATACGAAATATAACACAGACCCTAACCCTATCTCTCTTCTAGTTAGCTGTCTAAGTTTAGACGCAACCTTGCATATCTGTATCGTATATAATACGATGTAGATCTTGACTCAAGAAGAGTCGTATACACAGATTTGGGAATGACTCTTCAAAACTGAGACACGATACAGTATTGGCTTCTTCTAGAACTCGTATCCAACTTGGGTTGATGCTTCTTGCTACACGAGCTGTTGTATTGGCTACTGCAGACTGCTAAACCTGCTGTTGAAGGCTCTGCAGTACACTGGCTCTGCTGCTACTTACTGAGTTTACTTGCTGTTGTTCATCCTTCTTACTGTGCATTGTACAGTGTTGTTGTACACTGATTCCTCACTGCTGTACTGTGCAGTACAGCTAGCTGCTACTGCTATAAACTGTTGTATGCTTTCCCTTGTACTATGGTAGCACAGAGCTGCAAACTGCTCGGTTGTGCTCTACCTTATTGTGCTAGCACAAAGCTGGCACACTGCTCTCCTTTCAGTTGATCACTGCCAAATGATGCACACTGAAAACTATGAACTGCTCGAAGGAGTATTAGATCATCTATCCGATGGAGAAGCATAGAAGCACTTTGATCGAGAGTATCCAAATTTTGCTTCGGATCTGCGTAATATCAGATTGGGGCTCTCCTCTGACAATTTTACTCCATTCGGACTTTCGGGCTCCCAGTATTCATGTTGGCCTGTGATCGTCACTCCGTATAATCTACCGCCTTGGATGTGCATGAAGACTCCATATATGTTCCTAACCGTTATTATCCCGGGTCCGAACAATCCGAAGAGGAACATCGATGTGTATTTACAGTCTTTGATAGATGAGTTAAATCAGCTATGGAAAGTATGTGCCAACATGTACGATATTTCTAGAAAGCAGAATTTTCAGATAAGGGCAGCACTTATGTGGACCATCAACGAATTTTTGGCCTATGGAATATTATCTGGATGGAGCACTCATGGTCGTCTCTCATGTCCGTATTGCATGGACCGTACTGAGGCTTTTCGTTTGAAATACGGAGGCAAACCGTGCTTCTTCGATTATCATCGACAATTTCTGCCGAAGGATCATCCGTACTAGAGGAACATGAATGTTTTTCGTGCGGGCGTTGTGGAGAAGGCCAATCCACCGCTAGGGTGGCCCGAATACACGATATTGGAAGAGGTAAAAGATTTACCAAGTGCTATCGAAGAGCCTACTAAGGGGTACAAGTGTGACGAATTTGGTTGCACCCATAACTGGACGAAGAGGAGTATATTATGGGATCTGCAATATTGGAGCACCAATCTGATCAGACATAACCTTGATGTCATGGATATCGAGAAGAATGTGTTTGATAACATAATTAATACTGTAATAGAGGTAAAAGAAAGATAAAAGATAATCCGAAGGCCAGGTTAGACCTAGAAGAAATATGTAGACGTCCTGCGTTGCATTTGATAGAGGAGGAGAATGGAAAGTTAAAGCAGCCTAAGTCAGTTTTTTTACTGGAGAAAGAGGATAAAGGGAGACTTTGTAGGTGGATTCAGGGTCTAAAGTTTCCAGACGGGTACGTGTCAAACTTGAGAAGATGCGTCGACCTCAAGGGGAACAAACTGGCGGGTATAAAGAGCCACGATTTTTACGTATTCATGGAGAGGTTAATTCCGATTGCATTTCGGGAATTCTTACCGCAGGTCGTTTGGGATCCATTGACAGAGCTCAGCATATTCTTCAGAGATCTTTGTTCTACTAAGTTGCTCGTCGATCGTCTAGAAAAGCAAGAGAAGGACATTATGGTAACACTATGTAAGCTCAAAAAGGTATTTTCTCCTGGATTCTTCGACTTTATGGAGCATTTGCTAATTCATCTTTCCTATGAGGCACGTATTGGTGGTCCTGTCGGTTATCGGTGGATGTACCCCTTCGAGCGACATCTGAATCACCTAAAGAGAAAGGTAAAAAATAAGGCATAGGTTGAGGGCTCTATTTGTGAAGCTCATGTTCTTGAGGAGATTACAAACTTTTGCTCGACGTATGTCAAACCTCATGTTGCTACTAATAGAACGAGAGCTCCGAGAAATGACGACGGATATCAGGAATTTAATGATGCAATACTTAAAGTATTCAATGCGTCTGGAAAGCCTTCGAGGAAAATAAAGAAGAGATATTTGAATGACGACGAGCTAAGGGCTGCTCAGTTGTATATATTACTCAATTATGACGAGGATGAAGTGGAGAAGATAGAGGGGTAAGTAATTAATATATATACGTTTATATCATCTCAATGTAATAGTATAAGCTACTATTATGCTACTAATCAGCAGTTACTTCGTTATTTTTCAGCACATATAATGATAAGTTGAGGTCGGTTAGACCCTACATAACAGACGAAGAAGTAGAACAAGAAATGAGATGCCATTTTCCTTCTTGGTTAAGCACATATGTAAGGAGCTTGGTAATTATTATTTTTTCTGCACTTGCACAATAAATAACTCACTATCGCTACTTTGGTATTTAGGTCGATCGTCTAATAACACTCGAGACTGAATCTATTAGAACTCTAGCCAAGGGACCAATTACTACCATTAAAATATGGCCAAATTTCTGTGTGAATGTGTTTAGGTTCAAGTCAACAAATGCTCCTATCAGAGACAGCTTTCTGGATCTTGATTCCATAAAAAATAGTTGTTTGTGTATCAAATCTTTGAACTACAAAGACGTCGATCCAGACAATGATTTCTTTGGCATCTTACGAGAGATTGTGGGGTTGACATATAATTATGGCACATAACCTTCTAATATCGTGCTATTCAAGTGTGAATGGTTCGATCCAATTCAAGATCAAGGTTGGAAAATTGACAAGCATGGCCCTGTGGATATAAACTACAAGCGGAGATATCAAGGCTACGAACCATTTATCCTATCAAGTCAAGCTCAGCTCGTGTACTTCATAAATTATCCTAGACGGGAGACAGCGAGGTCGGATTGGTGGGCAGTATGCAAGACTAAAGCTAGAAATACCTTTGACAATGACGAAATAGCTTATCATGAGGACGAGCTACCTCTTGTAACAAATATTATAGATGTGGACTCAACGAAAGTTACTCATTACACGAGTAATAATGTAGAAGATGTAAAATTATTCGAAGAGGAAGACGAAGACGAAGACGAAGTAGATGAAAGTGAAGACGAGGAGAAAGAGGAAAAGGAGGACGAGGAAGGCGAATAAGATAAATTTTCTGAAGATGATTAAAAATAAAATATTTTGCCTGTAGAATATACTATATTTGGACTTTAGAATATACTATTTTAATGAAGATATGTATTATATTTTGACAGTAGAATGTACTATCCATTTAGACTTGTGACACCACTAGTTATTTATTGTACAATTCTATGAATGCTGTGAGATATGCATAATACTTTGACTGTAGAATATACTATATATTTGTGTATTTCTTTATTCATCATATGTTGTTATCAGGTATGACAGGACGACACGAAGGGTTCGACAGGTCCCGAGGTAGATAGAGTGCTCCTCCGGTACTGCCTACTGTTGGTTCTGGATCCTCGTCGCCTAGTACTCCAGTATATCGATCAGTCACATCTCCGACTGCGACGATGTTATGTGGCATCACTTCTAAAATGAGTAGTTCCAGGCCTGATAGTACTCTCTTATCCAGCGTTCCTCCTGCTGACGGAACCATAGAGACAGATAAGCATATGGAGTAGGTCGTGCCGATATTGTACCAGCAACAGCTAGATCCTCCATGCGCACCTCCGGAGGAGACGAGGACAGAGATTTGGGCCAACGATACAAAGTAAGTCAATTAGATGGTTTAGCATCATATATATCGTATATTTCTTTATTCATCATATATTGACTTTTTTGATCAAAATAATTATCTCTGTATAGATATCGTCCATCCTGGGTTTAGAGACGCCTGGGCATCTTTCTGAGGAACAACTATGGTGGCCCTTGGATCAACTACTCTGAAGCTTCGGATGAGAGGAAGGCATTCTGGTTTACGTACTTCAAGGTAAAAGTATATTATATAAATCTTCTAATTTATGCATATTATATAACTTACTAAATTATTTATTGTAGCAAACGTATTTCTATCCTCCGCACCGGGCCGAGTGGATCGAGCGGATATTTCCTGTCGTTGCCGCCAAGCTTATATGTGATGCTCTGGATGACCAGAAGGCTCGTGGTCGCATTGGAAAACTGATCCAAGGTTGGAGCACGCCTGAGTAGTGGACTGCGATGAGGGCTAGATTCGACGATCCGAGGTACAAGGAAAGGTCTGAGAAGGCCAAGGCGGCTAGGCAGAATGCTGCAAAGTGGTGTGGTGGCTCGATTCCGATGACGGAATTTCCATCATTTGGTATATTTTTTATTTCAGATATATTATTTTAATATAAGTACGATAAAATGGTAGTAGAAAAAGTGTTTAATTTTAGTACTAAATAATATATTTTTAACAGGTACAGAGGGGTGAGGATGCAAACATGGTGACAGTCTTCCTGGCCACCCATCGAAAAGATAAAAATCTCATTAATGAGAGGGCCTTGCAGACTATGTAAGTATTACTTTCACTGTATCTTTAGCGATATTTTTAGCGACGTTCAGTCACGTCACTAAATACGTCGCTAATTACGTTGCTATACACGTCGCTAAACAAAGTCGCTGTCCGTCGCAAATTGCTGACATGGCAGTATTGCCAGGTCATAGTAACGTCGCTACCTACGTCGCTAATTTGCGACATATAGTGACAAATATACACGTCGCTAATTTAGCAACATTGTATCACTAAACGTTGCTAATCTAGCGACGCATTTACGTAGCTAGAAAATGTCGGCATAGCGAGGTTTGGCGAGATTTTTTCTGTCAGCGACTAGTTTAAAGGCGACTTCAGTAAAACGTCACTAATTACGTCGCTAAAATTATTTAGCGACATTTTTTGATTATTTAGCGATATTTTTTTACGTCGCTAATTTGACTTATTTTGGTAGTGCGACAAACGTCTTCTCTCGGATATGACCCGGACGCTAAGTAACAATTTCGATCCAAAGTGCACACAGTGTATAGATAAAATAAATAGTGAATCTGAAACTGAGTTACAGAGTGGCAAGGTACACTTGTCTAGATCAGGATGCTGAAGGCGGGAATCCAGTACAACATCAATGTCTGAGGATCCCAAAGTACCTAGAGATGATATATAAAATAATTAATAATCTAGCTCGAAATAATCTAAAATAAGAGATGACATCATGAACTAGCATAGGTTTTTATCTTAGTTACAAAACTCACGTCTAAGGTACTAACTAGAGGTTTGACCAAATTTGGCTAGGGAAATGTTGTATTAAATACGAATTCACTCAATCGTATAACGTCCTCAAATAATATCCTCAACCACTAATATTCATCAAGTGTGATTTCGTCATCTATATATAATCTTCATTCTCGACCATGCCATCCATGTAATCATAGACATAAGTGCATAAACCCAAATTAGTTGTCACACCTAAATACGCATAATGTTCAAATATAATATCCTCAATCATAACATCAAAGCTATCGAACCAAAATTCATTGGAACAACATCCCTATCATTCATGTATTTTACATATATATATAACCCAGACAAATGCCATTAAACTAAACATAGGTATTACTCAGGGAACCCTAAATCTTAACTAAGGTTTCCTTCTAACACATAGGAAAACTATAAAAACAAGTACGATGAAGGATAAGTTACCAAGGTGGTTGCGGGTGGTGGCAGCGGCGGTATTACGGCTTCTGTCTGTGGCGGCGTTGACCGCGGGGGTGGTGCTCGTGTCGACCGTGGTGGTAGGGGTGGTGCTCGGCGTTGTGAGGGTGGTGGTGATAGTGGTAGTGGTGCTCGAAGGTGGAGATGGTGGTGGTGCAGGTAGCTGTTGGCAGTTGTGGTGGTCATGCTCATGGAGAAGGTGTTCATGGTGAAGGTGGTAGTGGAAGTGGCTGTTGGTGGTGAAGGTATTGGTGGCTGTCAGTAGTGGTGCGGGTAGTTGGTGGTGGTGGTACGGGAGATGATGTTGTGCTCATGGTGAAGGTGGTGGTAGAAGTGGTTGTTGGTATCGGAGGTGTTGGTGGCTGTCGGTGGTGGTGCGGGTGATGATGTTGTGCTCGTAGTGAAGGTGGTGGTGTTGTCAGGGTGGGGTAAGTCCAACAGTGGTGGTGGTTGTGAAGACGTGAGGTGGTGTGTAGGTGACGGTGACGGTGACGGTGATGGTGGAGGCGGTGGTGTAAGTGACGATGATGGTGGCAGTGCTGTTGTGTGATAAAGGTGTTCATGGTGGAGGTAGAGTCGTGGTGATGGGGGCTATGGTAAAGGTGATGTTGGCCGGATGGGGGGTGGTCTAGCAGTAGTGTTGAAGAATGGAAAAGAAGAAGAAGAATGAAGAAGAAGAGAGAGGGTGGTGTAAATTTTTAGGTCTTCTCTTGGGATTAAGGCCGGCCACATGTGGAGGGGTGTGTGTGTTAATATAGGGGGATAAGTGGTTATGATGGGGGGAATTTGAACATGGGCTAGGATTTCATATGAGAGAAAAGCAAGGGTAAGAGAGTGTGAGGTGACCGATCATGAGGATGAAGGGGGTTTCTTTATTTGGTTTGCACCAATAGGAGTGTGACACCTAACACCCTCTTTGCATTTGAGCCCCTTAACATTTGTGTGTTTACAAATGAAGAAAAAAGAGTAAGGATTTGATGTGGGAAGTTATGTTTGGTGTTTTATAGGATGGGAGGGTGTTGGGTGTTTTGTATGAGCCTCATAAATGGGTGTTGGGTTAAGTTAGGGTTAGGTTAAGTTTGTTTCTCCAATTTAATTAAATAATGTGCCATCGGTGCTTTTAAATTAAATTGGAGTACATGGGATCTCAATTGGCAGTGACACAAATATCATGGATAGTGTAGGCTTAGTGTTAGTCTTGGGCCCTTTAATTGGTTAGGCGAAACGGGTTAAATTTGTATCCCCAAATTGATGGCAACGACATAGGTACAAGGCATAGGATTAAAAAATTAATTTTTGTGACTAGGAAGTTGTGTAATTAAAATAGAGCACAAGGGAGTGCATTTGTGTGTGAAAGAAATATCCAGGGCCTAGGTTGGCTTATCAGGTTGTTGAAAAGTAAAGGCTATTCTTGTGCTCCAATTAATGAAGCAATGGTAAGGTGCACCAAGGGTTTAAATTAAAGAACCAGTCTACATAACCCTAATTTCTAATCCTTAGACAACTTGAAACTAAACCAAAATTCTTACCATATCCAGTCTACCTAAAATTTTGAGGGAGTTTACATCCTTCCCAACTTAGAAGAATTTTATCCCCGAAATTAAAAGTAAAGCACGAATAAGAGTTACGAGAATTAAAAAGTTAACAGGTAAATAAAATATAGTACATAAATTCATACATCGGTCCTCAAATAAATATGAAAAATACTGTCGAATGGAAACCTCGCGCTCTCAGGTAGACTCACCCGGCGAATGATGCTTCCATGCAACCCTGACCAGTGGAGTAGTCTATCCCCTCAAAAACTTCTCATTGTAATCGAGTATCCCTTCTGGCTGCTCTATATATGATAAACTGGGCCCGATTGTAATCTCTGAATGATCAAGCAAGTGGCTAGGGTCTGCCATATACCTTCTCAACTGTGATACGTGAAATATGTCGTACACGCCTTCTAATGGCGGAGGCAATGCAAGACGATAAGCTATTTCGCCAACACGCTGCAAGATTTTAAAAGGTCCGATGTACCTCAGACTCAGCTTGTCTCTGCCCCCAAATCTGATGGTACTACGAGTAGATAATATCTTTAAAAATACATGGTCACCTTTCTTGAATTCTAAAGGTCTGCGGTGCGTATCTGCCCAATGCTTCTACATGTCCTGTGCTGTACGCAAGTGGCCCTGAATCTACTTCACTTTCGCCAATGTCTGTGTCACCAACTCTGCAAACAGTATCTGACACTCTCCCACGTCACTCCAACATACCGACAACCTAAACTTCCTGACGTACAGTACCTTATAAGGTGCCATTTGTATGCTTGCTTAGTAACTGTTATTGTAGGAGAATTCCACCAAGTGTAGATGGTCCTCCCAAGATCCTCCAAAGTCGATCATGCACGCTCTTAATATATCCTCTAGTATCTGAATCGTGTGCTCTGACTGACCATCAGTCTATGGATGATATGTAGTGCTGAACTTGAGGTGAGTTCCTAGACTCTGCATACTCCGCCAGAAATATAAAGTGAATCTTGAATCATGATCCGATACAATGCTGACAGGCACTCCATGTAGTCGTACTATCTGCCTCATATACATGTCAGCTAATATCTCTGTGGATTGCCTAATTCTGAAGGGCAAGAAATGCGCCAACTTAGTGAGTTGGTCCATGATAACCCAGACTGCATCATTTTTGCTAGGGGTCCTCAAAAATCCAGTAACGAAGTCCATGATAATGTGTTCCAACTTCCACTCAGGAATGGAAAGCGGCTGCAATAGTCCTATAGTCCTCTGATGTTTGGCCTTAACTTGCTGACAGACTAAACATCTCGCCACGAATCTCACAATCTCCATCTTCATCCCATGCCACCATTAGTGTTATCTAAAATCTCGGTACATCTTCATACCTCCGAGATGAATAAAATAAATTGAACTATGGGCCTCGGTCATCAACTCCTGGCATATCTTGCCACTCGAAACATATAGGCAATCTCCATACCTCAATATTCCGTCTTCGTGAATTCGGAATCCCATATGCATGCCGTCCTTTATCCTCTCTCGCAGTCGCTAGAATCTTGCATCGGTAGACAAGGCTGCCTTAATCCTCTCTACCAATATAGATTGAACCTCTAGACTGGATAATTGTCCATCTATGCCTGGAAATACAACCTCTATACCGAGCTCCTAAAGATCCTCTAACAAATGTTGCTGAGTCGTCAAAAAGTATGCCATGGACTTCCTGCTTAAGGCATCTGCTACAACATTCATCTTGCTAGGGTGGTACTGTAACTCAATATCATAGTCTGTCATCAGCTCTGGCCAACGCCTCTGTCTTATGTTGACTGTCTCATGTTGATCTCCTTCTGAGTATAGACATACTTCAGACTGTTGTGAACTGTGTAAATCTTAACCTGCTCTCCATAAAGGTAGTGCCGCCAAAGCTTTAGTGGAAAAACCACCGCAGCTAGCTCTAGATCATGAGTCGGATATTTCTTCTCATGAACCCTCAGCTGTCTCGATGCGTAAGCTATCATCTTGTCGTGCTGCATCAGTATATATATCCTAGTCTGCTCTGAGCCACATCGCTATACACCACAAATCCTCTAGATCTAGAAGGAAGTATCAAGATTGGTGTTATCGTCATATGCTTCTTCAGCTCATCGAAAGTCGTCTGACACTCCTCAGTCCAGATAAACTCCTCGCCTTTATGCATCAATCATGTCATAGGTGCAGAGATCCTCGAGAAGTTTTCCACGAAGCTCTGATAATATCCGGCAAGTCCGAGAAAACTCCTAACCTCTGTAACTAATGTAGGGGTAGGCTATGTCTCCACTGCGGCGATCTTCTCCGGGTCAACTGATAGTCCATCTTGAGTGATTATGTGACCCGTAATGGTACCCTATCCAAGCATAACTCATGATTGTTGAGCTTGGCATACAGCCTCTCCTGCCTCAGCGTCTCCAACAGATCCTGAGATGCTCCTCGTGCTCCTCCTGGCTCTTGGAATATACCAAGATGTCATCAATAAATACTACCATGAACTTATCCAAGTACTGGTGGAAAATCTTGTTCATCAGGATCATAAATACTGGTGGTGCATTGGTTAAACCAAACAGCATGACTAGAAACTCATAGTGCCCGTACTTCATCCGAAAAGCTGTCTTCAAAATTTTCTCCTTTCTCACCTTGATCTGATGATAGCCGGATCTGAGATCGATATTCGAGAATACACATAAACTACTCAGCTGATCAAATAAATCATCGATGCGTGATCCAATATAGACTGAACCTCTAGACTAGCTAACTGTCCATCTATACCTGGAAATACAACCTCTATACCGAGTGTTTGATGATAAACAAATTGATTGAAGAGGGTTTATACGAAACCTTTATTTTGTTTACAAACAAGAAAAAGAGTATAATTAATCCTATACGAGAATGTTAAGTACAATAAAAATAATTCTGAGGACGTATTGCTATTGGAGTCTGATCTGCGGTCGATCACTTTGTCCCTTGGACCACACGATGATGAAGAAGTGCTGTAGAAGAAGAAGAAGCTTCAAAGGTTGCAAGGGGGATTAAAAATATATCTATTCAGAGGTAATATGAACATGATAGAATATAATTTCTCTCCTCTTCTCTCTTCAAATTAGTTGAACATATCTATTCAGAGGTAATATGAACATGATAGAATATGATTCAACTAACTCTGCCCTCTCTGTCTTGTCCCTCCGTCTCATCTGTCTGATCTTCCTCTGATCTGTCTGATTTCCCTACCCTATGACTAGGGGTCTCTATTTATAGAAATAAATCAAGTAATTGCCTGGTTGGCAGAAAAGCCAAACGTCAAGTTGGCGTAGAAGCCAAATGACAGGTCTTCTTGGCATAAAAGGCCAAACTGTGAAGAAGATTGCCTCATTTATGCTGCAGTTAGGACAACTGCTACCCATGTTTAAATAATCTCCTGAATCTGCGTGTGACACGTATCCCTTTATAAGGTAATGCGTATAACTGCTTCTCAAAGATCATGGCATGCAAGCCACGTAGGTAACTGCCCCTGCGTAAAGATAGTTGGCATAAAAGCTAAATAACTGTCTTGTTGGCGTAAAAGCCAAATGACCGTCTTGTTGGCGTAAAAGCCAAATAGCTGTCTTGTTGGCATAAAAGACCAAATTTTAACTTGTTGGCATAAAAGCCAAATATCTTTCATGACTGAGGTCTTGAGTGTATTCTGGGCTAAATAGCCTTATCACGTACCTTTGCAATTATAACCGTATTGGCGTATTTCGAGGAGATAGCATTCAGCATACTCCTATAGTAGAAAATAGCCTGGTTGGCATAAAATGCGAGGATGGTGATGTGAGCGTATTAGTCACAGTCTTAGCTTTCCCCAGTCATGACAAATGGAACAAAATCTCATGCATTAAATGCAGAGATATGCCTCGAGCTCTGTACAAGAAGCAGCTTTTGACATGGCATCTGATTTGTCTTATCTTGAGCGTAAAAACTCATTTCTGTCAATGTAGAATAGGCAGCGTATTCTTTGAATGCGTAAAAATAACTTGTATCAAGAATATGTCACTAAATGACAACCTGGGTCTCTGTGCAAGATCATCATCACAGCCGCAGTACTTTTGTCAGACGTCAGGTTCACTGATTTGACTGACAGATTCATCCGAGGAATACGAAGAGTTCTTCGTACAACTTTATGTTGCATTAAACTTTACGCAGGAAGGTATAGCAACCTTTTATGCCACATAGCCTTGAAGCTCTGTTTTACGCGTACAACTTTCAAGCCCTGCTTTATGCGGACAACTTTGAAGCTCTGCTTTACTCGGACAGCTTTGAAGCCATATTTTATGCCACACAGCCTTGCTCTGTTTTACACGTACAGCTCTGTAGTCCTATTTTACGTCAAACAGTCTTGAAGCGTAAACTTTTACGTGTACAGTTCTGAAGCCATATTTTACGCAGGGAGGTACTTCATTTATATATGCGGACAATTTCCAGCATTTTTCATGCTTCTACAAGACCCCCTTCAAAGTTTTTAAAACTTGAACAAGTTTTAAAATACTTTAAAAAAGAAGCATGAAAGAGAGTTTTGTCATGGGAATGGATATCCTGCTAGAGGTGATATGTACGGGGTAGTACAATCCATTCTCTTGGAGAATTTTAGTAGACTTATTATCCAAGGCGTACCTAAGACTAGGTACAGATAACAAGTTAAAATGACTGACACTATCAGGGGTTATACAAACGTGATAGTAGAAAGTCGAAGAGAAGAACTTTACTCAGAGGTAATATGGACATGGAAAAGTTCTGAAAATATCTTGCTCCGAGGTAATGTGGATGTGGTAAGATATCAGGATATTTTTTAGGATATCCCGCTAGGGGGTCTTTGGTGGACCTATTACCTTTTGTGCACTGGAGTGCAAGTAATAAGTTTAAAACAAGCCCAGCCAGAGGTAATATGGACGTGGTGGGTTTTGTGGACTTAACACTACTGGCGTACTTAGAATTAAGTATGGATGATAAGTTTAGACGACGACTGATGGTAGTCGTAGGGAGAAGTTTGCTCAGAGGTAACATGGACATGGCAAACTCTCGAGGGGAAATATTAGGACGGTAGTTTCGACGTGAACTAATATCTGGGACACTCATTGGGGAGTGGTTTGCTGAGTGTGGTCTATCCGAGGTTGATCCGCTGGGGAGATTGGTAGGACAATAGCTTGGAGGTAATGTGAACATGGCTAGTATCTAACGAGATTGGTTTTAGTGGTCACTGCGAGAGTGTGCAAGTGGACCTAAGGAATGCTCCGCTGGGGAAATTGAGAGTACAAGTCTATTTCAGACATAGTACCTTTTCAGGAACTTGCCATTAAAGTCCAGGAACTTTCTGCTGGGGAGATTTTGGTAGACTTATTACCTATGACGTACCTAAGACTGGGTACGGATAATAAGTTGGAATGACTGACACTATCAGAGGTATTATGGACATGATGGTATAAAGTCGATGGGCAAGAATGTTTGCTTAGAGGTAATATGGACATGGCAAACTCTTGAGTTATGGACTTATTACCCATGGCGTACCTTAAGTACGGATAATAAGCTGAAACGACTAGCACTATCAGGGGTTATGCGAACGTGATAGTAGAAAGCAGAACTTTACTCAGAGGTAATATGGACATGGAAAAGTTCTAGAAATATCTTACTAAGAGGTAATATGGACATGGAAAGATATGACTCTGTGGGGATAAAGAAAAATAGGACAGAGGTAATATGGACATGACCGTTTTCTTGTAGTCATAGATTCACTCTGCTGGGAAAAGTGGAGAGACGTAATATCCTTTGGATTGAGGACATCCTGCTGGAGGATCTGTGGTGGACTTATTACTTTTTTGCGCATGTAAGTGTTTGTGGTATTAAACGAAAGAATGAAAGTGTATTTCAATGACGGGGTTTGTGCGAAACCCGTGCCCTTTGGTTTACAAACAAACTTGTACAATATAATCCTATACGAGGATGTGGGAGTACAATTTATTTAATCTGGGTATAAATTGCTATAGGTGTTTGATCTGCGGTCGATCACTTTAGCCCTTGGACCACGCGATGTTGAAGAAGTGCCGTGGAAGACAGGTAGCAGCTTCAAAGGTTGTAGGAGAGGGTGGATGCACGATGCCGAAGTCGTCGATCCCCGCTCTTTGCCTGAGCTCCGGGCTCTCTCTCTCTCTCTCTCTCTCTCTCTCCTTGTTCGATCTTCTCCAATTATCGACCTTGGATCTGATATTGGTATTCTTGACCGAATTTTCTGACCTTGTTCCCCATTGACAGGGGCCTCTATTTATAGAGTCTTTGGTGACAGTGACCACTCCGTTGGTTTAGCAACCGAGGAGTGGAAAGTACAGCACCCTTTTATACAACGGTTAAAGTAACCAATGCCTACATATAGATGATCTTTTGATTGAGCGGGTGACGTGGGTCCAACTAAGGGGACACAACACGTACGGTTGCTACTAAGATCACGGCGTAAAAGCCACATGGGTAGGTATCCATTGTGTAGAAGAGGTTGGCGTAGAAGCCAAATGTCCGTCACCATGGCATAGAAGCCAAGTAGGCATAGAAGCCGAACAGGCATAGAAGCCGAGTAGGCGTGGAAGCCGAGCAGGCATAGAAGCCGAACAGGCATAGAAGCCGAGTAGGCGTGGAAGCCGAGTAGGCATAGAAGCCGAACAGACATAGAAGCCGAGTAGTCATGGAAGCCGAGTAGTCGTAGAGACTGAGTGGGCGTGGAAGTCGCATGAGCACAGATCCTGAATGGGCGTAGAAGCCGCTGCATATCGTGCCAGAATGGGCGTAGAAGCCGCTTGAGCACAGATCCTGAATGGGCGTAGAAGCCGCTGCATATCATGCCAGAGTGGGCGTAGAAGCCGCTTGAGCACAGATCCTGAATGGGCGTAGAAGCCGCTGCATACCGTGCTGATGTGGACGCCTTAGCCGGAATTACGGCTTTTGAAGATATAACCAAATCTCTTGCAGAGATTTGCCATCATCTTATGCATTAAATGCGGAGGCGTGTTTCGAAGGTCTGTAGGCCTTCTGTGCACCCGTCGTAGAGACGTGTCTTGAGAGAAACTGTCACCGCTCTGTACAATTTAGACGTGGAGACGTGCCTCGAATCCCGTACGAAGTGCAGCTTTTGAAGTGGCAGGCGGTTTGTTTGCTGCGGAGCGTAAAATAGCTCATGTTTGCCTGTGTAAAACAGGGCAGCGTATTCCCTTGTACGCAAAAGAGCGGTTTATGCTGAGGGGACTCCAGTAAACGACAGTTTGGTGATGTTTTACCAAATCCTCTGCATTAAATGGTGACATCCGCCATCATACTGTGGGACGCGTCCCGAGAGGTCTGCCATCGTTTCCAGCCGTCGTCTGGGTAGCCGTGCATCACCTTTTGTCAGGAGTCAGAGGTCAGATTCACTGCGTGACTTGACAGGTTTATTTCGGGGAAGATGAAGCATTCCTCGTACACTATAACGCTGCTTTGAGAGCGGATGAGTTTTACGCCATGGAGGCGATGAAGAACTCTGTTTCACGCTGGAGCGGCCTGGACGTACTGCACTTATGTGGATGGTCCTTTGAGTTTTATTCTTCGCGCTGTATTTTAGCGGAGAAAACTCTGTTGTACGCCTGATGGCTCTGAAGGCCTCTGCTTACGCTGCTCTGTATCAAGAGGCTGCGTAGCTCTTCCCAGCATATTTTTCATGCTTCTACAGTAAGTGCAAGTAATAAGTTCGAAACTGGTCTTATTAGAGGTGGCAAGTTTGGTGGACTTAACACCATTGGTGCACTTAAAATTTAAGTACGGGTGATAAGTTTAGACAGCAATCGATATCAGAGATAATATGGACATAATGATCGACAGCCGAACCCGGAAGGTTTGCTCAGAGGTGCGAAGGACATGAAAAACCCTACTGGGGAGGAGGTGAGAATGATAACTCAGAGGTGATGTAGACGTGAGTTGATCAATAGCCATACTGAGAGGTTAGGTACGATTATGAGGATATCCCACCGGAGGATTTTTGGTGGACTTATTACTTTTTTGCGCACGAGAGTGCAAGTAAATAAGTTTGAAATATGCCTTGCCAGAGGTGGCAAGTTTGGTGGACTTAACACCATTGGCGTACTTAGAATTAAGTATGGGTGCTAAGTTGAGATGACAACCGATATCAGAGGTAATATGGACATGATAATCGATAGCCAAAAATGAAAGGTTTGCTCAGAGGTAATATGAATATGGCAAACTTGTGTGGTCTTAACACCACTGGCGTACTTAGAATTAAGTACAGGTGCTAAGCTGAGATGACAACCGATATCAGAGGTAATATGGACATGATAATTGATAGCCGAACCCGGAAGGTTTGCTCAGAGGTAATATGAATATGGAAAACTTTTGGGAACTTAACACCATTGGCGTACTTAGAATTAAGTACGGGTGCTAAGTTGAGATGACAACCGATATCAGAGGTAATATGGACATGATAATCGATAGCCGAACCCGGAAGGTTTGCTCAGAGGTAATATGAACATGGCAAACTTTTGTGGTCTTAACACCACTGGCGTACTTAGAATTAAGTACAGGTGCTAATTTGATATGACAACCGATATCAGAGATAATATGGACATGATAATCGATAGCCGAACCCGGAAGGTTTGCTCAGAGGTAATATGAACATGGCAAACTTTTGTGGTCTTAACACCACTGGCGTACTTAGAATTAAGTACGGGTGCTAAGTTGAGATGACAACCAATATCAGAGGTAATATGGACATGATAATCGATAGCCGAACCTGGAAGGTTTGCTCAGAGGTAATATGAACATGGCAAACTTTTATGGTCTTAACACCACTGGCGTACTTAGAATTAAGTACGGGTGCTAAGTTGAGATGACAACCGATATCAGAGGTAATATGGACATGATAATCGATAGCCGAACTTGGAAGGTTTGCTCAGAGGTCACTTGGATATGGCAAACTTTTGTGGTCTTAACACCACTGGCGTACTTAGAATTAAGTATGGGTGCTAAGTTGAGATGACAACCGATATCAGAGGTAATATGGATATGATAATCAATAGCCGAAACTGGAAGGTTTGCTCAGAGGTCACTTGGACATGGCAAACTTAGATGGGAAAAATGTTTGGACTATAGCTCAGAGGTAATATGAACGTGAACCCATGTCCGGGAAATAAAACTCACTAAAGGTTTCTCCGCTGGGGAGACTTTAGGGACTCATCATCCGGTCCTTGTTGAGGGGGAAAATTGCCAAATTGAAGTGAGATCATATATGCAAAGTGATAAGTTTGGCGTCGATCAACTCCTAGATTTTCCTTTTTAGTACATAGCATGCCTTTGTGGGGTGATGAATGTACCGATAAAAGAGACAATATTCTGGGTCTTCGACCTTGTTAGCCATTTCAGGGCGTCTGATGTTGGGTAGCCGAAGTTTATTTTCTTTCATCAATATATTAAAGATTTTAATGATGTCGTCATCATTGAAGGAGAAAGTACCCTTTGGATTTCTGGCTTCCTATCCCTGAGTCGTACGGTCCTCAAGAAAGATGGTCATAGTCGCATCATCTTTGGACTCAGAGGGAGTTCTACCTCCAGCTTTGGATGCTGCTCTATTTTGTCGAGGGAGACTACCCCTAGGCATGTCATTGTCTGGTTCTTGGGAATTACCGTCCTCACGGCATGACGGGTTGGTATGGATCACCTGAAGATTGATACTCCCGGCTTGCAGAGTTTCTGCGGATCCTGAGGTCAGCAGGACCATGTTTGCCTTGAGGGCCAAAGTCTGTATTATGGCACTCATGGTGTGCATCATTACCTCAAGAGCATCGAGTCGTTAGCGAATGCTGAGCCCTTTTGCCTTGGAATGCATCGAGTCGTTGGCGAATGCTGAGCCCTTCCACTAGGGGGTCTTGAGTCACACTGTCATCAGGGAAGACAGTCATGATTGCATCATCTCCAGACTCAAAGGAGATGCTACTCTCAGCTTCAGATGATGCTCTGACTATTCGAGGGTGACTCCCCTTCAGCCTGTCATTGTCTGTTTCTTTGATGTGATCAAAGGGTACATCTGTCTCATCATAGACGGGAGATGTAATTTTATGCGCATGGCGTGTTTGAGACTTCTGGATTAGCACTAAGGCATTGCTAGAAGTTTTGTCTACCACGTCACAGATTGGAGACAAATTTTTACACATTGGGCGTGTTTGAAACTTCTGGATTGGCACTAAGGCATTGCCAGAAGTCTTGTCTGCCACGTTACAAATGGAAGACAAATTTTTACGCGCAAAGCGTGTTTGAAACTTCTGGATTGGCACTGAGGCATTGCCAGAAGTCTTGTCTGCCACGTTACAAACGGGAGACAAAGTTTTACGCATGGGGCGCGTTGGCTGTGTTATCACAACCTTGTTGATCAGAGAGTGAGAGCTTGCAGGAAGGGTAGAGGACTTCTTAGGCATCCACACTTTACGCAGCTTCGTATTGTTCTGGACAGAGGAGGAGGGAGAGCTACCCCCTGCATGAAGCATGTCTTCATGAGCAGATTGGTCGAACTGGACGACCAAAGTCTTCTTCATCGATCCGATGGATACATCATCGTGTTGAGCAATTGCTTTCTCGTCAGATGAGAAAGTCGTCCCCAGCAGAGTCGTCATTTTGTTTGATGATAAACAAATTGATTGAAGAGGGTTTATACGAAACCTTTCTTTTGTTTACAAACAAGAAAAAGAGTATAATTAATCCTATACGAGGATGTTAAGTACAATAAAAATAATTCTGGGAAAGTATTGCTATAGGAGTCTGATCTGCGGTCGATCACTTTTTTCCTTGGACCATACGATGATGAAGAAGTGTTGTAGAAGAAGAAGAAGAAGCTTCAAAGGTTGCAAGGGAGATTGAAAACATATCTATTCAGAGGTAATATGAACATGATATAATATGATTTCTCTCCTCTTCTCTCTTCAAATTAGTTAAACATATCTATTCAGAGGTAATGTGAACATAATAGAATATGATTCAACTAACTCTGCCCTATCTGTCTTGTCCCTCCGTCTCATCTGTCTGATCTCCCTCTGATCTGTCTAATTTCCTTACCCTATGACTAGGGGTCTCTATTTATAGAAATAAATCAAGTAACTGCCTGGTTGGCATAAAATCCAAACGTCAGGTTGGCGTGGAAGCCAAATGACAGGTCTTCTTGGCATAAAAGGCCAAACTGTGAAGAAGATTGCCTCCTTTATGCTGCAGTTAGGACAACTGCTACCCATGTTCAAATAATCTCCTGAAACTGCGTGTGACACGTATCCCTTTATAAGGTAACGCGTATAACTGCTTCTCAAAGATCATGGCATACAAGCCACGTAGGTAACTGCCCCTGCATAAAGATGGTTGGCGTAAAAGCTAAATAACTATCTTATTGGCATAAAAGCCAAATGATCGTCTTGTTGGCGTAAAAGCCAAATACCTGTCTTGTTGGCGTAAAAGACCAAACTGTGACTTGTTGGCATAAAAGCCAAATGTCTTTCACGACTGAGGTCTTGAGTGTATTCTGGGCTAAATAGCCTAATCACGTACCTTTGCAATTATAGCCGTGTTGGCGTATTTTGAGGACGAAACTCTTTGTTGGTGGGTAAGTATGTAGTGTCCTGCTCCGCGTAGGCACTATGTACAAGTGATATCACCTTGCTTGCTCGAACGAAAGTCTTCTCGGAGAGTTCCCGACCGATTGATCAATGTGAGTGGGTAGAACTGCATTCTCTGATTCTTGCACGACTTAATAATGAATCTGAGTTTTTGAATGCTTGTTTGCTTAAGAAGATTTATTTCATAAGAAGAATGATAGAACTGACTCAGCATGCTAAGAGAGAACTCACATAGCTTGTCATTGAAACGAATATACTGCCTAACTAAGAGAATATGTATTGCTTGTCAGAAATGAAATAGAACCATTACTATGCTAAGAGAAAGATAGAAATGTTGCATGCTTAGAAACACCGACACAGCTCAAACGAACCTTTGCTATGCTAAAAAGATAAGTAAATGAATCGCTTGAGTATGTCCCTTTATAATATGCTAAGAAAGAGATAGATATTGCATGTTAAGATATGAATGAATCGTGCTTGTCTTATATGTTTTGTTTGTCTGTTTGCTATATCGAATTGCTAAGTGAAAATATGTGAGTGCAGTAACTAATAGTACGCCCTGAGGATACGGTCTGCAAGGGTCTAGTGGGGTATGCTATTAGATATATGAAATATGTGCTATTAGATATAGTTGAAAATAGCCTGGTTGGCATAAAATATGGGGATGGTAATGTGAGTGTATTAGTCACAGTCTTAGCTTTCCCCAGTCATGACAAATGGAACAAAATCTCGTGCATTAAATGCAGAGATATCCTCGAGCTCTGTACAAGAAGCAGCTTTTGAAGTGGCGTCTGATTTGTCTTGTCTTGAGCGTAAAAACTCATTTATGTCAATGTAGAATAGGCAGCGTATTCTTTGAATGCGTAAAAATGACTTGTATCAAGAATATGTCGCTAAATGACAACCTGGGTCTCTATGCAAGATCATCATCACAGCCACAGTACTTTTGTCAGACGTCAGGTTCACTGATTTGACTGACAGATTCATCCGAGGAATACGAAGAGTTCTTCGTAAAACTTTACGCTGCATTAAACTTTACACAGGAAGGTATAGAAATATTTTATGCCACATAGTCTTGAAGCTCTGCTTTACCCGTACAGCTTTCAAGCCCTACTTTACACGAACAGCTTTGAAGCTCTGCTTTACGCGGACAGCTCTGAAGCCATATTTTACGCCATACAGCCTTGAAGCTCTGTTTTACGTGTACAGCTCTGTAGTCCTATTTTATGCCAAATAGTCTTAAAGCTTAAACTTTTACGTGTACAGTTCTGAAGCCATATTTTACGCAGGGAGAGACTTCATATATGTATGCAGATAATTCCCAGCATTTTTTATGCTTCTATATCGTACTATCTGCCTCATATACATGTCAGCCAATATCTCCGTGGATTGCCCAATTCTGAAGGGCAAGAAATGTGCCAACTTAGTGAGTTGGTCCACGATAACCCAGACTGCATCATTTTCGCTAGGGGTCCTCGAAAATCCAGTGACAAAGTCCATGGTAATATGCTCCCACTTCCACTCAGGAATGGAAAGCGGCTGCAATAGTCCTGTAGTCCTCTAATGTTTGGCCTTAACTTGCTGACAGACTAAATATCTCGCCACGAATCTCGCAATCTCCATCTTTATCCCATGCCACCAGTAGTGTTGTCTAAAATCTCGGTACATCTTCGTACCTCCGAGACAAATAAAATAAATTGAACTATGGGCCTCGGCCATCAACTTCTGGCATATCTTGCCACTCGAAACATACAGGCGATCTCCATACCTCAACATTCCGTCTTCGTGAATCTGGAGTCCCGTATGCATGCCGTCCTCTGTCCTCTCTCGCAGTCGCCGGAATCTTGTATCGGTAGACGAGGCTGCCTTAATCCTCTCTATTAATATAGACTGAACCTCTAGACTGGCTAACTGTCCATCTATGCCTGAAAATACAACCTCTATAAGGAGCTCCTAAAGATCCTCTAACAAATATTGCTGAGTCGTCAAAAAGTATGCCATGGACTTCCGGCTTAAGGCATCTGCTACAACATTCATCTTGCCAGGGTGGTACTGTAACTCAATATCATAATCTGTCATCAGCTCTGACCAACGCCTCTGTCTCATGTTGATCTCCTTCTGAGTATAGACATACTTCAGACTGTTATGATATGTGTAAATCTCAACCTGCTCTCCATAAAGGTAGTGCCGCCAAATCTTTAGTTAAAATCTACTGCAGCTAGCTCTAGATCATGAGTCGGATATTTCTTCTCATGAACCCTCAGCTGTCTCGATGCGTAAGCTATCATCTTATCGTGCGGTATCAGTATACATCCTAGTCCGCTCCCAGCTACATTACTATACACCACAAATCCTTCAGATCCAGAAGGAAGTGTCAAGATCGGTGTTGTCGTCAGATGCTTCTTCAGCTCATCGAAAGTCGTCTAACACTCCTCAGTCCAGATAAACTCCTCGCCTTTATGCATCAACCACGTCATAGGTGCAGAGATCCTCGAGAAGTTTTCCACGAAGCTCCGATAATATTCGACAAGTCCGAGAAAACTCCTAACCTCTGTAACTAATGTAGGGGTAGGCCATGTCTCCACTGCGGCGATCTTCTCCGGGTCAACTGATAGTCCATCTTGAGTGATTATGTGACCCAATAATGGTACCCTATCCAAGCATAACTCATGATTGTTGAGCTTGGCATACAGCCTCTCCTGCCTCAGCGTCTCCAACAGATCCTGAGATGCTCCTCGTGCTCCTCCTGGCTCTTGGAATATACCAAGATGTCATCAATAAATACTACCATGAACTTATCCAAGTACTGGTAGAAAATCTTGTTCATCAGGATCATAAATACTGGTGGTGTATTGGTTAAACCAAACAATATGACTAGAAACTCATAGTGCCTGTACTTCGTCCGAAAAGTTATCTTCAAAATTTTCTCCTTTTTTACCTTGATCTGATGATAGCCGAATCTGAGATCGATCTTCGAGAATACACATGAACTACTCAGCTGATCAAATAAATTATCGATGCACGATAAAGGGTACTTGTTATTTATCGTTACAGCATTTAGCGCCCTGTAATCGATATATAAATGTACCATCCCGTCCTTCTTCGGCACAAATAAGATGGGTGCTCCCCATAGAGAAATACTAGCCCGAATGAAACCCTTGTCTAAGAGATCATCTACCTGGACCTTTAACCCAACCAACTCTTTCAGTGTTAGTCTGTAGACAGGGGAAGTAACTGGCTCAGCTCCGAGAGTCAACTCTGTAGTAAACACTATCTCTCTGTTAGGTAGCAGGCCTAGAAGATCCTCGGGAATCACATCCTCAAACTCCGATATAATACGTGGGCACACCAGTTTACCTTATGCAATGTGTACCACTAAGGTAGGTTGGACACCATGCTCTCGGGCTCCCCGAAGAAACTCAAACTTCAGGTGATCTAGTGGTCTAAATATAACGCAACCACGTCGGCAATCTAGCGTTGCATGGTATTGGCTCTACCAATCCATGCCTATGTCAATGTCATAGTCTGGCAATGAGAAGACTAGAAATTGGACACGCATCTCTCGCCCGCAAATAACTACTGAACAAGATCTACAAGTGTCGCTAACTGGTACTATTCTACCACCTGTAAGAATCTTCTTAATCTTCGGAAGGGGTGCAGTTGCTATTCTACGGGTGGCCATGAAACTAACAGCTATGAAAGAGTGTGTAGCACCAGAATCAAATAATACTACTGCTGGTAATGAAGCTACTAAGATAGTACCTGTGATCACCTCTCCAGCTGTCTCTACCTCCTCAATTATCATCGCAAAGGACTGGCCCTGTGCTGGTTGTAGTACCTCAAATCCCGATCCTACCGGGACGAGCACTATGTAATTGGGCGTGTGGCTAGTCCGTCTGAGTCGTAACTTAGATCTCGGCATCTTCTTGCCACGGACAAAATGCGATGATCCTTTCCAACTCATGGAAAGGCCTCTATTGAAACGAGTCCAATAGTTTTCGTATTTTGGTTGCTTGGTTTTTTTGATTGCCGTTTTGAGGTTTTGGATTTGTTGTTGCTTTTGATTTGCTTGGTTTTCGCTGCTGGTTTTATCAATTGGAACTTGAGGTTCTGGGGAGTTCGGCAAGGAAGGATAGGCAAGATTTCTAACTCGGTGCTCGTGCTATTTCAGGTCCGCGTAACTAACGTTTGATCGTCGCTAGGCGGGATTCATGTTTCAGCTACCTTTTTCCTTAACCAGTGAGTGGTTTGGTCCCTTCTTTCCTACTTCTTCATGCCAACATCTCTAAGTTTCAATCGTTCACTCGATGATGCCCGGTTGGACGCCTAGGAAATCCTTAGCCACAGGCATGCCAGCCACTAAGAAGGAATATGGGATTTGTAGACTAATTTATCATATGCTTGCACACCTTATAATTTGAGCTTATTTATAAGGAAGAGTTGGTTGTTGGTGGCGGCCTAGTGCCTCGGATAGAGTTGGACTTATGGAATAACTAAATCGGAACACCGCTTGAGAAATATGAACTATTGCATGAGATATATATATGTTGCTGCTTAACTTCTTCTGTTTAATTCGATACATTGTATGTAATATGAATTATTTCATGCGTTTGCATGGTCTGGGACAACTTGTGCACAGGATTTGGCATTTCCTCGAAACGGCTTTCCGGGGCACTGGAACCGTATCGATCCGGAGGGAAATATTTGATTCGTGCTCGTCACGATGCCTAGCGGGACCTCCAGCAGGGCTTGCTACCCGGGCTGATAGGGCGCGCCGCTAAGCTTGAAATATGTCCCTAAGGTGTCGATCACACCAATGACCGTATAGAATAGAACGCATGCTAACTTATTGTCTTGTGCAGATGGTAAGTATACTGTGTTTACATTTCAGGGAAGGCATGCATCGATTGAGTAAGCAATCGGTGCACTGGTTGGATTCAATGCTATATATTTATTCCTATCAAAACATGCAACTGATATGAATTGATTTTACTTGCTTTCTTATAGAAGCTATCTTAATGCATGCTCGCCCCTAACAAGCTAGTATCGATTTAGTCGAGTGGGATTCATCCCGCTCACCAGTAAAAGTTGAGTACTGACCCACGTTGTAGGCAACTATTTCAGGCAATCAGACGGTGCAACGCTAGTGCGTTAGCGAGGAGGCGTTAGAAGCACCTCTATTTTGAAGTATAGCTGGAGTCAGTTCATTTTGGAGGCAGAGACTTCAATCTATACAAGGGAGTAATATGCAAACGACGTGGACTATCTGACGGAGCGCGCCCTGCATTTTGAGTTATCTTTTGTAATATAATTCAATAGCCGAGAAGGCGCATCAATGTAAACTTTATGTAAATTACTCTGAATATTCAATAAAAAAGCATGTTTCTTTCGCATTTGTGTTCAAATCTCTGTGAATGTATTTTATAATTTGTGTTTCAAAATAGGTTCCTAAAACTGCAAGTTCTTGCCTTGTGCGAGCGCAATCCCAGGCTCGCACGGCATCACGCCCCTAGCGAGGACGAATCGGTTCCGTAAAGGATCCGACGAGGACGAAAGACCCTTTCGGGATCGGGGCGTGACATATTGGTATCAGAGCTCGGGTGTACTTCCTTGGGATTTCAAAGAATATAAAGGAGTTTGATGCGCCTCTCAATTGAGTTGCGTTCGGCGTCCGCTGCATCAGATGAGTCACCTATACAATGAGCCCGTAGATATAAAATCTATCGATTTTTTAGTGTTAACAAGCTACTCTCTTTTGTAGCAATGGCTAAGAAAAACACTGCCGCTGCAAGCTGTGCTCAGCCTATCCAGAGCGATCCGACAAGTTCTGGAGAATCTGGGGGAGCGGGTTCGACCGGTATGGCGGAACGGCTTATGCATCTCATGGAGGTACAGCAACAACAAGCCGTTATGCAACAGGCGCAATTTGCTTCTCAGCAGAAGCAAATGGATACCATGATGCAACTGATTGCATCCTTGGTACCAAGCAACGGGACTACCACTGTGACTCCTTCCCCACCGCCGGCCGTGGCGGTAGAGGATGAGTCGGAAAAGACGCAGTCTTCAGCTAGAAACACCTACCGAGCAGCAGAGTTTACAAAAATGCATCCACCTACGTTCAACGGACGAGCGGAACCGGACGTGGTGTTGGGATGAATTGGTAAGCTGGAGGGGCTCTTCAACCTGGTTGGAATCCGGGGATCCAAGCGAGTTGCCTGTGCATCGGTTCAGCTGGAACTGCGTGCGCATGATTGGTGGGAGGCAACGAAGCAAGGGATTTACGATGCCAATCCCAACTGCAAAATAACTTAGAAAATGTTCAAATCAGCCTTTATTGAACAATACATTCCCAGGGCCGTGCGTCAACAAAAGGAAGACAACTTCAGCAATCTGGTCCAAGAAAGTTTGTCTGTGGACGATTATGATTCTGTGTTCGCTAAGCTGGCCAAGTTTGCGGGGCACTTCCTGCCTAACCAGCAGGCGTGGTACTATCGCTTTCAAAAAGGTTTGAATGATGAGTTACGTAGGGACGTCATCAATCAGAAATATCAAACCTACAGGGAATGCTACGAAGCAGCCCTGGGCAGCGAGCGGATCTTTGGACGTTGTCCCCCAAAGGCAGAAGTGCAAACCCCCCGTACCAATAACAACAAACGACCTCAGGAAACGGGAGGGTCTGGAGAACATAAGCGTCAGCACACGTCGGATAACAGGGGTCAGACTCAGGCACCAAACAGTACCAGATGCGGCAAAGCAGGGCATCGAGTAAACGAATGTCGGGTTACTGGATGTTTCAAATGTGGTCGTCTGGGCCATAAACAATTTAACTGCCGGAAGGGTAAGCCGAATCAGAATAATGGGAATAATCAGAATAAAGGGCCTTCATCAAGTGATGCAAATATTGTGCCAGTAAACCCACAATGTCAGGGTGCTCAAGGCCGAGTCTATGCGTTGACTCGGGATGAGGCATCTGTCTCTAAAACGGTCGTGACAGGTACATTACTTTTCAGAGAATTGCCCGCTAGAGACTTATTTGATTCAGGTGCTACGCATAGTTTTATATCTGCTGATTTTACTGTTGAGCATAAATTAGCTTCTACTCTCTTAACTATGAATCTCTGCGTAAGCACACCTTCGGGAGTCGACATGCCCGCCCATGCGATCTGTAGGGATGGTTATATTTGTACCAGAGGGAGGAAGCTTTCCTTAGATGTTATTGTACTAGACATTAAGGATTACGATATTATTCTCGGGATGGACTGGTTGGGTGCTTGCCATACAACAATCGAGTGCGCGGAGAAGCGAGTCGTATTTCGTCTACCCGGCGAGGCAGAGTCCTACTATTCGTGCAGCGCTGCACCGAAGACGGCAATGGTGATATCAGCAATTTCGGCTAGGCGTATGCTGCATTCGGGTTGTGAAGGGTACTTAGCTTCAGTTCGAGACACCCGGCAGGAAAGTGCAAATGCAGCTCAGGCTGATATTATAGCAGATTTCCTCGACGTGTTCCCGGACGAGCTGCCTGGAATGCCTCCTGATCATGAGATCGAATTCAGCATCGACACATTTTCGGATGCACGACCGATATCAAAGGCACCTTATCGGATGGCTCCAGCAGAGTTAAAAGAACTTAAGGTTCAGTTGCAAGACCTGTTGGACCGAGGATACATACGTCCAAGTGTTTCTCCATGGGGTGCTCCAGTACTGTTCGTAAAGAAGAAAGATGGATCCATGCGGCTGTGTATTGACTACCGAGAATTAAATAAGGCGACCGTTCGAAATCAGTACCCTTTGCCAAGGATAGATGACTTATTTGATCAACTGCAAGGTGCAACAGTTTTCTCTAAAGTTGATCTCAGGTCAGGGTATCACCAGTTGAAAATTAGACCAGAAGACATTCAAAAATCTGCGTTCAGAACCCGTTACGGACACTATAAGTTTCTCGTAATGTCGTTCGGCTTAACGAATGCCCCTGCAGCTTTCATGGATCTGATGAACCGCGTGTTTCAGCCGTATGTAGACAAGTTTGTCGTCGTGTTCATCGACGACATTCTGATATATTCCAAGAACGAGGCGGAACACATGGAACACCTGAAGATCGTATTGCAGACATTACGAGAACATAAGTTGTTCGCTAAGCTCAGCAAGTGCGAGTTCTGGTTGAACAGCGTGGCATTCCTTGGTCATGTCGTCTCGGCAGAAGGCGTCGCCGTAGACCCGAAGAAAATAGAGGCGTTGGTAGACTGGAAACAACCTACGTCAGCCAGCAAAATTCGAAGCTTTCTCGGCCTAGCAGGATACTACCATAGATTCATGAAAGATTTCTCTAAACTGGCCTCGCCTTTGACTCGCCTTACTCAGAAAGGGATTGTATACAACTGGAGTGAAGAATGCGAAGCCAGCTTTAGTGAATTGAAGCGGCGTCTTATTTTGGCTCCGATTCTTGCACTCCCGGATGGGGTAGAAGAGTTTCAGATATACAATGACGCTTCAGGACTCGGATTGAGATGTGTACTCATGCAACGGGACAAGGTAATATCGTACGCCTCCAGGCAACTGAAGTCGCACGAGAAAAACTACCCGACACACGATTTGGAATTGGCGGCAATTGTATTTGCATTGAAGTTGTGGAGGCATTATCTTTATGGTGTTGCTTATAAAATCATCACAGATCACAAGAGCCTCAAGTATCTTTTCACCCAACGGGAATTGAACCTCCGACAGCGGCGTTGGCTAGAACTTATTAAGGACTATGATCTAACGATCGCGTATACTTCGGGCAAGGGAAACGTCGTTGCTGATGCTCTGAGTCGAAAGCACGTGGGCTCGTTATCTATAGACAACCGTTTACTTCGAGATCTTGAGGCGATGGGCATCGAGTTTCGAGTTCGGCATCAAGGTGTACAGCTGGCACCACTCCATCTTGAACCGAGTTTACGGGATAGAATCAAGTCAGCTCAGGAGGGCGATCAGTTCCTAGCGAAAGTACACCGATTGATCTCTGCGGGGAAGACGTCTGATTTTGTGACAGGCAAAGATGGGGCCTTACAGATGAAAGGAAGGCTATGCGTCCCTAGCAACCCTGAACTCTGAAGGGAAATTATGGCGAAAGCGCACTACGCGAAGTATTCTTTGCATCCGGGGAGCACTAAGATGTATAAGGACTTACGCGGTACCTTCTGGTGGCAAGGTATGAAGCGGGATATGGTGACCTTTGTGTCACAGTGTATGGCCTGCCAACAGGTGAAAGCTGAACATCAGAGGCCCGGCGGGAAGATGCAGAACCTCGCTATTCCCGAGTGGAAATAGGACAATATCACTATGGATTTCATTGTAGGATTTCCGAAGACGCCACGGGAGCATGATGCGATTTGGGTCATAGTTGATCGTTTGACCAAATCAGCCCACTTTCTTCCTATAAAAGTTGCGTGGAGCGTCGATCGGTTAGCACAGATCTACATAGACAAGATTATTTGATTACACGGAGTGCCTGCTTCTATCGTCTCTGACCGTGACGGACGTTTCTTATCTCGTTTCTGGACTAGCCTACAGTCTACTTTGGGAACCAAGCTACAATTCAGTACCGCATACCACCCCCAGACTGATGGCCAAACAGAGAGGACAAATCAGATACTTGAAGATATGTTACGGCTGTGTACGATCAATTTAATGACTAGTTGGGACACGTACCTTCCGTTGGCGGAGTTTGCGTACAACAACAGCTACCAATCGAGCATCCAGATGGCACCGTATGAAGCACTCTATGGGCGCAAGTGTTGATCTCCAATCTGTTGGGACGAAGTCGACGAGCGGCAGGTACTCGGGCCAGAGCTGGTGGAGCAGGCAGTCGAGAAAGTTCGCTTGATTCGGGAAAGACTCCGCACTGTGCAGAGCCGACAGAAAAGCTATGCCGGTACTCATCGTAGGCCCTTAGAGTTCATGGTCGGGGATCATGTCTTCTTGAAAGTGACACCGATGCATGGAGTGATGCGTTTCCGCGTAAAGGGCAAGCTGAGTCCTAGGTTTGTCGGCCCCTTTGAAATACTAGAACGGGTGGCAGCTGTGGCATACTGGATTGCACTACCTCCCGCCTTGGCTGGAGTGCACGACTTATTCCACGTTTCTCAACTGCGGAAGTATGTGCATGACTCGAGTCATGTAGTTAGCTTCGAACAGCTAGAATTGCGCACGGATTTGTCATACTCTGAGGAGCCGGCGCAGATCCTGGATCATAAGAAAAAAGTACTTCGCAACCGTACGATGTCCTTGGTTCGCGTGCTGTGGCGGAACCATACAGTTGGAGAATCAACCTGGAAAGTCGAATCGGAGATGAGGGAGAAGTATCCTTCGTTGTTCATTGAGTCGGAGGTAGGCCTTGTTCTTAAGTTTCGGTTCAAAACTTTTTCTTAGTGGTATATTATGTAGTGCCTCAAATCCCGATCCGACCGGGACGAGCACTATGTAATTGGGCATGTGGCTAGTCCGTCTGAGTCGTAACTTAGATCTCGATATCTTCTTGCCACGGACAAAATACGATGATCCTTTCCAACTCATGGAAAGGCCTCTATTGAAACGAGTCCAATAGTTTTTGTGTTTTGGTTGCTTGGTTTTCATGATTGCCGTTTTGAGGTTTTGGATTTGTTGTTGCTTTCGATTTGCTTGGTTTTCGCTGCTGGTTTTATCGTTTGGAACTTGAGGTTCTGGGGAGTTCGGCAAGGAAGGATAGGCAAGATTTCTAACTCGGTGCTCGTGCTGTTTCAGGTCCGCGTAACTGACGTTTGATCGTCGCTAGGCGGGATTCGTGTTTCAGCTACCTTTTTCCTTAACCAGTGAGTGGTTTGGTCCCTTCTTTCCTACTTCTTCATGCCAACATCTCTAAGTTTCAATCGTTCACTCGATGATGCCCGGTTGGACGCCTAGGAAATCCTTAGCCATAGGCATGCCAGCCACTAAGAAGGAACATGGGATTTGTAGACTAATTTATCATATGCTTGCACACCTTATAATTTGAGCTTATTTATAAGGAAGAGTTGGTTGTTGGTGGCGGCCTAGTGCCTCGGATAGAGTTGGACTTATGGGATAACTAAATCGGAACACCGCTTGAGAAATATGAACTGTTGCATGAGATATATATATGTTGCTGCTTAACTTCTTCTGTTTAATTCGATGCATTGTATGTAATATGAATTATTTCATGCATTTGCATGGTCTGGGACAACTTGTGCACAGGGTTTGGCATTTCCTCGAAACGGCTTTCCGGGGCACTGGAACCGTATCGATCCGGAGGGAAATATTTGATTCATGCTCGTCACGATGCCTAGCGGGACCTCCAGCAGGGCTTGCTACCCGGGCTGATAGGGCGTGCCGCTAAGCTTGAAATATGTCCCTAAGGTGTCGATCACACCAATGACCGCATAGAATAGAACGCATGCTAACTTATTGTCTTGTGCAGATGGTAAGTATACTGTGTTTACGTTTCAGGGAAGGCGTGCATCGATTGAGTAAGCAATTGGTGCACTGGTTGGATTCAATGCTATATATTCATTCCTATCAAAACATACAACTGATATGAATTGATTTCACTTGCTTCCTTATATAAGCTATCTTAATGCATGCTCGCCTCTAACAAGCTAGTGTCGATTTAGTCGAGTGGGATTCATCCCGCTCACCAGTACAAGTTGAGTACTGACCCACGTTGTGGGCAACTATTTCAGGCAATCAGACGGTACAACGCTAGTACGTTAGCGAGGAGGCGTTAGGAGCACCTCTATTTTGAAGTATAGCTGGAGTCAGTTCATTTTGGAGGCAGAGGCTTCAATCTATACAAGGACGTAATATGCAAACGACGTGGACTATCTGACGGAGCGCGCCCTGCATTTTGAGTTATCTTTTGTAATGTAATTCAATAGCCGAGAAGGCGCATCAATGTAAACTCTATGTAAATTACTCTGAATATTCAATGAAAAAGCATATTTCTTCCGCATTTGTGTTCAAATCTCTGTGAATGTTTTTTATAATTTGTGTTTCAAAATAGGTTCCTAAAACTGCAAGTTCTTGCCTTGTGCGAGCGCAATCCCAGGCTCGCACGGCATCACGCCCCTAGCGAGGATGAATCGGTTCCGTAAAGGATCCAGCGAGGACGAAAGACCCTTTCGGGATCGGGGCGTGACACTGGTGCCCTCAGCTGTTGTCGAGCCTGCTGGAAAAGAACTGCCTATGGGGCCAAGGGTGGCCTCCTATGATTTCCTCCTGGTGCTAGGGGTCTCAGCGCCCCAACTCCTACATAGGGCGGCCCCGGTCCCGGAAAGACTGGCCCAGGAGGCTGCTGGTAGGGCCTCGGTGCTGGAAAGGCTAGTCGATGAACCATTGGTACTAGAATCCTTTGGCCTGGGAAATCTCGGACTGGATGCTGGTCAGATCCACATCTCAGGCATACTCCCAACCTCCGTCGACAATCCCTCAACAAATGTCCCCTCTTGTCGCAGTAATGGCAAGTGGGAATTACTGGTCCCTACAAGGGTTCTGCTCTCTGCTGCTATGGTACCAGGGGATGTTTTGCAGGTCCTTCCTGCGGTGCTCAAACTGATGTTGATGATGCATAGGAGCGCTTCAGACTGGCCTCCATCTTGTTGATATGATCCTGGCGTCAAGCTGCTAATAGAACCTCAAAGTAGGAGGTGGGGGCTACAGATCCAATGAATCTCTGTGTCTCAAAAATCAGACATTCGTAGAACTTCTTGGCCTTCTTCTCCTCAGTCAGAATAAGTACAGGACAAAATGGCTCAACCGAAGGAACTCATCATTATACTCCTCAATGGTCAAACTGCCCAGCCTGAGGTTTTGGAACCTGTCCCGAAGTTCTGCTCTGGCAGTGGAAGGAATAAATATCTCCTTGAAAAGCCTAAAGAACTCTTCCCAAGTGACCCGATCGGGCCCTAAATGCTCCTCCTCTGAAAGCCACCAGTGATGAGCATTACTGGTAAGCTGCATCCTGACAGCGGTCATTTATCTATGCTTCGGGAGATATGTGGCCTCTAACTGGTGTTGAATGTTGGTTAGCCATGTGTGTACCTCCATCGGCTCCTCCATGCCAGAAAATGGAAGTGGTATCATATGACGAAAGTCTATGATAGACCCCATCATCGACTGGCGAGCTGGTGGCAACGTTTGTCCTAAAGCCGTCACAATACTCTCTCCCAAGGTCTCAGCCTGGCGCTGCTGGGCCTGCTGCTGAGCCTGCTGTAGGACCTGCTGCTGGGCCTGCATTATAGCGTAGATCATCTAGAACATCTATGGCCTGTGTATGGGTTGCCCTGGTGTGAAAGGCACGTATGGCATCTGTAGTGCCCCGCTCCGCGTAGGCACTATGTACAAGTGATATCGTATTGCTTGCTCGAACGAAAGTCTTCTCGGAGAGTTCCCGACCAATTGATCAATATGAGTGGGCAGAACTGTATTCTCTGATTCTTGCACGACTTAATAATGAATCTGAGTTTTTGAATGCTTGTTTGCTTAAGAAGATTTGTTTCATAAGAAGAATGATAGAACTGACTCAGCACGCTAAGAGAGAACTCACATAACTTTTCATTGAAACGAATATGCTGCCTAACTAAGAGAATATGTATTGCTTGTCAGAAATGAAATAGAACCATTGCTATGCTAAGAGAAAGATAGAAATGTTGCATGCTTAGAAATACCGACACAGCTCAAACGAACCTTTGCTATGCTAAGAAGATATGTAAATGAATCGCTTGAGTATGTCCCTTTGTAATATGCTAAGAAAGAGATAGATATTGCATGTTAAGATATGAATGAATCGTGCTTGCCTTATATGTTTCGTTTGTCTGTTTGCTATATTGAATTGCTAAGTAAAAATGTGTGAGTGTAGTGACTAATAGTACGCCCTGAGGATACGGCCCACAAGGGTCTAGTGGGGTGTGTTATTAGTTATGTGAAATGTATGCTTCATCTGAGAAAGATATGCTTCGTTTGATAAGATATGTTTTGCTAAGACCGCATATGTTTTGCTTGATCATTGTTTTGCTTGCACTATGTGTTTATGTTATTGCATTGGTCTCGGACAACTTGTGCACAAGGTCTTGTCTCTTAAACGGTTTCTGGGGCACTGGGAACCGCTCGGTCCGGAAGAGAATTTTGGATCTCCCTGTGGTGTACGGCTCGCAAGGGTCTAGTGGGGCGATATGTCTATTAGTGTTGTGCAGAACCCATGATGTCATAGCTGCTAGTACTCGGGTGTGTTGGTGAAGAGCTAAACCATGACTCACAGCTGTCGACACCCATGCGTGCTAGTGCAGAGCTGAACCTTGGACAACTGCTGCTAATCATGGGGCAACCCATGGACCGTCATATAGATAGGGCGCATGCTAGGATTACCTTCTTGCATACCTATCGATTGATGACACCAGAGATTGATATATAAGTTATAAATATGCAAATTGTGGCTAACTTGTGTGTCTGCTGCAGGGATAATCGTTCGGCTATGGGGTAAGAAATATGAGTTTATGCATAAGCCTGCTTGTTCATTTTGTCTGCATCGTAGAGATTATCTGTTAGTACTTCATGCATTGCATTGGTCAGACAATGACTATTAGTGCAGAGCTGAACCTCGGTCACATCTACTAATAGTATCAGAATGTGAGTCATTGGTTAGCTGGATTACCGCTACCGATCCTGAGTTTCTCGGGGACCGAAATCATATAGATGTGTTGCCTTAAATGCTTAAAGAATGATAGTCCACTTAATATGTTTGACTTGATTCGATATGATCAGTCTGCTAGATAAGCTTTGCCCCCAACGAGTTAGATTTGTGTTGCACAATATATGCTGCGCACTGCACGATAGAGCACTGTCCCGATCGTATGCTTATGAGTTTGAATATGCAAACAGTTTCAAAGTTATGTTTTCAAAAGATGTAATCTGACTAATAGTTCTGAACTGCATGAAATGAACTTAAGTAAAACTAGCAAGATCACTAGTAATGCAATATTTTGCCACATGATTACTTAGTGTGGGTTTCAGGGGGTGTAGCTTCTATTCAGTTGCTTTATCGCACCAGTACTTGTATAAAGTGCTGACCCACCAACAGTTTGCTTGTTCTCAGGTGCTCGTTCGTCCGAGGAAGCGATAGCCGTGCCTCATCCCAAGGAACCAAAAATTTGGAGTCGATGCCTTGAGCCACATCGAATTTGTGCCTGCTTTGAGCTAATTTTGTATAGAGGGACATAATGCATGGAACGGTATCATTGTAATCGAGAGATAAAGTGCTTGAGCAAATTGTAACCTCGGTCATGCGTCGCTTGTAACACTTCTGTTTATCAATAAAAGAGCTTGTTTTGCATATGCCATTGTGTCCTTTACTTTTTTGAAATGTTATGTGTCACTGCTTCAGTACTGAATAGCTTACTTGCCCTTGTATCAAAGCTTTGGCCTTGTGCAAGCACACTTTAGGCTTGCACGGCATCACGTCCCGATGAGAACGATTGTCCTGCGGGAGAGCTACAACATGGTGATTCACGTTCAGCGGGGACTATCGAGCTTACGGGAGATTGGGGCGTGACAACATCAGTGGAGGAAATAGAGGTAGTGGGGGCAACTGTTACTCCTCTTGTCCTGCAGCCCTCTAGCCCTCATGATCTGCCTGATGTGGAGATTGGTGACTGTCTGGAGGCACATATGGCTGCCCAGATGACTATCCCTAGGGAGCTGGGGTTAATAGAATAACATGCCCAAGTGTCGGTTCCCCGGATGACCCGGCGTCAAGGGAAAGATCGCCCGGCTGCATGACACGTCCGCTACAAAGATTCATAACTCTGAAAAGAAGTCATATTTAATATTAGGGTTTAGGAATTAAATAGGATGCGAATTGGCAAAATAAAATCGAAATAGAGGTATGTGAAGTACTCAAGCATGTAGATAAGATCCTAATATATATTCCTAATTGCAGGCTCACTTGGCACAGTCAGGTAACCAAGATGATTTAAATCGGACCTGCATAGGCCACCACAAAAATTATGTCATGCCCCAGTTTCAAATATAATGAACTGAGCTACATGGCATTGGCCAGCGGGTATACTTCGACGGGCATCTCAATCTAATGGACCCGACAGAGTGCACCTAAGCTATAAAGTACAATGATAAAACCCAACATATAAAACATAAGCAGTGTAACTAAATCTCATCCACAAATAAATGAATATGGAACACATAGAGAAATCAAGTCTACTAATGTGCAAAAAGTAAATAAGTCTGGAAATATATCATAATACAATACGGATAGAGTCATACGGGAATAAACCCGCTAATACAAATACTGAATGAAAGAAAGCAGTAAAATAACTAGGGCCGATATCTGCAAACTAGATAATGATACCGGACCCAGGGTGAAGTCACTACCAGTGATCAGGCGAAGTCCTCAGGAAGGATCTCGTCCTATACAAGAAATCCTGCTCCTGGATATACACCCGGTCCATACTCCTCTGGGTAGTCATCCTCGCCTATCCCGGGAAGGGAACCAGGTCTTCAGAGGGACATAACAAGGTACAAAAATAGTATACCATAGTAAAACATAAAGGAAACAAGTGATATGCTGGTGTAATCTAGAATAACCACCTAAGTGAGACACAACTTGAAGACAACATTCAACACATAGGCTTTCCAAATATAAATCCGTAGCTCTAAGGCACAGAGACACATGGTGCGTACCGTAGCTCCGAGCACAGAGTCACACGTGTAATACTATGACTCTGGATACAGGATCTCTACATAAATAAGTGTATATATATATATATATATATATATATATATATATATATATATATATATATATATATATATATATATATATATATATATATATATATACTATGACTCTGGATACAGGATCTCTCTCTCTCTCTCTCTCTCTATATATATATATATATATATATATATATATAGTGCATACGAAGTAGCCCAAGCGTTTAGTAACTGTCTTTTCCTTCCAATGCTGTCAACGAGACGTATCCGCTGCTCGCTGAGCCTGAACCTCTATCTAACAGTCTCATCATACTAAAGTATCTAGCACCAATCATGATCCTACAGTCATCCCAGGTTTCGGTCATGCTGACACTATCAGGATACAGAAAGTCTGGCACGATGATAGTGTCTGATTGTGTCCTAGGGTTCCGACGTAACCAAGTAGGTACATCAAGGTATCAAGAAACGTCCAACAAACGATACTAGACGTTACCGACATACGTCTGCACCCGGATATGACCCGGACGGCAAATAACGATTTTGATCTAAAGCGCACACAATGTATAGATAAAATAAATAGTAAATCTGGAACTGAGTTACAGAGTGGCAAGGTACACTTGTCTGGATCAGGATGCTGAAGGTGGGGCTCTGGTACAACGTCCAAGTCCGAAGATCCCAAAGTACCTAGAGATAATAAATAAAATAATTAATAATCTAGCTCGAAACAATCTAAAATAAGAGATGACATCATGAACTAGCATAGGTTTTTATCTTAGTTACATAACTCATGTCTAAGGTACTAACTAGGGGGTTGATCCAAGTTGACTATGAAAATGTTGTATTAAATACGAATTTACCCAATTAGATAAAGTCCTCAAATAATATCCTTAACAACTAATATTCATCAAGTATGATTTTGTCATCTATATATAATGTTCATCATCGACCATACCATCCATGTAATCATAGACATAAGTGAATAAACCCAAATTAGTTGTCACACCTAAATACGCATAATGTTCACATATAATATCCTCAATCATAACATCAAAGCTATCAAACCAAAATTTATTGGAACAACATCCCCATCATTTATGCATTTCACATATATATATAACCCCAGACAAGTGCCATTAAACTAAACATGGGTATTACTCAGAGAAACCTAAATCCTAACTAGGGTTTCCTTCTAACACATAGGAAAACTAAAAAACAAGGACGAAGGAGGAGAAGTTACCAAGGTTGATGCGGGTGGTGGCAGCGGCGGTGCTACGGCTTCGGTCAGTGGCAGCGTTGACTGCGGGAGTGGTGCTCATGTCAATCGGGGTGGTAGGGGTGGCGCTCGGCGGTGTGAGGGTTGTGGTAATAGTGGTAGTGGTGCTCGGAGGTGGCGATGGTGGTGGTGCAGGTGGCTGTTGGCAGTGGTGGTGACCATGCTCGTGGAGGAGGTATTCGTGGTGAAGGTGGTGGTAGAAGTAGCTATTGGTGGTGGAGGTGTTGGGGCTGTCGGTGGTGGTGTGGGTAGTTGGTGGTGGTGGTACGGGTGATGATGTTGTGCTCATGGTGAAGGTGGTGGTGGAAGTGGCTGTTGGTATTGGAGGTATTGATGGGTGTCGGTGGTGGTACGGGTGATGATATTGTGCTCATGGTGAAGGTGGTGGTGTTGTCGGGGTAGGGTGAGGCCGACGGTGGTGGTGGTGGTGAAGTCGTGAGGTGGTGTAGGTGACGGTGATGGTGGCAGTAGCGGCTCATAGTGGAGGCGGTGGTGTAAGTAATGATGATGATGGCAATATTGCGATGTGATGAAGGTGTTCATAGTGGAAGTAGAGTCGTGGTGATGGCGGCTGTGCTCGAAGTGATGTTGGCCGGAGGGGGTGGTGGTCCGACGGTGGTGTTTAAGAATGGATAAGAAGAAGAAGAAGAAGAAGAAGAAGAAGAAGAAGAAGAAGAAGAAGAAGAAGAAGAAAAATGAAGAAGAAGAGATAGGGTAAATTTTAGCTGAGTTGATGGGGCGAAAAGAAGCGAGAGGGTGGTGTAAATTTTTAGGTCTTCTCTTAGGATTAGGGCTGGCCACATATAGAGGGGTGTGTGTGTCATGCCCCAGTCCCAAAATATGCAAGACCAGACACGTGGCAATGGCCAACTGGCACGACTCAGTAGGGCTTTCCAATTTAATGGACCCGATGAAGTACACTTACGTTGTCCACTGTCAAGTGATCAAGCTAAAATAAAATCTAATCCTAACATGCAACAACTAAACTAAATATTAATCTATGGTAAATAAATTACAAGTGGGAACGGTACGCATCATTAGTCTGCAGTCCAATAATACAGTCGTTCGAATAGACCAAGAGAATAATATATGCCTATAAACACTAGGCTATAATAGCAGAGTCACAATGGAAAATAGTACATAACTGTAATAGAGAAAAGATATAATGATACCTGTAAGGATGTCCAACACACTACTAGATCAAGCCTCATCAAAACTACACAAATAACCTGGAAGGAAACCAGGTCCTCGGAGGGACGTAACAAGATACAAAAAGTACATGCCATAATACAAATACTGAGTAAAGTAAATCAGGGTGAACTATCCTCCTAAGTGAATGCAATTTGAGGACAACTTAGTGCGTATGGGAAGTATAGGCTAGACATATGCTGACATAATTTACAAATCGTCATGATTGGATAGTATATGCCACATATGCCCCCCATCTTCGGGCAATCTGCATATATAATAACGTCCAACACTCCGAAGAGCGTGGCATCTACATAAATAAATACGTTTGTATCACTCCGAAGAATGCGGTATCTGTATAAAGGAGGTGGGTATCCCATACGCGTACTAGTCATTTTCCTCGCCCAATACCAGTGTACAAGTCTCAAGTGCGATGTGGACATCTCATAACTATATGCAAGTCACGAAGAATCATACAACTACGCTAAATACCATCACACGTGCTACTCCCACCGATGGCCAGTCAAGTGTGTAAGCCTGTATCCTATCATGAACTCACTCTGTGACGTGGAATGATACGTGTCAAGGCCTCAGAGTTATAATAATAACTTTGTCACTTAGGGTATGTCCACTAGACGCTAGGTCAAACACAAGTCCTAACGTCGACGCCTTCGTCGACTGCACCCGAGTCATTCTCAGACGCGCACAGTTATATAATATTTAGAGTAAAATATATAATATTAACTAAATTTAAACAGTACAAAAAAGTAAGGTATACTTGCCTGGAAGCCAGGCGAAGATTTGAATACGAACTCGCTAGGAAAGTAGCAGCGCAAGATGGAAACTGGAGTAGATATCGCTGAATGCTGTCACAAATATCACCAATAGTCCCAGAATGAGTGAGATACTCAAAAAAGTATATTCAGACATCCAATTTGGGCACAGGGAAAAAAATATAGTTTCTGGTCAACACAGGGTCCATAAATGGGCCCCGCCTTGCACCGAAAAATGTGCCAGGAGCAAAGGTCCCAAAAAATAGCATATTATAGGTTAAACTAATTCTAAACAACGATACAAGCGCAACAGTATGTCCAGATTTGGATTCCGGTGAGCCGATCACAAAAACGTTCTTTAGAACGAATCGTGGGGCCCGTGAAATAGCGAGGCGTTCACTGTCACAGAATTAGGCGAAACTTGGGTCACAGGACAAGTCGAACGCTGCGAGTCCATTGGTGCCAGTTTCGTCATAATATGACAAGCATGCACAAAGTAATTGGGTAATTTACAAAACACCGATACGGAGGACTTCCGACGGATACAGATTGATTCTGGCACACCCATGTGGTGCCCCGTTCCCCCTATTCGGCGAGCGCGGCTAAGAAATACAAGACGGTATCGTTCTAGATTGAATCAAGAACTCATCTTCGTTATGGATTTGTCTCTTCGGAATCGATTCCCATATTCAGTGGACCGTGCCCCCGGGATCGACTTAGCGGCAGAGTCAGGAGGGACCTCTCCGCTGTATTCTTTTGTTGCCTAGTTTTCGCTGTTGCTTGTTGCTTTCATGCCTTGAGTTAGTTTTCGGATTTGCTTGGATTTTCTTGAACAGTTTTGATGGATTTCATTGCTTTCGTTCGTAGGACTGCACTTCAATTCCGATAATGAAAAGAGATGAAGAAGTACTGATCAGCTGTTCATGGCAATGCAGGTGATCCAGCAGTAGGCGTCGCTCGAACGGACTCCTAAAGCACTTCTTTCCTTCTTCCTTCTAACTACTAAAGTGAGTGGCTACCAACCCGATTAGCTAGCCCTTCTTGCTAGTCTTCACATCTAAATCTTGTATTCGTGCTTGCCCCGATCAAACGATACCAAGTAATAACTAAAAGACTTCAAGATAATAAGGGAATATACTTGGGAAATTATGTTTGTCAAATGAAACTTATGAACGGTTACTTACTTACATGCTTGCTCGTTTGGAATGTTCATCATATGCATAAATATAAGTTAGAATGTATATTTCTTCTTAAAATTGTGCTATGTATAGAACTCATCTTCAATGCAATAACTCAACAGGAAGACTATGCAAAAGTAGATCTTGCCCTGTTATTGCCCTGTACCTGATATTGCCCTGTATTGCCTCAAATGCTAACTTAGTGTACTGCGTTGATCACGGACAACTTGTGCACAAGGTCTTAGTTCCTGCGGACGATCGTTGGGGCACCGGCACCGATCCGATCCGGACGAAACTCATGATAGTCGCCTGCTATAGGACGGAATGCCCTAGGATGCCCTGAATATGCGTCGCACGATACTTCGTACTGAGACTAGCCCTTCCACTATGGCAACGTGCCAGTGATCCCTTGTATATTTAAACCTGTTGCTACTAACTTGTGTCTTCTTGGCAGGGAAGGCAAGGTAAGTATTATGCAGGTGGTTCAGACGGGCAGGTAAATGTCACCGAACGGTGGCGGATTATTTCAATGATTTCAATATCTAATTCTTGCTGTAAAATAAACTAAGGCAAGATAGAAACCCACAATAAATATGCATGCTTCATTAAAACAACGTGTTAATTGGTATAGTTGGGTTAGCTTGCCTTTACCAGTACGTTTCGATGTACTGACCCTCGTTGAAACAGGTTCCCCGCGCTAGGATAACCAAGCGAGGAGCAGGAGACAAACCCCCAATCCAGTCCAGCTGTAGGTACGCCGTGATCGTGCCACCTTTTGAAGCATTTTGAAGAAGAAGTATTTTGAAGAAGAAGCTAGCCACCAAGCAAACATGCAGCTTCGTGACAAAGCCGTCGTTCCGACCCAAGGTCTTATATTTTGAGTTTAGTAAAGGATGTAATGTACAGGACTGCTATCTTATTTTGTGTTAACACTTTTGTAAGCCCGTAGAGGCAATCCTTATGAATCAGTTCAAGGAGTTTGTAATAGATGTTCATATTATCAAAAAAGAGAACTTTTCCATGCTTCAAATCTATGTTATTTAATCTGCATACTCTGAATATGTGCTCGCTATGCGAAAATAAAATACTTAGCCTTGTGCGGTGCGCAACCTAGGCCCGCACGACGGTCACGCCCGGGGGACGACTATCGATTCCACGGAATCGGGGCATGACATGTTGGTATCAGAGCGCAGCTTCAAAGTCCCTTTTTCCCTTCGTACTGGAAAAGTTCCTTTAATGATAATCCGTGCGAACTCTTGAACTCGTTAAGGCCAAAATGAGATACGTTCATGCAATAAGTCCATAATACCTTATGATCCTGATGTAATTTACCTTCTTTCCAAGGAATGACGCAAGCGCAACCATCAGCGCTAGCACCAGGCGAGACACGGGCACAGGAGAGCAGTTTCGGAACTTCAGGAAGCTCTCGGAGCCAACGGGGAATGTCTCGATCAGATTCGCTTCAGCAAGTGATGCAAATGTTAAAAGCACAACGACAGAGAGATGATGCCCGCCAAGCCAAGTTCGAGAGAAATCTAGAGGCCCGACTCTCAGTCCAACAAAAGCAGGTAGATACCCTACAGCAGCTTGTTCAGACCCTGGCCTCCAACCATCCTGCCACGACAATAGCTACGCCAGTGGAGCAGCCAGCGCTTGAAGTCGAGATACCGCTAGAGCCAAGGACGAGGGAAGTGACTGCCTTCACCTTTGGTAACTTCAAGAAGGTCTGCAACATGCCATTTAACGGGACTGAGGACCCGATCGTGGCCCTAGATTGGCTCGCCGAGCTTGAAGATTATTTTTCTCTCAGAGCGTCACCTGTGCCCAACTACTGCTTCGCCTCAATGCGCACGACTAGTGGGACATGCATCGACGATCTCTTCAACTTGGCCATGGAGAGGAGGTGATCACGTGGACAACTTTTTGTGCCGCGTTTGAGGAGGAGTTTATACCCTCGCCTGTACGTCGTCAGCGAGAAAATAAGTTTGTATAACTACGGCAGGGCAGCATGACGATTAAGTAATACTCGGCAAAATTCAACAAACTGGCCAAATTTGCTAGTGCTTATCTACCGGATGCAGCGAGTCATGCCAGACGATTCGAGGGAGGGCTACGTCCTGGCATCCACGGGCACGTAGTTTTCTACAGTATCAGACGATGAGGGAAGTCTTAAACCACGCCCTCTCCTTCGAACTGCAGTATCCTCACGATGCTGTCGGCGCTGTGCAAACTTCCAATCACAAACGCCAAGGCAACGATAGAGGAAACAACGCTGCAAAGCGTCCAAATAAAGGCGATAAATAGCGTGGAGACACCAACAAGACCTGCAACTTTTGTAGGAAGCCAGGGCATATCGAAAAAGATTATCGCCGCAAGCTTGGGACTTGCCTCCGTTGCGGCGATCCAACCCACCAGATTAGCAGCTGTCCGCTTTTCCTACCTCAACAACAAACTCAGGCGCCTGCACCTCAGGCCAACCGAGCTACGCCTCAGCAAGGGCGTAATCAAGCTCAAGGACGGGTCTATACCATGACACGGGAAGAAGCTCTAGCTTCGGATACCGTCGTGTCAGGTACTTTGCTTTTCAATAATATACATGCTCGTGTTCTATTTGATTCAGGTGCAACGCATAGTTTTATTTCCATAAATTTTGCCATGGAGAACAATATAAAAATGACTCTATTGTACCTAGATTTAAGTGTTAGCACCCTATCTGGTACGAAAATACCTGTATGTTCAGCATGCCAAGGCGGTTATATCTGTATTGGGGAGAGAAAGCTGTCACTTGATGTTTTAGTCCTAGATATTCGGGACTACGATATCATCTTGGGAATGGATTGGCTCAGCGCGTGCTCAACAACTATAGAGTATATAGAGAAATGAGTCGTCTTCCACCTGCCTGGAGAAGCAGAGTTCTGTTACACAAGTAGTCCGACAACTGATGCGACTGGGTCCTGCATGGTGATTTCAGCGATATCTGTTCGGCGAATACTCCACTCAGGCTGCAAGGGATTTCTAGTATCAGTTCGGGACACACGGCAGGACTACGCAAACGTCGAGTCTATTTCCGTTGAGGCAAAGTTCCCCGATGTGTTTTCGAGCGAACTACCCGGTATGCCGCCCAACCGAGAGATTGAATTCACTATCGATACATTTCCATACATGCAGCCAATCTCCAAGCCTCCGTACAGAATGGCCCCTGCAGAGCTGAATGAATTAAAATGCCAACTTCAAGAATTACTTGATCGTGGGTTTATCCGTCCGAGCGTGTCTCCTTGGGGTGCGCCTATGCTCTTCGTGAAGAAGAAGGACGAAACACTACGCCTCTGCATTGACTATCGAGAATTGAACAAAGTCACAATCAGAAATAAATATCCTCTGCCACGGATTGATGACTTGTTTGATCAGCTACAAGGGGCAACGGTATTTTCAAAGGTAGATCTTCGCTCAGGTTACCACCAGCTGAAGATTAAGCCAGAAGACATACCGAAGACCGCCTTTCGAACCCGATACGGACATTACGAGTTTTCAGTGATGCCGTTTGGACTGATGAATGCACCTGCTGTATTCATGGATTTGATGAACCGTGTATTTCGGCCTTTCATCGATAAATTCGTGGTGGTTTTTATCGATGACATCTTGGTGTACTCGAAGACTAGGGATGAGCACGCAGGACACCTGCGGATGGTGCTGCAAACCCTTCGAGACAACAAGTTGTATGCCAAACTAAGTAAATACGAATTTTGGCTAGAAAGTATCTCCTTTTTGGGGCATATCATCTCCTCGGAAGGCATTTCAGTTGATCCGAAGAAGGTAGAGGCCATTACGCAGTGGAAACGTCCGGAGTCAGCTAGCGATATCCGAAGTTTTCTTGGACTGGCAGGGTACTACCGCAGGTTTATACAGAATTTTGCTAGAATTGTTTCGCCCTTGACTCAGCTCACATGAAAGGGTACAAAGTTTACTTGGACAGACGACTGCGAAGCTTCGTTTACGGAGTTAAAGCAGCGCCTCGTCTCTGCACCAATTCTCACTCTGCCGAACGGACCTAATGATTTCAAAATTTTCAGTGATGCATCAGGTAAAGGGCTGGGATGTGTCCTGATGCAACGGGATAAAGTCATAGCCTATACCTCGAGACAGTTAAAGCCTCACGAGATGAACTATCCGATGCATGACTTAGAATTGGCTGCAGTAGTGTTTGCGCTAAAGCTATGACGCCACTACCTTTATGGCGTACCGTGTGAAATCTATACGGACCATAAAAGCTTGAAATACCTGTACACTCAAAAGGATTTGAATCTTCGGCAGCGGCGATGGCTTGAACTCCTAAGCGACTTTGATCTCATGATCAGATACACGTCTGGAAAGGGAAACATAGTAGCTGACGCATTGAGTCGAGTGTTTGTAGGGAGTTTGGCTATTGATGATAGGCTGTGCCGAGATCTTGAATTACTGGGCATTACACAAAAAATTAGATACAAAAAGTGGGCGCAAGTAGCACAACTGCGCCTCGAACCCAACTTGTTACATAAAGTGAAGGCCGCTCAGAAAGATGACCCATTCCTGCAAAAGATTCATGCCCTTATTTTAGCAGGAAAGGCGTCTGACTTTGCGGTAGGCTCAGACGGGATGCTTCGAGTGAAGGGAAGACTGTGCGTTCCGAACGACGTGGCCCTCAGAAAAGAGATACTCACGGAGGCCCACTATGCTAGTTATACTTCCCATCCGGGTAGCACAAAGATGTATCGGGATCTTCGCACGACATTTTGGTGGCACGACTTGAAATGGGATGTGGCACAGTTTGTGTCGCATTGTATGGCTTGTCAGCGAGTAAAGACCGAACACCAGAAACCAGGCGAAGAACTTCAGAGCCTTGCTATTCCGGAGTAGAAATGGGATCATATAACGATAGATTTTATTGTTGGCTTGCCAAGGACGCAACGAGGACATGATGCAGTCTGGGTTATCGTCGATCGACTCACCAAGTCAGCTCACTTTCTGCCTATCAAATCTACTTGGAGTACCGACCGCCTGGCTCAGATATATCTCAACGAAATCGTTCGACTCCACGGCGTGCCCGTATCTATAGTCTCCGATCGAGATGGTCGATTTATATCGTATTTCTGGGGAAGCCTGCAGTCAGCAATGGGGACGAAGTTGAAGTTCAGCTCCGCCTACCATCCACAGACCGACGGCCAAACAGAACATGTCAACCAGATCCTCGAAGATATGCTGCGACTCTGCGCCTTAGATTTGAAGACTAGTTGGGACCTGCACCTACCGTTATCCGAATTTGCTTACAACAATAGTTTCCAATCAAGCATTCAAATGGCGCCGTATAAGGCGTTATACGGGCAGAAGTGTTGATCTCCGATCTGCTGGGACAAAGTTGGTGAACGGCAGATACTTGGCCCTGAGCTCGTGGAGCAGACTGTCCAGAAAGTTTGATTGATTCGAGAAAGATTAAAGGTAGCTCAAAGCCGTCAGAAGAGCTATGCGGATATACACCGGAGACCGCTAGAGTTTCAAGTAGGCGACCGGGTATTCCTCAAGGTCTCGCCCATGCGAGGGGTCAGCAGGTTCAGAGCAAAGGGAAAGCTAAGTCCAAGATTTGTCGGTTCGTTCGAAATACTAAAGCGGGTTGCTTCAGTTGCTTATCAAATTGCACTACCACCATCCCTATCCGACGTACATGATATATTCCACGTTTTTCAACTTAGAAAATATGTGTATGATCCAAGCCACGTGGTAGACCTTGAACAACTGAATCTCCAGGCCGACTTGACGTATATAGAACAACCAGTGCAATTTTTGGATAGAAAAGAAAAGCTGCTTCGGACCCGTTCGGTTCCTCTAGTGCGCGTACTTTGGCGGAATTAATCTGTCGAAGAGTCTACTTGAGAGCTTGAATCAGAGATGAGGGAAAGGTTCCCCTCATTATTTCTTAGTGGTAGGTTCTATTCCTTAAGTTTTGGGATGAAACTTCTAATTAGTTGGGTAGGATGTGGTGCCCTGTTCCCCCTATTCGGGGAGCGCGACTAAGAAATACAAGACGATATTGTTCGATCGGGATAGATTGAATCAAGAACTCATCCTCGTTATGGATTTGTCTCTTCAGAATCGATTCCCATATTCAGTGGACCGTGCCCCCAGGATCGACTTAGCGGCAGAGTCAGGAGGGACCTCTCCGCTGCATTCTTTTGTTGCCTAGTTTTCGCTGTCGCTTGTTGCTTTCGTGCCTTGAGTTGGTTTTCGGATTTGCTTGGGTTTTCTTGAACGGTTTCGATGGATTTCATTACTTTCGTTCGTAGGACTACACTTCAATTCCGATAACGGAAAGAGAGAAAGAAGTACTGATCAGCTGTTCGTGGCAATGCAGGTGATCCAGCAGTAGGCGTCGCTCGAACGGACTCCTAAAGCACTTCTTTCCTTCTTCCTTCCAACTACTAAAGTGAGTGGCTACCAACCCGATTAGCTAGCCCTTCTTGCTAGTCTTCACATCTAAATCTTGTATTCGTGCTTGCCCTGATCAAACGATACCAAGTAATAACTAAAAGACTTCAAGATAATAAGGGAATAGACTTGGAAAATTATGCTTGTCAAATGAAACTTGTGAACGGTTACTTACTTACATGCTTGCTCGTTTGGAATGTTCATCATATGCATAAATATAAGTTAGAATATATATTTCTTCTTAAAATTGTGCTATGTATAGAACTCATCTTCAATGCAATAACTCAACAGGAAGACTATGCAAAAGTAGATCTTGCCCTGTTATTGACCTGTACCTGATATTGCCCTGTATTGCCTCAAATGCTAACTTAGTGTACTGCGTTGATCACGGACAACTTGTGCACAATGTCTTAGTTCCTGCGGACGGTCGCTGGGGCACCGGCACCGATCCGATCCGGACAAAACTCATGATAGTCGCCCGCTATAGGACGGAATGCCCTGGGACGCCCTGAATATGCGTCACACGACACTTCGTACAGAGACTAGCCAGTCCACTATAGCAACGTGCCAGTGATCCCTTGTATATTTCAACCTGTTGCTACTAACTTGTGTCTTCTTGGCAGGAAAGGCAAGGTAAGTATTATGCAGGTGGTTCAGACAGGCGGGTTATTTCAATGATTTCAATATCTAATTCTTGCTGTAAAATAAACTAAGGCAAGATAGAAACCCACAATAAATATGCATGCTTCATTAAAACAACGTGTTGATTGGTATAGTTGGGTTAGCTTGCCTTCACCAGTACGTTTCGATGTACTGACCCTCGTTGAAACAGGTTCTCCGCGCTAGGAGAACCAAGCGAGAAGCAGGAGACAAACCCCCAATCCAGTCCAGCTGTAGGCACACCGTGACCGTGCCACCTTTTGAAGCATTTTGAAGAAGAAGCATTTTGAAGAAGAAACTAGCCACCAAGCAAACATGCAGCTTCATGGCAAAGCCGCCGTTCCGACCCAAGGTCTTATATTTTGAGTTTAGTAAAGGATGTAATGTACAGGACTGCTATCTCATTTTGTGTCAACACTTTTGTAAGCCCGTAGAGGCAATCCTTATGAATCAGTTCAAGGAGTTTGTAATAGATGTTCATATTATCAAAAAAAAGAACTTTTCCATGCTTCAAATCTGTGTTCATTTAATCTGTGTACTCTGAATATGTGCTCGCTATGTGAAAATAAAATACTTAGCCTTGTGCGGTGCGCTACCTAGGCCCGCACGGCTGTCACGCCCGGGGGATGACTATCGATTCTACGGAATTGGGGCGTAACAACCCACACGTCCGAATCGAGTTCCGTAAAATCTTATATATCAGAAAATACCGTACGCACCTTTCGGTGAAATCGATATGCGACATGGTTGTCCGGATTGACGGGACCAACTCCGTATCGGGAAATTTTTATTATTTTATAAAATAGTTTTTCTTTGATTTAACACCCAATTATCTAGATATTAAAACCTAATTAAATTATTATACTATGATGGGAAATGAAGGTGTTTATGTTGTGTACGCACCTACGTAGGCAGTTCGCAGAAAGATCGAACGATGGCGAAGAAATCATAACTCAAAGTTGAGCCCACGAATCGTTGATTCTGTCATAGTACACGCTCGGGAACAGTCCGTCGACTGAGGGTGGCCATTCTGGTAACTCTCGATGGCTCAGTGCAGTGCCAGACGGTGGAGGGTCGTCGGGGTCAGAGGTTATCATAGGGGGGTTCTCCAGCGGCCTGCTCCGGCCAGGGAGGCCAGATCAACTACGGCAATAGCAACAGCTCAATGCAGCAGTAGCAATGGCTTGTAGCAGCAAGATGAAGAGGAAGGTGGTGGTGGTAATGGCTGCTGGTAAAGTAGGTGGTGGTGGTGGCGGTCAGGTTTGGAGAAGAAGGGGCTCGAGTGATGGTGTTGGTGGTTGTGGTCATGTTGGTTGCGATGGTGAGGGTGGTGGCTGTCGTGGAGAGGGAGTTGGGAATGGTGGTGGTGGTCATGGAGGTAAGGGTGGCGGTGGTTGTAAAGGTGATGACAGTTGTCATGGTCGTGGAGGCGAGGGTGGCGGAGGTGATGGTGGTTGGCGGTTGTGGTGTCGGGGAGCTGTTGAAGGAAAGGGTGGTGGTCGGAGTTGGGAATGGTGGTGATGGTGGTGAAGATGGTGATAGTGGTGATGAGGAGGAAGGAAAGAGGGTGGCTCCATATGTTGAGGGAGAGAGGAAGAGGGTATTGTTTTAAATGATGAGAGAGAGAGAGTGTGTGCCTAGGGATTAGGGCCCGCTTATTTAGTATTTCTAGAAGAGTATGTTGGTTCTCATGAAGGAAATGGGTGGTTGAGATAGGTAGGGGTTTGAATGGAGGGCTAGGATTGAATGTAGGTATATGATGTTGCATAGTACCATACAAAGAGAGAGGGAGAGTATTAGGACCGGTCATTTCTCACCAAAAATGGGTTTCTTTCATTTGTTCCAACCAATAAGAGGTGGACACATGGCTAGCTATTTGCACAAAAGTCTCCAATAGTTTAGGACTTGCACAAAGAGGAAAAAGTGGATTGGATGTGGAAAAATACCATGTTTGGTGTATTGTAGTGAGGGGAAATTGGTGTGTGGTATTTTGTATGAACCATGACTGTGTAAGTGGGGGTTTGGGTTGGTGTTGGATCTAGTTTTTTATTAGGTTGAGTCATTGCACCAATTTAGTCAAAATTAGTGTCAAAGGTGTTCTATAATTAATTAGAAGTGCATAGGATTTAAATTGTGTGGGACACAAGTACCATAGACGTTGTAGACTCGGAATAGATTATTGTCATAACTTTGGTTGTGAGAAAAGGGTCGAGGTTGTGTCTCCAATTTCGATTGGAACGGACAAGGATGCAAAGTTGGATTTAAAATTAGAAAATATGCACGAATATTTTAAAATTAAAATGAAGCACAAGATAGTGCATTTATGAGTGACACAAAGGTCAGGATCGAAGATTGATATGTCTAGGTCAAGGGTGTGATATTTTTTCGACGGCAAAAACTAGTGTAGTACTCTAGATATTTAAACAACGATAAAGTACAACAATAATAAAAATCACAATAGTGAATTATAACCCCAATAATTAATCTTGAATAATAGTAATTTAATCCATAATCCTATATTTTGGTCAGGGGGCTTACAATCTATCCACCTTAGAAAATTTTGTCCTCGAAATTCAAAATTTATCTCCCCAACAAAGAACTCAACACATCTCTACATCTATAAACATGACTTGGTACTTATTCCTAGCCACTCTCTAAATCTTAAACTGCCATATACACACAGTTTAATCGTCTAAGTCATTTGGTTCTCTAAATATCTTCTCACCATCATGAATTATCGCGTTATTGTTATTATGTTAATTATCATCCAGAAAATCACCACATATAAGCCTAGATTACTCAAGGATGTTGCGACACAATCTAAGTTTTAAACTTCTAATATCTATAAAGAAAATAACGTCATTCTTTTACTCTCAAAGGACTGCAGAGATTAAGGCACTAAAATTCTATAGGCACAAAAATCTCAATGCCACTTATGTAGTATCTAAATACTTTTTTTCTGCAACTAAGACGGTTAATATCTCAACATTCTTTCCTAGGTTTAACGTCATCATCCTATAGTATCCACAATGGAATCATGCAACCTAACTTCTTATAATCAGTCTTAGCAACAACAAGTCTAATCTAGTCAGTCAGTCATACCTAGTCTAGAAGCTCAACTCGAATAATTTCTAGGAGAAATATAGGTAATAAAATACAACATAAGTCTCTACTCAATATATAGTAATAAGAATATATAGAAATTATGTAATAAATATCTATTCAATTATTCTAAATACCCTAGAATAAAATATAACAATACAATAATAAGAATACAATTCCTAAAAAAATTCGGCTAGGGTAAATTATAGATAGGTTTCCATAACACAACCTACTACTAAGGATTAGGTTCAGCAAGCTCATGTCCTCTTAGTCAAAAATCTAAATCTCTATCACTAAGCAGTTTATGTGTAAACTTTAATATTCAGCTATCATTCCTATCAGACTTCTATCTTCCATTTATACCCCCTACTCATGTGTCAATATATAATCTAAGAGTCTAGTGGTAATCCTCTATCGATTGACCAATGAGTCAGCGTGTGATCTAAACCTGTATTTTGTTCCTTGAAATTTGTAGCACTTTGAGGCTAATCAACAATTTCTACCTGCGCTAAATCCTCAAAATTCTAAAAGCATTACAATTCAAAAATACTATAATTATTATCCCTCAAGTCCATATCAAAATTTCTCATCCTTGGGTTACGTGACTCTAATATATTTCCCTTATCATTTGTTTTCTACACACTTTCATATCTTTCTAGTAAGTTGATCTTGTGTTCAACTCTAAACTCCACCAATCATAGCAAAGTACCTTTCGCTTCGTAGTATCGATCTTCGAGGCAACTATCGAGTGATAAAAATTTTAGTCTTTCCTAAATCCTTCTCTTAATTTAAAAATCTCAAGGTCAGGTACTTGTCGTGAATCTCATCTTGTTGCCATTCTACCTTTTAACCTCGAACTTGGGGTTTCTCCTAGTTTACTCAATGTATACCTTCATCCAAACTACATGGGTATCATCTTGTTTATAACTGGCCATCCATTATAGGTAGTTCACGATATCCAACTCAAGGCTATAACATATGTTGATACTCTCATCCTTCAATCTAATTGCTCTATTTCAGATACTAGCTCAACTAATCGAGTTATCAAAGGTAAAAAAATACGATCCCAATAGACACTGGCAACCCAAACAAATCAAGTATATCTAATCTGATTCCAGAAGCTATACTCTAGTACCTAAGTTGTCAAGTCAATCAACAACCAATCTAGTAATCTACATATATATTTTAGTCTAGTCATATAATCATCTTTATCTAAAGGGTTAAAAAAAATTTAGGTCTGGTACTAGAAGTCACAAGGCAACTAGAGATTAACCAGTAAGGTTTGCTACATAAAGTGCTATTTCATACCCTATTTTTATTAGTATCCGATAATCTTCTTCTAGATATGATTCTAAAATTCTGTCTTCTCAAGTTTATAATATCGTTCCTTGCATCACTATCATGAGACTACAACTAATTTCTTGTATCACTATCATGGGGCTACAACTAACCCCTAGCATATAGCTATGTCTTCCCCAAATTATTCTAGAGCCTTAGAATCAAACAATCTTTCTACCTTCTAATACTTATAAATTACTGCTACCTTAAGGAAAGGTAGGGTTTTATCAGTTCCAGACGTCTACTACTAGGTTCAATTCTCATGCTAACAACCTATACTAGCTCTAACATCTAGAAAGAACCTATCAACCTACCAAACTAAGGGTAACCATCTTCTTATAAAATATCACATCAATCATACCTTCTTCTGTCTTGACTAGGTTCTGCTCCTGGAGAAAATCATCGTGCGCGAGCATCCATCTCTCCAAAATAAGGAAGATCAGAAATAATAATAACCATGTCGACGGTAAATGAACGAATATAATAATGAAGTCCAAGGGTGACAATCGAATACAAGAGGAGTTTTAAAATCAGTTATGGATTGAGATCTTATTAAACATTAATTCTAAGTTGTAGGCTCATTCGGTACAGTAACGTAACCAAAACGATATGCTCCGACCTGCATGGGCCACCAATAAAACTATGCCATACACTAGTCCCAAAATATGCGGGACCAAACACGTGGCAATGGCCAGCTGGTACGACTCCGTAGGGCTTTCCAATTTAATGGACCTGACAAAGTGCACTTATGCTATCCACGGTCAAGTGATCAAGCTAAAATAAAATCTAATCCTAACATGCAACAACTAAACTAAATCTTAACCTATGGTAAATAAATTACAAGAGGGAACGGTACGTATCATTAGTCTACAGCCCAATAATACAGTCGTTCGAATTGACCAAGAGAATAATACAAGCCTATAAATACTAGGCTACAATAGCAGAGTCACAATAAAAAATAGTACATAACTATAACAAAGAAAAGATATAATGATACATACAAGGATGTCCAACACACCACTAGATCAAGCCTCATCAAAACTACACAAATAACCTGGAAGAGAACTAGGTCCTCAGAAAAACATAACAAGATACAAAAAGTACATGCCATAATATAAATACTGAACAAAGTAAATAAGGGTGAACTATCCTCCTAAGTGAATGCAATTTGAGGACAACTTAGTGTGTATGGGAAGTGTAGGCTAGGCATATGCTGACGTAATTCACCAATCGTCATGACTGGCTAGTATATGCCACATATGCCCCCCATCTTGGGGCAATCTGCATATATAATAACGTCCAACACTCTGAAGAGCGTAGTATCTGCAATAAATAAATACGTCAATATCGCTCCGAAGAATGCGATATCTGTATAAAGGAGGTGGGTGTCTCATACGCCTACTAGTCGTCCTCCCTACCCAATGCCAGTATACAAGTCTCAACTGCGATGTGGATATCTCATAACTATATGCAAGTCACGAAGAACCATACAACTACGCTAAATACCATCACACGTGCTACTCGCACATATAGCCAGTCAAGTGCATAAGCCCGTATCCTTTCATGAACTCACTCTGTGATTTGGAATGATACGTGTCAAGGCCTCAAAGTTATAATGATAACTCTATCACTTAGGGTACGTCCACTAGACGCTAGGTCAAACACAAGTCCTAACGTCGACGCCTTCGTCGACTACACCGGGGTCATTCTCGGACGCGCACAGTTATATAATATTTAGAGAACAATATATAATATTAACTGAATTTAAACAGTACAATAAGGCAATGTATACTAGCCTGTAAGCCAGACGAAGATTAGAACACGAACTCGCCAGGAAAGTAGTAGCATAAGATATAAACTGGAGCAGATATCCCCGGATGATGTCACAGATATCACCAACAGTCCCAGAATAAGTGAGATACTTAAAAAAAGTATATTTAGACGTCTAATTTGGACACAGGGGCAAAAATTTAGTTTCTAGTCAACACAGGATCCACAAGTGGACACATCTTGCACCAAAAAATGTGCCTGGAGAAAAGGTCCCTAAAAATAGCATATTATTGGTCAAATAAATTCTAAACGACGATATGAACTCAACGATATATCCAGATTTGGATTACGGTGAGCCGATCATAAAAACACCCGTTGGAATGGATCGTGGGGCCTACAAAACAGTGATGTGGTCACTGTCTCAAAATCAGGCAAAATATGGGTCACAGGACAAGTCGAACGCCGTGAGTCCAATGGCGCCAGTTTTGTCACGATACGACAAGCGTACACAAAGTAATTGGTAATTTGTAAAATACCGATACGGAGGACTTTCGACGGATACGGATTGATTTTGGCGCACCCACACGTCCGAATTGAGTTCAAAGAAATCTCACACGTCAAAAAATATCGCACGTGCCTTTCAGTGAAATCGGTATGCGACATGGTTGCCCAGATTGACGGGACCAACTTCGTATGGGAAAAATTTTATTCTTTTATAAAACAATTTTTCTTTGATTTAACACCCAATTATCTAAATAATAAAACCTAATTAAATTATTGTATTATGATGGAAAATGAAGGTGTTTATATTGTGTACGCACCTGCATAGGTGGTTCATGGAAAGATCGAACAATGGCGGAGAAATCGTAACTCAAAGATGAGCCCACGAACCGTAGATTCTGTCATAGTGCGCGCTCGGGGATAGTCCGTCGACTGAGGGCAGCTGTTCTGGTGACTCTCGATGGCTCAGGGCAGTGCCATATAGTGGAGGGTCATCAGGGTCAGAGGTTATCGAAGGGGGGGTGCTCCGACGGCCTGCTCCGGCCAGGGAGGCCGGAGCAACTACGACAACAGCGACAGCTTAATTCAGCAGTAGCGGCAGCTTGTAGCAACAACAACATGAAGAGGAAGGCGGTGGTATTGGTGATGGCTGCTGGTGAAGTAGGTAGTGGTAGTGGCGGTCAGGTATGGAAAAAAGGGGGCTCGGGTAATGGTGTTGGTGGCTGTAGTCGTATTGGTTGGCGATGGTGCGGGTGGTGGCTGTCATGGAAAGGGAGTTGGTAATGGTGGTGGTAGTCGTGGAGGTGAGGGTGGCGGTGGTTGTGGAGGTGATGACAGTGGTCGTGGTCGTGGAGGCGAGGGTGGCGGAGGTGATGGTGGTTGGCGGTGGTGGTGTCGGGGAGCTGTTAAAGGAGAGGGTAGTGGTCGAAGTTGGGAATGGTAGTGATGGTGGTGAAGATGGTGATGGTGGTGATAAGGAGGAAGGAAAGAGGGTGGCTCCATATGTAGAGGGAGAGAGAAAAAGGGTATTGTTTTAAATGAGAAGAGAGAGAGAGTGTGTGCCTAGGGATTAGGGTCGGCTCTTTTAGTATTTCTAGGAGAGTGTGTAGATTCTCATAAAGGAAATGGGTGGTTAAGATAGGTAGGGGTTTGAATGGAGGGCTAGGATTGAATATAGGTATATGATGTTGCATAGTACCATACAAAGAGAGAGGGAGAGTATTAGGATAGGTCATGTCTCCCCAAAAATGAGTTTCATTCATTTGTTCCAACCAATAGGAGGTGGACACATGGCTAGCTATTTACACAAAAAAATTCAGTAGTTTAGGACTTGCACAAAGAGAAAAAAATGGATTGGATGTGAAAAAATACCATATTTGGTGTATTGTAGTGGAGAAAATTGGTGTGTGATATTTTGTATGAACTATGAGGGTGTGAGTGAGGGTTTGGGTTGGTGTTGGGTCTAGTTTTGGGTTAGGTTGAGCCATTGCACTAATTTAGTCAAAATTAGTGTCAATGGTATTCTTTAATTAATTGGAAGTACATAGGATTTAAATTGGGTTGGATACAAGTATCATGGATGTAGTAGACTCAGAATAGATTATTGTCATAACTTCGGTTATGAGAAAATGATAGAGGTTGTGTCTCCAATTTCGATTGGAACGGACAAGGATGCAAAGTTGAATTTAAAATTAGAAAATGTGCACAAATATTATAAAATTAAAATGAAGCACAAGATAGTGCATTTATGAGTGACACAAAGGTCAGGATCGAAGATTGGTGTATCTAGGTCAAGGGTGTGATATTTGTTGGACGGCAGAAACTAGTGTAGTACTCTAGATATTTAAACAACGGTAAAGTACAATAATTGAATAAAAATCACAGTAGTGAATTATAACCCCAATAATTAATCCCGAATAATACTAATTTAATCCATAATCCTATATTATGGTCAGGGGGTTTACAGTATGTGTGTGTTAATATAGGGAGATAAGTGGTTGTGATGGGGGGAGAATTTGAATCAAGGGCTAGGATTTCACATAAGAGAAAAGCAAGAGTGAGAGAGTGTGAGGTGATCGATCATGAGAATGGGGGTTTCTTTATTTGGTTTGTACTAATAGGAGTGTGACACCTAGCACCCTCTTTGCATTTGAGTTCCTTAACATTTGTGCGTTTACACATGAAGAAAAAAGAGTGAGAATTTGATGTAGAAAGTTGTGTTTGGTATTTTATAGGATGGGAGGGTATTAGGTGTTTTGTATGAGCCTCATGAATGGGTGTTGGGTTAAGTTGGGGTTAGGTTAAGTTGCTTTTCCCAATTTAATTAAATAATATGCCATAGGTGCTCTTAAATTAAATGGGAGTACATGGGGTCTCAATTGGGAATGACACAAATATCATAGATGGTGTAGGCTTGGTGTTAGTCTTGGGCCCTTTAATTGGTCAGGTAAAATAGGTTGACTTTGTGTCCCCAAATCGATGACAATGACATATGTACAAGGCATAGGATTAAAGAATTAATTTTTGTGACTGGAAAGTTGTACAATTAAAATAGAGCATAAGGGAGTACGTTTGTGAGTGATAAAAATATCTAGGGACTAGGTCGGCCTGTCAGGTCAAGAGTGCATAATTTGTTAGAAAGTAAAAGCTATTGTTGTGCTCCAATTATTGAAGCAACGGTAAGGTGCACCAAGGATTTAAATTAAAGAACCAGTCTACATAACCCTAATTTTTAATCCTTAGACAACCTGAAACTAAACCAAAATTATTACCATATTCAGTCTACCTAAAATTTTGAGGGGCTTTACAAGAAATAATATCCAATGAGTCTCAAATAGAACATAAATCTAACTGTCAAATGCTGGAGACAAATCCAGTACAATATAAGCCTATCTACTAAGCTACTGGTAAAGTATTGTTTATCTCAACCGGGATAAATCTCTCCTGAGCCAAAGTCTCTAGCTCTAAGCCAACTACGTCCTGAGGCCCGTAGTGAGTGGAATACCACTCCTTAGTGTCATCTGGGAAAATATATTCGGTCTGAAAAGAAGCAAAGTACAACTCTAAAAGCAGTTCCAATAAATGATAAAAACTATGTAACAGTAAATGAAGAGCATAAACAGGAGGAACAGAGCATGGCAGGAATATACTGAAATAAGAAAATATAAAAAATACATACAGGAGATACGAACTTCATATATGGAAAATAAAATAATTATCTAAGTGAGTAAGTACCAGTGACAATATGTGATCGGCTTGGGTAATGCTCAAGACCACGGACCTGGTTAATCATACGTGCAGTGTATGATTAACAATATTCAAGAAAAATAAGAATTTTGGGGGATGATCACATATCTACACTAAATACTCTCCGCCCTCGACTGGAATAGTGGATCCAACCATGGCACGTTATGACACAGGATTCTATGAGAAGTCGCGACTCTTCTCATGAATCAGTTTCCATACTCGTACATGAACAACGATGCTCGCACAAGAGATACGCCAGGAACTACCAGAATAATATTTCATGACGAGATCCAGGAATATCAATCTCTGTAACCAAGTGTCAGAAAAATTAAGGATATCTACACTAAATACAAAAAACATAGAGGATATCATAAATGGAAAACTCTCATAAATGTACATGCCTGAGGTCCAGAGCAAATGATGAGAAATGGTGTCCGAACTGGTATCACACAGACATATATAAGAATTACCATTTCAATATGGGTGTATAAAGTGAGAATGAACTAAACTACATTAAATATGATGCTCTAGGCCGTTTCTAGGTCAATACTAGGTTATTACTCTATCACACTAAGTCATACTAGTCCTATACTAAATTATTAGTCTAAACTGGTCACTAATTAGCTTACACTAGCTTATACTAGGTATTACCTATTTTCTAAAAGATATCCTAACTAATATCAATATACTAATAATAACTAACACTATATAGTAACTAACATTGTTATCACTAACTAATACTTCACTAACTAATGTGTACTTTAACTTATTTGACAGATACATACTTACCAAGACTTATACTCTAATAACTCAGCTACGATACTAACCGACTAACAGTTTACACTAACACTAACCTGATACCTCAACCTTACTTCTACTCAACATCCACTATCTATACTTTCACACTTAGTACTAACAACCTTCTCTAATTATCTAATAACCTGGTATCTACACTAACCCTAAGTCTATACCTGGTACCTTAAAACCATCACCTCACCACATTAACAGTCACTCCCAAAACTAGATGCTCCCAGGTAATATCTTGATGCTTACACTCCTCAAGCCTTGCTGATGTGATATAAACGATTCGTTTGCACGGTGGCATTACGAGAGACCGGTGCTTATACTACATGCTATATGTTATAATTGGCTCGGCTAGTCCTGCTTGATCATAGCACGATCTAACAATTCCTATTTATGCATTATTTCTGGGATAACCCATACTTCATATAACAAGTCGTAGGATTTATTGGCCAATCTAATTGAACACATGTTGGTAGTCTAAGGACATAGACTATTGTATCGCGATGGTTCAACCCTTGTCTTTGTTTGGTTGTAGGATTGTACTATTGTGTCACAATAAACCATGGACCAAAGCTACATATTATATGTGTGTATGTATGTGTGTGTGTGTGTGCGTGTATATATATATATATATATATATAGCCCGTATTATGGCCTGTGTATTCTTGTTCCTGTTGTGTTTTGTGCCATCTGATAATAGTCTGAAGACGTTGACTATCAAGGTATGGTGGTTCAACCCTTGTCCTTATTTGGTTGTAGGGTTGGGCTATTGTGCTATAATAAGATATTGACTGAAGCTACGATGCAGATACTTTGGCGTGGCCATGATTAATAAGTCGTACCCTGTCTCGGCGTAGTGTGACACCTCTTGTCCTTGTTTGGTTTTAGAGGTGTCCTACTGCTTCGATAAAAGTTTATACGCTTACGATTATGACGTAGATCCTATTTTATGTACTTTATTGGTTTTGCTTCATTCACTTGTGCTCTTTTGTGGTACTTGCTATCGGAGCCTAACCTCGCTGGTTTTGTCTGGCCAGGTTTAGTAGCATAGTCCGAGGATCCCCTCATGTATCTGACCGATGGCGTGCACCAGGAGGATGGCCGCCGAGGGACTTGAGGTGGGTTTCTTCTTCACCACTCTTATATATCATTTTGTACTACTTTTGCGTTTAGTCGTCGGCATCTGTTTAGCCGGATATTTTGATATTTAACTCCTTTACATAATTATAATAATTCATATCGTGACTGACATACGATTTTGTACTTTGGTTCTGTACTAGTATATCATCATGTATAACTAGTTTCTTGATCATTCTGATAGAGCGTCGAGGACGCCTTACTGTTTTATCTTATATTCTCATTACTTGTCATTTCTTGGTTGATTGATTGAGACATAGATTCACTATGAGATCATACCAGACTTGATTATAATATGCACCCCTTGTTTAGTCACAGTTGTGATCGTCGTACGACGTTCTATACCTTGTACGAGATAGTTGGCCATGTCCGTCTCCGTATTTTGGTACTGGGATATAACAGTGACAGAAGATCGATGGATCAAGCCACGAATAATGGCGTAGGCAGTCAGTGCCTAGGGAATGCGGCTGCGCCCCCTGAATTTTGAAAAAAAAAAAATTGGGTACAGCCTGTAAGACTCCAACCTATTCTACACCAAGTGTTGCAAGCCTGCAATCGTAATCCATCATAGGTGTAGCTGTAAGCCTGTAACCGTGAGCCATCATAGAGTCTAGGGTGCTGGTGCTGCAAGCCTACAACCTATTCTACTAAGATGATGCTGCTGCAGCCTGTCAACAACTCTGTCAGAAAGGACATTCAAATTTTGAAGGAGTGCTACAACCTATTGGAGACAGTAAGCCTTTAAAGACACTCCAACTCCATCCATCCCATTAAAAAAACAAAATGCTAAGTTTACTACCAAATTCTTACAAGCTTCTTACAGCCCTCTCAAACCCCCTACTATGTGGGCCACCCTCGGTCCCACCTCTCCACCAATGAACGACCGTCACGTGACGTTCCGGCCATGTGGCGACCACCCGGACAGTCACCGGGTCCCACCTCTCCTCCCTCTTCTAATGGACGACCGCCACGTGGGGGCCACGTGGCGGTTGTAAGAGGGTTGTAGGCATTTGGTTGTAGTCATAGCATAACCCTAAAAAAATAGCAACAAGAAGAAACCTCCTTCTGCCGACTGCATTTCATTTCTTCTCTCTCCTCTCCTCTCCTCTCCTCTCCTCTCCTCTCCTCCCCTCCTATCGGCTACCCCTCCTTCAACTATGCAAGAAATTTCTTCCTCCACAGTACAAGAAATTTTATTGAGGTAAGTTTTTTTTTTTAAGTATTTGATTTTCCATTTAGTAATCATGTTGCATTCTCCTTTCAAGTATTTGCTCTTCCATTTAGTAATACTAAAATTTTATGCAACTAGAATGTCTAAATGTGCATATTGTTTAGTGGAATTTTAAGTCAAGAGATATTGGGACACTCCAAAATTTGAATTGAATACTAATATTTTATAATGGATAGTTGAAAACTAATACTCTATTCAAAATTTTCAATAAATCTCGAGAACAAGCTACTTTAAGCAGCTAAGAGCAACTAACCGGACCACCTCCACTTCTATGTCAGTCGTTGTCCAATTCTTGCCTACGTGCAATATAGAAGATGAGTATCCCTCTGATCATGCATTACGAAAAATATTTATGAGTATGATATTAAAGAAAGAGAAAACGTTCGACGATACTACTTGCAAAAAGGCCCAGGTCAACGTAAAGATCACAAATTTTCTTGATGTTCATGTACAGATGAAGATATCATTCAATATATTCAGAATATGAAGTATAAAATATTTTTTATTGTCAAAAAAGGATTATTTAGTGATTATAATAGTTTATGACATTTGATATTAATATATAATATTTTTATAATTATAAATGTGTTATTATAATTTATTATTATTTTAATAGTAAGCATTGTAATCTCTGGATTGAAATCCTAGTTACGTCACTGGCCACGGGGACATATTATTTTTTTGTTTATTAATAGTGGAAGTTGAGAGACAGTGGGTCAAAACGACATATAATGCACTTCAGTGTCGTACGTTAAATCGAACATCTAAAAAAATTTTAAATTTTTATCTAATTTTGTAATAACGGAAAATTGGGACAACTGTTGAGTGTCTCCGTGTGTATGTATATATATATATATATATATATATATATATATATATATATATATATATATATATATATATATATATATGAAAGAATAATAAACCATGTTATAACAATAATAAAAAAATAGAATAAGAGTAAGTAAGTATACATCAATAGATGAGAAAGGTCGCGAGAGACACATGACCACGTTCAGAGAATATGGCCATTAGACAATCGCATGTGCCCCTACCACCACCTCCCAAATAATGGATTCCCCATCACTTGTCCAATGTCACCTCCCCCCCTCCCCCTCCTCGCCCCCATCCCCCCACCACCACCACCACTCCCAACCCCCCCCCCCCCCCCCCCCCCCCCCCCTTTTTCTGTTCCTTCACTTCTTCTTCTACTTAGCACGCCAGAACAACACGAGAGAGAGAGAGAGAGAGAGAGAGAGAGTAAAGACAAAAGTGATCAGTGATCACACACACTTTTCTCTCCTGTTTTCCTCCGTTCTCCCTCTACAAACTACTAAACTCGAATGCTTGCTTCCGTTCCGTTACATTCCATTCTTCCTCACTCCTACTCCTCTATTCATTCTCTTCTTCGCTCTCCATTACAAGGTACGTGCGTTTTTAGAGAGAGAGAGAGAGAGAGAGTGTGTGTGTGAGTGGTAAGAAACTCAAAGCTTAACAAACAAATTGAAGCTCTAGTTTCAGCTTTGTTTATATTTTCTTGTTTTGAAATACACACAGTAATAGCTAGCTAGCTAGCGTGGATAGGTTATGCATATGTAAGATTATAGCCCCCCTTCTTCTTCTTCCTCCTCCTCCTCTAGTTAGATCTGGTTAATTGGTTGTCAATTGTAGCATTTGGATTCCTTCATCAGACAACAAATTGCTGCTGCTGCTGCATGTTATAGACCTTACTCACTCCTCCACCCACCCACCCACTCCCTCCCTCTCTCTCTCTCTCTCTCTCTCTCTCTCTCTCTCTCGAAACTTATTTCACATCTCCATTCCCTCCTTGAAGCTAAATTAATTAAGAAAACTGAATAATTAAGATGAAGCATTTGGGGCTTCTTCTTCTTCTTCTGTATGTGTCAATAAAACTTGGACAATCCCAAGACGAACCTTTTCTAATTGACTGTGGTTCCAATTCTACCACCAAGCTACCCGACGGTCGGATATGGGTCGGGGACTCGATTCCTGGTAGCAGCAATTTCCCTTGACTTCTTAGGGACCGCCGTCGCATCAACCACTACTAGTACTAGTACTAGTACTAGTACTAGTAATGTAGATGATCCTTTTCTATACAAATTTGCCCGACTCTTCAACACCTCATCACATTACAACTTCACTACTCTTCTCCCCAGACTCTACTGCATTAGGCTCCATTTCTCCCCTTTCCACTTTGACAAAAACCTCAACGCCAACAACTCCATCTTTGACGTTGTGGCCAACGATCTCAAGTTGCTCTCAAAATTCAATGTCCCGGCAGAGATTACAAGGAAGAACACCGTAACCAACTCAAACACTTCCTCTCTGGTGAAAGAGTACTTTCTTAACATCACTTCCAACGAGCTCATTATTGAGCTTGTTCCTAGTCCCGGCTCATTTGCCTTTGTGAATGCTATCCAAGTCATCCCGGTGCTCCATAGCTTGTTTGTTGACTCTGTGGAGAAAGTGGGCGGCATTGGAATCAAGACTCCTTTGAACCTCAGTGATCGGGGGATCGAAACAATGTTCCGGTTGAATGTGGGAGGACAAGAGATCCAATCGAGCCAAGATACAACTACTCTATGGAGGAGATGGGAGTCAGATGAGAGGTACATGTTCTCTTTGAATGCTGCAAGCAATATAGCCAACACATCAAATATTAGCTATGCCTTGCCCAACGATTCCTTCATTGCCCCTCTTCTAGTTTATGAGACGGCAAGGATCATGACCAATAATGAGGTGGTTGAGAAAAGATTCAATCTGTCATGGAGATTCCAGATTGATCCATGTTTTGAATATTTGATCCGGCTCCACTTCTGTGAGCTCTTCTATGACAAAGCAGACCAGAGAGACTTCAGAATTTACATCAATAACAAGACTGCAGCTGACGACTATGATGTGTTTGTTAGAGCTGGAGGGATGAACCGAGCTTACCATGAAGACTATTTTGACGCCATCCCTCCGCTAACGGACACTCTATGGGTTCAGCTTGGGCCGGACTCGTTAACCAGTGGTTCAGGCATCGATGCACTTCTTAATGGTTTGGAGATCTTTAAGCTCAGTCGCAATATGAATTTAGCTCGTGCTCCGGAGAGGATTGATCCTGGTGGGCAGGAATACAAGGCAAAGAGACCTAAGAGAAAGGTTTTTGTGGTGGTTATTGGAGTCGGTGCCACAACTTTACTCAGTGTTTCAATAGCTTCAGCATTTTTCTTTCTCGTGCGACTTGGGAAGAGAAGATCGACTAGTGAAAAACATCAACCTACCGGTTGGCAGCCACTCTCCCTTCACGAGACCATGGGGAGCACAAAAAATGCTCGATTGGCTTTGAAACCAACTCTTAAAGCGACCCTCTCAACCAGTAGTCACAGAATGGGTAAAATGTTCACTCTTGCTGAAATTAGAGCAGCAACAAAAAACTTTGACGAGTCGTTGGTGATTGGAAATGGAGGATTTGGAAATGTATACAAGGGTGAGATTGAACAAGGAAGTCTAGTGGCAATCAAGCGCGCCCACCCACTGTCTCAACAAGGGCTAGCAGAGTTTGAGACAGAGATTGAGGTGCTCTCAAAGCTTCGGCACCGGCACTTGGTCTCTCTGATTGGGTACTGCGAAGAGAAGAATGAAATGATCTTGGTATATGAATACATGGCGAATGGCACTCTAAGAAGCCATCTTTATGGAAGCAATCTACCCGGACTTTCCTGGAAGCAGAGGATTGAAGCTTGCATAGGTGCTGCTCGAGGACTGCACTACCTTCACACTGGAGCCGAGAGGGGGATCATCCACAGAGATGTGAAGAGCACTAATATATTATTAGATGAGAGCTTTGTAGCCAAAATGGCAGACTTTGGACTATCAAAGAATGGGCCGACAGTAGATCACACCCATGTGAGCACCGCGGTGAAAGGGAGCTTTGGTTACCTTGATCCAGAGTACTTTCGGAGGCAACAATTAACTCAAAAATCGGATGTTTATTCTTTTGGAGTCGTTTTGTTCGAGGTGGTTTGCGCTCGGCCAGTGATAAATCCGGCACTTCCTAAAGACCAGAGTAATTTGGCTGAGTGGGCAGTTGGGTGGCAGCGTCAGCGGTCACTTGAGACCATCATTGATCCCCGTCTTGAGGGAGATTACTCGGTGGAATCTTTGAAAAAGTTTGGGGAGATTGCAGAGAAATGCCTGTCGGATGAAGGGAGGATCCGGCCGTCAATGGGGGAGGTCTTATGGCACTTGGAGTATGTTTTGCAGCTACATGAGGCTTACACTAAGAGTGGGGATGGAGATTCTTTTGCTGATCTAAGCTTTAGTCTTCCGTTCATCAAGGAGGGACAGGGAGAAGATTGCGGGAGAACTTCGGAAGAGGATGTCACTGGAGTTGCCAAATTTACACAGTTAAAGAGTAGTCCTCAAGGAAGGTGAATTTTATGATCTACCCATAACCTTTTGTTCTACAAATTCAGTAGCAAGATTGGGAGGTGTTGTATGTTTTTGATACCTTAAAAACAAAAAAAATCTGGAAGTTTCTTCTTTCTACATGATGTTTTAGATACTAGATATATGTATCCGGACCGGTTATGAGATTCATTTTTTGGTTGATAACTTAACTCTGATGTAAAAGGGTTGATAATAACACTTCCAACACTTATGTCTTCTTATTTATCGTCTTATCCATCTTATTGATTGATTAATTTTGCTGGTGTACTCTGATCATGTAGGAATCATTTATTTTGAACTTAGAGCACTGTGCTGTGCATCTTATTCCCATCAATATCAATATATATGCTTTCTGATATAGAACACAAACTCAGCCCATAGAATACACAAAAGAAGGAATACCAATATAATATTTGCCCCTAAATAAGGTTGGGGTAGAGGCGTGAATTGGGCTGGGTCCGGACTCAAAATTGACCCGTTTTGACTGGGCTTGGGTCGGCCTGCCAGATACGAATCCGATCTGAGTCGGGTTGGGCTAGTCCGGGTTATGTCCGGTTCAGATACGAATCGAACGATGCATATTCCTTGTTGGCAAGGATGAGCATGATGAACTTGCGGCTCAGAGTTGAGGTATTGATTGGCCTTGGACCCTGGTTTATTTAACCTTATGTTTTTTCTTAATATAATTTCAAGAGTCGGAGGTTCTCTTCATGATAACTTGATTGGCGAAGGATGTACTTTCTGGGAAACCTCCAACTAAGCTAGCTAGCTAGCTAGCTAGCTCCTCTTCCTTGACTAGTGCGGAAGGATCTGTCTTTGGCTTGTTGAAATTTGCTTGGATGGTAGATTGGTAACAGTCTTTCATATGCGTAAGTTTAGTTCTAGAGTGCAGTCTCAGGCTTTATGTGACAAAGATGGTAAAATCTCCTACTTCCAGCGAAAATCATCGATTGTCTCAAGCTCCACAAAACCAAACCTACAATGAAGTAGGAAGAAAGGGAATACATGGAAAGTAAGAATAGAATTCAAGAGCAGAGCGGAAAATACTCAAAGAACCACCGGGAGAAAGAGAACACAAAAGAATACACTCTCTTTGTTGAAAGTTCTGCCACAAGTGTTTTTATTTTATTTTTCTATTACACCGCAGGAACAAATATTGGAGAAATGGAAATCTGTCGACATATCCTTTAATTGGACCACATTTAAACTTCCAATTGACCGAATCCTTTGCTGATTATTGCTCATGGGCATGATACCTGTAACCCGTACTACAGTAACACCCAGAAAACTCCATTTGGATAATAGCAACGTATAAGAGTTCCAAGTCAAATGGAAAAAAAAAAAAAGAGAATCCGAAGAAATCCAAATCAAGCTCATATTTACTCCCAAGAATACTATAAACTTACTTTCTTTATATCCACTCTAATCTATGTAATCTAAGCATAACTACACCCATGGTTTTATTGGAAAAGCGGTGTGATCCGAACCGGAGTTAGTCCATAAGGTGCAATATTGGATTGGACCTATATGCCTTAAAAAAAAAATTGCATGTAAGATCTGTATCAATTTCAATTATCTACACATCATGATCCCACTTCCTACCTGATGTGGGACTAAACTATCAACACCATTGTTACCACCCTTTGAGAGCTCAACCGGAAACAAGATACAATCCAACAATCCTCACCTTAGCTCGTTTTCGCTAACCGAGCAATCAAGCACACCCTGGCTACCTTTGCTCGTTCCAACTAGCCGGGCACCTAGGAGATCCAATATATTGTCATCTTGATCCGTTCGACCACAGAACTAAACCGACACATTCATCTACACCATCATTATGTGCCAACTACAATGTCTTGCTCCACCTTTGGCGTATCGAACCCACCTTTGAAGCCAATTTGTGTAGTTGCCTCTAACCTTAGACCTGATCCGCCTTTAGACCACCTTATAAAGAATACTCATAACTCCACCTTGATAAGATTGCCCCAACCGTGTAAATTGATAACTTAACCAAGACCCCGTTCGATCATGGACAACCAGTGCACAGGGTCACGGTCTCGCGGGCGATGCTGGGGCACTGGCATCGACCCGGTCCGGGCGAGACCTATTATTTTAGTCTTTTGTTCGGCGGAATGGCTTGCAGCGCCTCTTGTACTTTCGTTGCATACCATTCTCATCAAAGACTACACCGTCCATTATGGCATACGCCAGTGATCGCCTTGTATTTATATTTAACTTGTTGCATGCTTGCTGGTAAAATGAAAGATAACAAGTCATCCTCGCTTAGCGGCTATCCGCGTGCGAGATATTGTATCCCATGAAATAAATGAACTAAACACCTGAACGATCTTGAAATAAATACTCGTGTTTGCATATGCTATGCTCCTGAATGTTTATACTTGCCCATGCTTGAATTAACAATGTTTGCCTTGGACAGGGAAGGACAATTGGTAAGTGGGTAAGTCTCGCCGTGTTTTCTCTCATGTCGCACGGCGCACTGCCACACGGATTAGGCTATTCAATGTTTGCATGAAAATGATCCTAAGGCAACTAGAAAGACAACTTAATAGTTGGTGCACGGAACCTGTATTACGTGTTTGGATTTGTCGAGCGGGCGAGTAGCTTCCCCACCAGTGCATTCAATGTACTGATAATCCACCGGTTTGTATGCAGGGTGCGGAAGAACCTCGTTCGGTGCGGATGCCTCCTTCATACGTGCTTAGGCGTGGAGATCACTCTGAAGCATCGCTGCGTTTGGAACAGAAGCACATATACAAGACATAATGTTGTGAATATCGCCTGGACATCGCCTGTACAATTATTCCACAATTGTAGCCACTTTGCACGCTTTTACTGTTTTCGAGAGAGAGGCTTGAGCGACTTGTAATCTCGGCTATACGCCGCCGGTAACACTTGTTTATATCAATAAAAGAGAGCTTGCTTTACTTCAACTTGTGTTTCAATGCTTCCGCTATATTGTCAACTCAGTGGACCTGTTACCGATCGCCTATACGTTCATGACTCCGCTGCACTCGGACAATCTGTGCGACTCTGTGGCTTAGAACTCTTACCGCCAGCCAATGAACCACGGCCTTGCACGAGCGTGGCTCACGCTCGTGCGGCATCACGCCCGGATGGGTCAAGCGATCGTTCCGCGGGAGCGCTGGCGAGGATGATTCCCGCCTATCGGGAACGGCCGATTTGCCTGCGGGAGATCGGGCCGTGACAGGTATACCGATGTTTTATATATTTGTGCTCTCTATCGTTGGAGCGGCATACCGACGACACACTAGTTCGTACCGCTGGTGTACCGATGTTTTATATATTTGTGCTCTCTGTCGTTGGACCGGCATACCGACGGTACACTATATCGTACAGACGATATACCGATTATAAAATCTTTTGAAATTTTCCAAACTCCAACGGTCAGATTTGATGCATTTATTGCACCCAACGGATGGATTTATAGGTATACCTTTGGTATACCGTTGGCTGACAGTTCTGTGCATTAAATGTCTTTTGCCTTTTGGTTTTGTATTTAAAGTCATTGAATCTCTTCCTTCAAATCATTCTTTTGAGCTTTAATTTTTCTAAACCACCAAAAGCCTTTGCTTTTTAACTCTACCAAGCTTTTAATTTGCTTTAATACTGACAACATGTGTCAATCTCGAAATTCTCCCAAAATTGACACAAAACACACCATAACTTTCTCCATAGGCCTCCTATGAACCTAATTCCAATTCCTATGGGTAGCCTTAGCAAGTGGGATGGTTTCTTATGGTTAAATCACAGATTTATAGTCTATTTAAAGGTAAAAAACTGAATTGTACCTATTGGGAGATAGATTTCCAATAAAATCTCCAAATTGGGTGAAAAGAGCCTCCAACTTGTAGATCCTTGCTTCTCTTTGTAGATCATTGCTTTCTTCTTGTAGATCCTTGCTCTAATAGCCTCTAATAATGATTTAGGAAGAAATTTGGTGAAATTTGGTAGGGATTTGATGGAATTTGGTTGAGGAAAATTCTAGATCTATATTTTGAATAAAAAATGAAAAGAGAGAAAGTTTTCACCCCCTTATATAGGCCTCTCTTGCCCCCTCCCTCAAGCTACTATGTAAAGTCTAAAATACCCCTTGGGGCCTCTCATGAAAAAATTAATTAAGGAGGGAAGGTTCTAGTCTAATGAGTTTAACTTAATTAATTCATCCTCCTAATGAATGGGCTTACTATTGGGCTCAATTCTAATTAGAATTAAATGTTGATCCATGGATCTAATCTAAACTAGTTAGGTCCACTAACACAATTCCAAAAATAAAATCTAACATGATAATAATAAATAAATAATATAAGAAATAAATATTCAGCATGCCCAATATTTAATGAATTACCAAGTGTCTAAAATACCCTTGACTAGAAAAAGTGGTAGTGACAAGTCTACCCCCCAGAAAAATTTTGTCCTCGAAATTAAAACTCTCGCCCCTCTCTCTTTTTGGCCAGTCACAACATATTCATACAAATTTTACTATTGTCAAACCTCCATCAATCACAGTCTAAAATAGTCCTATCATATAACATACAATCATACCATTCTACTGAAAGAGAAATCATACTCTAACTATCACGAATTTCTGTCTCTGCCCTGCTGTGGTGTCTCCCTCTACTGGTGCAGGGTAATCTACTATGCCACATGTGGCCTATTCCATCACACGCTAAGCATTCACTAATCATCAACCTAGTCAAGATATTTTTAATACTGAGGGTTAGCAAATATTAGTGATATACTATAGTTCTAGGTCATGGACATGCTTCACTCCCTGGCACTTGCTACCTAGGATACTATACAAAATACCGCTAAGATACTGCCTCCTTTATCTGTTTCAGTTCTTGTAATCACCAAAATTTCTCAACCATTCTCTTGCAAGGAATACTTGTATATTTTTTTCAATCATGTATTTTATTAGCACACCCTTTGTCACGCCCCGATCCCGTGGAATCGTTAGTCGTCCCCCGGGCGTGACCGCCGTGCGGGCCTAGGTTGCGCACCGCACAAGGCTAAGTATTTTTGTTTTGCATAGCGAGCACATATTCAGAGTACGCAGATAATTGAAACACATATTGAAACATGGAAAAGTTCTCTTTTTATTGATAATATGAACATCTATTACAAACTCCTTGAACTGAGTCATAAGGATTGCCCCTATGGGCTTACAAAAGTGTTGACACAAAATGAGATAGCAGTCCTTTACATTATATCCTTACTAAACTCAAAATATAAGACCTTGCGTCGGAACGACTGCCTTGCCACGAAGTTGCATGGTTGCTTGGTGGCTAGCTTCTAGCTTCAAAATGCTTCCTCTTGTTCTTCAAAATGCTTCAAAGGTAGCACGGTGGATGCGTGCCTACAGCTGGACTGGATTGGGGGTTTGTCTCCTGCTCCTCGCTCGGTTCTTCCTAGCGCGGGGAACCTGTTTCAACGAGGGTCAGTACATCGAAACGTACTGGTGAAGGCAAGCTATCCCAACTATACCAATCAACACGTTGTTTTAATGAAAACATGCATATTTGTGGGTTTCTATCTTGCCTTAGTTCATTTCACAGCAAGACATATATATATGATCATTGAAATGACTCGCCACCGTTCGGTGACATTTACCTGCCCGTCTGAACCAACTGCATAATACTTACCTTGCCTTCCCTGCCAAGAAGACACAAGTTAGTAGCAACAGGTTTAAATATACGAGGGGATCACTGGCACGTTGCCATAATGGACGGGCTAGTCTCGGGACAGAATGGCGTGCGGCGCAGGGAACAGGAGGCGCCACAAGCCACTCAATCCGAAGCAGGCGACTATCGTGAGTTCCGTCCGGATCGGATCGGTGCCAGTGCCCCAGCGACCGTCCGCAGGAACTAAGACCTTGTGCACAAGTTGTCCGTGATCAACGCAGTACACTAAGTTAACATTTGAGGCAAATCAGGCACAGGGCAATAACAGGGCAAGATCTACTTTTGCATAGTCTTCCTGTTGAGTTATTGCATTGAAAATGAGTTCTATACATAGCACAGTTTTTAAGGAGAAATATACATTCTAACTTATATTTATGCATATGATGAACATTCCAAACGAGCAAGCATATAAGTAAGTAACCGTTCATGAGTTTCATTTGACAAGCAATATTTCCCAAGTCTATTCCCTTAATATCTTGATATCTTTTAGTTATTTACTTGGTATCGTTTGATCGGGCAAAGCACGAACGCAAGATTTAGATGTGAAGACTAGCAAGTAGGGCTAGCTAATCGGGTTGGTAGCCACTCACTTTGGTAGTTGGAAGGAAAAGGAAAGAGGTGCTTTAGGCGTCCGCTCGAGCGACGACTACAGCTGGTTCACCTGTATTGACACGAACAGCTGATCAGTACTTCTTCCTCTCTTTCCCTTATCGGAATTGAAGTGCAGTCCTAAGAACGAAAGAAATGAAATCCATCGAAACCGTTCAAGAAAACCCAAGCAAATCTGAAACCAACTCAAGGCACGAAAGCAACAAGCGACAGCGAAAACTAGGCAACAAAGAATGCAGCGGAGAGGTCCCTCCTGACTCTGCCGCTAAGTCGATCCTTGGGGCACGGTCCACTGAATATGGGAATCGATTCCGAAGAGACAAATCCATAACGAGAATGAGTTCTTGATTCAATCTATCCCGATCGAACGATACCGTCTAGTATTTCTTAGCCGCACTCCCCGAATAGGGGGAACGGGGCACCACATCCTACCCAACTAATTGGAAGTTTCGTCCCGAAACTTAAGGAATAAAACCTACCACTAGGAAATAATGAGGGGAACCGTTCCCTCATATCGGATTCGAGCTCCCAAGTAGATTCTTCGACAGAGTGATTCCGCCAAAGCACGCGCACTAAAGGAACCGAACGGGTCCGAAGCAACTTTTCTTTTCTATCCAAAATTTGTACCGGCTGTTCTACATACGCCAAGTCGGGCTGAAGGTTCAGTTGTTCCAGGTCTACCACATGACTTGGATCGTACACATATTTTCTAAGTTGGGAAACATGGAATATATCATGTACGTCAGCTAGGGATGGTGGTAGAGCGATCTGATAAGCAACTGAAGCAACCCGCTTTAGTATTTCGAACGGGCCGACAAATCGTGGACTTAGCTTTCCCTTCGCTCCGAACCTGCTGACCCCTCGCATGGGCGATACCTTGAGGAATACCGGTCACCTACTTGAAACTCTAGCGGTCTCCGATGAACATCCGCATAGCTCTTCTGACGACTTTGAGCTATCTTTAATCTGTCCCGAATCAGCCGAACCTTCTGGACGGTCTGCTCCACGAGCTCAAGGCCAAGTACTTGCCGCTCCTCGACTTCGTCCCAACAGATAGGAGATCTACACTTCCGCCCGTATAGCGCCTCATACGGCGCCATTTGAATGCTTGATTGATAGCTATTGTTGTAAGCAAATTCGGCTAGAGGTAGATGAAGGTCCCAACTAGTCTTCGTGTCCAAGGCGTAGAGTCGCAGCATGTCTTCGAGGATCTGGTTGACGCGCTCTGTTTGGCCATCGGTCTGTGGATGGTAGGCGGAGCTGAATTTCAACTTCGTCCCCATTGCTGACTGCAGGCTTCCCCAGAAACGTGATATGAATCGACCATCTCGATCGGAGACTATGGTTACGGGCACGCCGTGGAGTCGGACTATTTCGTTGAGATATATCTGAGCCAGGCGGTCGGCACTCCAAGTAGATTTGATAGGCAGAAAGTGAGCTGACTTGGTGAGTCGATCGACGATAACCCAGACTGCATCATGTCCCCGTTGCGTCCTCGGCAAGCCAACAATAAAGTCCATCGTTATATCATCCCATTTCCACTCCGGAATAGCAAGGTTCTGAAGCTCTCCTCCTGGTTTCTGGTGTTCGGCCTTTACTCGTTGACAAGCCATACAATACGACACAAACTGTGCCACATCCCGTTTTAAGCCGTGCCACCAAAACGTCGTGCGAAGATCCCGATACATCTTAGTACTACCCGGATGAGAAGTATAACTAGAATAGTGAGCTTCCGTGAGTATCTCTTGTCTGAGGGCCGCGTCGTTCGGAACACATAGTCTTCCCTTTACTCGAAGCATCCTCCGCGCTTACCGCAAAGTCGGACGCCTTTCCTGCCAAGATGAGGGCATGTATCTTCTGCAGGAACGGGTCGTCCTTCTGAGCGGCCTTCACTTTGTGTAACAAGTCGGGCTCGAGGCGCAGTTGAGCTACTTGCGCCCACTTCTTATATCTTATTTTCAGTGTGATACCCAGTGATTCAAGATCTCGGCGCAGCCTATCATCAATAACCAAACTCCCTACAAACACTCGACTCAACGCGTCAGCTACTACATTTCCCTTTCCAGGCGTGTATCTGATCGTGAGATCGAAGTCGCTGAGGAGTTCAAGCCATCGCCGCTGCCGAAGATTCAAATCCTTTTGAGTGTACAAGTATTTCAGGCTCTTATGATCTGTATAGATTTTGCACGGTACGCCATAAAGATAGTGACACCACAGCTTCAATGCAAACACTACCGCGGCAAGTTCGAGATCATGCGTTGGGTAGTTCTGCTCGTGAGGCTTTAGCTGTCTAGACGCGTAGGCTATCACCTTATCGCGCTGCATCAGGACACATCCTAGACCCTTTCCTGAGGCATCACTATATATTTTAAAGTCATCCGGTCCGTTCGGCAGAGTGAGAATTGGGGCAGAGATGAGGCGCTGCTTTAACTCCGTAAACGAAGCTTCACAGTCCTCTGTCCAAGTAAACTTAGCACCCTTTCGTGTCAACTGAGTCAAGGGCGAAGCAATCCTAGCAAAATTTTGAATAAATCTTCGGTAGTACCCTGCCAGGCCAAGGAAACTTCGGATGTCGCTAGCTGACTCCGGTCGTTTCCACTGCGTGATTGCTTCTATTTTCTTCGGATCAACTGAGATGCCTTCCGAGGAGATGATATGCCCCAAAAACGAGATATTGTCCAGCCAAAATTCTGATTTGCTTAATTTGGCATACAACTTGTGGTCTCGAAGGGTTTGCAGCACCATCCGCAGGTGTCCTGCGTGCTCATCCCTAGTCTTCGAGTACACTAAGATGTCATCGATAAACACCACCACGAATTTATCGATGAAGGGCCTAAAGACACGGTTCATCGTATCCATGAATGCAGCAGGAGCATTCATCAGTCCAAACGGCATCACGGAAAACTCGTAATGGCCGTAGCGGGTTCTGAAAGCAGTCTTGGGTACGTCTTCTGGCTTAATCTTCAGCTGGTGATAACCCGAGCGAAGATCAATTTTAGAAAACACTGTTGCCCCTTGTAACTGATCAAACAAGTCATCTATCCGTGGCAGAGGATATTTGTTCCTGATTGTGACCTTGTTTAATTCCCTATAGTCTATGCAGAGGCGTAGAGTTCCGTCCTTTTTCTTCACAAAGAGCACGGGAGCGCCCCAAGGAGACACGCTCGGACGGATGAACCCGCAATCAAGCAATTCCTGGAGTTGGCGCTTTAATTCATTCAGCTCTGCAGGTGCCATTCTGTACGGAGGCTTTGAAATCGGCTGTGTATTTGGAAATGTGTCTATAGTGAATTCAATCTCTCGGTCTGGCGGCATACCGGGTAGTTTGCTCGGGAACACATCGGGGAACTCTGCCTCAACGGAAGTTGACTCGACGTTTGCGTAGTCCTGCCGTGTGTCCCGAACCGATGCTAGGAATCCCTCGCAGCCTGTGTAGAGCATTCGTCGAGCAGATTTTGCCGAAATCACCATGCAGGCCCTGGTCGCATTGTTCGCTGGACTACTGGTGTAACAGAACACGGCTTCTCCGGGCAGACGGAAAACGACTCGCTTCTCTGCACACTCAATAGTTGCCGCGCACGCGCCTAGCCAGTCCATTCCCAAAATGATATCATAGTCCCGTACATCAAGAACTAAAACATCAAGTGACAGCTTTCTCTCCCCAATACAGATATAACCGCCTAGGCATGCTGTACAGACAGGAATTTTTGTACCAGACGGGGTGCTAACGCTTAAATCTAAATGCAACGGAGTCATTTTAACATTGTTCTCCGAGGCAAAGTTTGTAGAAATAAAGCTATGGGTTGCACCTGAATCAAATAGAATGCGAGCAGGTATATTATTGAAAAGTAAGGTACCTGACACGACGGTATCCGAAGCTAAAGCTTCTTCCCGTGTCATGGTGTAGACTCGGCCTTGAGCTTGATTACGCCCTGGCTGAGGCGCCGCTCGATTTGCCTGAGGAGCCGGAGTCTGTTCTGGTTGTTGCGGTGGACGACGCGGACAGCTGTTAATCTGATGGCCTGGATCGCCGTATCTGAGGCAAGTGCCGAGCCGCTTGCGACAGACATTCTTGGTGTGCCCTCTTCTATTGCAGTAGGTGCAACGCTGCCCCTGGTTTTCTCGCTGACGACCGCCGTTATTTTGACGCTTTGCAGCGTTGTTTCCTCTATCGTTGCCTTGGCGTTTGTGATTGGAAGGTTGCACAGCACCGGCGGTAACGTGAGGATACTGCGGTTCGAGCGAAAGGGCGTGGTTTAATACTTCCCGCATCGTCTGATACTGCGGAACGGCTACGTGCCCGTGAATGCCAGGACGTAGCCCTCCTTCGAATCGTCTGGCACGACTCGCTGCATCCGGTAGATAAGCGATAGCAAATTTGGCCAGTTTGTTGAATTCTGCCGAGTATTGCTTCACCGTCATGCTGCCCTGTCGGAGTTGGACGAAATCGTTTTCCCATTGACGGCGTAGAGGTGGGGGTATAAACTCCCCCTCGAACGCGGCACGAAAAGTCGTCCACGCGATCGCCTCCTCTCCTTGGCCAAGTTGAAGAGATCGTCGATGCACGTCCCACCAGTCGTGCGCGTTGAGGCGAAGCAGTAGTTGGGCACAGGTGACGCGCTTGTCTTCCGGCACTTCGAGGAGAGAAAAATGATCTTCAAGCTGGGCGAGCCAATCAGTCCCATTAAACGTCGTGTTACAGACCTTCTTGAAGTTGCCAAAAGCGAAGGCAGTCACTTCCTTCGTCCTTGGCGCTAGCAGTGGTTCGACTTCAAGCGCTGGCTGCTCCACTGGTGTAGCTGTCGTTACGGCAGAATGGTTGGAGGCCAGGGTCTGAACAAGCTGCTGCAGGGTATCTACCTGCTTTTGTTGGACTGAGAGCCGGACCTCTAGGTTGCTCTCGAACTTGGCTTGGCGGGCATCATCCCTCTGTCGTTGTTCCGTGAACATTTGCATCACCTGCTGAAGGGAATCTGATTGAGACATGCCCCGTTGGCTCCGAGAGCTTCCTGAAGTTCCGGAACTGCTCTCCTGAGTCCTTGTCTCGCCTGGCGCCAGCGCTGATGGTTGCGCTTGCGTCGTTCCTTGAAAGGAAGGTAATTTACATCAGGATCATAATGTATTATGGACTTATTGCATGAACGTATCTCATTTTGGCCTTAACGAGTTCAGGAGTTCGCACAGGAATTTATCGTTAAGGAAACTTTTCCAGTTTAAGAGTCAAAGGAACTTTGAATCTGTGCTCTGATACCAACATGTCACGCCCCGATCCCGTGGAATCGTTAGTCGTCCCCCGGGCGTGACCGCCGTGCGGGCCTAGGTTGCGCACCGCACAAGGTTAAGTATTTTTGTTTCGCATAGCGAGCACATATTCAGAGTACGCAGATAATTGAAATACATATTGAAACATGGAAAAGTTCTCTTTTTATTGATAATATGAACATCTATTACAAACTCCTTGAACTGAGTCATAAGGATTGCCCCTATGGGCTTACAAAAGTGTTGACACAAAATGAGATAGCAGTCCTTTACATTACATCCTTACTAAACTCAAAATATAAGACCTTGCGTCGGAACGACTGCCTTGCCACGAAGTTGCATGGTTGCTTGGTGGCTAGCTTCTAGCTTCAAAATGCTTCCTCTTGTTCTTCAAAATGCTTCAAAGGTAGCACGGTGGAGGCGTGCCTACAGCTGGACTGGATTGGGGGTTTGTCTCCTGCTTCTCGCTCGGTTCTTCCTAGCGCGGGGAACCTATTTCAACGAGGGTCAGTACATCGAAACGTACTGGTGAAGGCAAGCTATCCCAACTATACCAATCAACACATTATTTTAATGAAAACATGCATATTTGTGGGTTTCTATCTTGCCTTAGTTCATTTCACAGCAAGACATATATATATGATCATTGAAATGACTCGCCACCGTTCGGTGACATTTACCTGCCCGTCTGAACCACCTGCATAATACTTACCTTGCCTTCCCTGCCAAGAAGACACAAGTTAGTAGCAACAGGTTTAAATATACGAGGGGATCACTGGCACGTTGCCATAATGGACGGGCTAGTCTCGGGACGGAATGGCGTGTGGCGCAGGGAACAGGAGGCGCCACAAGCCACTCAATCCGAAGCAGGCGACTATCGTGAGTTCCATCCGGATCGGATCGGTGCCAGTGCCCCAGCGACCGTCCGCAGGAACTAAGACCTTGTGCACAAGTTGTCCGTGATCAACGCAGTACACTAAGTTAACATTTGAGGCAAATCAGGCACAGGGCAATAACAGGGCAAGATCTACTTTTGCATAGTCTTCCTGTTGAGTTATTGCATTGAAAATGAGTTCTATACATAGCACAGTTTTTAAGGAGAAATATACATTCTAACTTATATTTATGCATATGATGAACATTCCAAACGAGCAAGCATATAAGTAAGTAACCGTTCATGAGTTTCATTTGACAAGCAATATTTCCCAAGTCTATTCCCTTAATATCTTGATATCTTTTAGTTATTTACTTGGTATCGTTTGATCGGGCAAAGCACGAACGCAAGATTTAGATGTGAAGACTAGCAAGTAGGGCTAGCTAATCGGGTTGGTAGCCACTAACTTTGGTAGTTGGAAGGAAAAGGAAAGAGGTGCTTTAGGCGTCCGCTCGAGCGACGACTACAGCTGGTTCACCTGTATTGACACGAACAGCTGATCAGTACTTCTTCCTCTCTTTCCCTTATCGGAATTGAAGTGCAGTCCTAAGAACGAAAGCAATAAAATCCATCGAAACCGTTCAAGAAAACCCAAGCAAATCCGAAACCAACTCAAGGCACGAAAGCAACAAGCGACAGCGAAAACTAGGCAACAAAGAATGCAGCGGAGAGGTCCCTCCTGACTCTGCCGCTAAGTCGATCCTTGGGGTACGGTCCACTGAATATGGAAATCGATTCTGAAGAGACAAATCCATAACGAGAATGAGTTCTTGATTCAATCTATCCCGATCGAACGATACCGTCTAGTATTTCTTAGCCGCGCTCCCCGAATAGGGGGAACGGGGCACCACACCCTTGTCCAACTTGAATACCCCCAATAGGATGCCTACTCAAATCTTGTTACTGTCTACACAAGGCACCAGCTCTCATATGCATTTTAGATGACATTCTCATACCAAGTTACTCATGTCTCTCCTCTACTGCTTGGATTACTTTCACTATTACTTCCAAATAATTTTTTATCCATATTAACTGATACAATAATCCAATATTATCACACAAGGTACTTACTGTTACTAGTACATTACTCAACTAATCCTTGATATAGAAACACTAGCACTCTTGATATAGTAACACTAGCTTCCTAACTAACAACATATGCCCTTAATGTTCTAGGACACTAGCTTCATCATTAGATCACCTCATCACATTCACTAGAACTCATGATCACTTGAATCCAATGCACTAGTTATTAACTTCTATAATACACATGTTTTACTTCACTCTCAAAGGCCGGCACATGGTTCCATATCTCTATTGATGTATATGTATCTCCTCTTAAACCTTTTACAGACTGATACACTAATCAGTGATACACTATATATCTTCCATGACCAATCTTGATATTTCTCAACCCCTGACACACTATTAAAATTTCTAATTCTCGGGCTTCCACTTTATGATACTCATGAACTTACACACTGACACTCATCACCCAATATGCATTCTGTACACAAATTTTAGACACTCTTCTACCTATTGCTTCCAACACATCACTAACCTCAATATCATGTGATATACCCATCACAAGTCATATACTGGTACACTCCTATCTACTCACATCAAGGCTCTACTTCTAGGCTAAAGAATAATAGGACAAAAATCTTACAATAAAGGAGTGGATAAGTATTGAGATGATACTTTAAGATCCAATTTAAGATACAACCTGATAATCATACACATCTGTCCAAAATTATGACACTCAGAATCCTCGTCACGCTAGTAAGCATAGCTGCGATAAACGATAGATTCCATAACTAAGGTATGCAACTCTATAATTATGTCATCTACAATCCTCACCATGCCAACCGGTATGGCTGCAAAAAAACTCTAAATTTCATACCTAAGATATATGCATCCGAAATTAGGTTCCTACGTTTCTGCTACGCCAGCTAATATGGCTGCGATAAACTCTAGGCTCCATAACCAAATGAGACATTTCCTTTCTCACTGTCCTCATCAACGTATATCATCAGAAGATACCATAATTTAGTCCTTAAAATTTATCTCAATATGAAATCAAACTAACAACGAACATTAATAATTAAATTCAATAACCGATCACCAAGAATCAAATTCAATAACAACAAGTGAGAGCGGACGAAAACAAGGAAAAATATTAGAATTAGAATTTATACTAAGATTCTCAAGGGTCGTCCCAAGAATCTCTCAAGAAATTTGTGATTGAGTATCCTCTCATTCTTATATCCTATATTCTATCGGAGGCTCGCAGTAGTACAACTAAGTCATCGCACTACCACGACATCGCACAACTTGCAAAGCTGGACCTGCATGGGCCACCACTAAAACGTGTCACGACCCGCACCCAGTGAAGGGGCATGAGTACGTGGGTACGTCCAGCCTACGCCGTAGCATAGGCGGTAGAACGCTGTCTAGGTCGACTATACTATCTAAATATTGTCACGCCCCGATCTCCCGCAGGCAAATCGGTCGTTCCCGCTAGGCGAGAATTACCGCGCCAGTGCTCCCGCGGAACGATATTTTTGACCCATCCGGACGTGATGCCGTATGAACGTGAGCCACGCCCGTGCAAGGCCGTGGTCCATTGGCTGACGGTAAGAGTTCTAAGCCACAGAGTCGCACAGATTGTCCGAGTGCAGCGGAGTCATGAACGCATAGGCGATCGGTAACAGGTTCACTGAGTCGACAATATAGTGGAAGCATTGAATAACACAAGTTAAAGTAAAGCAAGCTCTTTATTGATATAAACATGTATTACAGGCGGCGCTTAGCCGAGATTACAAGTCGCTCTAGCCTCTCTCTCTAAAATAGTAAAAGCGTGCCAAGTGGCTACAATTATGGAATAATTATACGGGCGATATTCAGGCGATGTTCAGGCAAGTTTTAACATTATGTCTTGTATATGTGCTTCAGTTCCAGACGCACCGCTGCTTCGGAGTGTTCTCCACACCTGAGCATGCACGAAGGAGGCATAAGCACCGAACGAGGCTTTCCCGCACCCTGCATACACACTGGTGGATTATCAGTACATTGAATGCACTGGTGGGGAAGCTACTCGCCCGCTCGACAAATCCAAATACGTAATACAGGTTCCGTGCACCAACTATTAAGTTGTCTTTCTAGTTGCCTTAGGATCAGTTTCATGCAAACATTGAATAGCCTAATCCGTGTGGCAGTGCGTCGTGAAACATGGGAGGAAACACGGCGAGACTTACCCTTTGGACTTCCCTGTCACGCCCCGATCTCCCGCAGGCAATCGGCCGTTCTCGCTAGGCGGGAATTACCCTCGCCAGCGCTCCCGCGGAACGATCGCTTAACCCATCCGGGCGTGATGCCGCACGAGCGTGATCCACGCCCGTGCAAGGCCATGGTTCATTGGCTGACGGCAAGGGTTCTAAGCCACAGAGTCGCACAGATTGTCCGAGTACAGCAGAGTTTAGGAACGCATAGGCAATCGGTAACAGGTTCACTGAGTCAACAAACATAGTGGAAGCATTGAAACAAGTAAAGTAATCTTTTTATTGATATAAAACATGTATTACAGGCGGCGTATAGCCGAGATTACAAGTCGCTCAAGCCTCTCTCTCTGAAACAGTAAAAGCGTGCCAAGTGGCTACAACTGTGGAATGAATGTACAGGCGATGGTCAGGCGATGTTCACAACTTATGTCTTGTATATGTGCTTCAGTCCCGGACGCACCGTTGCAAGGCTTTAGAGGGAACTCCTGGCCTTAGCACGCACGAAGGAGGCGTCCGCACCGCACGAGGTTCTCCCGCACCCTGCATACAAACTGGTGGATTATCAGTACATTGAATGCACTGGTGGGGAAGCTACTCGCCCGCTCGACAAATCCAAACACGTAATACAGGTTCCGTACACAACTATTAAGTTGTCTTTCTAGTTGCCTTAGGATCAGTTTCATGCAAACGTTGAATAGCCTAACGTGTCGGGCAGTGCGCCGTGCGATGTTTGAGGAAACACGGTGAGACTTACCAACTTACCATCTCCTTCCCTGTCCAAGGCAAACATTGAGGCAAACATGTTAATTCAAGCACGGGCAAGTATAAGCATTCAGGAGGCAAGCATATGCAAACAGGAGGGTCGTTTTAATATGATCGTTCAGGTGTTCAGTCGATGCGATGCAGTGACTCGCACGCGGATAGCCGCTAAGCGAGGATGACTTATCTATATGAACAGGAGTCGCTGGCATAGCCATAAAGGATCGTTTAGTCTTTGAACAAGGATGGTGTGCAACGAAGCACGTGAGGCGCTACACGCCATCCTGTTCGCACGTGAGACTATCTTGATGATCCATCCGGATCGGAACGGTCCCAGTGCCCCGGTGACCGCCCGTGGAACCGTTAAATCTTGTTTCCAAGTTATCCGCGACATGCAGGTCAGGATCAGGGTCAGTTCAATCCACAACTTGAATGATAATCCATGATTCGTGATCTGAACGAGCGTTTGCTCCAAGAGCTGAGATTTGTTCGTTACGTGACGTGATTCTCGTTCAGACATAAACTTGATGTGATTATCATTCAGTTGTCACGTTAAGGATTCACGTTCAGTATTCGTTACCCTGATGCGTGCCCCTGGTTCGGGGATTGCCTTGGCGACCTAATGGTCCCGGATACTTGCAGGTTCGTTCAGGCACGGAACGACTACGTAATAGTCTTCCGGGGTTTGCATAAAAATACGATAACATTCAAACAGACAAGCATGCATTCTAAGGAACATAATCAGTACGTTTGCTCGGCCCCGAAGGTAGTCCGAGAGATGAAACCGTCAAGGGGCTTAGCATGCGAGGGTCTGAGTATAAGCAGTATTTCATTTCCATGTTCTAGCAAGCAATACAAGTTGGGATTATTCCCTTAGCTAGGTGCGTTGGATTTATTAGCATGCATGGGGTGATTCACCTAGCGACTAGCATAAATATTCCAGATTTTATGTGTGCTGGCTAAGCAGAGACAAGTTCACCGTAGCCACCCACCTTAGCGATGATTCATCTCGGTAGAGCGATACGTCTGAGCGAGCCTCTGAAAGTCCAAGCCGGATTCCTGTAGGGACAAGTCTGGATATCCTTTGCTTCTTGATCGAGGCAAAGCAGGTCGGGACAGCTGTACTATTTCCGATTGAGTCGGCAGTCCGCTTGAACGAAACGGGGTGTTACATCCTACCCAACTTAGAAAAAGTCTCGTCCTCGAGACTTACTAAGGACAAGCAGTAATCTAGGGTTGAGGCAATCCTAGACAAGTCGTTGTACTTGTTCATTTGGATATTCACTTGTACAAGCTTCGAAATCAGCATACCACTTAGACTTGATCGTGCGCACTTTCGAAGTGCACTTCTAGCGTGAACACGTCAACCAGCTCAGTGATAGCGAAGTCTTAGTACTCGAGTTTCACCTTTTCTTAAGTCTTGGATGGTGCACTAGTTCAAGGCGTCCCTCGAATAGATACATTCAACCAAACTTAGGGTTAGTAAAAATCGGACAAGCTACTAGCGATACTCTCAAGGGTTCGCACAGGTTGGCTCAAAGGCCACTCGCAGCATACAACCAGACAAGCAAGCATATCATTCAAGACGTAATTTAAAAGTATTTAGACTTATTGTTGGAACATCCCATCGAGGCATTGAGAGAGAGCGTGCACATAACCCACGAACGAGCTTTCGAAACAGAGATATCGAATCGAAGTCCAAAGGCGTAGAAGCCAGGCTCTGATACCAACATGTCACGCCCCGATCTCCCGCAGGCAATCGGCCGTTCCCGCTAGGCAGGAATCACCCTCGCCAGCGCTCCCGCGGAACGATCGCTTAACCCATCCGGGCGTGATGCCGCACGAGCGTGATCCACGCCCGTGCAAGGCCATGGTTCATTGGCTGACGGCAAGGGTTCTAAGCCACAGAGTCGCACAGATTGTCCGAGTACAGCGGAGTTTAGGAACGCATAGGCGATCGGTAACAGGTTCACTGAGTCGACAAACATAGCGGAAGCATTGAAACAAGTAAAGTAATCTCTTTATTGATATAAAACATGTATTACAGGCGGCGTATAGCCGAGATTACAAGTCGCTCAAGCCTCTCTCTCTGAAACAGTAAAAGCGTGCCAAGTGGCTACAACTGTGGAATGAATGTACAGGCGATGGTCAGGCGATGTTCACAACTTATGTCTTGTATATGTGCTTCAGTCCCGGATGCACCGTTGCAAGGCTTTAGAGGGAACTCCTGGCCTTAGCACGCACGAAGGAGGCGTCCGCACCGCACGAGGTTCTCCCGCACCCTGCATACAAACTGGTGGATTATCAGTACATTGAATGCACTGGTGGGGAAGCTACTCGCCCGCTCGACAAATCCAAACACGTAATACAGGTTCCGTGCGTAACTATTAAGTTGTCTTTCTAGTTGCCTTAGGATCAGTTTCATGCAAACGTTGAATAGCCTAACGTGTCGGGCAGTGCGCCGTGCGATGTTTGAGGAAATACGGTGAGACTTACCAACTTACCATCTCCTTCCCTGTCCAAGGCAAACATTGAGGCAAACATGTTAATTCAAGCACGGGCAAGTATAAGCATTCAGGAGGCAAGCATATGCAAACAGGAGGGTCGTTTTAACATGATCGTTCAGGTGTTCAGTCGATGCGATACAGTGACTCGCACGCGGATAGCCGCTAAGCGAGGATGACTTATCTATATGAACAGGAGTCGCTGGCATAGCCATAAAGGACCATTTAGTCTTTGAACAAGGATGGTGTGCAACGAAGCACGTGAGGCGCTACACGCCATCCTGTCCGCACGTGAGACTATCGTGATGTTCCATCCGGATTGGAACGGTCCCAGTGCCCCGGTGACCGCCCGTGGAACCGTTAAACCTTGTTTCCAAGTTGTCCGTGACATGCAGGTCAGGATCAGGGTCAGTTCAATCCACAACTTGAATGATAATCCATGATTCGTGATCTGAACGAGCGTTTGCTCCAAGAGCTGAGATTTGTTCGTTACGTGACGTGATTCTCGTTCAGACATAAACTTGATGTGATTATCATTCAGTTGTCACGTTAAGGATTCACGTTCAGTATTCGTTACCCTGATGCGTGCCCCTGGTTCGGGGATTGCCTTGGCGACCTAATGGTCCCGGATACTTGCAGGTTCGTTCAGGCACGAAACGACTATGTAATAGTCTTCCGGGGTTTGCATGAAAATACGATAACATTCAAACAGACAAGCATGCGTTCTAAGGAACATAATCAGCACGTTTGCTCGGCCCCGAAGGTAGTCCGAGAGATGAAACCGTCAAGGGGCTTAGCATGCGAGGGTCTGAGTATAAGCAGTATTTTATTTCCATGTTCTAGCAAGCAATACAAGTTAGGATTATTCCCTTAGCTAGGTGCGTTAGATTTATTAGCATGCATGGGGTGATTCACCTAGCGACTAGCATAAATATTCCAGATTTTATGTGTGCTGGCTAAGCAGAGACAAGTTCACCGTAGCCACCCACCTTAGCGATGATTCGCCTCGGTAGAGCGATACGTCTGAGCGAGCCTCTGAAAGTCCAAGTCGGATTCCTGTAGGGACAAGTCTGGATATCCTTTGCTTCTTGATCGAGGCAAAGCAGGTCGGGACAGCTGTACTATTTTCGATTGAGTCGGCAGTCCGCTTGAACGGAACGGGGTGTTACATTCCCTGTCCAAGGCAAACATTATAATTTCAAGCACGGGCAAGTATAACATTCCAGAGGCATAGCATATGCAAACACGAGAGTCATTAAACGGGACAATATTTGGATTGCTCAGTTGCTCTTTGATGCGATGCAATGACTCGCACGCGGATAGCCACTAAGCGAGGATAACTTATCTATATGAACATGAGTCACTGGCATAGCCATAAAGGACTAATCCCAGACGAGAATGGAACGCAACGAGAGCACACGATGCGCTACGAACCATTTTGCCCGTACACGATGGATTGCACATGCAGTCCAAGGCCAAGATGGAATACAACCAAGTACACGATATGCTACAAACCATCTCGCCAACACACGATAGACTACACATGATGTGGTCCTAGGCCAAGTGGAATACAACGAAAGTACAAGAGGTACTACAAACTACTCGCCTGCACACGATGGACCACACTTGTAGTTCCATCCGGATCAGAGCGGCCCCAGTGCCCCAGTGACCGTCCGTGGAACTATGCCTCATTTTCGAGTTGTCCGCGACATGCAAGTCAGGGTCAATCCAATTTTAGGCAACACGAGTACATGATTTATTTGGCCATACAGGCAACACGAGTACACGAGATACACGAGAATATGTGAACACGGATACACGAGTACGCTTGTACCTTGATTCTATGTTCAGTGAGTGACTTGCCTTGATGCATTCCCCTGGTTCGGGGCTGCCTTGGGTGACCTAACGGTCCCGGATACTTGCAGGTTCAATCATGCATGGGACGACTACTTAGTAGCCTCCCGGGGTTGGATGAAAACAAAGCAACATTCAAGCAGACAAGCATGCGTTTCTAAGGAACATAAGTAAACACGTTTGCTCGGGCCCGAAGGTAGACCGAGAGTTAGATAGTTAGGGGACTTGGCATGCGAGGGTCTGAATATAAGCAGTATTTCAATTTGCATGTTCTAGCATAGCAATACAAGTTGGGATTATTCTCTTAGCTAGGCGCGTTGGATTCTTATTAGCATGCAGGGGGTGATTCACCTAGCGACTAGCATAAAATATCCATGTTTTATGTGTTTTGTCTAAGCAAAGACAAGTTCACCGTAGCCACCCACCTTAGCGATGATTCGCCTCGGTAGAGCGATACGTCAAGCGAGCCTCTGAAAGCCTAAGCTGGATTCCTGTAGGGACAAGTCTGGATATCCTTTGCTTCTCGTTTGAGGCAACGCGGGTCGGGACAGTTGCACTTTTGCCGTTTGAGTCGGCAGTCCGCTAGAACGGAGCGGAGTGTTACAAATATCTCACAATAATGCATAATCCTCAAATAATATCTCAACTCCAAGAAGAAAGTAATAAACTTAATCCAACACAATACTCAATCACAATTCTATAGCACGATAAGATATCAAAGAAGTCTAACATAACTATGCAATCTAAACAAATATAATAACAATAATAGAAACAATAATCAAATCTCAAAATATAAGCCGAAAATAAATCCGGTACCAAAATACTAAAGAGAACTAACTATGCTAACAAGTGATTCCGGCTAGATCTCTCGGCAGTCATTCCAGAACTAGTGGGTCCAAGTCTGCGCCATCTATAGGTCGAGGTCTGTAGTATGTCGGACACCAATCTCCCGGATCCTTTGAAAAATATTTTTCAGTCATGAATAGAGCAAAGTACAACCCAATAGCAGTTCTAATTAGTTGACAAATACTATAAAACAGTAAAATAGAGGATGCTATCTATGATGAGAATATAACTGATGACCAAGAGCAATAAATGAATAGGCAATACTAGCAATAGAAATATAATCAATGGATACAAGAATGAATGAATGAACTATAATGTTAGATATAGAACAAGGTAATATATGAACTGAATATGGAATCTATAATATACTATGTGTTTTGAGATACTAACTAAATATGTGATCGGCCTGGGAGATTCAATTATTACACTAAGGAGCTAACTCAACCATACGTGAAGTGCATGATTAGTTAGTAGCCAATGATTACACTACTAGCCGATAGTTTCTTGATCACATATTTTATTGGTATTTCTCCTGTCCCGACTGATACGATAGATCTAATCATGACACTTTACATGCCAATTTATCTATTATTTAACCTACAATATTCAATATTATCCAATACCAACAAGGAATAGTATTCGATACCATCTCAATAATCAAGGTAACATCTCATGACTGATGATCCAATAACAATACCAATCCGTGTACCATCGTGTCAAGAATCATAAGTAACATTTCTAAATACTTGAATTATAGTAGTAATCAAATAATAAAAACTATCAGAGAATGTACTCGCCTGTGGTCCGAAGAAAATGATGCAAAACGGTATCTGAACTGGTGTCACAAACCTATATATGGAATATTGCATTAATACAAGATTTTGGAAATAAAAATAAACTAAACTAGTCAACTTCTAGGTCATAAAGCCATTTCTAAGTCAAAATAGTCAAACTAGGTCAACTCTAAGCCAAACTAGTCAAACTTGGTCAAACTGGCTATTTCTAAGTTGTATGAGTCCAACTCTAGGATATTAGGTCCATACACTATGCAACTAGGCCATATTAGCTATACTAGGATACTAGAAAACCAACAAGATACCGTATCATAAGATACGTAATTTATTAGATATGAAAATATTATAATATATATACAAACAACAATATATAATACTCCTAACTAAACTAATGCTAAGTGAATACCTTGGCTTTGAACCAAAGGCGGTATCACACCACCTACACACCCATCTTGATATACAAACTCAATATCTTGAGTATAAACCAATACCTTGACATTACCTTGGTATCACAAGGTAATTCAATATCTAACATATAACTAACTACCCATACACCTCACTATACACTAATATGTATTTATACTTATAACAATATTATACTAACTAACATACTAATATACCTCATGATATTTAATACCTGTACCCAAGATACCTCACTCTCATTACCTTGATGTAATCTTCAAGGTAATCTAGAAGTAATACTAACCAATGCTAACTAGTGCTTATGTATATATATATATATCTCATATATATACTAACTTACTAATATATACAAAACTTACTAACTTATCAAAATATATAACTAACTTATCAATATATACAACTAACTTATCAACATATACACTAACTTATCAATATATACAACAAACTTATCAATATATACAACAAACTTATCAATATATACACTAACTTATCAATATATACAACTAACTTATCAATATATATACTAACTTGTCAATATATATACTAACTTATCAATATATGCACTAACTTATCAATATATATAACATTAAGCACAGCTTACTGCAGCTTATTATAGCTCACTGCAGCTTATTGCTGCTTTCTGTTTCTGCTGCAGCTGCTTACTGTTGCTTCTGCTTTTGCTTTCTGCTACTTCTCGGCTTACAGTTTCCTGCTACTTTTCAGCTGCTTCTCTCAGCTTTTCTTCCACTGCTTATTATTGCTTTTCTAACTTACTAATATATACATGAAGTTCTAACTTACTAATATATATATAACTATATTAGAGAAGCACATGAAGTTTTACTCTCCAATGACTACCAATACATCACAAAGAAATATAGAATATACACATAATTATATATATACATATATCTCACATAATAATTATATTTATAATATTATAATAGTTATAACCAAGGTAAATTAAATTAGAATGCAAAGAACAAACACGTGGAGTGCACCACACCCGTATCACACTAGATCTATGATACGCTTGTGATACGGTCCCACTACACAACCAAATGTATTCCAATGGATACGAGCAAGTTTAAAATACTAATTATGAACATTACGAAGAGCTAACTACTCATCTACCTGTCTGTGTCAAAATATAATATGCTCAAACCCCCGTGTCGGAAGAAAATCTCCCAAATCAACCCGTATCTCCAAATTGTTGGGATACGGCCTACATGTATCCAATTGTGGACATGACACTAGCCACAAATAATTAAACACATGTTAATTTGGTCTAATTGACCAATTGATAAACACAAGATGTGTCAATCCAAAATTCTCCCAAAATTGACACAAAATATACCATAATTTTCTCTATAGGCCTCCTATGAACCTAATTTCAATTCCTATGGGTAGTCTTAGCATGTGGTATAGTTTTTTGTGGTTAAATCACAGATTTATAGTCAATTTAAAGGGAAAAAACTGAATTATACCTATTAGGAGATGGATTCCCAATAAAATTTCTAAATTGGGTGAAAAGAGCCTCTAACTTGTAGATCATTGCTTCTCTTTGTAGATCATTGCTTCCTTCTTGTAGATCCTTGCTCTAATAGCCTCCAATAATAATTTAGGAAGAAATTGGGTAGAATTTGGTAGAGATTTGATGGAATTTGGTTGAAAAAAATTCTAGATCTAGATTTGGAATAAAAAATGAAGAGAAAGAAAGTTTTTACCCCCTTATATAGGCCTCTCTTGCCCCTGTCATGACCCGATTTCATAGAATCATTGAGGCATCCTCCGAATCGTGACCACCGTACGGGCCTAGGGTTGTCCCCGCACAAGACTTTAATGATTTGCATAGCAAGCACATATTCAGAGTACGCAGATAAATTGAAACACAGATTTAAAACATAGAAAAGTTCTCTTTATTGATAATGAACATCTATTACAAACTCTTGAACGAGTCAGCTAATATGCCGCACGTGCTTACAAAAGTATTGACTCAAAATGAGATAGCAGTCATGTACATTACATCCCTTTACTAAACTTTAAAATGTATAGACCTCCGGGCTGGAGGACGGCTTTGCCACGAAGCTGCATTGTGTATGAAGAGTTGCAAGCTCCTGGTTCAAAATGCTTCAAGGACGGCGCGATCAGGATGCACCAACAGCTGGACTGGATCAGAAAGACGACTTCGGCTCCTCGCTCGGTTCGCCTTGGTGCGGAGAACCTGTTTCAACGAGGGTCAGCATGTCGAAACATACTTATGAAGGCGAGCTAAACCCAACTATACCAATCAACACATTGTTTATATGAAGCATGCATATTTTGTGGGTTTCTATCTTGCCTTAGTTCATTTACAAGTAAACAGCATATAGAAATTTACTGAAATGAACTTGCCACCGTTCGGTGGATTTTACCTGCCCGTTGAATCACCTGCACAATACTTACCATGCCTTCCCTGCCATGAAGACACAAGTTAGTTTGCAACAGGTTTAAATATACAATTTAGATCACTGGCATGATGCCACAAAGGGACGAGTTATAGTCACGGGATAGAAAATAATATGCGACGCAGGTGGCGAGCCCCGCCACATGCCGTTTACTTCCTCAATTCCAATTGACTAATCCATATGTTCCGTTCGGATCAGATCGGTCCCAGTGCCCCGGCGACCGTCCGCGAAACCTCCAAAATCTTGTGCACAAGTTGTCCGTGATCAAAGCATTCGTTAAGTTTTCCATCAATCCATGCACGTTTCAAGATAACTTCTAGCACGATATGTAACGCCCCGCAACTGCTCGGAGCGTTACGCTGAGTCGGAGTCGGATAAAATGAATCAAATGCTGGTTACATTTGAAATGTCGAATTTCGGGAAGAAAGATTAATCGAGTTGGTTTTAATGTGCAGATGGCTAGCGGGATCGATGGAAATCAGGTGTTCATTCAGAACAGTACTGAATAGCTGGATGGAAACGATAATGCCGTCTTCCTTAGTCTGATCGGTCGGATGATTTGGAGAGCACGGCCTGCTCGCACGGTCATACCAGTTGAGTAGATCGCGCTTGCATCGGACCACGGGTTCAAGGGATTGGCCGTATCGGCAGGACAGGATGCCTAACGGATTCAAACAATGTGAGTGGGCTCTTTCCCTTCTCCTCTACTCCTTCATGCCTAATAATATGGAAAACACGTAATGGCTTGTACACTTGGGCTGAAACATCGGGAAGCACTACACTGAGGCGTGCATAGAGTGTGCGTCGTTGGCTTGGTAGGATTGTGGCTTGAAATGGTTTACGCGTTGGATAGTTGGATACGATAGCGGGATTATTCATTTGAGGCAGTCGGTTGGAAACATTGGGATTATGCTTGGACGGTTGGAAATATACAAGTTGGAATGATACAATTGAGGCAATGGGAATATCGAGAATATCGGGAATCCGGACGAGCGAGCGTGCATCCGTGCACGAGTATCACTGGGTCGCTTTGTCTTGCAAAGCGAGCAGTTGTGGTTCGAAACCGAACAACTGCATCGGCGAGGGTATTGTGCCACTGTTGGGGCATTGTGCCATGGGATTATTCGGAGTGTGGGGTGTTGCACCCAATGTGAAACACTGTGTTGGGAAGCGGCAATGTGAAACACTGTGGATTTTGGTGCCTTGGGATTAAATCCTGAGGCCGAGATTTGGACTCCTTTGGGAGGATATGTTGGAAGAATGGTTATGGATGCTTCGGTTGGGTTTATCGATGGAACGAGTTTAGGATCGCTTGGTGGGGCGAGAATGTTCGATCCTCTCGCCTCACCTACTTTTTTTGCATGTCACGGACAACCTGGGTGCACAGGGTGTTGATTTCCTTGAAACGGTTTTATCCGGGGCACTGGAGCCGTTTCAATCCGGAGGGAAATATTGATTCGTGCTTTGGCGCGGTGCATTGCGGGACCTCCAGCGGGGCTTGCTACCCGGGCTGATAGGGCGCGCCGTAATGCTTGGAATATATCCTTTATGGCTTGGCCAGTGACTTCATATAGATAAGAGTTGGCTTGCTTTTCTTTCGTTGGTTTGTGCATCGTGTAGGCGCGGCCACCTTGCCTCGGCAAGAGTGTGCATTCGAGATGGGAATATATAACTTTGGTTGAGGATGGATATTGAGGCGAGACTGATGGTTCAATATGTTATCGTGCAACCAATGACTTTGAGTTAGACGGGTCGGATATATATAAACTGCTTGTCGCTTGGTTTGAGATTGAATGCTTGCATGCTTAAACTGCTTTACTGCTTTCCTTAACATGTCATCCATATGCCATGAAAAGAATCTAGGATTCAACTAGAAAGATCACCATTTAACTGTGTGCATTCACTACTTTACTTAGTGTCGGCTTAGACGAGTGGGTTACCCCGCTCACCAGTACGGTTGTGTACTGACCCACGTTTGTGGGCAATATTTCAGGTACACAGGCGTAGTGGCGCTGCTTGGATATACGGGACAAGATGTATGAACTGTAAGTATCTTTGTGGGCTAGAGAAAGAGCAAGAGTTATTTCATCGTCTCCGTGGTATCGCCTTTGTGGCGTGGCCTTCGGGGTATCTCATTTGGACCCTATCGTGAGCTTCGCTGCGTATACTCTGATGTGTGCTTGGTACACATTTGGCTTCCGCTGTAACTTGGTTGTTTCGATGATAACTTTCGTGTTTAGCAACATCGCCTTGTACGAGCGCAACTCCAGGCTCGTACGGCATCACGTCCCGAATAGAACGATTGTCCCGCGGGAGAGCTGCAACGTGGTGATTTCATGTTCAGCGGGGACTATCGGGCTTGCGGGAGTTTGGGGCGTGACAGATGGATATTGAGGCGAGACTGATGGTTCAATATGTTATCGTGCAACCAATGACTTTGAGTTAGACGGGTCGGATATATATAAACTGCTTGTCGCTTGGTTTGAGATTGAATGCTTGCATGCTTAAACTGCTTTACTGCTTTCCTTAACATGTCATCCATATGCCATGAAAAGAATCTAGGATTCAACTAGAAAGATCACCATTTAACTGTGTGCATTCACTACTTTACTTAGTGTCGGCTTAGAAGAGTGGGTTACCCCGCTCACCAGTACGGTTGTGTACTGACCCACGTTTGTGGGCAATATTTCAGGTACACAGGCGTAGTGGCGCTGCTTGGATATACGGGACAAGATGTATGAACTGTAAGTATCTTTGTGGGCTAGAGAAAGAGCAAGAGTTATTTCATCGTCTCCGTGGTATCGCCTTTGTGGCGTGGCCTTCGGGGCATCTCATTTGGACCCTATCGTGAGCTTCGCTGCGTATACTCTGATGTGTGCTTGGTACACATTTGGCTTCCGCTGTAACTTAGTTGTTTCGATGATAACTTTCGTGTTTAGCAACATCGCCTTGTACGAGCGCAACTCCAGGCTCGTACGGCATCACGTCCCGAATAGAACGATTGTCCCGCGGAAGAGCTGCAACGTGGTGATTTCATGTTCAGCGGGGACTATCGGGCTTGCGGGAGTTTGGGGCGTGACAGATTGGTATCAGAGCGCCCGGTTCATTTCTTCGGACTTGGTCCTTCGCTTCATCACAAACTCTAAATAACTTCCGCGTGTCGTTTAGCTCTTGACTCTACTCAGTGCCGCATCGGATGTTTCATGCAATAAGTCTATTTATTGCTGGTTTTGGCTGCATGTTATTCTGTGTTGGGTTGCCTTGGTTGGTTTTCGTAGGATCGCTTAGCCTCGTTAGGCGTTGTTGCATTCGTGCAGCAAGTTGGTTGGCGTTGTTGCATTTGTGCAACAAGTGTGGGCTTTCGTTGGGTTGGCTTGGCTTATCATTTGGGAGATTCTGATTGCCTCAATGGATCAGTTGGTTGGCTAACGAGATTTGATTATGCAGCATGTTTTGGGTAGAAACATTCGATGGGAATGGATCCTTGCATGAGAATGCAAGAGTTTTGGTGTAAAGACTTGGAAGCAGGGCTAGCTAATCGGGATGGTAGCCACTCACTTAGTACTTGGAAGGGAGAAGGAAATAGGCGCTTCACGACTCCGCTCGCAAGCCGCCGACTACTCGTTCACCTGCATCACGAACAACTCGATCAATACCTCTTCCATTCTTTCCAATCTCGGAATTGAAGTGCAGTTCAATGAACGAAGACAATGAAACTCATCGAAACCGTTCAAGAAAAATAAGCAAATCCCAAAACCAACTCAAAGCACGAAAGCAACAAGCGACATCGAAAACCGAGGCAATAAAAGATAGCAGCGGAGAGGTCCCTCCTGACTCTGTCGCTAAGTCGATCCCGGGGGCACGGTCCACCGAATATGGGAATCGATTTCGAAGAAACAAATCCATAACGAGGACGAGTTCTTGTTTCAATCTATCCCGATCGAACGATACCGTCTTGTGTTTCATAGCCGCGCTCTCCACACCGGGAGAACGGGGCGCTACAGCCCCCTCCCTTAAGCTACTATAAAAAGTCTAAAATACCCCTTGGGGCTGCTCATGAAGAAATTAATTAAGGAGGGAAGGTTCTAATCTAATATATTTAACTTAATTAATTCATCCTCCTAATGAATAGGCTTACTATTGGGCTCAATTATAACTAGAATTAAATGTTGGTCCATGGATCTAATCTAAACTAGTTAGGTCCACTAACACAAGTCCAAAAATAAATCTAACATGCTAAAAATAAATAAATAATACAATAAATAAATATTCAACATGCCCAATATTTAATTAATTACCAAATGACTAAAATACTCTTTCCTAAAAAATATGGTAGTGATAGGTCATATCTGTATTGGGGGAAGGAAACTCTCGCTAGATGTGTTAGTCCTAGATATTCGGGATTACGACATCATCTTGGGGATGGATTGGCTCGGCGCTTGCTCGGCAACTATTGAATGTGCAGAGAAATGGTCATCTTCTGTCTACCTGGAGAGGCGAATTCTGCTACACGAGTGGTTCAGCAACAGATGCGTTAAAGACCTGTATGGTAATTTTTGCGATGTCAGCTCGGCGGATGCTACACTCTGATGCGAGGGATACTTAGTGTTGGTTCGGGACACGCAGCTGGATTATGAAAATGTTGACTCTTCTTCCTTTGTGGCAGAATTTCCTGATGTGTTTTTGAGCAAACTACCCGGCATGCCACCCGACCGAGAAATCGAGTTCACCATCGATACCTTCCCAAATACCCAACCGATTTCCAAAGCCCCGTATCGAATGGCCCTTTCTGAACTAAAGGAGTTAAAGTGCTAACTACAAGAACTTCTTGACCGTGGATATATTCGTCCGAGCGTATCTCCTTGGGGTGTGCCTGTACTTTTTGTAAAGAAGAAAGACGGGATGTTGCGACTCTGCATAGACTATCGGAAGCTAAATAAGGTCACTACCCGAAACAAGTATCCCATGCCCAGGATCGATGACCTCTTTGATCAACTACAAGGGAAATCGGTATTTTCGAAGATAGACCTTCGCTCTGGCTACCATCAATTAAAGATCAAGTCAGAGGACATGCCGAAGTCAGCATTCAGACCCGCTATGGCCATTATGAGTTTTCTGTCATGTCGTTCGGACTGATGAATGCTCCTGTCGTATTCATGGATTTGTTGAATCGTGTGTTCCAACCATTCCTCGATAAGTTTGTGGTAGTATTCATAGACTGTAATACCCCATTTCGTTCTAGCGGACTGCCGACTCAATCGGCAAAAGTACAACTGTTTCGACCCGCTTTGCCTCAAATAAGAAGCAAAGGATATCCAGACTTGTTCCTACAGGAATCCCGGCTTAGGCTTTCAGAGGCTCGCTTGACGTATCGCTCTACCGAGACGAATCATCGCTAAGGTGGGTGGCTACGGTGAACTTGTCTTTGCTTAGCCAGCACACATAAAATCTGGAATGTTCATGCTAGTCGCTAGGTGATTCACCCCCTGCATTGTAATGCCCCGCTCCCCCTATTCGGGGAGCGTGGCCAAGAAATACTTACGACTGTCCGAACGGGACAGATTGAATTAAGATCCTTTCCTCGTTATGGATTGGTTTCTTCGGAATCAGGTCCCATATACAATGGATTGTGCCTCGAGGATGGACTCGGCGGCAGAGTCGAGAGGGGTCTTTTCGTTGCGTTGGTTTCTTGTCTGTTTTTGTGCCGCTTGGTTGCTTTCTTGTTGGTTTTATGACTTGCGTTTTCTTGAACGGTTTCAATGGATTTCATTGCTTTCGTTCTTAGGATTTCGCATTTCGTATCGAGCCTTGGAGATCGAAGCAGGAGGTATTGATCATCCGTTGGTGCGTGCAGGTGATCGTGTAGACGACGAGCGAGCGGAGTCTTAGAAGATCTCTCCTTCTTCTTTCTATTCAACCAACTTGTGAGTGGCTCTATTTCGATAAGCACCTTCTTTCCAAGGGCTCCGTCCATAATAAAATTGACTCAGTTGTGCATTCAATCAAACGATACCAATTAAGTAACAAGTTGGATAACAAGATAAGATAAGAAGTAGGCTTGGAACACCCATTGCTTGTCATACAAAACCTTGCATAAATTCATTGATGCATGCATGTTCGTTGGGTGTTTAATGGGTTGGTATTTATTGATAGTTCAAAGTGTTCTTATATAAACTGCTGCATGTTATTTCATATAACTGTTGGTTGATTGTGATAGTGCAGTAAAGCAGTTTCATACATGATGTTCTTTAAATCGCTAGTAAGTAAATCTATGAAGTTCGGTTCATAGAAATGGTCATGGGAATTCTTGTGCACAAGGGATCCAGGTTCCTGCGGACGGTTACCGGGGCACCGGGCCGTTTCGACCCGGGCGGAATCTACTTTCTTAGTCGTGGGAGCGGGGAATTGTAGCGGGGCTAGCTACCCGCGCTGCAAGCGTCGCCGCCAGCCCAGACTAAACCCATGATGGCTCCTAAACAACAAAGAAAGATGTTGTGTATATTTAAACTGTGCAGACTAACTATGTCTTCGTGATAGGGAAGGCTATGGTAAGTTGTACAGGTGGTTCAGACGGTACAGGTAAAGTCACCGAACGGTGGCATGTGAAGTTATGTTATTTTGTTCTTGCATATCTGCTAAATGAAATCTGATCTAGGCAAGAATAGAAACCTACCTAAGAACATAATTGTAGCATACTCATTAGATCTCATCTCATGAGCTTGGTAAAGTTGAGCAGCTAGCCTTCACCAGTACTTTTCGAAGTACTGACCCTCGTTGTAGCAGGTTCCCCGGCGCAAGGCAACGCGGCGAGGAGCTGAAGTTCTCTCCAGACTTTTGGGATCCTTGGCGGTTCGTGGCCAAGACTTTTGGAGGCTCAAGCTAGAAGCCTTTCACTCTCTCTCCGTTGCTGAATATCGCTAAGGCGATGGTGCTTACTCGCACCCAAGGTGGTTTTGCGTTTTGAATCTATGTAAAGGGACATAATGTATGGACCGGCTATCTCATTTTGCGTCCAAGTTTGTAAGCCCGTGGGGCATTTTATACTTTTGAGTCAAGCGATGTAAAAAGATGTTCATTATGAATAAAAGAGAAACTTTTCTATGCCTCAACCTTGTGTTATCTTATATGTCCACTCTGTTGCATTGTTCTAAAGAATATCCTTATGCCTAAGGCCTTGTGCACGCGCGCCCTATGCGTGCACGGCATCACGCCCGGGGGACGATTATCGATTAGCCGAAATCGGGGCATGACATATTGGTATCAGAGCATGCTTAAGATCCTTTGATCTCACAAAGAAAGTTTCTAAAGAGGACCTTGTTCCTCCCGAGTAGACCCTTGAATTCGCTTGGCCAAAATAAGATACGTTCCATACAGTGAGTCCATAATATACCTTGAGACTAATACAAGTTACTTTCCTTTCAAGGAACGACTTTCGAGCCGGGTGCACAAGCGCAGATGGTGGCGCAAGTGCAAGCGAGTAGTTCAGGCACCTCGGGCAGCTCTGGGAGTCCAGCTGCCGCACCCTCTGCCGATCCGTTCGAGCGAATGATGCGTTTGATGGAGACGCAGCAGAAACAAGCTGAACTACGGCAGAGTCAGTTCGAGTCACGGATTGAAGCTCAATTCGTGGCGCAGCGACTTCAGGCGGATATACAACAGAAGCAGATGAATAGCCTGCAAACAATGGTGACGAATATGGTCGCCAACAATTATTCTGCATCCGCCCCCGCAACCGTGCCAATAGTTGCTGAAGCCACCGGACCGCAGAATTCCCAGGGTACCTTACCCTCAGGCGAGAATGGGTCAATCGTGTCGATATCAGAATTTAAGAAGATGTGCCGTGCTACGTTTAAAGGCACCGAGGACCCTTCCTTAGCAATGGACTGGCTGGTCGAATTGGAGGACCACTTTGAAGCGCTGTGCCTAGACGAGACCAAGAAAGTGGCGTGTGCCCAGCTTCAGCTCCGACAAAATGCACATGATTGGTGGGATGTGCACAAGCAAGCTGTTTTGAGTGAAGGTGGCACAACGGCTATCTCCTGGTCCGTGTTTCGCAAGGCCTTCGTGGAGGAATACCTTCCACCCGCCGTCCGTCGCGAAAAGGAAGACGAGTTTGCGCTACTGAAGCAGGGAGACATAACGGTGCGTCAATACGCTTCAGAGTTCAACCGACTTGCAAAATTTGCCAAGTCTCAACTCGCCGATGCCGAAAGTCGTGCACGAAAGTTCGAGCTCGGACTACGACCTTCTATCCGTGCTCACGTCGTAGTGACTCAATATCGTACCATGCGGGAGTCCTTGAATCATGCACTGTCCCTAGAGTCGCAGTATCCTCCAGTTCGCACCGGCGCTGTGCAAAATAACAATCACAAGCGTCCTGCCAACACAGGAGGAAACAACGCGCATAAGCGCCACAACAACAACGGCGGCTCCCAAGACTCGAATCAAGGAAAGAGGCAAGGACAAAATTGTGCCTACTGCCGCAAGCCAGGACACCACGTCAGCGAATGTCGCGCGAGCAAAGGGGGATGTTTCAGTTGTGGCAAGATGGGCTACATTGCTCGTAATTGTCCAACCCGTTCCAACGATCCATCTTCACACCGTCCGCAGCAGAATAATGACTCAGCTCAGGGTCAGGGGCAAACTCAACGAGCGAACCAGGCACCGCAAAACGCTCAGGGACGAGTCTATGCTTTGACTCGGGATGAGGCACTTGCAACGAACACGACGGTGTCAGGTATATTACTTTTTAATAATGTACCTGCTCGAGTATTGTTTGATTCTGGTGCAACACATAGCTTCATTTCGACGGATTTTGCCGCCGAACACACATTCCCTATGACACCGCTAGGCTTAAACCTAAGTGTTAGTACTCCTTCGGGCATAGATTTATCGGCTCGCTTAGTCTGTCGTGAAGGTAATATTTGCATCGGGGGACGGAGATTGTCATTAGATGCGATAGTTCTAGACATAAGGGACTACGATCTTATTCTGGGGATGGATTGGCTCGGCGCTTGTTCAGCTACAATCGACTGTGCGAAAAAGGAAGTCGTGTTTTGTTTGCCCGGCGAGATCGAATTTCTCTTCACGTGCAGTCCTGAGTCGAAGGCGTCGAATACCTGCATGGTGATCTCAGCAATGTCTGCTCGACGGATGATTCACTCCGGCTGCGAAGGGTACTTAGCGTCCGTTCGAGACACTCGGCAAAATTGCGCAAACGTTGAGTCTATTCCCGTTGTGGCAGATTTTCCTGATGTGTTCCTCGACGAGTTGCCAGGCATGCCGCCCGATCGAGAGACAGAGTTCACTATAGACACGTTCCCAGAAACTCGACCAATTTCCAAGACGCCGTATCGAATGGCCCCGGCAGAATTGAAGGAGCTTAAAGTACAGTTGCAAGACTTGCTAGATCGAGGATACATTCGGCCTAGTGTATCTCCGTGGGGTGCGCCAGTACTATTCGTAAAGAAAAAGGATGGCTCATTGCGGCTCTGCATCGACTATCGAGAATTGAATAAAGCAACCATTCGTAACCAGTATCCTCTTCCAAGAATAGACGATCTTTTTGATCAGTTGCAAGCTGCCACGGTATTCTCTAAAATCGACCTCCGTTCGGGCTATCACCAACTAAAGATCAAGCCAGACGATGTGCCAAAGTCAGCTTTTCGAACTCGCTATGGCCATTATGAGTTCCTGGTGATGCCGTTCGGACTAACCAATGCACCCGCTGCCTTTATGAGTTTAATGAACCTTGTGTTCCGGCCCTATCTCGATAAGTTTGTAGTAGTATTCATCGATGATATCTTGGTGTATTCGAAGAGTGAGGAAGAACATGCAGAGCACTTGCGGACCGTGCTACAAACTCTTCGGGACAACCAGCTATATGCTAAACTGAGTAAGTGTGAATTCTGGCTAACTAGTGTATCTTTCCTCGGGCACATCATTTCTGCGGGAGGCATCTCAGTCGATCCGAAGAAGGTGGAGGCCATTGTCGAGTGGAAGCGACCTGCATCCGTTAGCGAGATTCGAAGCTTCCTCGGGCTAGCGGGCTACTACAGACGGTTCGTGAAGGATTTTTCCAAACTTGCACTACCTCTGACTCGCCTCACACAAAAGGGAGTCGCATTTGAGTGGTTCGCCGACTGCGAAGCTTCGTTTAAAGAGTTAAAGCATTGCCTCACCTCTGCCCCGTTACTTGCACTACCAGACGAGATCTCGGGATTCCAAATATTTAGCGATGCGTCCGGGCAAGGTTTGGGGTGTGTACTTATGCAGCGAGATCGAGTGATAGCCTATGCCTCCAGGCAGCTGAAGAAGCACGAGAAAAATTATCCTACACACGACCTGGAATTAGCGGCAATTGTCTTTGGCCTGAAATTGTGGCGACACTACCTTTATGGAGTGCCTTGCCGAATTTATACTGATCACAAGAGCTTAAAGTACCTATTCACCCAGACAGACCTCAACCTTCGTCAGCGCCGTTGGCTAGAATTGATAAAAGATTACGACTTGACGATAGACTACACGCCTGGAAAAGGGAACGTTGTAGCGGATGCTTTGAGTCGGATCTTCGTTGGATCTCTGTCAGTCGATCGCAGGTTACGAAAGGACTTAGAAGAAATGGGCATCGAACTCCGAATTCGATATCGTGGCATGCGGGTCGCTCAAATGCGATTCGTACCCAACCTAATAGAGCGGGTCACATCTACTCAGAAAGACGACCCTTTCCTAAGGAAGATGCACGAGCAGATTCTAGCGGGGAAGGCGAAGGACTTTGCAGTAGATGAAAATGGAACGTTGCGGGTGAAAGGAAGGCTATGCATCTCCGATGATTCAGAACTTAGAAAGAAGATCCTTGCGGAAGCTCATTACGCAGCCTATATGATCCATCCCGGGAGCACGAAGATGTATAAGAACCTCCGAACGACCTTCTGGTGGCACGGCATGAAGAAAGATGTTGCACTCTTTGTGTCCCAATGCATAACTTGTCAAAGGGTGAAAGCAGAGCATCAGAGGCCGGGCGGGGAGATACAAAATCTTGCTATCCCGGAATGGAAGTGGGAGCACATCTGCATGGATTTCATTGTTGGCCTGCCAAGGACGCAACGGGGGAACGACGCAATCTGGGTTATCGTCGACCGGTTAACCAAGTCTGCACACTTCATTGCCATCAAAAGTACTTGGAGCGCCGATCGCCTCGCCCAGACCTACCTTGACGAGATAGTCCGGCTGCACGGAGTGCCAGTTTCTATAGTATCAGATCGGGACGGGCGATTCATCTCGCGTTTCTGGGAGAGCCTTCAGTTGGCGATGGGGACCAAGTTGAAGTTTAGCTCAGCCTATCATCTACAAACCGATGGTCAGACGGAACGAGTGAATCAGATACTAGAAGACATGTTGCGCCTCTGCGTGATCGATTCGAAGTCAAGTTGGGACGTCTACCTGCCGCTGGCCGAATTTGCATACAACAACAGTTATCAGTCCAGCATCGAGATGGCTCCGTACGAGGCTTTGTATGGGCGGAAGTGTAGGTCACCAATCTGCTGGGACGAAGTCAGAGAACGGCAAATCCTTGGGCCGGAGCTGGTTGAACAAACCGTCCAAAAGGTTCGGTTGATTCGTGAACGGTTGAAGACAGCACAAAGCCGACAAAAGAGTTATGCCGATGCTCGACGTCGCCCCCTTGAATTCTTTGAAGGGGACCATGTGTTCTTGAAAGTCTCGCCTATGCGCGGAGTCATGCAGTTCGGAGTAAAAGGGAAGCTAAGTCCGAGATTTGTTGGACCGTTTGAAGTTCTCAAACGGGTTACTCCGGTCGCCTATCAAGTTGCTTTGCCGCCTGCCTTATCAGAAGTACACAATATTTTTCACGTTTCACAGCTGAGAAAGTTTGTACAGGACCTGAACCACATAATCAACTTGGGTCAGTTGAATCTGCAAGCGGACTTGTCGTACGCGACAGAGTCTGTCCAAATTTTGGATCGTAAAGAGAAGCAGTTGCAGAACCGAACCGTCTCGCTAGTGCGCGTCCTGTGGCGGAACCACTCGGTCGAGGAGTCGACCTGGGAACTTGAAGCTGATATGAGGGAAAGGTTCCCCTCATTATTCCTTAGTGGTAGGTTCTTTTCCTAAGTTTCGGGACGAAACTTTCTTTTGGATGGTTATGATGTAATGCCCCGTTCCCCCTATTCGGGGAGCGCGGCCAAGAAATACTTACGACCGTCCGAACGGGACAGATTGAATTAAGATCCTTTCCTCGTTATGGATTGGTTTCTTCGGAATCAGGTCCCATATACAATGGATTGTGCCTCGAGGATGGACTCGGCGGCAGAGTCGAGAGGGGTCTTTCCGTTGCGTTGGTTCCTTGTCCGTTTTCGTGCCGCTTGGATGCTTTCTTGTTGGTTTTATGACTTGCGTTTTCTTGAACGGTTTCAATGGATTTCATTGCTTTCGTTCTTAGGATTTCGTATTTCGTATCGAGCCTTGGAGACCGAAGCAGGAGGTATTGATCATCCGTTGGTGCGTGCAGGTGATCGTGTAGACGACGCGCGAGCGGAGTCTTAGAAGATCTCTCCTTCTTCTTCCTATTCAACCAACTTGTGAGTGGCTCTATTTCGATAAGCACCTTCTTTCCAAGGGCTCCGTCCATAATAAAATTGACTCAGTTGTGCATTCAATCAAACGATACCAATTAAGTAACAAGTTGGATAATAAGATAAGATAAGAAGTAGGCTTGGAACACCCATTGCTTGTCATACAAAACCTTGCATAAATTCATTGATGCATGCATGTTCGTTGGGTGTTTAATGGGTTGGTATTTATTGATAGTTCAAAGTGTTCTTCTATAAACTGCTGCATGTTATTTCATATAACTGTTGGTTGATTGTGATAGTGCAGTAAAGCAGTTTCATACATGATGTTCTTTAAATCGCTAGTAAGTAAATCTATGAAGTTCGGTTCATAGAAATGGTCATGGGAATTCTTGTGCACAAGGGATCCAGGTTCCTGGGGACGGTTACCGGGGCACCGGGCCGTTTCGACCCGGGCGGAATCTACTTTCTTAGTCGTGGGAGCGGAGAATTGTAGCGGGGCTAGCTACCCGCGCTGCAAGCGTCGCCGCCAGCCCAGACTAAACCCATGATGGCTCCTAAACAACAAAGAAAGATGTTGTGTATATTTAAACTGTGCAGACTAACTATGTCTTCGTGACAGGGAAGGCTATGGTAAGTTGTACAGGTGGTTCAGACGGTACAGGTAAAGTCACCGAACGGTGGTATGTGAAGTTATGTTATTTTGTTCTTGCATATCTGCTAAATGAAATCTGATCTAGGCAAGAATAGAAACCCACCTAAGAACATAATTGTAGCATACTCATTAGATCTCATCTCATGAGCTTGGTAAAGTTGAGCAGCTAGCCTTCACCAGTACTTTCCGAAGTACTGACCCTCATTGTAGCAGGTTCCCCGGCGCAAGGCAACGCGGCGAGGAGCTGAAGTTCTCTCCGGACTTTTGGGATCCTTGGCAGTTCGTGGCCAAGACTTTTGGAGGCTCAAGCTAGAAGCCTTTCACTCTCTCTCCGTTGCTGAATATCGCTAAGGCGATGGTGCTTACTCGCACCCAAGGTGGTTTTGCGTTTTGAATCTATGTAAAGGGACATAATGTATGGACCGGCTATCTCATTTTGCGTCCAAGTTTGTAAGCCCGTGGGGCATTTTATACTTTTGAGTCAAGCGATGTAAAAAGATGTTCATTATGAATAAAAGAGAAACTTTTCTATGCCTCAACCTTGTGTTATCTTATATGTCCACTCTGTTGCATTGTTCTAAAGAATATCCTTATGCCTAAGGCCTTGTGCGCGCGCGCCCTACGCGTGCACGGCATCACGCCCGGGGGACGATTATCGATTAGCCGAAATCGGGGCGTGACATGCATGCTAATAAGAATCCAACGCACCTAGCTAAGGGAATAATCCCAACTTGTATTTCTTATGCTAGAACATGGAAATTGAAATACTGCTTATATTCAGACCCTCGCATGCTAAGTCCCTAACGGCTTCATCTCTCGGCTTACCTTCGGGTCCGAGCAAACGTGTTTACTTATGTTCCTTAGAAACGCATGCTTGTCTGCTTGTACGTTGCCATGTTTTCATCCAAAACCCGGGAGACTACTACGTAGTCGTTCCGTGCCTGAATGAACCTGCAAGTATCCGGGACCGTTGGGTCTCCAAGGCAATCCCCGAACCAGGGGCACGCATCAGGGTAATGAATACTAAACGTGAATCCTATAATGTGACAACTGAATGATAATCACATCAAGTTTATATCTAAAAGAGAATCACGTCATGTAACGAACGAATCTCAGCTCTTGGAGCAAACGCTCGTTCAGATCACAAATCATGGATTATCATTCAAGTTGTGGATTTAAAACTGACCCTGACCTACATGTCGCGGACAACTTGGAAACAAGGTCATTCGGTTCCACGGGCGGTCACCGGGGCACTGGGACCTTTCCGATCTGGATGGAACTGCACGATAGTCTCACGTACGGACAGGATGGCGTGTAGCGCCTCACGTGCTTTCGTTGCATACCATCCTTGTTTAAAGACTATAAATGGTCCTTTATGGCTATGCCAGCGACTAACGTTCATATAGATAAGTCATCCTCGCTTAGCGGCTATCCGCGTGCGAGTCATTGCATCGCATCAATAAACAACTGAACACCTTAACGATCTGGACAAAATGACTCTTGTGTTGTATATGCTATTGCTTGGTTTTCATTATAATGAATGCCCCTGAATGTTTATACTTGCCCGTGCTTGAATTAACAATGTTTGCCTTGGACAGGGTGTGGTGCCCCGTTCCCCCTATTCGGGGAGCGCGGCTAAGAAATACTAGACGGTATCGTTCGATCGGGATAGATTGAATCAAGAACTCATCCTCGTTATGGATTTGTCTCTTCAGAATCGATTCCCATATTCAGTGGACCGTGCCCCAAGGATCGACTTAGCGGCAGAGTCAGGAGGGACCTCTCCGCTGCATTCTTTGTTGCCTAGTTTTCGCTGTCGCTTGTTGCTTTCGTGCCTTGAGTTAGTTTTCGGATTTGCTTGGGTTTTCTTGAACAGTTTCGATGGATTTCATTACTTTCGTTCTTAGGACTGCACTTCAATTCCGATAAGGGAAAGAGAGGAAGAAGTACTGATCAGCTGTTCGTGTCAATACAGGTGAACCAGCTATAGTCGTCGCTCGAGCGGACTCCTAAAGCACTTCTTTCCTTTTACTTCCAACTACCAAAGTGAGTGGCTACCAACCCGATTAGCTAGCCCTACTTGCTAGTCTTCACGTCTAAATCTTGTGTTCGTGCTTTGCCCGATCAAACGATACCAAGTAAATAACTAAAAGATATCAAGATAATAAGGGAATAGACTTGGGAAATATTGCTTGTCAAATGAAACTTGTGAACGGTTACTTACTTATATGCTTGCTCGTTTGGAATGTTCATCATATGCATAAATATAAGTTAGAATGTATATTTCTTCTTAAAACTGTGCTATGTATAGAACTCATTTTTAAAGCAATAACCCAACAGGAAGACTATGCTAAAGTAGATCTTGCCCTGTTATTGCCCTGTGCCTGATTTGTCTCAAATGTTAACTTAGTGTACTGCGTTGATTACGGACAACTTGTGCACAAGGTCTTAGTTCCTGCGGACGGTCGCTGGGGCACTGGCACCTATCCGATCCGGACGGAACTCACGATAGTCGCCTGCTTCGGATCGAGTGGCTTGTGGCGCCTCCTGTTCTCTGCGCCGCACGCCATTCCGTCCCGAGACTAGCCCGTCCATTATGGCAACGTGCCAGTGATCCCCTCGTATATTTAAACCTGTTGCTACTAACTTGTGTCTTCTTGGCAGGGAAGGCAAGGTAAGTATTATGCAGGTGGTTCAGACGGGCAGGTAAATGTCACCGAACGGTGGCGAGTTATTTCAATGATTCTATATATATGTCTTGCTGTAAAATGAACTAAGGCAAGATAGAAACCCACAAATATGCATGCTTCATTAAAACAACGTGTTGATTGGTATAGTTGGGATAGCTTGCCTTCACCAGTACGTTTCGATGTACTGACCCTCGTTAAAACAGGTTTCCCGCGCTAAGGAGAGCCGAGCGAGGAGCAAGAGACAAACCCCAATCCAGTCCAGCTGTAGGCACGCCTCGACCGTGCCAACCTTTGAAGCATTTTGAATAAGAAGAAGCATTTTGAAGTTAGAAGCTAGCCACCAAGCAACCATGCAACTTTATGGCAAAGCAGTCGTTCCGACGCAAGGTCTTATATTTTGAGTTTAGTAAGGATGTAATGTACAGGACTGCTATCTCATTTTGTGTCAACACTTTTGTAAGCCCATAGAGGCAATCCTTATGACTCAGTTCAAGGAGTTTGTAATAGATGTTCATATTATCAATAAAAAAAGAACTTTTCCATGTTTCAATATGTGTTTCAATTATCTGCGTACTCTGGATATGTGCTCGCTATGCGAAACAAAAATACTTAGCCTTGTGCGGTGCGCAACCTAGGCCCGCAAGGCGGTCACGCCCGGGGGACGACTAACGATTCCACGGGATCGGGGCACGACATAGGAAAGGCCAAATGGTAAGTCTCGTCGTGTAACGCCCCGTTCGTCCCGTTCCCCCTATACGGGGAGCGCGGCTAAGATATGCTTGGTACCGTTCGATCGGGACAGATTGAATCAAGATCCTTTCCTCGTTATGGATTGGTTTCTTCGGAATCAGGTCCATAGTCAATGGATCGTGCCTCAAGGAAGGACTCGGCGGCAGAGTAGAGAGAGGCCTTTCCGTTGTGTTGGTTTTCCTTGCCCGTTTTCGATTGCCGTTTGGTTGCATACTTATTGGTTTTGGGACTTGCGTTTTCTTGAACGGTTTCGATGGACTTCATTGTTTTCGTTCTTAGGATTTCGCATTTTCGTATCGAGCCTTGGAGACCGAAGCAGGAGGTATTGATCATCCGTTGGTGCGTGCAGGTGATCGGGTAGACGACGCGCGAGCGGAGTCTTAGGGATCTCTACTTCTTCTTCCTATACAACCAACGTGTGAGTGGCTCTATTTCGATAAGCACATTCTTTCCAAGGGCTCCGTTCATAATAAAATTGACTCAGATGTGCATTCAATCAAACGATACCACTTAAGTAATAAGTTGGATAACAAGATAAGATAAGAAGTAGGCTTGGAACACCCATTGCTTGTCATATAAAACCCTGCATAAATTCATTGATGCGTGCATGGTCGTTGGATGTTTAATGGGTTGGTATTTATTGATAGTTCAAAGTGCTCTTCAATAAGTTCAAAGTGTTCTTTTATAAACTGCTGCATGTTATTTCATATAACTGTTGGTTGATTGTGATAGTACAGTAAAGCAGTTTCGTACATGATGTTCTTTAACATTAGCTAGTAAGTAAATCTATGAGGTAGAGTCATAGATATGGTCATGGGAATTCTTGTGCACAGGGGATCCAGGTTCCTGCGAGCGGTTACCGGGGCACCGGCCGTTTCGACCCGGGCGGAATCTACTTTCTTAGTACTGGGAGCGGGGAATTGTAGCGGGGCTAGCTACCCGCGCTGCAAGCGTCGCCGCCAGCCCAGACTAAACCCATGATGGCTAGTAGACAACAGAGAAAGATGTTGTGTATATTTAAACTGTGCAGACTAACTATGTCTTCGTGACAGGGAAGGCTATGGTAAGTTGTACAGGTGGTTCAAACGGGACAGGTAAAGTCACCGAACGGTGGCATGTGAAGTTATGTTATTTTGTTCTTGCATACCTGCTAAATGAAATCTGATCTAGGCAAGAATAGAAACCCACCTAAGAACACAAATGTTGCATGTTCATTTAAATTCATCTAAAGAGCTTGGTAAAGTTGAGCAGCTAGCCTTCACCAGTACTTTTCGAAGTACTGACCCTCGTTGTAGCAGGTTCCCCGGCGCAAGGCAACACGGCGAGGAGCTGAAGCTCTCTCCGGACTTTTGGGATCCTTGGCGGTTCGTGGCCAAGACTTTTGGAGGCTCAAGCTAGAAGCCTTCCCCTCTCTCCCCGTGGCAAAAATAACGCTAAGGCGATGGTGCTTACCCGCACCCAGGGTATTTTGTGTTTGAAGCTATGTAAAGGGACATAATGTATGGATCGGCTATCTCATTTTGCGTCCAAGTTTGTAAGCCCGTGGGGCATTTTATACTTTTGAGTCAAGCAATGTAAAAAGATGTTCATTATAAATAAAAGAGAAACTTTTCTATGCCTCAACCTTGTGTCATCTTATTTGTCTACTCTGTTGCATTGATCTAAAGAATACCCTTATGCCTAAGGCCTGGTGCACGCGCGCCCTACGCGTGCACGGCATCACGCCTGGGGGACGATTATCGGTTAGGCAAAATCGGGGCGTGACACGCCGTGTTTCCTCTCATGTCGCATGGCGCATTGCCACACGGACTAGGCTATTCAATATTTGCATGAAACTGATCCTAAGGCAACTAGAAAGACAACTTAATAGTTGTGCACGGAACCTGTGTTACGTATTTGGATTTGTCGAGCGGGCGAGTAGCTTTTCCTCCAGTGCATTCAATGTACTGATAATCCACCAGTTTGTATGCAGGGTGCGGGAGAACCTCGTTCGGTGCGGATGCCTCCTTCATGCGTGCTAAGGTGTAGACATCACTCCGAAGCATCGGTGCGTCCGAAACTGAAGCACATATACAAGACATAATGTTGTGAACATCGCCTGAACATCGCCTGAACTCGCCTGATCATCGCCTGTACAATCATTCCACAATTGTAGCTACTTGGCACGCTTTTACTGTTTCAGAGAGAGAGAGGCTTGAGCGACTTGTAATCTCGGCTATACGCCACCTGTAACACTTATTCATATCAATAAAAGAGTTGCTTTACTTTAACTTGTGTTTCAATGCTTCCGCTATATTGTCGACTCAGTGAACCTGTTACCGATCGCCTATGCGTTCATGACTCTGCTACACTCGGACAATCTGTGCGACTCTGTGGCTTAGAACTCTTACCGCCAGCCAATGGACCACGGCCTTGCACGGGCGTGGCTCACGCTCGTGCGGCATCACGCCCGGATGGGTCAAGCGATCGTTCTGCGGGAGCGCTGGCGAGGGTGATTTCCGTCTAGCGGGAACGGTCGATTTGTCTGGGGAGATCGGGGCATGACATAGGAGACATCTTAGTGTACTCGAAGAATAAGGATGAACACGCAGGACACCTGCGGATGGTGCTTCAAACTCTTCAAGATAATAAGTTGTACGCAAAGCTGAGCAAGTGCGAGTTCTGGTTGGACATCATATCTTTCCTCGGGCACATCATTTTTGCGAAGGGCATCTCAGTCGACCCAAGCCATTGTGAACTGGAAGAGACCTGACTCGGCCAGCGACATTCGGAGCTTCCTTGGTCTAGCAGGCTACTACAGGAGATTCATAAAAGATTTTTCAAGGATCGCTTTGCCTTTGACTCATCTCACTCAGAAAGGAGTAACGTTTGCATGGTCGGACGATTGTGAAGCTTTATTTATGGAATTAAAGCAATGACTCATCCCAGCATCAATTCTTACTCTTTCGGACGGACCTGATAATTTTAAGATCTATAGCGATACTTCAGGGAAGGGTTTAGGATATGTCCTTATGTAGAGGGACAAGGTTATATCCTTTGCGTCGAGGCAGTTAAAGCCTCACAAAAGGAACTATCCAACGCACGATCTGTAACTTGCAGCGGTGGTGTTCGCGTTGAAGTTATGGCAACATTACCTCTATGGCATGCTGTATAAAATCTTCACGAATCACAAAAGCCTTAAGTACTTTTACACTCAAAAGGATTTGAATTTACAACAATGACGTTGGCTTGAACTTCTTAGCACTTTGACTTGATGATCAGATATACACCGGGCAATGGCGATGTTGTAGCTAATGCACTGAGTCGAGTATTTGTTGGGAGCTTAGCTATCAATGACAGGCTGCGAAGGGATCTCGAAAGTTTAGGTATTACACTCCGAATCAGATACAAAAAGGGAGCGCAGGTGGCTCAGTTGCGCCTCGAACCGGACTTATTGGAGAAAGTTAAGTCCGCTCAGAAGGATGACCTGTTCCTAGAGAAAATACATAATCTTATCTCAGCAGAAAAGGCGATCGACTTTATGGTGAGCTCATATGGAATGATGCGGGTGAAGAAAAGATTGTATGTTCCTAATGATGCAAACCTCAGAAAAGAGATACTCACTGAAGCTCACTATGCGAGTTATACTTCACATCCAGGAAGCACGAAGATGTATTGAGACCTCCGTATGATATTTTGTCTGCACGGCATAAAAAAGGCTGTGGCATTGTTCATGTCGCAATGCATGTCTTGTCAGAGAGTAAAGGCCGAGCACCAAAATCTGGGTGGAGAGATGTAGAACCTTGCTATACCGGAGTGAAAATGAGAACACATAACGATGGATTTTATCGTTGGTTTTCCAAAGACGCAATAGGAAAATGATGCCATCTGGGTCATCGTCGATAGACTCACCAAGTCAACTCACTTTATGACTATCAAAGTTACTTGGAGTGTCGACCGTCTAGCATATATCTACCTCAATGAGATCGTTCGACTCCACGGTGTGCCCGTATCCATTGTCTCCGATCGAGATGGATGATTCTTATCACGCTTTTGGGAGAGCCTTCAGTCATCAATGGGGACGAAGTTGAATTTCAGCTTTGCCTACCATCCTCAGACAGACGTCCAGACAGAGCGGGTAAACCAAATCCTCGAAGACATGCTACGGCTCTGCGCCTTGGACTTGAAGTTAAGTTAGGACATGCATCTACCGTTAGCCGAATTTGCATACAATTATAGCTATCAATCCAGTATTCAAATGGAGTCGTATGAGACATTGTATGGGTGGAAGTGTTGATCCCATATCTGTTGGGATAAAGTTGGTGAACGAGAAATTCATGGCTCGGAGCTCGTAGAACAAACCGTCCAAAAGATCTGTTTGATCCGCGAACGGTTGAAGGTAGCACAAAGCCATCAAAAGAGTTACTCAAATGCGCATCGTTGACCTCTTGAGTTCCTAGAAGGTGATCGTGTATTTTTCAAAGTCTCGCCCATGAGAGGAGTTACTAGATTTGGAGCAAAAGGGAAGCTAAGCCAAAGATTCGTCGGCCTGTTCGAAATACTTAAGCGAGTCGCCCAAGTCACATATCAGATTGCCTTGCCATCATCACTATCTGAAGTACATGATATCTTTCATATTTTACAGCTTAGGAAGTACGTGTATGACCCGAATCATGTAGTGGATATTGATCAACTGGACTTGAAGGCGGACTTGACGTATGTTGAACACCCTGTGCGGATCTTGGATCACAAGGAGAAGCTGCTTAGAAGTCGTTTGGTTCCTCTTGTGCGCGTGCTTTGGAAAAATTATTCGGTCGAAGAATCGACCTGGGAGCTTGAGTCTGAGATGAAAGAAAAGTTTCCTTTATTGTTTCATAGTGGTAGGTTCTATTCCTAAGTTTCGAGGACGAAACTTCATATTAGTTGGTTAGGATATGGTGTCCCGTTCCCCCTTTACGGGGAGCGGCTAAGAATACTTTCGGTATCGTTAGATCAGGATAGATTGAATCACGATCTTTTTTTCGTTATGGATTTGCTTCTTTGGAATCAATTCCCATATTCAGTGGACCGTTCCCCAAGGATGGACTTAGCGGCAGAGTCAAGAGGGACCTCTCCGCTGCAAGTTTTCTTGCCTAGTTTTCTATGTCACCTTGTTGCTTTCGTGCTTATGAGTTGGTTTTCAGATTTGCATTTTCTTGAACAGTTTTGATAGATTTTATTGCTTTCATTCGTTGAACTGTATATCATTCCGAGCTTGAAAAGAGTAGAAGAGGTATTGATCATCTGTTCGTGGTAATGCAGGTGATCGTGTAGTAGACGTCGTACAAGCGGAGTCTTGAAGCACATTTTTCTTTTCTCTCTCCAACCAACTTGTGAGTGGCTATAATTAGATTTAGTTGACCCTCTTCTAAGTCTTCACATTTAAAAGCTTGCCTTCTTGATTGTTCCGATCAGACGATACCTTAATAACTAAAAGATGTCAAGATAAAATAGAATAGACTTGGATTACTTAATACTTGTCAATCAACCCGTGAACGGTTACCTTGCTGTATGTTAGTTCGCTAAGAATGTTCTTTCATCATGCATCAAATATAGTTAGAACAATATTCTTCTATTATTGTGTTGTGTAGACTATTTACTATGAGAAAAATGATGAGGAAGACTATGCTAGTCAGATCATGCCATGTTACTTATCTCGTGCTTGTGTTAACATGAATTGCCTCCATGATAGCCTAGTATAGACTTTGTTTGGTCACAAATAACTTGTGCCCAAGATTTTAGTTCCTGCGGACGGTCGCTGGGGCATTGACACCGATTTAATCTGGACGGAACTCCCTGATAGTCGCCTATTTCAGACAAAATAACCTGTAACGTCCTTGTTTCTTGCGTTGCATGTTATTTCATCTTTGTACTATAACTCATCCATCATGGCATCATGCTAGTGATCTCCTCGTATATTTAAACTGTACAAGCTAACTATGTCTTCGTGATCAAGGAAGGTAATGGTAAGTATTGTGCAAGTGGTTTAGACGGACAGGTAAAAGTCACCGAACGGTAGCATATTTATTTCAGTAAACTTTCATATCTAATGCTTGCTTGTAAAATGAACTAAGACAAGATAGAAAGACCACATAATAACTTGCATGCTTCATATAAACAATGTATTGATTGGTATAATTGGGTTAGCTCGCCTTCACTAGTGTATTTTGATGTACTGACCCTCGTTACAACAGGTTTTCCGCACCAAGGAGATCCTGCAAGAAGCTGATGCGTCTTTCCAATCCAGTCCACCTAACGGCATGCCCTGATCGTGCCTTCGAAGAAGCATTTTGAAGTTATAAGAGCTCGTGCACATAACTTATGCAGCTCCGTGGAAAGACGATAGCTTCGCCCGAAGGTGTTTATAGCTTTAAAGTTTTAGTAAAAGGATATAATGTACATGACGGTTATCTCATTTTGCGTCCACTTTTGTAAGCCCGTGCGATAATTATCCGACTCGTTCAAGAGTTTGTATAAAGATGTTCATTATCAATAAAGAGAACTTTTCCATGTTTTAATATTTTATTCAATTATTTGCGTACTCTGAATATGTACTCGTTATATAAAATACCTTGGCCTTGTGCGTTGCGCAACCTAGGCATGCACGTCGTCACGCCCGGGGGAGGAGTATCGATTCTATGAAATCGGGCCGTGACATGCTGCTTTTCCAAGAATTTTCATCCAAAGTATCGATGTTTAATAGATATCTGACATGAATCGAAGTTCCGGACTTGTCCGGAATGCCGACAGCTCCTAAGACGAAAAGCATGTTTGCAAGAGCCGCCCTATCAACAGTTTCTCCTTCGGCCTCCTTGTCTTTGAATGTCTCCTCCAAATATTTCAAAGGAAGACCATATGACTTCTTGTTCTAAAACTACTGTGGTGCCCCGTTCCCCCTATTCGGGGAGCGCGGCTAAGAAATACAAGACGGTATCGTTCGATCGGGATAGATTGAATCAAGAACTCATCCTCGTTATGGATTTGTCTCTTCGGAATCGATTCCCATATTCAGTGGACCGTGCCCCGAGGATCGACTTAGCGGCAGAGTCAGGAGGGACCTCTTCGTTGCATTCTTTGTTGCCTAGTTTTCGCTGTCGCTTGTTGCTTTCGTGCTTTGAGTTGGTTTTCGGATTTGCTTGGGTTTTCTTGAACGGTTTCGATGGACTTCATTGCTTTTGTTCTTAGGACTGCACTTCAATTCCGATAACGGAAAGAGAGGAAGAAGTACTGATCAGTTGTTCGTGTCAATACAGGTGATCCAGCAGTAGGCGTCGCTCGAGCGGACTCCTAAAACACTTCTTTCCTTTTTCCTTCCAACTACTAAAGTGAGTGGCTACCAACCCGATTAGTTGTCACGCCCCGATCTCCCGCAGGCAATCGGCCGTTCCCGCTAGCATAAACATTCCAGATTTTATGTGTGCTGGCTAAGCAAAGACAAGTTCACCGTAGCCACCCACCTTAGCGATGATTCGCCTCGGTAGAGCGATACGTCTGAGCGAGCCTCTGAAAGTCCAAGCCGGATTCCTGTAGGGACAAGTCTGGATATCCTTTGCTTTTTGATAGAGGCAAAGCGGGTCGGGACAGTTGCACGATTGCCGATTGAGACGGCAGTCCGCTTGAGCGGAACGGGGTGTTACATTAGCTAGCCCTTCTTGCTAGTCTTCACATCTAAATCTTGTGTTCGTGCTTGCCCCGATCAAACGATACCAAGTAAATAACTAAAAGATATCAAGATAATAAGGGAATAGACTTGGGTCAACTTGCTTGTCAATGAAACTTGTGAACGGTTACTTACTTACATGCTTGCTCGTTTGAATTGTTCATTATATGCATAATTACAAGTTAGAATACATATTTCTTCTTAAATTTGTGCTATGTAAAGAACTCTTCTCAAATGCCATAAACTGAACAGATAGGCTATGCAAAAGTAAATCTTGCCCTGTACTGCCCTGCTCCTGATATGCCCTGATTTGCCTCGATTGCTAACTTAGTGTACTGCGTTGATCACGGACAACTTGTGCACAAGGTCTTGTTCCTGCGGACGGTCGCTGGGGCACCGGCACCGATCCGATCCAGACGGAACTCATGATAGTCGCCTGCTATAGGACGAAATACCTTGGGATGCCCTGATCTATGCGTCGCACGGCACTCCGTACTGAGACTAGCCCGTCCATTATGGCAACGTGCCAGTGATCCCCCTTGTATATTTAAACCTGTCACTACTAACTTGTGTCTTCTTGGCAGGGAAGGCAAGGTAAGTATTATGCAGGTGGTTCAGACGGGCAGGTAAATGTCACCGAACGGTAACAGGTTATTTCAGTGATTCCTATATCTATTTCTTGTTGTAAAATGAACTAAGGCAAGATAGAAATCCACAAAATATGCATGCTTCATTAAAACAACGTGTTGATTGGTATAGTTGGGTTAGCTTGCCTTCACTAGTACGTTTCGATGTACTGACCCTCGTTGAAATGGGTTCCCCGCGTTAAGGAGAGCCGAGCGAGGAGCAGGAGACAAAACCCCAATCCAGTCCAAGCTGTAGGCACGCCTTGACCGTGCCAACCTTTTGAAGAAGCATTTTGAAGAAGCTAGCCACCAAGTAAACATGCAACTTCGTGGCAAGGCAGTCGTTCCGACACAAGGTCTTATATTTTGAGTTTAGTAAGGATGTAATGTACAGGACTGCTATCTTATTTTGTGTCAACACTTTTGTAAGCCCATAGAGGCAATCCTTATGACTCAGTTCAAGGAGTTTGTAATAGATGTTCATATTATCAATAAAAGAGAACTTTTCCATGTTTCAATATGTGTTTCAATTATCTGCGTACTCCGAATATGTGCTCGCTATGCAAAACAAAATACTTAGCCTTGTGCGGTGCGCAACCTAGGCCCGCACGACGGTCACGCCCGGGGGACGACTATCGATTCTACGGGATCGGGGCGTGACATGTTGGTATCAGAGCACAGCTTCAAAGTTCCTTTGACTCTTAAACTTGAAAAGTTCCTTTAACGATAAATCCCTGTGCGAACTCCTGAACTCGTTAAGGCCAAAATGAGATACGTTCGTGCAATAAGTCCATAATACCTTATGATCCTGATGTAATTTTCCTTCCTTACAAGGAACGACGCAAGCACAACCATCAGCGCTAGCGCCAGGCGAGACAAGGACTCAGGAGAGCAGTTCCGAAACTTCAAGAAGCTCTCGGAGCCAACAGGGCATGTCTCGATCAGAGTCGCTTCAGCAGGTGATGCAAATGTTAACGGAGCAACGACAGAGGGATAATGCCCGCCAAGCCAAGTTCGAGAGCAATCTTGAGGCCCGACTCTCAGTCCAACAAAAGCAGGTAGATACCCTGCAGCAGCTTGTTCAGACCCTGGCCTCCAACCATTCTGCCGTAACAACCGCTACACCAGTGGAGCAGCCAGCGCTTGAAGTCGAGACACCGCTAGCGCCAAGGACGAGGGAAGTGACTGCCTTCTCCTTTGGCAACTTCAAGAAGGTCTGCAACACGCCATTTAACGGGACTGAGGACCCGATCGTGGCCCTAGATTGGCTCGCCGAGCTTGAAGATCATTTTTCTCTCCTAGAAGTGTCGGAAGACAAGCGCGTCACCTGTGCCCAACTATTGCTTCGCCTCAACGCGCACGACTGGTGGGACGTGCATCGACGATCTCTTCAACTCCATGGAGAGGAGGCGATCGCGTGGACGACTTTTTGTGCCACGTTTAAGGAGTTTATACCCCCACCTCAACGCCGCCAACGGGAAAACGATTTCGTTCAACTCCGGCAGGGCAGCATGACGGTGAAGCAATACTCGGCAGAATTCAACAAACTGGCCAAATTTGCTATCGCTTATCTACCGGATGTAGCGAGTCATGCCAGACGATTCGAGGGAGGGCTACATCCTGGCATCCACGGGCATGTAGTCGTTCCGCAGTATCAGACGATGAGAGAAGTCTTAAACCATGCCCTCTCTCTGGAACCGCAGTATCCTCATGTTGCTGCCGGCGCTGTGCAAACTTCCAATCACAAACGCCAAGGCAACGATAGAGGAAACAACGCTGCAAAGCGTAAAATAACGACGGTAAACAGCGTAGAGACACCAACAAGACCTGCAACTTTTACAGGAAGCCAGGGCATATCGAAAAAGATTGTCGCCGCAAGCTTGGGACTTGCCTCCGTTGCGGTGATCCAACCCACCAGATTAGCAGCTGTCCGCTTCTTCTACCTCAACAACAACAGAATCAGACTCCGGCTCCTCAGACAAATCAAGCGGCGCCTCAGCAAGGGCGTAATCAAGCTCAGGGCCGGGTCTACACCATGACACGGGAAGAAGCTCTAGCTTCGGATACCGTCGTGTCAGGTACCTTACTTTTCAATAATATACCTGCTCGCGTTCTATTTGACTCAGGTGCAACCCATAGCTTTATTTCTACAAACTTCGCCACGGAGAACAATGTGAAAATGACTCCGTTGCATTTAGATTTAAGCGTTAGCACCCCATTCGGTACAAAAATATCTGTCTGTTCAGCATGCCTAGGCGGTTATATCTGTATTGGAGAAAAGAAGCTGTCGCTCGATGTCTTAGTTTTAGATGTTAGGGACTATGATATCATTTTGGGAATGGACTGGCTCGGCGCATGCGCGGCAACTATTGAGTGTGCAGAGAAGCGAGTCATTTTCCGTCTGCCCGGAGAAGCCGTGTTCTGTTACACCAGTAGTCCAGCGAACGATGCGACCAGGGCCTGCATGGTGATTTCGGCAAAATCTGCTTGGCGAATGCTCTACACAGGCTGCGAGGGATTTCTAGCGTCAGTTCGGGACACACGGCAGGACTATGCAAACGTCGAGTCTACTTCAGTTGAGGCGGAATTCCCCGATGTGTTTCCGAGCGAACTACCCGGCATGCCGCCAGACCGAGAGATTGAATTCACTATTGACACATTTCCAAATACACAGCCTATCTCAAAACCTCCGTACAGGATGGCCCCTACAGAGCTGAATGAATTGAAATGCCAACTACAAGAATTACTTGATCGCGGGTTCATCCGTCCGAGCGTGTCTCCTTGGGGCGCTCCTATGCTCTTTGTAAAGAAGAAGGACGGAACGCTACGCCTCTGCATTGACTATAGAGAATTGAACAAAGTCACAATCAGAAACAAATATCCTCTGCCACGGATAGACAACTTGTTTGATCAGTTACAAGGGGCAACCATGTTTTCTAAGATCGATCTTCGCTCGGGTCACCACCAGCTGAAGATTAAGCCAAAAGACGTGCCCAAGACTGCTTTCCGAACCCGCTACGGCCATTACGAGTTTTCAGTGATGCCGTTTGGACTGATGAATGCGCCTGCTGCATTCATGGATATGATGAACCGTGTATTTAGGCCCTTCATCGATAAATTTGTGGTAGTGTTTATCGATGACATCTTAATGTACTCGAAGACTAGGGATGAGCACGCAGGACACCTGCGGATGGTGCTGCAAACCCTTCGAGACCACAAGTTGTGTGCCAAATTAAGCAAATCAGAATTTTGGCTAAGCAGTATCTCGTTTTTGGGGAATATCATCTCCTCGGAAGGCATCTCAGTTGATCCGAAGAAAGTAGAAGCCATCACGCAGTGGAAACATCCGGAGTCAGCTAGCGACATCCGAAGTTTCCTTGGTCTGGCAGGGTACTACCGGAGATTTATACAAAATTTCGCTAGAATTGCTTCGGCCTTGACTCAACTCACACGGAAGGGTACAAAGTTTTCTTGGACGGACGACTGTGAAGCTTCGTTTACGGAGTTAAAGCAGCGTCTTGTCTCTGCCCCAATTCTCACTCTGCCGAACGGACCCGATAATTTTAAGATATATAGTGATGCCTCAGGAAAGGGTCTGGGATGTGTTCTGATGCAACGAGACAAAGTGATAGCCTATGCGTCTAGGCAGCTAAAGCCTCACGAGCAGAACTACCCAACGCATGATCTCGAACTTGCCGCGATAGTGTTTGCATTGAAGCTGTGGCGTCACTATCTTTATGGTGTACCGTATAAAATCTATACGGACCATAAAAGCTTGAAATACTTGTACACTCAAAAGGATTTGAATCTTTGGCAGCGGCGATGGCTTGAAATCCTAAGTGACTTCGATCTCACGATCAGATACACGCCTGGAAAGGGAAACGTAGTAGCTGACGCGTTGAGTCGAGTGTTTGTAGGGAGTTTGGTTATTGATGATAGGCTGCGCCGAGATCTTGAATCACTGGGTATTATACTGAAAATAAGATATAAGAAGTAGGCGCAAGTAGCTCAACTGCGCCTCAAACCCGACTTGTTACACAGTGAAGGCCGCTCAGAAGGACGACCCGTTCCTGCAGAAGATTCATGCCCTTATCTTGGCAGGGAAGACGTCCGACTTTGCGGTAAGCATGGATGGGATGCTTCGAGTAAAGGGAAGACTGTGCGTTCCGAATGACGCGGCCCTCAGACAAGAGATACTCACGGAAGCTCACTATGCTAGTTATACTTCTCATCCGGGTAGCACTAAGATGTATCGGGATTTTCGCACGACGTTTTGGTGGCACGGCTTGAAACGGGATGTGGCGCAGTTTGTGTCACATTGCATGGCTTGTCAACGAGTGAAGGCCGAACACCAGAAACCAGGCGGAGAGCTTCAGAGCTTTGCTATTCTGGAGTGGAAATGGGATGATATAACGATGGATTTTATTGTTGGCCTGCCGAGGACGCAACGGGGACATGATGTAGTCTGGGTTATCGTCGATCGACTCACCAAGTCAGCTCACTTTCGGCCTATCAAATCTACTTGGAGTGCCGACCGCCTGGCTCAGATATATCTCAACGAAATCATTCGACTCCATGGCGTGCCCGTATCTATAGTCTCCGATAGAGATGGTCGATTTATATCACGTTTCTGGGGAAGCCTGCAGTCAGCAATGGGGACGAAGTTGAAGTTTAGCTCCGCCTACCATCCACAGATCGACGGCCAAACTGAACGTGTCAACCAGATCCTCGAAGACATGCTGCGACTCTACGCCTTGGACACGAAGACTTGTTGGGACCTTCATCTACCCTTAGCCGAATTTGCTTACAACAATAGTTATCAATCAAGCATTCAAATGGCGCCGTATGAGGCGCTATACGGGCGGAAGTGTCGATCTCCGATCTGCTAGGACAAAGTTGGTGAACGGCAAGTACTTGGCCCTGAGCTCGTGGAGCAGACCGTCCAGAAAGTTCGGCTGATTCGGGACAGATTAAAGATAGCTCAAAGTCGTCAAAAGAGCTATCGGATGTTCATCGGAGACCGCTAGAGTTTCAAGTAGGCGACCGGGTATTCCTCAAGGTCTCGCCCATGCGAGGGGTCAGCAGGTTCGGAGCGAAGGGAAAGCTAAGTCCACGATTTGTCGGCCCGTTCAAAATACTAAAGCGGGTTGCCTCAGTTGCCTATCAGATTGCCCTACCACCATCCCTATCTGACGTACATGATATATTCCATGTTTCTCAACTTAGAAAATATGTGTACGATCCAAGCCACATGGTAGACCTGGGACAACTGAACCTTCAGCCCGACTTATCGTATGTAGAACAACCGGTACAAATTTTGGATAGAAAAGAAAAGCTGCTTCGGACCCGTTCGGTTCCTCTAGTGCGCGTGCTTTGGCGGAATCACTCTGTCGAAGAATCTACTTGGGAGCTCGAATCAGATATGAGGAAAAGGTTCTCCTCATTATTTCCTAGTGGTAGGTTCTATTCCTTAAGTTTTGGGATGAAACTTCCAATTAGTTGGGTAAGATGTGGTGCCCCATTCCCCCTATTCGGGGAGCGCGACTAAGAAATACAAGACGGTATCATTCGATCGGGATAGATTGAATCAAGAACTCATCCTCGTTATGGATTTGTCTCTTCGGAATTGATTCCCATATTCAGTGGACCGTGCCCCGAGGATCGGCTTAGCGGCAGAGTCAGGAGGGACCTCTTCGTTGTATTCTTTGTTGCCTAGTTTTCGATGTCGCTTGTTGCTTTCGTGCTTTGAGTTGGTTTTCGGATTTGCTTGGGTTTTCTTGAACGGTTTCGATGGACTTCATTGCTTTCATTCTTAGGACTGCACTTTAATTCCGATAACAGAAAGAGAGGAAGAAGTACTGATCAGCTGTTCGTGTCAATACAGGTGATCCAGCAGTAGGCGTCGCTCGAGCGGACTCCTAAAGCACTTCTTTCCTTTTTTCTTCCAACTACTAAAGTGAGTGGCTACCAACCCGATTAGCTAGCCCTTCTTGCTAGTCTTTACATCTAAATCTTGTGTTCGTGCTTGCCCCGATCAAACGATACTAAGTAAATAACTAAAAGATATCAAGATAATAAGGGAATAGACTTGGGTCAACTTGCTTGTCAATGAAACTTGTGAACGGTTACTTACTTACATGCTTGCTCGTTTGAATTGTTCATTATATGCATAATTATAAGTTAGAATACATATTTCTTCTTAAATTTGTGCTATGTAAAGAACTCTTCTCAAATGCCATAAACTGAACAGATAGACTATGTAAAAGTAAATCTTGCCCTGTACTGCCCTGCTCCTGATATGCCCTGATTTGCCTTGATTGCTAACTTAGTGTACTGCGTTGATCACGGACAACTTGTGCACAAGGTCTTGTTCCTGCGGACGGTCGCTAGGGCACCGGTACCGATCCGATCCGGACGGAACTCATGATAGTCGCCTGCTATAGGACGGAATGCCTTGGGACACCCTGATCTATGCGTCGCACGGCACTCCGTACTGAGACTAGCCCGTCCATTATGGCAACGTGCCAGTGATCCCCCTTGTATATTTAAACCTGTTGCTACTAACTTGTGTCTTCTTGGCAGGGAAGGCAAGGTAAGTATTATGCAGGTGGTTCAGACGGGCAGGTAAATGTCACCGAACGGTGGCAGGTTATTTCAGTGATTCCTATATCTATTTCTTGTTGTAAAATGAACTAAGGCAAGATAGAAACCCACAAAATATGCATGCTTCATTAAAACAACGTGTTGATTGGTATAGTTGGGTTAGCTTGCCTTCACCAGTACGTTTCGATGTACTGACCCTCGTTGAAACAGGTTCCCCGCGTTAAGGAGAGCCGAGCGAGGAGCAGGAGACAAACCCCCAATCCAGTCCAAGCTGTAGGCACGCCTCGACCGTGCCAACCTTTTGAAGAAGCATTTTGAAGAAGCTAGCCACCAAGTAAACATGCAACTTCGTGGCAAGGCAGTCGTTCCGACATAAGGTCTTATATTTTGAGTTTAGTAAGGATGTAATGTACAGGACTGCTATCTCATTTTGTGTCAACACTTTTGTAAGCCCATAGAGGCAATCCTTATGACTCAGTTCAAGGAGTTTGTAATAGATGTTCATATTATCAATAAAAGAGAACTTTTCCATGTTTCAATATGTGTTTCAATTATCTGCGTACTCCGAATATGTGCTCGCTATGCAAAACAAAATACTTAGCCTTGTGCGGTGCGCAACCTAGGCCCGCACGGCGGTCACGCCCGGGGGACGACTATCGATTCCACGGGACCGGGGCGTGACAACTACTATCTTCAACTCCAAGAGAATCTGATACATTATCGATGACGTGTTCGTGCCACGATAAGTCCTTCTCAATAAATATATCATTCATCATGACTTGACCTTGGACATTGAGGTCCAATATGTGATGCGCGTCGTCCAAAGTAATCGTCATCTCCCCCGTTTGGAGATAAAAAATATTGGTCTCTGGATGCCAGCGCTCTACGAATGCTGATATAAGCGTAGTGTCCACCGTATGGTACGCGTACTTGCCCAAATTATGCAAACCGGTATGAATAATTTTGTTCCTGATGGCTTCCCCCAATCTATCAAACTGCCAGCTACTGCACTTCTTCCCGTGGTTCACGACCGTCGTGAACAAACGATAGGTCCTCTGAAAATTTAATAATCAAAGAAAATTGTAGCGCCCCGTTCCTCCTATTCGAGGAGCGCGGCTAAGAAACACAAGACGGTATCGTTCGATCGGGATAGATTAAATTAAGAACTCGTCCTCGTTATGGATTTGTTTCTTCGAAATCGATTCCCATATTCAGTGGACTGCGCCCCAAGGATCGGCTTAGCGGCAGAGTCAGGAGGGACCTCTCCGCTGCTATCTTTTATTGTCTCGGTTTTCGATGTCGCTTGTTGCTTTCGTGCTTTGAGATGGTTTTGGGATTTGCTTGTTTTCCTTGAACAGTTTCGATGGTTTTCATTATTTTCGTTCATTGAACTGCACTTCAATTCCGAGATTGGAAAGAGAGGGAGAAGTATTAATCGAGCTGTTCGTGTGCAGGTGAACGAGCAGTAGGCGGCTTGCAAGCGGAGTCGTGAAGCGCCTCTTTCCTTCTTCTTTCCAACTTCTAAGTGAGTGGCTACCAACCCGATTAGCTAGCCTTGCTTCCAAGCTTCACTCCTTTGTCCCGATCAAACGATACCAAGTAATAATAAAACATACCAAGATAAAAAGGGAATAGACTTGGTTTGTATTGCTTGTCATTCAACTTAGAAACGATTACTTACACTGCATGCTTATTCGTTTGGAATGTTCAACATATGTTTCAATTTTAGTTAGAATACATGTTTCTTCTATAAATTATGCTATGCATATGGAACACACTTTAATTTGGCATAGATTGATCAGTAAGACTATGCAAAACCGTTTGGCTATGGAGCTTGCTCCTATTCGTTCAAAATTTGTTTGTAATTCGTGTGAAATAATTCGAACTAAATGTGCTTGATCACGGACAACTTGTGCACAAGGTATTTTGGCTTCCGCGGACGGCCGCCAGGGCACTGGGGCCGATCTGATCCGGGCGGAAGAGTTCGTATAGTCGTTTGTCATGGACGGGATGCTATATAGCGGGGCTCGCCACCTGCGTTGCATAACATTCTTGTCCCGAGACTATAAACCGTCCCTTTATGGCATTAAGCCAGTGATCCTTGTGTATATTTAAACCTGTTGCATACTAACTTGTATCTTCGTTTCAGGGAAGGCATGGTAAGTATTGTGCAGGTAATTCAAACGGGCAGGTAAAATCCACCGAACGGTGGCACGTTCATTTTCAGTAAATTCTATATGCTGCTTACTTGTAAATGAACTAAGGCAAGAATAGAAACCCACAAATATGCATGCTTCATTTAAAACAACGTGTTGATTGGTATAGTTCGGCTAGCTCGCCTTCACCATCATGTTTCGATATACTGACCCTCGTTGAAACAGGTTCTCCGCACTAATGCGAACCGAGCGAGGAGCCAAAGTCGTCTTTCCGATCCAGTCCAGCTGTTAGTGCACCTTCACCGCGCCCTTGAAGCATTTTGGAGCCAGAAGCTTGCAACTCTTTATACACAAATGCAACTTCGTGGCAAAGCCGTCCTCCAGCCTGGAGGTCTTTATCATTTTGAGTTTATAAAGGGATATAATGTACAGGACTGCTATCTTATTTTGAGTCATCTCTTTTGTAAGCCGTTCGGCATATTAGCTAACTCGTTCAAGAGTTTGTAATAGATGTTCATTATCAATAAAGAGAACTTTTCCATGTTTCAAATCTGTGTTTCAATTTATCTGCGTACTCTGAATATGTGCTTGCTATGCAAATCATTAAAGCCTTGTGCGGGCGCAACCCCAGGCCCGCACGACGGCCACGATTCAGGGGACGCCTCAATTGATTCTACGGAATTGGGTTGTGACAAAAATTAGCTTCTTGAAAAATATAGTAATCTAAATCAAAACTTCATTTTTTATAACGTAGTGTACATACCGTCTCTTTCTATATTTTAAATGCAATATGGTTGTCGAATGACAACAACATAGAGCAACATTTTAGACGAGTCAAAATTGGACTAGTCGGTTGCCGAGAAGGTCCTGAACCATCATCTGGCCGGGTTCGGGTAGTAGGCACGTCTTCCTTGGATGAGGAAGCAGACAGAGGAGTAGTTAGAGCCACGTATTCCTCGGAAGAGGAAGAAGACGGAAGAGTAGGAGGAGCCGGTTTCTTCGAACGAGACTTGCGCGATGGTGTAGTGACTTGTCTATGCCGCTGGGGTTCGGCGATACCGAGTGGCTCTCAACCACACGGTCCACATCGCGTTCCTTGCGCGACGATGCTGTTGGTCGTTTTCTTTTCACAACTACCGATTTACTGAAAAAGAAAAAATAATTTCAAATAAACAAATAAACAACTCGGACTGTAAGAAAATTCTATATTCCAATTTATATGCAGGAATATAGAAAATCCTACAGTCCATATATAATACATGACTGTAGACTTTCCTACAGTCCTATATATACAATAGGACTGTAGTATTACTTACAGTCCTATATATACTATAGGACTGTAGAATTTTTCTACAGTCCTGTAGGCAAATAGTCCGACTGTGGACGCTGTTCGGTTTTTTGAAACCATAATCCTAATTTTTAGATTTCATCATTTCGTTTATCAACTCTAAATTAGTTCTAAACAAATTTATCTTACTATTTTAGGCATTAGTAAGGATTCATGAAAATAAAATCAAATTTACACATAAATAAAATCAAAATCCTAATGGAGGAAGAATATTGGATACATACATAAATTTTGAAGAAGGTTTGGGTGCCATTGTTTGGAATCAAAATTCTAATAAAATTTGAATAAGAAAAGAGAGAAAGATGCTTAGGAATTTGGAGAGAGGTAATAGAAATTTAGAAGGAGGGTTTTGGAAATATTTGTGGTACAATGGACCGTTCTAAAAAAAAAAAAAAAAAAAAACCGTAGTGTTTGCCTTATTTTAGGGTTTATTATCTAGGGGATGGAATCGATGACTTTCGGCTCTACTTAGTACATATACATAACTCGCTCTTGAGAGCAGCTCGCGCAGCACTAGCGAACGAAGAATAGAAAAGAGAGAAAGAGAAGATGCCCCCAAAGGCTGCGAAGTCGAAAGAAGCCTCACCGGAGCGTCCCATTCTCGGGCGATTCTCTTCCCATCTCAAGATCGGAATAGTATGCCTCTTCTTTTTCTTCTTCTTAGACCCATCTCCTCCTTCTCCTCCTCCTCCTCCTCCTCCTCCTCCTCAATCTTCTGTTTGCTATTTTGTAGGTTGGGTTACCGAATGTGGGCAAGTCCACCCTCTTCAACACTCTTACCAAGTTGTCAATCCCCGCCGAGAACTTCCCCTTCTGCACCATAGAACCCAACGAGGCTCGTATTAACGTCCCAGATGAGCGCTTTGATTGGCTTTGTCAACTGTTCAAGCCTAAGAGCGAGGTGTCAGCTTTCTTGGAAATCCATGACATAGCTGGACTTGTAAAGGGAGCCCATCAGGGGCAGGGTTTGGGGAACAACTTCCTCTCCAACATTCGTGCTGTTGATGGAATCTTTCATGTATTAAGTAAGTTACTCATAATCCCCCCATCCCCCTTCCTTCTTCTACTTTACATAATTTGAGTTTTAATAATCATTCTCTTTATGTTAATGTTGGTTGTATCTCAACTATATATTTTTTTATGTTCTGCCAGGAGCATTTGAAGACCCAGATATCATCCATGTTGATGACTCTGTGGATCCTGTTAGGGATTTGGAGGTCATAACCGAGGAACTTCGACTGAAGGTAGTATTAGTTTCATGGAACAGATTTCTGAAGTTGCAATTGTTAATGCTTGTGCATTTGCACAAATATTTATTTAACTTCCATTATTGTTGTTGTTGTTGCTCTGGTTGCTTCGATTATGGTCTTTGAAGTAGCTGCAACTGTTATTTAGCTTCATTATACATTTGCTTGCACAACTATTATTTTAACTTCGTCGTCACTGTGGTTGTTTCTGCTGATTGGCTTGTTCCCCTGATTAAGTAGGTATGATTCCATGAAAGTTGACCAAATATTTGTTTCGAACTTAATGTATCCTTACTAAGTTATCTACTGTACCTGTGATATTATTGTGATGAGCAGAAGGTAAAGGTTTCAACTGGTTAATTAATTAGTCATTGATGAGAGAGCTAGTGAAGATTACACTACTTATTTTTTAAGGATCTGACCAGATTTATAGTTCTACTTGAAGATTAAATAGGAGAAATGAACAGCTGGTGTTTAGCAATTTCTTCAATATTCTTTTGGTGCCTGGGAGTAGTAACATACTACGTTCATTCCAATATTATTTGTTGAATCTTGGTGTCTATAAGCTATAAATTTTACATTTGATGTGTTTGCAGTTTGATGTATGTTCGTAATTATATCACCTATGTCTGATTGGATTATTTGGTGCTCCTGCCATACAAAGTAAAGTAAAACATTCTTCAATGTTGGTTTCTTGTAGGATGTAGAATTTATGGATAGGAAGCTGGAAGATCTCGAGAAGAGTATGAAAAGGAGCAACGACAAGCAACTTAAAATAGAGCATGAATGCTGTCAAAAGGTTTGTATTTTAACTATTTATCTGTTGCCTTCTGTTTATTAGAAAAAAAAACTTGTTTATTCTTTCATTCTGTTCCATATGATATTTCTTTAAAGTATTATTTTCTCTGGGATTTTGTATATTCTGATGTTTATAATAGTTGTCATTGAGCCAACTTACTATCTACTTTGTTGATAGATGCTCACAAGTCGTGTAAGTTGGTTAGACTTTATGAAGTTGAGCATGCAATGATTCTAAAAAAAATAAACTTCAATGCAGGTAAACTTATCCGTTAATAATTGTGTTTTGGTTGGGTTATATTGTTGTAGCGTTCTTGAGGATCTAAAATGACAATACTATGAGCCTTATAGAGTTACAAACATTCATGTCCAAACTTGAGAAGTGAAAGCTTAGTGAAATATGTTTTGATCCATTTGAATTGTCAATTGAAGTCCAGGACCCCTTTTTTGTTCCAGCAGTCACTTGTCTAGCCACCATAGCATTTTACTTCTTTTTAAGTTCATGTAGCTCATACTTCCTTGAATCTTGTCAAAATATGGAGCCCAACTTGGATAATATGACCACCGACATTGTCCAAGAAGGCTGTTTGAGCAACCAGGCACTTTTATTTATAACAATCCACCTGAGATTTAGTGCAAATAGCTTCCCTAATGCCTAGGAGGCACCTAACTTCAAAATTGGTGCTGTATAGTATTGTGTTTTTATTGTCATCAATGTCATGGTGGCACGGTGCAGACACAACAAAATACAATAGGATAAGCCTATACCGTTTTGTATCGATGCATTATAGACAACACAGTGATCAGTACCGTGTCCATATCGCGTTCGTATCCATGCATTATAGCCAACACAGTGAAAGCATTTGCAAAGAAGTTCATATTATTCTATGTATCATTTCTTATTTTAGTTATTTAGGGTCTTTGAAAGGACACTACACCTTTGTGTTATATACTATGATAATTGGACACACCCGGTTGTTTCACTTGGATGAAGAACAAGGGGTGTCTGACACGGAAACACTCCAAAACATAGATATGAGAACACGGCTGAATAGGTTTATATTTGTAATTATACATATTTTTAAGATGCACACATTCGTTTGAGTTTGTATTTGGAGTTTAATTTGAGTAAAAAAGATGGGCAATATATTAAAATATTATGGCCTTTGTTAAATAGGGATGAAATACTCTTCATCTTATGGATACTTATGATTCATAGAAGTAGACAAGTGTGTATTTGACTATTTGTCTAAATACTGGCAGATGGACATGACAAATTTTAGCAGGGGGTAGTGTCTGGCATATCATAGCTTATATATATCATATTGTGCCTATATACTCCTCAAGTTCAGTTTGTTATGGAGAAAAATAAACATTTTCTTCTTAACTAGTCTGTATTGTTCGAGTACATTGCCTTGCTATTACCTGGACTGAGATGTTATAATAGTGTGGAGTAAATGGTTGATAATTACATTGCTCATTCTGCAGGTTAAAGCATGGCTGCAGGATGGAAAAGATGTTCGTTTAGGAGACTGGAAAGCTGCCGACGTTGAGATCTTGAATACTTTCCAGTTGCTTACAGCCAAACCTGTTGTCTATTTGGTATTGAATTTTAGTACAAGTTTTATGTTTGACTTATCTTTTCTTGCTCTCAGTTCTGGCATCCATTTTGGCTTTTTCTTGGTAGTTTCAATGTTATAATCCTTTTGTCACTGACGAACAGACAATAATGTGGCACAGAGGCTTTGCTGTTGTGCTACTATGAACTGCGGGGAGTTCTCAATATCTGTCAGTCTGAATTATACTCTAGTACATGGTACTAGTATTGAGAGAGCCTGATGGTTATATTGACATTTCAGCCTCTAATTCAAATTCTGACATGCTTCAAGAGTTTGTCCACCATATGAATCTGAATTCCTCCCTTGACTTTAACTGGTTTTCAATATTTCTCACATACTGAATGCTGGCTTTGCCTTCAAATGTTTTAAAATTTAATTTTCAGAACCAATCTGTTCGTAATGTATTAAACATTTATGGATTAAACATTTAACACAATCAATGCTTGTGATCTTCTTTTCTATCTCCCCTTTATTTTTGTTTTAGTCAAGCTATACCCCATTTTTAGGACTATAGTCTTCTTTATGGATTATTTTCATTATTTACTGTTCAGGTGAACATGAATGAGAAGGACTATCAGAGGAAGAAGAACAAGTTTCTACCCAAGATTCATGCTTGGTATGTTTTGTTCTTAACTTGATGTACTTTATGTGTCATTGGTATCTAATTACAGTGTAGGTGGGTTTTATATGAGCCAACGCATGATCAATCTTGGTTTTTATTCAGGTCTTAAGTTTGACGCACTCAGCTTGTGTGTAATTTCTACAGTAGGTCTTGAGAGTTGATTATAGTGTAATTTCTACGGTATGTCTTTGTTCTATTCTGTTCCCCCCCTAAATAGATATGTTCTTGTCACGCCCAGCTTCCGGAATACGGCAAGCCGAGTACGTAACATCATCCCCAGGCTACACGACATACGAATACTCCAATATCCATACTCGCAATTGTTGCCTGTAAGGTTCTAGGATAGATGTATTACAGGTCACAACTTGCTTAATACAATAAATAATATTTCTGGATAGAGTACATTCTAAACTATAATTAGAAAATGAGCTATGCTACCCGGTTACAACTTTTAACCCGAATATACATACATCACATTAATACCTTAATACATTATGGAGATAAATTCTGGTTCCAACTCAATCGCCTTCCGTTGCGACATATTTTTCTTGTCCTCCAGCTCTTTGTCAAGATACAACAGTAGCTTCCTTGAAAATATTTGTACAAAATATAGTGAACAATACTAGGTCGTCAAACGACATGCAAGCCCTCAGCCAAGGACGAAGAAAATAAATAAAATAATATGAGAATCTGAAAATGATTGGTTTCTCGAAACTACTTGTTGAAGAAATGGAATAATAAATTCCTTAGACACATTTTAGTGCAATCATGAGACCAAGTGTTCCAGCTCTAGTAATGTAACCATGAAACAGGGTATTCCAACTCTTATCAGACCCTACTCTACGAGGTGTCCAAATCACAATCCACAACCACAAACAATTTTCCTATATGCAAATACAATTTAGAGAACACTTTTGGATCACAATCAACACCTATTTTCTCGGCAATAATCCTTTATACCCGGGATCAGATTATTAATGTCCATAATCTCCCTTGGATTAATAGAAACTTACTATTATGTCCATAATCTTTCTTGGATTAATGAAAATTTACTTATATGTCCATAATCTCCTTTAGATTAATAGAAACTTACTATTACGTCCATAATCTTCCTTGGATTAATGAAAATTTATTATTATGTCCATAATCTTCCTTGGATTAATGGAAACTTACTTTAAAAATAATATTGCAAATAGTTCGACGGTGTGATCCAAATGTTCTCTTCCACCCAGTGCAATTCTACAAATTCACAAACATTTTTATCTAACATCCAATTTAAGTTGAATTAGAGGTCCGATTCGTATCTCGTTTCGTGTGTCAATCATCACATGTTTTATGTGGATACTGTTCGGCAAGTAGTTCTGTATTTAGCGAAAACATTAAATATCCAATCATGTATCTGTTTCGTATGCTCATGGTATCACGTTTAAACAGTAACATTCCATTTGGTAGAACCAATCGAAAATATGAAAATTGGTACACCTTACCTTGGAATGTGAAACATTAACTTTTGTTGCTCTTTTGTGCACGTGTAAATGTGTCCTATGCGTCCCATAGTCTAAATCCCAAATCTAAGGTTTTTAGAGTTTTGATCCTAATACAATTGGCTAAACATCTTAAAATAGAGACCAAAATCTTCGGATTTTTCAAAAACGGTTCTCTTTAGCATTTCTTGAAAATTTCGGCAGTCTTCTTTCTATTCTGGAGCCTGAAATTTTACAATTTATAATTCGGACCCGAAACAACCCTCCGTAGAATTCTCTGGGTACGCCGACCCCTTCGGTGGAACAACTCAACACCGAAATCATGCGCAGTTTATATATATCAATAAGCTATAACTTTGCAAGTATAAATGAGGGACTTTCTTACCCAATTTTATATTTTACCTTAGCAATTTGCAATTATTCTTTTATTAAAGCTTTGCTTACCATAGCAATTAGCAATTTTAGCTATTAGCACCGGTCCGGATTTGCTACACGAGTCCAAAACTCAATACAAGTCAGATTTCATAAGTTATACAAGCATTTGAAAACATAATCATACAAGAACTAAAAAAAAACAATTTCTAGTAGTTTGTACATCAAACATTTTATTTGTATGATATTAATCATACAAATATTCAAGTATTGATTCCATTTACTTAATAAATAAGCATGCATAATCAAACACAACTATTTAAAATTAATATTCCGTGATTTCATAATTTGAAGTTCTAGAAAGCTTCAACAAACTTAGCAATAGAATTCATGACTATATAGACTAACAAGAAAATTTAGAATTCAACGCTTATGCTGAATGCATCTTATATATAATCATAACCCCAAATATAAGGACCAAATCAATATAACCAAAATTTCTAATTAACATCCCAACATCATAATAGAACTCTAAGTATAGTACAAAAGCTGAAATTTCATATCAAATTAAAATCCTAATGTTATATTTGACTGATTTGAGCCGGTACAATCCCGAGAACTTGAGGTATGAACTATAATGTATAATATCTAATATTTCCGAATTCTACAGTCAATAAGACATGTCAACTTGCTGGAATTTTCATGTTTGGATAGGTCCTAAATATCCAAACGTCATATTTTGGCCGATACGCTTTTGAAATTTTTGCCATAAGGACACAATTACTTGGATATTAGGTTTTCTTAACCTAAAACTTTCTACGAATCCTCTTAAGAGTTAATTTGATGCTGAAATTAAATAAATATAGGCTTTTTTGGACTATCTATTCAAATTTAGACCAATACGGTTAATTCTTAACACTTGGGGATTCTCCTAGACGTTTTCCTTAGGATATCTTCCTTGAATATCTAGAATATTACACTTCTAATGTGATTTGTTAAGCGAGGATTTTAAATGTCCATATTGGAGACCGAAATGACCTTTATCGTATCCGAAATCAAGTCTACGGTTGCAAAGACACCCGTAGTGTGAAATTAATAGAATCCAAGATTGGGCTACTAGCGGTTAATTAGGTTCCAAACTAAATTCGGACAACGGTATTAAATCTTTCCAAATATGCTTAGGATGAAGAATTTTACCATACTAGAATAATATATATAAAGTATTAACCCATAATATGTCATACACAACTATATTCTAAATCTCTATATATATACTATATATATTTTTAGGTCATTCTAGACACGATTCTGTAACATATGGTTATTTATCGTGCCCTATATGACGTGTATTCATAGGGATATATATATATATATATATATATATATATATATGTGTGTGTGTGTGTGTGCGCGCGCGCGCGCGCGCCCAATCCATTTAGAATTTAATTGTAACACCATATATATATATGTGTGTGTGTGTGTACCCATATCATGTTCTAATTCCATGTCGATGTATCCGAATTTCTTTCAACACGCGTGTCCGTGTCATAATACTAAAGTTATTAAAGTCGACGTGTCCGAATCGTATTCGGTTCGCGTGTCCGACCCCTCTTTCTCTAATAATTTGTGTCCATGTGTCCGTATTACTACCGATACACGTGTCCATGATCCTTCATGACAAGTATATAAATTATTCTAGATTTTATACTTGTTAAAGGAATTGATTCTAAATAAAACATGATAAATATGCAAAATTGAACAAAATGGAAAGAGATGGGAGATGGTTTGTCTTGGTTTGGGGATTTGGAATTTGGGGGTTAGGTTTTGGTCTTCTTCTTCTAGTTCTTCTCCATCTTCCTCTTTTCTTTTAGAAAGAGGAGTTAGGGCTTGGGTGTGGTGATGATGCATGATGAAGAAGGTGATGATGGATGATGGTGGTGGTGTGGTCGGACCGGAGGGGGACCGCCGACGGCGACCGACGTACAGCGGGCTGGCCGGCGGCGGCTCGGCGGCACCCGCCTGCGGCGGCAACCGCAGGAGCACAGCAGCAGCAGTCACAAGAAGAAAATATGAGTGGGGGAGAGAGAAATGGGTTAGAGGAAAATGAGTGGAAGGAAGAGGGAAAAAGATCGGATGAGAGGTGGAGAGTTTGAGATGGAGGGGATGGAAGTGCTGATCCCTCTCTCTCCTTCTCTCTTTCTAATAGATTTTTTTTTCTCCAATGGTGACTAGGAGGGGGTTAGAAGCAGCCATGTGGCCCTCATGGGTGTGGGTTTGACACCTTGCCTATGAGGTGTCCAAGAACAATTGTAATATTTCAAAAGTTTTCCAAGTGTTATCTTGCAAAATGTAATATATATATATATATATATATATATATATATAATATAAGCATATTCGTATTTATAAAATTTGTATGATTTAATAAAACTTAATAATTTGTTTTGACAAAAAATGAAAATGTTGGTAAATAATTATATAATATAACAAATTCTCGTGGATAATAGGATACCAGATTCCGTATTTCGGAATGCAGTTATGACAGTTCTAGTATTTTTGTGTTTATATAATAATTCAACTAATCTTTCTATTCTAATTAATATGCTTTCTACCATTACTTTTGATGTTATCAAGTGAATCAAGAAAATATCCTGGTTGAAAATATTGTCACTAACTAGATCCTAAGTGTCACGCCCCGATCTCCCGCAGGCAATCGGCCTTTCCCGCTAGGCGGGAATCACCCTCGCCAGCGCTCCCGCGGAACGATCGCTTTGACCCATCCGGGCGTGATGCCGCACGAGCGTGAGCCACGCCCGTGCAAGGCCATGGTTCATTGGCTGGCGGCAAGAGTTCTAAGCCACAGAGTCGCACAGATTGTCCGAGTGCAGCGGAGTTTAGGAACGCATAGCGATTTGATAACAAGTTCACAGAGTTGACAATATAGCGGAAGCATAGAAACACAAGTTGAAGTAAAGCAAGCTCTTTATTGATATAAACTTGTGTTACAGGCGGCGTATAGCCGAGATTACAAGTCGCTCAAGCCTCTCTCTCTGAAACAGTAAAACAGACGATGTTCAGGTGATGTTCACAACTTATGTCTTGTATATGTGCTTCAGTTCCGGACGCACCGTTGCAAGGCTTCAGAGGGAACTCCTGGCCTTAGCACGCACGTTGGAGGCATCCGCACCGAACGAGGTTCTCCCGCACCCTGCACACAAACTGGTGGATTATCAGTACATTGAATGCACTGGTGGGGAAGCTACTCGCCCGCTCGACAAATCCAAACACGTAATACAGGTTCCGTGCACAACTATTGAGTTGTCTTTCTAGTTGCCTTAGGATCAGTTTCATGCAAATGTTGAATAGCCTAACGTGTCGGGCAGTGCGCCGTGCGATGTTTGAGGAAACACGGCGAGACTTACCAACTTACCATTTCTCCTTCCCTATCCAAGGCAAACATGATTAATTCAAGCACGGTAAGTATAAACATTCAGGAGACATAGCATATGCAAACAGGAGGGTTCTTATAACATGATCGTTCATGTGTTAAGTTATTCATTGATGCTATGCAATGACTCGCACGCGGATAGCCGCTAAGCGAGGATGACTTGTTATCTTTTGTTTTACAGGCAAGCATGCAGCAGGTTTAAACACACATGAAAATCACACGATGCATTGCAAGCCATATTCACACGATAATCACACGAGGCATTGCAAGCATGTACACACGATGATCACTGGCTTGATGCCATAATGGACTAGTCATGGACATGGATAGCAAGCAACGGGAGCTCATATTGAATACACGATAACACACGATGCGTTGCAAGCTATCCAGTCCGCACACGATGACTACACACGAAGTCTGCTCGGATCGGATCGGTGCCAGTGCCCCAGCACCGTCCGCAGAACTTATATCCTTGTGCACAAGTTGTCCATGATCGAACACGATTATTTATTTACACACGAGCACACGAGATTCATTTAGCTATTGGATATGCACAGTCTCCTGGGCTGCTGTAAGCCCGCACACGAGGGAGACTTGCAGGGAGATCCAAATACCTGAATGAGTCTTGCCACAGGAGCATGATTCTTTACTTGACATGATGCAGTCTCCTGAATCGGGAACTGCCTTGGCGACCTAACGGTCCCGGATACTTGCAGGGTTATTTAGGCACGGAACGACTACGTAGTAGTCTCCCGGGGTTTGGATGAAAACACGGTAACATTCAAGCAGACAAGCATGCGTTTCTAAGGAACATAAGCAGGCACGTTGCTCGGACTCGAAGGTAAGCCGAGAGTTGAAACCGTTAAGGGACTTAGCATGCGAGGGTCTGAATATAAGCAGTATTTCATTTTTCATGTTCTAGCAAGCAATACAAGTTGGGATTATTCCCTTAGCTAGGTGCGTTGGATTTATTAGCATGCAGGGGGTGAATCACCTAGCGACTAGCATGAATATTCCAGATTTTATGTGTGCTGGCTAAGCAAAGACAAGTTCACCGTAGCCACCCACCTTAGCGATGATTCGCCTCGGTAGAGCGATATGTCTGAGCGAGCCTCTGAAAGTCCAAGCCGGATTCCTGTAGGGACAAGTCTGGATATCCTTTGCTTCTTGATCGAGGCAAAGCGGGTCGGGACAGTTGCACTTTTGCCGTTTGAGACGGCAGTTCGCTTGAGCGGAACGGGGTGTTACACTAAAGATGGAAACTGTCACGCCCCGATCTCCCGCAGGCAATCGGCCGTTCCCGCTAGGCGGGAATCACCCTCGCCAGCGCTCCCGCGGAACGATCGCTTAACCCATCCGGGCGTGATGCCGCACGAGCGTGATCCACGCCCGTGCAAGGCCATGGTTCGTTGGCTGGCGGCAAGAGTTCTAAGCCACAGAGTCGCACAGATTGTCCGAGTGCAGCGGAGTTTAGGAACGCATAGCGATCGGTAACAGGTTCACTGAGTCGACAATATAGCGGAAGCATCAAAACAAGTAAAGTAATCTCTTTATTGATATGAAACATGTATTACAGGCGGCGTATAGCCGAGATTACAAGTCGCTCAAGCCTCTCTCTCTGAAACAGTAAAAGCGTGCCAAGTGGCTACAACTGTGGAATGAATGTACAGGCGATGGTCAGGCGATGTTCACAACTTATGTCTTGTATAAGCGCTTCAGTCCCGGACGCACCGTTGCAAGGCTTCAGAGGGAACTCCTGGCCTTAGCACGCACGAAGGAGGCGTCCGCACCGCACGAGGTTCTCCCGCACCCTGCATATCAAACTGGTGGATTATCAGTACATTGAATGCACTGGTGGGGAAGCTACTCGTCCGCTCGACAAATCCAAACACGCAATACAGGTTCCGTGCACAACTATTAAGTTGTCTTTCTAGTTGCCTTAGGATCAGTTTCATGCAGATATTGAATAGCCTATCGTGTCGGGCAGTGCGCCGTGCGATGTTAGAGGAAACACGGCGAGACTCACCAACTTACCATCTCCTTCCCTGTCCAAGGCAAACATTGAGGCAAACAGTATAAATTCGAGCAGAGGCATGTATAAACATTCAGGAGCAAGCACATGCAACATGCAAACATGAGAGTCATTGAACGGGACAGTATTTGGTGTGCTCAGTTGTTCTTGATGCAATGACTCGCACGCGGATAGCCGCTAAGCGAGGATGACTTATCTATATGAACATGAGTCGCTGGCATAGCCATAAAGGACTAATCCCAGACGAGAGTGGAACGCAACGAGAGCACACGATGCGCTACGAACCATCTCGCCCGTACACGATGGATTGTACATGAAGTAGTCCAAGGCCAAGATGGAATGCAACAAAGTACACGATGCGCTACAAACCATCTTGTCCGCACACGATGGACTACACACGTGATGTGGTCCCGGGAAAGTGGAATGCAACGTAAGTACACGAGGTGCTACAAACCACTCGCCCGAACACGAGGGACCACACAAGAGTTCCATCCGGATCGGATCGGCCCCAGTGCCCCGGTGACCGTCCGTGGAACTATACCTCATTTCCGAGTTGTCCGCGACATGCACTTTCTTTTTGGGTCATTCAATTATCACGAGATACACGAGAACACGAGAACACGCGTGCACTTTGAACAAGAGAACACGAGAACACGAGTGCACGGGAACACGAGTATACGAGTACACGGGATACTTGGATCTTGTTCTTTGTACAATAACTTGTCTTGATGCACTCCCCTGGTTCGGGGCTGCGTGGTGACCTAACGGTCCTGGATACTTGCAGGGTCAATCATACACGGAACGACTACTAAGTAGTCTCCCGGAGTTGGATGAAAACACGGCAACATTCAAGCAGACAAGCATGCGTTTCTAGGTACATAAGCAGGCACGTTGCTCGGGCCCGAAGGTAGTCCGAGAGATGAAACCGTTAAGGGACTTAGCATGCGAGGGTCTGAATATAAGCAGTATTTCCCTTTCCATGTTCTAGCTAGCAATACAAGTTGGGATTATTCCCTTAGCTAGGTGCGTTGGATTTATTAGCATGCAGGGGGTGAATCACCTAGCGACTAGCATAAATATTCCAGATTTTTATGTGTGCTGGCTAAGCAAAGACAAGTTCACCGTAGCCACCCACCTTAGCGATGATTCGCCTCGGTAGAGCGATACGTCTGAGCGAGCCTCTGAAAGTCCAAGCCGGATTCCTGTAGGGACAAGTCTGGATATTCTTTGCTTCTCTTTTGAGGCAAAGCGGGTCGGGACAGCTGCACGATTGCCGTTTGAGACGGCAGTCCGCTTGAGCGAAACGGGGTGTTACATCCTACCCAACTTAGAAAAAGTCTCGTCCTCGAGACTTACTAAGGGCAAGCAGTAATTTAGGGTTGAGACAATCCTAGACAAGTTGTTTGTACTTGTTTCATTTGGATATTCACTTGCACAAGCTTCGAAATTAGCATACCGCTTAGACTGGATCGTGCGCACTTTCGAAGTGCACTTCTAGCGTGAACACGTCAACCAGCTTAGTGACAGCGAAGTCTTAGCACTCGAGTTTCACCTTTTCCTAAGTCTTGGATGGTGCACTAGTTCAAGGCGTCCCTCGAATAGATGCATTCAACCAAACTTAGAGTTAGTGAAAATCGGACAAGCTACTAGCGATACTCTCGAAGGGTCCGCACCGGTTGGCACAAAGGCCACTCGCAGCATACAACCAGACAAGCAAGCATATCATTCAAAACGCATTTTGAAAGTATTTAGACTTATTGTTGGAACATCCCATCGAGGCATTGAGAGAGAGCGTGCACATAACCCACGAACGAGCTTTCGAAACAGAGATATCGAATTGAGGACAAAGGCGTAGAAGCCAGGCTCTGATACCAACATGTCACGCCCCGATCTCCCGCAGGCAATCGGCCGTTCCCGCTAGGCGGGAATCACCCTCGCCAGCGCTCCCGCGGAACGATCGCTTAACCCATCCGGGCGTGATGCCGCACGAGCGTGATCCACGCCCGTGCAAGGCCATGGTTCGTTGGCTGGCGGCAAGAGTTCTAAGCCACAGAGTCGCACAGATTGTCCGAGTGCAGCGGAGTTTAGGAACGCATAGCGATCGGTAACAGGTTCACTGAGTCGACAATATAGCGGAAGCATCGAAACAAGTAAAGTAATCTCTTTATTGATATGAAACATGTATTACAGGCGGCGTATAGCCGAGATTACAAGTCGCTCAAGCCTCTCTCTCTGAAACAGTAAAAGCGTGCCAAGTGGCTACAACTGTGGAATGAATGTACAGGCAATGGTCAGGCGATGTTCACAACTTATGTCTTGTATAAGCGCTTCAGTCCCGGACGCACCGTTGCAAGGCTTCAGAGGGAACTCCTGGCCTTAGCACGCACGAAGGAGGCGTCCGCACCGCACGAGGTTCTCCCGCACCCTGCATATCAAACTGGTGGATTATCAGTACATTGAATGCACTGGTGGGGAAGCTACTCGCCCGCTCGACAAATCCAAACACGCAATACAGGTTCCGTGCACAACTATTAAGTTGTCTTTCTAGTTGCCTTAGGATCAGTTTCATGCAGATATTGAATAGCCTATCGTGTCGGGCAGTGCGCCGTGCGATGTTAGAGGAAACACGGCGAGACTCACCAACTTACCATCTCCTTCCCTGTCCAAGGCAAACATTGAGGCAAACAGTATAAATTCGAGCAGAGGCATGTATAAACATTCAGGAGGCAAGCACATGCAACATGCAAACATGAGAGTCATTGAACGGGACAGTATTTGGTGTGCTCAGTTGTTCTTGATGCAATGACTCGCACGCGGATAGCCGCTAAGCGAGGATGACTTATCTATATGAACATGAGTCGCTGGCATAGCCATAAAGGACTAATCCCAGACGAGAGTGGAACGCAACGAGAGCACACGATGCGCTACGAACCATCTCGCCCGTACACGATGGATTGTACATGAAGTAGTCCAAGGCCAAGATGGAATGCAACAAAGTACACGCGCTACAAACCATCTTGTCCGCACACGATGGACTACACACGTGATGTGGTCCCGGGAAAGTGGAATGCAACGTAAGTACACGAGGTGCTACAAACCACTCGCCCGAACACGAGGGACCACACAAGAGTTCCATCCGGATCGGATCGGCCCCAGTGCCCCGGTGACCGTCCGTGGAACTATACCTCATTTCCGAGTTGTCCGCGACATGCACTTTCTTTTTGTGTCATTCAATTATCACGAGATACACGAGAACACGAGAACACGCGTACACTTTGAACAAGAGAACACGAGAACACGAGTGCACGGGAACACGAGTATACGAGTACACGGGATACTTGGATCTTGTCCTTTGTACAATAACTTGTCTTGATGCACTCCCCTGGTTCGGGGCTGCGTGGTGACCTAACGGTCCTGGATACTTGCAGGGTCAATCATACACGGAACGACTACTAAGTAGTCTCCCGGAGTTGGATGAAAACACGGCAACATTCAAGCAGACAAGCATGCGTTTCTAGGTACATAAGCAGGCACGTTGCTCGGGCCCGAAGGTAGTCCGAGAGATGAAACCGTTAAGGGACTTAGCATGCGAGGGTCTGAATATAAGCAGTATTTCCCTTTCCATGTTCTAGCAAGCAATACAAGTTGGGATTATTCCCTTAGCTAGGTGCGTTGGATTTATTAGCATTCAGGGGGTGAATCACCTAGCGACTAGCATAAATATTCCAGATTTTTATGTGTGCTGGCTAAGCAAAGACAAGTTCACCGTAGCCACCCACCTTAGCGATGATTCGCCTCAGTAGAGCGATACGTCTGAGCGAGCCTCTGAAAGTCCAAGCCGGATTCCTGTAGGGACAAGTCTGGATATTCTTTGCTTCTCTTTTGAGGCAAAGCGGGTCGGGACAGCTGCACGATTGCCGTTTGAGACGGCAGTCCGCTTGAGCGGAACGGGGTGTTACATCAACACTATCAAATGTATAAGTTAATCAACTAATCTTTCTATTGTAATTAATAGGTTTTTATTGGAGGTTGATGATGATGATGAAGGATATACAAATCCATGGGTAGTATTGATGATCAAGATGATAATAGGAGTGATGATTTTTTTTTGTAGCATTTTATTAGTTCAATCATTATGAAATTTCTTTTGGGTTTTAACGATGGTTAAACATTTCCTGTTATCTTTATGATTTTAGGTATTGATGATCAAGATGATACTATGAGTGATGATGTTTTTAGCATTTTATTAGTTTCATATCATTATGAAATTTCTTTTGGGTTTTAACGATGGTTAAACATTACCTGTTATCTTTATGATTTTAGGTACTCTACTTTTACTATTTTAATGGTGTTCTGAATCAATTAGATATGGTATGAATTTGTTTCTTTGAAACTATATCATTTGAAAAATTCTAAAAATGTGTGCTTCATTGAAGCCCACTCCTCGTGCGTAGGCTCTAGAGGGCTCTAGAGGACCCTGGCGCCTCAACTGCACCTCACGCCTTCTAAAACATTGCACACGAGAGCAATCCTTCTAGCACTAAGAGGAAGTCATAGTGTTTCTTCCAAACCAAAGGATGATTAGATCGAGCTTGGAACTTTGAAGTACTCAATCTCTCTTGTATTGTAATCTAAGACTAAGAGACTTATAATTTTCTGTCTAGAATTGATATGAAAGTAATTTTCAGCTCAATAAAATGAATGTAGTGCAACTAGTCTTCTCATATTTAATAATATTTCCACATTTTTTCCCTCATATTTATAATATTTACATATATGCATGTGTTGATAACAAGTTTGGATTGGCTTAATAAGGACATTATCTGAATTCATATCCACCTACATATCTATTGGATCAAATCAATTATACTCCTAGATATCTAGCGTGCAGATTTTATCTTTTCTTTTTCTAGATTGCTTTTTAATCCTAATATATGAAGAACTATGAATACTGGGTAAACATGTACCCTGTACCGCAGTACATCAATATCTGAAAAATGCAAGATATGGGTATGACTGGGGTATTATATATATATATATATATATATATATATATATATAAAGTATTGTTTCCAACACAATGGTAACCAAGCCTGATTCTAGAACACAAGGTTATATGACTCGTATCCAATGAGTTGCACTAGAAAAGTATCTATGAAGTACCAAAGTACCCAAGATTAAAAATAAAAATAAAATAAAAAATTGGATGGGTATGCGATATGTACATGGGAGCACACAACTACAGGAGTATCAATATCTAGTATGTACTCGATACAGGTATGCCTACCTAAATGTAGTACCCATGCTTTATAGATCCTAATTCAATACATAACATAAATAAGCTCACTCTATCTCACAATTTGTTTAGTTATTTTGACTTAATGTGAGCTTGATGCTTGATTGGCTTGTGTGCATCAAGGGACAAATTAACCAGAGTTTGATGTAATCTTTGAATAAGGTTCATGTCTATTGACTTGAGTTGGTGAGATTCATCAAAGGTAGCCTCAGAAGATCATCTTCAATGCTCTCTCTTGGCATAGACAATGTTACTGCGTACAACTTGCACTTGTGCTCCATGTAACCATTAGTGACTAATCTAGTTAGCGATCATCAAAATCGACCAAAATACATGCTATAGCTAGGATGATACAAATTCATATACATTTTGGTGGATTACCCAGAAGGGTCGGAACCAATCAGAATTTGGTGTAGCACATTTGGTACGATGATAGAATCTCTATATAGAGGACTCACATCTGACCTCCCGCCTTTTGCTATTCCTACTCAGAAACGAAACATACACGTGTAGGGTTCAGGTCCATTCCTAGTCTGGATCTGGCTCTAGCATGACCTGTACTGGTCTTTTGACTCGATAGTAGATATATTCACAACCTAAGCTTCTTATGGTCTTTATGTCTATCTTAGACCTTAGACGAGCTATTTGTTGTTATCACATCTGTCACAGCATAAAAATTATCTAGGAACTTCCCGTAATTTTTTGTTTACTCAAACATTCAGGGTGCAGGAGCATGGTGGTGAACCTATTCTCCCTTTCAGCTGTCTTTTGGAAAAGAATCTTGCAGATATGCCAGAGGATGAGGCGGCTAAATATTGTGAAGAAAACAAGATACAGAGGTAATCTTTCTGCATATTTTTCACTGTCTCGCTAGGGATCATCTTTTACATGATAAATCTGTAAACTGCATGGCAGCATATTATATAAGGAAATGTTGTGCAAAAAATAGAATCTTGATGATATATGTATCAGTTCATACCAATGGAATCTTTTAACTGTTATCTAACTTACTGAACATCCTTTATACTTATGCCCAAATGAATGTTAATTTTACTGTTTGAGTCTAGTATAACTGGTTGAGGTGATATGCATATAATATCTCCTCCATAAACCATCTGTTTTACCGTTTCTTTCTTTTTTCCTACATGTTTGATTGCGATTGGATATTTTTCATCCATCTTATTGGCACACTGTAGGATGTCGATCTCAACAGGACTGAATCATTGTATCGACACCATTTTCCCCATATTTGTCTCTTTTCCTTTTTCTTTTTCTTTTTCTTTTCTCTTTACTGAATTGATCAGGGAGAAAAGGTCCAATTTCGGTAAGGTAGGAGTATGTATCGGTTCTGTACATGCTAATACGATATGATACAGCCGATACATAGTGGTAGCGGCGGATGCAACAAACAATGCAATGAATACATATCAATATTTGTTGCAGATTTTTGTATATTCTATGATTAAAATAACATTTCCTTCAGCATGCAAAAAATTTACTAAGCACATTATTTTCCACAACAAAGAACTTACTGGTAATAATACTCTGATAGATAATATTAAGCACTATATAAGCTCAGTTTTCCTCTTCACACAGTTGTGTGACTCGAGTGTCTATAATACAACATGCTTCTTTCACAGTTGTGCAACTGGTTTCTGTGGCTTGAATATCTTTATTATAACATTTGTGCGTCTGAAGTATCTGTATTTTTAAGAGGTACCCGACTAGTATCTATAGTAATTGTGATTGATACTTATATGTGGTTAAATCCACTATTTTTTTCCTGAAATACTTTCTTAATATCTGGTTATTTTCCCATTATTTTGTAAGAGGCTGCTGAATGACCACAATTTTACCTTGCTACAGTGCAATCCCGAAAATCATAAAGACAGGTTTCGCTGCCATTAACCTGATTTACTTTTTCACTGCTGGACCAGATGAGGTACTATATTCTTTGCCAGGCAAAACCTTTTTCTTTTCTTTCTTTGCATTATACTACATATGCTTAAACCATTTTGTGCTGCTTTGAGATAAAAGTTTTCTTTTATATTGCTCCATTCTGAAATTATGTGGCGAAAATAAAAGTTGCTATTCACTATATTAAACTTTATTTTTGTTCCTTTTTGATTGTATTGATACTGATATTTTCCTACTTAGTCTGTGCAACTTGTCACTTGTTCATGCTACTATTATTTTGTGGTTAGCTCGATGCTGCATTTTTTGTTATATATCCTCTTCTCTGGTAGCTGTCGATGTGTGCTAGTGAAAAAACAACAACAAACCCTTTACCCCAAAATTTTGACCCGGGGACATGAATCCTCATCTTCCATTAAGCGCTGTTTAGGGTTACTCCTTTCTTTTATCTAAAACCATATCCTTACAGCCTAAACCCAACTTCTCTGCCTAAATCCAAGTTCTCTTGGGTCTATCCTTTTATAACATTCATTTACTATGATCAATTGAATCTCTCTAATTGTACGAAAAGCCCAAAGGAATGCCATGGCTAAAGGCAGTTCAAGAATTGGTGGAACAATACAATATAAATTACCACTACATTTAGCAAAGGGAACTGGCTTTTGCTCATAGTCAGAATTCAACTGCTGTAGCTCATAGTTATAATTCAACTAATGGAATACAAAAAGAGAACTGGATTTTGCTCATAGTCAGAATTCAACTAGTGTAGTACACAAAGAACTGGCTTTTGCTCAGTGTTGGCATGATTGTGTCGACGAAGGTCGACTACAAAAGGCTTGGTATCTCCTTGCGAGGTAGAGAGGTCAACCATGTATGGACGGTCATCCCTCGGGTAAGGGATCGCTCCGCGGAGGTCCACTACAAAGGGCTCTGTTTTGTCAGGGTGCCCTTAGGTTGATCATCATGGGACCTTCCTGGGCTGAATCATTTTCAGCTTCGTTGTTGGCATCGTTCCTCAAGGTACTGTTGTTGATACATTACCGAGTCAGAATAGTATGACTCGACTCCTTAGAACGGGTCCACATTCGCAAATTCTGTTCGGACAACCTCACCTACGTCTACATACTTGAAGCACTGGTGGAGGGTAGAGGGTACTATTATGTTTTCGTGTATCCAGGGACGTCCCAACAAGACATTGTATAATACTTCTGAATCGATGATGTAGCAAGTGACCTCGGTACGAAGATCACCTATTTGACACTTGGGATGGATTTTTTTCCAAGGGATGGCTCCTCCCAGCGTTGTAGCCCAGGATAGTAGTGTTCGTGGCTGCAAGCCGATGCATCGGAACCCCCAGGATATGTAACAGGCTCCTTGGGATGATGCTGAGTGACGAGCCGGGATCGATGTGCATGCGATCCACTTTCATAACGTCGATGTAGCATGTGTAGTACAACGGTCTATCATGACGATTGTTCTTCAGCAACATATCTTCTTGTGAGAAGCTTATGTTAGGCATGCTTTCTGTCACGTTGTGGCAACGAGACAAGTAGTGAGGTCCTTAGTTGGCTTCCTGATCTGTGTCAGGAAGGAGTCGGCATGCATCAACGCCTCACTCAACGCATCATGGATCTTTTTGGAGAGACGAAGGAGCTCATAGAGGGATAGTCGAGCCGGTGTATTGACGAGCTATGTCAATATATCAAAGTTATATAGCTTGCCGAGTCCTTAAGGGTGGTTCTTCAGAGGCTTGTCGAAGCGTACTTCTTTCTGTTTAGCCTTGTCCGTCGCTACTTGTTTTGACGGACCGACTTTGGGAGCAACATGTGCCAGAGTAGGAGGGGTTGTAGTAGGTGCCTCCTCTTAGGCTGGATCGTAAATCTGTACGTAGGTCTTGTCGGACCTAGTTTCTCTGGAGAGCGCTTCCTTAATGGCCAGAGGAGCGGAAAGTACCATATGACATGGCTTGCTCTTCTTTCCTTTTTGTTTTGGTTTGGAGCTGGAGGAAGCAGCCTCCTGCTGCATCTCTTGAACAAGGTCGGGATGAATCTAGATGATTTCACCACGTGGAGTAGTCAGTGGGGTCAACCCTTTTGCTTGGTAGCGGGCCGACGGAAGATTGACGATCTTCATCAAGGCTTTCGGTATCGGAACAACACCGTGTTGGACCTCTAGAGTTGAAAAGTCGCCGAACTGCAAAGATACGACGTTGGCGGTGACTGTCTTCTGATCGGTGTGGATAGTCATAGCTTTAGAGTTTATCAACTGCTGGACTTTGTTCTTTAGTACATAGCAATCCTTAGTTTGATGGTGTACGTACCGGTGGAATAAGCAGTACTTGGGATCATTGGTACGACGGACCTCGTCGAGTCACTTGACGTCGGGTAGCTTGAGCTTAGTGCCGTAGATTCTATGAGCGCCAACATCCACTTCTGACCACTTGCTCTCCAAAAATGATGTAGCAAAAATGTTTTGTGGGAGGGGCAGTAGTAAGTTTCATTTCAACCTACTTCTTGTTTATGATTCCACTTTTATCCAAACACCAAAAGTCCAAAACTAAAGATGCAAATGAATGGTTTTAAGTACTTCAGGGATCACTAGCAAGCAACCAAATAGGCCCTTAGGGCATCAAAATTTTCAACCATAGCGGCATGCCAACCTGGATGCTGAAGTGTTTCCTAAAGAAAGGAATGAGTGAAGATAACCAAAGAAGAAACAAATATACGACAAGAATGAGTCAAATTATTGATAAGAAACGAAATTACAAATATGACGGACAATAGTACATGCACGTTTACCCATGCGAAGAGCAATTGGAAGAGATCGTCCTTCATTTGAAGTCAACATAAGTTGAGTAGGAATAAAAGGCTGTATTGTAATACTTGCAGAAGAATCATCAGTGATACCCGGAGAAATAATGGTAGGTGGAGGAATGATCTTGTCCTACACCTATACACTTTGGAAAAGGGAACCAAAGTCCAATACCTAAATGGGTGTATCAAGTTCACATGAAGGAATAAGAGGAACATGAATCATGGACAATGAAGATGTAAATGGAGGGCCAAATCCATGAGAAAAGTAACATCACAAAAAACAACCACCTTCGTAGTAGTGGGATCAAAACAAACATACCTTTTATGTGTATGAGAATAACCAACAAATATCATATGGGTAGCTCGCGGATCAAGTTTCTCCACCTGATTTATAAGATTATGAGTATAAAAAAGACAACCAAAAAACCTTTTGGAGCGACAAGAATTGCGAAAATATGATATGAAAATGTGATTTGTTCTTAAGGACATGAGAGGGCATGTGGTTTATATAAACACAAGTAACTAAGATCGCAAAACTCCATAATATTTTGGGAACCTTTATATGAATAAGGAAAGAGTGGCCTAAGTGTTCCACAATACCATTTTCTTGAGGAGTATACGAATACGAAGTCTGATGAAGTATGTCATGCATTTGCCAAAATGTTTGAAACTCCATGCTCACATACTCCTTTGCATCATTAAAGCGAAAAACCTTGATACAAACATCAAAATGATTAAAAATTACAGCCCCAAGTTTGAAAAAACTGACAGAAGATCGGATCTAAAATGAAGAAGATATAACCATGTCATGCGTAATAGCCATACACAAATTTAAAGTAACCCCAAACATCACTGTGAACCAAAACAAAAGATGAATCATGTCGTTTATTATCTGATAAAAAGAGGAGCGATGACGCTTCTCAAGAATAAATGAGTCAACTAAATTTATATAATGATAAATTAGTAAGGAAGATAATAGAGGATGTCCAAGTCTCCATGGCACTGAATGGAAGGAACAACCACCGGCGTACTGGACAGATGATCTATGTCGTAAAGGTCGTCGTTCTATTCATGCACCCCTAGGAATCCGATGCTTCATCAAAATGTCTTGTATGACAAGGTGAGATGAATAAAATGTTGCTGAATAATTAAAAGGGCTAATTAGAGTTTAGACCCTGAATTTTATACCAACTTAGAGTTTGAGCCCTGACTTGTCCAATTAGAAAGTTTAGACCATAAATTTTTCTTATTTATTTCATTTTTTCCATTATACCCTCCCTAGTCTATATAGAAATGTTTTATTGTCAATCATGAGGGAAATGGTATAATGGAAAAAAATGAAACAAATAATAAAAATTCAGGATCTAAACTTTTAATTAGACAAGTCATGGCTTAAACTCTAAGCTGTTATAAAATCTAGGGTCTAAACTCTAATTAGTCCTAATTAAAATCGTGTGTAAGATGAAGAATATATAATAAGTTACGATGCAATGATGGTACAATGAGAGTATTTTCAAATGTAAAGACGGAGTAGCGATAAATCAACAACACCAAAACATGCGTAGTACCGTTACTCATATAAATGAATTTGTGAGGGCTAGAAGCAAGATTTGAGGGTTCGGCATGCGACATGGTTCGAGGTACCGGAATTTGAGCAACCCACGAATGAGAATGAGAAAGAGGAGAGATACGTGATGGAGTGAAAAGATTGACAATAGCTACAGAGTAGAGGAGTCGACGCAATTGGCTCCATTCATTATTGAAAAATGGTATATGGCCACTAGGTGGAGAAGGCGGAGGAGCATTAGTAGGGGCAAATATCTGGCTAGTACTATGTGTTTCATTAGGGTAAGCATGCTTCTCACAATACCACTCGTGATAATTGTTTTCCCCACAATAGGAATAATATAGACCACTATAGTCGCCGTGTCTTTCTCCCCGAGTACCGCGACCTTAAGCAAATATAGGAGGACACCTACAAGCAACACCCTGACGTCCGGGAAAAGAATCATAAATGTCTTGTTTAGACCGAAAGTTACCACCACGACCCTAGCTACGAGTAGCAAGGACAGTTGGCATTGACTCAACAAAGGTGGAAGATGGCGTAGACACAATAAATCGTCGACAAGAAGGTACTAAGAGGAGAGTTGTGCTAAAAGAGAACTAGTGAGAGGACGCCATCAAAATTTTAGATGGTAACCGAGCCAAGAGAATGATGCCAACAAGGTTCTCTCATTGTTGGCGAGAAACAACGAGATCGGAAGAGATTTGGCTGAAAGGCATTCCATTGTTCAAGAAGGTCGCTGAATCCTGTAAATCTTCTCTAGGTGTGACCGTATTGAAAGTGTGAAAGGTGTCATAAAATTTCTAAAGATTGTCTTCATACGAGTATATGAACCGAAGATGCTTCCAAATTTTCTTTGCAGATTTCAAGAACAGATATAATTTATTAAATAAAAGTTATAGCAACGAGCATCGATAGAGTTGAACAACCAAACAATTACTTTGTTGCCTTTCTGAAACCAAGAGGTACAGTAAGGATCCTTGGAGTTCAATTGTGATTTCGTCAAGTGACGATGGAGGGCTTTGCTGCTTAAAACCTTTTCTACAATATTGGACTATTGGAAGTAATTATTTCGCCAGGATAAGAAATCGTGGTGAGTCGTAAATCTGTCTTGAAGCCGACTAAAGAGGAAGAAGCATCAATAAGAACACATTTGTCGTCGTCGGAGGCCATAATCAAGGGCACACAAGATCAACATAACAAATATTGTTGTCCAACTTACTAAGAGGCAAGAGATTAAAGACGTCTGAGCACCATGTCAAAGTAGAGCAGCTTTAAAGACAAGAGAACCAAGAGAGACCTCAATAAATCACAAAACAAGCTAGTGGTTTAGATGGCGTCGAGGAACCACAGAGATCAGGGAGGGCAGGAGAGAGTTGTCTGGGAAAAGTTATTAAGGACGACTAGGCTACGGAGGGATTTGAGGGAAGTCTTGTAGCTTCGTCGTATATGTCTGATGTAGCCTCGCTGTAAGGAGATGTTTTAGCCTTGTAGAAGACCACCTTTAGCTATGTAGGGGCCGCTATTGGCTTTAGCTCCTCCATATGCTATTTTAAATCTAGTCTTGCCGTAGGCTGATTCCGAAGGGTTGTCATAGACTATATTAGCTTCACTGGAAGCTAAGGCAAGCACATGGTTCCCAAGTTCTAGCCGAAAGCTAAGCTAGGGTTGAGGAGGGATTTTTTTTGGAGTTAGGATTTTCTCTAAATTTTAATAGCTCTGGTATCATGATATTCAGAGAGAAGTTTTAGTTTATTGATGTGAATATAACATTAGAAGCCTCGGTACATTTATAGGAGCAAGTTATGACATCCTCCTTTAGCCTGTGGGGCTAAAATGAGGTATATAATAATAGCTAAGGTATACAATAATAGCTAACTAACAAGTCACTTAAAGATCAATATCCTTCTTGTGACGGTAAGACTTGGTGCTTTCAGATGCAGTTACGAGTCTTGGAAATATCCTTTTCATAAATGGGGGCAAGGCTGCACGCACCTTGTCTCTCTCCAAACTTCGTAATAACGGAACCTCATTGCAATGTTACACCTTTTTTTAATTAGTATTCTACTTAAATAAAGTGCTTTAAGTAGGAATGCCTTTATTGTATAATCTAATATTGCTTGAGATGCAGAACTAACTACAAGGGAAGGTTATTAAGTATCAACCTGTAAAACCTTTAGTGTAGTTAACACCAAAGTAGCCTGAGTAACAAGCAAGATAAGGTAAAGGATTAAAGACCTAGAGGCAAAATCATGCGCACTAAAAAGGGGGTCATAGTGACAATATAACAGAAACTTAATCTAGTACCTAAAATTTCCTTAGGAAATGGTTTATGATTTCTTGACCATGATTTTGTTGATGGGTAGAAATAATGACAATATAACATATGCCTGCAACTCTGTGTTTGATGGCCTGGTATTTTTCCTGGAGATGATACAGCACATTGATAAAATTTCTTAGCATAATTAGGTGAAGTTCCTGCTCTGTGCTCGAGTATGTTTGATGCCCATCGACAATCTCATCAATCCATTGAGAAAATATGCATACAAATTAAGCACTAACTCAAGAGCAAGGAACTGCACCATAAGTGCATGCATAACACCTATTCAGTGTTTTATGAAACTAAGAAACCCAGTTTCCAACATGGTTTCTGGAACCTGAGTTTTTGTGGTTAGCAAACCTGTTGTGTTTCCAAACAACTAGTATGATAGGAAGAGGTGATAGAAGAGCACTAGAGATGACTCCCTGACTGGCAGCCTCACTAGTCACTGACAGCAGTGGTGTTCAGTGCTTCAAAATTCAACTGCAACTTCTATTAGCATAAATATTGCAATTTAAGCATCATATATCATGCATTTCCTAGTTGTTGATTACTCACTTTATAGTGTCGAAACCTTGAATATCGAGGTGTCAGGTGTCCTGGTAACAATGGTTTCATGTAACCTGCTATTTTTGTACGTATTCTATATATACTGTTGGGAGTTGTCATCTCTAGTTTGAAGATGAGGACCCATTGTTACTGAGGACACCAATTACTTTGCTGTCTTCATTTCCCGATATTCAGCAAGATACATGCTTGAGGTTGTCATGTGGAGTTATGGTAAGAGGCTTGGCACTTGCATTTAGGTCCAAGTTGGGGTAACAACCTCTCCATAAAAAAAGGAATGACTATTGTACACTCTCGACCCTCCCCAAACATTGCATCAGCGGATACCTCATGATACTAGGCAACTCTTTTCTTCAAACCCTGCATTAGACTAGCATGTACCCAATGTTATAGAAAGTCTTGGCGGCCGTTATGCAGCAAGGGGACGCCTAGGCGGATAGGCGGCCCTTAGATGAATTTAGTTTAGAATATTCTAGTTCATTGAAAGAAATACAAAACGATATAATTATGTGTATATATAAAACAAGGATTACATTATCAAGAACTTTAGCAAACACTAAAATGGACCCTAGACTACACCAACAAATATTGAACAAAAAGAATTATAATTTACAATTCACCAAAAACAATATAATAAGAAAACAAAATGTTAATATAAATATTTTTGGGTGAGGCCAAAAACTGACCAAGAAAATAAAAGGGGATCATGCAAAAAAATATTGTTTGAGCAAAAAATTGACAAAAAAACTAGACCAAAATCTAGGCGTCGTGGGAAAGCATAGGTTATTCAAAGACTGAAGTACCCATTCTCATCGTCTCCAAGCTATAATCAACTATGGCAGGCACAAATTTACTGTAAACACACATCATGGGTATTGTTCCGAGTTGGAACTGTGATTCCCAAACGCGGAGAACCTGTAAATCTAATGATTAGAACATTCCAGTGAGAAACTAAGGAGCCCAATTCCCGGGAATAAATTTTTATAACCTAAACCAAACATGGGAATAGGTTTTCCACCCTAAATTTGTCCGGGAATAAAAAGTATTCCACGTACCAAACGCCCCCTTAAGGTTAAGGAAGGACTTGCAGCTTTCTCAATTTAGTCTATAAACACAAGCATGTAATTTTCCAAACTGTGACCTTTATTATTGCTAAAGCACTCTGAATAAGCCTACCACATTCCATACCAAGTGGCGATTCCCGTTCCAGTTCCAGTTCCAGTTCGAGTTCCAGTTCCAGTTTTTGTTTGGTGCACCAAATGTTTTGCATTCTAGGTAACATTGGGCAGACAAGATCTCTCAGTTATTATCAATTATGGCACATAATAACTCCAGGTACCGTGATACTTGAATCATTTACTTTTACCTCTCTCTCTCTAGCTTAAGAGTAATGAAATGAAAGAGGCATATTCTCCAAGCTAACATCTGTTTTGTAGGTAATGTGGGAACTCAGTTTTGCTATTTATAAAAGCTAACTCACACAAATTTAGCGAATTACCTTATCTGATGAGTGCTGTTCATTTAAATTCAATTAGATGAGGTCATCTCCATGATAATTAAAAACATGGTAAAAAGAGGATACATAGAGGAAATTACAGCAAGAGTGTACCATATATAAGATTTCTTGGTCATATGTATGAAGTAAATATGCCAATTTATTATATGGTCAACATATTTTCTTGGGAAGGGTCTTATGTTTTACCTGATTTTTTATGGTAGAAAGTGGATCTTATATGGTTTAAATTGGAAGAATAGCGTAATATTATTGTCTTGGGTCTCTGCTTGTGCTGGCTGAAAGTTTTTTTGTATGTTGTGTGGGTGGGTGGGTGGGGGGGGGGGGGGGGTTGGATCTTATGCGTTAATCACCTGATTTTTTTTGTAATGCATTAGGAAGGGTTTTTTAATGCATTAATCATTTGGTATTTATTACCTTCTTATGTGCAATGCACTCACCTGCATACAACATACTTTCTAGCATTTTGCACCAATAACTTCTGATATGGCTGCTACAGGTGAAATGTTGGCAGATCAGAAGGCAGACAAAGGCTCCTCAAGCTGCTGGAGCTATCCACACTGATTTCGAGAGAGGTTTTATATGTGCTGAGGTATCTCTATTCTCTTGTTCTGCCTCTTAGTGAAAGTTTACACACTTGATGATTTCAATCCTCCATACATGTTTTTATTGGTAAAATGTGGTACAGTTTGTGTGCTTTTGCTGATCAATTGTCGTGTTAATCATGAAATAGGGATGAAGTTTAGAGAATAATTTGAATTCTGATAATTATGTTAAATCCTTATATACTTCAATTCCTTTGTTAATATACCTATACAGGGGCATGATACACTTCCTTTGCCATTTGGCATTTATGCTGTCCACTGTAACCTATTAAAACCAAAGTTGGCAGTATCGGTATCAGAATCAGTTTTGGACCCTTCTTATTAGTATCGGTAATGTGCAGTTTCGGCAGTTTTTGATTGGAGTTTCAGAGTCATTCGTTTTGAAAGCTAAAATTAATAAAAGTTTATACATTCAGGCATAATTTGTTTATTATTTCTTTACATGTTAGTTTTGAATGGAATAGTATTCAACATAGCTGAATCCTTCACCTGTAATAGATATTATTTTTTTCAACTTGCTTTTAGACGAAGTACACCAACAATAGATACTTTTCAATGGAATAATTTCACATTTTCAATGGAATAATTTCACAAGTCTTATCTGCATATGCAAAATTTTATTTTTCTTGAAGAAAGAGAAAAACAGAGAAATCACAATAACACAATTAAAAACAGAGAAATCACAAGAACACAATTAAAAACAGAGAAATCACAAGAACATAATCAGTTCTAGTAGAGTATGAATGTCTCTCTCCAAGGGCAAACTGTAGAAGGTCTCCCAGTTTCTTTAAAAAAAGAAATTCAAGCTCCTTACAATCAAAATAACTAAGATTTATATAATGTTCGAGATATCGGATATTGTTTCATATCGGCTTGGGTTTTGAGAATATTGGAGATATATTGAAATATCGGTTATTAATAAATATATACATACTAAAGTCCTCAAATTCAAATTTCTAGATGTACTAAATGTTCTTAATGTCCTAAAAGGCTAGAACTAAGTAACTAACCAAAAACATCTAACATAACATCATAATATGGTAACAAACCAACAATTATAAAATTACTAGTACAATTAAATAATATCGTATCAATATAAAAACCTACTCAAGGGAGGGGGAGTCCTACGGTCGCAACTAGAGAGAGGGAGAAAGAGAGGGAGGCTCGACAACTAGAGAGAGAGAGAGAGAGAGAGAGAGAGAGAGAGACTTCCACCAGGCTTTTTAAGTTTTGTTAAAAGGTAGGATATAACCCAACCCAAACCAAAAATATTTATTCACTTATAATATCCTATATTTTAATATATAAGGAGATATCGGCCAATACATTGGATTTACTGATATAGCTGCCGATTTGTCTCAAAACCATACATACAATATTTATATGGCCTATATGTCAGTTTAGGCTTCAAACCGATATCGACCGATATCATTGATATCTATAACATGGCTATATATATAGACAAATCAACCTAAATCAAGTTTTTGTAACTTAGAAAAGCTAATAAACATAACTAGAAGCTAATTAGGAAACCGAGCCATGGGAATAACCCAAAGCCTACAAAATTCGACCTCAACCAGCAGGCAGTTGTCGCAGTTGTCAGTAGCAGTAGTGTTATGTGGGTAACGTGCTAACCATTACTGCAAAAAAAGTGCTTGCAGTGATCATTGTCCACGATCAACCACATAAGCTGTCAATGTTGCTCTGTTGTTGGTGGGGCTCCTGCTCTTTCCGTGTTCTTCTTTGAGGCATGCTCCTTAATTTCTTGTCCTTTTAATCGCCTCCAGTGTCATATTCATTGTACAACTATTTTTTAAAGAGTGCCTCTTCGTTCACCTAGAAACCTGTCAAAAGTAGTCTTTAACTGTTCGTTCCATAAACAATCTTTTGGGCCCACCAATTTTCCTTACAAACTCCTTGAACTTGTGCCTAAATGATATTCAGTAACTTGTTAAACATGAAAAGGAACATGATATATTGTTGCGCCCGTAAAGCCTAACATATCACTGCAACTGATGAACCTCCTAAATTATTTTAGAAAGGTGTTCTCAAAGTTCCAGATTGGCATCATCCATGTAAATATTCTGGAATTGCAAAATGTCTCACATGTTCTTCATACTTATAAACAGGTATGAATAGTCCCTTGTCATCACAACCAACATAAACATAAAAGATGATTTTTTTTCCCACATGACTGGAAATACTAGTCAACTTCCATAAAAATCCACATGCTCCCAGCCTCCATTACCGGAAGAATTATATTGATCACCACCAATATACCGAAACTCTGAAAGATTTGCAAAATATCTCCCACCTTAATGGGTTTATGAATACTTTTCCAATTCTGATGTCCCAAGAATTACTTTGGTAACATCTTTCACAACTTTGAGTCCATCGTGGATAACTCTTCTAACTATACATAATCCATACAATTTTTACTGATTTACAAATAAGAAAGAATTTTATTTTTTTGGATCATAATTACTCGACTAACCACTAGGAACCACGATCCTGATCGCAATATTCGGCTAGCCAAAAGTGCCGATCCCAAATGATCGAGATCTTACAAGATTAAGTTCAACAAAGATATCAATTAGATGGTATTAGAAAAGACAATAAAAGTAAATTACCAAAGTGAAGCATACAATTACAAAAGAAGTAGGTTGTTGTAGGATTCCATATCTTCTTTCCCAGTAGAAACACACACACACGCACACAAAAGAGTCACTCTTAAACGAACTGTAGCCAACTAGTTAGGTCTACCCTCTTCTACTGCGAATCAGGGGAAGTAAAACACCTATACCAAGTAACAAAGCGAACTATGACTCAACTATGGGTACTTCGTCTTTTTTTCCGAAATCATGATGGCTTTGTAGGGATGAGCCTTTCTCATCTTCACTTGTAGCATATTTACCATGTTTTACAACAAGAAGAAAGCCTTTATCCCAATTTTTTTGGGGTCGACTGTTTGAATCCTTTTCTTCCATTCGACTATGTTAAGGGCCACGTTCTTTGCAACACTAATAAATTCATATTCTTTAACTCCTCAAACCATGTTTGTTTGGGCCTACCTTTAGTCCTAACGGTTCCATTAACTACTATATTATTGATCGTTCTTATGGGAGCATCATTGATTTGTGTTGTATATGTCCAAACCACCTTAGTCGATTTTCTCTTATTTTGTCCTAAATTTGCGTCACCTCTTGACTTCGTGCGGATGTTCACATTATTTATTCTATCCTTGAATGTATTGCTATGTTTCTATCCTCTAATGTATTGCTATATTCTAACTTCTAAGTAGCAAAATTCTTGAAACTGCCTCCATCGAAGATGAAGATGTCAGAAGTTGTTTTACGACGCTCATTCTCATGCGGAAGATGTCCATCCATATTTAGTTTTCACCTCCTTTAGATTCATAGCCTGCTTGATCACAAAGATATTTACAAGATCATTTCAAGTAGTCACATTATATGCACCACATTCTTATTTGTCGTCGATAACTTGCTTTTCTTCTACCTCCACGTGCTCACCTAAATCATATAACCGATGTTGTCAAAATCAGATCGTAAAATCGTAAAAAGGTTCGAACTAGATCGTGAGTCGTAAGATTCTTGAATAAATCTATAAAAAAAAATGAGATACATATGAAAAATATAGACAACTCAAATATAAGAGAGATCATACATAATTGATAAAAAGTAGGTTTTAACATATATCAAGAAGAAAACAAGTCAACTGACTCAAAAGTTATAGTTAGTAGGATTCCAAAATGTTAAAAACCCCAAAGCCATAATATTTGTAATATAGATATTTTCGATCCTTGCCCACAACCGCACAATGCTCCTTTGTTACATCCTCCTTTTTAATCTTCCAAAATCAAAGAGAAAATGAGTAGGGAACATAGCACAATTTAAAAGCCATCTCAAACAGAATTCCATAATTCATAACAACCATGTGCTTCTATCTTTCCTAAGCATAGAAGTCCACTGCAACAAAAGAAAACGACTTCGGACAAGCGAGGAGGAAGAATTGTATTTTCTCTTACAACCGTAATTTTGGGAGAACAAAAAGCACAATAAGGATAGTTTATCTCTAATAGAATATAAATGGGTCTTTGGTTGACTCTAATTGGGAATACATGCAACATTTGTTGCACCATTTCAACTAATTTCAATGTTTGGTTTGATACAAATGGTGGAATTGGTGCGACAATTTGCATCATTTTCTCCATACTACCACAACAATGTTGCGGCCAAAATGGCCGCAACTCTATTTACTACAACAAATGCAACACCATTTCTAATGATTCTTTCTTCATTCAATAAATTCTAATCAAACATTGGATATCTATTTACCGCAACAAGAGTTGCAACCATGTATGATAATTTCTTGAATTCAAATAACAAAATTGTAAATTTTGCAGCATCATTTACATACAACTAAATAATGGATTTGCAATACCACTTACAACAACAAATGCTACATGTAATAAATGTTGCATTGGATTTTCATTTACGGACAACTAAACAACCCAAAAGTCATAAAGACAACAAAACAATAGATTTTCATTTACTGCAACAAAATTTGCAACCACGTGCTTCTATATTTCCTAAGCATAGAAGTCCATTGCAACAAAAGAAAATGACTTTGGACAAGCGAGGAGGAAGAAATTGTATTCTCTTACAACCGTAATTTTGGGAGAACAGAAAGAGCACAATAGAGAAAGTTGATCTAATAGAATATAAAAGGGTTTTTGTTTTGGTGTAAATTGGAAATACATGCAATTTTTGTTGCACCATTTCAACTAATTCCAATGTTTGCTTTGATGCAAATGGTGGAATTGGTGCGATATGTTGCATCATTTCCTCCATACTACTGCAACAATGTTGCAGACAAAATGGCCGCAACTCTACTTACTACAACAAATGCAACACCATTGCCAATGATTCTTTCTTAATTCAATAAATTCCAACCATACATTGGATTTTCATTTACCGCAACAAAAGTTGCAACCATATATGATAATTACCTGAATTCAAATAATAAATTTGTTAATTTTGCAACATCATTTACATACAACTAAACAATGGATTTGCAATACCACTTACAACAAATATTACATGCAATAAATGTTGCATTGAATTTTCATTTACGGACAAGTCATAAAGACAACAAAACAATAGATTTTCATTTACTGCAACAAAATTTGCAACCATAAATGCTAATTACCTCATTCTAAACAATAGATTGTAAATCCTGAAACATCATTTACATGTAACCAAACAATGGATTTGCAACACCCCTTGAAACAAATGCTCCATACAACATATGTTGCATGAGAGTTATTTTTACACGCCCTGAAGAGTAGCATAGGAAAGTTAACTTAAAATTGCAAAAAATTAAAATAAAAAATCTAAATTTAAAAAAGAAGGTCAAAATACAACCCCAATCACAAATTGGGTCCGCTTGGGACGAGATAGTCCAATCGGGCTCGGATCTCGATTCCACGATCTGAATCGTACAATCCATGTACGATTCTTTTCTAGCCCAATCTATTTATAAGATCTAGATCGCGAAGAGTCAAAATTGACTTGGATCTTAATCCTTAATCTGAATCATAAGATCATGACAACAAGGGATCCATGTATGGGATCCGAATTACTGTGTCAAAATCAAATCGGACCATAAGATCCACGATCCAGATCGTAAGATCCTGACACTATGATTTGGACAGTAGGCTTGCGCAAGGCATAGCCTTGGCACTTTATAAGCATTATGCCTTATTGGCTTGCTAGGATTTCATAAACAACTCTTTTTTGCATTCAAACTACTTCGACTTCTAGTGTGGTTAGCTCTCTTCATACGTTGTTTCATTCCAATAATCACTCTCCGGTTGGTACACTCTTGATTCATAAAGCATGACTGGTCTTGTAGCAGTGTTATAGAATTTTATGTTCAACTTATAGGTATCTTGCGATAAAAAAGTACTCTAGAAGCACTCCTCCATTTCAGCCATATGGTTAATTTTATGAATGACATGCTTTTCAATTTCTTTATCATGATGAATGATTGATCATAAATACCGAAAACTATCAACCTATTTATCTCTTGTTCACATATGGAGACTCTATTAACTTCTCTTTGACTTCTCATTGAAGTTACAATTCATATTGTGTGTTTTCGTCCTACTAATTTTAAATCCCTTCGAAAGTTTCTTTCCATACTTGTATTTAGCATCTAACCATTTTATACTCTTGTTGACCAACACAATATCGTCAACAAACATCATATATCATTGGAATCTCATGATCTGTCTAGTAATTTCGTCCATAACTACCACAAAGAGATAATGATCTAATGTTGATTCTTGATGTAAGACAATGGTAATAGGAAATGATTTACTATCTTTGCCAATTGTTATTAGGGACATTGTAACTCCATCCTATATATCCTTTAGGGGTCTGCTTGGTAACGGTGTTTTTGAACCGACACTTTATGAAGTGTTTTAAAAATCCATGCTTGTTAATTTATTTTAGGCACTGGTTTTGTCGGCTAAAAAATATTCAAAAATCGGTGTAGTGTAATTTTGGGTGTAAACGTCCTAAAACGCGGTGTAGTGTAATTTTGGGTGTAAACGCCCTAAAACGATGGGTTTTGAAGGATTTTTTTATTTTATTCCATTTATATCTTCATAAAAAATATATAATTATAACTACTAATATCCTATCCTATTTTTTTTCTCATATGTGTTTTTCTTCTACTTCTTTCAAACTGCAGCTACTTTCTCCGATAAATTTTTAAAATCTTTCTCGCATACTTTTATCCCGACGTTTTTATTATTTTGATCAAATATGGACTTCTACCTCCTTATTGAGGTGTGGACTGGGTGGCAGTTCCCGCGCTCGTGTGGCAGTTTCCCACTCGGGTGGACTTCTATCTCTTGATCGAGATGGTGGACTTTTATTATTTCATGTGTCTCTCCTACTTTGAGAAAGCTTTTGTTTATATATTGGCATATAGTTGATTTTATTCATGTAAAAAAATTTCATAACCTCTCGTGAATGAATTACCAAACATGGATTGGACTGATTTAAAGCCTGTTACTTAAAATCATCCAAACCGGACCCCTCGTAACCGCTCTTAACGGGTACTCTATAAACACCTCATAACCGATACCCCAACAATTGCCAAGCAGACCCTTATAGTCTCAATATAATTATTATGGACTTGTTTCTTTTTCAAAATCCACCACACATTCTTCTTAGGAACTTGATTTTTCATGTTTACCTCTACTTTTCTCTCTAAATTTTTCATTGAGCTTCTTAATAAGTAAATGTGTTTCCATCTATGTTGTTGGTATTTTACGATACACGCGATACCTATCTCATGATACGATATACTACCTTCCGTTACGACGGTTGATCCGATGCGACGCATTTAGGCTGATAGGTATATTCTTTTCTTTTTTTTAAACTTGAGTCATGCAATGTATACTTAAGAATATATATCTGGAACTGGATAGCCGTGTAAATATGAAACAAATAAAAAACTTATGAGAAAATTATATTGATCATGATACAATACACAAGCAAATCGATACATGATGTGTATTGTGAGTTGACGATATAGGTCCCATAGTAGATCTCATATCTATGGAATAAAACCAAACTGATTTTCTGAAATTCTAACCTTTTTTTCTTGATTTTTGTTCAGTTATTCTCTCCGATAGTTTCGTGGTATGCCTCATAAGCTTAATTCTTTGATATTTATCATAACTATGTATATATTCCTTATTTTTGTATATGGGTACCATAATACTATTTCTCCATTCATCGGACATCCTAGGTTTTTGTTGAATAAATTAGTAAGCCACATCAATCTTTTCTTACCTAGATATTTCAAAACATCGAAAAAATATCATCAGCTCTACCATTTTTCTGCGTTTCATTTTCTTTAAAGAAATGTTAACTTCGAACATTCTAATTTTACGACAATAGTATGTTCTAGCCAATGATCAACAGCGTCTCTAATTTCTCCTGAAACTTTCCTGTCTGTTATTTATTTCTCCTGAAACTTGCGTAGATAACAGGTGATGGTTAGCTGCACAAGCTCGATGATATGACTTCTGTCATAGATTTTATAATTGGATGCAAGTGTCTGCACATAATCTTCTGGGAAAATTTCTCGCGAAGTTTCTTCTCATGCAAACTTGGCTTCTTTGGGTTCTTTTAATGTTTGATTTTCTTACCAAACTGAAAGGTGATCATTTAGCTTAGTAGCTAAAACCTTCACCTTGCAGTCATTGGACATGTCACCTAGCAGTCATCGTCTAAATCCCTCTTGTGATCTAGAGGGCAAAAAAATTCCCATCGTTATAGGATGCATGACCATCATCATGATCTTGATGAGTCGAAGCTGCAAAAGCCTGTGTAGGACTTGTTTCTTCCTGTTGTCCGTCTCAATATCACACAAATCTCATTGTTGTCATGATCTTCTCATCGTGCTCCTGCATCAGAATTCATCTTCTTTTTTTGGCTACTTGAATTTTATGGTTGCTTATTTCCCTGTATGTATATTGTTCAACAAGTATGAAATATTGGATCCATACTCCCTCTGAGGTTAATTTGTTGGGTTTATATCTCGCATCCAATTGAGTGTTCAAGGTCTACAAAGTTCGTCACGGTATAAAAAGTGAGGAGTTTAGTCCCACGTTAGATAATAACTTGATAAACAGATAGCCTTTTAAGTCATATAGGTAAAGTCCAAACACCATATCTCATGGTTCAACTCCGCTTCTGTCTCACTGCATTCCTAACACAGTTTGGTTTTGTCTATAAATATGTAATTACACAATGAGTAGGTTTGATTTGAACCTCACCAGATACAAATCTGACGACTCAATGCATGACATGATAGTAATTGAATTATATATATAGATAGTTAGTACATTAGGAACGTTGTACCTTAACAACTTTGTTCTTATGAAAGTGATTCTGCGCAAAGCCTTTGTTGTAGTTGTAGAACAAAAAGGAGTTGTTCTGTGAAAATCCCACAGTGGATGCCAACTAAAACCTGTCAATATATATCCAATGCAAAACCTGAATTCGATTGCTTATGGACCCACCTGCAGGTATTCTGCCACTAAGGAGGTTCAGATCAATTTGGATCTGATACAAAAAGATGGTTTGAATATTGCTCATGCATTAGATTTGTCCCAATTTTTACTTTTTTATAATGCTTGCCAATGCCTTATTATTGGGACTGTACCTGTATAGAGTTCGCACTTTGATTTACTGTGTAGTGTGCTGTTGGCCTCCATGTGGTGGTTCTTTCAGAATTTTTAAAGATAGGTCGTATGACTGTACTTAATAATCATGCATAGGCCACTCATCAATGTATATATTATCTGCATCAGGTTATGAAGTTTGATGATCTTAAAGAATTGGGTAGTGAGTCGGCAGTAAAGGTATAGCAGTATGGAACTTGAATTCTGTATATTATTTATACCAAGACTATGACTGGTGTGTTATTCATTTATTTTGATTTCTTGCATCTTAGGCTGCTGGAAAGTACAAGCAGGAAGGAAAGACGTACATAGTTCAGGATGCGGACATTATTTTCTTTAAATTCAACGTATCTGGTGGTGGGAAGAAGTGATTTTTTTTTTTCATCGCCAAAAATATGGGTACTTGTTGGTTTTAAAACCTGCTCGAGGTGTTATTTTACATTGGTTATTTTTGTACGTTATTGAGAACAAAGGATGCCCCTCATTAGGCAAGGAGGATGCCCCTCATATGGCAAGGTCTTTTTGAGATTGGTTTGTAGAGAATTGTTAGTCATCTTGCTTCTTGTGTGCTCTTAATTAGAATATATGAGATCACTCCATAATCATATATATAAATGCCACAAGGAATGACATTTCCTAAGGCACCATCTCATCTCCATTCTTTCAACGGCAGCATGAGTTTTTTGCTAAGCTTATAAAACACTGCTTCTTTTCATAAGGCACCATCTCATCTCCATCTCATCTCCATTCTTTCTAGTGACCTTTTGAAACTAATTATGTTTTGTACACAAAGTTTGACAACTGTGAATTGTAAGCGCCACAGAAGATTGGTTCCTTGGAGGAATCGTGGTTGTTTATCAGCACACGATTGTTTTCAGAGTCCAGGGATAGGAGAGGAGCCAGTCCCCAGAAGAACAAAATGTTCATCATCCAGTTCTGACCAAGTTCGTATGAGTGGGTCCTAGTTTCAAGTCTATTTTTGTTGGTTTTTCTAGGACCTACAAGCAGAGGAGCAAGCCCCACCTAGAGAAATCTTGATGACGTTTATGTATTACTGTAGTAAAGCATTTCTACTATAACTCGTCCAGAGATGGATGTAATGAACTATGAAACCTGATTTTAGTTTTTAACTTTTTAAGGCTAAATTACAACTTAGATATTCTCAACTATTCAAGTTTTTCAACTTAATATCCTAAATTTTGATAGGTATCAACTTAATATTTTTCTCCCATTCTCTTCCTACCGGTGTTAACTGAAGATTGAAAATGACAAAAAATATTTTCTCCTATTTTCTTCTCCCACCCCCCTTCCCCTCGGCGGCTCCCTCCCCTCTTTCGGCGGCACAGTAGCAGTATTGCAACACCAGCAGAACGGTACAACAGCGGCGGCGCAAGCGACGATAGTAGGTGCAGACGGGGTGGGGATAAAAATGGTGGGTGGGTTGGGGGGGGGGGGGGGGGGGGGGGGGGCTGGGGCTGCAGTGGAGTGTTTTTATTTTAGTCATTTTTTATTTTTATTTTTTACGGAAAAGTTAACAGTGAATGACGGAGGATATCAATATGAAAATTGTTAATAGTTGAGGGTATTAAGTTCGTACCTATCAAAGTTGAGGGTATCAAGTTGAAAAACTTAAATAGTTGAGGGTGTCAAGTTGTAATTTAACCTTAATTTTAAACAATCTAACGTCTATTTACCATGTTCCTTTAACGTCTATTTAACACGGTTAAAATCAAATTGATTGTCAAATAGACTCGTGTGAATTTTTTTAAAGATATCTAAATTGGATAATGTAGATAGAACTATTTGGAGCAAGTTGAAAATATGTGCAACATGCATGATAGATACAATGAAGTGATTTGAATCGACTAATAGCTGAAATGATTTGAATCGACTAATAGCTTTCTAGTTGAGAAAATTCCTTGGAGATTGAACTTACTTTGAAGTGAGGAACCTCGTCAAGATAATTAGACAAATCCTATGAAGTGAATAAAGATTTTGAAGTGACTAATTTGAAATATTTGGGAAACGGTTGGATCGATTATGGTTTTAAATTTGAATCGAAATCAAATAACAGTTGGTTTCATCTTAATTTGAATAATAGATAGAAACAATGATAACATCTCGGATTACTCATAAGAGATGTAAATGATGAAATTATAATTTAATGGTGGGAAGTTGATTTACAAATTATTGAGGAATTTGATATTGTCTGTTCAAGTTAGTTTCCATCTGCAGAAATGAGTTAAGTATAATGCCTGAATTGGGTTGCCTAGTCTTGATAGTTTCTTTGGTGCTTACAGTTTCTTTGGTGCTTACGTATTTGCGGTTTGGAGAATATCGATTGTGAGAAAATAGTTCTGTTTAAGGCACGCTATGAATGAAACAAAAAGACCATGTCTATATTTAGACCGAAACTTGGTTATACAATGTGTAAAGTTAGATAGGGAGTATTGGTTCCTTTAAATTTTTAAAAGAATGTTGCACATGTAACCTATTGAATCGCACCCACATGTAACATATTGAATCGCACTATCACTGACATTGGCTAAAGTGCATAATGTTTCAAGTTCTACAATTTTGGAAGTAAGTGCATCCAAGTCAAAGTGATAGGCTGTGACCAAATAGAGCTGTAGAGAGAATTTTGATGGGCTAAGAAACTTTTGCAAATATTTTGAAAAAAAGAGAAGGTAAATTGAAATCAGTGATATGTAAATTTGCTTGTTTGAATAGAAATTTAAATTTGTGATGTTGAATCAGAGTTGAATGAAAAACTTTCATGAGATTAAAGCGATAAAGTGAGTTGTTATTTTAAGTTTCTAAGACAACTTTATCTGAGTGGTATATTATGTAATATCCCGCTCCGAGAGGAGGCATTTTGTTGGCTTCTTGGATTGATCAGACTGTTGGGATGTAAGTTGTGCTGGAAATTAAGAGATTTGAGTAATGATGCAGTCTTGCTTAACTTGGCCGGATGTGATGGTTTATCGAGCGCGACTCATTTGCATGGTTATGCAAATTAAGAAGATTGTGTATCGCATCAAATCATTTCTTGAGGATTAATCGTTTGATATATGTGTTATCGGAGCAGGAAGACAAATTTATAAATGTGGGTAGTTCTGGCCCTTCTTATCGATTTATTCATGCCCTAATAAAATGAATTCTCTTGTTCCTTTGTTACGTCTATAGATTAATGATGCCTTAGTTGATGTAAAAGATAAGTGATATCCCATGTTTGATATTGTTGTAATGAATGAAACACATGGAATATGAACTGCTAATGTAAATTGATACAAGAATGCTATAATGTAAGTTTCATATGATAAATGAATCGATACTATGATATGTGGAAATGTTGGTACCGATAGGTCACCAAGTATTGATGCGATGAATAACTGTAACTATTGGGTGCATATATGCACGAGATTTATGTAGTAAGAGTTTCATATGGAAAGCGGACAATCGTGATGCAATACCACAAAATTGTTGATATGTGGTTTGGTACCACAAGATGGTCGAAATGTTTGAGACTAATGGGTTGTCAATCGGAACAATATGATAGAGAGATTGAATGATATGTACAAGTAGCGATGTTGGTCCTATTTACTTTCAATACTTTACCATGCAAATTATGCTTTTATCTATGTTGCATATGCATTTGCATGGTCATCGACAACTTTTGTACAAGGTTTGAATTTTTTTTCCGGACGATACCTGGGGCACCAGGGCTGCTTCGACCTAGGAGGAAATAGTGGGATGTGTTAACAGACACGAGGTATTAAGGGCCGGACTTTCATTGAGACTCGTTACCTGCTCTGAAAGGGTGCTTTGTAATACTATGTAAAAGTCATTCATGGTACAGAAAAGAGAGAGCACCAATGACAGTCATATAGTTAGGCTGCATACTAATAATAACTTTTATGCAAAGGTAACAAATCTGATACATGGATAGTTTTATGTTGCTTAATTTATATATCTAATCCTTGTTTCATAGGGATAGACAAGTCGGCTATTGGTAAGAAATCATTGTTAAGTAATATGAACACGTCTTTCACATTTCAATTAACATTGCTAAATATGAAGACATGAATATGCTATCATGCTAGAGATTATCAATTGCCAACTGACTCTAGTTCTTAATAGAAAGATGATTTTAAATAAATGTTTGCTCATATGATTACAATGTCGGTTTAGGTTAGTGGGTTAGTTCTGCTCACCAGTACATTTTGTATGTGCTGACCTCCCCCCATTTCTACATGTGCGGGGAGTAGCTTTGATAGTTCTAAGGCATCGAACAATTTGTTGGACGAGCTGGAGCCTTTCTTGTAAATGATGTGGTTTTACGTATAAAGGACATAATGTATGAAACATTGTGAATCTTTTTGTATCGGTGAGTTGTAAGCCTATTCGACAAGTTCAAATGTAAGCCAGTTGAAAGCTTTATATTCTGCTATAATCATTAATAAAGAGAATCTTTTTATATGTTATGTTGTGACTTTAATTTGTCTACTTATTCGTTGTGATAATCTTGTTTTTGAGATCAACTTCTGTGCACATTCATGCCTTATATAAGTGTAATTTAGCCTTATACGACATCACGTCCAGTGACAAATTTTTAGTTCTTCGAAACTGGAGCGTGGCAAACTCTACTTGCCCCATCCTATATATAGAAGCCAAATTCATTTTCTCTATATAGATGCAAAACAAAACCATATTTTCAATTCCTTTCCTCTTTGCAATTCCAACAGGCTATAGGCTTCTTCCAAAAGCGTTTTTACCCCATTCCAAAATCATCTTTAGGCAAACTTTTGTACAAAACTTTATTAGGATGTCTAGTATTAGATTTAGATTTTTATTTAAATTTAGATTAGTTTTCTATAATATTATTTGTCTCTTCCAATTCGTTGCGACAAAAATCTGCGCACACTTTTTTTCTTTCTAAAAATCATAAATCATAAAATATAAATCTAATCATATATCCATAAATTGTTCCATAACCCTAACACCTAGTTTTATTTAGAAAAAATTCAGAAAATAATATGATGTTTTGATAGATAAAATCCATCGATAACCTAGGAAAATTCTGTTATAACCCTATTTCTCAAATCGCCTTAAACCAGTAGTATCTCCCTCATACAATCTCAAATAATAATTATGAGCATACCATCGTGACCGCGACGATAACTTCAAATATATGCTGATAAATTTTAGTTTATAGGCAACACATTTTTGACCTATTTTCTTACCTTAATTTGCGCGACGACGGCTACATGTCTTAACCACCAGTAATCATAAGTTTTTTCTTGGTATTTTGAGATGCCATGACCCTAATGCTATATGTTACAAAAATCATATAAAAACCCTAGAAACCTAGGTAACTTGTAGTCTAAGCCAGCTAGGGGTAAATTGGTATTTGTTGTAACTTACACAATTTTATAATGGGGGGGGGGGGTCATGCATCGTGTTGTTTGTCGATTCTTGAAATCTAGGAGAGTGTTTAGGATAAATAGCATGTTATATTATTATAACTTTAATTCTCTATGTATAATTCTCGTCCTACTTTCACTGTTCGTTCCTTATATTTCATGTCATAATTACTTGATTCACCATGACTTTACTTGTACGTGAGGGTATAATTGTCAGAGTACATGTACATATTCATATCTACTTGCTTATCATGTTTACTGTTTTCGTATTCTATTGAGAACATGTATTGCGAGTGAATTAGTGAGGGAATCAGTGTTGCAAAAATTTGGCTAGGCGGCCGATTATTCGACAGTTGGCCGCAACAGACTCGACATGACCTAAGTCGGGTCAAATCAGTTGACTAGGGCTAGTCGGCCGACTAATCATACCCTAGTCGGCCGACTAGGCCTAGTTTCAAAAAAAAAGGAAATGAGTAAAGGAGAGGAAAACCCGACACAAAACAATTTCTCTAAAAAGAACCTAAAAAGACGACAGAAGAAGGAGAAGAAGGAGAAAGAAGAGAAGGAGAAAGAAAAAAATGTACCGAATTGACAGAGCAGCCAGCCATCCCCTCTGATCCTCGCTGTCGAGCCACCGGCAACCTCCCGTCGGTCACAGGTATTTTATTTTCCTTATTGCGTTTTTTTTCAACTTCTTGCTGCTTTTTTCAACTTCTTGCTTCTTGCTGCATTTTTAACTTCTTGCTGCTTTTTTTGGTTGCGTGCTATTTTGTTTGCTTGCTGCATTTTTTTGTTTGTTTGCTTGTTGCATTTTTGTTTGCTTTTTCCTCTTGCTTCTTGTTTTGGCTACTTGCTTTTATGGCTGTTGTTGCTTGCTATTTTTTGCATGAAATTACAGTACAAAAATAAGAAACTGCAGTGCAAAAATATGATCCAACTGTTTTAAAGAACAAACACAGTTTAACATACGCTATTTTTTGTTGTTTTTATAGTTTTTTTTATTTATATGCTATTAATATGATCCAATTGTTTATTTATAGGATAGTAAGATATGACTACTTCATCGGCTGCTTCAAATTTTAATATTGGTGAAACAATAAGTGATTTGAACATTCAAAATCCTTTGAAACGTGCATCTAGTAAAGTTGGATAGGAGTTTGGTGAACTTGTGGATGCTAAGACATTAGACCGAGTTAGATGCAAGTTTTGTTTGAAGATTATATCCAAAGGCATCTACCGGCTCAAATGTCATGTATGCGGCTGGTCCAAAAATGTGAAAGCTTGCAATAAGGCCCCTAAAGAAGCAATACAAGCATGTGTAGAGACACTTGATGGCACTAAGAGGAAGAAGACACAAAAACAAAGTGAAAAAATAGAACTTAGAAGAGAAGTTCCGACATCATATGGTGTTATGGAAATGGATGCAGATATGAAAGTCACAAGATAAAAAATGTCTAATATTGATAGATTTGTGGAGATTAATCCGAAAAAAGACAACCCTACAATGTTTAGAAATTAAGCTAATTTAATGGTCTTTATGGACAAGAATAATGTAATGAATACACAACAATACATAGTATGATGGGTCATTGAGAGTGACATTCCTTTCAACGTCATTCAAAATGACAGCTTCAAGCTAATGACAGAGGCTATTGGACAGTTTGGTCCAGGATTACCTACACCAAGTCGATATCGGTTGAGGGGCCCATTTTGAATGAGGAGATGTCGAGAGTTGAGAGCTCTCTAAAAAAGATGAAGATGAGTGGGCTATATCTGGTTGTTCCATTATAATCGATGCTTGGACTGACCGTAAAAGAAGGAGCATTATGAACTTGTGTGTTTATTGTAGGGAAGGGGTCTATTTTATTTTGTCAAGGGAAGATTCTTATACATCCCATACGGGGTCCTACATATTTGAGTATATCGATAAATGCATTGAAGATGTAGGGTCAGAAAAGGAGGTGCAAGTTATGACGGATAATGTTTCAAACAACATAGCAACTGCGACTTTGATGGCAACCAAAAGGCCTAATTTATTTTGGTCCTCTTGTGCCACACATACGGTGAATCTTATGCTTGAGACGATTGGTAAACTTCCAAGGTTCAAGAGTGCAATTGATAAGGCAAGAGCCTTAATCGTCTTCATATATTCTCATCTCTAAACCTTGAGTATGATAAAAAAGTTGACAAAAAAGCGTGACAAAGTATGGCCGGGAGTAATAAAATTTGCTAGTAATTACCCTACTTTGCAAAGCAAGGTGGAGAAAAAGGAACAACTAAGGCTTATGTTTGCTTCTGAAGAATGGGCATGGAATTCACATTCCGAAAGTACGAAGGGAAGAGTGGCATATGCAACGTTGTTAGCATCTCTTTTTGGAAGTCAATGAACTCATGCTTGGTTGTTTTTCAGCCATTGGTGAGAGTCCTTCGCCTTGTTGACAGTGATAGGCCAACTATGTCATAGTTGTATGGAGAACTTGAACTGACAAAAAAGAGATCAAGAAGGAAGCCTATAGTGGAATTGAAAAAAATTATAAACTGATAATTGACATTATCGAGAGTAGATCCAAAGGTAGGCTTGATTCCAATTTGCACTTTGCGGGATATTTGCTTAATTCGTACTACTTTGCAAAGAATATGGTAGAGATATGAGAAGATTTAGCTTGTATGAAAGATATTCACAATTATGTGAAAAAATTCTTCCCCGACGACTTGATCACTAAAGTGAAAGTGAGTGATGAAGAATTGATCATGTATAAAATTTTGGTGGGAATGTTTGTAAGAAAATAAGCTAAACTTTCTTATCAAACTAAATGTGCGAATGAATTTAATTTCGGTAAGTCTTGACTCCTAAACTCCTAGTTCATTACTTATTTACTTGATCACTTCATTGACTGATAGTTATTTACGTGCTTTATATGATAATGAATGATAGCTGAGTGGTGGAGTAATTATGGTAGTAATGCACCAAACTTGGAGAAGATGGCAATTAGAATCCTCTCCTTGACCATAAGTTCATCAGGTTATGAGAGGAATTGGAGTACTTTTGAAGGGGTATGCCACTTTGATTTTATTTTATGACATATTATTTTTGTTATTCTTCATCTAACTAATTAGGATGTTCTAATTTTATATTGTAGGTGCATACAAAAAATAGAAATATACTTGATTCAGAAAGATTGAACAAGTTGGTGTATGTACAATTCAACTCCAAAATTCACAATAAGAAGAAAATAGTGAATGATGATAAAGATGTTTTTCAAGCGGATAATTGTACTCACGCTCAACATTGGTTGGTTGGTGGGATCGATGATGAGAGTGATGTTGATCCCATGACTGGAGCTACATAGGAGGTACTTGACCAAGCGGTGGGAGCGAATGAAATACTTGAACCTAGGAGGAGCTCTAGGATCACGAGAGAACTTGATGATGAAGAGTTAATCTCGGAGGCCGATTGAGATGATAGAGATATGCCCGTAGTGGATGAGCATGATGATATCTTTGATGATTGAGGAGCACTTTAATCCATCTCATTTTGTTTGTAAATTTTTGATTATGTACAAGACTTTGTCACTTTGGGTACTTAAGTTAATACTTTGATGATGATATATATATATATATATATATATATATATATATATATATATATATATAAAATTAAAAAAAAATTAAACTGATTAATCCCTAGTCACTGTGAACCGACTATCAACCGACTAGCAATTTTTACTACCTTGGAGGGAATACAATGAGTAAGCATGTGGTCAACTAATTGACTAAAGACTCACTAAACATTAATTGCATAATATTGGGCGTGCACGACACACACCGACTGTCGGATATCCTATACCGTCCACATACAAAAAACTTGTATTCTAAAACATAATGTGTCACGCCCCGATCTCCCGCAGGCAATCGGCCGTTCCCGCTAGGCGGGAATCACCCTCGCTAGCGCTCCCGCGGAATGATCGCTTAACCCATCCGGGCGTGATGCCGCACGAGCGTGAGCCACGCCCGTGCAAGGCCATGGTTCATTGGCTGGCGGTTAGAGTTCTAAGCCACAGAGTTGCACAGATTATCCGAGTGCAGCGGAGTCATGAACGCATAGGCGATCGATAACAGGTTCACTGAGTTGACAAATATAGCGGAAGCATTGAAACACAAGTTGAAGTAAAGCAAGCTCTTTTTATTGATATGAACAAGTGTTACAGGCGGCGTATAGCCGAGATTACAAGTCGCTCAAGCCTCTCTCTCTGAAACAGTAAAAGCGTGCCAAGTGGCTACAACTGTGGAATGAATATACAGGCGATGGTCAGGCGATGTTCACAACTTATGTCTTGTATAAGCGCTTCAGTCCCGGACGCACCGTTGCAAGGCTTCAGAGGGAACTCCTGGCCTTAGCACGCACGAAGGAGGCGTCCGCATCGCACGAGGTTCTCCCGCACCCTGCATATCAAACTGGTGGATTATCAGTACATTGAATGCACTGGTGGGGAAGCTACTCGCCCACTCGACAAATCCAAACACGTAATACAAGTTCCGTGCATAACTATTAAGTTGTCTTTCTAGTTGCCTTAGGATCAGTTGTCTTTCTAGTTGCCTTAGGATCAGTTTCATGCAAACATTGAATAGCTTATCGTGTCGGCCAGTGCGTCGTGCGATGTTTGAGGAAACACGGCGAGACTTACCAACTTACCATTTATCCTTCCCTGTCCAAGGCAAACATGATTAATTCAAGCACGATAAGTATAAACATTCAGGAGGCATAGCATATGCAAACAGGAGGATTCTTATAACATGATCGTTCAGGTGTTAAGTTATTCATTGATGCTATGCAATGACTCGCACGCGGATAGCCGCTAAGCGAGGATGACTTGTTATCTTTTGTTTCACAGGCAAGCACGCAACAGGTTAAATACACACGATAAACACACGAGGCATTTCAAGCATATACACACGATGATCACTGGCTGATGCCATAATGGACTAGTCAAGGACGTGAATAACATGCAACGAGAAAACACGAGGAGCTCATAAAACACGATACGTTGCAAGTTACCCAGTCCGCACATGATTGACTATAAACACGAAGTCTGCCCGGATCGGATCGGTGCCAGTGCCCCAGCACCGTCTGCAGAACTTATATCCTTGTGTACAAGTTGTCCATGATCGAACACGATTGTTAATTTACACACGAGCACACGAAAAGCAGTAATGCATGATTCATTTAGCTATTGGATATGCACAGTCTCCTGGGCTGCTGTAAGCCCGCACAGGAGGGAGACTTGCAGGGAGATCCGAATACCTAAATGAGTCTTGCCACTGGAGTATGATTCATTTAGCTATTGGATATGCACAGTCTCCTGGGCTGCTGTAACCCTGCACAGGAGGGAGACTTGCAGGGAGATCCAAATACCTGAATGAGTCTTGCCACAGGAGTATGATTCTTTACTTGACATGATGCAGTCTCCTGAATCGGGAACTGCCTTGGCGACCTAACGGTCCCGGATACTTGCAGGGTTATTCAGGCACGGAACGACTACGTAGTAGTCTCCCGAGGTTTGGATGAAAACACGGTAACATTCAAGCAGACAAGCATGCGTTTCTAAGGAACATAAGCAGGCACGTTGCTCGGACCCGAAGGTAAGCCGAGAGTTGAAACCGTTAAGGGAATTAGCATGCGAGGGTCTGAATATAAGCAGTATTTCATTTCCATGTTCTAGCAAGCAATATGAGTTGGGATTATTCCCTTAGCTTGGTGCGTTGGATTCATTAGCATGCAGGGGGTGATTCACCTAGCGACTAGCATATAACATTCCAAATTTTTATGTATGCTGGCTAAGCAAAGACAAGTTCATCGTAGCCACCCACCTTAGCGATGATTCACCTCGGTAGAGCGATACGTCTGAGCGAGCCTCTGAAAGTCTAAGCCGGATTCCTGTAGGGACAAGTCTGGATATCCTTTGCTTCTTGATCGAGGCAAAGCGGGTCGGGACAGCTGCACGATTGTCGTTTGAGACGGCAGTCCGCTTGAGCGGAACGGGATGTTACATAATGTATACGAGGCTTTGATTGTTGTTATATCATCTATCTTTCATGCATATTCTCTTAGTATGCATGCATATGGTTAGTTACTATTTACTTTCAGATTTTCATTACCATGCATGTTATATTTTGGTAGCTAGAGCATACACATTTGCATGGTCATGGACAACTAGTATACATGGTATGATTTTTTGAACAGTACCCGAGGCACCAGGAACGTATCGGTCTAAGAGAAAAATAAAAATAAAAAGTGCATTTCCCACGCCAGGTGAATAGGCACATGTGCCTTCTTTGATAGAGAAAAAATGAGTATGGATGCATTGCTTCGTAAGAGAAATGACATAGATATTAGAGTTCAAGTATAAGACTGTCTACCTGTACTGGGGATAGCGTTATACCAGAGATAATCCAAAATGGTATATCATGAGTGACTGTCATGTAGTTAGACTATAACTAGCACTTTCCACCATAGGGATATTTTGATAATTTTGTATGTTATTAAATTTTTCATATATTATTTTATATTAGTGATTGTCTAGAATTATATTACTGTTAGTTTGTGGCTAGCCAATTAGAATTTGCAAGTGTTAATTAGTGCTAATTATTGTTAGTCATGACTTTAGTAATTATAATTAATTAAGTTTAGTTGTCATGAAGAGAATATTCCTCTTAGATGTAGATATTCCTTCCTTTAGTTAATTAGATTCTATTCATGACAAATGGAGATGGGCAAACTTGATATTTTGGCATGACCAAACCTTACTATAAGAGATAAGTTCAATTTAGGGCTCATCCATTTATTTTATTTTACTCATTAGTCTCATTTTCTGTAAAGCTTCTTCATTCCTAAGAAAACTCAATTTCCTACCAATTTTACTCAATCCAATTCCAATTTCATTCATTCTCACCATCATGAAGGCCTACAACATTAGAGAGCAAAAGGAGATCCATAGGAGAGGAGCTTGCTGTGAGATTGTGTCCGACTCATCTCTTTCGTGTCCAAATTTAAAATTCTTCAAGGAGACTACCAAAACTCTAGATAATTCTTTCAATTTTATCAAATTTATGGTTAGAAACACTCCTTGGTCATGTATGAACCTTTTCATGTTAGATTTGACTTTCCAATGGTACATCTAGGTACTAGGAGCCCTCAATTTTGTATATCTAAGTTGGTGTCATAATTTTGGGGCTCAATTTGGGAAAAACTTTAATTGTGTCCATTGAGTGTGTGTATCATATCCTAATGAGGACTATTGATGTTTATTTGATGGTGTGAAGGTGTTCTTGTATCCAAAATATGATACATAGAATCTGTATTATGGTACGCCATGATAAGTATAGGTGGATTTGATAAATTGGGTGTATACATGTGTTCTTTTGTCCAAAATAGCCTAAATTCGTCATAGTATTCAGTATCATTTTTAGCAGCCATAGCAACTTAGAAATGCCATAACTCCTAACTCAGGATTTCGATTAACCTCCCTTTTTTTAAAGAACCGTATCGAAGTTAAATTTCCAAATATATAAATTAATAGGCCAAATTTATTCTGAATTTTTTGTAAAACTGTTTGTGTCAGGTGTCCGAAAGACGAACGCGTTTTGATGTTTTCATAATTTTGGGATCTTTCGGACACGAAAATGTGATCCATTTAAAGTTTTGAAAAGCTGATACGAAGGGCTATGCCATATTTTAACCTTGGAATTTATTGAATTGGTCTAATAGGTGCAATATTGGTTACAAGTAGAGAACTGACTATACGACATAGGCATTTTATGTATCCTATGAGCCTAGGTAGTATGGATATCAAGTGAGTGTAGGTATCATAGGTTGTCAAGTATGTATGTATATATATATATATATATATATATATATAGGTGTTAGGTAATAAGTGTTAGTTAGTGTGTTAGTGTTGATATAAGTGGTTATCAAGTGAGCCAAGTATAGGTAAGTTATGTGTCAAGGTATTAGAGTTTGGGGCAAGGTACTAGTGTGATACTTGGGTACCATAAGAATATTGGTATCATGACACTCAAGTATCATGATTGAGGGTAAGTGAGTATTGGAGCTTGAGTAAGGTATCATATTTGGTATCAAGTATTAGTATTAGAGTTAGTTGAATAAGTATCTATGAGGATAAGGTATTGGTCAAGATACTAAGATATTGGGTATTAGAACTAGGTAATGGGTAAAATTAAGATGTTGTTGGGAACGAAACGCGAAAATCGTTTCCCAAACTAGAGAGTACCTGCGAGAGAACCGAGCAAAACACACAATCAAAAAAATACCAAACACAAATCGCAGACAAAGATATTTACGTAAAAAATCCAGATAAAAAAAAAACTACGGGACGATTGGAGTCCAACCCTGAAGAACCTCCACTAATGGAATAAAGATATTACACCATCTACAAGCTCCTCACCGATCCAACACGGATCACAACAACTCTTTGGAACAGAAATTAGATTACAACCACGAAAAAAAGACAATAAAAAATATCCCAAATTGATCTCCTTCTCCGAAACGACGTCCAATCCTTCTTTCTCCTCTCCAAAGTTGCAATGGCACTCTTGCCACCTTTTTTTTCTCTCTCTTATTTTTTCTTTCTCATTTTGTTGTATATTGCATGAACCTTTATATAAACTCTTGCATGAATTAGTATTTCCATATGGAAATCTATATATGGAAGCCAAAAATATTTATGGAAATCCAATTACATTCAATCATATATTTAATGGGAATCAAATCATAAATTAGAAATCTAATTATATGGAAAGTTAATATATGAAAGATCCAATCATAAATATATAATTAAAGTCAAAGATGAAAATCTAATATACTATTTGCTAACCATAAATGTTCCAATACACGACGCTCGATGCACTTTCCGAGCTTTTTTGACATACGGATGACGCTCGTCGCATTACGGGGTATTCTCCACATAGGTTGGGAACCCCACCCACTCCAACAGATGTCTAGTGCCAAGAGATTGAGTATCTTGGATGTAAGGTAAGTATAGGTTATGGTCATAGGTTAGTATCTTGTGGGTTGGTATCATATGATACTTAATGTGGTACTATGGTACCATATACAAAAAAGTGTGATATGTGTAGAATAAATTATAGTATGGTATCCTAGGATGTATCAAGGTATTTAGAATACCAAGATACCAAAATATTAGAACTAGTATGAGGTAATACTAGGATACTAAGGTAAGGTTATGATATTAGGTATTGCATTAAGATACCATGGTAATGGTAGTGTCTAGCTTGGGTAATGGGTTAGGTACCAAGGTATGAGTTAAGGTATTGGGTATTGGTCAAGGTAATGGTATTAGCTAAGGTATTAGTCTAGAAACTGTGATACGGAGTAATATGTCAAGGTATTGGTAAGGTAATGAGGTAATACTAAGGTAATAGCTACGTAATGAGATGATACTAAGGTATTAGCTAGGTATTAAGTGTTAGACTAAGTTATTATATATATTAGTATATCTATATAGTATATATAATATTATTATATCATAGCTAACTAGTATAACTTTAAAATCTAGTATTAGCAAGGTATTGATCCATAGTTAAGGTATTTGAGATACGAGATAAGATATTAGGTAAATGTGTGATACAGGTTAAGATACCATGATAAGATAAATAGCTATAGTCCAAGGTATTGACCCTAGAACTAAGGTATTGACTATAGTTAAGGTATTTGAGATATAACTAAGGTATTAGGCAAATGTGTGATACGGGTTAAGATACCATGATACGGAGTAAGATAAATAGCTATAGGCCAAGGTATTGCTAAAAATTATAGGTAGAACTATATATTAGGATAATATATGCTAGAAACTTATTAGTATAGCCTAAAAACCTAGTATTGGTCAAGTATTAACTAGTATTGACTAGTTTGACCTAGTTAGCACCTAAAAACCAAATAATGACTTGTTAAGACCTAGTATAACTTTATAAATCTTGTAAATAGGTAAAATTAACCTAGAAACTAAGAAATGACCTAGTTTGACTGTGTTGACCTCTATTTGTGTAAGCCCCCTCATTTTTGAATAGGGTTAATTTGGTATTTTTTAATTTATTTTATTTAATTTAATAGATTAAAGTAGTAATTTCTAAATTCTTCTTTTAGATATATGACCCTTTGCCGTGGTTTGAATATTTTGAGCAATGTACAACCCTTTTTCTTCCGACAAAAATTATATTACTAATTTTAATTGTACCTAATATATTTAAAATATGGATGTTATATTTGTTTGACCTCCCCCATGCTCCAAAAATATTGTCAAACATCTACAACCACAGTTACCTTAAAACTGCCTCCTTTTGACTAGAACTTGACCCAAACCCAACCCAAACGCATGTAGTCATATAGTGCACACAAATACCCCCATATATATATATATATATATATATATATATATATATATATAATTTACATTAATTTGGTTCTATTTATAGAGTTCTAATTATAGAAAGGGCCATATGTGGCATCATAGTTGGCAAACTACCTACCTACCTAACTAACTAACTAACTACCTAACCACCCATGAGCCTAACCAACCAAATTTCAACCATAACAACCCACCCCCTCTTCATAATTTTGTGCAAGAGGATCCCCCTTGGTGGCCGACCCCTACAAGCCCTAGGAACACCCCCTCCTAGGTTTAAATCTATCTAAAAAGTCCATATATACCCCACTATCATAAAACCCTAACCCTAACAACTCTCTCCCCTTTTTGGTCGACCCCTCCCCTCCACTTCACGTGTAAGAGCAGCCTCCATTGTCATCTATCCCTCACAACATCATCTCCTTCACCAAAAACTCCCTCCTCTCTTCCAAAGCTCTACCTTTCATCATCCTTCCACCCAATCTCCACCAAACAATCATATAGGCTCCACCATTGCCATCAAACCCATCAAGAACCCATTGCCATATTCATCAAACCATCAAGAATCTATTGCCATAATCATCAACCCATCAAGAAGGAAGAAGCAAGGCAAGTACAAGTACAAGCACAAGCACAAGCACAAGCACAAGCAAGAATGTGCGTTCTTGAACAAGAAGAGGCACCGTCATCCAAACCTTCAAAGCTTTCGGGTAAGGATTCAAACTTCCCTTCTCAAATCTTCATGGCATAAATCTCTTAGATTTATGTATGTTTAATATTCTAGAACCCTCTCTTGCTATCTTTTTCTACCATAAATATCTATGAAATTTTTTATGTTAGATTGATGATAGATTGGACAACAATAGGGCTAGTTTTAGACTTTGTGATACGGTTCTTGGAGGTGTTGTTATTAATTCTTAAAAATGAATTTATTGGTGGTTTATTACTGTAAAATAATTATTTTAGAATTATTTTTATGGTATTTTTATCAAAATTCTGAACCCTAAAAATAAGGGTCACTAGCCTAGGTTTCGGGTAATTTTGTGGCATATTTTTGCCCATAAATAGGGGTTATTTTGGAAGAAATAAAAGGTGATTATTTTTTAAGATTAAAATAGAATAAAATATAATATAAAATATTTTTTTATGAATATAAACCATACCCATGGACTAGCAATGCTCCGAACAAGTTTCGGACAAAACTAGTCAACTTAAAGTAGCCCTAATCTTAAAATATAATTATTTTCTCAATTCTGAAATTTAATGGTTAAAAATTAATATAAATCGGGTTTAAATCAATATTACATAATTTATTATGATTTATGTTCATATCCTTCGATTGGGGACTTAACCGTGAATTTTGAAAGTCGTAAACCATAAAACTAGGTTCCGATACCTCGTAAAACGTGTAAGTTGTTGTGTCAAGAATTTACATGTTAGGATGAGGTTGGACTTGGATATTAATGGTTTATAATAAATTATACAATTTAGTTGCGGTTACAAGATTCTTGATTAGATACTTAAAGTAGAAAATTTATTGTTTAGGTCAATTGGATTCCGAAGGAGTGGACGCAGGACCAACTTTGTAACTACATACTGCAGATCCAGACAAGTGTACCTTACCAAACTTGTAGTAGATCCTATTATATTATGTGCTTGTATTTCTTTTCATATATATATATATATATATATATATATATATATATATATATATATATATATATATATATATATATATATATATATATATATATATATACACTTTTGTGATGTACCTGTTCAACCTAGGACCGTGAGATGTTGCTTAGTGTCTGAACAAGATTCATGTGTCGACGCCGTACGCGAAGTCATGTAACGTCACTTAGAGAGTTGATTCCATGATCCTATTTTTACATGCTTTTTTTACCAAGTGCGCCATATTGTAGGACACTTGACACTATTTTATGTGACAGAATCTTTTTTGAGTTATTTATGGTGATTCTGAATAGGCTTACAAGATTCGTGATATGAGACTTGCATATTATATAGATATCATTATGACTCGTTGTACTATCTAGAGGTCATGATCTTGCGTGTTATGGACATGAGATATTATGGACATGAGACGTGAGGTTACATTGGGTGGGAAGAAATACACATGCTACAGGCTGATTATATATATATATATATATATATATATATATATATATATATATATATATATATATATATATATATATATATACTATATTACGGGAGGTGCTTTAGTCTCTGTACCAGAGCCTGGCACATTTACTGGCCCTACGAGATACTACTTGCTGCTATGGGTTCCCCGACACAGAGTCTATAGTGGTCTCAGCCTGAGTACTAGTGATGCTCTTATTTGTATTTCACTTAGCTGGTCACATAGCTTGTCCTGCGGATCTGTTTTTACTTACTGCACTTCATTTTGCTTGATTGTTTATTATACCTTGCTATGTCCCCTGAGGACCTGGATCCGGATTATGTCCCAGGTGTAGACGATGGGAGCTATCCCGAGGTTTATGTGACAGGTGCTGCTATTGGAGATGTACATGTTGCAGAGGACGAGGTTGTTCCGGAGGACTTCTCTTGAGCACACAGTATTCTCACCATTCATTTATTATGCTTAGTGTTCTTAGATATTTGATCTTGTAGTGACTTCTGGATATTGTACTTGGAGTTATTTTCCTTTCCATTTTTATGACGGGTTATTCCCCGCGACATTATTTATATTACTTTGGTTGGACAGATCATTTTATGTTCATTGTGTCTAGACTATCTCTTTGTGATTTTGATGCTTATCGTGGATGAGATTAGATATATAGACTATGACAGATATTTGTAGACCATTTTATATGTATTACAGCTTAAGTGCACTCTAAAGCGTCCATTAAATTGGGTTTTTTCATTGGAGTTGTGCTGACTATTGCCACGTGGCTAGTTCCTTGGTATTTTGGGACTGGGCATGACATAGTTTTTGTGGTGGCCCATGCAGGTCTATGAATATATTGCTTTGGTTTCAACTAAGGGACCAAACAAGCTTGTGATTAGGATAAGAATAAATTTATAGGATCTGATCTACATGTTGACATGTTCTTGACATTTATATTGGACTCGAATAAATTCCTTGACTTACAACATGCTTGATTCAACTGTTCAACCCTACACTGATCCCGACAAAAGAAGAGAAGACGGAGAAATTCTTTGATGGACTGAGTTTGAGTTACAAAAATTGATTGGCGCAGTTGCACCTACTTCTTATACGGACATCTTTGTAGCAGCTCGACGCATGGAACACGTCAACGGAAGAGAGTCCAACCAGAAGCAGCCGCATGCACTAGTACCAAATCGAGCACAACATGGAGGAGATGCAAAGAGACCTCACATGCACCAACCACCCAGATCAACCCCACTGACATTGCCTATATGTCAATATTGTGGCAAGCAAGGCCACCATGTGAGCGAGTGCAGACGCAAGTTGGGACTATGCATAATTTGTGGATTGGGATAATACTCGACACAAGACTGTATGGAACAGCGGAGAAGAGCACTGATGATTCATCGACCAACCCTACTAGCACCAGTACCAGCACCAGTACTCCCTACTTGTCATTATTGTGGCAAGGTAGGCCATCTCGCCAAGAAATGCTGACGCAGATTGGGATTGTGTTTGCTTTACGGTTCAGACCAGTATTCAGCCAGAGATTGCACGAAGCATCGAGGAGGAGCACCGATGGTTCACCGACGAACATCGATGGTTCATCAACCTACTTTACCAGAATCGGGGCCAGTCTAACAGCCACGTCGACCAACTTATCCAGCACCAGGAGCACCACAATCGGGAGATGGAGGATTCAGACCACTAGCACCGGGAAGATATCTACTGAGGCCACCATTGGCATCACAGGCAGCACTCTTCCAGCAGGCCTAGCAACAACAGAGGGCGCCACCACAGGGATGTGGACATGCTTTTACGATGACAATGAAGGAGGAAAGGACTTGAGGAGTAGAGAATATGGGTAATATTTAGTTTTATCATAGCCAGCTATAGTAACGAATATTCCTAGTAATACTTTAGCATGTGCATGTTAGTTCTATTCCCTAGTGTATACCTAGTATTATGTTAGCATGAACTTATTGGTCTAGAGTGGTAATATATAAGTGGTACCCAAGTTTTCAGAAGCTGTAGTTGATCCTCGTTCTAATCAGACTCCTTTACTCTTGAGTTACTCATCTCTCATTGCCTAGGAAAAAATTTTTCATTGCTTCCCTACGTGTTCTGCTTGAACAAAAACCCTCACCCTTCTTCTCGAATTTCTTACTCATGACGCCTTATCCTTCATTTTCTTAGTTCCACAAATATGTCCTGTAACCGTGCCATCTCTTTTGGAGCACACCCCTTATTGAACTGTTACGTTTCGTTCATTTTAATTGCGAGGACGCAATTCTTTTAAGGTGGGTAGATTATAAGCCCCCTCATTTTTGAATAGGGTTAATTTGGTATTTTTTAATTTATTTAATTTAATGGATTAAAGTAGTAATTTCTAAATCTTTCTTTTATATATATGACCTTTTATCGTGGTTTGGAAATGCATAACCCTTTTTTCTTCCAACAAAATTTATATTACTAATCTTGATTGTGCCTAATATATTTGGGACATGGATGCTACATTTGTTTGACCTCCCTCATGATCCAAAAATATTGTCAAACATCTAAAATCAAGGTTACCGTAAAACTGTCACGCCCCGATCTCCTGCAGGCTAATCGGCCGTCCCCGCTAGGCGAGAATCACCGCGCCAGCGCTCCCGCGGGACGATCACTTGACCCATCTGGGCGTGATGCCGCACGAGCGTAAGCCGCGCCCGTGCAAGACCATAGTTTATGCTGGCGGTAAGAGGTCTAAGCCACAGAGTCGCATAGATTATCCGAGTGCAGCAAAATTATAAACGCATAGGCGATTGGTAACAAGTTTACTGGGTCGTCAATAGCGGAAGCATTGAATAACACAAGTATAGAAGTAAAGCAAACTCTTTATTGATATTGAACAAATGTTATAGGCGGCGTTAGGCCGAGATTATAAGTCGTTCAAGCCTCTCTCTCTCTGAAACAGTAAAAGCGTGCCAAGTGGCTACATTTATGGAATGATATAGGCGATGTTCCAACATTATGTCTTGTATATGTACTTCAGTTATGGACGCAATGCTCCAAGGCTTCAAAGTAAACTTCACGCCTTAGCACGTACTGTTACACCCTGTTCTGCTCAAGCGGACTGCCGTCTCAAACGGCAATAGTACAGCTGTCCCGACCCGCTTTGCCTCGATCAAGAAGCAAAGGATATCCAGACTTGTTCCTACAGGAATCCGGCTTAGGTTTTCAGAGGCTCGCTTGACGTATCGCTCTACCGAGGCGAATCATCGCTAAGGTGGGTGGCTACGGTGAACTTGTCTTTGCTTAGCCAGCACACATAAAATCTGAAATATTTATGCTAGTCGCTAGGTGATTCACCCCCTGCATGCTAATAAATCTAACGCACCTAGCTAAGGGAATAATCCCAACTGGTAATGCTTATGCTAGAACATGGAAATTGAAATACTGCTTATATTCAGACCCTCGCATGCTGAGTCCCTAACGACTTTATCTCTCGGCTTACCTTCAGGTCCGAGCAAACGTGTTTACTTGTGTTCCCTAGAAACGCATGCTAGTCTGCTTGAATGTTGTATTGTTTTCATCCAAACCTCGGAAGACTACCAAGTAGTCATTCCGTGCCTGAATAAACCTACAAGTATTCGGGACCGTTAGGTCACCAAGGCAGTTCCCGATTCAGGAGACTGCATCATGCCAAGTAAATGAATCATACTCTAGTGGCAAGACTCATTCAGGTATTCGGATCTCCCTGCAAGTCTCCCTCGTGTGCGGGCTTACATCAGCCCAGGAGACTGTGCATATCAAATAGCTAAATGAGTCATGCATTACTGCTTGTCGTGTGCTCGTGTATAAATTAATAATCGTGTTCGATCATGGACAACTTGTGCACAAGGGTATAAGTTCTGCGGACGGTGCTGGGGCACTGACACCGATCCGATCCGATCCGGGCAGACTTCGTGTGTAGTTATCGTGTGCGGACTGGATAGCTTGCAATGCATTGTGTATTATCGTGTATCCAATATGAGCTCCCGTTGCATGCTATCCATGTCCATGACTAGTCTATTATGGCATCAAGCCAGTGATCATCGTGTGCAATTAACTTGTGGCTTAGTCATCGTGTGCGGATGGGATAACTTACAGCGCATCGTGTGTTCATTGTGTGCTCTCGTTGCATGTTATCCTTATCCATGACTCTGTCCATCTCGTGTGTTTAAACTTGAACATTATAACTATTTAATGTTTGCATATGCTATTGCCCCTGAATGTATACACATGCCCGTGCTTGAATTAATCATGTTTGCCTTGGACAGGGAAGGAGAAATGGTAAGTTGGCAAGTCTCGCCGTGTTTCCTCAAATATCGCACGGCGCACTGCCCGACACGTTAGGCTATTCAATAATTGCATGAAACTAATCATAAGGCAACTAGAAAGACAACTTAATAGTTGTGCACGGAACCTGTATTACGTGTTTGGTTTTGTCGAGCGGGCGAGTAGCTTTCCCACCAGTGCATTTAATGTACTGATAATCCACCAGTTTGTATACAGGGTGCGGGAGAACCTCGTTCGGTGTGGATGCCTCCTTCGTGCGTGCTAAGGCCAGGAGTTCCCTCTGAAGCCTTACAACGGTGCATCCGGGACTGAAGCACATATACAAGACATAATGTTGGAGCGTCGCCTGAACATCGCCTGTACAATCATTCCACAGTTGTAGCCACTTGGCACACTTTTACTGTTTCAGAGAGAGAGGCTTGAGCGACTTGTAATCTCGGCTATACGCCGCCTGTAACACATGTTATATCAATAAAAGAGCTGTTTTACTTCAAACTTGTGTTTTAATGCTTCCGCTATATTGTCGACTCAGTGAACCTATTACCAAATCGCTATGCGTTCATGACTCCGCTGCACTCGGATAATCCGTGCGACTCTGTGGCTTAGAACTCTTGTCGCCAGCCAATGAACCATGGCCTTGCACGGACGTGGATCACGCTCGTGCGGCATCACACCCGGATGGGTCAAAGCGATCGTTCCGCGGGAGCGCTGGCGAGGGTGATTCCCGCCTAGCGGGAACGGCCAATTTGCCTGCGGGAGATCGAGGCGTGACATGTTGGTATCAGAGCCTGGCTTCTACGCCTTTGGAATTCATTTCGATATCTCTGTTTCGAAAGCTCGTTCGTGGGTTATGTGCACGCTCTCTCTCTCAATGCCTCGATGGGATGTTCCAACAATAAGTCTAAATACTTTCAAAATCTATTTTGAATGATATGATTGCTTGTCTGGTTGTATGCTGCGAGTGGCCTTTGTGCCAACCTGTGCGAACCCTTGAGAGTATCGCTAGTAGCTTGTCCGATTTTCACTAACTCTAAGTTTGGTTGAATGCATCTATTCGAGGGACGCCTTGAACTAGTGCACCATCCAAGACTTAGAAAAAGGTAAAACTTTAGTGCTAAGACTTCGCTATCACTAAGCTGGTTGACGTGTTCACGCTAGAAGTGCACTTCGAAAGTGCGCACGATCCAGTCTAAGCGATATGCTGATTTCGACTCTTGTGCAAGTGAAGATCCAAATGAAACAATTACAACGACTTGTCTAGGATTGCCTCAATCCTAGATTACTGCTTGTCCTCAATAAGTCTCGAGGACGAGACTTTTTCTGAGTTGGGTAGGATGTAACACCCTGTTCCGCTCAAGCGGACTGCCGTCTCAAACGACAATAATGCAGCTGTCCCGACCCGCTTTGCCTCGATCAAGAAGCAAAGGATATCCAGACTTGTCCCTACAGGAATCCGGCTTAGGCTTTCAGAGGCTCGCTTGACGTATCGCTCTACCGAGGCGAATCATCGCTAAGGTGGGTGGCTACGGTGAACTTGTCTTTGCTTAGCCAGCACACATAAAATCTGGAATATTTATGCTAGTCGCTAGGTGATTCACCCCCTGTATGCTAATAAATCCAACGCACCTAGCTAAGGGAATAATCCCAACTGGTAATGCTTATGCTAGTACATGGAAATTGAAATACTGCTTATATTCAAACCCTTGCATGCTGAGTCCCTAACGGCTTTATCTCTCGGCTTACCTTCGGGTCCGAGCAAACGTGTTTACTTGTGTTCCCTAGAAATGCATGCTAGTCTGCTTGAATGTTGCATTATTTTTATCCAAACCTCGGAAGACTACCAAGTAGTCATTCCGTGCCTGAATAAACCCGCAAGTATTCGGGACCGTTAGGTCACCGAGGCAGTTTCTGATTCAGAAGACTGCATCATGCCAAGTAAATGAATCATACTCTAGTGGCAAGACTCATTCAGGTATTCGGATCTCCCTGCAAGTCTCCCTCGTGTGCGGGCTTACATCAGCCCAGGAGACTGTGCATATCCAATAGCTAAATGAGTCATGCATTACTGCTTGTCGTGTGCTCGTGTGTAAATTAATAATCGTGTTCGATCATGGACAACTTGTGCACATGGGTATAAATTCTGTGGACTGTCATGCCCCAATTCCGTGGAATCGATAGTCGTCCCCCGGGCGTGCCCGCCGTGCGGGCCTAGGTTGTGCACCGCACAAGGCTAAGTATTTTGTTTCGCATAGTGAGCACATATTCAGAGTACGTAGAAAAGTTGAACAAAGATTGAAGCATGAAAAAGTTCTCTTTTATTGATAATATGGACATCTATTACAAACTCCTTGAACCGAGTCATAAGGATTGCCTCTATGGGCTTACAAAAGTGTTGACACAATATGAGATAGCAGTCCTGTACATTACATCCTTTACTAAAGTCAAAATATAAGACCTTGTGTCGGAACGACTACTTTGCCAAAAGTTGCATGGTTGCTTGGTGGCTAGCTTCTAACTTCAAAATGCTTCTTCTTATTCAAAATGCTTCAAAGGTTGGCACGGTCGAGGTGTGCCTACAGCTGGACTGGATTGGGGGTTTGTCTCCTGCTCCTCGCTCGGCTCTCCTTAGCGCTGGGAACCTGTTTCAACGAGGGTCAGTACATCGAAACGTACTGGTGAAGGCAAGCTAACCCAACTATACCAATCAACACGTTGTTTTAATGAAGCATGCATATTTTGTGGGTTTCTATCTTGCCTTAGTTTATTTTACAGCAAGAAATAGATATAGGAATCAATAAAATAACCTGCCACCGCTCGGTGACATTTATCTGCCCGTCTGAATCACCTGCACATTACTTACCATGCCTTCCCTGCCAAGAAGACACAAGTTAGTTGCAACAGGTTTAAATATACTAGGGGATCACTGGCATGTTGCCATAATGGACGGGCTAGTCTCGGGATGGAATGACGTGCAACGCAGAGAACAGGAGCCGCCACAAGCCACTCCATCCGAAGCAGGCGACTATCGTGAGTTCCGTCCGGATCGGATCGGTGCCAGTGCCCCAGCGACCGTCCGCAGGAACTAAGACCTTGTGCACAAGTTGTCCGTGATCAACGCAGTACACTAAGTTAACTTTTGAGGCAAATCAGGCACAGGGCAATAACATGGCAAGATCTACTTCTGCATAGTCTTCCTGTTGAGTTATTGCATTGAAAAATGAGTTCTATACATAGCACAGTTTTAAGAAGAAATATTCATTCAAACTTATATTTATGCATATGATGAACATTCCAAACGAGCAAGCATATAAGTAAGTAACCGTTCACAAGTATCAATTGACAAGCATAACTTTACCCAAGTTTATTCCCTTTATTATCTTGAAGTCTTTTAGTTATTACTTGGTATCGTTTGATCGGGGCAAGCACGAACCCAAGATTTTGATATGAAGACTAGCAAGAAGGGATAGCTAATCGGGTTGGTAGCCACTCACTTCGGTAGTTGGAAGAAAGAAGAAAGGAAGTGCTTTAGGAGTCCGCTCGAGCGACGCCTACTGCTGGCTCACCTGTATTGCCACGAACAGCTGATCAGTACTTCTTCTTCTCTTTTAGTTATCAGAATTGAAGTGCAGTCCTAAGAACGAAAGCAATGAAATCCATCAAAACCGTTCAAGAAAACCCAAGCAAATCTAAAAACCAACTCAAGGCACGAAAGCAACAAGCGACAGCGAAAACTAGGCAACAAAAGAATGCAGCGGAGAGGTCCCTCCTGACTCTGCCGCTAAGTCGATCCCGGAGGCACGGTCCACTGAATATGGGAATCGATTCCGAAGAGACAAATCCATAACGAGGATGAGGTCTTGATTCAATCTATCCCGATCGAACGATACCGTCTAGTATTTCTTAGCCGCGCTCCCCGAATAGGTGGAACGGGGCACCACATCCTACCCAACTAATTGGAAGTTTCATCCCGAAACTTAAGGAATAGAACCTACCACTAGAAAATAATGAGGGAAACCTTTCCCTCATTTTTGATTCGAGCTCCCAAGTAGACTCTTCGACAGAGTGATTCCGCCAAAGCACGCGCACTAGAGGAACCGAACGGGTCCGAAGCAGCTTTTTTTTCTATCCAAGATTTGTACTGGTTGTTCTACATACGTCAAGTCGGCCTGGAGACTCAGCTGCTCGAGGTCTACCACGTGGCTTGGATCGTACACATATTTCCTGAGTTGGGAAACGTGGAATATATCGTGTACGCCAGATAGGGATGGTGGTAGAGCAATCTGATACGCAACTGAGGCAACCCGCTTTAATATTTTGAACGGGCCGATAAATCTCGGACTTAGCTTTCCTCTTGCCTCGAACCTGCTGACTCCTCGCATGGGCGAGACCTTGAGGAATACCCGGTCGCCTACTTGGAACTCTAGCGGTCTCCTATGAACATCCGCATAGCTCTTCTGATGAATTTGAGCTATCTTTAATCTGTCCCGAATCAGCCGAACTTTCTGGACGGTCTGCTCCACGAGCTCAGGGCCAAGTACTTGCCGTTCACCAACTTTGTCCCAGCAGATCGGAGATCGACACTTTCGCCCGTATAGCGCCTCATACGGCGCCATTTGAATGCTTGATTGATAACTATTGTTATAAGCAAATTCGGCTAGAGGTAGATGAAGGTCCCAACTAGTCTTCGTGTCCAAGGCGTAGAGTCGCAGCATGTCTTCGAGGATCTGGTTGACACGTTCGGTTTGGCCGTCGGTCTGTGGATGGTAGGCGGAGCTAAACTTCAACTTTGTCCCCATTGCTGACTGCAGGCTTCCCCAGAAACGTGATATAAATCGACCATCTCTATCGGAGACTATAGATACGGGCACGCCATAGAGTCGAACGATTTCATTGAGATATCTGAGCCAGGCGGTTGGCACTCCAAGTAGATTTGATAGGCAGAAAGTGAGCTGACTTGGTGAGTCGATCGACGATAACCCAGACTGCATCATGTCCCCGTTGCGTCCTCGGCAAGCCAACAATAAAATCTATCGTTATATCATCCCATTTCCACTCTGGAATAGCAAGGCTCTGAAGCTCTCCGCCTGGTTTCTGGTGTTCGGCCTTCACTCGTTGACAAGCCATGCAATGCGACACAAACTGCACCACATCCCGTTTCAAGCCGTGCCACCAAAACGTCGTGCGAAGATCCCGATACATCTTAGTGCTACCCGGATGAGAAGTATAACTAGCATAGTGAGCTTTCGTGAGTATCTCTTGTCTGAGGGCCGCGTCGTTCGGAACGCACAGTCTTCCCTTTACTCGAAGCATCCCATCCGTGCTTACCGCAAAGTCGGACGCCTTTCCTGCCAAGATGAGGGCATGTATCTTTTGCAGGTATGGGTCGTCCTTCTGAGCGGACTTCACTTTATGTAACAAGTCGGGTTCGAGGCGCAGTTGAGCTACTTGCGCCCACTTCTTATATCTTATTTTCAGTATAATACCCAGTGATTCAAGATCTCGGTGCAGCCTATCATCAATAACTAAACTCCCTACAAACACTCGACTCAATGCGTCAGCTACTACGTTTCCCTTTCCGGGCGTGTATCTGATCGTGAGATCGAAGTCGCTTAGGAGTTCAAGCCATCGCCGCTGCCGAAGATTCAAATTCTTTTGAGTGTACAAATATTTTAAGCTCTTATGGTCAGTATAAATTTCACACGGCATGCCATAAAGATAGTGACGCCACAGCTTCAATGCAAACACTACCGCGACAAGTTCGAGATCATGCGTTGGGTAGTTCTGCTCGTAAGGCTTTAGCTGCCTAGACGCATAGGCTATCACTTTATCACGCTGCATCAGGACACATCCTAGTCCCTTTCCTGAGGCATCACTATATATTTTAAAGTCATCCGGTCCGTTCGACAGAGTGAGAATTGGGGCAGAGACGAGGCGTTGCTTTAACTCCGTAAACGAAGCTTCACAGTCCTCTGTCCAAGTAAACTTAGCACCCTTTCGTGTCAACTGAGTCAAGGGCGAAGCAATTCTAGCAAAATTTTGTATAAATCTGCGGTAGTACCCTGCCAGACCAAGGAAACTTCGGATGTCGCTAGCTGACTCCGGTCGTTTCCACTGTGTAATTGCTTCTATCTTCTTCGGATCAACTGAGATGCCTTTCGAGGAGATAATATGCCCCAAAAACGAGATACTGTCTAGCAAGAACTCATATTTACTTAGTTTGGCGTATAACTTGTTGTCTCGAAGGGTTTGCAGCACCATCCGTAGGTGTCCTGCGTGCTCATCCCTAGTCTTCGAGTACACCAAGATGTCATCGATAAAACCACCACGAATTTATCGATGAAAGGCCTAAATACATGGTTCATAACATCCATGAATGCAGCCGGGGCATTCTTCAGTCCAAACGGCATTACTGCAAACTCGTAGTGGCCGTAGCAGGTTCGGAAAGCCGTCTTGGGCACGTCTTCTGGTTTAATCTTCAGCTGGTGGTTACTCGAGCGAAGATCGATCTTAGAAAACACGGTTGCCCCTTGTAACTGATCGAACAAGTCATCTATCCGTGGCAGAGGATATTTGTTTCTGATTGTGACCTTGTTCAATTCTCTATAGTCAATGCAGAGGCGTAGCGTTCCGTCCTTTTTCTTCACAAAGAGCACAGGAGCGCCCCAAGGAGACACGCTCGGACGGATAAACCCATGATCAAGTAATTCTTGGAGTTGGCGCTTTAATTCATTCAGCTCTGCAGGTGCCATTCTGTACGGAGGTTTGGAGATTGGCTGTGTATTTAGGAATGTATCAATAGTGAATTCAATCTCTCGGTCTGGCGGCATGCCGGGTAGTTCGCTCGAAAACACATCGGGGAACTCTGCCTCAACGGAAGTAGACTCGACGTTTGCGTAGTCCTGCCGTGTGTCCCGAACCGATGCTAGGAATCCCTCGCAGCCTGTGTAGAGCATTCGCCGAGCAGATTTTGCCGAAATCACCATGCAGGCCCTGGTCGCATCTGACGCTGGACTACTAGTGTAATAGAACTCGGCTTCTCCGGGCAGACAGAAAACCACTCGCTTCTCTGCACACTCTATAGTTGCCGCGCACGCGCCGAGCCAGTCCATTCCCAAAATGATATCGTAGTCCCGCACATCAAGAACTAAAACATCAAATGACAGCTTTCTCTCCCTAATACAGATATAACCGCCTAGGCATGCTGAACAGACAGGTATTTTCGTACCAGACGGGGTGCTAACGCTTAAATCTAAATGCAACAGAGTCATTTTTACATTGTTCTCCGTGGCGAAGTTTGTAGAAATAAAGCTATGGGTTGCACCTGAATCAAATAGAACGCGAGCAGGTATATTATTGAAAAGTAAGGTACCTGACACGACGGTATCCGAAGCTAGAGCTTCTTCCCGTGTCATGGTGTAGACTCGGCCTTGAGCTTGATTACGCCCTGGCTGAGGCGCTGCTCGATTGGCTTGGTTTGCCGTAGTCTGATCTGGTTGTTGCGGTGGACAAAACGGACAGCTGCTAATCTGATGGCCAGGATCATCGCATCTGAGGCAAGTGCCGAGCCGTTTGCGACAGACATTCTCGGTGTGCCCTCTTCTGTTGCAGTAGGTGCAACGCTGCCCCTGGTTTTCTCGCTGACGACTGCCGTTATTTTGATGCTTTACAGCGTTGTTTCCTCTATCGTTGCCTTGGCGTTTGTGATTGGAAGTTTGCACAACGCCAGCGGCAACGTGAGGATACTGCGGTTCGAGCGAAAGGGCATGGTTTAATACTTCCTGCATCGTCTGATACTGCGGAACGACTACGTGCCCGTTGATGCCAGGACGTAGCCCTCCTTCGAATCGTCTGGCACGACTCGCTGCATCCGGTAGATAAGCGGTAGCAAATTTGGCCAGTTTGTTGAATTTTGCCGAGTATTGCTTTACCGTCATGCTGCCCTGCCGTAGCTGGACAAACTCGTTTTCTCGCTGATGGCGTACAGGTGGGGGAATAAACTCCTTCTCAAACATGACACATAAAGTCGTCCACGCGATCGCCTCCTCTCCATGGCCAAGTTAAAGAGATCGTCGATGCACGTCCCACCAGTCGTGCGCATTGAGGCGGAGCAGTAATTGGGCACAGGTGACGCGCTTGTCTTCCGGCACTTCTAGGAGAGAAAAATGATCTTCAAGCTCGGCGAGCCAATCTAGGGCCACGATCGGGTCCTCAGTCCCATTAAACGGCGTGTTGCAGACCTTCTTGAAGTTACCAAAGGGGAAGGCAGTCACTTCCCTCGTCCTTGGCACTAGCGGTGTCTCGACTTCAAGTGCTGGCTGCTCCACCAGGGTAGCTGTCGTTACGGCAGAATGGTTGGAGGCCAGGGTCTGAACAAGCTGCTGCAGGGTATCTACCTGCTTTTGTTGGACTGAGAGTCGGGCCTCAAGATTGCTCTCGAACTTGGCTTGGCGGGCATCATCCCTCTGTCGTTGTTCCGTGAATATTTGCATCACCTGCTGAAGTGAATCTGATCGAGACATGCCCCGTTGGCTCCGAGAGCTTCCTGAAGTTCCGGAACTGCTCTCCTGAGTCCTTGTCTCGCCTGGCGGTAGCGCTGATGATTGCGCTTGCACCGTTCCTTGGAAAGAAGGTAAATTACATCAGGATCATAATGTATTATGGACTTATTGCATGAACGTATCTCATTTTGGTCTTAACGAGTTCAAGAGTTCGCACAGGAATTTATCGTTACGAGAATTTTTTCAGTTCAAGAGTCAAAGGAACTTTGAAGCCGTGCTCTGATACCAACATGTCACGCCCCGATTCCGTGGAATCGATAGTCGTCCCCCGGGCGTGACCGCCGTGCAGGCCTAGGTTGCGCACCGCACAAGGCTAAGTATTTTGTTTCGCATAGCGAGCACATATTCAGAGTACGCAGAAAAGTTGAACAAAGATTGAAGCATGGAAAAGTTCTCTTTTATTGATAATATGAACATCTATTACAAACTCCTTGAACTGAGTCATAAGGATTGTCTCTATGGGCTTACAAAAGTGTTGACACAAAATGGGATAGCAGTCCTGTACATTACATCCTTTACTAAACTCAAAATATAAGACCTTGTGTCGGAACGACTGCTTTGCCACGAAGTTGCATGGTTGCTTGGTGGCTAGCTTCTAACTTCAAAATGCTTCTTCTTCTTCAAAATGCTTCAAAGGTTGGCATGGTCGAGGCGTGCCTACAGCTGGACTGGATTGGGGGTTTGTCTCCTGCTCCTCGCTCGGCTCTCCTTAGCGCTGGGAACCTGTTTCAACGAGGGTCAGTACATCGAAATGTACTGGTGAAGGCAAGCTAACCCAACTATACCAATCAACACGTTGTTTTAATGAAGCATGTATATTTTGTGGGTTTCTATCTTGCCTTAGTTCATTTTACAGCAAGAAATAGATATAGGAATCAATGAAATAACCTGCCACCGCTCGGTGACATTTACCTGCCCGTCTGAATCACCTGCACATTACTTACCATACCTTCCCTGCCAAGAAGACACAAGTTAGTTGCAACAGGTTTAAATATACTAGGGGATCACTGGCACGTTGCCATAATGGATGGGCTAGTCTCGGGACGGAATGACGTACGGCGCAGAGAACAGGTGGCGCCACAAGCCACTCCATCCGAAGCAGGCGACTATCGTGAGTTCCGTCCGGATCGGATCGGTGCCAATGCCCCAGCGACCGTCCGCAGGAACTAAGACCTTGTGCACAAGTTGTCCGTGATCAACGCAGTACACTAAGTTAGCTTTTGAGGCAAATCAGGCACAGGGCAATAACAGGGCAAGATCTACTTTTGCATAGTCTTCCTGTTGAGTTATTGCATTGAAAAATGAGTTCTATACATAGCACAATTTTAAGAAGAAATATTCATTCTAACTTATATTTATGCATATGATGAACATTCCAAATGAGCAAGCATATAAGTAAGTAACCGTTCACAAGTATCAATTGACAAGCATAACTTTACCCAAGTATATTCCCTTTATTATCTTGAAGTCTTTTAGTTATTACTTGGTATCGTTTGATCGGGGCAAGCACGAACACAAGATTTTGATGTGAAGACTAGCAAGAAGGGATAGCTAATCGGGTTGGTAGCCACTCACTTCGGTAGTTGGAAGGAAGAAGGAAGGAAGTGCTTTAGGAGTCCACTCGAGCGACGCCTACTGCTGGATCACCTGTATTGCCACGAACAGCTGATCAGTACTTCTTTTTCTTTTTTAGTTATCGGAATTGAAGTGCAGTCCTAAGAACGAAAGCAATAAAATCCATCGAAACCGTTCAAGAAAACCCAAGCAAATCCGAAAACCAACTCAAGGCACGAAAGTAACAAGCGACAGCGAAAACTAGGCGACAAAAGAATGCAGCGGAGAGGTCCCTCCTGACTCTGCCGCTAAGTCGATTCCGGGGGCACGATCCACTGAATATGGGAATCAATTCCGAAGAGACAAATCCATAACGAGGATGAGTTCTTGATTCAATCTATCCCGATCGAATGATACCGTCTAGTATTTCTTAGCCGCGCTCCCCGAATAGGGGGAACGGGGCACCACACGGACGGTGCTGGGGCACTGGCACCGATCCGATCTGGGCAGACTTCGTGTGTAGTCATCGTGTGCGAACTGGATAGCTTGCAATGCATCGTGTGTTATCGTGTATCCAATATGAGCTCCCGTTGCATGCTATCCATGTCCATGACTAGTCCATTATGGCATCAAGCCAGTGATCATCGTGTGCAATTAACTTGTGGCTTAGTCATCGTGTGCGGATGGGATAACTTGCAGCGCATCGTGTGTTCATTGTGTGCTCTCGTTGCATGTTATCCTTATCCAGGACTCTGTCCACCTCGTGTGTTTAAACTTGAATATTATAACTATTCAATATTTGCATATGCTATTACCCCTGAATGTATATACATGCCCGTGCTTGAATTAATTATGTTTGCCTTGGACAAGGAAGGAGAAATGGTAAGTTGGTAAGTCTTGCCGTGTTTCCTCAAACATCGCACGGCGCACTGCCCGACACGTTAGGCTATTCAATAATTGCATGAAACTGATCCTAAGGCAACTAGAAAGATAACTTAATAGTTGTGCACGAAACCTGTATTACATGTTTGGTTTTGTCGAGCGGGCGAGTAGCTTCCCCACCAGTGCATTCAATGTACTGATAATCCACCAGTTTGTATGCAGGGTACGGGAGAACCTCGTTCGGTGCGGATGCCTCCTTCGTGCGTGCTAAGGCCAGGAGTTCACATCCACTGCCACCCCCGGCCTGCACATCGACTCCCCTCTACGTTATATAAATGACATAAACTGTCGCCTGAACATCGCCTGTACAATCATTCCACAGCTGTAGCCACTTGGCATGCTTTTACTGTTTCAGAGAGAGAGGCTTGAGCGACTTGTAATCTCGGCTATACGACGCCTGTAACATATGTTATATCAATAAAAGAGCTGCTTTACTTCAAACTTGTGTTTTAATGCTTCCGCTATATTGTCGACTCAGTGAACCTGTTACCAAATCGCTATGCGTTCATGACTCCGCTGCACTCGGACAATCCGTGCAACTCTGTGGCTTAGAACTCTTGCCGCCAGCCAATGAACCATGGCCTTGCACGGGCGTGGATCACGCTCGTGCGGCATCACGCCCGGATGGGTCAAAGCGATCGTTCCGCGGGAGTGCTGGCGAGGGTGATTTCCGCCTAGCGGGAACAGCCGATTTGCCTACGGGAGATCGGGGCGTGACACGCACGAAGGAGGCATCCGCACCGAACGAGGTTCTCCCGTACCCTGCAAATAATCTGGTGGGTTATCAGTACATGAATACACTGGTGGGGAGGCTACTCGCCCGCTCAATAAATCCAAACACGTTCAATAGGTTCTGTGCACCATCTATTAAGTTATCTTTCTAGTCTTGCCTTAGGATAAGTTTTATGGCAATGTTGAATAGCCTATCTCGTGTGGCAGTACACCGTGCGATATAAGAGGAAACACGATAAAACTTACCAACTTACCATTTGTCCTTCCCTGTTCAAGGCAAACCAAGTTAATTCAAGCACAAGCAACATATATAATAGAACTCAGGGGTAATAGCATATGCAAACACTGTGTTGTGAGCGAGATTACATTTTGGGTGCACGAGTTACACGAATTATCAGGTGTGTTGCAGAAGATGTTGAAGTGTTCAATTGATGTACAAGTATCTTATATCCATGATCATTCGGGTGTTTACAATATTCTCAATGCGATGCAATGACTCGCACATGGGTTGCCGCTTAGTGAGGATGACTTATCTATATGAACATGAGGTCGCTGGCATAGCCACAAAGGACGGGTCATAATCGAGACGATATTAGGTGCGTTGAGGTAATTGTCAACGCCACCCTCGCCCGGGATAATATGGAGTACGATACGATGCCAAGGGGGGCGTTCACTCTATGCTGCCCACTAGCAGGCGACTATCAGAAGGTTCCGTCCAGACCGGATCGGCCCCGGTGCCCCGGTAACCGTCCGCAGGAACCTAAACAGAAAACCTTGTGCACAATTTGTCTGCGACATGCAAGTCTCTAATCTTTTGGGTCTGGTCAGGCACGGGATCAAGTTCAAGACATGATATATCAGGTACAAGTTTGAGGCATGATTGTTCACAATTGTATATCAATTCCCAAGCCAGTTAATTCAGTATGGGACGAGTTTTCCTCCATGAGATGTGATCCTTTGCTTATTTACTTGGTAAAAATTTCCTAGTTCGGGAATAATGCCTTGGCGACAAGGTTCCCGAATACTTTCAGGTTCACACTTGCACAGAACAACTATTCGATAGTCTTTCGGGGAACTTAGATGAATGCAATACAAGGCAGTGTTTACTTGATTATGGCATAAGTTTTATTATGGCAAACATTGAGTCGAGGCAACATTACAAGTTAACATATAAGTAGGCAAGCATTGCACTCATAAGAAAACTTAAGCATTCACGTTGGCTCAGGCCCGAGGATAAGCCGAGGAGTAAAACCGTAAAGGGGCATACCGAGTGACATAATCTAGGGTCGTGTAGTGTAAACAAGTGAACGGTGCACTAAGAAGAGCATATACATATCATTCTACTCGAGGCATAGTGGGTCTAGTTGCACAAGGCAAAGGTAGCATGCGAGGGTATGAATATGAGTAAAGTTTCATTTCCATATTCTAACACAAGAAATATAAGTTGGAATTATTCCCTTAGCTAGGTGCGTTGTATTCTTATTAGCATGCAGGGGATAATTCACTTAACGACTAGCATAAAATATCCGTATTTTAAGTATGCTGGCTAAGCAAAAACAAGTTCATCGTAGCCACCCACCTTAGCGATAATTTACCTCGGTCGAGCGATACTCCGAGCGAGCCTCTGAAAGCCTAAGCCGGAACTCCTGAAGGGCCAAGTCTGGAAATTACTTTGCCTCAAACAAGTTTTCTCGCTGAGCAAAGCGGGTCAGGATATTGCACATTTGCCATTTGAATCGGCAGTCCGCTTGAGCGAAATGGGTCGTTACATTATACATCACTCAGAAAAAGTCCCGTCCTCGAGACTTCCTGAGCGTAGGCTGTTCTATTGCACTATCCCAAGCGTATCAATCGGTAGCACTAGATCTGATTTGAACACAATCTTTTACTCGACCCTTACGCCGTGTGTGCGAATGCTGAGTCGGTCTCATTGCGCCTTAGTGCGGGACATGTTGCTTAACACGAGGTCCGATATGATCTATCTTAAAAGATGATCTAAGGCTGAGGCAAACTTATACATGTCGTTATACTTGTCTACGTGGATATTCACTTACACTAGCATATAAGATCAGCATATCGCGAGTCTGGATCGTGCACATATTCAAAGCGTCCTTCAAACATATACATGTCAACCAACTTAGCGTTAACAAAGTCTTAGCACTCGAGTTTCATATATCATTTAGTATTGGATCGTGCACACGTTCAAGACGTCCCTCAAACATATGCATTCAACCAAACTTAGAGATAGTAAAATCGGACAAGCTACTTGCAAAAATCTCAAGGGTTCTCGTTTTATGATTCACAAGGATACTTCCGATAGGGTCAATCAAATCCAAGCCATTTCTATTCCAACCAAGTATTTGCACTACCGTTAAGCATGATATATTCGGTTTACCGACTAGCGTTTATTTGTTCGGGTCAAACATAGCACACGTTATCGTCCTAAGTCTAACCCTAAGTCTTCTTGCCTCAGTTCTATAGCTTGTTCAAGCAATATGACAAAGTCGGTAACACAGGTTCGTTCACTCGGCACAGGGTCGTCTACCTAATTTTTAGGTCAGCTCACAAGGTCATAGGTACAAGTTCAAGCACACGATATATTGTGCAAATTTATTGCACGATGCTCGTCCCAATTCCAATGGTCAAACCATTATTCATTTGCACGGGATATTCTATCCAAGCTCGTTTCACTCAGATTTCTAAACATCGAGCACAGATCATCCTACACACAATAACACGTTTGTTTGTACGAAGGTTCGAGTTTATTCATTAAAATCCAAGATATATCCAAGATGCAGGACAAGCCTAGTGATTTGCATAGTCTATCTCTTCAAACATGTTCGATTGAATCCCTATCCATTTTAAGTCTAGACCACCAAGCCAAGATTCGATTCTAAACCTTTATTTATAACTTTAAGTCGTCCAACCTGATTCATGTATTCGTTCATAAAATTATCAAGCATGATTTATTCCATGTTCTAGGCTAACTTATCCCTGAAATATTTTTTTGATCACTTGTATTTTCAAATTCGTCTTATCGTATTGAACCAAAAGTCAACACAATATATTGGTTGTCACGCCTCGATATCCCACAACTTCGATCACCCTCTTTAGATGTGAGATCACCACACCAACGCTCCCGCTGGATAATCGTCCTAATCCGGGCGTGACGCATGTACGAGCATAAAGTTACGCTCGAACAAGACAAGAACGTTTGAACATTATGGTTATCTTCGAAACGATCAAGACACCTTAAAATTTCACTTTACTTCTTCCAAGTTATATATCCATCGAGTCATGTCCATTTATGCAGTGATTATTATTCGTCTAGTAAAATCATCCAACTTTAATGTCACCGTTCGGTAAATCCATAGTCTACTTCTAGTTTTCCTCAAGAAACTAAGTATCAATATTCAAGCCCAAGTCTATTCTATCTTGATACGTTCTATTCATCGAGTTCATTTGGAATAATCACCGAACATGTTTTCGTGAGTTCGATCATCCCCGCCGTACGTAAAATTACCATGCCGGCGCTCCCGCAGGATAATCGTTCTCGTTGGGACTGATTTTGAATGTTATCGTTTCGAACTAGATTTCATGATCATTGTTCCAAACTCCAGGCTAAATCCATTATCGCTTATTATATTCATCGAACCAAGATATTCATTTCTGGGCTAGCTTCTATTCGAGCGATATTGTATTGAAGTTCAATCCATTCGATTCAATCTAAAATTGCTCGCACAATCCTTAAGTTTCCAACAAGTTTCTTTAACCAAGATATTGATTTTCATTTTCATGAATCCCAATTCGATATAAGCCTTATCGTTTATTCGAGACAATCTCCAATCGTTCAATCCGACTATCGCATGAGACCTATGAATCCGTTCGAACATTTCTAAATGATCCATATACCACTCGAAATTGAGTCATCTAATTAAATCCTTAATCGATTTGTATCTTTCGATATGAAATACCGTTCGATCTATTTCCCAAAATCCAAGCACGATTCTCTATATTCGCCTAAGCGATAAGCTGATAATATTTCTATCGGTTGCCATTCTAAGTCTGACTTGTCTTATTTCTTGAACGATATTTCTTTCTTATTTCAACTTAGCTTGCACCAAAGGGTCTTGGCGCACAATACTCAATAGAACTTAGCCGAAAGGCTGTGTGCAAAGCTAACCGTTCAGGCAATATTCGATTCGCACACTAACCAGTTGGGTAATCACGTATCGGTTAGGGTTCGCACATAAGTCATGATTCTAACACGAGTCTATTCCCAAAGGGTCTAGTGTCACGCCCCGATCTCCCGTAGGCAAATCGGCCGTTCCCGCTAGGCGGGAATTGTCACGACCCGATTCCGTAGAATCGTTTGAGGCGTCCCCCGAATCATGACCGCCGTACGGGCCTGGGGTTGCGCCCGCACAAAGCTTTAATGATTTGCATAGCAAGCACATATTCAGAGTACGCAGATAAATTGAAACACAGATTTGAAACATGGAAAAGTTCTCTTTATTGATAATGAACATCTATTACAAACTCCTGAACGAGTCAGCTAATATGCCGAACGGCTTACAAAAGAGTTGACTCAAAATGAGATAGCAGTCCTGTACATTATATCCCTTTACTAAACTTCAAAAGATATAGACCTCCTGGCTGGAGGATAGCTTTGCCACAGAGCTGCATTTGTGTATGAAGAGTTGCAGCTTCGAACTTCAAAAGGCTTCAAGGGGGCACGGTGAAGATGCGCCAACAGCTGGACTGGATCGGGTAGACGACTTCGGCTCCTCGCTCGGTTCGCCTTAGTGCGGAGAACCTGTTTCAACGAGGGTCAGCATATCGAAATATGCTGGTGAAGGCGAGCTAGCCGAACTATACCAATCAACACATTATTTTTAATGAAGCATGCATATTTATGGGTTTCTATCTTGCCTTAGTTCATTTACAAGTAAGCAGCATATAGAATTTACTGAAAATGAACGTGCCACCGTTCGGTGGATTTTACCTGCCCGTCTGAATTACCTGCACAATACTTACCATGCCTTCCCTGCCACGAAGACACAAGTTAGTTGCAACAGGTTTAAATATATACGTTGATCACTGGCGTGATGCCATAACGGACATAGCCAAGGACAGGGATAGCATGCAACGAGAACACGACAAGCACACGACAAGCACACGATGCGTTGTAAGCCATCCCCTCCAGCACACGATGACTACACACGAGTTCCGCCCGGACCAGAATGGTGCCAGTGCCCCAGCGACCGTCTGCAGAACTTACCCTTGTGCACAAGTTGTCCATGATCGAACAATACGTTAACTTAAACAATCAGTTTACGCCTTCGAGGCAACACGAGCATGAAACATGTAATTGCACAAGACAAGCAACAGTTTATAATTATTTCCAAGCGAACAAGCATGCAATCAAGTATCCGTTCGTGAAGTTATTAACAAGCATAATAAACCAAGTCTATTCTCTTTTATCTTGGTTTCTTTTATTATTACTTGGTATCGTTTGATCGGGGCACGAGAATGCAAGTGTTTTAGCTGTAAAACTTGGAAGCAGGGCTAGCTAATCGGGTTGATAGCCACTCACTTAGATTGATGGAAGGAGAAGAAAAGAGGCACTTCACGACTCCGCTCGCAAGCCGCCTACTGCTCGTTCACCTGCACACGAACAACTTGATCAATACTTCTTCCTCTCTTTCCAATCCCGGAATAGAAGTGCAAGTCAATGAACGAAAATAATGAAAACCATCAAAACCGTTCAAGAAAAACAAGCAAATCCCAAAACCAACTCAAAGTACGGAAGCAACAAGCGACATCAAAAACCGAGGAAATAAAAGATAGCAGCGGAGAGGTCCCTCCTGACTCTGCCACTAAGCCGATCCTTAGGGCGCAGTCCACTGAATATGGGAATCAATTCTGAAGAAACAAATCCATAACGAGGACAAGTTCTTAATTTAATCTATCCCGATCGAACGATACCGTCTTGTGTTTCTTAGCCGCGCTCTCCACACCGGGAGAACGGGGCGGTACAGGAATCACCCTCGCCAGCACTCCCGCGGAACGATCGCTTGACCCATCCGGGCGTGATGCCGCACGAGCGTAAATCGCGCCCGTGCAAGGCCGTGATTCATTGGCTGGCGTTAAGAGTTCTAAGCCACAAAGTTGCACAGATTATCCGAGTGCAGCAGAGTCATGAACGCATAGCAATTTGGTAACAGGTTCACTGAGTCGACAATATAGCAGAAGCATTGAAACACAAGTTGAAGTAAAGCAACTCTTTTATTGATATGAACAAGTGTTACATGCGGCGTATAGCCAAGATTACAAGTCGCTCAAGCCTCTCTCTCTGAAACAGTAAAAGCGTGCAAAGTGGCTACAATTATGGAATGATTGTAAAGACGATGTTCAGGCGAGTTTGGACTATGTTCACAATATTATGTCTTGTATATGTGCTTCAGTTCCGGACGTACCGTTGCTTCGGAGTGATTTCCATGCCTTAGCACATACGAAGGAGGCGTCCGCACCGAACGAGGTTCTCTCGTACCCTGCATACAAACTGGTGGATTATCAGTACATTGAACGCACTGGTAGGGAAGCTACTTGCCCGCTCAACAAATCCAAACACGTAATATAAGTTTTGTGCACCAACTATTAAGTTATCTTTCTAGTTGCCTTAGGATCAGTTTCATGCAAACATTGAATAGCCTAACTCGTGTGGCAGTGCGCCGTGCGACATAAGAGAAAACACGGCGAGACTTACCAACTTACCATTTGTCCTTTCCTGTCCAAGGCAAACATTGTTAATTCAAGCAGGGGCATGTATAAACATTCAGGAGGCATAGCATATACAAACACGAGTACTTATTTCAAGATCGTTCAGGTGTTCAGTTTATTTGTTTCATGCGATACAATATCTCGCACGCGGATAGCCGCTAAGCGAGGATGACTTGTTATCTTTTGTTTTTACCAGCAAGCATGCAACAAGTTAAGTACAAGGCGATCACTGGCGTATGCCATAATTGACGGTATAGTCTTGACGAGAATGGTATGCAACGAAGTACAAGAGGCGCTGCAAACCACTCCGCCGAACAAGACACTATATAGTCTTTGACGAGAATGGTGTGCAACGAAAGTACAAGAGGCGCTGCAAGCCATTCCGCCGAACAAGAGACTAAAACAATTGGTCTCACCCGGACCGGGACGATGCCAGTGCCCCAATATCGCCCGCTAGACCATCCCTGTGCACAAGTTATCCGTGATCGAACGACGTCTCGGGTAAGTTATCCATTTACATGGTTGGGGCAACAAGCGTACAAGACAAGAGTACAAGACAAGAGCCAAGCTGTTGAGGCTACAATAGTATAAGACAAGATGTATTGCCTGATTTCCATTCTCATAGTTGTTCTGAACAATATCCTGTATAACAGGGTGTTGGCATAGCCTATGTTTCAAGCATTGAGTCGAGGCAACGTACAAGCAGACAAGCATGCGTTTCTAAGAAAACATAAGTAAATACGATTGCTCGGGCCCGAAGGTAAGCCGAGAGATGAAACCGTTAGGGGACTTAGCATGCGAGGGTCTGAATATAAGCAGTATTTCAGTTTCCATGTTCTAGCATAGCAATACAAGTTGGGATTATTCCCTTAGCTAGGTGCGTTGGATTTATTAGCATGCAGGGGGTGATTGACCTAGCGACTAGCATAAATATTCCATATTTTTATATGTGCTGGCTAAGCAAAGACAAGTTCACCGTAGCCACCCACCTTAGCGATGATTCGCCTCGGTAGAGCGATACGTCAAGCGAGCCTCTGAAAGCCGTAGTTGATTTCCTGTAGGGGCAAGTCTGGATATCCTTTGCTTCTCTTTTGAGGCAAAGTGGGTTGGGACAGCTGCACTATTGCCGTTTGAAACGACAGTCCGCTTGAGCGGAACGGGGTGTTACATCTAGCACAGGTCGGCACAAAGGCCTATCGCATTATAATTTTGTACAAGCAATCACTTTATTCATATGCACTTTTTGAAAGTATTTAGTTATTGTTTGGAATATTTTATTAGGATATTGAGAGAGAGCGTGCACATAACCCACGAACGAGCTTTCAAAATTGAGAAAATTGAAACGAAGTCCAAAGGTGTAAAGGCATAATCTGATACCAATCTGTCACGCCCCGATCTTCCGCAGGCTAATCGGCCATCCCCGCTAGGCGAGAATTACCGCGCCAATGCTCCCGCGGGACGATCTCTTGACCCATCTGGGCGTGATGCCGCACAAGCGTAAGCCGCGCCCATGCAAGGCCATGGTTCATGCTGGCGGTAAGAGGTCTAAGCCACAGAGTCACACAAATTATCCGAGTACAACATAATTATAAACGCATAGGCGATTGATAACAAGTTCACTGAGTCGTCAATAGCGAAAGCATTGAATAACATAATTATAGAAGTAAAGCAAACTCTTTATTGATATTGAACAAGTGTTACAGGCGGCGCTAGGCCGAGATTACAAGTCGTTCAAGCCTCTCTCTCTGAAATAGTAAAAGCGTGCCAAGTGGCTACATTTGTGGATGATATAGGCGATGTTCCAACATTATATCTTGTATATATACTTCAGTTTCGGACGCAACGCTCCAAGGCTTCAGAGTGAACTCCATGCCTTAGCACGCACGAAGGAGGCATTCATACCGAACGAGGTTCTCCTGTACTCTACAAACAATCTGATGGGTTATCTGTACATAAATGCACTGGTGGAGAGGCTACTCTCCCGCTCGACAAATCTAATTACATTCAATAGGTTCCGTGCACCATCTATTAAGTTATCTTTCTAGTCTTGCCTTAGGATCAGTTTTATGGTAATATTGAATAGCCTATCTCGTGTGGCAGTACGCCTTATGATATAAGAGGAAACACGGTAAAACTTACCAACTTACCATTTGTCCTTCCCTGTCCAAGGTAAACCAAGTTAATTCAAGCACAAGCAACATATATAATGGAACTCAGGGGCAATAGCATATGCAAACATTGTGTTGTGAGCGAGATTACATTTCGGGTGCTCGAGTTACACAGATTATCAGGTGTATTACAAAAGATGTTGAAGTGTTCAATTGATGTACAAGTATCTTATATCTATGATCGTTCAGGTGTTTATGATATTCTCAACGCGATGCAATAACTCGCAAGCGGGTTGCCGCTAAGCGAGGATGACTTATCTATATGAACATGAGGTCGCTAGCATATCCATAAAGAACGGATCATAGTCGGGGCGATATTAGGTGCATTGAGGTAATTGTCAACGCTACCCTCGCCCGGGACGGTATGGAGTGCGATGCGGTATGGAGCACGATACGATGCCAAGGGGGGCGTTCACTCCATGCCGCCCACTGGCAGGCAACTATCAGGAGGTTCCGTCTGGACCGAATCGGCCCCGGTGCCCCGGTGACCGTCCACAGGAACCTAAACAAAAAACCTTGTGCACAAGTAGTCCACGGCGTGCAAGTCTCTAATCTTCCGTGTCTGGTCAGGCACGGGATCAAGTTCAAGACCGAATATATCAGGTACAAGTTTGAGGCATGATTGTTCATAATTTTATATCGATTCCCAAGCCAGTTAATTCAGTATGGGACGAGTTTTGCTCCATGAAATGTGATCCTTTGCTTATTTACTTGGTACAAATCCCCTGGTTCAGGAATAAAGCCTTGGCGACCTAATGGTCCCGAATACTTTCAGGTTCATACTTACACGGAACGACTATTCGATAGTCTTTCGGAGAACTTAGATGAATGCAATACAAGGCAGCGTTTAATTAATTATAACATAAGTTTTATTGTGGCAAACATTGAGTCAAGACAATATTACAAGTTAACATATAAGCAGACAAGCATTGCACTCATAAGAAAACTTAAGCATTCTCGTTGTCTCGGGCCCGAGGATAAGCCGAGGAGTGAAGCCGTAAAGGGACATACCGAGCGACATAATCTAGGGTCGTACAGTGTAAACAAGTGAACGGTGCACTAAGAAGAGCATATACATATTGTTCTACTCGAGGCATAGCGGGTCTAATTGGACAAGGCAAAGGTAGCATGCGAGGGTATGAATATAAGTAAAGTTTCATTTTCATGTTCTAACACAAGCAATATAAGTTGGGATTATTCCCTTAGCTAGGTGTATTATATTCTTATTAGCATGCATGGGGTGATTTACCTAGCGACAAGCATGAAACATCTATATTTTAAGTGTGCTGGCTAAGCAAAGACAAGTTCATCGTAGCCACCCACCTTAGCGATGATTCGCCTCGGTCGAGCGATACTCCGAGCGAGCCTCTGAAAGCCTAAGCCGAAACTCCTAAAGGGCCAAGTCTAAAAATCACTTTGCCTCAAACGAGTTTTTTCGTTGAGCAAAGTGGGTCAGTACATTGCATATTTGCCATTTGAATCGGCAGTCCGCTTGAGCGAAACGGGTCATTACAAAAACTGTCTCCTTTTGACTAGAACTTGACCCAAACCCAACCGAAACACATGTAGTCATGTAGTGCACACAAATATCCCCATATATATATATATATATATATATATATATATATATATATATTAATTTGATTCTATTTATAGAGTTCTAATTATAGAAAGGGCCATATATGGTATCATAGTTGGCAAACTAACTAACTAACTACCTACCTACCCACCCAAGATCCTAAATCACCAAATTCTAACCATAACAACCCACCCCCTCTTCATAATTTCGTGCAAGAGCAGCCCCCCTGGTGGCCAACCCCTACAAGCCCTATGAACACCCCTCCTAAGTTTAAACCTATCCAAAAAGCCCATATATATACCCCCTTATCACAAAACCCTAACCCTAACAACTCTCTCCCCTTTTTGGCCGAACCCTCCCCTCTCCTTCTCATGTAAGAGCAGCCCCCATTATCATCTACCCCTCACAAGATTATCTCCTTCAACAAAAATTTTCTCTTCTCTTCCAAAGCTCCACATTTCATCATCCTTCTATCCAATATCCACCAAATAACCATAAAGGCTCCATCATTGCCATCAAACACATCAAAAAACCATTTCCATCATCATCAAACCATTAAGAACCCATTGCCATCATCATCAACCCATCAATAAGGGATAAGTAAGGCAAGTACAAGCAAGAATGTGCGTTCTTGAACAAGAAGAGACACCGTCATCCAAACCTTCAAAGCTTTCGGGTAAGGATTCAAACTTCCCTTCTCAAATCTCCATGGAATAAATCTCTTAGATTTATGTAAGTTTAATTTTTTAGAACCCTCCCTTGCCATCTTTTTTTACCATAAAAATCTATGATAAATTTCATGTTAGATTGATGATAGATTGGACAACATTAGGGCTAGTTTTAGACTTTGTGACACGGTTCTTGGAGGCCTTGTTGTTAATTCTCAAAAATAAATTTATTATTGGTTTATTACTGTAAAATAATTATTTTAGAATTATTTTTATGGTATTTTCATCAAAATTTTGAACCCTAAAAATAAGGGTCACTAGCCTAGGTTCCAGGTTATTTTGTAGCATAGTTTTGTCCATAAATAGGGGTTATTTTGGAAGAAATAAAAGGTAATTATTTTTTGAGATTAAAATAGAATAAAATATTATATATTTTTTTTTATGAATATAAACCATACCCATGGACTGGCAATGCTCTGAACAAGTTTCGGACAAAACTAGTCAACTTAAAGTAGCCTTAATCTTGAAATATGATTAGTTTGTTAATTCTAGAATTTAATGGTTAAAAATGAATTTAAATCAGGTTTAAATCAAGATTACATGATTTATTATGATTTATGTTCATGTCCTTCGATTGGGAACTTAACCGTAAAATTTGGAAGTCGTAAACCATGAAACTAGGTTCCGATACCTCGTAAAACGTGTAAGGTATTGTGTCAAGAATTTACATATTAGGATGAGATTGGACTTGGGTATTAATGGTTTATAATAAATTATAAAATTTAGTTGTGGTTACAAGATTCTTGATTAGATACTTAAAGTAGAAAATTTATTGTTTAGGTCAATTGGATTTCGGAGGAGTGGACGCAGGACAAACTTTGCAACTACATACTGCAGACGTAGGCAAGTGTACCTTGCCAAACTTGTAGTAGATCCTATTATATTATCTTCTTGTGTTTCTTTCCATATATATATATATATACTCTTGTGATATTCCTGTTCAACTTAGAACCGTGAGTAGTTGCTTAGCGTCTAAACAAGATTCAGGTGTCGACGCCGTACGCGGAGTCGTGTAACGTCACTTAGAGAGTTGATTCCACGATCCTATTTTTACGTGCTTGCTTTACTAATTATGTCATACCGTAGGACACTTGATACTATTTCATGTGACAGAATCTTTCTTGAGTTATTCATGGTAATTCTATATAGGCTTACAAGATTCGTGATATGAGACTTGAATATTATATAGATATCATTATGACTCGTTGTACTAGCTAGAGGTCATGATCTTGCATGTTATGGATATGAGATGTTTGGACATGAGATATGAGGTTACATTGGGTGGGGAGAGACGCACATGCTACAGGATAATTATATTTTTTTATATATATACTATGGTACTGGAGGTGCTTTAGTCTATGTACCAGAGCTTGTCACATTTACTGGCCCTACGAGATACTGTATGCTGCTATGGGCTCCCTGACACAGAGTCTGTAGTAGTCTCAGCCTGAGTACTAGTGATGCTCTCATTTGTATTTCACTTAGCTGGTCACATATCTTGCCCTGCGGATCTGTTTTTACTTACTGCATTTTATTTGGCTTGACTGTTTATTATACCTTGCCATGTCCCATGAGGACTTGGATCCAAATTATGTTCTAGGTGTAGACGATAGGAGCTATCCTGAGGTTTATGTGGCAGATGCTGCTATTGGAGATGTACATGTTGTAGAGGACGAGGTTGTTCCGGAGGACTTCTCTTGAGCACACAGTATTCTCACTTTTTATTTATTATGCTTAGTGTTCTTAGACATTTGATCTTGTAGTGACTTCTGGAACTTGGAGTTATTTTCCTTTTCATTTTGATGACGGGTTATTCTCTGCGATATTATTTATATTACTTTGGTTGGACAGATCATTTTATCTTCATTGCGACTGGACTATCTCTTTGTGATTTCGATGCTTATCGTGGATGAGATTAGATATATAGACTATGACATGTATTTGTAGACCATTTTATATGTATTACAGCTTAAGTGCACTCTAAAGGGTCCATTAAATTGGGTTTATCCATTGGAGTTGTGCTGCTGGCCATTGCCACATGGCTAGTCCCTTGGTATTTTAGGACTGGAGCATGATAATTTGACATAGTTTAACCAAATTTGACCTAGTTTGACTTAGTTGGACCTAATATTGACTTAGAGACCTAGTTTCAAGCTAGTATAGCATGTTTATAATTCTAAAATACTATTTTGACTTGATATTTCATATTTAGGTCTTTGAGGTATCGATACGGACATTGTTTGACATTCATTGCTCTGGACCACATACGAGTACATTCTCTGATAGTTTTCTTATTTGATAGTCTCTATGTTACATGTATTTAGTATTGAGATATTTGATTCTTGACATATTGATTATACGAATACGTATACTTGGATCCCCGTTATGAGATGTTATTATTCGTGATTACTCAGTGATTACCGTGTCGTTCTTCATGATTACTCAGTGATTACCGTAATATCTTCATGATTATATAGACCGTGAACATCGTACATGATATTATAGACTGTGCATCATGATTTACGTGTTATAACGTGTCATGATTTGGATTCGTGTACTAGTTAGGAGCATGGGAAGTATTAGTGTATATATAATCATACCTTATAGCACGTACAATAGTGTAGCCCGTGACAACTAGCCAATCATGCATTACACACGTGGTTGAGATAGTTCCCTTTATTTATAAACCATGCTTGGCCTAAGCCGATCATATATCTTATTAATATTTCAAGGCACTTATTGTTATAGTTTCTTTTATTTTTAGTTCTTTACAGTGATGATTCTTATCATATTGCTCTTGGTTATTTCTATTATTTGTCTTGATATTCCCTTGTCGTGATATTTACTATCTCAGTGACTCTCCATCATTTATTTTTATTTATATTATTGTTTTATAGCTTCTGTTATTTATTGGAACTGCTATTGGGTTATACTTTGCTCCAATCCTGATTAGATATATTTTTTAGATAATTATTTAGAGGACTGGTGTCCTACACATTATGTCCCACAGGACGACGAGCCAGCTGAGATAGCACCCCTATTACAGGAGGATCTAGTAATAGCCGTTGAGGAGGCTCAACTAGTATTATCAGACACTTAACTAGTTTCCTTTATTTTAATGGATATGTCTCCAGTTTAGATATTTGGCATGTTATCTATATTTAAGACTATTTGCATTTTGTTGATAGACTAGTAGACTTGGATATTGATTGTAGTTTGTGACTCTTATTATTTTCATTCATTGATATTATGCCATTATCTTCCTCTAGCTATTGTGATTGAGTATTGATTATCATATTATATTGTCATCTTGTCCTTCGTATGGAGTTGAGATATCATTGACAGGTTTTATATATTATTGTGTGAGATGATTAGATTGTATTGTTGACCTAGACAACGTTCTACCACCGATGCTGCGGCATAGGCTGGATGTACCCACGTACTCGTGCCCTTACACCGGGTGCGGGTCATGACACATTTTTGTGGTGGCCTATACAGGCCAGGCTTTGCAGTTAGTATGATATTATGGTAGTGCAACAGCTTAGTTGTACTACTGCGAGCCAACGATAGGATATAGGATATTGGATATAGGATGAGAGAATACTCAATCACAAACTAGGATTTTTTGAGAGATTCCTGTGACCACCATTGAGAATCTTACTATAAACTCTAATTCAAAATCTGTTTCACTTGTTCCCGTTTACCCTCACTTGATCGTTGTTGAATTTGATTCTTGATGTTCGTTGTTGGCTTTGATTCTTGTCTCGAGATAAATTTTATGGACTGAATTGAGGTATATTCTGATGACATATTTTAATGAGGATAGTGAGAAAGATAACCGTCTGCCTTGTTTATGGAGCCTAGAGTTTATCGCAGCCATACTAGCTGGCGTGGTAGAAACATAGAGACCTGATTTTGGATGTACATATCTTAGTTATGGAATTTAGAGTTTCTCTCTACTATACTAGTCGACATAACAAGGATTCTAGATAACATAATTATATAGATGCATACATTATTTATGGACTCTATTATTTACCTCCTGCTGCAACTGTAACTACCATATTTCTAAATGAGGATATTTTTATCATTTAGCATATTTTATATTTAGTGATTAAATATTTATATATTGTGCAACTAGTTATTTATATTATGTTGTGCTATTTATTTATTAGTAGCGGACTAGCCTAATTATTGGACTTGTCATTAGTGGACCCATTAGAACTTGTCATGACACTTTGAGCCCAATATTGGGTTAGGCCTATTAGACTCATTCCCTTACTTAATTAAGGAGATTAGATTATTTTTTATTAGATTAAAAACTTTCTAATATAGCCCTCCTAATTATTTTCTCATAACTAACTAATATGGGAATTTTAGACTTTGTGTAATTGCTTGGAGAAGGGGTAAAATGGGGCCTGCCATGTGTGAGGGTCTCTCTCTCTCTCCTCTCATTAATTTATTTTAATTTGGATCCCCAATTGTGTTCTTTCTTAAATCACTTCATCCCTCTGCCAAATCCACCCAATTCACTCTTATTCTCTTTTATTTATATCACATAAAGAGCATTAGAGCTTGGATTGCAAGGAGCACTTGGAGAAGGAGCCATTGGATAGGAGCTTGTGTCCTAATTGTGTCTATTTAGATTTTGTATTGGGAATGTATTGGGAATCTATCTCCCAATAGGTATAATTCTGAATCTCCTCCTTAATTAAATTATAATTTATGCATTTGACCATTAGAAAATATTTTTTGGCTTAGGAATATCCATAGGAACAAGAACTAGGTTCATATGACTTGTATTGTAACTTCTACATAGATTTTTGTGCCCAATTTGAGAGAATCCTGAGATTGATGCATCAAGTGTGTCATGAGATCAATTAGATCTAATTAGACTTAGATTGATAATATGGGAATAAATACGTATCCACAATTGGACACGAGTATAGCGTATCATGGTATTTTGTGATACTCTATGATACGGAAACTCATTTTGGGAGAATTATGCATAATAGTGTAATTACTCCTCAATTCCTATTGTAACTAGTTGTATTAATTATTTATATATGTATTTGATATGTGGGAATGATAATTATAGAGAGTTGGGGGTTTTGACACTTCGTTTGAATGCGTATCATGGAATTCCTAATTGTGCACTAGAGGTATTTGAGGATTTGACTTATATTAATGAGTATGGGTGAGGGTATATATGTGTGTGTGTGTGTGGTTGTGATAGTGATATAGTGTGAGTTAATGAGTGTGTGTTATGGTGTAAATAATAGTGTTGGGTGTATGGCTTTGAGCTAGTGTGTATGTATGTGTGTGTAACTTGGAAAGTAATCTGTGCAAGACTGTGTGTGTACCAGATGAGTGTGCACCTCTGAGTGTGTGTGCATAGGTGTGTTGGCTTGTGTGTATATATGTATAATATATGTGTTCAGCAAGAGGGAAGGAGAAGTTTGATTTGCAAGCAATCAGTATCAGTACATATTTAACATCAACAATGTGCAACTTTCAACTTACTGCACTCTGATTTGAATATCTTGTGTTCAGGGTGGTGTACTAGTAATGTACAGCAGTAAGGAGTAGTATATTGGTGTTAACAGTAGTATACACATGTGTAGCAAGGGGTATCAGAAAGTTAAGGAGCGTGTAGGCATCCAGTTACCTGTGGGTACATTTGGGAGTAACTTGACTGTTGTGAGGAGAAGTCAAGATTGTGTTGAGTCATAAATATATAGAATCTTATAGTAGTAGCAATTGTTTCCCATGAACAGGGTCATGCTAAATGGTGCATGTCAGTTAGGTGCAAATACTTGGAATTTGTATCAGTTCAAGTGTGGGGGTTTGTAGTAGATACCTTGTAGTGCCTGTGAGTGTTATCTAAGTGTATGAAAGTATGAGTCTTGGGTATATAGAAGTGGGCATACTATAGGAGTGTACATGTGTGTGTTTCCTAGAACTCGGGTATTAGCAGCAGGGAATGAGGGGTGTGAAGCTTGTGTGGGATTAATGTGGTATCAGTGAGTGAGGTAGGGGAGTGCCAAGGCAGTGTAGGTGCATTAGAGAAACCATGATACACAGTGTATCAGTAAGGTAAAGGTTAGGGTGTAGTTAGTGTTTGAGGTGTCATAAGGATTCTAATAACTGTCCTTTGGACTGGAAGTTTAGTGATGTTAGTGTATCCTATGTTAGTATGGGTGTCGGTCCTAAGTGTATCAATAAGGAAGCAGTGCAAGGTATTGGTATTAGTGGAGTTAAGTTAGAATATGAGCATTAGGGTTAAGGTATTGATTTGATATTTTATACTAAGTATAAGAGTATGTATTAGTAAGGTAATTGGGATAGTAAAGGATAAGTATTAGTGTTAAGGTAAGCTTTATAATAGTTAAGGTATGGATTTATATACTATGGTAATATAGATAACTAGTAAATAAATAAGTTATATACATAAGTTACTTGATAATATTAACTAATATATATAAGTTATATGTAGATACCTTAGTGTTAATAGCTAGTTTAGCTAAAACCTTCAAGATAAGGATCTAGAAACTTAAGTATAGCCTAGTATCACCTAGTATCAACTAGTATGGACTTTAATCAACATAGAAGCTAGGTATGAACCTAAAATTAAGGTATTGACCTAGTTGACCTAGAAATGGTCTAGAAATCATATTTTAACTCATTTTTTTAAACTTATTTATCCTTCATTACACCCATTTGATATGATATTCATATATAGGTCGGTGTGACACCAGTTCAGATATCGAGTTGTACCATTTTCTCAGGATCACAGGCGAGTACACTCTCTGATAGTTTCATGTATATGATATCTTCTATTTTTCGTATCTAGTGTAGTTATACTTAATTTTTTTGACATATGGTTATACGGATTGGTGTATTCTGGATCCCGTCATGAGATATTATTTTCTGTTGAACCCTCCACATATCCTGTGATTCCTATAATGCCTTGTGATTCCTGTTCATGTATAGATACCGATTCCTGAGAAGGTTGGCCCCTGCTCTGCGAATCCTGTATCATAACATGTTATAGTTGTATCTACTATACCAGTCGGGGTTAGGGAGTGTTAGTTAGATATGTGTTCATACCCATTCCTGTACAAGTATTCCTGTACAAGTACCATATTAGTGTTAATCATACATCTCACATATGATTATCCAGACCATGATTCTTGTATAAGTACCCTGTTAGTGTTAATCATACACCTCACGTATGATTAGCCATGCTATGATTCCTGTACAAGTTTCCAAGCCAATCACATGTCGAAGCTAGTACTCACTCAGTTAGTTGTATTTTCTGACTCATGTATATGATGCTCATCTCTCTTATACTATATACAGCATTTTCATATTTTGTATATTTTCTACTCATGCTCTATTTATCTTGTTTATTCTCTTTATTTACTGTTATATAGTCTTTATCATTTATTTGGAACTGTTGTTTAGAGGTGTGCTTCGCTCCAATCCTGACTGGATATATTTTTCAGATGAGTTAGATGACTGATATCCTATACACTATGGACCTCAGGACATAGTGGGTATAGAGTTAGAGACGGTGGCTCAGGAGGAGCCGATACCGGAAGATGATCAGCTAGTTGCAGATATTTAGACTATTGGATTGATTATGTCTCAGTTTAGATATTTGACATGTATTATATTTAAGACTATTGTGCTAGTCTTTTAGACTTGGTTATGAGTTATATTTGTGATTTGTGATTCTGTTTCTTCTATTCCATATTGTGCTACATCTTTCTCTAGTTTTATTGGGATTGAGTATTGATTATTATTTTCCTCCATTTGGAGTTGAGATATCTTGACAGGTACATATATATTATGTGAGATTTTTAGATTATATTATTGACCTAGACGGCGTTCTACTGTCGATGCTGCGGCGTAGGCTAGACGTACCCACGTACTCGTGCCCTCACACCGGGTGAGGGTCGTGACAGCAATGATCCAAGGTGCCAAACCAAACTCCAAAGCCTTTGTGCGTCCAAGCAAATTCTGCACCTGTGAGGGTCTGGTGGGGTGTCAGGACAAAAAATACACTGGTAAGGGGCCTCTTGCCCACTCAATAGAACTAAAATATTATTTATGTAAGTGAACACAACTATTATGTGGTCTTTCTAGTCTTGTCTTAGGATCAGTTACATGGCATAGCAAATATAAGATAGTTGTTTCACATGCTTATAAGTATCACGTAATGAGCAATATAGTTCAACTTACCAATACTTACCATCCATCCTTCCTTGTCAGATACAGTAACGATATCAATATGTAATGAAATCAAAAGTGTCTACACTAAAGTGTCATGAGCATGTCTTTGTAGAAGACAAATGTTAGGCTCATAAAATATAATGTATTATGCACTCATTTTCTTCCAAACATTACCAACAGATCTGCATGTAGATAGACGTTAGCACGATGCTTAACTCTATATGAATATCACTGGCACCACAAGCCATCTTGGACGTCTAGTGAAATGGGATACTCCCCAGCCCAGGTAGATAGCCTCCACTGGGTCCCGAGTCACCCCACGCTAGTACGTCAACACAGCTACCCAGGATGAATCAATTTTGGTATCCTGACAACCGTTTGAGATACCAAATCTTGTGGACAAGTTGTCAAATGACCATACAAATGCGTGAATAACTAGACTATGACACGAATACATGGTAAACTACAACAACTGAATAAATCTCTACTCAAACTTTACCATACTCCTCGTACTATTTGCTTATCTCGAACTTGCATATCTATGTAGTTCTCAGTCCAGGGACACTGTCTTAGCGACCTAATAGTCCCAAACCTTCCATGTTACTCATCTCGAACTCAGAATATATAGTGTGGTGGTCTTCCTGTCTAGGAGATGGAACATAATTCTATGAATACTCTGAAGTAGTGATGTGATCTATGTGACAAGCTATTACAACAGTATGAAAGTAAATACTATGGCAGCAGGTTAGATAGTCCGTGTGATAACATAAGCAGTTCTATCTTGTACGATTCTAAGAAACGGTAAATAGTCCATGTCTACGCAACAATATAAAAGTCTATCTTTAACATCAAGTTAATATTCCAGGTTCTATACAATCTGATATAGAATATGATTATTCCCTCATCTATTTGGGTTTATCTTTTTTATTAGTATGTATTAACTATAAAATAGTAAACTAGCATATAACATCCATTTTATTAAGTGTGAAGGTAAAGAAAAGATATGTTCATCGAAACCACCCACTGTCACGCCCCGATCTCCCGCAAGCAATCGGCCGTTCCCGCTAGGCGGGAATCACCCTCGCCAGCGCTCCCACGGAACGATCGCTTAACCCATCCGGGCCTGATGCCGCACGAGCGTGAGCCACGCCCGTGCAAGGACATGGTTCATTGGTTGGCGGTAAGAGTTCTAAGCCACAGAGTCGCACAGATTGTCCGAGTGCAGCGGAGTCATGAACGCATAGCGATTGGGTAACAGGTTCACTGAGTCGACAATTTAGCGGAAGCATTGAAACACAAGTTGAAGCAAAGTAATCTCTTTATTGATATGAACAAGTGTTACAGGCGGCGTATAGCCGAGATTACAAGTCACTCAAGCCTCTCTCTCTGAAACAGTAAAAGCGTGCCAAGTGGCTACAACTGTGGAATGAATGTACAGGCGATGGTCAGGCGACGCTCCAACATTATGTCTTGTATATGTGCTTTCGTTCTGGACGCGCCGCTGCTTCAGAGTGATCTCCATGCCTTAGCACACACGAAGGAGGCATCCGCACCGAACGAGGTTCTCCCGCACCCTGCATACAAACTGGTGGATTATTAGTACATTGAATGCACTGGTAGGGAAGCTACTCGCCCGCTCGACAAAACCAAACACGTAATACAGGTTCCGTGCACAACTATTAAGTTGTCTTTCTAGTTGCCTTAGGATCAGTTTCATGCAAATATTGAATAGCCTAACGTGTCAGGCAGTGCGCCGTGCGATGTTTGAGGAAACACGACGAGACTTACCAACTTACCATCTCCTTTCCTGTCCAAGGCAAACATTGTTAATTCAAGCACGGGCAAGTAAGAGCATTCAGGAGGCATAGCATATGCAAACACGATGGTCGTTTTAACATAATCATTCAGGTGTTTAGTTGATGCGATGCTATGCAATGACTCGCACGCGGATAGCCGCTAAGCGAGGATGACTTGTTATCTTTTGTTTCACAGGCAAGCATGCAACAGGTTAAATACACACGATAAACACACGATGCATTGTAAGCGATATTCACACGATAAACACACGAGGCTTGCAAGCATATACACACGAGGATCACTGGCTGATGCCATAATGGACTAGTCATGGACATGGATAGCAAGCAACGGGAGCTCATATTGAATATACGATAACACACGATGCGTTACAAGCTATCCAGTCCGCACACGATAACTACATACGAAGTCTGCCCGGATCGGATAGGTGCCAGTGGCCGAGCACCGTCCGCAGAACTTATACCATTGTGCACAAGTTGTCCATGATCGAACACGATTATTAATTTACACACGAGCACATGACAAGAAGTAATGCATGATTCATTTAGCTATTGGATATGCACAGTCTCTTGGGCTGCTGTAAGCCCGCACAGGAGGGAGACTTACAGGGAGATCTGAATACCTGAATGAGTCTTGCCACTGGAGTATGATTCATTTTCTTGACATAATGCAGTCCCCTGGATCGGGAACTGCCTTGGTGACCTAACGGTCCCGAATACTTGCGGGTTCATTCAGGTACGAAATGACTACTTGGTAGTCTTCCGAGGTTTGGATGAAAATAATGCAACATTCAAGCAGACAAGGATGCGTTTCTAAGGAACATAAGCAGGCACGTTGCTCGGACCCGAAGGTAGACCGAGAGTTGAAACCGTTAAGGGACTTAGCATGCGAAGGTCTGAATATAAGCAGTATTTCAATTTCTATGTTCTAGCAAGCAATACAAATTAGGATTATTCCCTTAGCTAGGTGCGTTGGATTTATTAGCATGCAGGGGGTGATTCACCTAGCGACTAGCATGAATATTCCAGATTTTATGTGTGCTGGCTAAGCAAAGGCAAGTTCACCATAGCCACCCACCATAGCGATGATTCGCCTCTGTAGAGCGATACGCCGAGCGAGCCTCTGAAAGCCTAAACCGGATTCCTGTAGGGACAAGTCTGGATATCCTTTGCATTCTCTTTGAGGCAAAGTGGGTCGGGACAGCTGCACGATTACCGTTTGAGACGGCAGTCCGCTTGAGCGAAACGGGGTGTTACATCCTACCCAACTTAGAAAAAGTCTCGTCCTCGAGACTTACTAAGGACAAGCAGTAATCTAGGGTTGAGGCAATCCTAGACAAGTCGTTGTACTTGCTCATTGGATATTCACTTGCACAAGCTTCTAATTCAGCATATCGCTTAGACTGGATCGTGTGCACCTTCGACATGCATTTCTAGTGTGAACACGTCAACCAGCTTAGTGATAGCGAAGTCTCAGCACTCGAGTTTCACCTATTCTTCAGTCTTGGATGGTGCACTAGTTCAAGGCGTCCCTCGAATAGATGCATTCAACCAAACTTAGGGTTAGTAAAAATCGGATAAGCTACTAGCGATACTCTCGAAGGGTCCGCACAGGTTGGCACAAAGGCCACTCGCAGCATACAACCAGACAAGCAAGCATATCAATCAAAACGCATTTTGAAAGTATTTAGACTTATTGTTGGAATATCCCATCGAGGCATTGAGAGAGAGCGTGCACATAACCCACGAACGAGCTTTCAAAATAGAGATATCGAATCGAAGTCCAAAGGCGTAGAAGCCAGGCTCTGATACCAACATGTCACATCCCGATCTCCCGCAGGCAATCGGCCGTTCCCGCTAGGCGGGAATCACCCTCGCCAGCGCTCCCGCGGAACGATGGCTTAACCCATCCGAGCGTGATTCCGCACGAGCGTGAGCCACATCCGTGCAAGGCCATGGTTCATTGGCTGGCGGTAAGAGTTCTAAGCCACAGAGTCACACAGATTGTCCGAGTGTAGCGGAGTCATGAACGCATAGCGATTGGGTAACAGGTTCACTGAGTCGACAATTTAGCGGAAGCATTGAAACACAAGTTGAAGTAAAGTAATCTCTTTATTGATATGAACAAGTGTTACAGGCGACGTATAGCCAAGATTACAAGTCACTCAAGCCTCTCTCTCTGAAACAGTAAAAGCGTGCCAAGTGGCTAAAACTGTGGAATAAATATACAGGCGATGGTCAGGCGACGCTCCAACATTATGTCTTGTATATGTGCTTTCGTTCCGGACGCGCCGCTGCTTCAGAGTGATCTCCACGCCTTAGCACGCGTGAAGGAGGCGTCCGCACCGAACGAGGTTCTCCCGCACCCTGCATACAAACTGGTGGATTATCAGTACATTGAATGCACTGGTGGGGAAGCTACTCGCCCGCTCGACAAATCCAAACACGTAATACAGGTTCCGTGCACAACTATTAAGTTGTCTTTCTAGTTGCCTTAGGATCAGTTTCATGCAAACATTGAATAGCCAAACGTGTCAGGCAGTGCGCCGTACGATGTTTGAGGAAACACGGCGAGACTTACCAACTTACCATCTCCTTCCCTGTCCAAGGCAAACATTGTTAATTCAAGCACGGGCAAGTAAGAGCATTCAGGAGGCATAGCATATGCAAACACGATGGTCATTTTAACATGATCGTTCAGGTGTTTAGTTGATGCGATGCTATGCAATGACTCGCACGCGGATAGCCGCTAAGCGAGGATGACTTGTTATCTTTTGTTTCACAGGCAAGCATGCAACAAGTTAAATACACACGATAAACACACGATGCATTACAAGCGATATTCATACGATAAACACACGAGGCTTGCAAGCATATACACACGAGGATCACTGGCTGATGCCATAATGGACTAGTCATGGACATGGATAGCAAGCAACGGGAGCTCATATTGAATACACGATAACACACGATGCGTTGCAAGCTATCCAGTCTGCACACGATGACTATATACGAAGTCTGCCCGGATCGGTGCTAGTGCCCCAGCACCGTCCGCAGAACTTATACCCTTGTGCACAAGTTGTCCATGATCGAACACGATTATTAATTTACACACAAGCACACGACAAGCAGTAATGCATGATTTATTTAGCTATTGGATATGCACAGTCTCCTGAGCTGCTGTAAGCCCGCACAGGAGGGAGACTTGCAGGGAGATCCGAATACCTGAATGAGTCTTGCCACTGGAGTATGATTCATTTTCTTGACATGATGCAGTCCCCTGGATCGGGAACTACCTTGGTGACCTAACGGTCCCGAATACTTGCGGGTTCATTCAGGCACGGAATGACTACTTTGTAGTCTTCCGAGGTTTGGATGAAAATAATGCAACATTCAAGCAGACAAGCATGCGTTTCTAAGGAACATAAGCAGGCACGTTGCTCGGACCCGAAGGTAGACCGAGAGTTGAAACCGTTAAGGGACTTAGCATGCGAAGGTCTGAATATAAGCAGTATTTCAATTTCCATATTCTAGCAAGCAATACAAATTGGGATTATTCCCTTAGCTAGGTGCGTTGGATTTATTAGCATGCAGGGGGTGATTCACCTAGCGACTAGCATAAATATTCCAGATTTTATGTGTGCTGGCTAAGCAAAGGCAAGTTCACCATAGCCACCCACCTTAGCGATGATTCGCCTCTGTAGAGCGATACGCCGAGCGAGCCTCTGAAAGCCTAAGACGGATTCCTGTAGGGACAAGTCTGGATATCCTTTGCATTCTCTTTGAGGCAAAGTAGGTCGGAACAGCTGCACGATTGCCGTTTGAGATGGCAGTCCGCTTGAGTGGAACGAGGTGTTACACCCACCTAAACTAGGATTGCACCTCAATCGAACAGAACTCTGAACAAGCCTCTCAGTAAGCAAAATTCAATCGATGTTGTTGAAGGAACTGGGGATCCCCAAGACTGCAGATTGGTGTGCATATCGATCGATAGAAGATTAACAGGTTTAATATGTGATCTAACCCTTCAAAGGCGAAAACTAGGGTTCACAAATTATACCTGAAGTAACGATAAAAAGATGAAGGTTTCAGCAACCATGATCAATTTGCGACCGCAAGATCTTCTATACGTATTCCTTCCTCGGATTGGACGTCGTGTAGGTGATGATCTTCCAACATTTTTTTCTCCTTGGCCTACCATCTTTCCCTCCTTACATGAAAGACAAATTTAGAGAAAGCTGCTCATTTTTTGATAAATATGACGGCCAGAGAATAGATGATATATATAGGCTACGACAGGGATCATGAGAAAAAATTAGGGTTATGTCTCCTAATGGATCTGGGTATCCCATGTTCAGCCCAAACACAAAACCCAGGGTCGTTAACAATAGCTCGATCCACTAAAGAGCTATTGTTGCACTACATTTCTAATCCCAATTACGTTTATGGGCTCCTTCTTATTATCTACCCGTTCGTCTCCCCATGTTAAGATGTCGAATGTCCGTCGATCAAATTAATTTACTAACAACTATATTGATTGACATCTTTTATACTTAAGTAGTACCACTCAACTTTATTTGTCATGTCGGATATAATCCACCTGCATGGTTTACATGACAATCCTTATGAGTTTCTTAAGGGGACATCATCAACCCGATGTATCGGGACATAAATTTCTTTTATAATCAACAGTCCACCATACATACAATGACATTACCCAATTTATAGAGGTTATTGACCCTTCATCTCACTCTTTTATGAGTCAAAGTAATACACACTGCATATACATGTCCGTTATTATATCTGAATTAAGAGCACAAGCATCCATAATAACATAGGTGTTTGTTATCTTATGTAGTCAGTACAAAGAGAACAACCTCAAGTGGTCCTATTTAATACACACAAAGTGTACTAGTGTAAACCTATATTCAAGATAGACTAATACCATATTATACTACAACGTTACCAATGGTTTATCCAAGTTCATCTAGGTTGTGAACTATTTATATATTCCACAGGGAACTAATAATATGACCTTTTGTGTGACACCACATACCATATTATCTACAATATAGAATATCAGACACTTGTATTAACATTATAACAAATACAACATGCAAACATTTTTCCATATGATTTTCATTTAAAAAATAATGAAATATAGCTTATACAAAGTGATGCTTTTAGTATATAACCCTAACAGTTGTGCCAATGAACAATCCCGTTGAACCAAGCATAGCGATGCACTATATAATACACCATTCAGAAAAAAAATTGTCCTCGAAACTTCCTGAGAACAAAGTCAACCAACTGCACTACTCCTATATACAATTTGAATTCGTCTTGTATAGCATCAACAATCAATCTAACATAACTTCCCATTCAGTCCTCGATCTGCAAGATCTTCTTACCTTAGCCAATTCCATCGAACTACTATACCATCAAAATCAGTCTACCCATATCAAAACTTTTCTAATAAATTCTCTGTATTTATCCATATTGCGTCTCGTGCGGAGCTGTACTGCTTAATATACTGGGCAAGCTAAAACTTACAGCACAAGAGACCAACTTAGAAATAGGGAAAACCCACCCAAGCATTGTACCTAAATTATTCTGAATCAAGAAACATAACCAAGTCGATCATGCGATATCTCCTAATCAAAATCAAGCGTTACACCTCAACCAATCCAAGCTATTCTCAAGATATCAGATTTCAATCCCGACCAATCTTATAAACCTGACATCATCAAGGTACAAATCCACTCATATATCAATTTTTATTTTTTTGCCATGGAACTTCACTATCTTCCGAGGTTACCATTCGAATCGACCCACGTTCTATCTTCCAAAAACTTCCCAAATATATTAAACGACCAACCAAAATCCAAATTTCTTATTATGCCATATCTCGATCGCACTCTTCCAAACATGATCTCAATCCCGATAATATCGTCTAAATCCATCATCGTTTAATCTCCAATGAACAATCTTAATTCATCTCTTGCTTGCGACATATCAAAATCGATATCCATCTTGCTCATCGACTCTTCTCCCAATAACATAAAATCAGAAATATTAAAATCTAATATGTTTTGTTATCTAATAATTAATTCTTTTGATCAATCCTTATGATGACAATATCAATATCCTAAGTATTTCAGCCTATGCAATCTCAATGTTACCTCAAATAAGATCAATCCAAATTTAAACCAATCTAAATCCAAGATTTGTATTACCATAAATAATATCTGAAATGCCCACCACCGCACAGTGCGTTACGCTGAGTCGGATTGAATGAACAAATACTGGTTCCATTTGATTTGTTAGATTTTGGGAATAAGTATTGATTGAGTTATTTCATGTGCAGATGGCTAGCGGGTTCGATGGAAATCAGGTGTTCGTTCAGAGCAGTACTGAGATAGCTGAGTTGGAATGATAATGCCATCTTCCTTAGTCCGATCGGTCGGATGATTTGTAGAGCACGGCCTGCTCGCACGTTCATACCAGTTGAGTAGATCGCGCTTGCATCGGACCACGGGTTCAAGGGATTGGCCGTATCGGCAGGACAGGATGCTTAACGGAGTCAAACATTGTGAGTGGGCTCTTTCCCTTCTCCTCTACTCCTTCATGCCTAATAATATGGAAAACAAGTAAAAGGCTTGAACACTTGGGCTGAAACATTGGAAATTACTACACTGAGGCGTGCATAGAGTGTACGCCATTGGCTTGGTAGGATTGTGGCTTGATTTGGTTTGAGCATTGGATAGTTGGAGCTAGAGTCAGAATATTACATTTGAGGCAGTTGGTTGGATAATTGGGATTATGCTTGGACAGTTGGAATGATTCATTGAGGCGATGGGAATATCGGGAATTCGGGCGAGCGAGCGTGCATCTGTGCGTGGGTATCACTTGGTCGCTTTGTCTTGCAAAGCGAGCAGTTGTGGTTCAAAACCGAACAACTACATCGGCGAGGGTATTGTGCCGCTTGATGGGGCATCGTGCCACGAATGGGGCATTGTGCCACTGGAACGACATTGTGCCATGGGTTAGCTTTGAGCATGGGTGTTGCACCATTGGAAATACTGTGTTGAGAAGAGGCATTGTGCCTATGGGAATAACTTGTGAATGGTGCCTTGGGCTATATGTTGGAAGAATGGTTATGGATGTGTTGGTTGGATTATTGGCTGAACGAGTCTAGGATCCCTTGGTGGAGCGAGAATGTTCGATCCTCTCGTCATACCTACTTGGTGTCTGCATGTCACGGACAACCTGTATTGCACAGGGTTTGGTCTCCTCGAACGGGTACTCCGGGGCACCGGTACCGTTCAGCCATGGAGGAGACAATTTGGGAAACGCGTCTTGGGCGCGGTGCCAGCGGTTGGAATCGATCCAGGTGGGTTAGCTACTTAGCGCTATTTCGAGGAGAACCGTATTTGATCAGTCCGATCAAAGTCCTTTATGGCTTGGCCAGTGACTTCATATAGTATAGTGTTGGCTTGCTTTTCTTTTGTTGGTTTGGCTTTCGTGTAGGCGCGGCCACCTTGCCTCGGCAAGAGTGCGCACTTTGGGATTGGATTGTATCAAGTTGGTTGAGGAAGGATATTGAGGATTGGTTGATGGTTCGACATGTTATCGTGTTGCTTGGACTTGAGCAAGACGGGTTGTGCGCTAGTTATCTTCGGGTTGGATATATATAACTGCTTGTCGTTTGGTTTAAGTTGAATGCTTGCATGCTTAAACTGCTTTACATCTTTCCTTAACATGCCATCCCTATGCCATGAAAAGAATCTAGGATTCAAACTAGAAAGATCACCATATAACTGTTTGCATTCACTATTTTACTTAGTGTCGGCTTAGGCGAGTGGGTTACCCCGCTCACCAGTACGGTTGTGTACTGACCCACGTTTGTGGGCATTATTTCAGGTACGCAGGCGTAGTGGCGCTGCTTGGATATACGAGGCATGATGTATGAACTGTAAGTACCTTTGTGGGCTAGAGAAAAGAGCAAGAGTATTTTATCGCCTTCGTGGCATCGCCTTCGTGGCCTTGTCTTCGATGAGGCATTTTATTTGACCCTATCGTAAGCTTCGCGGTGTATTACTCTGATTGTGAGCTTGGTACACAATATTTGACTTCCGCTGCAACTTGGTTGTTTCAATAATAATATTTGGTGTGTGACAACATCGCCTTGTACGAGCGCAACTCCAGGCTCGTACGGCATCACGTCCCGATGAGAACGATGGTCCTGCGGGAGAGCTGTAAACGTGGTGATTCACGTTCAGCGGGGACTATCGAGCTTGCGGGAGATTAGGGCATGACAAATTGGTATCAGAGCGCCTGGTTCATTTCTTCGGACTTGGTCCTTCGCTTCATCACAAACTCTAAATAGCTTCCGCGTGTCGTCTAGCTCTTGACTCTACTCAGTGCCGCATGTGGTGCCCCGTTCCCCCTATTCGGGGAGTGCGGCTAAGAAATACTAGACGGTATCGTTCGATCGGGATAGATTGAATCAAGAACTCATCCTCGTTATGGATTTGTCTCTTCGGAATCGATTCCCATATTCAGTGGACCGTGCCCCAAGGATCGACTTAGCGGCAGAGTCAGGAGGGACCTCTCCGCTGCATTCTTTGTTGCCTAGTTTTCGCTGTCGCTTGTTGCTTTCCTGCCTTGAGTTGGTTTTCGGATTTGCTTGGGTTTTCTTGAACGGTTTTGATGGATTTCATTGCTTTCGTTCTTAGGACTGCACTTCAATTCTGATAAGGGAAAGAGTGGAAGAAGTACTGATCAGCTGTTCGTGTCAATACAGGTGAACCAGCTGTAGTCGTCGCTCGAGCGGACTCCTAAAGCACTTCTTTCCTTTTCCTTCCAACTACCAAAGTGAGTGGCTACCAACTCGATTAGCTAGCCCTACTTGCTAGTCTTCACATCTAAATCTTGTGTTCGTGCTTTGCCCGATCAAACGATACCAAGTAAATAACTAAAAGATATCAAGATAATAAGGGAATAGACTTGGGAAATATTGCTTGTCAAATGAAACTTGTGAACGGTTACTTACTTATATGCTTGCTCGTTTGGAATGTTCATTATATGCATAAATATAAGTTAGAATGTATATTTCTTCTTAAAACTGTGCTATGTATAGAACTCATTTTCAAAGCAATAACCCAACAGGAAGACTATGCTAAAGTAGATCTTGCCCTGTTATTGTCCTGTGCCTGATTTGCCTCAAATATTAACTTAGTGTACTGCGTTGATCACGGACAACTTGTGCACAAGGTCTTAGTTCCTGCGGACGGTCGCTGGGGCACTGGCACCGATCCGATCCGGACGGAACTCACGATAGTCGCCTGCTTCGGATCGAGTGGCTTGTGGCGCCTTCTGTTCTCTGCGCCGCATGCCATTCCGTCCCGAGACTAGCCCGTCCATTATGGCAACGTACCAGTGATCCCCTCGTATATTTAAACCTGTTGCTACTAACTTGTGTCTTCTTGGCAGGGAAGGCAAGGTAAGTATTATGCAGGTGGTTCAGACGGGCAGGTAAATGTCACCGAACGGTGGCGAGTTATTTCAATGATTCTATATATATGTCTTGCTGTAAAATGAACTAAGGCAAGATAGAAACCCATAAATATGCATGCTTCATTAAAACAACGTGTTGATTGGTATAGTTGGGATAGCTTGCCTTCACCAGTACGTTTTGATGTACTGACCCTCGTTGAAACAGGTTCCCCGCGCTAAGGAGAGCCGAACGAGGAGCAGGAGACAAACCCCCAATCCAGTCCAGCTGTAGGCACGCCTCGACCGTGCCAACCTTTGAAGCATTTTGAAGAAGAAGAAGAAGAAGAAGAAGCATTTTGAAGTTAGAAGCTAGCCACCAAGCAACCATGCAACTTCGTGGCAAAGCAGTCGTTCCGACGCAAGGTCTTATATTTTGAGTTTAGTAAGGATGTAATGTACAGGACTGCTATCTCATTTTGTGTCAACACTTTTGTAAGCCCATAGAGGCAATCCTTATGACTCAGTTCAAGGAGTTTGTAATAGATGTTCATATTATCAATAAAAAGAGAACTTTTTCATGTTTCAATATGTGTTTCAATTATCTGCGTACTCTGGATATGTGCTCGCTATGCGAAACAAAAATACTTAGCCTTGTACGGTGCGCAACCTAGGCCCGCACGGCGGTCACGCCCGGGGGACGACTAACGATTCCACGGGATCGGGGCGTGACAGAATGGTATCAGAGCACAGCTTCAAAGTTCCTTTGACTTGAACTGGAAAAGTTTCCTTAACGATAAATCCCTGTGCGAACTCCTAAACTCGTTAAGGCCAAAATGAGATACGTTCATGCAAAAAGTCCATAATACATTATGATCCTGATGTAATTTACCTTCCTTTCAAGGAACGACGCAAGCGCAACCATCAGCGCTGGCGCCAGGCGAGACAAGGACTCAGGAGAGCAGTTCCGGAACTTCAGGAAGCTCTCGGAGCCAACGGGGCATGTCTCAATCAGATTCCCTTCAGCAGGTGATGCAAATGTTTACGGAGCAACGACAGAGGGATGATGCCCGCCAAGCCAAGTTCGAGAGCAACCTAGAGGCCCGGCTCTCAGTCCAACAAAAGCAGGTAGATACCCTGCAGCAGCTTGTTCAGACCCTGGCCTCCAACCATTCTGTCGCAACGACAGCTATACTAGTGGAGCAGCCAGTGCTTGAAGTCGAACCACCGCTAGCGCCAAGGATGAGGGAAGTGACTGCCTTCCCCTTTGGCAACTTCAAGAAGGTCTGCAACACGCCGTTTAATGGGACTGAGGACCCGATCGTGGCCCTAGATTGGCTCACCGAGCTTGAAGATCATTTTTCTCTCCTAGAAGTGCCGGAAGACAAGCGCGTTACCTGTGCCCAACTATTGCTTCGCCTCAACGCGCACGACTGGTGGGACGTGCATCGACGATCTCTTCAACTTGGCCATGGAGAGGAGCGATCGCGTAGACGATTTTTCGTGCCGCGTTCGAGGAGGAGTTTATACCCCCACCACTACGACATCAACGGGAAAATGATTTCGTTCAACTCCGGCAGGGCAGCATGACGGTGAAGCAATACTCGACAGAATTCAATAAACTGGCCAAATTTGCTACCGCTTATCTATCGGATACAGCGAGTCGTGCCAGACGATTCGAAGAAGGGCTACATCCTGGCATTCACGGGCACGTAGCCGTTCCGCAATATCAGACGATGCGGGAAGTATAAAACTACGCCCTTTCGCTCGAACCGCAGTATCCTCACGTTGCCGCCGGCGCTGTGCAACCTTCCAATCACAAACGCCAAGGCAACGATAGAGGAAACAACGCTGCAAAGCATCAAAATAACGGCGGTCGTCAGCGAGAAAACCAGGGGCAGCGTTGCACCTATTGCAACAGAAGAGGGCACACCGAGAATGTCTGTCGCAAGCGGTTCGGCACTTGCCTCAGATGCGGCGATCCTGGCCATCAGATTAGCAGCTGTCCGCTTCGTACACCGTAACAACCAGATCAGACTCTGGCTCCTCAGGCAAATCGAGCGGCGCCTCAGCCAGGGCGTAATCAAGCTCAAGGCCGAGTCTACACCTTGACACGGGAAGAAGCTCTAGCTTCGGATACCGTCGTGTCAGGTACCTTACTTTTCAATAATATACCTGCTCGCGTTCTATTTGATTCAGGTGCAACCCATAGCTTTATTTCTACAAACTTTGCCACGGAGAACAATGTTAAAATGACTTCGTTGCATTTAGATTTAAGCGTTAGCACCCCATCTGGTACAAAAATTCCTGTCTGTTCAGCATGCCTAGGCGGTTATATCTGTATTGGGGAGAGAAAGCTGTCACTTGATATTTTAGTTCTTGATGTACGGGACTATGATATTATTTTGGGAATGGACTGGCTAGGCGCGTGCGCAGCAACTATTGAGTGTGCAGAGAAGCGAGTTGTTTTCCGTCTGCCCGGAGAAGCCGTGTTCTGTTACACCAGTAGTCCAGCGAACAATGCGACCAGGGCCTGCATGGTGATTTCGGCAAAATCTGCTCGACGAATGCTCTACACAGGCTGCGAGGGATTCCTAGCATCGGTTCGGGACACACGACAGGACTACGCAAATGTCGAGTCAACTTCCGTTGAGGCAGAGTTCCCCGATGTGTTCCCGAGCGAACTACCCGGTATGCCGCCAGACCGAGAGATTGAATTCACTATCGACACATTTCCAAATACACAACCGATTTCCAAGCCTCCGTACAGAATGGCACCTGCAGAGCTGAATGAATTAAAGCGCCAACTCCAGGAATTACTTGATCGCGGGTTCATCCGTCCGAGCGTGTCTCCTTGGGGCGCTCCCGTGCTCTTTGTGAAGAAAAAGGACGGAACTCTACGCCTCTGCATAGACTATAGGGAATTAAACAAAGTCACAATCAATAACAAATATCCTCTGCCACGGATAGATGACTTGTTTGATCAGTTACAAGGGGCAACGATGTTTTCTAAAATTGATCTTCGCTCGGGTTACCACCAGCTGAAGATTAAGCCAGAAGACGTGCCCAAGACTGCTTTCAGAACCCGCTACGGCCATTACGAGTTTTTCGTGATGTCGTTTGGACTGATGAATGCTCCTGCTGCATTCATGGATATGATGAACCGTGTCTTTAGGCCCTTCATCGATAAATTCGTGGTGGTGTTTATCGATGACATCTTAGTGTACTCGAAGACTAGGGATGAGCACGCAGGACACATGCGAATGGTGCTGCAAACCCTTCGAGACCACAAGTTGTATGCCAAATTAAGCAAATCAGAATTTTGGTTGGACAGTATCTCATTTTTAGGGCATATCATCTCCTCGGAAGGCATCTCAGTTGATCCGAAGAAGATAGAAGCAATCACGCAGTAGAAACGACCGGAGTCAGCTAGCGACATCCGAAGTTTCCTTGGTCTGGCAGGGTACTACCGGAGATTTATACAAAATTTTGCTAGAATCGCTTCACCCTTGACTCAGTTGACACGAAAGGGTGCGAAGTTTACTTGGACAGAGGACTGTGAAGCTTCGTTTACGGAGTTAAAGCAGCGCCTCATCTCTGCCCTAATTCTCACTCTGCCGAACGGACCAGATAACTTTAAAATATATAGTGATGCCTCAGGAAAGGGTCTAGGATGTGTCCTAATGCAGCATGACAAGGTGATAGCCTACGCTTCTAGACAGCTAAAGCCACACGAGCAGAATTACCCAACGCATGATCTCGAACTTGCCGCGGTAGTGTTTGCATTGAAGCTGTGGCGTCACTATCTTTATGGCGTGCCGTGTGAGATTTATACGGACCATAAGAGTTTGAAATATTTGTACACTCAAAAGAATTTGAATCTTCGGCAGCGGCGATGGCTTGAACTCCTGAGCGACTTCGATCTCACGATCAGATACACGCCTGGAAAGGGAAACGTAGTAGCTGACGCGTTGAGTCGAGTGTTTGTAGGAAGTTTGGTTATTGATGATAGGCTGCGCCGAGATCTTGAATCACTGGGTATTACACTGAAAATAAGATATAAGAAGTGGGCGCAAGTAGCTCAACTGCGCCTCGAGCCTGACTTGTTACACAAAGTGAAGGCCGCTCAGAAGGACGACCCGTTCCTGCAGAAGATACATACCCTCATCTTGGCAGGAAAGGCGTCCGACTTTGCGGTAAGCACGGATGGGATGCTTCAAGTAAAGGGAAGACTATGTGTTCCGAACGACGCGGCCCTCAGACAAGAGATACTCACGGAAGCTCACTATGCTAGTTATACTTCTCATCCGGGTAGCACTAAGATGTATCGGGATCTTCGCACGACATTTTGGTGGCACGACTTAAAACGGGATATGGCGCAGTTTGTGTCGCATTGCATGGCTTGTCAACGAGTAAAGGCCGAACACCAAAAACCAGGCGGAGAGCTTCAGAACCTTGCTATTCCAGAGTAGAAATGGGATAATATAACGATGGACTTTATTGTTGGCTTGCCGAGGACGCAACGAGGACATGATGCAGTCTGGGTTATCGTCGATCGACTTACCAAGTCAGCTCACTTTCTGCCTATCAAATCTACTTGGAGTGCCGACCGCCTGGCTCAGATATATCTCAACGAAATCGTCCGACTTCACGGCGTGCCCGTAACCATAGTCTCCGATCGAGATGGTCGATTCATATCACGTTTCTGGGGAAGCCTGCAGTCAGCAATGGGGACGAAGTTGAAATTCAGCTCCGCCTACCATCCACAGACCGATGGCCAAACAGAGCGCGTCAACCAGATCCTCAAAGATATGCTGCGACTCTACGCCTTGGACACGAAGACTAGTTAGGACCTTCATCTACCTCTAGCCGAATTTGCTTACAACAATAGTTATCAATCAAGCATTCAAATGGCGCCGTATGAGGCATTATACGGGCGAAAGTGTAGATCTCCTATCTGTTGGGACGAAGTCGGGGAGCGGCAAGTACTTGGCCCTGAGCTCGTAGAGCAGACCGTCCAGAAAGTTCGGCTGATTCGGGACAGATTAAAGATAGCTCAAAGTCGTCAGAAGAGTTATGCGGATGTTCATCGGAGACCGCTAGAGTTTCAAGTAGGTGATCGGGTATTCCTCAAGGTCTCGCCCATGCGAGGGGTCAGCAGGTTCGGAGCGAAAGGAAAGCTAAGTCCACGATTTGTCGGCCCGTTCGAAATACTAAAGCGGGTTGCTTCAGTTGCTTATCAGATCACTCTACCACCATCCCTAGCTGACGTATATGATATATTCCATGTTTCCCAACTTAGAAAATATGTGTACGATCCAAGCCACGTGGTAGACCTGGGACAACTGAACCTTCAGCCCGACTTGACGTATGTAGAACAGCCGGTACAAATTTTGGATAGAAAAGAAAAGCTGCTTCAGACCCGTTCGGTTCCTCTAGTACGCGTGCTTTGGCGGAATCACTCTGTCGAAGAATCTACTTGGGAGCTCGAATCCGATATGAGGGAACGGTTCCCCTCATTATTTTCTAGTGGTAGGTTTTATTCTTTAAGTTTCGGGACGAAACTTCCAATTAGTTGGGTAGGATGTGGTGCCCCGTTCCCCCTATTCGGGGAGCGCGGCTAAGAAATACTAGACGGTATCGTTCGATCGGGATAGATTGAATCAAGAACTCATCCTCGTTATGGATTTGTCTCTTCGGAATCGATTCCCATATTCAGTGGACCGTGCCCCAAGGATTGACTTAGCGGCAGAGTCAGGAGGGACCTCTCCGCTGCATTCTTTGTTGCCTAGTTTTCGCTGTCGCTTGTTGCTTTCGTGCCTTGAGTTGGTTTTCGGATTTGCTTGGGTTTTCTTGAACGGTTTCGATGGATTTCATTGCTTTCGTTCTTAGGACTACACTTCAATTCCGATAAGGGAAAGAGAGAAAGAAGTACTGATCAGCTTTTCGTGTCAATACAGGTGAACCAGCTGTAGTCGTCGCTCGAGCGGACTCCTAAAGCACTTCTTTCCTTTTCCTTCCAACTACCAAAGTGAGTGGCTACCAACCCGATTAGCTAGCCCTACTTGCTAGTCTTCACATCTAAATCTTGTGTTCGTGCTTTGCTTGATCAAACGATACCAAGTAAATAACTAAAAGATATCAAGATAATAAGGGAATAGACTTGGGAAATATTGCTTGTCAAATGAAACTTGTGAACGGTTACTTACTTATATGCTTGCTCGTTTGGAATGTTCATCATATGCATAAATATAAGTTAGAATGTATATTTCTTCTTAAAACTGTGCTATGTATAGAACTCATTTTCAAAGCAATAACCCAACAGGAAGACTATGCTAAAGTAGATCTTGCCCTGTTATTGTCCTGTGCCTGATTTGCCTCAAATGTTAACTTAGTGTACTGCGTTGATCACGGACAACTTGTGCACAAGGTCTTAGTTCCTGCGGACGGTCGCTGGGGCACTGGCACCGATCCGATCCGGACGGAACTCACGATAGTCGCCTGCTTCGGATCGAGTGGCTTATGACGCCTCCTGTTCTCTGCGACGCACGCCATTCCGTCCCGAGACTAGCCCATCCATTATGGCAACGTGCCAGTGATCCCCTCGTATATTTAAACCTGTTGCTACTAACTTGTGTCTTCTTGGCAGGGAAGGCAAGGTAAGTATTATGCAGGTGGTTCAGACGGGCAGGTAAATGTTACCGAACGGTGGCGAGTTATTTTAATGATTATATATATATGTCTTGCTGTAAAATGAACTAAGGCAAGATAGAAACCCACAAATATGCATGCTTCATTAAAACAACGTGTTGATTGGTATAGTTGGGATAGCTTGCCTTCACCAGTACGTTTCGATGTACTGACCCTCGTTGAAACAGGTTCCCCACGCTAAGGAGAGCCGAGCGAGGAGCAGGAGACAAACCCCCAATCCAGTCCAGCTGTAGGCACGCCTCGACCGTGCCAACCTTTGAAGCATTTTGAAGAAGAAGAAGCATTTTGAAGTTAGAAGCTAGCCACCAAGCAACCATGCAACTTCGTGGCAAAGCAGTCGTTCCGACGCAAGATCTTATATTTTGAGTTTAGTAAGGTTGTAATGTACAGGACTGCTATCTCATTTTGTGTCAACACTTTTGTAAGCCCATAGAGGCAATCCTTATGACTCAGTTCAAGGAGTTTGTAATAGATGTTCATATTATCAATAAAAAGAGAACTTTTCCATGTTTCAATATGTGTTTCAATTATCTGCGTACTCTGGATATGTGCTCGCTATGCGAAACAAAAATACTTAGCCTTGTGCGGTGCGCAACCTAGGCCCGCATGGCAGTCACGTCCGGTGGACGACTAACGATTCCACGGGATCGGGGCGTGACACCGCATTGGATGTTTCATGCAATAAGTCTATTTATTGCTGGTTGTGGCTGCATGTTATTCTTAGTTGTGTTGCTTTTGGTTGGTTTTTCGTAGGATCGCTTAGCCTCGTTAGGCGTTGTTGCATTCGTGCAGCAAGTTGGGTGGCGTTGTTGCATTTGTGCAACAAGTTGAGAGCTGTTGTTGGGTTAGCTTGGCTTGCCATTCAGGGAGTTCTGATTGTATCAGTAGATCAGTTGGTTGGCAGACAAGATTTGGTTATGCGGCATATTGTGAATAGAGCATTCGATGAGAATGGATCGTTGCATGAGTTGCTCGTGTAACGACTGTGTTGGATGAAAGTTTGATTTTTTTGGCTGAGTTTTGTGTCAGACTCGAGTAAGTTGGACAATGGCAATATCACGCATGAGGGATGGTTCGAACGGATCTTGGATCCAGTATAAGAAAATCGTAATGCGACTAGCGACTTGATTCGGAGTGGTATATGGGATACCACATATTGAGCAAGGCATTGGAAATATTTTGGTTTGGACATCAATGGAAATTGCCTGAACGGACTCGAGTAACAGAAATAAGTTGGTTGGTGCACGTCGGTTGAGTTGGAAAGAATGAAAAATGGAGCAAGCGAATTTTGAGTTGAGCATAAGGAACAAACAGTTGGGATACGCTTGAGCGAAGCGATGGGTGAATCGAATGATAGCGAGCACGGACTACGATTTTGGGCAACACATTTGAGCTGTTGGTTGAGCAATGAAACACGATATTGGCTTGGAGGGACAATGCGATGGTTTCACACAAACTTGAAGGAATTTGGATATTGCTGCTAGAGAAGTCGACTCAGGTTTAGCGGAAGTAGAATTTTGGGCAAGATGGGCAACAATGGTAGACGGATTCTCCGGAAGACGTGGATGGAATGTGGCAACAACGGATGGCAATGATTATGGCGGACAGACTTTTAAAGATAGCTAAACGTGGGAGCAACGTCGGAGCAAATCACTATACAGTTTGAGCAAGTTGGACGTGCATTGTAGAATACGGCAAAGGGATAAGAATTGGAGCAAGTCTTGAGTTTCGGAAATCATTGCAGTGGTAGTACGAGAAGACGAACATGGCAGTTCGGAAAATTTGATGGATTCAGGGCATAACGACAGATTGATGGAAGACGATTTTAACAAGCGCAGTTCTCGAATTGTGGCTTGGATGGATAGCAAGACTTTAGGTGGCTAAGCAATATTGGTTGACATATCATCAAAGGTAGTGCATGAAATTTCTCGGATTCAGAAGATCGCTTGGATGGAATGGTTGGATTTTGATTCGGATTTGTAGATGAGATATAGCATGGTTCATAGTAACTGTCCATCATGATGATTATAATTATCGAGCGTAGCTTCGGGACAGCTGACCCTAGTGACTTGCCCGCAGATCAGAGATTGAATATGGTTGACCCATAGAAAGACCCTTGAGGCAGCGTATTTGGGAATGCGTCGAGGGCAAATGTGTGTTGGAGATTTGGCTTATTGACTGAGAGTTGGATTTGAGAGATCCTTGGGATAGCCTTCAGCTGAAGATGCAGCCGAAAGATCGAAGCGATGGTGGAAGTAGCCTAGTCACTGATGTGATTCAGAGTCACAGATTTTTGTAGATGGCATCGCCTCTGACTCATCATGCTCTGGAAGGGAATAGCATTTATATGAATGGACGACTGTGGCGGCTCGTTCAAATCAAATCTTTGCGAATACTGGAAGGGACAGATGTGCCTCAGATTTACAAGATGCATCGAAACTTAGTCTGGGAAGCGTGCTCATTCGGAAGGCAAAGGTGATATTCTATGCTTCGAGGCAGTGGAAGCAGTGCGAAGAACTATTCCATACGCAACCTAAGAATTGTGGCGAGTGTGTCCACATTGAAATCGTGGCGACATTATCCCTTTGGCGTGGCGGCGAGATCTTCGTGGATCACACGAACCTCAATATAGATGTTCATCCAGCGAGGTATTAAGATTGAGGAAGAGGTGTTAGACTGAGCTGATGAGAGCAAAGTTGATATTTGGGTAAGTCGCCTAGCTGGGGTAGTATCATTTAAGTTGATCGTTCGGTGCGTGAGATATATTTGGAGATGTTGCTAGTGCGGATTCAGAAATAGTTGGATGGATTGAGTTGGAACACGAACTGATTGAGTCAGTGGAAATCTACATAATTGAGAATAGTGCTCGAGCGGATGTGTTAGAATGGAAATCATGATTGGTTCAATTGGGAGTAAAGAAATGGATGCCTCGGACATAAAGATACCCTTGCAACTTGTTCAAATTTGCTATCGCAAAGCTCGGCTGAAATGCATGTATTTTAGGGACGCCTTAAATATGTGTACGATCCAAAACTAAGCGATACGAAGAATTCGTATTAAGCTGCAAGGAGAATGTGGGAATATGGAACTTGTACGAGCGTTCAGCAGAGCGAGATGTTGAGTCTGAATCATGAATATGTGAGTTGCATAGAGCAGATCCATGGAATTGGACAAACGGCATGTGATAGGAATGAGTACCAGCACGGTTCATGGACGAACCTGATTCTAAGTGGTATATTATGTAACGCCCGCCATCGCACGGTGCGTTACGCTGAGTCAGATTGAATGAATAAATGCTGGTTCCATTTAATTTGTTAGATTTTGGGAATAAGTATTGATTGAGTTGTTTCATGTGCAGATGGCTAGCGGGTTCGATGGAAATCAGGTATTCGTTCAGAGCAGTACTGAGATAGCTGAGTTGGAATAATAATGCCATCTTCCTTAGTCCGATCGATCGGATGATTTGTAGAGCACGACCTGCTCGCACGGTCATACCAGTTGAGTAGATCGTGCTTGCATCGGACCACGGGTTCAAGGGATTGGCCGTATCGGCAGGACAGGATGCTTAACGGAGTCAAACATTGTGAGTGGGCTCTTTCCCTTCTCCTCTACTCCTTCATGCCTAATAATATGGAAAACACGTAAAAGGCTTAAACACTTGGGCTGAAACATTGGAAATCACTACACTGAGGCATGCATAGAGTGTACGCCATTGGCTTGGTAGGATTGTGGCTTGATTTGGTTTGTGCGTTGGATAGTTGGAGCTAGAGTCAGAATATTACATTTGAGGCAGTTGGTTGGATAATTAGGATTATGCTTGGACAGTTAGAATGATTCATTGAGGCGATGGGAATATCGGGAATTCGGGCGAGCGAGCGTGCATCTGTGCGTGGGTATCACTTGGTCGCTTTGTCTTGCAAAACGAGCAGTTATGGTTCAAAATCGAACAACTACATCGGCGAGGGTGTTGTACCGCTTGATGGGGCATCGTGCCACGAATGGGGCATTGTGCCACTGGAACGGCATTGTGCCATGGGTTAGCTTTGAGCATGGGTGTTGCACCATTGAAAATACTGTGTTGAGAAGAGGCATTGTGCCTATGGGAATAACTTATGAATGGTGCCTTGGGCTATATGTTGGAAGAATGATTATGGATGTGTTGGTTGGATTATTGGCAGAACGAGTCTAGGATCGCTTGGTGGGGCGAGAATGTTCGATCCTCTCGTCATACCTACTTGGTGTCTGCATGTCACGGACAACCTGTATTGCACAGGGTTTGGTCTCCTCGAACGGGTACTCCGGGGCACCGGCACCGTTCGGCCATGGAGGAGATAATTTGGGTAACGCGTCTTGGGCACAGTGCCAGCGGTTGGAATCAATCCAGGTGGGTTAGCTACTTAGCACTGTTTCGAGGAGAACCGCATTTGATCAGTCCGATCAAAGTCTTTTATGGCTTGGCCAGTGACTTCATATAGTATAGTGTTGGCTTGCTTTTCTTTTGTTGGTTTGGCTTTCGTGTAGGCACGACCACCTTGCCTCGGCAAGAGTGCGCACTTTGGGATTGGATTGTATCAAGTTGGTTGAGGAAGGATATTGAGGATTGGTTGATGGTTCGACATGTTATCGTGTTGCTTGGACTTGAGCAAGACGGGTTGTGCGCTAGTTATCTTCGGGTTGGATATATATAACTGCTTGTCGTTTGGTTTGAGTTGAATGCTTGCATGCTTAAACTACTTTACAGCTTTCCTTAACATGCCATCCCTATGCCATGAAAAGAATCTAGGATTCAAACTAGAAAGATTACCATATAACTGTTTGCATTCACTATTTTACTTAGTGTCGGCTTAGGCGAGTGGGTTACCCCGCTCACCAGTACGGTTGTGTACTGACCCACGTTTGTGGACATTATTTCAGGTACGCAGGTGTAGTGGCGCTGCTTGGATATACGAGGCATGATGTATGAACTGTAAGTACCTTTGTGGGCTAGAGAAAAGAGCAAGAGTATTTTATCGCCTTCGTGGCATCGCCTTCGTGGCCTTGTCTTCGATGAGGCATTTTATTTGACCCTATCGTAAGCTTCGCTGTGTATTACTCTGATTGTGTGCTTGGTACACAATATTTGACTTCTGCTGCAACTTGGTTGTTTCAATAATAACATTTGGTGTGTGACAACATCGCCTTGTACGAGCGCAACTCCAGGCTCGTACGGCATCACGTCCCGATGAGAACGATGGTCCTGCGGGAGAGCTGTAAACGTGGTGATTCACGTTCAGCGGGGACTATCGAGCTTGCGGGAGATTAGGGCGTGACAATATCCCCCAAGCAGACGATTTCAAATCACAATTAAAATTTGCTAACAAAATTGTGCCCATTACCTCCACTTGCATATCATCACTAAGGTAATCATTAATATACAATCGATCAGACTAGTCCTCGATACCATCTTGTTCTTTCAGTTGAAAGCAATCAATACCATTTTTAAGCCATCAAGCAACAAAAATCCAATTGTAATATGCCATTCCACGCGCAACAATTACCAATATTCCCAAGAACACCTATCAAATTCAAGACTTAACTCTCAATCTCACTACCCCAGCTCTATAGTCTACCCGTGCAACTCTCTCAAGGACAATCAAACCGATCCTAATTCTCGACACAGTGATGTCTGCCTAACCACTAAGCTATCTCACTATGCCAGAATCAAATATCATGATCACCATCTCTATCAAGCAACCAATATCATTGCAATTACCCCAATCCTAGGGTCAAACCATAGTCGATAGTACTGGGTATTCTACCCAAACTTTTCTCACACAAAATTTTAGACACTGAGCATAGATCATCCTATCAACATCTACAACTTAAAATTAAAGGGTTAGAGTCTATTCAGTAAAGTCATTCCTAGAGTAATTCATCCAACCACATCCTCTATATATCAATTGTCACACCCCGATTTCCCGTAGGAAATCGGCCGTCCCTGCTAGGCCTTAATCACCGCGCCAGCGCTTTCGCGGGACGATCGCTTGACCCATCTGGGCATGATGCCGCACGAGCATTAAGTCATGCCCATGCAAGGCCGTGATATGAACAAGCGGTAAGAGGTCTAAGCCATAGAGTCGCACAGATTATCCGAGTGCAGCAAAATAATAAACGCATAGACGATTGGTAACAAGTTCACAGAGTCGTCAGTAGCGGAAGCATTGAATAACACAAGTATTTAAGTAAAGCAAACTCCTTATTGATGTTGAATAAGTGTTACAGGTGGTGCTAGGCCGAGATTATAAGTTGATCAAGCCTCTCTCTCTGAAACAGTAAAAGTGTGCCAAATGGCTATATTTGTAGAATGATACATAGGCAATATTCCAACATTATGTCTTATATATGTGCTTCAATTTCGGACGCAACGCTCCAAGGCTTCAGAGTGAACTCCACGCCTTAGCACGCACGAAGGAGGCATCCGTACCGAACGAGGTTCTTTCACACCCTGCAAGCAATCTGGTGGGTTATCAGTACATGAATGTACTGGTAGGGAGACTTCTCGTCCGCTCGATAAATCTAAACATGTTATACAAGTTTCGTGCACCATCTATTAAGTTATCTTTCTATTCTTGCCTTAGGACCAGTTTTGTGGCAATGATGAAAAGCCTAACTCGTGTGGCAGTGCGCCGTGCGATATAAGAGAAAATACGGCAAGATTTACCAACTTACCATTTGTCCTTCCCTGTCCAAGGCAAACCAAGTTAATTCAAGCACGAGCATATATAATAAAATCCAGGGGCAATAGCATATGCAAACACAAGTGTCATGAGCGAGGTTATATTTCAGATGCACGAGTTATAAGGATTACTTAGGTGTATTGCATAAGACGTTTAAGTTCTCCATATGTACAAGTGTGTTATACCCATGATCGTTCAGGTATTTTAATGTACTGGATGCAATGCAATGACTGGCACACGGATTGCCGCTAAGCGAGGATGACTTATCTATATAAACATGAGTTGCTGGCATAGCCATAAAGGACCTAGTCAATGACGATGATGGAATGCAACGAAAGCACAAGAGGTGCTAAAAACCATCTCGTTCAAGCACAAGAAGACTACACACAAAGTTTTATCCGGATCGGCCCCGGTGCCCCGGTGACCGTCCGTGGAACTGTACCTTATTTCCAAGTTGCTGCGACATGCAATTATTGGTCTTCCAAATTCACGAGATGTACGAGATACACGAGATGTTTGAATCTTGATTCTTGCTCTGAACGAGTATTGCTCCACGAGCCGTGTTTCTTGCTTTACTTGACATGATTCTCGTTCATTGTTCAACTTGCCTTGATGCATTCCCCCGGTTCGGGGATTGCCTTGGCGACCTATCAGTCCCGGATACTTTCAGGTTTAGACATGCACGAAACGACTATTAGATAGTCTTTCGGGAAGAACTAAATGAATGCATGACATGAATAGTATTACATAATCGAGGCATGGATTATATGACAAGCATCGAGACGAGGCAACGAGTACAAGTTAACACATAAGCAGGCAAGCATGCATTTATATTGAACATAAGAATTTACGTTTTGGACGGGTCTAAGGGTAAACCAAGGAGTAAAATCGTAAATGGACATACCGAGCGACATGATCTATGGGCGTACAGTGTAAGCAAGTGAACTGTGCACTATGAAGAGTATATATATATCGTTCTACTCGAGGCATAGCGGGGTCTAGATGCACAAGGCAAAGGTAGCATACAAGGGTCCAATTATAAACAAAGTTTTATTTTTATGTTCTAGCACAAGGAATATAAGTTGGGATTATTTCCTTAGCTAGGTGCGTTGTATTCTTTATTAGCATGCATGGGGTGATTCACCTAGCAATATGTATCGTCCATATTTTAAGTGTACTGGCTAAGCAAAGATAAGTTTATCGTAGCCACCCACCTTAGCGATGATTCACCTCGGTCGAGCGATACTCCGAGCGAGCCTCTGAAAGCCTAAGCCAGAACTCCTGAAGGGCAAAGTCTAGAAATCTTTTTGCCTCAAACGAGTATTCTCGCAGAGCAAAGCGGGATGGGTCATTGCACTTTTGTCGTTTGAATCGACAGTCCGCTTGAGCAGAATGGGTCGTTATATTATACACCACTCAGAAAAAGTCTCGTCCTCGAGGCTTCCTGAGCACAGGCCATTCTATCACACTATTGAGTCTATCCCAAGTATAGCAATCGGTACCACTAGATCCGTTCGAACATAATTTCCTACTCGTTCATTATACCGTGTCGCGTGTATGCTAGGTATGTCTTATTGAATGGCTCTATCATCCAATCCAAGTTCTGACTCGGTCTCAATTGTGCCTTAGTGCGGAACATATATCTTAACGCGAGGTACGTTATAATCTTGCTAGAATGATGATCTAAGGCTGAGGTAAACTTATACAAGTCGTTATACTTATCCATGTAGATATTCACTTGTACTAGCAAATAAGATCAGCATATAGTGAGTCTGGATCGTGCACATATTCAAAGCATCCTTCAAACACATGCATGTCAACCAACTCAGCGATAGCAAAATCTGTACACTCGAGTTTCATATATCATTGAGTCTTGGATCGTACACACATTCAAGGCGTCCCTCAAATATATGAGTTCAACCAAACTTAGAGATAGTAAAATCGGACAAGCTACTTGCAAAAATCTTAAGGGTTATCGTTTTATGAATCACAAGGATACTTTTCAACAGGGTCAATTAAATCTAAGTCATTTTTATTCTAACTCAATTCAAGTTTTGCACTACTGTTAAGCACGATCTATCCGATCAACCGACTAGCGTCCATCCTTTCGGGTGAAACATAGCACACGTTATCGTTTCCAGTTTAACTCTAAGTCTTGCTGCCCCAGTTCTATGGCTTGTTCAACCAATGATCTAAAGTCGGTTACACAAGTTCTTTCACTTTGTAATGCCCCGCTTCGAACGGTTACTTAAGGAACACTACGCTGCTTCGACTCGGTTGAGAATCGAGTCTCGGGAAAACCTTACCGATAAATCAATACGGACGAAGTGCAATAAAATATTCCAATTAATGGAACGACTTCTATTGAAATGAGTCCAAGAGTTTTGTTGATTGCTTTGCTTCTTGGTTTTGTGTTGCTTTGTGTTTTGAGTTGCTTTCGATGACTTGGTTTTCATGATTTCGCCTTCTCGCTTGGACGTTCTTTTCGAATCGTAAGGGAAAGAGATCGAAGTATGCTAACCAAGTATTGTTGCATTTTCAGGATGCATAACCAAAGAGTGAACGTCGCCTAGGCTTCCCCATCCTCTCGTTCGATTCATTAGGTGAGTGGCTTAGGCCCTTCGATGAATCCTTTAAGTCTGCATGCCTAAATGAAAAGAATCTCTAGTTCACTAAATGTTGCCTCACTAAAAGATAAGCTAAAGAAATGAACTGCATGCAATATACATAGAGTTTCTGCTTTACTTCAATGGAATGTTGCCCTTACTCACTTGTTGCATCACTATATCGTCCATAAAACCTTCATGGTTAGTGTTTGTGTTATGTGCAAAAGAATGAAAGAGAATAGTCTAGTGGTCTGCCCTGATGTTCCGGTCCTACGGGATCTAGGGGGGCGTGGCTATTAGATTGTTATATGCTTGTTAACATGTGCATCCTAAGAGTTTAATTTATAAATGTTTGCTTGCCATGCATGGGTCTCAGACAACTTGTGCACAAGGTAATAGTCTCTCGATCGGTTTCTGGGGCACTGGAAATCGGTCGGTCCGGAAGGGATTGTTGTAGCGCCCCGTTCTCCCGGTGCGGAGATCGCGACTAAGAAACACAAGACGGTATCGTTCGATCGGGATAGATTGAATTAAGAACTCGTCCTCGTTATGGATTTGTTTCTTCGGAATCGATTCCCATATTCAGTGGACTGTGCCCCAAGGATCGGCTTAGCGGCAGAGTCAGGAGGGACCTCTCCGCTGTTATCTTTTATTGCCTCGGTTTTCGATGTCGCTTGTTGCTTTCGTGCTTTGAGTTGGTTTTGGGATTTGCTTGTTTTCCTTGAACGGTTTCGATGGTTTTCATTGTTTTCGTTCATTGACTTGCACTTCTATTTCGAGACTTGGAAAGAGAGGAAGAAGGATTAATCGAGCTGTTCGTGTGCAGGTGAACGAGCAGTAGGTGGCTTGCGAGCGGAGTCGTGAAGCGCCTCTTTCCTTCTTCTTTCCAAAATCTAAGTGAGTGGCTACCAACCCGATTAGCTAGTCCTGCTTCCAAGCTTCACAGCTAATCAATCTGCACTCTCCTTTGCCCCGATCAAACGATACCAAGTAATAATAAAAGAAACCAAGATAAAAGAGAATAGACTTGGTTCATATGCTTGTCAATAATTTCATGAACGGATACTTAACTGCGTGCTTGTTCGTTTGGGAATGGATCATGAATTGCTTGTCTTGTACTTGCTTGTCTTGTACTCTTGTTTCCTCAAACACAAACTTGTTACTTGTATATTGTTCGATCATGGATAACCAGTGCACAGGGTAACGGTCTTGCGGACGATGCTGGGGCACTGGCATCGATCCGGTCCGGGCGAGACCTATTGTTTAGTCTCTTGTTCTTGGCGGAATGGCTTGCAATGCCCCTTGTACTTTTGTTGCACGCCATTCTTGTCAAAGACTATCATCCATTATGGCAACCAAGCCAGTGATCATCTTGTATATTTAAACCTGTTGCATACTAACTTGTGTCTCCGTGGCAGGGAAGGCATGGTAAGTATTGTGCAGGTAATTCAGACGGTCAGGTAAAAACCACCGAACGGTGGCACGTTCATTTCAGTAAATTCTGTATGCTGCTTACTTGTAAATGAACTAAGGTAAGATAAAAACCCACAAAAATATGCATGCTTCACTAAACAACGTGTTGATTGGTATAGTCAGGCTAGCTCGCCTTCACCAGCATGTTTCGATATGCTGACCCTCGTTGAAACAGGTTCTCCGCACCAAGGCGAACCGAGCGAGGAGCCAAAGTCGTCTTCCCGATCCAGTCCAGCTGTTGGCGCATCTTCACCGCGCCCCCGAAGCATTTTGGAGTCAGAAGCCTGCAACTCTTCATACACAAATGCAGCTCCGTGGCAAAGCGATCCTCCAGCCTGGAGGTCTTTATCGTTTTGAGTTTATAAAAGGATATAATGTACAAGACTGCTATCTCATTTTGAGTCATCTCTTTGTAAGCCGTTCGGCATATTAGCTAACTCGTTCAAGAGTTTGTAATAGATGTTCATTATCAATAAAGAGAACTTTTCTATGTTTTAAATCTGTGTTTCAATTTATCTGCGTACTCTGAATATGTGCTTGCTATGCAAATCATTAAAGCCTTGTGCGGGCGCAACTCCAGGCCCGCACGGCGGTCGCGACTCGGGGGACGCCTCGGGACGTGACATAGTGGTATCAGAGCACAGATTCAAAGTTCCTTAGACTTCGTGCTGGAAAAGTTCCTTTAACGATCAAAATTCCTGTGCGAACTCTTGAACTCGCTAGGCCAAAATGAGATACGTTCATGCAATAAGTCCATAATACATTATGATCCTAATGTAATTTACCTTCTTTTGAAGGAATGAATCCTGCGCAATCTGCAGCGCAAGTCCCGGACGAAATGCAACGCCAAGGAAGTAGTTCGGGCACTTCGGGAAGTTCAGAAAGCCAGCGAGCCATGCCAAGCATCGATCCCGTTCAGCAAATATTGCGGATGTTGGGGGAAAACCAACAAAGGGACGAGGCTCGCCATGAACGGGCCGAGAAGCGAGCGAAAGAGAGTCAGCTCAAGTTTCAAGACAATATAGAAGCACGATTCTCAGTCCAACAAAAGCAGGTAGATACCCTGCATCAGATCGTTCAGACTTTGGCTGCCAACCATTCCGCCGCAACAACAACGACTCCGGTGGAGCGGCCCGTGCTTGAAGTAGAGACACCGCAAATTCCAAGAGCGAGGGACGTGACTGCCTTTGACTTTGGTCACTTCAAGAAAGTCTGCAATACCCCATTCAACGGGACTGAGGACCCAGTCATAGCTCTAGATTGGTTGGCCGAACTTGAAGATCACTTCGCTCAGCTAGAGGTCCCCGAAGAAAAGTGCGTCGCCTGCGCGCAATTACAGCTCCGCCTCAATGCGCACGATTGGTGGGACGTGCATCGACGATCTCTCCAATTTGATCACAGAGAGGAGGCGATCTCGTGGACGACCTTTCATGCTGCGTTCGAAGAGGAGTATGTACCCCCTCCAGTCCAACGCCAGATGGAGAACGAGTTCGTGCAGCTGCGGCAAGGCAGCATGACAGTTAAAGAGTACGCCGCCGAATTCAACCGACTCTCCAAATTCGCTAGGGCCTATTTACCTGATGCAGCGAGTCGAGCTAAAAGGTTTGAAGGTGGTCTATGCCTTGCCATCCATTTGCACGTAGCCGTTTATCAGCATCGTACAATACGTGAAGTCATGAATCATGCCCTATCTCTCGAACCAATCTATTCTCACGTTTCTATCGGCGCTGTGCATACATCCAGTCACAAATGCCAAAGCGACGAGAGAGGAAACAATGCTACAAAGTGTCACAATAATGGTGGAAAGCAGAAAGCAAACAAGCCTTATAGTTTCTGCAAAAAGACGGGGCATGCAATCGACAAATGTCGCCTGAAACTTGGTTTATGCCTAGCCTGTGGCGGTTCAGACCATTCTGTTCATGATTGTTCCTTGAGTCATGATCGCCGTCCCAAACGCAATAATCCCTAACGGTAAGTTCTACCCTAAGTTTCGGGACGAAACTTCCAATTAGTTGGGTAGGATGTAGCGCCCCGTTCTCCCGGTGCGGAGATCGCGGCTAAGAAACACAAGACGGTATCGTTCGATCGGGATAGATTAAATTAAGAACTCGTCCTCGTTATGGATTTGTTTCTTCGGAATCGATTCCCATATTCAGTGGACTGCGCCCCAAGGATCGGCTTAGCGGCAGAGTCAGGAGGGACCTCTCCGCTGCTATCTTTTATTGCCTCGGTTTTCGATGTCGCTTGTTGCTTTCGTGCTTTGAGTTGGTTTTGGGATTTGCTTGTTTTCCTTGAACGGTTTTGATGGTTTTCATTATTTTCGTTCATTGACTTGCACTTCTATTCCGAGACTTGGAAAGAGAGGAAGAAGGATTAATCGAGCTGTTCGTGTGCAGGTGAACGAGCAGTAGGTGGCTTGCGAGCGGAGTCGTGAAGCGCCTCTTTCCTTCTTCTTTCCAAAATCTAAGTGAGTGGCTACCAACCCGATTAGCTAGTCCTGCTTCCAAGCTTCACAGCTAATCAATCTGCACTCTCCTTTGCCCCGATCAAACGATACCAAGTAATAATAAAAGAAACCAAGATAAAAGAGAATAGACTTGGTTCATATGCTTGTCAATAATTTCATGAACGGATACTTAACTGCGTACTTGTTCGTTTGGGAATGGATCATGAATTGCTTGTCTTGTACTTGCTTGTCTTGTACTCTTGTTGCCTCAAATACAAACTTGTTACTTGTATATTGTTCGATCATGGACAACCAGTGCACAGGGTAACGGTCTTGCGGACGATGCTGGGGCACTGGCATCGATCCGGTCTGGGCGAGACCTATTGTTTAGTCTCTTGTTCTTAGCGGAATGGCTTGCAATGCCCCTTGTACTTTTGTTGCACGCCATTCTCGTCAAAGACTATCGTCCATTATGGCAACCAAGCTAGTGATCATCTTGTATATTTAAACCTGTTGCATACTAACTTGTGTCTCCGTGGTAGGGAAGGCATGGTAAGTATTGTGCAGGTAATTCAGACGGTCAGGTAAAATCCACCGAACGGTGGCACGTTCATTTCAGTAAATTCTGCATGCTGCTTACTTGTAAATGAACTAAGGCAAGATAGAAACCCACAAAAATATGCATGCTTCACTAAACAACATGTTGATTGGTATAGTCAGGCTAGCTCGCCTTCACCAGCATATTTCGATATGCTGACCCTCGTTGAAACAGGTTCTCCGCACCAAGGCGAACCGAGCGAGGAGCCAAAGTCGTCTTCCCGATCCAGTCCAGCTGTTGGCGCATCTTCACCGCGCCCCCGAAGCATTTTGGAGTCAGGAGCCTGCAACTCTTCATACACAAATGCAGCTCCGTGGCAAAGCGATCCTCCAGCCTGGAGGTCTTTATCGTTTTGAGTTTATAAAAGGATATAATGTATAGGACTGCTATCTCATTTTGAGTCATCTCTTTGTAAGCCGTTTGGCATATTAGCTAACTCGTTCAAGAGTTTATAATAGATGTTCATTATCAATAAAGAGAACTTTTCTATGTTTCAAATCTGTATTTCAATTTATCTGCGTACTCTGAATATGTGCTTGCTATGCAAATCATTAAAGTCTTGTGCGAGCGCAACTCCAGGCCCGCACGGCGGTCGCGACTCGGGGGACGCCTCGGGGCGTGACAATTGTGAGAGCACCCTGATGTTCCGTTCCTACGGGATCTAGGGGGTGTTGTTGTCCAATAATGGGGAAACTCATGGATCGTCATATAGATAGGGCGCATGCTAGGTTTACCTTCTTGCATACCTATCAGTTTGACACCAAAAGATTGATTCATAAGTTATTTATATGCAAATTGTGCCTAACTTGTGTGTCTGCTGCAGGGATAACCGCTCGGCCGTGGGTAAGATTATCATATGCATATGCGATATATTGTCTATGTTTCCTAGCATGAATTGTTAAAATGAAACTAGACAACCAGAAAGACCACTTAATAATGCTAGCTTCATATGCTTTACTTAGTGTGGATTTCTAAGGTGTGTTTGGCCACGGTCGCTCACCAGTACATGTTGTAGTACTGACCCACAATTGTGGGCAAATATCCAGGTGCTGGGAGCGAGAGTTTGGCAAGCATCCTGAACCTGAATCAGCGTGTGCGCACCCTTCCTTAGGACTGTGTTCGTGCTGCTTCCTCTGCTGCTTACCTCTCCAGTGGGCTACTCTCCTTCTGCTAGATGTTTTGGTTATTTTGGTCCTACTACAAGGGCGTAATGTAATGGGCGTTGTGGCTAGTTTTGTGAATGTAAAAAAGAGTTATAAGCCTTCTAAGGCATATTTTGTAACTCAGCCAAGCAAACCTTTGTAATCCAAATCTTCAGTATTCAATAAAATGAAAGTATTTTGTGTGCTATCAAATGTGTTCAACTTTGGTTCTCTGCATTTTACTCTGTGCCTATATATGTATATTTTCGTCTAACTTGTGTCTTGTGCAGGTACGTTGCCTGGTGCAAGCGCAACTTAGGCTTGCACGGTATCGCGCCCAAGCGAGGACGAACGGTTCCGTAGGGACCAAGCGAGGACGAATGGTTCTGTAGGGACCAAGCGAGGACGATTAGCCCTACGGGATCGGCCCTTACGGGATCGGGGCACGACAGGTGGTATCAGAGCATGGCTTTACGTCCTTGGTTTCTTCAAACATCATTTTCGAAAATGATATAAGTTTTCAAGCGATTTCAAAAGTCCCAAATTTTGAAATTTGATTTCGAATCTATAAGAAGTAAATCGAGTGAGAAAGGTCCCTAAGAGTATGAAAACCCAACGTCCCATGCAATAAGTCCATAATACGTTATGAGACTAATGCAAGCTACTCTCTTTTGCAGCAAAGATGACAAAAATAGGTGCTGGTAACCCTGAGTCATCGCGCGCAGCTAGCGTGAGCGATGATCAAATAGATAGATCGATTACAATGTTACAGAATTAAAATGATCATCATGCTGCGCAACAAAAACGATTTGAGGCTCAGCAGCAACGAGCTGATGCTAGAGCCTTGGCACAACAAAAGCAGCTTGACTCCCTGACGCAGATTATGACAACACTAGCAGCAAATAGTGGCACATCGGGAACCGCCGCAACACCTGTGACTGCCCCGACCATGCCTCAAGGTGCAGGATTAGCAGAAACAAATGAGCCTCCTCGTACGGCCGGAAAGTCTACCTTTAAAGGCGCTGAGTTTCTGAAGTTGAACCTGTCACGCCCCGGTCCCGCCCCGTGCGACCGGGATTAACGAACCGGACACGAATCACCATGCCTCGGCGCGCCGGACGCGAATCACCGCGCCCGTCCCGCGGGTGCGAGGGAGAAAGGGAGCCAAGCGAATGGCCCGTTTGTCACGCCCCGATCTCCTGCAGGCAATCGGTCGTTCCCGCTAGGCGGGAATCACCCTCGCCAGCGCTCCCGCGGAACGATCGATTAACCCATCCGGGCGTGATGCCGCACGAGCGTGAGCCACGCCCGTGCAAGGCCATGGTTTATTGGCTGGCGGCAAGAGTTCTAAGCCACAGAGTCGCACAGATTGTCCGAGTGCAGCGGAGTCATGAACGCATAGGCGATCGGTAACAGGTTCACTGAGTCGACAAATATAGTGGAAGCATCGAAACAAGTAAAGTAATCTCTTTATTGATATGAAACAAGTGTTACAGGCGGCGTATAGCCGAGATTACAAGTCTCTCAAGCCTCTCTCTCCGAAACAGTAAAAGTGTGCCAAGTGGCTACAACTGTGGAATGATTGTACAGTCGATGGTCAGGCGATGTTCACAACTTATGTCTTGTATATGTGCTTCAGTCCCGGACGCACCGTTGCAAGGCTTCAGAAGGAAGTCCTGGCCTTAGCACGCACGAAGGAGGCGTCCGCACCGCACGAGGTTCTCCCGCACCCTGCATATCAAACTGGTGGATTATCAGTACATTGAATGCACTGGTGGGGAAGCTACTCGCCCGCTCGACAAATCCAAACACGTAATACAGGTTCCGTGCACAACTATTTAGTTGTCTTTCTAGTTGCCTTAGGATCAGTTTTATGCAGATATTGAATAGCTTATCGTGTCGGGCAGTGCGCCGTGCGATGTTTGAGGAAACACGGCGAGACTTACCAACTTACCATTTCTCCTTCCCTGTCCAAGGCAAACATGATTATTTCAAGCACGGGCATGTATAAGCATTCAGGAGGCAAGCATATGCAACATGCAACACGAAAGTTATTGAACGGGACAGTATTTGGTGTGCTCAGTTGTACTTGATGCGATGCAGTAACTCGCACGCGGATAGCCGCTAAGCGAGGATGACTTATCTATATGAACATGAGTCGCTGGCAAAGCCATAAAGGACTAATCCCAGACGAGAGTGGAACGCAACGAGAGCACACGATACGCTACGAACCATCTCGCCCGTACACGATGGATTGCATATGTAGTCCAAGGCCAAGATGGAATGCAACCAAGTACACGATATGTTGCAAACCATCTTGCCAGCACACGATAGACTACACATGATGTGGTCCTAGGCCAAGTGGAATGCAACCGAGTACACGATGCGCTGCAAACCACTCGCCTGCACACGATGAACCACACTTGAAGTTCCATCCGGATCGGAGCGGCCCCAGTGCCCCGGTGACCGTCCGTGGAACTATGCCTCGTTTCCGAGTTGTCCGCGACATGCACTTCAGGGTTAACCAATCTCAGGCAACACGATTTAACCATTCTCAGGCAACACGATTTAACCAATCTCAGGCAACACGATTACACGAGATACACGAGAACACGCGTGCACTAGAACACGAGAACACGAGAACACGAGTGCACGGGAACACGAGTACACGAGTATACGAGATACTTGAATCTTGGTTCTGTACAATAACTTGTCTTGATGCTTTCCCCTGGTTCGGGGCTACGTTGATGACCTAACGGTCCCGGATACTTGCAGGTTCATTCAGGCACGGAACGACTACGTAGTAGTCTTCCGGGGTTTGGATGAAAACACGGTAACTATCAAGCAGACAAGTATGCGTTTCTAGGAACATAAGCAGGCACGTTGCTCGGGCCCGAAGGTAGTCCGAGAGATGAAACCGTTAAGGGACTTAGCATGCGAGGGTCTGAATATAAGCAGTATTTTTATTTCCATGTTCTAGCAAGCAATACAAGTTGGGATTATTCCCTTAGCTAGGTGCGTTGGATTTATTAGCATGCAGGGGGTGAATCACCTAGCGACTAGCATGAATATTCCAGATTTTATGTGTGCTGGCTAAGCAAAGACAAGTTCACCGTAGCCACCCACCTTAGCGATGATTCGCCTCGGTAAAGCGATACGCCTGAGCGAGCCTCTGAAAGTCCAAGCCGGATTCCTTGTAGGGACAAGTCTGGATATCCTTTGCTTCTCTTTTGAGGCAAAGCGGGTTGGGACAGCTGCACGATTGCCGTTTGAGACGGCAGTTCGCTTGAGCGAAACAGGGTGTTACATTCTACCCAACTTAGAAAAAGTCTCGTCCTCGAGACTTACTAAGGACAAGCAGTAATCTAGGGTTGAGGCAATCCTAGACAAGTCGTTTGTACTTGTTCATTTGGATCTTCACTTGCACAAGCGTCAAATCAGCATATCGCTTAGACTGGATTGTGCGCACCTTCGACATGCATTTCTAGTGTGAACACGTCAACCAGCTCAGTGATAGCGAAGTCTTAGCACTCGAGTTTCACCTTTTTCTTAAGTCTTGGATGGTGCACTAGTTTAAGGCGTCCCTCGAATAGATGCATTCAACCAAACTTAGGGTTAGTGAAAATCGGACAAGCTACTAACGATACTCTCAAGGGTTCGCACAGGTTGGCACAAAGGCCACTCGCAGCATACAACCAGACAAGCAAGCATATCAATCAAAACGCATTTTGAAAGTATTTAGACTTATTGTTGGAACATCCCATCGAGGCATTGAGAGAGAGCGTGCACATAACCCATGAACGAGCTTTCAAAACAGAGATATCGAATTGAGGACAAAGGCGTAGAAGCCAGGCTCTGATACCAACATGTCATGCCCCGATCTCCCGCAGGCAATCGGTCGTTCCCGCTAGGCGGGAATCACCCTCGCCAGCGCTCCCGCGGAACGATCGATTAACCCATCCGGGCGTGATGCCGCACGAGCGTGAGCCACGCCCGTGCAAGGCCATGGTTCATTGGCTGGCGGCAAGAGTTCTAAGCCACAGAGTCGCACAGATTGTCCGAGTGCAGCGGAGTCATGAACGCATAGGCGATCGGTAACAGGTTTACTGAGTCGACAAATATAGCGAAAGCATCGAAACAAGTAAAGTAATCTCTTTATTGATATGAAACAAGTGTTACAGGCGGCGTATAGCCGAGATTACAAGTCTCTCAAGCCTCTCTCTCCGAAACAGTAAAAGTGTGCCAAGTGGCTACAACTGTGGAATGATTGTATAGTCGATGGTCAGGCGATGTTCACAACTTATGTCTTGTATATGTGCTTCAGTCCCGGACGCACCGTTGCAAGGCTTCAGAAAGAAGTCCTGGCCTTAGCACGCACGAAGGAGGCGTCCGCACCGCACGAGGTTCTCCCGCACCCTGCATATCAAACTGGTGGATTATCAGTACATTGAATGCACTGGTGGGGAAGCTACTCGCCCGCTCGACAAATCCAAACACGTAATACAGGTTCCGTGCACAACTATTTAGTTGTCTTTCTAGTTGCCTTAGGATCAGTTTTATGCAGATATTGAATAGCTTATCGTGTCGGGCAGTGCGCCGTGCGATGTTTGAGGAAACACGGCGAGACTTACCAACTTACCATTTCTCCTTCCCTGTCCAAGGCAAACATGATTATTTTAAGCACGGGCATGTATAAGCATTCAGGAGGCAAGCATATGCAACATGCAATACGAGAGTTATTGAACGGGACAGTATTTGGTGTGTTCAGTTGTACTTGATACGATGCAGTAACTCGCACGCGGATAGCCGCTAAGCGAGGATGACTTATCTATATGAACATGAGTCGCTGGCAAAGCCATAAAGGACTAATCCCAGACGAGAGTGGAACGCAACGAGAGCACACGATGCGCTACGAACCATCTCGCCCGTACACGATGGATTGCATATGTAGTCCAAGGCCAAGATGGAATGCAACCAAGTACACGATATGTTGCAAACCATCTTGCCAGCATACGATAGACTACACATGATGTGGTCCTAGGCCAAGTGGAATGCAACCGAGTACACGATGCGCTGCAAACCACTCGCCTGCACACGATGAACCACACTTGAAGTTCCATCCGGATCGGAGCGGCCCCAGTGCCCCGGTGACCGTCCGTGGAACTATGCCTCATTTCCGAGTTGTCCGCGACATGCACTTCAGGGTTAACCAATCTCAGGCAACACGATTTAACCATTCTCAGGCAACACGATTTAACCAATCTCAGGCAATATGATTATACGAGATACACGAGAACACGCGTGCACTAGAACACGAGAACACGAGAACACGAGTGCACGGGAACACGAGTACACGAGTATACGGGATACTTGAATCTTGGTTCTGTACAATAACTTGTCTTGATGCATTCCCCTGGTTCGGGGCTGCGTTGATGACCTAACGGTCCCGGATACTTGCAGGTTCATTCAGGCACGGAACGACTACGTAGTAGTCTTCCGGGGTTTGAATGAAAATACGGTAACTATCAAGCAGACAAGCATGCGTTTCTAGGAACATAAGCAGGCACGTTGCTCGGGCCCGAAGGTAGTCCGAGAGATAAAACCGTTAAGGGACTTAGCATGCGAGGGTCTGAATATAAGCAGTATTTTCATTTCCATGTTCTAGCAAGCAATACAAGTTAGGATTATTCCCTTAGCTAGGTGCGTTGGATTTATTAGCATGCAGGGGGTGAATCACCTAGCGACTAGCATGAATATTCCAGATTTTATGTGTGCTGGCTAAGCAAAGACAAGTTCACCGTAGCCACCCACCTTAGCGATGATTCGCCTCGGTAAAGCGATACGTCTGAGCGAGCCTCTGAAAGTCCAAGCCGGATTCCTTATAGGGACAAGTCTGGATATCCTTTGCTTCTTGATTGAGGCAAAGCAGGTTGGGATAGCTGCACGATTGCCGTTTGAGACGGCAGTCCGCTTGAGCGGAACAGGGTATTACACCGTTCGAGCTTTCGGGGGACGTGATGTCGCACGGGCCTGGGGTTGCGCCCGTGCAAGGCCAATCGTTTAAGTTGATAGTTGGCTATCATCGCATCAATCGAGTTAGCAGCGGAAAGGGACTTGTTGCAATGCAATGCATTAGCCAACTGAGTGTTCGGGACAATCGAGGCAACTTGGGTTTCCTTTAGCAAAGGTACACGTTCGTTCCATACATTATGCCCCCTTATACGATAGCATTCTCGGGGCAACAATCGAAACCAGGATTTCGGGTCTTCGGGACTGTGGCACGCCTATCGCTCCCTCGGACGATCCAGTACCTGCGAACAAGTAAACTGTTGGTGGGTCAGCACTTTATACAAGTACTGGTGAGATAAATCAACTGAACAGAAACAAGCATTCACTCAAACAGGCACTAAGTAATCATGTCATAAAATATTACATTACTAGTGATCTTTCTAGTTTTACCTAGGTTCGTTTCATGCAGTTCTAGCAGAGTCGATTTACTTGTTTAGAAACATGTTTAGAAACAGAGTTTCATATTGAATATGCAAGCAAGCAAACCATTCATGTTCCAGGGTGTGCGTAGCGTGTCTCGTGCGACTCGAGGGTCAGATGCATAGCTAGACGCACGATGCACATTCTTAGGGGCAGTCACTATCCAAGCCAACACAATAACTTAGCTATATGCAGGGCGGTCCCCGAGTATCTCAGGATCGGCAGCTGGTGGAACAGCATACCAATGACTCATTTCTCTGATGCTAATGGCAGCTGTGACCCATGGTGGTTATAACGCATGCAGTTCAGCTCTCCACCAAAAGCCATTGTCCGACCGCGTGCGAATGCATGGAACACTATCAAATAAACTCTAGTATGCAGACGAGATGAACCATCAGAATACACTCGTTGTTGCGGGGCAATCCGACTTATCACTTGAACACGTTCAGGCACAGTATGGTTCTCTCGAAGCATAGACGATAGTGAACACGTTCATGCACTCTAAGCAGGCGATTCAGGATTCTCGTTAAGCAGGCATTGATTCAAAGACAAGCTAGGTGAGTTCGTTCATTAACATGCAAGGCAGGTTCTATCATTCTCTTAAGGAAACATTGTAAGCAAATACTCAGGTTATTATTAAGGCGTGCAAGAATCAGAGAACGAAGTTCTGCCCACTCACCTTGATATATAACTCCAGCGCGGAGCGGGGCGTTACATACTTACCAACCAATAAAAAGTTTTATCCTCAAAACTTCAAGGATAAACTTCTCGATATCCCGAGTAGCGATAGTGCCGTCCCTCGCCGTACTCAATCGAAACAATCAAGCAATTCAAGTTCAGGAAACATTTTGCACTTTGAGAATATCTATGGACTTATTGCATGAACGTATCTCATTTTGGCCTTAACGAGTTCAGGAGTTCGCACAGGGATTTATCGTTAAGGGAACTTTTCCAATTCAAGAGTCAAAGGAACTTTGAAGCTGTGCTCTGATACCATTCTGTCACGCCCCGGTCCCACCCCGTGCGGCCGGGATTAACGAACCGGACACGAATCACCGTGCCTCGGCACGCCAGACGCGAATCACCGTGCCCGTCCCGCGGGTACAAGAGAGAAAGGGAGCCAAGCGAATGGCCCGTTCGAGCTTTCGGGGGACGTGATGCCGCACGGGCCTGGGGTTGCGCCCGTGCAAGGCCAATCGTTTAAGTTGATAGTTGGCTATCATCGCATCAATCGAGTTAGCAGCGGAAAGGGACTTGTTGCAATGCAATGCATTAGCCAACTGAGTGTTCGGGACAATTGAGGCAACTTGGGTTTCCTTTAGCAAAGACATACGTTCGTTCCATACATTATGCCCCCTTATACGATAGCATTCTCGGGGCAACAATCGAAACCAGGATTCCGGGTCTTCGGGACTGTGGCACGCCTATCACTCCCTCGGACGATCCAGTACCTGCGAACAAGTAAACTGTTGGTGGGTCAGCACTTTATACAAGTACTGGTGAGATAAATCAACTGAACAGAAACAAGCATTCACTCAAACAGGCACTAAGTAATCATGTTATAAAACATTACATTACTAGTGATCTTTCTAGTTTTACCTAGGTTCGTTTCATACAGTTCTAGCAGAGTCGATTTACTTGTTTAGAAACATGTTTAGAAACAGAGTTTCATATTGAATATGCAAGCAAGCAAACCGTTCATGTTCCAGGGTGTGCATAGCGTATCTCGTGCGACTCGAGGGTCAGATGCATAGCTAGACGCACGATGCACATTCTTAGGGGCAGTCACTATCCAAGCCAACACAATGACTTAGCTATATGCAGGGCAGTCCCCGAGTATCTCAGGATCGGCAGCTGGTGGAACAGCATACCAATGACTCATTTCTCTGATGCTAATGGCAGCTGTGACCCATGTTGGTTATAACACATGCAGTTCAGCTCTCCACCAAAAGCCATTGTCCGACCGCGTGCGAATGCATGGAACACTATCAAATAAACTCTAGTATGCAGACGAGATGAACCATCAGAATACACTCGTTGTTGCGGGGCAATCTGACTTATCACTTGAACACGTTCAGGCACAGTATGGTTCTCTCGAAGCATAGACGATAGTGAACACGTTCATGCACTCTAAGCAGGCGATTCAGGATTCTCGTTAAGCAGGCATTGATTCAAAGACAAGCTAGGTGAGTTCGTTTATTAACATGCAAGGCAGGTTCTATCATTCTCTTAAGGAAACATTACAAGCAAAAACTCAGGTTATTATTAAGGCGTGCAAGAATCAGAGAACGAAGTTCTGCCCACTCACCTTGATATATAACGCCGGCGCGGAGCGGGACATTACAGAACCCTCCGGAGTTTGAAGGCAGGACCACGCCGGATAAGGTGATGGACTGGATCACAAAGATGGAGAGCTTGTTTAGCTTTGCCTCAATACCTGCGAACAAGAGGGTGGCGTGCGCAGATATGCAGTTGCGATTACGTGCACATGATTGGTGGGAAGTCAAGAAAGCAGACCTCGCCACCAAGCATCAGGATGGTAGGATCACTTGGGGAATGTTCAAGGAAGCATTCCTTGCACATTACCTCCCACCAGCTGTCAGGCAGAGAAAAGAAGACGAGTTTACCGAACTTAAGCAAGGGAACATGTCCGTCGAAGATTATGAGTCAGAATTTTCCAAGCTTGCTAAGTTCGCTAGCTCGATGATTCCCGATGAGGGAGCCCGCACACATCGGTTCATAAAAGGCTTAAACGATAATTTGAGAAAAGATGTTATGAACCGGGAGTGCAAAACGTACATCTAAGCATTTGAGGCAGCGGTGCAAAATGAACAGTTTACGCCGCAAGGTGCTGCGGAGAAGGCACTCGCTCCTCGAAACCCTCCTACTAAGCGATACCACAATGGTGAGAAGAAAGCTGATCCCGAGAAACAGGTCAACGCGGGTGAGAACCGCGGAAAAGTGTGCAGCTACTGTGGCCGTCCGGGTCACCTTAAAGAGACTTGCCGTTTTCTCCACCGGCTATATTTTAAGTGTGGGCAACCGGGCCACAAATTTCGTGATTGCCCGAAGAGGAAAGTTACTGAGAACCCAGGGGATGATACAGGTGTAGAAACTCATACCCCTCCGGGTCCTGCTCTGGAACCAACTGATCAGATACGAAGGCCTAGAGTGTATCAGTTGAATATTGAGCGTGATGAGAGTGGGCACGATGTTGGTGAGTTTGATTCCTTTGATCTCTTGATGTATAGTTTATCGCCTCCTTGATTTCTTAAGTTTCGAGGATAAAACTTCTTCTCAGTGGGGTAGTTATGTAACGCCCTGCTCCGAACGGTTACTTAAGGAACACTACGCTGCTTTGACTCGGTTGAGAATCGAGTCTCGGGGAAACCTTACCGATAAATCAACACGGACGAAGTGCAATAAAATATTCCAATTAATGGAACGACTTCTATTGAAATGAGTCCAAGAGTTTTGTTGATTGCTTTGCTTCTTGGTTTTGTGTTGCTTTGTGTTTTGAGTTGCTTTCGATGACTTGGTTTTCATGATTTTGCCTTCTCGCTTGTGCGTTCTTTTCGAATCGTAAGGGAAAGAGATCGAAGTATGCTAACCAAGTATTGTTGCATTTTCAGGACGCATAACCAAAAAGTGAACATCGCCTAGGCTTCCCCATCCGCTCGTTCAATTCATTAGGTGAGTGGCTTAGGCCCTTCGATGAATCCTTTAAGTCTGCATGCCTAAATAAAAAGAATCTCTAGTTCACTAAATGTTGCCTCACTAAAAGATAAGCTAAAGAAATGAACTGCATGCAATATACATAGAGTTTCTGCTTTACTTCAATGGAATGTTGCCCTTACTCACTTGTTGCATCACTATATCGTGCATAAAACCTTCATGGTTAGTGTTTGTGTCATGTGCAAAAGAATGAAAGAGAATAGTCTAGTGGTCCGCCCTGATGTTCCGGTCCTACGGGATCTAGGGGGGCGTGGCTATTAGATTATTATATGCTTGTTAATATGTGCATCCTAAGAGTTTGATTTACAAATGTTTGCTTGCCATGCATGGGTTTCGGACAACTTGTGCACAAGGTAATAGTCTCTCGATCAGTTTCTGGGGTATTGGAAATCGGTCGGTCCAGAAGGGATTGTGAGAGAACCCTGATGTTCCGTTCCTACGGGATCTAGGGGGGTATTGTTGTCCAATAATGGGGAAACTCATGGACCATCATATAGATAGGGCGCATGCTAGGTTTACCTTCTTGCATACCTATCAGTTTGACACCAAAAGATTGATTCATAAGTTATTCATATGCAAATTGTGCCTAACTTGTGTGTCTGCTGCAGGGATAACCGCTCGGCCGTGGGTAAGATTATCATATGTGTCACGACCCGATTCCTTAGAATCGTTTGAGGCGTCCCCCGAATCGTGACCGCCGTGCGGGCCTGGAGTTGCGCCCGCACAAGGCTTTAATGATTTACATAGCAAGCACATATTCAGAGTACGCAGATAAATTGAAACACAGATTTGAAATATGGAAAAGTTCTCTTTATTGATAATGAACATCTATTACAAACTCCTGAACGAGTCAGCTAATATGCCGAACGGCTTACAAAAGAGATGACTCAAAATGAGATAGCAGTCCTGTACATTACATCCCTTTATAAACTCAAAATGATAAAGACCTCCAGGCTGGAGGATAGCTTTGCCATGGAGCTGTATTTGTGTATGAAGAGTTGCAAGCTCCGGTCTTCAAAATGCTTCAAGGGCGCGGTGAAGGTGCGCTAACAGCTGGACTGGATCGGGAAGACGACTTCGGCTCCTCGCTCGGTTCGCCTTAGTACGGAGAACCTGTTTCAACGAGGGTCAGCATATCGAAACATGCTGGTAAAGGCGAGCTAGCCGAACTATACCAATCAATACGTTGTTTTAATGAAACATGTATATTTGTGGGTTTCTATTCTTGCCTTAGTTCATTTACAAGTAAGCAGCATATAGAATTTACTGAAATGAATGTGCCACCGTGCGGTGGATTTACCTGACCGTCTGAATTACCTGCACAATACTTACCTTGCCTTCCCTGCCACGAAGACACAAGTTAGTTTACAACAGGTTTAAATATACAAGATGATCACTGGCTTGGTTGCCATAATGGACGATAGTCTTTGACGAGAATGGCGTGCAACGAAAGTACAAGGGGCGTTGCAAGCCATTCCGCCAAGAACAAGAGACTAAATAATAGGTCTCGCCCGGACCGGATCGATGCCAGTGCCCCAGCATCGTCCGCAAGACCGTTACCCTGTGCACAAGTTGTCCATGATCGAACAATATACAAGTAATAATCTGTAGTTGAGGCAACAAGAGTATAAGACAAGTGATTGTACAAGACAAGCAATTCATGATCCATTCCCAAACGAACAAGCATGTAGTTAAGTATCCGTTCATGAAATTATTGACAAGCATATGAACCAAGTCTATTTTCTTTTATCTTGGTTTCTTTTATTATTACTTGGTATCGTTTGATCGGGAAAAAGGAGTAAAGCTTGGAAGCAGGGCTAGCTAATCGGGTTGGTAGCCACTCACTTGGATTATTGGAAGGGAGAAGGAAAAAGGCACTTCACGACTCCGCTCGTAAGCCGCCTACTGCTCGTTCACCTGCACACGAACAGCTCGATTAATACCTCTTCCTCTCTTTCCAATCTCGGAATAGAAGTGCAAGTCAATAAATGAAAAAACAATGAAAACCATCGAAACCGTTCAAGGAAAACAAGCAAATCCCAAAACTAACTCAAAGCATGAAAGCAACAAGCGACATCGAAAACTGAGGCAATAAAAGATAGCAGCGGAGAGGTCCCTCCTGACTCTGTCGCTAAGCCGATCCTTGGGGCGCAGTCCACTGAATATGGGAATCGATTCCGAAGAAACAAATCCATAACGAGGACGAGTTCTTAATTCAATCTATCCCGATCGAACGATACCGTCTTGTGTTTCTTAGCCGCGCTCTCCGCACCGGGAGAACGGGGCGCTACATCCTACCCAACTAATTGGAAGTTTCGTCCCAAAACTTAAGAATAGGACCTACCGTTAGGGATTATTGCATACGGGATGGCGGTCATGACTCAAGGAACAATCACAGACAGAATGATCTAATCCGCCACAGGCTAGGCATAATCCAAGTTTCAGGCGACATTTGTCGATTGCATGCCCCGTCTTTTTGCAGAAACTACAAGGCTTGTTTGCTTTCTGCTTTCTTCCATCATTGTGACACTTTATAGCGTTGTTTCCTCTCTCGTCGCTTTGGCGTTTGTGACTGGATGTATGCACAGCGCCGGTAGAAACATGAGGATAGAGTGGTTCGAGAGATAGGGCGTGATTCATGACTTCACGCATTGTACGATACTGATGAACAGCTACGTGTGAATGGATGGTAAGGCGTAGACCACCTTAAAACCTTCTAGCTCGACTCGCTGCATCAGGTAAATAGGCCCTAGCGAATTTGGAGAGTCGGTTGAATTCGGCGGAGTACTCTTTAACTGTCATACCACCTTGCCTCAGTTGTACGAACTCGTTTTCCATTTGACGTTGTACTGGAGGGGGTACGAACTCCTCTTCGAACGCAGCACGAAAAGTCATCCACGAGATCGCCTCCTCTCCGTGATCAAATTGGAGAGATCGTCAATGCACGTCCCACCAATCGTGCGCGTTGAGACGGAGCTGTAGTTGCGCGCAGGCGACGCGCTTCTCTTCGGGGACCTCTAGCAGAGCGAAGTGATCTTCAAGTTCGGCCAACCAATCTAGAGCTACGACTGGGTCCTCAGTCCCGTTGAATGGGGTGTTGCAGACTTTCTTGAAGTGGCCAAAGTTGAAGGCAGTCACGTCCCTCGCCCTTGGAATTTATGGCGTCTCTACTTCAAGCACGGGCTGTTCCACCGGAGTCGCTGGCGTTGCCGCGGACTGGTTGGATGCCAAAGTCTGAACGATCTGCTGCAGGGTATCTACCTGCTTTTGTTGGACTGAGAATCGTGCTTCTATATTGTCTTAAAACTTGAGCTGACTCTCTTCCGCCCGCTTCTCGGCCCGTTCATAGCGAGCCTCGTCCCTTTGTTGGTTTGCCTCCAACATCTGCAACATTCGTTGGACGGGATCGATGCTTGGCACGGCCCGCTGGCTCTTTGAACTTCCTGAAGTATCCGAACTACTTTCCTGGCCTTGCGTTTCGTCCGGAGTTTGCGCTGCAGATTGCGCTGGAGCCATTCCTTCAAAAGAAGGTAAATTATATTAGGATCATAATGTATTATGGACTTATTGTATGAACGTATCTCATTTTGGCCTAGCGAGTTCAAGAGTTCGCACAGGAATTTTTGATCGTTAAAGGAACTTTTCCAGCACGAAGTCTAAGGAACTTTGAATCTGTGCTCTGATACCACTATGTCACGACCCGATTCCTTAGAATCGTTTGAGGCATCCCCCGAATCATGACCGCCGTACGGGCCTGGAGTTGCGCCCGCACAAGACTTTAATGATTTGCATAGCAAGCACATATTCAGAGTATGCAGATAAATTGAAACACAAATTTGAAATATGAAAAAGTTCTCTTTATTGATAATGAACATCTATTACAAACTCCTGAACGAGTCAGCTAATATGCCGAACGTCTTACAAAAGAGATGACTCAAAATGAGATAGCAGTCATGTACATTACATCCCTTTATAAACTCAAAATGATAAAGACCTCCAGGCTGGAGGATAGCTTTGCCACGGAGCTGCATTTGTGTATGAAGAGTTGCAAGCTCTGGTCTTCAAAATGCTTCAAGGGCGCGGTGAAGGTGCGCTAACAGCTGGACTGGATCGGGAAGACGACTTCGGCTCCTCGCTCGGTTCGCCTTAGTACGGAGAACCTGTTTCAACGAGGGTCAGCATATCGAAATATGCCGGTGAAGGCGAGCTAGCCGAACTATACCAATCAACACGTTGTTTTAATGAAGCATGCATATTTATGGGTTTCTATTCTTGCCTTAGTTCATTTACAAGTAAGCAGCATATAGAATTTACTGAAATGAATGTGCCACCGTATGGTGGATTTACCTGACCGTCTGAATTACCTGCACAATACTTACCTTACCTTTCCTGCCACGAAGACACAAGTTAGTTTGCAACAGGTTTAAATATACAAGATGATCACTGGCTTGGTTGCCATAATGGACGATAGTCTTTGACGAGAATGGCGTGCAATAAAAGTACAAGGGGCATTGCAAGCCATTCTGCCAAGAACAAGAGACTAAACAATAGGTCTCGCCCGGACCGGATCGATGCCAGTGCCCCAGCATCGTCCGCAAGACCGTTACCCTGTGCACAAGTTGTCCATGATCGAACAATATACAAGTAACAATCTATAGTTGAGGCAACAAGAGTACAAGACAAGTGATTGTACAAGACAAGCAATTCATGATCCATTCCCAAACGAACAAGCATGCAGTTAAGTATCCGTTCATAAAATTATTGACAAGCATATGAACCAAGTCTATTTTCTTTTATCTTGGTTTCTTTTATTATTACTTGGTATCGTTTGATCGGGGCAAAGGAGTGAAGCTTGGAAGCAGGGCTAGCTAATCGGGTTGGTAGCCACTCACTTGGATTGTTGGAAGGGAGAAGGAAAGAGGCGCTTCACGACTCCGCTCGTAAGCCGCCTACTGCTCGTTCACCTGCACATGGACAGCTCGATTAATACCTCTTCCTCACTTTCCAATCTCGGAATAGAAGTGCAAGTCAATGAACGAAAATAATGAAAACCATCAAAACCGTTCAAGGAAAACAAGCAAATCCCAAAACCAACTCAAAGAACGAAAGCAACAAGCGACATCAAAAACTGAGGCAATAAAAGATAGCAGCGGAGAGGTCCCTCCTGACTCTGCCGCTAAGCCGATCCTTGGGGCGCAGTCCACTGAATATGGGAATCGATTCCGAAGAAACAAATCTATAACGAGGACGAGTTCTTAATTCAATCTATCCCGATCGAACGATACCGTCTTGTGTTTCTTAGCCGGGCTCTCCGCACCGGGAGAACGGGGCGCTACAATATGCATATGCGATATATTGTCTATGTTTCCTAGCATGAATTGTTAAAATGAAACTAGACAACCAGAAAGACCACTTAATAATGCTAGCTTCATATGCTTTACTTAGTGTGGATTTCTAAGGTGAGTTTGGCCACGGTCGCTCACCAGTACATGTGGTAGTACTGACCTACGTTTGTGGGCAAATATTCAGGTGTTGGGAGCGAGAGTTTGGCAAGCATCCTGAACCTGAATCAGCGTGTGCGCACCCTTCCTTAGGACTGTGTTCGTGCTGCTTCCTCTGCTGCTTACCTCTCCAGTGGGCTACTCTCCTTCTGCTAGATATTTTGGTTATTTTGGTCCTACTACAAGGGCGTAATGTAATAGGCGTTGTGGCTAGTTTTGTGAATGTAAAAAAGAGTTGTAAGCCTTCTAAGGCATATTTTGTAACTCAGCCAAGCAAACCTTTGTAATCCAAATCTTCAGTATTCAATAAAATGAAAGTATTTTGTGTGCTATCAAATTTGTTCAACTTTGGTTCTCTGCATTTTACTCTGTGCCTATATATGTATATTTTCGTCTAACTTGTGTCTTGTGCAGGTACGTTGCCTGGTGCAAGCGCAACTTAGGCTTGCATGGCATCGCGCCCAAGCGAGGATGAACGGTTCCGTAGGGACCAAGCGAGGACGAATGGTTCCGTAGGGACCAAGCGAGGACGATTAGCCCTACGGGATCGGCCCTTACGGGATCGGGGCACGACACACTTGGTACAGGGTCGTCTGCCTAATTACTAGGTCAGCTCACAAGGTCATAGGTACAAGTTCATGCGCACGATTCATCGTACAAATTCGTCGTACGATTCTCACCCTAATTCCTAGTGTCAAACCATTATTCATTTGCACGGGGTATTCTACCCAAGCTTGTTTCACTCAGATTTTTAAACATCGAGCATGGATCATCCTACTCTCATTAGCACGTTCGTTTGTGCAGGGGTTGAGTTCGTTCAGTCAAATCCATGATATATCCAAGTTGTACGATAAGCCTAGTGATTTGCATAGTCTATCTCTTTAAACATGTTTTTGATAGAATCCCAATCCATACCAAGTCTAGACCACCAAGCCAAAATTTAATTCTAAACCTTTGTTTATAACTCTAAGTTGTTCAACAAGATTCATGTATCCGTTCATAAAACAATCAAGCGTGATTTACTCCAGGTTCAAGGCTAACTTATCCATGAAATATTTCTAATTCACTTGCATTTCCAAATTTGTCTTATCGTGTCGAACCAAAAGTCAAGACAATCCATCAGTTATCACGCTCTGGTCTCCCACAAATTTGATCACCCTCGTTGGACTTGAGATCACCACGCCAACGCTCCCGCTAGATAATCGTCCTAATCTAGGCGTGACGCATGTACGAGCATAGAGTTACGCTCGCACAAGACAAGAATGTTTGAACATTATGATTATTATCGAAACGATCGAGACACCTTTTTCTTTCGATCCCACCGAGTTATATCAAAATCTACCAAGTCATATTCATTCGTGTAGTGATTATAATTCGTCTAGCAAAATCATCCAACTTCAATGTTACCGTTCGGTAAATCCATTGTCTACTTCTAGCATTCCTCAAGCAACTAGTTTCAAATATTCAAGTCCAAGTTCTATCCATTTTTGATATGTTCTCTTCATCGAGTTTATTTGGAATAATCGTCGAACATGTTCCCGTGATTTCGATCATCCCCGCTGTACGTGAAATTACCACGCCGGCGCTTTCACAGGATAATCGTTCTCGTTGGGTCTGATTTCGAAGATCATCTTTTTGAACTAGATTTCAAGATCGTTCTTCCAAACTCCAAGTCAAGTCCGTTATCGCTTATCTCTTTCATCGAGCCACAATATATATTCTTGGGTTAACTTCTATTCGAGCGATATTGTATTCAAGTAAAATCTATTTTATTTTAATTCAAAATCGCTCTCACAATCCTCTAAGTTTTTAACAAGTTTCCTTAACCAAGAGATCGATTTCCATTTCCGTGAATCCCTATTCGATATAAGCCTTATCACTTATTTAAGACATTCTCAAATCGTTCAATCCGAATATCGCACGAGACCTATGAATTCGTTTGAAAAAATCTAAATGATTCATACACCACTCGGAATCGAGTCATCCAATCAAATTCTCAATCAATGTTTGCATCAATCGCTAGCATATTCACCAAGTCGTTCCTTAGAATTTGTGTACGATACGTAGGTATCGCCTGATAAATCTTAGTCTCGTATATATATATCCCGTTGATAGTCATCTAAGTAAATCATATTCGATTTATATTTTTAGACACGAAATACCATTCGAGCTATTTTCCAAAATCCAAGTACGATATCTATATTCGCCTAAACGATAAATCTAATAATGTTTCTATCGGTTGCCAATCTAAGTCTGACTTATTCTTTTTCTGAATGATGTCACAATCTTGTTTGTAACTAGCTCGTACCAAAAGGTCTTGGCGCGCAATACTTAACACAACTTAGCTGAAAGGCTGTGTGCATAGCTAACCGTTCGGGCGATATTTATCTCGCACACAAACTAGTTGGGTAATCACGTATAGGCATTTGGGTTCGCACATATCTTGCAATTTCTAGCACGAGTCTATTCCAACCAAGCCTAACACAGGTCGACACAAAGACCTTAGCATCACAATTTTGCATAAGCAATCATATCATTTATATACACTTTTGAAATTATCTAGACTCATTGTTTGGAACATTCCGATGGGACATTGAGAGAGAGCGTATCCACATAACCTACGAACGAGTTTTCAAAACTGAGAAAATCGAAACAAAATCTAAAGGCGTAAAGCCATGCTCTGATACCAATATGTCATGCCTCAATCTTCCGCAGGCAATCAGCCGTCTCCGTTAGGCCCGAATCACCGTGCCAGCGCTCCCACGGGATGATCGCTTGACCCATATGGGCGTGATGTCGCACGAGCATTCAGCCGCTCCCGTGCAAGGCCGTGATATAAACAAGCGATAAGAGTTCTAAGCCACAGAGTCGCACAGAATGTTCGAGTGCAGCAGAATAATAAATGTATAGACGATTGGTAACAAGTTCACAGAGTCATCAGTAGAGAAAGCATTGAATAACACAAGTATTTAAGTAAAGCAAACTCTTTATTGATATTGAACAAGTATTACAAGCGGCGTTAGGCCGAGATTACAAGTCGCTCAAGCCTCTCTCTCTGAAATAGTAAAAGTATGCCAAGTGGCTATATTTGTCGAATGATACATAGGCAATATTCTAATATTATGTCTTATATATGTGCTTCCATATGCAATGCTCCAAGGCTCCAGAGTAAAATCCATGCCTTAGTACTCACAAAGGAGGCATCCGCACCGAACGAGATTCTTTCGTTCCCTGCAAGCAATCTGATGGGATATCAGTACATGAATGTACTGGTGGGGAGACTTTTCGCCCGCTCGACAAATCCAAATACGTTATACAGGTTTCGTGCACCATCTATTAAGTTATCTTTCTATTCTTGCATTAGGATTAGTTTTATGGCAATGATGAAAAGCCTAACTCATGTGGCAGTGAGTCGTACGATATAAGAGGAAACACGACGAGATTTACCAACTTACCATTTATTCTTTTCTGTCCAAGGCAAACCAAGTTAATTCAAGCATGAGCATATATAATGAAATCCAGGGGCAATAGCATATGCAAACACAAGTTTCGTGAGCGAGGTTATATTTTGGATGCACGAGTTATAAGGATTACTTAGGTGTGTTTCTTAAGATGTTTAAGTTCTCCATATATACAAGTATGTTATATCTATGATCGTTCAGGTGTTTCAATGTACTTGATGCAATGCAATAACTCGCACGCGGATTGCCGCTAAGCGAGAATGACTTATCTATATGAACATGAGTCGCTGGCATAGCCAAAAAGGACCTAGTCAGTGACGAGGATGGAATGCAACTAAAGCACAAGAGGCTCAATAAATAATCCCGTCCAAGCACAAAAAGACTACACACAAAGTTCCATCCAGATCGAATCAGCCTTGGTGCCCCGGTGACCGTCCGTGGAACTGTACCTTGTTTCCAACTTGTCCGTGACATACAATTATTGGTCTTCCAGATTCACGAGATGCACGAGATACACGAGAAGTTTGAATCTTGATTCTTGCTCTGAACGAGTATTGCTCCACGAGCTGTATTTTTTGCTTTAGTAGACATGATTCTCGTTTATTGTTCAACTTGCCTTAATGCATTCCCTTGGTTCGGGGACTTCCTTGGCGACCTAATGGTCCCGGATACTTTCAGGTTTAGACATGCACGGAACAACTAATAGATAGTCTTCCGAAAAGAACTAAACGAATGCATGACATGAATAGTATTACACAATCGAGGCATGGATTATGTGACAAGCATCGAAATGAGGCAACGAGTACAAGTTAACACATAAGCAGGCAAGCATGCATTTACATTGAACATAAGCATTTACATTTTGCACGGGTCTAAGGGTGAACCGAGGAGTAAAATTATAAAGGGACATACCGAACGACATGATCTATGGGCGTGCAGTGTAAGCAAGTGAACAGTGCACTATGAAGAGTATATATATCGTTCTACTCGAGGCATAGCGGGGTCTAGTTGCACAAGGCAAAGGTAGCATAAAAGGGTACAATTATAAGCAAAGTTTCATTTTCATGTTTTAGCACAAGCAATATAAGTTGGGATTATTCTCTTAGCTAGGTGCGTTATATTCTTTATTAGCATGCAGGGGGTGATTCACCTAGCGACTAGCATGTATCATCCATATTTTAAATGTGCTGGCTAAGCAAAGATAAGTTTATTATAGCCACTCACCTTAGCGATGATTCGCCTCGGTCGAGCGATACTCCGAGCGAGCCTCTGAAAGCCTAAACCGGAACTCCTGAAGGGCCAAGTCTGGAAATTCTTTTACCTCAAACGAGTATTCTCGCGGAGCAAAGCGGGTCAGGTCATTGCACTTTTGCTGTTTGAATCGGCAGTCCGCTTGAGCGGAATGGGTCGTTGCATCATGATCGACAAATATTAATTCGAGTAACTCTCATAGTCCTAGTCCTCAAATCTGTGCGATTGGAACCATCAATTCAGTTTCACCAATCTTGATCACTATATCACAAGTCAAAATTCTATTATCAATCTCCGATTATAACTTAGTCACCAATCATAAGTTATACGTTTAGTCACCAATATGTCGAACATGGCCTACTTCAAGTTCTATATCAACTCATCCTCGATACGTGCCCCTAATTCATAGGCTTAACATCCAACCATTTAATATTAAACTATAAGCTAGGACAAATCTCAAAATCACCAAACACTTTATGTTATTCATTTCACCTATGTTATATATCGACTCAATTTTCTCCTAAACTATCAATCTTATTACATTAAATCAAAGATAAATCACCAAAATTCTAGCATCCACCGAACCGTGTCAACTAATATATGATCCCTTTCATACACATGTTACCTTCAACCAAGTTATTCGAAGCTTCATCGTTATTGTTCGATCAACCAATAGCCCATAATATAACATCCTTTAATATAACCGAGTTCAAAGATTAAATTGATAATATACTAGTCGTTTATCTCACTTGAATATCCTCGAGCCCATATCTATCTATCTTCGACATACTCCGACATCATCAAGTTTATATGCATAGCTATAAAATTATCCATTTACGAAACATTATTCCTGTTACAGCCAAAATACTATCTTCCTAACTAGGTGTAAGATCAACTCGTCCAAGATCAAGATCGAATCCGCTATCTCCTATCTTAGGTCATCAAGCAACATAATTCTTCAATTGTAACAATCTATACTATCTGCCAAAATATCGATACAACATCAACTTATCCAAATTAAAGGTTAGATCAGCCATACTCTAACGCAAGTCATCGAGCCATACAATTATAAATCTTCGGAGTCATTCTTATATCTTGTAATCAAATATCCAATTATGCTATCTTCTGATTGCATCATTGAGTCTTCTAACTTGACTCAAAATTTTACCCTATTCGATTCAATATGCAATTACGTATACAATCCATAATGATTCCTTGACCAAGCCATCCATTCCATTATTCTGAATCCCAATCCGATATAATCTCAATATTTGTATAATTTATTCTTACTCATCTGAACTGATCTTACGTAAAGCATTCCAAATCACGATTAATGACCCAAAACTCTATCTATGGCTTTGCACTATCCCATCCCTTGATGATAGACTCATTGATATTGTCATGACCCGCACCTGGATATTCGAGCACGAGTACGTGGTTACGCCCAGCCTACGCCATAACATCGATGGTAGAATGCTGTCTGGGTCATTTCTAACTATGTAACATCTCAATAATATAATATGGTACATGTCAATCATCTCAACTCCAAACGGAGGAGCAATATGGTATCTCACAAGTATGAATAATCTCAATCATAAATCAAACTAAGGAAGATAATGCACGAATGGAATAGCGAAGGAAAGAATAAGAATATAATCCACAATCTGAAATAATAATACAAACAGTGAATCTCAATAATATAATAGTCTAATACAATCCAACACAAATAAACTAGACCTCATCGGGCTCTGCAACTAAGTCCTCCTGGTCAATAGGAGCATCCTCTAAAGGTACGCCGTTATGCGGCCCGTAGAATATGGAATACTGCCCTATATGCCAATCATATGAAAAAATATATCAAGTCAGGATTGGAGCGAAGTACACCTCTGCTAGCAATTCCAATTAATTGACAAAAACTATAAAACAGTTATAGTAAGTAATATATGATGAGCAAGGAAAAGAAATAGATCAGAGAATAAAATATAGTCACAGTTAATTTAAGAAGCAAGAAAGTTAAGCATGGTGAATCAAGAAATACTGTAAATAAGACTGTGAATAGCTGAGAAATGAACTAGATAAATAAGATGTGTGTCCAGCAAGTATCATGTGAATCCAGCAAGAAAGCACTAACTAGTGTGTTTTAAAATATTGCTTTCGACATGTAAATGGCTAGGGGTAAGTATGTTGCATCAATACAAGGTTCAAGAATAAAAATTAATTAAGATGATGCAATTCTAGGTCAATAAGCCATTTCTAGGGTAAACCGATAAAATCTAGGTTGCATACTAAGTCACTAAGCTAATACACTATGAAACTAAGCTACACTTAACTAATCTACAAAACTATTAAATACACAATAAGCCGTATACTAAGATACGCAAGTTTTAAATATGAAAATAGTAGTTTGGATATATATACATGTCAATAATTATAGTATCTCAACTAATCAATGAATTTAGGATGCCTTGGCCTTGCACCAATGCGTATCATATCTATTTCGATACCCAAACTCAATACCTTGGGTATCGGCCCAATATCTTGGTAATACCTTGGTATCCCGAGATAATACTAAACCCCAACATAATAGCTATTACATATAGATATATAAAACCCTAACTAATATATACTAACTATAAGCTAACAATATTATATATACCAATACTACATATATACATAATGCATATAGCTACTATAATAGATATCAATACATAGGAACTAACTATAATGTAATATATCCATACCTACATAAATACATATAGCTAAACTATATATATATACCAAGTATCATTCTAACTATCTAATATACATTACCTATTAGCAATATATACTAGACTAACTATATTAATATATCTACTACTAACATAAACAACTAATAGATAAACCAACTACTTAAACCAATACCCAAATACCTTGCTAACTCAAACCTCAAATAACCCAAAACCTTAATACCCAGGAAACTGAACGAACCCCTTTCAGGTAATGATACTGTACTGAAACATCCCAGTGTTGCCACTGCATACGAGGTGCACAGTCTCACTGTCTAGCCAACCTTGCTAATGAAACAGCTATTGCACTTCCTCATTTGCCTTGAAGCATAGCTGATGGTTGCTCCTCCCTGGTGTGTCTCGATTGTGCACGAGCTAAAAGCCTGCAGGGACTGAAGGCACTGTCCCAAGCCTTCACAAAACTGCCACACCTACTCTTTCATCAGATTTGAACTGCACGAGTTGCTGTAGGATTGTGCTAGCTTCCTGCCTGAATGCACTGCCCTCTCATGGCTTTGCACTAGCTGCTCTCAATGAGTCACCTTCTTCCTAAATGAATACTGAACTGCAGTGGGGACTGCACGAGCTCCTCTCCATTTGATGTGTTGCACAGCTGCTCTACTGCAGTAAGATGCCACTGTGCTGGTACATCCTGCTGTACAAAAATTGATTGCACATTGAATTCAACTGCTACTGCAGTACAGAGTTCCTTCATTGGTATTTGCACACTGTGAAACGCTGTGCATATCCTGCACTGTGCAAATATTGCATAGTATACTGACTGATACCTACTGAAAGCATGGAACCCGACTGACACTGATACTGCTACTTGAAATACGGATACCTGAACTGATTGTGCTCGGGCAAAGGGACTGAATGCTGTGAACTCCCTGCATATTATTGTGCAAAGCTGTTGCCCTTCATTTGGTGAAACTTCCTCGATCTGTCGCACGAGCATTGGCGGCAGAATTTCTGCTCTTCTCTGCTGAGCAGTGACTGTTCAGTTGCTGACTTGGTACTTTGATGCACACTGCATCCTCCAGTGTACTGCTACCCAAGCAGTTGGCTGTGCAAGAGATGCACCTCTTCCTTGGCTGCACGAGCTAATGCACTGGCTATGCATTGCTGCACAGATGCAGTTGCTGTTGAGCCTTTTCACTGTGCAGTGGGATGTACCCTACTGAAACTGACTGCACATGCCTTCTCTCCATGAATGCCCGATCCTGCTGCTACTTTGTAGTTCCTCTCTTGCTGAGCACTGATGCTCCTCTCCCTCACTCACTGTGAATTGCTCCCTCTCACACACCCACAACACAACCACAGCCACAGCCACTCACACACACCACACAAACACTAATGCCATATACACACAAATCCAACACAATCACCTACACATACCAAGATAACTAGATATACATCTATATAGATATACTCCTCATTCTATGCATATCTCTATATATATCAACACACATATAATCAAACACACACATGAATATATACAAGTACATATATATATATATATATATATATATATATACACTATATATACACATAGACATACACATATACACAAACTCATATACATCATTATACACATATATCGCACCCGTATTACACTAACTCTAAGATACACTTACGATACGGCTCCACCACACAACCAAACGCATCCTGGAGGACACAAGCAAGTCTAATACACTAATTATGAATAATACATATAATAATTAGAATAACTATGTGTCTGTGTCACAATATGATATGCACAAGGCTCCGTGTAGGAGAAAAACCCCCAAAATTAATCTGTTTTGTCAATTTGACGAGATACGGCCTACACGTATCCAATTGTGGACAAGACACTAGTAACAAACAAACAATCATATGTCATTTAGATCTATTAGACCCAATGATAACCACTACATGTGCCAATCTCGGAATTTTTTTAAAATTGGCACCAAAATGTACATAACTTCCATCGTAGGTCTCCGATGAACCTAAAACTAATTTTTATGGGTAGCCTATGCATGTGAGTTAGTTTCTCATAGTTAAATCTCAGATCTAGAGTCTATTAGAAGGGGGAACTAAAATGTACCTATTGGGAGATGGATTCCCAATGAAAAGTCTCCAAATACAAAGTAGCTCATCTCCTTGTAGATCTTGACCTCCTCTTCCTTGTTCCTTGCTTCCTTCTTGTAGATACTTGATGTAGAAGCCTCAATAAAGAATTAGGGAAGGAATTTGTGAAGAGTTTGTGGAGAATTGATGAGAGAATGAAGGAAATTGGAAGAGGAAAGAATGTATATCTAAAGAATTAGAAATAAAATAAAATGAGAGAGCACTCTCTCTCCTCCTACTAGGGCCGGCCCTGTACACTCTCCATGCTAGTATAAAATGTCTCATTTACCCCTTGGGGCCTCTCATGAAGAAATTAATTAAGGAGGGAAGGTTCTAGTCTAATGGTCTCACTAATTAATCCAACCTCCTAATCCATGGGCCAAATTCATGGGCTTAAACTGAACCAATCTAAAATGTTGGTTCATGCAACTAATAAAATGGGTTAAGTCCACTACACAAGTCTAAAATAAATCTACAACTAGCAATAAATAAATAATACAATAATTAATTAATCATGCATACACAATATTTAAATATAACACATCCTAAAATTTAAAATATCCGTGTCAATTATCAAACTACCCTTAATTGGAAATATGAAGGTGACATATACCCCCAAAATCCTCAATCAATTGAACATCCCTAAGGTTACCCAATACACCACTCAGGGATCAAGCCACTCGGCAAATCCTCGAAATCAAATTCAAATTCAAAACATCCTTTGAACATCCAACCAATCCATTCCTCAAAATTCAAACATATTTTCTTTTTCGAACTTACAATATATTGCAGCATACATACTGATAATATGATACATATTCAAACCAATTGAACATAATCCAACTTATTCTTATCCAAAATTATTCTCCTCCAAATATTCTGATCATACATAAACTACTCAAACCAACATAACTTAGTAATGCCTTAACACAACTCAGCCAACAAGGCATTCTGCAAAGCTATCCCTAGTCAACAAAATACCTATATGAGATTCGTAAAATATCTAGACTTATTGCATAAAATATTCAGCGGGACAATAAGAGAGAGCGTCAACGATATCGATCACGAATGTAACTCAAGCTAAGAAAATCGATAAGGGTCCAAGGACGTAAAGCCAACTCTGCTACCAAAATATCACGCCCCGGTTCCGAAGAACAAAATATCGAAACTGGACGTGATACCATATAAGCCTAAATTATGCTTGTACAAGACAAGCACCAAGACGGTCGATTGAGCAACAAAGTTACAGAGTTATCACAACAAAGATTTTATACAAAAAAGTTTAATCAAGGCAAGATATGTAATAAATGATTCTCATTATTGATATTGAAGTAGATATTACAACGAATCGAAGCCAATAATATAATTTGCTCTCTCTCTCTCTCTCTCTCTCTCTCTCTCTCTCTCTCTCTCTCTCTCAATACAAAGAATTAGGGTGAGCAACGGTTCGGTTTGGTTCCGTTCACCAAAAAAACTAAATGAACCTATAACCGAAAATCACAAAGCCGAGAACCAAACCGTATATGAAAAACCGATCCGAGCCGAACCAACTTTGGTCGGTTCGATTTTCAGTTTGTTTGGGTCCATGGGCATAAGTGAGTCAGGTCTTCTAAAACCAAATGTACTGCAAAATAACAGTATTTTTTTTAGCATTTTCTTTGTAACAACAGTTGCAGCACCAATCCAAGTTGTAGCCAAAATAAAAAAGAACAAAAAAAAACAAAATTACAGCAGATGCAGCACCAATCCAATTATCCAAGCTACATTAAAATGAACCAAAATTACAAAATTACAACAGAGTAGCTTAATGTCGTTGTTATCAAATTTTCAAATTACACCAGCAACAATGCAACATGTTTACAAAGATATTGCAGTAAACAAAGATAGAAGATTACAAGAGAGTAGCTTAATTTCGTAGTCTTCAATCATCATTACAACAGAGTACACATTATCTAAAATTACATAACCAAATGAAACAAGAAGAGTTGCATAAAATTGTCCACGTTATTGAAGAAACAAGGCCTCAAATATAAATGAGAGACTATAAGTCTGAATTAACGAAAGCACTCCAAACCATGTTGAAACTACAAATAAAAATAACTTAGAGTTGGAGCACTCCAACAAATGAGAGAGCAAAAAAAAAGAGGGCATAACAATATAAGCACCAACATTCACATTGTCCAAAAACATATAAGCATAAAGCATATACTCCAAATGAGAATGCAAATAAAAAAGGAATTAACAATATAAGCAGCAAGCTTCTTTTTTTATTTTTGTTTTTGCAGCAAAGATGTAGTCATACTCGAAAACTCAAAAAACAAGATTTATTACCATAATATATTTCTGTGACAATTGGAAGAAAACTATATTCATGTTGTATCCCATAATAAGCAACAAGCAATAAATAGTTTTTATCGAATCTAGTGCAAATAAATAAAATGAACAAAATGCATCAAACATGTATTATGAAACAACTATAATCATGTTGGACTTATCAGAACAAAGTTAAACTTGCAGAACTCATAAAATCAAGAACCTGCAAGGATGAAGAGATAGGTAAAAGAGGACTTATCAAAGGCCACCAACTTTGGCACGGTCAAGAGTCTCAAGACGCAAACCTACATTACACAATCACTAAAGAAGAGGGACAAGAAAGGCTCAGAATGGATCCTTATGCATCATTAATGATGTAGTGTATGCCTCGCCAATGGCTACAATATGTAACGACCTGCTCCGCATCAATGCGGATAGCCGATTCAAATGGTGCAAGTGCGACAACCCGACCCGTTTTGCTCAGCAAGAAGACTCGTTCGAGGAAAAGGATTCCAAACTTTGCCCTTCAGGAGTTCAAACTTAGACTTTCAAAGGCTCGCTCGGAGTATCGCTCAACTCAGGCGAATCATCGCTAAGGTGAGTGGCTACGATAAATCTGTCTTTGCTTAGCCTGCACACTTAATAATATGGTCGATACATGCTAGTTAATAGACGAATCACGTGGTAATAAAGAATACAACACACCTAGCTAAGGGAATAATCCCATCTTATGTCTCTTTTCATAGAACATGAAAGTAGATCGGTTGAGCAAAGTAGTATGCTCTCTTTACAGTTTTTATAACCTTTCCCTCGTAGCGTCACTTTTGTTTCTTATATGTTCCTTCAAGTATATTGCTTCATATGTCTTGAAATGCTCGCCACATAGATATTTCCTCAATATAGAAGCACAACGCAGATCATGGTTCACTTACTTGTGGCAGAAAGACTATCAAAATAGTCGTTTCAAGCCAAATAATATAAACATGAAAAGTCTTTGGGACCGTTGGGTCGCCAAGGCAACTCTCAAAACAGGAGCCACAATAAGTAGTAAAATATCAGCATAAACGGTGCATTAAATGGAACACACAAGATCATGAGATTTCTGAACGATTATATGCATTTGCACGGTATCAAGTAGTTATGTTCATTCAAGGCCTTAAAATATTGCATATAATAAAACTTAGTATTGATCGTCAATGGTCATGAATAACCTGTGCACATGCTTATGGTTTCTGTAGACATACGCTAGTCACACCGGGGCCGATCCGAACCGGTCAAAAACATTCAGATAGTCGTTTTCTTCAGACGGGAAGACGTGTAGCGGAGCTTGCGACTTGCATGGTATCCCATTCCCGTGCCGAGACTATGACTTTTTCATGGCGGCTCGTCAGGTCATAAGACCAATTATGTATCATTAAGTATATTGCATATGTGGCGGCAACCCGCGTATTGCCTCGTATGAACTTGTGGCAAGTAATGGATGTATGTCACACTCTGCGTGCAGATCGTTAATTGAACCAAGTAATCTGAAGCTTTGAACGCATTTGAATAGTCTGAGTATAATATGCCTATACAAGTATAACATGCCTGTGTAAATTGAGTATAAGACATCTAAGAAATCTGTACGGCCTGAGTATAACGCATTTGCACAACCTGAGTCACAAAGTAATATGAGTATCGTAGTTTGTGTATATCGTACACCTGATTTAGAAACACGCTCGTAGCATACATATGTTCGTTATGCGATCCTGGGATATATATATATATATATATATATATATATATATATATATATATATATATATATATATATATATATATATATATATCCTTGCTTGGTTTAACTTGGTTTTATACTTGGACAGGAAAGGACAAATGGTAAGTTGGTAAGTATCGTCGTGCTTCTCGTATATCGTACGGTGCACTGCCACACGAGTTAGGGTTTGTATCTTGTCACTACCATATTTCCATATTAGGGCATTATTGTAAATTTCTTGTTTAATTTAATTATATAAATATTTAGTGTGATAATTTTTATTAAATAATTATAGGATGTTCTTAATGTTAGGTTTTAGGTTAAACCCTAAAAACCCAATAGGTTCAACCCTAGTGATCAAACCCGAGTTGGTATCCTAGTTTTAGTGAAACCCTAATTTACATTTTTAGTTTTAGAATTAAAACCCTAGAAATGACTAAACCCTAATTAAATTTAGTTCTACATGACTAAACATGAAGGGTTAACTAATCCTTTGCATTTGAAACCCTAACCCTAGCCCTATATAATGAAGGGAAGCCTCCCTCAACTCTTTTTCTTTATGAAGAAAACCTAAACCTAGCCTCCATTAGAAAAACCCTTCCTTCCCATAGAATTTCAGAATTTCAAACCCTAGAAATTCATTGTCCTCCTCCATCAAAGGAAATCAAGGAGCTTGGACCAAGAAGACTTGGAGAAAGAGAACCTTCATTGGGAAACCATCTCCCAATAGGTGAGAATCCAAATTTAATCTATTTTAATTCTGTTTTTTATTTGTGTTTGGCCATTAGGAGCCCACCAAATTGTTTAGATTTCATTTTTGGAGTTTCTACATGGAGACCTAGGAAAATGTAGGGTTTGGTGTACATTCAGTTGTTTTTTCCCAAATTTTAGGAACCCTAATCCTAGGGATTTCATGTAGACACGACTACATCTCCTACGTGTAGGTTAGATCTCGATTTTTAGGGTTTTGTTTTGGGTTTTCAGGAGTTCTCAGTGTGGGTTCGATTTCAGCACACTAAGTGCTTGATGATATGATTAGTAGGGTGAATAGCTATTAGATCTATTCTGATCTTGCATTATTTTTGATGTATATATATAGATATGCATACGTTGTAGATGTGTTGTTTGTTTGGATTAAATCTGTACAGTCGGGGTAGAACTGTACTGTATGCATTAGGGAAAATTCTGTGCACATTCGGGTGAGATAAACTGTGTGCATTGGAGTGTAGAGTCGGGTCCCAGGTTTTATGTATCAGTAGCAGTGTGGGTTTTATGGAGGTGTGTAGGTGTGTTAGGGCTTTGTATCAGTGTGGGTTAGTTGAGTCGTGTCTGTGGTGACTGATTCTTCAGTAGCTGTGAACCTGTGTATGAGTGAGAACAGTGTGTATCTGCCTATGTGTGTCAGGTGTGTAGCTGTGAGTGCCAGTGTATCTGTGTGTGCCTGTGTGTGAGTGAACCTGTGTGTCTGTGTGTATCAGAACCTATGTCTGTGTGTATCAGTAAGTTAAACTGTGAAACCAGTATGTGGCTGTGTATGTGCAGTGAGTTTCCTACCTGTGTGTGTGTGCCAGTATAAAAATATATGTGTAGGTGTGTAGGTCTGTGTGCAGTGTGTCCCAGTAAACTGTGTGTGCCTGTGTGTACCAGTGTGTGTGAGAACTGTGTGAGAATCTGTGTGTATCAGAACCTGTGTGTGTCTGCCTATGTGTCTCAGTAAAACTGTGTGAGTGTATCAGTGTTAGTACCTGTGTGTGTGGTATTCTATGTGTGTGTGAAATCTGTATCAGTGTAGCTCTGTGTGTATACCTGTGTGTCTGTGTGTTAGATAGCAGTGTGTGAGTGTCTGTGTGAGTGAACCTGTGAGTGTGAGTGCCAGTGTGTATCAGTGTGTGGCTGTGTGCATATATTTTCAGTGAGAATGTTAAGTGCAGTGAGTGTTGTGTGTGACCCAGTGTATCGTGTATCAATGTTTATGTGTCAGTCTGTTTTGTCTATCAGTCTTATAGAGTTGTGCCAGTTTAGTATAGGTATGGTTCCAAAATACTTAGTGTATCAATATATCTAAATTGGGGAAGGGAATCTCTGAGTATAGAGTATCAATAGCAGTAGCAACTAGTGTATCCTACACTTGTTTAAGGCAGATGGTTGTAGTAGCTAGTAGGATTTAGGAGATGGGGGTTTGAGTCGGGTATGTTAGTGTACCATGCTGTGGGTTAGTATCTGTATCGAGTCTAGCTGTGAGTTCTTCAATGTATCAGTGATCAGTCCTATAGAGTTATGTGTTAGTGTGTTTAGTATCAGTAGGATATCTGTGTCTGTGTGTGCCTGTAAGCATAGAGGTGTATCAGTGTCTATGAGAGCTTAGTTTTCTTTGAGGTTCAGTTGGTACCACAGTGTGTATGTTAAATGCAGTATTGTGTATTACCTTGAGCAATTGAGTTTAGTTGGGGGCATGTGTGAGGTAGCTGTGTTAGCTGTGTGTTAGTATATGTTTGTGTATCAGTTTTGAATTATGGTTAGAGTATCAGTAGGACTGTGAGCTGTCTGTGTGTAATTGTATCCGAGTTTGTATTAATTATACAAATATGTGTGTGGGTGTGATCCTAAGGGAGTGGCAAGTAGAGTAGCAATAGGTGAGGACCTTTGCTTCCAAGTAGTGTGCCTTGGGTAAGTGGGTTGTGCACATGAAATATTTTAGTGTGAGTGAAGCTCAGTTCTGATTTTGTGGGCATCACACTTTTCCTTGTGATAGTTCTATATGTATACAAGTTCCAGTTAGCCAAGCCTAGTATACCTATGAATGAACAGTCAGCAAGTAGTTAGATTCTTAGGTATATAATTACTTGTTTTCTTAATAAGTAGATACTTATATACCCTAAGTTAGACTATTAGCTAGGTGTATAATGTTAGTAGTGTGGAAATCTCTACAAGTAATTATGTATATATTAGCAGTAGTTAATATAGTTGGCAATGACTAGTATGGTTAAGTATGGCATAGACAGCTCACCAAAGACCTAAAAATGACCCTGTACCTAGCATAGAATTAGGTATGCATGTAAGCCTTTTCAAAACACTTTTTGATATGGATATTTGATATTTTAGGTGATTGTGACTTCATCTTGGACATCGATCCTCGCATTTTCCTCGGGACCACAGGCGAGTACATTCTCTGACAGTTTTCACTTTTGTTGATTACTTCTATAATTCTAGTTGTATTATATACTTGATTCTGACACTGTGGATACACGGGTTAGCACCCTAGATACCTGTCATGAGGAGTCATTATTGGAATCCATCATGATAGCTGGGGATGGGGAAATATTAGTAGATTATGTGATCCTATCCAACTCTACATGCATCATAGCTTACCCCACATCTCACGTCGGGTGCGGCCTGACCATTACATGCCTCATAGCTATTATATATGATTAGCCTGACCATTACATGCATCATAGCTAACCAGATGGTTAGCCTGACCTACAAGAATCATAGCTAATCATATGTAACCAGCCTGATCTGTCCCAAGCCGATCACATAATAAACTGATATTTTAAACACTTAGCCAGATGTTTACTCTTATTTCAAATTTACTTGTTCTAGCATTTATATTATATTTCCACTCATTGCTAGATGTTCTATTGTCTATTTCATATTCCCTAGTACTCTATATTTCCAGTATTTATTTTATCTTGTGTTCCTTACATTATTTTATAGTTTTTGTCAACATAAATGAAACTGCTGTTTAGTGTTTGTGCTTCGCTCCAATCCTGATTGGATAACAATTTTCAAAGGACTTGGAGGATTTTTGCCCCACCCACTACGGCCCGGGACCAGAGGGAGATTTCATACCAGAAATCCCAGAGGAGTTACCCATCTTAGAGGAGATTCTACCTGCATGCACTTAGACTATCCTATTTCATGTATTATTGTACTAGACTGAGATTTGAGTTATATTTATTGTTGTGACTTTTGAGGACATCTAGACACTGGACTTATGATGTATTTATATTTGTGTTGACTTATGATAGAACTCTTTTCCTCATTTCTCATCGTGCCAATTACTTTATATAGCCTTGTGATTGAGTATATTATAAAACTGTGGATTCATATATTATCATTGTCCTCCTTATAGAGTTGAGACTATTGACATGATGAGTTATATTTGAGACCTAGACAGCGTTCTACCGTCGATGCTGTGGCATAGGTTGGACGTACCCACGGCTCATGCCCAAATTTTGGGTGCGGGTCCTGACACATTTTTAGTGGTGGCCCATGCAGGTCTAGATTCGCATATAGAGTGATATCATAGTGGTGCTCGCTTAGAGTATTGCTACGAGCCTGCATTAGAAAAATAGGATTTAGGCCGAGAATATGCTCAATCACAATTAGGAAATTTCTGATTCTTATAATGCTACTCTTAATGACTATTTCCTTTAGAATTTTTACTGTCCTTCCTTGATGATATCGTGTCTATTGCCTTATAATGCTACTCTTAATGACTATTTCCTTTAGAAAACCAGGTCCTTGAGACTCGGAGCTGCAGCTTCAGAGAGGTCTGCCATCTCTCGCCCTGCTGGACAGACATTCGCAGCAACTCCTACATCTCCCGTACATGTGGGAGTGTCTGCACTATTCGGGGGTCCTCCTCTCCCACCTGTTCAGAGGGTTCCCATAGCTACGACGGAGCCTCTTCCACCACCACCGACTCAGTTTCCAGGAGGTATGCCCGTCGATGGGGCACAGATGTTCGCATTAATCCAGGGCATGGTCGATGCCCAGAGGACGTCAGCAGAGGCCCAGAGGGTGCAGACGGAGGCACACCAGGCCCAGACCGAGATGATAAGGGTGAGCATGGAGAATGCTCATCAGGTGGCTCCCCAGGCTGTAGAGAGAGTTGCCCAGCAGCAGCATCCTGGCCAATACCACCAGAGGCCGGGCACCATTGTGGACTTCAAGAGGATGATGCCTCGGGAGTTCAAAGGTACTCAGGGAATACTCTACGCCGATAATTGGCTAGAGGACATCGAGAGGAACTTGCGCTTGGCACAGCTTCCGGAGACCCTTCAGATTGAGGCCGCCGGCAGCCAGATGTTCGACATCGCCCTGACGTGGTTTTGCACTGAGCCGAGACTTGTTGGGGGACTCACTTGGGAGGCTTTTAGGGAGCTATTCAAGAAGAAGTTCTTTCCTGATGTTGCCCTGGGAGCCTTGGAGAGTCAGTTCCATGACTTAGTCCAAGGGAGCTTGTCCGTTGATGAGTACGCCACGGAGTTTTGCCGCCTGAGCCATTTCGCACCATCGATGATTAGAGATCCAGGAGACAGGGCCTGAAAGTTCAGAAAGGGGCTGGCAAGGGAGATCAAGTCTCAGACGTCGGGACGTCACACTGCTACCTTCGAGGGCATATTGATGGATGCCCAGATAGCTGAGGATGACTTGGACCTCAGGCCCAAGAGGGGACGCGATGCTTCAGGAGGAGCAAACAGTGGTGCGGGACCGGGCAAGCATCCACACTTATAGCAGCAGCAGAGGCCATATCAGCAGCAGCATCAACAGCACCAGGCACCAGCCCGAGGACAGGCCCAACACCAGCAGCAGAGGCAGACTCAGCCCGCCATCCAGTGTGCGTACTGTGGGAAGACAGGACACACTAGAGAGATCTGCACGAAGAGGTTGGGCACATGTTTGTCCTGTGGATCGACAATACATCAGCTGAGGAATTGCCCTACCATCCAGACTAGTCTAGGCCAGGGTGAAGCAGCCGCCCAGAGGGGACCAGCTAGGGTACCTACCGTACCAGGAGGCCAGCAGAGAGGACCTCCACTTCCACCACAGCAGCAGAGGTTTGCTCAGCACCAGTAGCAGAGAGGTGCACCCCAGGGGCGAGCATACTCTATGGCAGTCGAGGAGGTCGAGCCAGCAGGAGACTTGATTACAGGTTCAGTTCTTCTCGATTGCATTCCAGTATTTACATTATTCGACTCTGGCACTCCTATAGTTTTGTGTCTGTATCTTATACACTTTAACATCATTTAGAAATAGAACCATTAGCTAGGACTTGCAAGATCACGACTGGTGGAGGTATTATCCTAGTCCGTGATCATTGCAAGGACCGGAGAGTGTCAGTAGGAGGCCGAGAGTTGAGCGTGTGCTTACTCGTCATGCCACTACCGGGATACGATATTGTACTCGAAATGGACTGGTTGAGTAGGCATCATGCTACTATAGATTATCATGAAGGCAGAGTATTATTTCGACCACCAGGAGAGCCAGAGTTTGAGGTCGCCAGAGGAGCAGCGAAGCAGAGCAGGAGCACATTTTGTGGAGCCAGGATGGAAGAACAGGAGTTGCCACATCCTTTGATAGCGGATTTCCTGGATGTATTTCCAGAGGAGTTGCCAGGCTTGCCGCTAGACAAAGATGTTGAATTATCTATAGACTTGGTGTCAGGAGCGGAGCCCATTTCACAACATGTCTATAGAGTCAACAATAGCGAGCTGGCAGAACTGAAGAAGCAAGTTAAGGAGCTGTAGGACAAAGGCTTCATAAAATCCAGTTCATCACCATGGGGAGCTCCGGTTTTGTTCGTACCGAAGAAGGACGGCACGGTGCGCATGTGCATCGATTATAGAGCTTTGAACAACCTCACTATCAAGAACAAATATCCGCTGCCGAGGATAGACGATCTTTTTGATCAGTTGAGCGGGGCAAAGGTGTTCTCGAAGATAGATTTGAGGTCAGGCTATCACCAGGTGAAGGTGAAGAGAGAAGACACGCCGAAGACAGCCTTTCGGACCAGATATCATGCCCCGATTCCGTGGAATCAATATTCGTCCCCCGGGCGTGACCGCCGTGTGGGCCTAGGTTGCGTACCGCACAAGGCTAAGTATTTTTGTTTTGCATAGCGAGCACATATTCAGAGTAGGCAGATAATTTAAACGCAGATTGAAACATGGAAAAGTTCTCTTTTATTGATAATATGAACATATATTACAAACTCCTTGAACTGAGTCATAAGGATTATGGTGCCCCGTTCCCCCTATTCGGGGAGCGCGGCTAAGAAATACAAGACGGTATCGTTCGATCGGGATAGATTGAATCAAGAACTCATCCTCGTTATGGATTTGTCTCTTCAGAATTGATTCCCATATTCAGTGGACCGTGCCCCCGGGATCGACTTAGCGACAGAGTCAGGAGGGACCTCTCCGCTGCATTCTTTGTTGCCTAGTTTTTGCTGTCGCTTGTTGCTTTCGTGCCTTGAGTTGGTTTTCGGATTTGCTTGGGTTTTCTTGAACGGTTTTGATGGATTTCATTGCTTTCGTTCTTAGGACTGCACTTCAATTCCGATAACGGAAAGAGAGAAAGAAGTACTGATCAGCGGTTCGTGTCAATACAGGTGATCCGGCAGTAGGCGTCGCTCGAGCGGACTCCTAAAGCACTTCTTTCCTTTTTCCTTCCAACTACTAAAGTGAGTGGCTACCAACCCGATTAGCTAGCCCTTCTTGCTAGTCTTCACATCTAAATCTTGTGTTCGTGCTTGCCCCGATCAAACGATACCAAGTAAATAACTAAAAGATATCAAGATAATAAGGGAATAGACTTCGGTCAACTTACTTGTCAATAAAACTTGTGAACGGTTACTTACTTACATGCTTGCTCGTTTGAATTGTTTATCATATGCATAATTACAAGTTAGAATACATATTTCTTCTTAAATTTGTGCTATGTAAAGAACTCTTCTCAAATGCCATAAACTGAACAGATAGGCTATGCAAAAGTAAATCTTGCCCTGTACTGCCCTGCTCCTGATATGCCCTGATTTGCCTCGATTGCTAACTTAGTGTACTGCGTTGATCACGGACAACTTGTGCACAAGGTCTTGTTCCTGCGGACGGTCGCTGGGGCACCGGCACCGGTCCGATCCGGACGAAACTCATGATAGTCGCCTGCTATAGGACGGAATGCCTTAGGACGCCCTGATCTATGCGTCGCACGACACTCCGTACTGAGACTAGCCCGTCCATTATGGCAACGTGCCAGTGATCCCCTTGTATATTTAAACCTGTTGCAACTAACTTGTGTCTTCTTGGCAGGAAAGGCAGGGTAAGTAATGTGCAGGTGGTTCAGACTGACAGGTATATGTCACCGAACGGTGGCGGGTTATTTCATTGATTTCTATATCTAATTCTTGCTGTAAAATGAACTAAGGCAAGATAGAAACCCACAAATATGCATGCTTCATTAAAACAATGTGTTGATTGGTATAGTTGGGTTAGCTTGCCTTCACCAGTACGTTTTGATGTACTGACCCTCGTTGAAACAGGTTTCCCGCGCTAAGGAGAGCCGAGCGAGGAGCAGGAGATAAACCCCCAATCCAGTCCAAGCTGTAGGCACGCCTCGACCGTGCCAACCTTTTGAAGCATTTTGAAGAAGAAATATTTTGGAGAAGAAGCTAGCCACCAAGCAATCATGCAACTTCGTGGCAAAGCAGTCGTTCCGACACAAGGTCTTATATTTTGAGTTTAGTAAGGATGTAATGTACAGGACTGCTATCTTATTTTGTGTCAACACTTTTGTAAGCCCATAGAGGCAATCCTTATGACTCAGTTCAAGGAGTTTGTAACAGATGTTCATATTACCAATAAAAGAGAACTTTTCTATGTTTCAATATATGTTTCAATTACCTGCGTACTCTGAATATGTGCTTGCTATGCAAAACAAAATACTTAGCCTTGTGCGGTGCGCAACCTAGGCCCGCACGGCGATCACGCCCGGGGGACGACTATCGATTCCACGGGATCGGGGCGTGACATGTTGGTATCAAAGCACAGATTCAAGTTCCTTTGACTCTTGAACTGGAAAAGTTCCTTTAACGATAAATCCCTGTACGAACTCTTGAACTCGTTAAGGCCAAAATGAGATACGTTCATACAATAAGTCCATAATACATTATGATCCTGATGTAATTTACCTTCTTTACAAGGAATGGCGCAAGCACAACCGTCAGCGCTAGCACCAAGCGAGACGCAGGCCCAGGAGAGCAGCTCCGGCACATCAGCTAGCTCCCGAAGCCGATGGGGCATGTCTCGACCGGACCCACTTCAACAGGTGATGCAAATGTTGGAAGCGCAACGATAGAGGGATGATGCCCGCCAAGCCAAGTTCGAGAGCAATCTAGAGGCTCGACTCTCAGTCCAACAAAAGCAGGTAGATACCCTGCAGCAGCTTGTTCATACCCTGGCCTCCAACCATTCTGCCGCAACAACTGCTATACCAGTGGAGCAACCAGTGCTTGAAGTCGAGACACCGCTAGCGCCAAGGACGAGGGAAGTGACTGCCTTCACCTTTGGCAACTTCAAGAAGGTCTGCAACACGCCATTTAATGGGACTGAGGACCCGATCGTGGCCCTAGATTGGCTCACCGAGCTTGAAGATTATTTTTCTCTCCTAGAAGTGCCGGAAGACAAGCGCGTCACCTGTGCCCAACTACAACTTCGCCTCAATGCGCACGACTGGTGGGACGTGCATCGACGATCTCTTCAACCTGACCATGGAGAGGAGGCGATCGCGTGGACAACTTTTCATGCCGCATTTGAGGAGGAGTTTATACCCCCACCTGTACGCCGTCAACGGGAAAACGAGTTTGTTCAGCTCCGGCAGGGCAGCATGACGGTAAAGCAATATTCGGCAGAATTCAACAAGCTGGCCAAATTTGCTACCGCTTATCTACCGGATGCAGCGAGTCATGCCAGACGATTCGAATGAGGGCTACATCCTGGCATCCACGGGCACGTAGCTGTTTCGCAGTATCAGACGATGAGAGAAGTATTGAACCACGCCCTTTCGCTCGAACCGCAGTATCCTCACGTTGCTGCCGGCGCTGTACAAACTTCCAATCACAAATGGCAAGGCAATGATAGAGGAAACAACGCTGCAAAGCGTCCAAATAACGGCGGTAAATAGCATGGAGACATCAACAAGACCTGCAACTTTTGCAGGAAGCCAGGGCATATCGAAAAAGATTGTCGCCGCAAGCTAGGGACTTGCCTCCGTTGCGGCGATCCAACCCATCAGATTAGCAGCTGTCCGCTCTCCCCACCTCAACAACAGAATCAGACTCTGGCGCCTCAGGTAAATCGAGCGGTGCCTCAGCAAGGGCATAATCAAGCTCAGGGCCGGGTCTATACCATGACACGGGAGGAAGCTCTAGCTTCGGATACCGTGGTGTCAGGTACTTTGCTTTACAATAACATACCTGCTCGTGTTCTTTTTGACTCAGGTGCAACGCATAGCTTTATTTCTACAAACTTTGTCACAGAGAACAATGTAAAAATGACTCTGTTGTATTTATATTTAAGCGTTAGCACCCCATCTGGTATGAAAATACCTGTCTGTTCAGCATGCCTAGGCGGTTATATCTGTATTAGGGAGAGAAAGCTGTCACTCGAAGTTTTAGTTCTTGATGTACGGGACTACGACATCATTTTGGGAATGGACTGGCTCGGCGCATGCGCGGCAACTATTGAGTGTGCAGAGAAGCGAGTCATTTTCCGTCTGCCCGGAGAAGCCGTGTTCTGTTACACCAGTAGTCCAGCGAACGATGCGACCAGGGCCTGCTTGGTAATTTTGGCAAAATCTGCTCGGCGAATGCTCTACACAGGCTGCGAGGGATTCCTAGCATCGGTTCGGGACACACGGCAGGACTACGAAAATGTTGAGTCTACTTCCGTTGAGGCAGAGTTCCCCGATGTATTTCCGAGCGAACTACCCGGCATGCCGCCAGACCGAGAGATTGAATTCACTATCGACATATTTCCAAATACACAGCCTATTTCCAAACCTCCGTACAGAATGGCTCCTGCAGAGCTGAATGAATTGAAACGCCAACTTCAAGAGTTACTTGATCGCGGGTTCATCCATCCGAGCGTATCTCCTTGGGGCGCTCCTGTGCTCTTCGTAAAAAAGAAGGACGGAACTCTACGCCTCTGCATAGACTACAGGGAATTAAACAAAGTCACAATCAGGAACAAATATCCTCTACCACGGATAGACGACTTGTTTGATCAGTTACAAGGGGCAACGGTGTTTTCTAAGATTGATCTTCGCTCAGGATACCACCAGTTGAAGATTAAGCCAGAAGACGTGCCCAAGACTACTTTTCGAACCCGCTACGGCCATTACGAGTTTTCAGTGATACCGTTTGGACTGATGAATGCCCCTGCTGCATTCATGGATGTTATGAATCATGTATTCAGGCCTTTCATCGATAAATTCATGGTGGTTTTTATCGATGACATCTTGGTGTACTCGAAGACTAGGGATGAGCACGCAGGACACCTGCGGATGGTGCTGCAAACCCTTCGAGACAACAAGTTGTACGCCAAACTAAGTAAATGTGAGTTCTGGCTGGACAGCATCTCGTTTTTGGGGCATATCATCTCCTCGGAAGGTATCTCAGTTGATCCGAAGAAGATAGAAGCAATCACGCAGTGGAAACGACCGGAGTCAGCTAGCGATATCCGAAGTTTCCTTGATCTGGCAGGGTACTACCGCAGATTTATACAAAATTTTGCTAGAATTGCTTCGCCCTTGACTCAGTTGACACGAAAGGGTGCTAAGTTTACTTGGACGGAGGACTGTGAAGCTTTATTTACGGAGTTAAAGCAGCGCCTCGTCTCTGCCCCAATTCTCACTCTGCCAAACGGACCGGATGACTTTAAAATATATAGTGATGTCTCTGGAAAGGGTCTAGGATGTGTCCTGATACAGCGCGATAAAATCATAGCCTATGCGTCGAGGCAGTTAAAGCCTCACGAGAAGAATTATCCGACGCATGACTTAGAACTGGCGGCGGTAGTGTTTGTGTTGAAGCTGTGGCGCCACTACCTTTATGGTGTACCGTATGAAATCTACACGGACCATAAGAGCTTGAAATATTTGTACACTCAGAAGGATTTGAATCTTCGGCAGCGGCGATGGCTTAAACTCCTAAGCGACTTCGATCTTACGATCAGATACACGCCTGGAAAGGGAAACGTAGTAGCTGACGCGTTGAGTCGAGTGTTTGTAGGGAGTTTGGTTATTGATGATAGGCTGCGCCGAGATATAAAAAGTGGGCGCAAGTAGCTCAACTGCACCTCAAACCCGACTTGTTACATAAAGTGAAGTCCGCTTAGAAGGACGACCCATACCTGCAAAAGATACATGCCCTCATCTTGGCAGGAAAGGCGTCCGACTTTACGGTAAGCACGGATGGGATGCTTCGAGTAAAGGGAAGACTGTGCGTTCCGAACGACGCGGCCCTCAGACAAAAGATACTCACGGAAGCTCACTATGCTAGTTATACTTCTCATCTGGGTAGCACTAAGATGTATCGGGATCTTCGCACGACGTTTTGGTGGCACGGCTTGAAACGGGATATGGCACAGTTTGTGTCGCATTGCATGGCTTGTCAACGAGTGAAGGCCGAACACCATAAACCAGGCGGAGAGCTTCAGAGCCTTGCTATTCCGGAGTAGAAATAGGATGATATAACGATGGATTTTATTGTTGGCCTGCCGAGGACGCAACGGGGACATGATGCAGTCTGGGTTATCGTCGATCGACTCACCAAGTCAGCTCACTTTCTGCCTATCAAATCTACTTGGAGTGCCGACCGCCTGGCTCAGATATATCTCAACGAAATCGTTCGACTCTATGGCGTGCCCGTATCTATAGTCTCCGATAGAGATGGTCGATTTATATCACATTTCTGGGGAAGCCTGCAGTCAGCAATGGGGATGAAGTTGAAGTTTAGCTCCACCTACCATCCACAGACCGACGACCAAACGAAATGTGTCAACCAAATCCTCGAAGACATGCTGCGACTCTACGCCTTGGACACGAAGACTAGTTGGGACCTTCATCTACCTCTAGCCGAATTTGCTTACAATAATAGTTATCAATCAAGCTTTCAAATGGTGCCGTATGAGGCGCTATACGGGCGGAAGTATCGATCTCCGATCTACTGGGACAAAGTTGGGGAACGATAAGTACTTGGCCCTGAGCTCGTGGAGCAGACCGTCCAGAAAGTTTGGCTGATTCGGGACAGATTAAAGATAGCTCAAAGTCGTCAGAAGAGCTATGCGGATGTTCATCGGAGACCGCTAGAGTTTCAAGTAGGCGACCGGGTATTCCTCAAGGTCTCGCCCATGCGAGGGGTCAGCAGGTTCGGAGCAAAGGGAAAGCTAAGTCCACGATTTGTCGGCCCGTTCGAAATACTAAAGCAGGTTGCCTCAGTTGCTTATCAGATTGCCCTACCACCATCCCTATCTGACGTACATGATATATTCCATGTTTCTTAACTTAGAAAATATGTGTATGATCCAAGCCACGTGGTAGACCTGGGACAACTGAACCTTCAGCCCGACTTAACGTATGTAGAACAACCGGTACAAATTTTGGATAGAAAAGAAAAGCTGCTTCGGACCCGTTCGGTTCCTCTAGTGTGCGTGCTTTGGCGAAATCACTCTGTCGAAGAATCTACTTGGGAGCTCAAATCTGATATGAGGGAACGGTTCCCCTCATTATTTCCTAGTGGTAGGTTCTATTCCTTAAGTTTCGGAACGAAACTTCCAATTAGTTGGGTAGGATGTGGTGCCCCGTTCCCCCTATTCGGGGAGCACGGCTAAGAAATACAAGACGGTATCATTCGATCGGGATAGATTGAATCAAGAACTCATCTTCGTTATGGATTTGTCTCTTCGGAATTGATTCCCATATTCAGTGGACCGTGCCCCCGGGATCGACTTAGCGGCAGAGTCAGGAGGGACCTCTCCGCTGCATTCTTTGTTGCCTAGTTTTCGCTGTCGCTTGTTGCTTTCGTGCCTTGAGTTGATTTTCGGATTTGCTTGGGTTTTCTTGAACGGTTTCGATGGATTTTATTGCTTTTATTCTTAGGACTGTACTTCAATTCTGATAACGGAAAGAGAGGAAGAAGTACTGATCAGCTGTTCGTGTCAATACAGGTGATCCGGCAGTAGGCGTCGCTCGAGCGGACTCCTAAAGCACTTCTTTCCTTTTTTCTTCCAACTACTAAAGTGAGTGGCTACCAACTCGATTAGCTAGCCCTTCTTGCTAGTCTTCACTTCTAAATCTTGTGTTCGTGCTTGCCCCAATCAAATGATACCAAGTAAATAACTAAAAGATATCAAGATAATAAGGGAATAGACTTGGGTCAACTTGCTTGTCAATGAAACTTGTGAACGGTTACTTACTTACATGCTTGCTCGTTTGAATTGTTCATCATATGCATAATTACAAGTTAGAATACATATTTTTTCTTAAATTTGTGCTATGTAAAGAACTCTTCTCAAATGCCATAAACTGAACAGATAGGCTATGCAAAAGTAAATCTTGCCCTGTACTGCCCTGCTCCTGATATGCCCTGATTTGCCTCGATTGCTAACTTAGTGTACTGCATTGATCACGGACAACTTGTGCACAAGGTCTTGTTCCTGTAGACGGTCGCTGGGGCACCGGCACCGGTCCGATCCGGACGAAACTCATGATAGTCGCCTGCTATAGGGCGAAATGCCTTGGGACGCCCTGATCTATGCGTCGTACGGCACTCCGTACTGAGACTAGCCCGTCCATTATGGCAACGTGCCAGTTATCCCCTTGTATATTTAAACCTGTTACAACTAACTTGTGTCTTCTTGGCAGGGAAGGCAGGGTAAGTAATGTGCAGGTGGTTCAGACTGACAGGTATATGTCACCGAACGGTGGCGGGTTATTTTATTAATTTCTATATCTAATTCTTGCTGTAAAATAAACTAAGGCAAGATAGAAACCCACAAATATGCATGCTTCATTAAAACAACGTGTTGATTGGTATAGTTGGGTTAGCTTGCCTTCACCAGTACGTTTCGATGTACTGACCCTCGTTGAAACAGGTTTCCCGCGCTAAGGAGAGCCGAGCGAGGAGCAGGAGACAAACCCCCAATCCAGTCCAAGCTGTAGGCATGCCTCGACCGTGCCAACCTTTTGAAGCATTTTGAAGAAGAAATATTTTGGAGAAGAAGCTAGCCACCAAGCAACCATGCAACTTCGTGGCAAAGCAATCGTTCCGACACAAGGTCTTATATTTTGAGTTTAGTAAGGATGTAATGTACAGGACTGCTATCTCATTTTGTGTTAACACTTTTGTAAGCCCATAGAGGCAATCCTTATGACTCAGTTCAAGGAGTTTATAACAGATGTTCATATTACCAATAAAAGAGAACTTTTCCATGTTTCAATATGTGTTTCAATTACCTGCGTACTCTGAATATGTGCTCGCTATGCAAAACAAAATACTTAGCCTTGTGCGGTGCGCAACCTAGGCCCGCACGGCGGTCACGCCCGGGGGACGACTATCGATTCCATGGGAACGGGGCGTGACAAGGATTGCCTCCATGGGCTTACAAAAGTGTAGACACAAAATGAGATAGCAGTCCTGTATATTACATCCTTTACTAAACTCAAAATATAAGACCTTGGGTCGGAATGACGGCTTTGTCACGAAGCTGCATACTTGCTCGGTGGCTAGCTTCTTCTTTAAAATGCTTCTTCTTCAAAATGCTTCAAAAGGTGGCACGGTCAAGGCGTGCCTACAGCTGGACTGGATTGGGGATTTGTCTCCTGCTCCTCGCTTGGTTCTCCTTAGCGCGGGAAACCTGTTTCAACGAGGGTCAGTACATCAAAACGTACTGGTGAAGGCAAGCTAACCCAACTATACCAATCAACATGTTGTTTTATTGAAGCATGCATATTCATTGTGGGTTTCTATCTTGCCTTAGTTCATTTTATATCAAGAAATAGATATAGAAATCACTAAAATAACCCGCCACCGTTCGGTAATATTTACCTACCCGTCTGAACCACCTGCATAATACTTACCTTGCCTTCCCTGCCAAGAAGACACAAGTTAGTAGCAACAGGTTTAAATATACGAGGGGATCACTGGCACGTTGCCATAATGGACGGGCTAGTCTTGGTACGGAGTGCCGTGCGACACATAGATCAGGACGTCCCAAGGCATTCCGTCTTATAGCAGGTGACTATCAAGAGTTCCGTCCGGATCGGATCGGTGTCGGTGCCCCAACGACTGTCCGTAGGAACTAAGACCTTGTGCACAAGTTGTCCGTGATCAACGCAGTACACTAAGTTAGCAATCGAGGCAAATCAGGGCATATCAGGAGCAGGGCAGTAACAGGACAAGATTTACCTTTGCATAGTCTTCCTATTCAGTTATTGTATTCAAGATGAGTTCTATACATAGCACAATTTTTAAGAAGAAATATACATTCTAACTTGTATTTATGCATATGATGAACATTCCGAACGAACAAGCATGTAAGTAAGTAACCGTTCACAAGTTTCATTTGACAAGCAATATTTTCCAAGTCTATTCCCTTATTATCTTGAAGTCTTTTAGTTATTTACTTGGTATCGTTTGATCGGAGCAAGCACGAATACAAGATTCAGGTATGAATACTAGCAAGTAGGGCTAGCTAATCGGGATGGTAGCCACTCACTTAGTAGTTGGAAGGAAGAAGAAAAGAAGTGCTTTAGGAGTCCGTTCGAGCGACGCCTATTGCTGGATCACCTGCATTGCCATGAACAGCTGATCAATACCTCTTCCACTCTTTCCATTATCGGAATTGAAGTGCAGTTCGAAGGACGAAAATAATGAAATCTATCAAAACCGTTCAAGAAATCTCAAGCAAATCTGAAAACCAACTCAAAGCACGAAAGCAACAAGTGACAGCAAAAACTAGGCAACAAAAGATGCAGCGGAGAGGTTCCTCCTGACTCTGCCGCTAAGTCAATCCCGGGGGCAAGGTCCAATGAATATGGGAATCGATTCCGAAGAAGCAAATCCATAAAGAGGATGGGTTCTTGTTTTAATCTATCCCGATCGAACGATACCGTCTTGTATTTCTTAGCCGCGCTCCCCGAATAGGGGGAACGGGGCACCACATCCTACCCAACCAATTGGAAGTTTTGTCCCGAAACTTAAGGAATAGAACCTACCACTAGGAAATAATGAGGGAAACATTTCCCTCATCTCTGATTCAAGCTCCCAAGTAGATTCTTCGACAGAGTGATTCCGCCAAAGCACGCGCACTAGAGGAACCGAACGAGTCCGAAGCAGCTTTTCTTTCCTATCCAAAATTTGCACAGGTTGTTCAACATACGTCAAGTCGGGCTGAAGGTTCAATTGTTCCAGGTCTGCCACGTGGCTTGGATCGTACACGTATTTCCTAAGTTGAAAAACATGGAATATATCATGTACGTCAGATAGGGATGGTGGTAGGGCAATCTGATAAGCAACTGAGGCAACCCGCTTTAGTATTTCGAACGGACCGACAAATCTCGGACTTAGCTTTCCCTTCGCTCCGAACCTGCTGACTCCTCGCATGGGCGAGACCTTGAGGAATACCCGGTCGCCTACTATGAACTCTAGTGGTCTACGATGTATATCTGCATAGCTCTTTTGACGGCTTTGAGCTACCTTTAATCTTTCCCGAATCAATCAAACTTTCTGGACAGTCTACTCCACGAGCTCGGGGCCAAGTATCTGCCGTTCACCAACTTCATCCCAGCAGATCGGAGATCGATACTTCCGCCCGTATAATGCCTCATACAGCGCCATCTGTATGCTTGATTGATAAATATTGTTGTAAGCAAATTCGGCTAAAGGTAGATGAAGGTCCCAACTAGTCTTCGAGTCCAAGGCGCAGAGTCGCGGCATGTCTTCGAGGATTTGGTTGACATATTCTGTTTGGCCGTCGGTCTGTGGATGGTAGGCGGAGCTGAACTTCAACTTCGTCTCCATTGCTGATTGCAGGCTTCCCAAGAAATACGATATGAATCGACCATCTCGATCAGAGACTATGGATACGGGCACGCCGTGGAGCCGAACGATCTCGTTGAGGTAGATTTGAGCCAAGCGATCAGCACTCCAAGTAGATTTGATGGCAAAAAATGAGCAGACTTGGTAAGGCGATCAACAATAACCCAAACAGCATCATGTCCCTGTTGTGTCCTTGGCAAGCCAACAATAAAATCCATTGTTATATGATCCTATTTCCACTCCGGAATAGCAAGGTTCTGGAGCTCTCCGCCTGGTTTCTGGTGTTCGGCCTTTACTCTCTGACAAGCCATGCAATGCGACACAAACTGTGCCACATCCCGTTTCAAGCCGTGCCACTAAAACGTCGTGCGAAGATCCCGATACATCTTTGTGCTACCCGGATGAGAAGTATAACTAGCATAATGGGCCTCCGTGAGTATCTCGTTTCTGAGGGCCGTGTCATTTGGAATGTACAGTCTTCCCTTCACTCGAAGCGTCCCGTCCGTGCCTACCGCAAAGTCGGACGCCTTTTCTGCTGAGATAAGGGCATGAATCTTTTGCAGGAACGGGTCATCCTTCTGAGCGGTCTTTACTTTATGTAACAAGTCGGGTTCAAGGCGCAGTTGTGCTACTTGTGCCCACTTTTTATATCTAATTTTTAGTGTAATGCCCAGTGATTCAAGATCTCGGCGCAGCCTATCATCAATAGCCAAACTCCCTACGAACACTCGACTCATTGCGTCAGCTACTACGTTTCCCTTTCCAGGCGTATATCTGATCATGAGATCGAAGTCGCTTAGGAGTTCAAGCCATCGCCGCTGCCAAAGATTCAAATCCTTTTGAGTGTACAAGTATTTTAAGCTCTTATGGTCCGTGTAGATTTCACACGGCACACCATAAAGGTAGTGGCGCCACAGCTTCAGCGTAAACACTACTGCAGCTAACTCTAAGTCATGCGTCGGATAGTTCATCTCGTGAGGCTTTAACTGTCTCGACGCATAAGCTATGACTTTATCCCTCTGCATCAGGACACATCCCAGCCCTTTACCTGATGCATCACTAAAAATTTTGAAATCATCCGGTCCGTTCGGTAGAGTGAGAATTGGGGCAGAGACGAGGTACTGCTTTGACTTCGCAAACGAAGCTTCACAGTCGTCCGTCCAAGTAAACTTTGCACCCTTCCGTGTGAGCTGAGTCAAGGGCGAAGCAATTCTAGCAAAAATTTTGTATAAACCTACGGTAGTACCCTGCCAGTCCAAGAAAACTTCGGATATCGCTAGCTGACTTCGGACGTTTCCACTACGTAATGGCTTTTACCTTCTTCGGATCAACTAAAATACCTTCCGAAGAGATGATATGCCCCAAAAAGGTTATACTGTCCAGCCAAAACTCACATTTACTCAATTTGGCATACAACTTGTTGTCTCGAAGGGTTTGCAGCACCATCCGCAGGTGTCCTACGTGCTCATCCCTAGTCTTCGAGTACACCAAGATGTCATCGCTAAAAAACACCACGAATTTATCGATGAAAGGCCGAAATACACGGTTCATCAAATCCATGAATGCAGCAGGTGCATTCATCAGTCCAAACGGCATCACTGAAAACTCGTAATGTCCGTATCGGGTTCGAAAGGCGGTCTTCGGCATGTCTTCAGGCTTAATCTTCAGCTGGTGGTAACCTGAGCGAAGATCGACCTTTGAAAATACCGTTGCCCCCTGTAGCTGATCAAACAAGTCGTCTATCCGTGGCAGAGGATATTTGTTTCTGATTGTGACTTTATTCAATTCTCGATAGTCTATACAGAGGTGTAGCATTCTGTCCTTCTTCTTCACAAAGAGCACAGGCGGCCCCAAGAAGACACGCTCGGACAAATAATCCACGATCAAGTAATTCTTGGAGCTGGCATTTCAATTCCTTCAGTTCTGCAGGGGCCATTCTGTACGGAGGCTTGGAAATTGGCTGCATGTTTGGGAATGTATCAATAGTGAATTCAATCTCTCGGTCGGGCGGCATGCCGGGTAGTTCGCTCGGAAATACATCGGGGAACTCCGCCTCAACGAAAATAGACTCAACGTTTGCGTAGTCCTGCCGTGTGTCCCGAATCAATGCTAGAAATCCCTCGCAGCCTGAGTGGAGCATTCGCCGAACAGATATTGCTGAAATCACCATGCAGGACCCAGTCGCATCAGTTGTCGGACTACTTGTGTAACAGAACTCGGCTTCTCCAGGCAAGTGGAAGATGACTCGTTTCTCTGCACACTCTATAGTTGCCGAGCATGCGCTGAGCCAATCCATTCCCAAGATGATATCGTAGTCCCGAATATCTAGGACTAAAATATCAAGTGACAGCTTTCTCTCCCCAATACAGAAATAACCGCCTTGGCATGCTGAACAGACAGGTATTTTCGTACCAGATGGGGTGCTAACACTTAAATCTAAATGCAACGGAGTCATTTTTATATTGTTCTCTATGGAAAATTTTGTGAAAATAAAACTATGCGTTGCACCTGAATCAAATAGAACACGAGCAGGTATATTATTGAAAAGCAAAGTACCTGACACGACGGTATCTGAAGCTAGAGCTTCTTCTCGTGTTATGGTATAGACCCGTCCTTGAGCTTGATTACGCCCTTGCTGAGGCGCAGCTCGGTTGGCCTAAGGTGCAGGCGCCTGAGTTTGTTGTTGAGGTGGGGAGAGCGGACAGCTGCTAATCTGATGGGTGGATCGCCGCAACGGAGGCAAGTCCCAAGCTTGCGGCGATAATCTTTTTCGATATGCCCTGGCTTCCTGCAGAAGTTGCAGGTCTTGTTGGCGTCTCCACGCTGTTTACCGCCATTATTTTGATGCTTTGCAGCGTTGTTTCCTCTATCGTTCCCTTGGCATTTGTGATTGGAAGTTTGCACAGCTCCGGCAGCAACGTGAGGATACTGCGGTTCAAGGGAGAGGGCATGGTTTAAGACTTCCCTCATCGTCTGATACTGCGAAATGACTACGTGCCCGTAGATGCCAGGACGTAGCCCTCCCTCGAATCGTCTGGTATGACTCACTGCATCCGGTAGATAGGCACTAGCAAATTTGGCCAGTTTATTGAATTCTGCCGAGTATTGCTTTACCGTCGTGCTGCCCTGCCATAGTTGTACAAACTCATTTATTGCTGACGACGTACAGGCGGGGGTATAAACTCCTCCTCAAACGCGATCGCCTCCTCTCCATGGCCAAGTTGAAGAGATCGTCGATGCACGTCCCACCAGTCGTGCGCATTGAGGCAAAGCTGTAGTTGGGCACAGGTGACACGCTTGTCTTCCGGCACTTCTAGGAGAGAAAAATGATCTTCAAACTCGGTGAGCCAATCTAGGGCCACGATTGGGTCCTCAGTCCCGTTAAATGGCGTGTTACAAACCTTCTTGAAGTTACCAAAGGTGAAGGCAGTCACTTCCCTCGTCCTTGGTACTAGCAGAGTCTCTACTTCAAGGATTGGTTGTTCCACCGAAGTCGCTGCTGTCGCTGCAGACTGGTTGGAGGCCATAGTCTGAACAAGCTGCTGCAGGGTATCTACCTGCTTTTGTTGGACTGAGAGCCGGGCCTCTAGATTGCTCTCGAACTTGGCTTGGCGGGCATTATCTCTCTATTATTGTGCTTCTAACATTTGCATCACTTGTTGAAGCGGGTCTGCTCGAGAAATGCCCCGTTGGCTTCGAGAGCTTCCTGATGTTCCAGAACTGCTCTCCTGAGCCTGTGTCTCGCCTGGTGCTAGCGCAGATGGTTGCGCTTGCGTCATTCCTTCAAAAGAAGGTAAGTTACATCAGGATCATAATGTATTATGGACTTATTGCATGAACGTATCTCATTTTGGCCTTAACGAGTTCAGGAGTTCGCACAGGGATTTATCGTTAAGGGAACTTTTCCAGTTCAAAGTCAAAGGAACTTTGAAGCTGTGCTCTGATACCAACATGTCACGCCCCGATTCCGTGGAATCGATATTCGTCCCCCGGGCATGACCGCCGTGCGGGCCTAGGTTGTGCACCGCACAAGGCTAAGTATTTTTGTTTTGCATAGCGAGCACATATTCAGAGTACGCAGATAATTGAAACGCAGATTAAAACATGGGAAAGTTCTCTTTTATTGATAATATGAACATCTATTACAAACTCCTTGAACTGAGTCATAAGGATTGCCTCCATGGGCTTACAAAAGTGTAGACACAAAATAAGATAGCAGTCCTGTACATTACATCATTTACTAAACTCAAAATATAAGACCTTGGGTCGAAACGACGGCTTTGCCACGAAGCTGCATACTTGCTCGGTGGCTATCTTCTTCTTCAAAATGCTTCAAAAGGTGGCACGGTCAAGGCGTGCCTACAGCTGGACTGGATTGGGGGTTTGTCTCCTGCTCCTTGCTTGGTTCTCCTTAGCGCGGGGAACCTGTTTCAACGAGGGTCAGTACATCGAAACGTACTGATAAAGGCAAACTAACCCAACTATACCAATCAACACATTGTTTTATTGAAGCATGCATATTCATTGTGGGTTTTTATCTTGCCTTAGTTCATTTTACAGCAAAAAATAGATATAGAAATCATTAAAATAACCCACCATTGTTCGGTGACATTTACCTGCCCGTCTGAACCACCTGCATAATACTTACCTTGCCTTTCCTGCCAAGAAGACACAAGTTAGTAGCAACAGGTTTAAATATACGAGGGGATCACTGGCACGTTGCCATAATGGATGGGCTAGTCTCGGTACGGAGTGCCGTGCGACGCATAGATCAGGATGTCCCAAGGCATTCCGTCCTATAGCAGGTGACTATCATGAGTTCCGTCCAGATCAGATCGGTGCCGGTGCCCCAGCGACCGTCCGCAGGAACTAAGACCTTGTGCACAAGTTGTCCATGATCAACGCAGTACACTAAGTTAGCAATCGAGGCAAATCAGGGCATATTAGGAGCTAGGCAGTAACAGGACAAGATTTACCTTTGCATAGTCTTTCTATTCAGTTATTGCATTCAAGATGAGTTCTATATATAGCACAATTTTTAAGAAGAAATATACATTCTAACTTGTATTTATGCATATGATGAACATTCTGAACGAACAAGCATGTAAGTAAGTAACCGTTCACAAGTTTCATTTGACAAGTAATATTTTCTAAGTCTATTCCCTTATTATCTTGAAGTCTTTTAGTTATTTACTTGGTATCGTTTGATCAGGACAAGCACGAATACAAGATTCAGGTGTGAAGACTAGCAAGTAGGGCTAGCTAATCGGGATGGTAGCCACTCACTTAGTAGTTGGAAGGAAGAAGGAAAGAAGTGCTTTAGGAGTCCGTTCGAGCGACGCCTATTGCTGGATCACCTGCATTGCCACGAACAGCTGATCAATACCTCTTCCACTCTTTCCATTATCGGAATTGAAGTGCAGTTCGAAGAACGAAAACAATGAAATCCATCGAAACCGTTCAAGAAATCTCAACCAAATCTGAAAACCAATTCAAAGCACGAAAGCAACAAGCGACAGCGAAAACTAGGCAACAAAAGATGCAGCGGAGAGGTCCCTCCTGACTCTACCGCTAAGTCGATCCCGGGGGCACGGTCCACTGAATATGGAAATCAATTCCGAAAAAGCAAATCTGTAAAGAGGATGGGTTCTTGTTTCAATCTATCCCGATCGAACGATATCGTCTTATATTTCTTAGCCGCACTCCCCGAATAGGGGGAACGGGGCACCACACCAGATACGGCCAGTTTGAGTTCATGGTAATGCCATTTGGTTTAACCAATGCACCGGCAGTATTCATGAACCTGATGAACAAGGTGTTCCACCAATACCTTGACAAGTTCGTGGTGGTGTTCATCGACGATATTCTTGTGCATTCCAAGACCCCAGAGGAGCACGAAGAGCACCTGAGGTTGGTCTTAGAGACTCTCAGGAAGGAGGACCTGTACGGGAAACTCTCCAAGTACGAATTCTTCCTTGACAAGGTTGAATTTCTTGGGCATGTGGTGACGGGTGACAGAATCTCGGTTAACCCGAAGAAGATCGAGGCAGTGGAGTCGTGGGCTACCCCTAGTTCGGTAGCTGAGATCAGGAGTTTTCTCGGGCTAGCAGGATACTACAGGAGGTTTGTACAAGACTTCTCCAGGATTGCAGCGCCGATGACCAGGCTGACCAGGAAGGATGTAGATTTTGTCTGGACGGAGGATTGCCAGGCCACTTTTGATGAGCTGAAGAAGAGATTGACGACAGCTCCAATTTTAACGTTGCCAGCGGGGACAGGTGGATTCACTATCTACAGTGATGCTTCAGGAAAGGGTCTAGGATGTGTTCTTCAGCAGCACGGGAAGGTAATTGCCTATGCTTCTAGGCAGTTACGCCCTCATGAAAAAAACTACCCCACCCATGACTTGGAGTTGGCAGCGGTTATCTTCACTCTAAAGCTGTGGAAACATTACCTGTATGGAGAGAATGTGGAGATCTTCATAGACCATAAGAGCTTGAAGTACGTGTTCACACAGAAGGAGCTGAACATGAGGCAGAGGAGGTGGTTGGAGTTGATGAAGGACTTCGACATCTTATTGCAGTACCACCCAGGAAAGGCCAACGTAGTCGTCGATGCCTTGAGCAGGTATCCGATGGCTATGTACTTGACGACAGATAGACATTTGTTGGCTGATCTGGAAGGCTTGGAAATTGAGGTGCTAGTCTCCGGTGTTGAGATTCAGATATGGGGATTGCAGATACAATCCGAGCTGATGGACAGAATCAGAGCTGTGCAGTATGATGATGAGGCTCTGAGGAGTATCAGGGCACAGATTCGGACAGGATTGTCGGACGACTTTACTATCGCAGATGATAATTCTTTACGGCAGGGCATGAGGATGTGTGTGCCGAGCGAGGAGCTACGCGAGAAGGTTTTGCAGAAGGCACACAGCTCTCAGTACTCGATGCATCCAGGTGCCAATAAGATGTATCGAGACTTGAGGGAGCACGTATGGTGGTATGGAATGAAGCGCGAGGTAGCATGCTTCGTATCCCGGTGTCTAGTGTGCCAGCAGGTAAAGGCGGACCGGCAGAGGCCAGGTGGATTGCTTCACCCTTTACCTATCCCAGAGTGAAAGTAGGAGCACGTGACCATAGATTTAGTTTCAGGGCTTCCGCATTCTCCAAGAGGGAAGGACGCGATTTGGGTCATCGTGGATAGGTTGACCAAATTAGCCCACTTCTTACCTTTCAAGGTGGGCACGTCGATAGAGAGGCTAGCAGAGATGTACGTGCGGCAGATCGCCAGACTTCATGGAGTTCCTGTGAGCATCGTCTTGGATCGGGATAGTCGTTTAACTTTCCACTTCTGGAGGAGTCTGCAGGCTAGCTTGGGCACTCAGCTCAAGTTCAGTACCGCATACCACCCCCAGACAGACGGGCAGTCTGAAAGGACTATTTAGACTCTCGAGGATATGCTACGCACTTGCGTTCTAGATCTCGGAGGTTCTTGGGAGGATCATCTACACCTGGTAGAGTTTGCTTACAATAACAGCTACCAGGCCAGCATCGAGATATCGCCATTCGAGGCTCTTTATGGACGAAGGTGTCGTACACCGTTATCTTGGGACGACATTGGAGAGAGAGCCTTGCTAGGACCAGAAATGGTCGTGGATGCAGCAGAAAAAGTGAAACTCATCAGAGACAGACTGCGAGTGGCGCAGGACAGACAACGGCATTGGGCCGACAGCCACCGTAGACCCCTTGAGTTTTAGGTATAGATTATTATTTTCTGGCTTGTGATTGTTTTATTTAGACTACGTGCTGAGACTGTTTTGTTCTAGGTTGGCGATCTAGTGTTCCTACGGATTTCTCCGACGCGTGGCATGATTCATTTTGGTGGAGGCGGGAAGCTTAGTCCACGCTACATCAGACCTTTCGGTATTCTTGCGAGGGTCGGTGCAGTGGCGTATAGACTAGACTTGCCACCTGCACTAGAGGGAGCGCATGACGTGTTCCACGTGTCGCAGCTGAGGCAGTACATGGCAGACCCTAGTCACGTACTAGATCACTCGAAGATCGAGGTTGGTCCGACTCTCAGCTACCCTGAGCAGCCCGTAGAGATCTTGGATTGCAGAGAGAAGGTGTTGCAGAACCAGACTATTCCTTTGGTTCGTGTTGCATGAAGACATCACTCTCCAGGGGAGTCGACCTGGGAGAGAGAGGACGAAATGCGCAAGCAATACCCGTATCTCTTCGAGACTTGAGGTATAATTCCTTATCTGATTTCGTTCTTGTTCTAATTCAATCCAATTTCGAGGATAATTTTTTTTAGGAGGGTAGACTTGTCACTACCACATTTCCAGATTAGGGCATTAATATAAATTTTTTGTTTAATTTAATTATGTAAATATTTAGTGTGATGAGTTTTATTAAATAATAATAGGATATTCTTAATGTTAGGTTTTAGGTTAAACCCTAAAAACCCAATAGGTTCAACCCTAGTGATCAAACCCTAGTTGGTATCCTAGTTTTAGTGAAACCCTAATTTACATTTTTAGTTTTAGAATTAAAACCCTAGAAATGACTAAACCCTAATTAAATTTAGTTTTACATGACTAAACATGAAGGGTTAACTAATCCTTTGCATTTGAAACCCTAACCCTAGCCCTATATAATGAAGGGAAGCCTCCCTCAACTCTTTTCCTTCATGAAGAAAATCTAAACCTAGCCGCCATTAAAAAAACCCTTCCTTCCCATAGAATTTCAGAATTTCAAACCCTAGAAATTCATTGTCCTCCTCCATCAAAGGAAATCAAGGAGCTTGGACCAAGAAGACTTGGAGAAAGAGAACCTTCATTGGAAAACTATCTCCCAATAGGTGAGAATCCAAATTTAATCCATTTTAATTCTGTTTTTTATTTGTGTTTGGCCATTAGGAGCCCACCAAATTGTTTAGATTTTATTTTTGGAGTTTCTACATGGAGACCTAGGAGAATATAGGGTTTGGTGTACATTCGGGTATTTTTCCCCAAATTTTAGGAACCCTAATCCTAGGGATTTCATATAGACACGACTACATCTCCTACGTGTAGGTTAGATCTCAATTTTTAGGGTTTTGTTTTGGGTTTTCAGGAGTTCTCAGTGTGGGTTCGATTTCAGCACACTAAGTGCTTGATGATATGATTAGTAGGGTGAATAGCTATTAGATCTATTCTGATCTTGCATTGTTTTTGATGTATATATATAGATATGTGTCACGCCCCGATCTCTCGCAGGCAAATCGGCCGTTCCCGCTAGGCGGGAATCACCCTCGCCAGCGCTCCCGCGGAACGATCGCTTAACCCATCCGGGCGTGATGCCGCACAAGCGTGATCCACGCCCGTGCAAGGCCATGGTTTATTGGCTGGCGGCAAGAGTTCTAAGCCACAGAGTCGCACAGATTATCCGAGTGCAGCGGAGTCATGAACGCATAGGCGATCGGTAACAGGTTCACTGAGTTGACAAATATAGCGGAAGCATTTGAAACACAAGTTGAAGTAAAGCAAGCTCTTTTATTGATATGAACAAGTGTTACAGGCGGCGTATAGCCGAGATTACAAGTCGCTCAAGCCTCTCTCTCTCTGAAACAGTAAAAGCGTGCCAAGTGGCTACAACTGTGGAATGAATGTACAGGCGATGGTCAGGCGATGCTCCAACATTATGTCTTGTATATGTGCTTCTGTTTCGGACGCACCGTTGCAAGGCTTCATAGGGAACTCCTGGCCTTAGCACGCACGTTGGAGGCATCCGCACCGAACGAGGTTCTCCCGCACCCTGCATACAAATTGGTGATTATCAGTACATTAAATGCACTGGTGGGGAAGCTACTCGCCCGCTCGACAAATCCAAACACGTAATATAGGTTCCGTGCACAACTATTAAGTTGTCTTTCTAGTTACCTTAGGATCAGTTTCATGCAAACATTGAATAGCCTAACGTGTCGGGCAGTATACCGTGCGATGTTTGAGGAAACACGGCGAGACTTATCAACTTACCATTTCTCCTTCCCTGTCCAAGGCAAACATTGTTAATTTAAGCAGGAGCATGTATAAGCATTCAGGAGGCATAACATATGCAAACATGAGTACTTATTTCAAGATCGTTCAGGTGTTCAGTTAATTATCGATGCGATGCAATGACTAGCACACGGATTGCCGCTAAGCGAGGATGACTTATCTATATGAACAGAAGTCGCTGGCATAGCCATAAAGGACAGGTGTAGCACATGAAAGGAAATAAAATACAACGCACGGATCAGGAGCGCTACAAGTCATTCCTTCCGAGTCAGGCGGCTACTTAGTCAGTGAGCAAGAATGGCGTGAAGGATAAGTTCACAGGCGCTACACGCCATTCTGCCCGAAGCAGGCAGACTAACAGGGGTTCCTGTCCGGATCGGATCGGCCCGGTGCCCCGGAGACCGTCCGCAGGAACAGAGATCAGGAGAATCTCACTTGAAACAAGTTGTCCGCGATATGCAGGTCAGGGTCAGGGTTGTCACGCCCCGATCTCCCGCAGGCAAATCGGCCGTTCCCGCTAGGCGGGAATCACCCTCGCCAGCGCTCCCGCGGAACGATCGCTTAACCCATCCGGGCGTGATGCCGCACGAGCGTGATCCACGCCCGTGCAAGGCCATGGTTCATTGGCTGGCGGCAAGAGTTCTAAGCCACAGAGTCGCACAGATTGTCCGAGTGCAGCGGAGTCATGAACGCATAGGCAATCGGTAACAGGTTCACTGAGTCGACAAATATAGCGGAAGCATCAAAACAAGTAAGGTAATCTCTTTATTGATATGAAACATGTATTACAGGCGGCGTATAGCCGAGATTACAAGTCGCTCAAGCCTCTCTCTTTGAAACAGTAAAAGCATGCCAAGTGGCTACAACTGTGGAATGAATATACAGGCGATGGTCAGGCGATGTTCACAACTTATGTCTTGTATAAGCGCTTCAGTCCCGGATGCACCGTTGCAAGGCTTCAGAGGGAACTCCTAGCCTTAGCACGTACGAAGGAGGCGTCCGCATCGCACGAGGTTCTCCCGCACCCTGCATACAAACTGGTGGATTATCAGTACATTGAATGCACTGGTGGGGAAGCTACTCGCCCGCTCGACAAATCCAAACACGTAATACAGGTTCCGTACACAACTATTAAGTTGTCTTTCTAGTTGCCTTAGGATCAGTTTTAGGCAAACATTGAATAGTCTAACGTGTCGGGCAGTGCGCCGTGCGATGTTTGAGGGAACACGGCGAGACTTACCAACTTACCATCTCTTCCCTGTCCAAGGCAACATTAAGGCAACATTGTTAATTCGAGCAGAGGCATGTATAAACATTCAGGAGGCAAGCATATTGTCACTACCACATTCTGAAAACAGGGGTATTTTCGACTTTTTGCAATATTTAATATTATTGTAGTTATAATTAATAAATTGCATGAATAGTATATATTTAAATTAAATAACTGTGTGATGTGTACTTTAATATATATTATATTATAGACAGTGTTCGTTGTGTTTGTGATGGTAGACTTGACCTAGAAGCCAGTAGATGAGCACCTGTCGGAATTATGGAATTTTGAGGTAAATTATTTTATTTTAGAATTAATTCATTGGAGGTGTAATTAATTACTGTATTTTATTTAATATTTTGCGCTTTGCTTTTGCTTCGATATATGGAGCACTATCCAGACTTTTGTCTTCCAACAAATTTTACCATCTTGCCCTAGACATGCCCGCCTTCAATTCTGCTATTTTTGCAACTCATAATTGTGCTCTCTGTACATTATTTCTGGCCGCACAAAAATCGTCGCGGACGTTATTTAATAAATCACTATTTTTGTATCGTTGTGCGTTCCAATCAAAAATTGGAGGCAATCTTGACCTATTTATCGTGCGGCCCAAATTAGGGAAATATTCTGTTCTGAGTCTTCTTCATTTTTGGTATTGATGACCTGACCTGATTTTGGCCCCTTGTACTCCTAATTAATTGTTGAACACAACTTGCATTTATTTCTATTTAAATTGAGGATATTATTTAAACCAATTCTAAAATCCCAATTTAATTCCAGTGCCCTGTTATTTGAGCCCATACCGATCATACAGTGCCCCCTGACCCTACAAAACACCGGACCCCGAATCGCCCGCCAAATTTTTGTCATTTTATGTGTTTGTGCAATTTCCCAAATTTAAGGGGATTAATTTGCAAATATGCATTTTTGGTGTCAACACCCATTGATTAAACCAATGAGGGAGCCTATTAATTTTTAATTAAAAAACCCTCATTTCCCACATGATTAATTTCCCTCATGTCCAATCTGGATCACCCAATTAATGGGCCAATCCCAACCCTTCATTCCAACACCCTCATCCCTATATAATGTCTACATCAAACCCTAATCCCAAGAAACCTAGAAAACACCACCACCTCACAAGCCCCCACATCCTCTCTCATACGTATGTAGCTTCTTTTCTTCTCTTTCTTTCTTCTTCTCTTTCTTTTTTTCTTCTTCTTATTCCTTCTTCTTCTTATTGTTTTTCTTTCTTCTTTCACTTAAATTCAAATTCAAATTGAGAGGAGAAGGGGGGAATACTGTGCATTCCCCCCCCCCACATACTGTTCTCCGGCGGCTTCACGGGCCGAGCCCGACCCTCCGGCCGGCCGGATCCCGCTGCACCCTAGCGGCCGACCACCCAGGCTCCGATCAGCCGGCCTACAGCCGGATCTCCCGTGCTGTGCCCTCTTCCTCCGGCGTTCAGCCCCGGCCCGGCGGCTCCTCCCCTCGCCGTGGCATTCCTCCCCGACTCCCCCATCTTCTCCATCCACCACCTCCGGCTGCTCATCCTCCATCCACCCATCCCTCGACATGACGGCTCCTCTCCCCATTCCTCCCCGTACTCCGGCCCGTAGCAGTTCCCGCCGAAGCCTGCTGCTACTCCGGCGGCGTCGAACTCCAGGCCGACCACCACCATCATCTACAACTCCCATCACCACCATCAGCCACCCAACAGCCCGGCCTCCCTGCTGCTACTCCGGCGGCGTCGTGCTTCCAACATCGCCACCACCATCAGTCCCCGGTCGAGCTCCCTCCGGCCATCTTCCGGCCAAGCCCGTCGAGCCACCTCTGTAAGCTTTCTCCTCCCTCCTTTAATAGATTGGTTATGAATTCCTATGTATTAATACATAAATAAATTTATGTATATACATGTGTATTATGAATGTACATTGTTCTATTTCCAAATAGTATATATGTATCATATATGTGTATATACTTTAGGGTGTATATGTATATACTAGTATATGTATTTGTATATAATAATTAATGTATAGTTAATGTATATATAATTAATGTAAGGTATTATATATATTTAAATTAGTGTATATATGTTTTATATATATATCTCACGTATATCTATATATTTTAATACATATGTATTGCATATGTATTCTAGTATAAATACGTATTAGTATATGTATATGCATATTGTTTATTTAATTAATATTTAAACATAATGTATAGTATATATAAAATATATGTATAGATATAATAGTTATTTAATTTATGTTAATACATAAATATGTATTGGTATATAATGTAAAGTGTATAATATAATTGGTATATGTGTATACATGTATTATATATATATATTTAGCATATTTTCAATATAAAATTGATTGGTAATGTATGTATTTTAAAATATGAATATATATATATTATTTATTTTATTAATATTTAATTGTATAAGTATAGTATGTATATTAGTATAATTAATGTGAAAATTAGTATATATGTTCGTGTATTCTTCCTATATATATATTTGTTTTGGTATTTTGGTTTATATATATGTGTACTTGTATACATAGTATAATTTAATATAATTAGTATATCTATATGTATGTATTTTGGTATAAATGCATAAATAGGTAATTATGTAATTTGGTTTATGTATATAAAAATATATATATACTTAGTGTATTTTCAATATATCTAATTGGAATATAGATGTGTATATATTGGTTATTTTCATATAGTAATATATATGTAAATGTATATTCTTTATTTATTAATTATAGTATGTATGATAAATGAATAAATAAGTAAAAACGTATTTTTGGTATAAATGAACAAATATGTAAATAACCGTATTCTGGTATCAATGTATATATGTAGAGTTATATTTTCATATTGGTATATATATTTTGTATAAAACCTTAGCATATTTTTAATAGATATATATATACATATATTTTGCATATGTATTTAATTTGATATATATATATAGATATATTGTAAGTATATATGTTATTTAAGATATGTATATTACGTATCTATCTACTAGGTGACCCTAGTGACTAGTACCCTGCCTGGCATGGCCCTAAGGCCAGTGTTTTGACTGTGTGTTAGCGTAGCTTCTGATGCAAATGTTATATTGTGTTATGTCTTTAGGACTGTTGGTTCACCCAGGGGATATTCTGGAACAGGACACCAATAAATACCAGCTAAGGACCCAAGGCAAGTACATTCTCTGATAATTTCCAATTCTTGATAATTTCTATAAGTTCAATGATCTTGAAATATTACAACTGAATCTTTGACACTGTGCTACACGGACTAGTATATAGCCTGGATCTGCAGTCATGAGATGTTACCTTGATTATCGTATTGACATTGTACACGACATGTATATTTAGACATCGTACATGATAGACTTGACTTGCTCGTGTATCGTGACGTGTCATGGTTGGATCCACAGTACTAGTTGGGGGCGGGGAAGTAGTTAGTAAGAAATGTGATCATAACCTCTTATTGTAGTATAGAAATTGTAAGTGTTAATCATGCTCTTCACTCATGATTAGTCAGGCCTTGTAGCTATCGTACATGTTCCCAAGCCGATCATATTTTGAAACTACTATTTCAAACACTTAGAATAGATTATAGTTCCCTATTTTAAATCATATACTACATCACCCGTATATGATATTGTTCCTTGTTCTTTTTATATTCTTATATGCACTGACTGTATCTCATTGCCTATTTTGCATGTCTCTTTACATTGCCTGTCTCTCATAAATTGCCATTGCATTTATTTCACTGTCTTCTCAGTAGCTAGCATGACATATTTTATTGTATTATAGACATTATCAATTAATGGAACTGTTATTTGAGAGTGTTGCTTTGCTCCTTCCTGACTGGAAATATTTTTCCAGACTATGCCTTAGAGGACCGCTGTCCGACACTTTATGGACCATATGGTGAGTAGCTGCAGACTTGGTAGTAGTTGTGATTCTGGAAGGTCTAGCCGAAATTATTATTTATTGTTAGTTCTTTAAGTAGACTATTTTGGTACCGGATTTGTCTCCGGCATTTTGATGATTCTTGGATATTGTTGAGTTAGAATATTACTTGTTGACTTGTGTTGTGTTTAATTTTAATTTCTGTTTCGAAATCTTATCGTGCTGTAATCCTGTGATTGAGTATATGTTCATCTTATTTGTGTCATCCGTGCCTCCTAATGGAGATTGGATGCTTGCGTGCCATTAGTTAGATAGTATCAAGACCTTGACAGCGTTCTACCGCCGATGCTGCGGCGTAGGCTGGACGTACCCACGCACTCGTGCCCCTAAACCGGGTGCGGGTCGTGACACGTTTTTAGTGGTGGCCCATGCAGGTCAGACTTCGCGAGTTGTGCGATATCGTAGTAGTGTGGCATCCTTGTTACACTATTGCGTGCCTGCGATAGAATCTAGGACATAGGATACTAGGACGAGAGCAAATACTCAATCACAATTCCTTGAGAGATTCCTGGGATGACCCCTGAGAATCTTGTTAAAATTTCCAATTTAAAATCATTCCCTTGTTCCGTCCATTCTCATTTGTTGATATTGATTGATTGTTGTTGATTAGTTATTAAGTTAGGATTTTTGGTTTCATAGTAGGGCTGGATTTCATATCAAGATGAACTTGCAGACTGATTTATGGTATTACCTGATGACGCATGTCGATGAGGACAGTGAGAATGATTAACATTAGAGCTATTGGACTACAGAAGGTGGATTTAAATTTTTAATTGAAGATTGAAAATGAATTTCAAATTTTAGGATTCGGAGAAGATTGAGATTGTTATTAAAATTTATTTTGAAGATTTCAATGAATTGCAAAAACTTTGAAATTGAGGAGTTGAAATATGGCTATTAAAAATTTATTTTGAGGAATTCAGATTCGATTCAATAAACCTAGACAAGTCTGTAAGGATTTTGTGTGATTAAGTTTTATTTCAGTATTTAGATAATTAGTCTTGAGGAAAGTGTATGCTTTTACTTTAAAAATTTATTCGAGGAGTTATTTTGAGGAATTTTATTTGAGGATAAAATCTTATAGTGAGAGAGATATATTAGTATATAGTAGATGAGATGCATGTGTAAGAATCTGTTGGCTTGAGCATGATTGAGATTCCACTACCAACTGACTTGGGTGTTCATTTAAGATTGTATTAGAGAGAGCAGTATTTAGTAAAGAGTGTTGCATTTGATATGCACTTGGGTGATAAGAATAACTAGCATCAACTGTTGCAGTAGGTAAGGAAGCTAGCAGTGAGAGTGTTGTGATAGAACTGTGATACCTAGGGGATAGAGATATCAGACCATGGATGCATCTTTGACCTGTGCAATCACAACTAGGAATTTTTCTTCCAATCTTTTATCTTGAATGTTGCTTCTTTAGAACTGTACTGTCCTTCCTTGATGATATCGCATTTTACCTAAATTGATTCTTTGGGATCTGTCTTCAGGATGTCACCGCAGACAAGGTCTATGAGAGCGGGAACATCAGCTTTAGAGGGGTTTGCCACCTCTTCACCTGATGGACAGACAGCTGTAGTTCCTCCTACATCTCCGATGCACGTAGGTGATCCTCCTCCTCCACCTGTTAAGAGGATAGCCGCAGCTGTGACGGACAACCTTCCTCCTCCACCGACTCCGCTTCCCGGAGGTTTGCCCATTGACGGAACGCAGATGTTTACGTTGATCCAAGGCATGGTAGATGCCCAGAGAGTAACGGCAGACGCTCAGCGAGTTCAAGCTGAGGCTCAGAGGGTGCAAGCAGAAGCGTACCAGGCACAAACCGAGCTGATGAAAGAAAACATGGAGAATGCTCATCAAGTGACTCTCCAAGCTTTGGAGAAAGTAGCACAATACCAGCAGTTTCCTGGCCAGCAGCAGAGATCAGGCACTATAGTGGATTTCAAAAGGATGATGCCTCGAGAGTTCAAAGGCACCGAAGGGATACTCTACGCTGACGACTGGTTAGAGGATATAGAGAGAAGTCTACGATTGACCCAGATTCTGGAGAACTTGCAAATAGAAGCCGCTGGCAGTCAGATGTTCGATATCGCACTCACGTGGTATCGCACTGAGCCGAGAATTACTGCGCAAGGACTTACTTGGGAGACCTTCAAGGAACTCTTCAAGGAGAAGTTCTTTCCCGACGTGGCATTGGGAACCTTGGAAAGTCAGTTTCATGACTTAGTTCAAGGAAACATGTCGGTCGACGAGTACGCTGCAGAATTTTATAGATTGAGCCGTTTTGCATCATCCATGATTCGAGACCCAGAAGATCGAGCCCAGAAATTTAGAAAGGGACTGACGAGAGAGATTAGGTCACGCACTTCTGGTCGTCGTACCGCTACCTATGAGGCTATCTTGATGGATGCTCAGATCGCAGAAGAGGATCTGGATCTCAGGCCTAAGAGGAGCCACAATACTTTTGGAGATATAAATGATAGCGCAGGACCAGCCAAGCATCCCCGTATTCAGCACCAACAGCAGTACCAAGTACCATTTCATATTCAGCAACAACTATGGACATTTCAGCATCCACTGCAGTACCTAGCACCAGTTCCTACTCAGCAACGTCCATGTGCGTATCAGTATCAACAGCAGTACCAGGAACCAGTCCGTGTTGAGCAGAATCAGCAACAGCCTCCAAGAGAGACACAGCAGACTTGTCATTTCTGTAAGAAGCCAGGTCACCTTTGGGAGAGCTGTAGAACGAGGCTAGGACTTTGTTTGCACTGCGGCGCTGCGGGACATCGAGTAAGGGATTGTCTTCTAGCCCCTTATCTCCCCGACCAGCGCGCAACTTCAGATTATAGAGATCCATTTAGGCTACCTGTGGAACCGTATATTGCTCAGCACCCACAAAGGAAACCACCCCAGCAGGACGGGCAATTGCGATGACGGTCGAGGAGACCGATACTGCAGGTAATGTGTTAGCAGTTTCTGTTCTTTCCTTTATTCTGTTCCTACCTATTTGATTGATTGATTGCCTAGTACAATAGTTGTATGCATGATTTTCTTGTTAGAATGTAGTTAGTAGTACCCCTGATACATAGACTGCAACACCATAACAAATGAGACCATAACCGTGTATGTTCCCCCTAGATTGTATGTGGTATGACTATAGGTAGAATTTTCTTAGATCGTGATTATTGGTGTTGACTGTAGTAAAGATTCATGAAGAGGTTATTACTTGACAAGAGGAACAAGATGATTAAAATTTGAGGATAAATATTGATTTAAATAAATGGTTAAGAAATTAACATTGCATAATTGGTGGCTAATTAATTCCAGGAAAGATTTTGACATGTTTAAGTTGGTTATTAATTTGGAAATTTTGGGAGATTTATCAATGTATTTATTAAATTGCAAGTTATGAATTTTAGAACTTTATTTTTGGATGTGACATTTGGAGAATCCTTAAGTATCATATTGTTGAGCATTTTGAGGAAGAGAAAATCGAGAAATAAAATTTAGATGGATAAATATTTAAATTTAAATTTGTGGGACGAGATTTCATTTTATACTTGTGCATTGAAAAATCAAATTTAAGGAGTGAATATTAAATTCCGAGTATTGAATTATTAACAAAAAACTTTCAAGGAAATTTTGATGGACTTTGATTTTTACTTTGAGGATTTTTCAAGTTATACAACAATTTTAGAATTTTGAAATTGCGAAAGGACATTGTGGATTATTAAAAGATTTCATGGATGATAAATTTAAATTTGAGGGAAATAATAATGTGTATGATTAAACACTAGTATGAGGATTTTAAATTTCGAGGACGAAATTCTTTTAAGGTGGGTAGACTTGTCACTACCACATTCTGAAAACAGGGGTATTTTCGACTTTTTGCAATATTTAATATTATTGTAGTTATAATTAATAAATTGCATGAATAGTATATATTTAAATTAAATAACTGTGTGATGTGTACTTTAATATATATTATATTATAGACAGTGTTCGTTGTGTTTGTGATGGTAGACTTGACCTAGAAGCCAGTAGATGAGCACCTGTCGGAATTATGGAATTTTGAGGTAAATTGTTTCATTTTAGAATTAATTCATTGGAGGTGTAATTAATTACTGTATTTTATTTAATATTTTGCGCTTTGCCTTTGCTTCGATATATGGAGCACTATCCAGACTTTTGTCTTCCAACAAATTTTACCATCTTGCCCTAGACATGCCCGCCTTCAATTCTGCTATTTTTGTAACTCATAATTGTGCTCTCTGTACATTATTTCTGGCCGCACAAAAATCGTCGCGGACGTTATTTAATAAATTACTATTTTTGTATCGTTGTGCGTTCCAATCGAAAATTGGAGGCAATCTTGACCTATTTATCGTGCGGCCCAAATTAGGAAAATATTCTGTTCTGAGTCTTCTTCATTTTTGGTATTGATGACCTGACCTGATTTTGGCCCCTTGTACTCCTAATTAATTGTTGAACACAACTTGCATTTATTTCTATTTAAATTGAGGATATTATTTAAACCAATTCTAAAATCCCAATTTAATTCCAGTGTCCTGTTATTTGAGCCCATACCGATCATACAGTGCCCCCTGACCCTACAAAACACCGGACCCCGAATCGCCCGCCAAATTTTCGTCATTTTATGTGTTTGTGCAATTTCCCAAATTTAAGGGGGTTAATTTGCAAATATGCATTTTTGGTGTCAACACCCATTGATTAAACCAATGAGGGAGCCTATTAATTTTTAATTAAAAAACCCTCATTTCCCACATGATTAATTTCCCTCATGTCCAATCTGGACCACCCAATTAATGGGCCAATCCCAACCCTTCATTCCAACACCCTCATCCCTATATAATGTCTACATCAAACCCTAATCCCAAGAAACCTAGAAAACACCACCACCTCACAAGCCCCCACATCCTCTCTCATACGTATGTAGCTTCTTTTCTTCTCTTCCTTTCTTCTTCTCTTTCCTTTTTTCTTCTTCTTATTCCTTCTTCTTCTTATTGTTTTCTTTCTTCTTTCACTTAAATTCAAATTCAAATTGAGAGGAGAAGGGGGGAATACTGTGCATTTCCCCCCCCCACATACTGTTCTCCGGCGGCTTCACGGGCCGAGCCCGACCCTCCGGCCGGCCGGATCCCGCTGCACCCTAGCGGCCGACCACCCAGGCTCCGATCAGCCGGCCTACAGCCGGATCTCCCGTGCTGTGCCCTCTTCCTCCGGCGTTCAGCCCCGGCCCGGCGGCTCCTCCCCTCGCCGTGGCATTCCTCCCCGACTCCCCCATCTTCTCCATCCACCACCTCCGGCTGCTCATCCTCCATCCACCCATCCCTCGACCTGACGGCTCCTCTCCCCATTCCTCCCCGTACTCCGGCCCGTAGCAGTTCCCGCCGAAGCCTGCTGCTACTCCGGCGGCGTCAAACTCCAGGCCGACCACCACCATCATCTACAACTCCCATCACCACCATCAGCCACCCAACAGCCCGGCCTCCCTGCTGCTACTCCGGCGGCGTCGTGCTTCCAACATCGCCACCACCATCAGTCCCCGGTCGAGCTCCCTCCGGCCATCTTTCGGCCAAGCCCGTCGAGCCACCTCTGTAAGCTTTCTCCTCCCTCCTTTAATAGATTGGTTATGAATTCCTATGTATTAATACATAAATAAATTCATGTATATACATGTGTATTATGAATGTACATTGTTCTATTTCCAAATAGTATACATGTATCATATATGTGTATATACTTTAGGGTGTATATGTATATACTAGTATATGTATTTGTATATAATAATTAATGTATAGTTAATATATATATAATTAATGTAAGGTATTGTATATATTTAAATTAGTGTATATATGTTTTATATATATATCTCACGTATATCTATATATTTTAATACATATGTATTGCATATGTATTCTAGTATAAATACGTATTAGTATATGTATATGCATATTGTTTATTTAATTAATATTTAAACATAATGTATAGTATATATAAAATATATGTATAGATATAATAGTTATTTAATTTATGTTAATACATAAATATGTATTGGTATATAATGTAAAGTGTATAATATAATTGGTATATGTGTATACATGTATTATATATATATATTTAGCATATTTTCAATATAAAATTGATTGGTAATGTATGTATTTTAAAATATGAATATATATATATATTATTTATTTTATTAATATTTAATTGTATAAGTATAGTATGTATATTAGTATAATTAATGTGAAAATTAGTATATATGTTCGTGTATTCTTCCTATATATATATTTGTTTTGGTATTTTGGTTTATATATATGTGTACTTGTATACATAGTATAATTTAATATAATTAGTATATCTATATGTATGTATTTTGGTATAAATGCATAAATAGGTAATTATGTAATTTGGTTTATGTATATAAAAATATATATATACTTAGTGTATTTTCAATATATCTAATTGGAATATAGATGTGTATATATTGGTTATTTTCATATAGTAATATATATGTAAATGTATATTCTTTATTTATTAATTATAGTATGTATGATAAATGAATAAATAAGTAAAAACGTATTTTTGGTATAAATGAACAAATATGTAAATAACCGTATTCTGGTATCAATGTATATATGTAGAGTTATATTTTCATATTGGTATATATATTTTGTATAAAACCTTAGCATATTTTTAATAGATATATATATACATATATTTTGCATATGTATTTAATTTGATATATATATATAGATATATTGTAAGTATATATATTATTTAAGATATGTATATTACGTATCTATCTACTAGGTGACCCTAGTGACTAGTACCCTGCCTGGCATGGCCCTAAGGCCAGTGTTTTGACTGTGTGTTAGCGTAGCTTCTGATGCAAATGTTATATTGTGTTATGTCTTTAGGACTGTTGGTTCACCCAGGGGATATTCTGGAACAGGACACCAATAAATACCAGCTAAGGACCCAAGGCAAGTACATTCTCTGATAATTTCCAATTCTTGATAATTTCTATAAGTTCAATGATCTTGAAATGTTACAACTGAATCTTTGACACTGTGCTACACGGACTAGTATATAGCCTGGATCTGCAGTCATGAGATGTTACCTTGATTATCGTATTGACATTGTACACGACATGTATATTTAGACATCGTACATGATAGACTTGACTTGCTCGTGTATCGTGACGTGTCATGGTTGGATCCACAGTACTAGTTGGGGGCGGGGAAGTAGTTAGTAAGAAATGTGATCATAACCTCTTATTGTAGTATAGAAATTGTAAGTGTTAATCATGCTCTTCACTCATGATTAGTCAGGCCTTGTAGCTATCGTACATGTTCCCAAGCCGATCACATTTTGAAACTACTATTTCAAACACTTAGAATAGATTATAGTTCCCTATTTTAAATCATATACTACATCACCCGTATATGATATTGTTCCTTGTTCTTTTCATTTTCTTATATGCACTGACTGTATCTCATTGCCTATTTTGCATGTCTCTTTACATTGCCTGTCTCTCATAAATTGCTATTGCATTTATTTCACTGTCTTCTCAGTAGCTAGCATGACATGTTTTATTGTATTATAGACATTATCAATTAATGGAACTGTTATTTGAGAGTGTTGCTTTGCTCCTTCCTGACTGGAAATATTTTTCCAGACTATGCCTTAGAGGACCGCTGTCCGACACTTTATGGACCATATGGTGAGTAGCTGCAGACTTGGTAGTAGTTGTGATTCTGGAAGGTCTAGCCGAAATTATTATTTATTGTTAGTTCTTTAAGTAGACTATTTTGGTACCGGATTTGTCTCCGGCATTTTGATGATTCTTGGATATTGTTGAGTTAGAATATTACTTGTTGACTTGTGTTGTGTTTAATTTTAATTTCTGTTTCGAAATCTTATCGTGCTGTAATCCTGTGATTGAGTATATGTTCATCTTATTTGTGTCATCCGTGCCTCCTAATGGAGATTGGATGCTTGCGTGCCATTAGTTAGATAGTATCAAGACCTTGACAGCGTTCTACCGCCGATGCTGCGGCGTAGGCTGGACGTACCCACGCACTCGTGCCCCTAAACCGGGTGCGGGTCGAGACACATATGCATATACGAAGGGTCGTTTAAACATGATCGTTCAGGTGTTCAGTTGTTGCGATGCAGTGACTCGCACGCGGATAGCCGCTAAGCGAGGGTGACTTATCTATATGAACACGGTCGCTGGCATAGCCATAAAGGACCAGTTATAGTCTTGAACAAGGAAGGAAAGCAACAAAGATACAGTGGTGGTTGCAGACCATCCTGTCCAGATGCAGTAGACTATCGTGCAGTTCGTTATAGTCTTGAACGAGGATGGTAAGCAACAAAGATGCAGTGGTGGTTGCAGACCATCCTGTCCAGATGCAGTAGACTATCGTGCAGTTCCATCCGGATCGGAACGGTCCCAGTGCCCCGGTGACCGCCCGTGGAACTATACCTCGTTTCCGAGTTGTCCGCGATATGCAGGTCAGGGTCTCGGTCTGGTACAGGAACAAGTTCGATGCAGTATATGTATATATTGAACAAGTCCGGTATGGAACAAGTTCGATGCAGTATATATACAGAACTTGTTGAGGCAGGATTCAGTGATTCAGTAGGGCTTGCCAGGCCAGTTGATTCAGTAGTTTGCTCCGCGAGCTGTGATTCAGTGATTTATTCAGTCAGGGTGCAAATTCCCTGGTTCGGGAATTGCCTTGGTGACCTAACGGTCCCGGATACTTGTAGGTTCGTTCAGGCACGGAACGACTACATAGTAGTCTTCCGGGGTTTGCATGAAAACACGGTAACATTTAAGCAGACAAGCATGCGTTTCTAAGGAACATAAACATGCACGTTTGCTCGGGCCCGAAGGTAGTCCGAGAGATAAAACCGTTAAGGGACTTAGCATGCGAGGGTCTGAATATAAGCAGTATTTCCTTTTCCATGTTCTAGCAAGCAATACAAGTTGGGATTATTCCCTTAGCTAGGTGCGTTGGATTTATTAGCATGTAGGGGGTGATTCACCTAGCGACTAGCATAAACATTCTAGATTTTTATGTGTGCTGGTTAAGCAAAGACAAGTTCACCGTAGCCACCCACCTTAGCGATGATTCGCCTCGGTAGAGCGATACGTCTGAGCGAGCCTCTGAAAGTCCAAGCCGGATTCCTGTAGGGACAAGTCTGGATATTCTTTGCTTCTTGATCGAGGCAAAGCGGGTCGGGACAGCTGCACGATTGCCGTTTGAGATGGCAGTCCGCTTGAGCAAAACAGGGTGTTACATCCTACCCAACTTAGAAAAAGTCTCGTCCTCGAGACTTACTAAGGACAAGCAGTAATCTAGGGTTGAGGCAATCCTAGACAAGTCGTTTGTACTTGTTTCATTTGGATATTCACTTGCACAAGCTTTGAAGTCAGCATACCGCTTAGACTGGATCGTGCGCACCTTCGACATGCATTTCTAGTGTGAACACGTCAACCAGCTTAGTGATAGCGAAGTCTCAGCACTCGAGTTTCACCTTTTCTTAAGTCTTGGATGGTGCACTAATTCAAGGCGTCCCTCGAATAGATGCATTCAATCAAACTTAGGGTTAGTGAAAATCGGACAAGCTACTAGCGATACTCTCAAGGGTTCGCACAGGTTGGCTCAAAGGCCACTCGCAGTATACAACCAGACAAGCAAGCATAACATTCAAAACGCATTTTGAAAGTATTTAGACTTATTGTTGGAACATCCCATCGAGGCATTGAGAGAGAGCGCTCACATAACCCACGAACTAGCTTTCGAAACAGAGATATCGAATTAAAGTCCAAAGGCGTAGAAGTCAGGCTCTGATACCAACCTGTCACGCCCCGATCTCCCGCAGGCAAATCGGCCGTTCCCGCTAGGCGGGAATCACCCTCGCCAGCGCTCTCGCGGAACGATCGCTTAACCCATCCGGGCGTGATGCCGCACGAGCGTGATCCACGCCCGTGCAAGGCCATGGTTCATTGGCTGGCGGCAAGAGTTCTAAGCCACAGAGTCGCACAGATTGTCCGAGTGCAGCGGAGTCATGAACGCATAGGCGATCGGTAACAGGTTCACTGAGTCGACAAATATAGCGGAAGCATCGAAACAAGTAAGGTAATCTCTTTATTGATATGAAACATGTATTACAGGCGGCGTATAGCCGAGATTACAAGTCGCTCAAGCCTCTCTCTTTGAAACAGTAAAAGCGTGCCAAGTGGCTACAACTGTGGAATGAATATACAGGCGATGGTCAGGCAATGTTCATAACTTATGTCTTGTATAAGCGCTTCAGTCCCGGACGCACCGTTGCAAGGCTTCAGAGGGAACTCCTGGCCTTAGCACGTACGAAGGAGGCGTCCGCACCGCACGAGGTTCTCCCGCACCCTGCATACAAACTGGTGGATTATCAGTACATTGAATGCACTGGTGGGGAAGCTACTCGCCCGCTCGACAAATCCAAACACGTAATACAGGTTCCGTGCACAACTATTAAGTTATCTTTCTAGTTGCCTTAGGATCAGTTTCAGGCAAACATTGAATAGCCTAACGTGTCGGGCAGTGCGCCGTGCGATGTTTGAGGGAACACGGCGAGACTTACCAACTTACCATCTCTTCCCTGTCCAAGGCAACATTAAGGCAACATTGTTAATTCGAGCAGAGGCATGTATAAACATTCAGGAGGCAAACATATGCATACACGAAGGGTCGTTTAAACATGATCGTTCAGGTGTTCAGTTGTTGCGATGCAGTGACTCGCACGCGGATAGCCGCTAAGCGAGGGTGACTTATCTATATGAACACGGTCGCTGGCATAGCCATAAAGGACCAGTTATAGTCTTGAACAAGGAAGGAAAGCAACAAAGATGCAGTGGTGGTTGCAGACCATCCTGTCCAGATGCAATAGACTATCGTGCAGTTCGTTATAGTCTTGAACGAGGATGGTAAGCAACAAAGATGCAGTGGTGGTTGCAGACCATCCTATCCAGATACAGTAGACTATTGTGCAGTTCCATCCGGATCGGAACGGTCCCAGTGCCCCGGTGACCGCCCGTGGAACTATACCTCGTTTCCGAGTTGTCCGCGACATACAGGTCAGGGTCTCGGTCTGGTACAGGAACAAGTTCGATGCAGTATATGTATATATTGAACAAGTCCGGTATGGAACAAGTTCGATGCAGTATATATACAGAACTTGTTGATGCAGGATTCAGTGATTCAGTAGGACTTGCCAGGCCAGTTGATTCAGTAGTTTGCTCCGCGAGCTGTGATTCAGTGATTTATTCAGTCAGGGTGCAAATTCCCTGGTTCGGGAATTGTCTTGGTGACCTAACGGTCCCGGATACTTGCAGGTTCGTTCAGGCACGAAACGACTACATAGTAGTCTTCCGGGGTTTGCATGAAAACACGGTAACATTTAGGCAGACAAGCATGTGTTTCTAAGGAACATAAACAGGCACGTTTGCTCGGGCCCGAAGGTAGTCCGAGAGATGAAACCGTTAAGGGACTTAGCATGCGAGGGTCTGAATATAAGCAGTATTTCCTTTTCCATGTTCTAGCAAGCAATACAAGTTGGGATTATTCCCTTAGCTAGGTGCGTTGGATTTATTAGCATGCAGGGGGTGATTCACCTAGCGACTAGCATAAATATTCTAGATTTTTATGTGTGCTGGCTAAGCAAAGACAAGTTCACCGTAGCCACCCACCTTAGCGATGATTCGCCTCGGTAGAGCGATACGTCTGAGCGAGCCTCTGAAAGTCCAAGCCGGATTCCTGTAGGGACAAGTCTGGATATCCTTTGCTTCTTGATCGAGGCAAAGCGGGTCGGGACAACTGCACGATTGCCGTTTGAGACGGCAGTCCGCTTGAGCGGAACAGGATGTTACAAGGGTCAGGTTCAGGAACAAGTTCTAGGCAGGATATATATATGAACAAGTTATATGGAACAAGTTCGAGTCAGGATATATATATATATATGGAACTTGTTGAGGCAGGATTATTGATTCAGTAGTTTGCTCCACGAGCTGTGATTCAGTGATTTATTGATTCAGGGTGCAAATTCCCTGGTTCGGGAATTGCCTTGGTGACCTAACGGTCCCGGACACTTTCAGGTTCTTCCATGCGCGGAATGACTACTTAGTAGTCTCTCGGGGTTTGGATGAAAACATGGCAACATTCAAGCAGACAAGCATGCGTTTCTAAGGAACATAAGTAAACACGTTTGCTCGGACCCGAAGGTACGCCGAGAGATGAAGCCGTTAGGGACTTAGCATGCGAGGGTCTGAATATAAGCAGTATTTCCATTTTCCATGTTCTAGCAAGCAATGCAAGTTGGGATTATTCCCTTAGCTAGGTGCGTTGGATTTATTAGCATGCAGGGGGTGATTTACCTAGCGACTAGCATGAATATTCCAGATTTTTATGTGTGCTGGCTAAGCAAAGACAAGTTCACCGTAGCCACCCACCTTAGCAATAATTCGCCTCGATAGAGCGATACGCCGAGCGAGCATCTGAAAGTCCAAGCCGGATTCCTGTAGGGGCAAGTCTGGATATCCTTTGCTTCTCCTTTGAGGCAAAGTGGGTCGGGACAGCTGCACTATTGTCGATTAAAATGGCAGTCCGCTTGAGCGGAACGGGGTGATACATCCTACCCAACTTAGAAAAAGTCTCGTCCTCGAGACTTACTAAGGACAAGCAGTAATCTAGGGTTAAGGCAATCCTAGACAAGTCGTTGTACTTGTTCATTTGGATATTCACTTACACAAGCTTCGAAATTAGCATATCGCTTAGACTGGATCGTACGCACTTTCGAAGGGCCCCTCTAGCGTGAATACGTCAACCAGCTTAGTGATAGCGAAGTCTTAGCACTCAAGTTTCACCTTTTCTTAAGTCTTGGATGGTGCACTAGTTCAAGGCATCCCTCGAATAGATGCATTCAACCAAACTTAGAGTTAGTGAAAATCGGACAAGCTACTAGCGATACTCTCAAGGGTTCACACAGGTTGGCACAAAGGCCACTCGCAACATACAACCAGACAAGCAAACATATTATTCAAAACGCATTTTGAAAGTATTTAGACTTATTGTTGGAACATCCCATCGAGGCATTGAGAGAGAGCGTGCACGTAACCAACGAACGAGCTTTCGAAACATAGATATCGAATCAAAGTCCAAAGGCATAGAAGCCAGGCTCTGATACCAACATGTCACGCCCCGATTCCGTGGAATCGATAGTCGTCCCCCGGGCTTGACCGCCATACGGGCCTAGGTTGCGCACCGCACAAGGCTAAGTATTTTGTTTTGCATAGCGAGCACATATTCAGAGTAGCAGATAATTGAAACATGGAAAAGTTCTCTTTTATTGATAATATGAACATCTATTACAAACTCCTTGAACTGAGTCATAAGGATTGCCTCTATGGGCTTACAAAAATGTTGACACAAAATGAGATAGCAGTCATGTACATTACATCCTTACTAAACTCAAAATATAAGACCTTGTGTCGGAACGACTGCTTTGCCACGAAGCTGCATGGTTGCTTGGTGGCTAGCTTCTTCTTCAAAATGTTTCTTCTTCAAAATGCTTCAAAAGGTGGCACGGTCGAGGCATGCCTACAGCTGGACTGGATTGGGGGTTTGTCTCCTGCTCCTCGCTTGGTTCTCCTAGCGCGGGGAACCTGTTTCAACGAGGGTCAGTACATCGAAACGTACTGGTGAAGGCAAGCTAACCCAACTATACCAATCAACATGTTGTTTTAATGAAGCATGCATATTTATTGTGGGTTTCTATCTTGCCTTAGTTTATTTTACAACAAGAATTAGATATAGAAATCAATGAAATAACCTGCCACCGTTCGGTGACATTTACCTGCCCGTCTGAACCACCTGCACATTACTTACCATGCCTTCCCTGCCAAGAAGACACAAGTTAGTAGCAACAGTTTTAAATATACGAGGGGATCACTGGCACGTTGCCATAATGGACGGGCTAGTCTCGGGACGGAATGACGTGCGGCGCAGAGAACAGGAGGCGCCGCAAGCCACTCCATCTGAAGCAGGCGACTATCGTGAGTTCCGTCCGGATCGGATCGATGCCAGTGCCCCAGCGACCGTCCGCAGGAACTAAGACCTTGTGCACAAGTTGTTCATGATCAACGCAGTACACTAAGTTAGCATTTGAGACAATACAGGGCAATATCAGGCACAGGGCAATAACAGGGCAAGATCTACTTTTGCATAGTCTTCCTGTTGAGCTATTGCATTGAAGATGAGTTCTATACATAGCACAGTTTTAAGAAGAAATATACATTCTAACTTATATTTATGCATATGATGAACATTCCAAACGAGCAAGCATGTAAGTAAGTAACCGTTCACAAGTTTCATTTGACAAGCAATATTTTCCAAGTCTATTCCCTTATTATCTTGATATCTTTTAGTTATTTACTTGGTATCGTTTGATCGGGGCAAGCACGAATACAAGATATAGATGTGAAGACTAGCAAGTAGGGCTAGCTAATCGGGTTGGTAGCCACTCACTTTAGTAGTTGGAAGGAAAAAGAAAAGAAGTGCTTTAGGAGTCCGCTCGAGCGACGCCTACTGCTGGATCACCTGTATTGACACGAACAGCTGATCAGTACTTCTTCCTCTCTTTCCATTATCGGAATTGAAGTGCAGTCCTACGAACGAAAGCAATGAAATCCATCAAAACCGTTCAAGAAAATCCAAGCAAATCCGAAAACCAACTCAAGGCACGAAAGCAACAAGTGACAGCGAAAACTAGGCAACAAAGAATGCAGCGGAGAGGTTCCTCCTGACTCTGCCGCTAAGCCGATCCTTGGGACACAGTCCACTGAATATGGGAATCGATTCCGAAGAGACAAATCCATAACGAGGATGAGTTCTTGATTCAATCTATCCCGATCGAACGATACCGTCTTGTATTTCTTAGCCGCGCTCCCCGAATAGGGGGAACGGGGCACCACAATATGCATACGTTGTAGATGTGTTGTTTGTTTGGATTAAATCTGTACAGTCGGGGTAGAACTGTGTTGTATACATTAGGGAAAATTCTGTGCACATTCAGGTGAGATAAACTGTGTGCATTAGAGTGTAGAGTCGGGTCCTAGGTTTTATGTATCAGTAGCAGTGTGGGTTTTGTGGATGTGTGTAGGTGTGTTAGGGCTTTATATCAGTGTGGGTTAGTTGAGTCGTGTCTGTGGTGACTAATTCTTCAGTAGTTGTGAACCTGTGTATGAGTGAGAACAGTGTGTGTCTGCCTATGTGTGTCAGGTGTGTAGCTGTGAGTGCCTATGAGTGCCAGTATATCTGTGTGTGCCTGTATATGAGTGAACCTGTGTGTCTGTGTGTATCAGAACCTGTATCTGTGTGTATCAGTAAGTTAAACTGTGAAACCAGTGTGTGGCTGTGTGTGTGTAGTGAGTTTCCTACATGTGTGTGTGTGTGCCAGTATGAAAATCTGTGTGTAGGTATGTAGGTCTGTGTGCAGTGTGTCCCAGTGAACTGTGTATGCATGTGTGTGCCAGTGTGTATGAGAACTGTGTGAGAATCTGTGTGTATCAGAACCTGTGTGTGTCTGCCTATGTGTCTCAGTAAAATTGTGTGAGTATATCAGTATTAGTACCTGTGTGTGTGGTATTCTGTGTGTGTGTGAAATCTGTATCAGTGTAGCTCTGTGTGTATACTTGTGTGTCTGTGTGTTAGATAGCAGTGTGTGAGTGTCTGTGTGAGTGAACCTGTGAGTGTGAGTGCCAGTGTGTATCAGTGTGTGGCTGTGTGCATATATTTTCAGTAAGAATGTTAAGTGCAGTGAGTGTTGTGTGTGACCCAGTATATCGTGTATCAATGTTTATGTGTCTGTCTATTTTGTCTATCAGTCTTATAGAGTTGTGCCAGTTTAGTGTAGGTATGGTTCCAAAATACTTAGTGTATCAATATATCTAAATTGGGGAAGGGAATATCTGAGTATAGAGTATCAATGGCAGTAGCAGCTAGTGTATCCTACACTTGTTTAAGGCAGATGGTTGTAGTAGCTAGTAGGATTTAGGAGGTAGGTGTTTGATTCGGGTATGTTAGTGTACCATGCTGTGGGTTAGTATCTGTGTCGAGTCTAGCTGTAAGTTCTTTAATGTATCAGTGATCAGTCCTATAGATTTATGTGTCAGTGTGTTTAGTATCAGTAGGATATCTGTGTCTGTGTGTGCCCATGAGCATAGAGGTGTATCAGTGTCTATGAGAGCTTAGTTTTCTTTGAGGTTCAGTTGGTATCACAGTGTGTATGTTAAATGCAGTGTTGTGTATTACCTTGAGCAATTGAGTTTAGTTGGGGGCATGTGTGAGGTAGCTGTGTTAGCTGTGGGTTAATATATGTTTGTGTATCAGTTTTGAACTGTGGTTAGAGTATCAGTAGGACTGTGAGCAGTTTATGTGTAATTGTATCAGAGTTTGTATTAATTATACAAACATGTGTGTGGGTGTGATCCTAAGGGAGTGGCAAGTAGAGTAGCAATAGGTGAGGGCCTTTGCTTCCAAGTAGTGTGCCTTGGGTGAGTGGGTTGTGCACATGAAATGTTTTAGTGTGAGTGAAGCTCAGTTCTAATTTTGTGGGCATCACACTTTTCCTTGTGATAGTTCTATATGTATACAAGTTCCAGTTAGCCAAGCCTAGTATACCTATGAATGAACAGTCAGCAAGTAGTTAGATTCTTAGGTATATAATTACTTATTTTCTTAATAAGTAGATACTTATATACCCTAAGTTAGACTATTAGCTAGGTGTATAATATTAGTAGTATGGAAATCTCTACAAGTAATTATGTATATATTAACAGCAGTTAATATAGTTGGCAATGACTAGTATGGTTAAGTATGGCATTGACAGCTGACCAAAGACCTAGAAATGACCCTGTACCTAGCATAGAATTAGGTATGCATGTAAGCCTTTTCAAAACAATTTTTGATATGGATATTTGATATTTTAGGTGATTGTGATTTCATCTTGGACATCGATCCTCGCATTTTTCTCGGGACCACAGGCGAGTACATTCTCTGACAGTTTTTGCTTTTGTTGATTACTTCTATAATTCTAGTTGTATTATATACTTGATTCTGACACTGTGGATACACATGTTAGCACCCTAGATACCTATCATGAGGAGACGTGATTGGAATCCATCGTGCTAGCTGGGGATGGAGAAATATTAGTAGATTATGTGATCCTATCCAACTCTACATGCATCATAGCTCACCCCACATCTTACGTCGGGTGCGGCCTGAATATTATATGCCTCATAGATGTTATATATGATTAGCCTGACCATTATATGCATCATAGCTAACCAGATGGTTAGCCTGACCTACAAGAATCATAGCTAATCATATGTAACCAGCCTAATCTGTCCCAAGCCGATCACATAATAAACTGATATTTCAAACACTTAGCCAGATGTTTACTCTTATTTCAGATTTACTTGTTCTATCATTTATATTATATTTTCACTCATTGTTAGATATTCTATTGCCTATTTCATATTCCCTAGTACTTTATATTTCTAGTATTTATTTCATCTTGTATTCGTTACATTGTTTTATAGTTTTTGTCAACATAAATGAAACTGCTGTTTAGTGTTTGTGCTTCGCTCCAATCCTGATTGGATAACAATTTTCAGAGGACTTGGAGGATTTTTGCCCCACCCACTATGGCCCGGGACCAGAGGGAGATTTCATACTAGAAATCCCAGAGGAGTTACCCATCTTAGAGGAGATTCTACCTGCATGCACTTAGACTATCCTATTTCATGTATTATTGTACTAGACTGAGATTTGAGATGTATTTATTGTTGTGACTTTTGAGGACATCTAGACACTGGACTTATGATGTATTTATATTTGTGTTGACTTATGATAGAACTCTTTTCCTCATTTCTCATCGCGCTAATTACTTTATATAGCCTTATGATTGAGTATATTATAAAACTATGGATTCATATATTATTATTTTCCTCCTTATGGAGTTGAGACTATTGACAGGATGACTTATATTTGAGACCTAGACAGTGTTCTACCGCCGATACTGCGGTGTAGGCTGGACGTACCCACGGCTCATGCCCAAATTCTGGGTGCGGGTCGTGACATAACTTATGCCATAAAATTGATCCTAAGGCAAGACTAGAAAGATAACTTAATAGTTGGTGCACGAAACTAATATAACGTTGGATTTGTCGAGCGGGCAAGAAGCCTCCCCACTAGTGCATTCATGTACTGATAACCTGCCAGATTGCTTGCAGGGTGCAGAAGAACCTCGTTCAGTACAGAATGTCCCCTCGTGCGCGCTAAGGCATAGAGTTCGTTCTCGAGCCTTAGAGTGTTGCGTACGAAGCTGGAGCACATATACAGGACATAATGTTGGAACATCACCTATGTATTATCCCAAGTTATAAGCCGCTTGGTACGAATTTATTATTTGAGAGAGAGAGAGAGAGAGAGAGAGAGAGAGCTTGAGCGACTTGTAACTCGGCCTAGTGTCTCTTGTAACCTTATTCATTATCAATAAAGAACTTGTTTATGTATCATACTTGTGTTTATTCTAGGCTTCCGCTATATCGACTTGGTGAACTAGTTATCAACGGCCATTTTGGTATTTGTGCTGCACGGACGCAACTCCAGGCTCACACGATATCACATTCCAATGGAAACATTATCGACCTGCGAGAGCACTGGTGCGGTGATTCGCGCCTATCGGGGATGACTGATTCCTACGGGAGATCGGGGCATGACACATTAAATGCCTCGCCAATGGATGAGGTAAATGCCAAATCATCATCGCCAATTCTTATAAAAAATATTAGTAAAATTTTATAATATTAAACGAATGATCATCTTACCCTTGGTTGCAACGAATTTCTTACCATTGGCTGCAACTAGTGTCACGCCACTGGCCGCATCGAGTGCCTCGCCTATGGCTGCAACAAGTGACACGCAACTGCATAATAGAATAAATCTAACATTTGATATGAGATAATTCACAAATGCATATACAATAATAACGAATATATCCACCAGACTAACAGAGTATATTTGTCACGCCCCGATCTTCCGCAGACAAATCGGCCGTTCCCGCTAGACGAGAATCACCGCGCCAGCGCTCCCGCGGAACGATCTCTTTGACCCATCCAGGCATGATGCCACACGAGCGTGAGCCACGCCCGTGCAAGGCCGTGGTTCATTGGCTGGCGGTAAGAGTTCTAAGCCACAGAGTCACACAGACTGTCCGAGTGCAGCAGAGTGATAAATGCATAGGCGATCGGTAACAAGTTCACTGAGTCGACAATATTGCGGAAGCATTGAAACACAAGTTGATTAAAGCAAGCTCTTTATTGATATAAACAAGTGTTACAGGCGGCGTATAGCCGAGATTACAAGTCGCTCAAGCCTCTCTCTGAAGCAGTAAAAGCGTGCCAAGTGGCTACAATTGTGGAATGATTGTACTGGCGATGTTCAGACGATGTTCACAATATTATGTGTCACTACCATATTCTGAAAACAGGGGTATTTTTGACTTTTTATAATTATTAGTATTGTGGTATTTATACTAAATGATTTCTCAATATTTGTATTTAAATTAAATAATTGCATGAGGTGTATTTAAAAATATATACTGTGTTCTCAACGTCTGAGCTGTAGACTTGACCTAGAGGCCACTAGACGAACACCTGATCGAATAGTGGGGATTATGTATTTAATTATTTATTTTAGAATTAAATTATTGGAGGTTGTATTTAATTACTGTAATTTATTTAATTGTTGCGCGCTGTCGTTGCTTCGATATTTGGAGCGCTACCTGGCTTTTGCCTTCCAACAAATTTCACAATCTTGTCCTAGACATGCCCGCCTTCCATTCTGCTATTTTTGTAACTCATAATTATGCTCTCTGTACCTTATTTCTAGCCGCACAAAAATCGTCGCGGACGTTATTTAATAAATTCCTATTTTTGTATCGTTGTGCGTTCCAATCAAAATTGGAGGCAATCTTGACCTATTTTTCGTGCGGCCCAAATTAGGGTAATATTCTGTTCTGAGTCTTCTTTATTTATGCTATTGATGATCCGACCTGATTTTGGTCCCAGGTACTCCTAATTAATTTTAGAACACAGCTTGCATTTTATTTCTAATTAAATTGAGGATAACATTTTGACTGATTTCATAAATCCTAATTTAATTCTAATACCCGATTAATTAAACCCGTGCCTAACGCACAACACCCTCTCACCATGAAAATTTCTAAACATATTTTTCTCCAAAAATTTTGTGTCATTTTATGTGTCCGTGCAATTTCCCAAATTTAAGGGGCTAAGTTACAATTAATGAATTAGGTGCCCTCACCCCATTGGCCAAAACCAAATGGAAGGGGGTCACAAACTTGGGTCCAATTTACACTCACCCTTTCACCACCCCTCATGAAGAAACTATTTCTCTTCATGACAAATACTATCCCTCCATTTTGAATAGGGGCATCTCCACCCTCCATCCATTCACCACTCCCTATAAAACAATACATCACCTCACCCTCACAACTCCCCAAGCAGGCCCTAATCCCAAGGAACCTAGAAAAACCCCTCTCTCTCTCTTTTCCCTCCTCCAATTATTTCTCCATGCAAACAAACTCCTTCCTCCATTATTCTTCTTCTTCCTTCACCATCTTCTCCTTCCCTACTCCTCTCCGGCTGAGCCCCACTTCCGGCGGCCAACGACTTGCCGCCGACCGCCGCCGCCTGCTGCTGCCGCCGTCGCCTGCTGCTGCTGCCGCCGCCTGCTGCTGCCGCCGCCTGCTGCTGCTCCGGCCGCTGCCGCTGCTGCTGCTGCTCCGGCCGCTGCCGCTGCACTACTGAGCTCCGACCATTATCACCACCATACACCACCATTATCACCACCATACACCACCACTATCATCACCATTACCACCACCATCACAAGCCCGAAGCTCCACCGTGCTCCTCCCCACAGTCCGGCCAAGCTCCCCTCCGGCAGCTGTGCTCCACCACCACCACCTCTGTAAGTTTTTTCTTCTCTTCTCCCTCTTCCTTTTTCCTTGTATATATATTTATATATATATACACATACGTATATACGTATATGTATATAAATAGTATTTATTAATTAATGTTAATACATGAATATGTATAGTATATAAATACATTAGTAATGTATAATTTAATATATGTACATGTATATTATTTATTTAATTAAATGATAAACCATTATAAGCATAGTATATATATATATATTAGTATATGTATGTATTAATATATATATATATATATATATATATATATATGATATATGAAAATATTTTATTAGTATATATATGTATAAACATATTTTGGTGTATGTGTAAATGTATAAGTGTGTTTTCAAATTAGTATATATATACAGGTATATGTATATATTTAATAGAATTAGTATACATATATGTATATTGGTATTTCCATAAAATTGTATTTTATAAAATGTACACTATATTATTAGTGTAAAATAAATTAATGTATTAGTACTTATGTATTTATATGTATGCAATTAGGTATTTAATTAATGTTTAATAGTAATGTATACGTATATATTTAACATGATTGGTATATAGGTAGGTATATGTATGTATTTAAATCAACTTGTGTATATATGTATATATATATATACATTTTGTATACACTTATTATATATTTGCTATATATAAAAATTGGTATATACGTATACAAATATTTTTTAGTATATGTATGTAATTATTAATTGGTGAATACACAAAAATAAATATACATATTTATTTTTCTATATGTTTAATAAAAACATAATTTTAGTATATATGCTAGTTAAAGATATATATCCCTACCAGATGACCCTAGTTGACTGAGTGCCATGCCTGGTATAGCCCTGAGGCCAGTGCATTTATATTGTGTGTTAGTGTAGCATCTGATTCAATATTATATGTCTTTAGGACTGTTGGTTTCTCCAGGCGATACTCTGGAACAGGACCTCAGTATTCACCAGCTAAGGACCCAGGCGAGTACATTCTCTGAGTAGTTTCTTATTTATGATATCCCCTATGTTCACTGTATCTAGTGTAGATATCCATGCTCTTGACACGCTGGTTACACGGATTGGTATACACGGATCTCGTCATGAGATGTTTTTCCTTATTCATGGTGTAGCTTGTACAAGACTTGTTTCCTTGTTATCTTGTGCATGTACAGACACTGAGACCCGGGGAGATTTGCTACCTCCCTAGGGAATCCCGTGCCATAGCGTACCATGATTGGATCTACTATACCAGTCGGGGGTGGGGAGTATTTTAGTATAGATATGTGATCATACCCAACTCTACATGCATCATAGCTCACCCTACATCTCACGTCGGGTGCGGCCTGACCATTTATATGCTTCATAGCTGTTACATGTGATTAGCCTGACCTCTACCTGCATCATAGCTAACTAACGATTAGCCTGACCTTACATGAATCATAGCTAATCACATGTAACCGGCCTGATCAAGTTCCCAAGCCGATCACATGTTAAAGCTAGTACTCACACACTTAGTCATAGGTTTCTTGCTCATTGACATATTATTTCTTTTCCTGCATTTACTTACAGTATTTTCAGTATTTCTTTTATTGTATATTTCTCGTACCTATACATGCATCTCGTATATTTCCATCTAGAACTGCTATATAGTTTATATCATTAATATAGAACTGCTATTTAGAGATGTACTTTGCTCCTTCCTGACTGGAAAATATTTTCCAGACTATGACCTTAGTGGACTTGGTTCTGACACTTGAGGATTGGATGTTACTGATTGCAGGTATGGCTATTTGTTTTTTTAGATGTCTTGTATTTCCTTGCTTGCCTTGATATCTCATCGTGCTTTAGTTTATGTGATTGAGTACTTCCAGCATTATTTTGTAATATCCACGTCTCCTTATGGAGTTGGATATTCATGTGAGATTGATTAGATAGTTACATGACCTAGACAGCGTTCTACCGTCGATGCTGCGGCGTAGGCTGGACGTACCCACGCTCTCGTACCCCTACATCGGGTGCGGGTCGTGATACATTTTTAGTGGTGGCCCATGCAGGTCAGACTTCGTAAGTTGTGCGATGTCGTGGTAGTGCGACGTCTTAGTTGTACTACTGCGTGCCTGCGATAGAATATAGGACATAGGATACTAGGATGAGAGAGGATACTCAATCACAAAAATTCTTGAGAGATTCCTAGGATGACCCCTTGAGAATCTTATTATAATTTCTAATTTAAATTTTTTTCTTGTTTTCGTCCGCTCTCGCTTGTTGTTATTGAACTTGATTCTTGTTGATCAGTTATTAAATTAAAATCTTGGTATCATTGTTGAGTTTATTTCTGTTGACCAGTTGTTAAATTTAATTCTTGGTATCGTTGTTGAGTTAATTTTATATTGAGATGAATTTTACGGGATAAAATTTACGGTATCATCTGATGACATATATTGATGAGGACAGTGAGAAAGGTAACGTCTACTTTGGTTATGGAACCTAGAGTTTATCGCAGCCATATTAGCTGTCGTGACGAGAACGTAGGAACCTGACTTGGATGTACATACTTTAGTTATGAAACTTAGAGTCTCTCGCAGCCATACCGGTTGGCGTGGCGAAGATTCTAGATAATATGATTATAGAGTTGCATACCTTAGTTACGGAACCTATCGTTTATCGCATCTATGCTTACTGGCGTGGCGAGGATTCTGAGTGTCATGATTTCAGACAGACGTGTATGATTATCAGGTTGTATCTTAAATTGGTTCTTAAAGTATCATCTCAAGACTTATCTATTTCTGTTATTCCAGGACTTTGTTCCATCGCTTCTTTTCTTTACTAGCAGTAAAGATACCTTCAGTCCTTAACCCAGTTCTTTTGAGCCTTATTTCTTTAAGGTTCCTTGATTAGTGTGATAATTAGTGACTTGTAATTTTGGTTGTGTCTTGTATTAGTTTGACTGAGTGTGACTTGTGAGTTTGTAAGTGTTTCTTAGTTGGACATGTGAGCAGTAGGCATTAACCTAGAGTTAACCTTAGCATAGTACCTTGTAACAATGGTTCTGGGATAAGTGTCATTAGAGACTGAGAGTAGAAGGAGAGTATAGAGTATCAGTGATAGTTCTCAGAGTTAGTATCAGAGTCAATAAACCCGTCCTGGATAATCATGATTATGTAATTGAGTGATCTATGTAAACAATTAGGTATCAAGGAATTGTGTTAAGGATTAATGGAGCATAGCGTTCAATCTGATGATTGATATCGGGCGTGTTAAAGGTCAAGAAATTTATATGCATGAGGAGTTATAATGAGGTGTCATGAGTAGAGAAATATCGAAATTGGTAATGAAGATGGTGAAGCGTATCACAGATTAGTGTAACAGGCTATGAAAGGTTAAAGGAAAATATATATACATCAATTGAGATGAGAACCATATACTTGCCCATGAGAGTAAAGAACATGAGTGTTATAGAAGGTACAGGTAATCATGAGTTTCAATGAGCTTGATGAGATGATCCATTAATGAAGCTAGTGATATAATACCAAGAGTGCTAATGATTCTATATCGAGATTAGTCGAGAATGATACTCAAAACAGTAAGCACTCTGCGTGATAAAAATTGGATGATATACCAGTTAATATAGATTAAAAATCATGGAAGAAAATACATGTGATGATAACCTTGATCATTGGAGGTAATAGTGCAAGTGATTCGGGCAGTACAATTTTAGTACACAGTTATGGACCCTAGATGTATTGAGTGCACCTAGAGTATCAGAGACCGTGAGCACTGATATGTATATTTGTGGATTTATAAATTAAAGAGTACAAATAAAATTTTATTTAGAGAATTATTGAGGAGTTGAGATTGTGTCATTAAAATTTTGAGGATTTCAAATATTGATTCAATAAACATGGTCAAGGCTACAAAGATTTTAGAAGTGATTAAAAATTTTATTCCGACGTTGAGTATCTGACTTTGAGGAGGTATATGCAATTTATTTTTAAGTTGATCGAGAAGTTAACCCTTGACGATTATTTTGAGGATTAATTTTATGGTAGATGAGAGATATGAATATTAATATATGAGTAGATGATATACATGTGTAAGGATCTGATGACTTGAGCATGATTGAGATGGCACCGCAGAATGACTTGGGTGTCCATCTAGAGTTGTATTAGAAAGGGTTTAGCACTTAGTATGGTGTTCCACTTGGTGGACACTTGAGTGATAAGAACAAATAGTATGGACAATTGTAGTAGGAACGAGAACTAACAGTGGGTGTACTATAGTAGAACAGGGGTACCTAAAGAGATAGAGGTATCAAACTTACATGCACCAATTGACCTATAATCGTGTTAGAGGTTCTTGGTATCAGATTTTGGCATTAATAGACAGGTGTGTGCAATACAGATATATTCATGGATCTTGTGGATTAATGATTAGTTGAGATGGGTACCAATGTACAGGAATAGGAATTGATTAGTGAATGTGCTAGAGTTAAGTGTTTGTTAGAGATAGTAGATACTACAAGTAATATGTTAGCAGGTTCTTTCTTTCCCTCCTAATGTTTCTTTTTCCGTCTTTCGATTGATTGATTTTCCTAGTACTGTAGTTGTATGCATGATTTCTTGTTAGAATAAAATTAGTAGTACATCCTGACAGAGACTGCAGTACCATGACAGAAGACACATGACCTATATATTTTCTTAGATTGCATGGCTGTAGGTAGAATTTTTCTTAGACCATAATCGTTGGGGTTTTGACCATAGCAAAGATCTATGACAAGGTTATGACTTGACAAAAAGGGGCAAGATGATTAAAAAAAAATTCAAGGATAAGCATTCATTTAAATAAAGAGTTAATATAACAGAATTGATGGATCATTGATTTTACGAAAATCGAGGTATGATTGAAACTCGAGGATAAATATTAACTTAAATGGAGAATTAAGAAAATTCACAAGGCAAAATTAGAGGATTTATTAATTTTAGGAAGGTCTTGATATGATTGAATTGGTTATAAAAATTTGAGAAAATTTGGAAAATTATCATTATATCAAATTGATTGCAAGATAGAAATTTTATATTATGAATGTTGCATTGAAGATTCCGTAAGTATCGCATTGTTGAGTATTTTGAGAAAAAAGAAAATCAGGAAATAAAATCGTTAATGGAATATTGTCGAATTCAATTCTCGGGATGAGGATTTAGATTTGAATAAGCATCAATTGAATTTGAGTTAGAGGAGTAAGATGATTGATGGATTAGTGTTTAAAATTTAAATTTTGGGATACAATTTTTATAAATATGCATTGATTGGATTTCAATTGGAGGATTGGATATTAAAATCCTGGAGTATTTAGATACGAACGTAAATTTTGGAGGAGATTATGACAAAAAAAAAATTGAATTTGATTTTTAACTGGAAGATTTTCAGGAATATGATGTTATAGAATTTTTGAAAGGGTGTGAAATAACAATATGGAATTACTTCATGATTATTTGGTTTGAAATTTAAATTTGATAGAAATAAAATAATGAATAAACACTACTATGAGGACTTTAAATTTCGAGGACGAAATTCTTTTAAGGAGGGTAGACTTGTCACTACCATATTCTGAAAACAGGGGTATTTTTGACTTTTTATAATTATTAGTATTATGGTATTTATACTAAATGATTTCTCAATATTTGTATTTAAATTAATTAATTGCATGAGGTGTATTTAAAAATATATACTGTGTTCTCAACGTCTGAGCTGTAGACTTGACCTAGAGGCCACTAGACGAACACCTGATCGAATAGTGGGGATTATGTATTTAATTGTTTATTTTAGAATTAAATTATTGGAGGTTGTATTTAATTACCGTAATTTATTTAATTGTTGCGCGCTGTCGTTGCTTCGATATTTGGAGCGCTACCTGGCTTTTGCCTTCCAACAAATTTCACAATCTTGCCCTAGACATGCCCGCCTTCCATTCTGCTATTTTTGTAACTCATAATTATGCTCTCTGTACCTTATTTCTAGCCGCACAAAAATCGTCGCGGACGTTATTTAATAAATTCCTATTTTTGTATCGTTGTGCGTTCCAATCGAAATTGGAGGCAATCTTGACCTATTTTTCGTGCGGCCCAAATTAGGGTAATATTCTGTTCTGAGTCTTCTTTATTTATGCTATTGATGACCCGACCTAATTTTGGTCCCAGGTACTCCTAATTAATTTTAGAACACAGCTTACATTTTATTTCTAATTAAATTGAGGATAATATTTTGACTAATTTCATAAATCCTAATTTAATTCTAATACCCGATTAATTAAACCCGTGCCTAACGCACAACACCCTCTCACCATAAAAATTTCTAAACATATTTTTCTCCAAAATTTTTGTGTCATTTTATTTGTCCGTGCAATTTCCCAAATTTAAGGGGCTAAGTTGCAATTAATGAATTAGGTGCCCTCGCCCCATTGGCCAAAACCAAATGGAAGGGGGTCACAAACTTGGGTCCAATTTACACTCACCCTTTCACCACCCCTCATGAAGAAACTATTTCTCTTCATGACAAATCCTATCCCTCCATTTTGAATAGGAGCATCTCCACCCTCCATCCATTCACTACTCCCTATAAAACAATACATCACCTTACCCTCACAACTCCCCAAGCAGGCCCTAATCCCAAGGAACCTAGAAAACCCCCTCTCTCTCTCTCTCCTCCCTCCTCCAATTATTTCTCCATGCAAACAAACTCCTCCCTCCATTATTCTTCTTCTTCCTTCACCATCTTCTCCTTTCCTACTCCTCTCCGGCTGAGCCCCACCTCCGGCGGCCAACGACTTGCCGCCTACCGCCGCCGCCTGCTGCTGCCGCTGCTGCTGCTGCTGCTCCGGCCGCTGCCGCTGCACTGCTGAGCTTCGACCATTATCACCACCATACACCACCACTATCACCACCATTATCACCACCATACACCACCACTATCACCACCATACACCACCATTATCACCACCATACACCACCACTATCACCACCACTATCATCACCATTACCACCACCATCACAAGCCCGGAGCTCCACCGTGCTCCTCCCCACAGTCCGGCCAAGCTCCCCTCCGGCAACTGTGCTCCACCACCACCACCACCTCTTTAAGTTTTTTCTTCTCTTCTTCCTCTTCCTTTTTCCTTGTATATATATTTATATATATATATACATACGTATATACGTATATGTATATAAATAGTATTTATTAATTAATGTTAATACATGAATATGTATAGTATATAAATACATTAGTAATGTATTATTTAATATATGTACATGTATATTATTTATTTAATTAAATGATAAACCAGTATAAGCATAGTATATATATATATATATAAATTAGTATATGTATGTATTAATGTATACATATATATATATATATATATATATATATATATATATATATATATATATATATATATATATATATATGATATATGATATATGATATATGAAAATGTTTTATTAGTATATATATGTATAAACGTATTTTGGTGTATGTGTAAATATATAAGTGTGTTTTCAAATTAGTATATATATACAGGTATATGTATATATTTAATAAAATTAGTATACATATATGTATACTGGTATTTCCATAAAATTGTAGTTTATAAAATGTACACTATATTATTAGTATAAATTAAATTAATGTATTAGTACTTATGTATTTATATGTATGCAATTAGGTATTTAATTAATGTTTAATAGTAATGTATACGTATATATTTAACATGATTGGTATATAGGTAGATATATGTATGTATTTAAATCAACTTGTGTATATATGTATATATATATATACATTTTGTATACACTTATTATATATTTGCTATATATAAAAATTGGTATATACGTATACAAATATTTTTTAGTATATGTATGTAATTATTAATTGGTGAATACACAAAAATAAATATACATATTTATTTTGCTATATGTTTAATAAAAACATAATTTTAGTATATATGCTAGTTAAAGATATATATATCCCTACCAGATGACCCTAGTTGACTGAGTGTCATGCCTGGCATAGCCCTGAGGCCAGTGCATTTATATTGTGTGTTAGTGTAGCATCAGACTCAATATTATATGTCTTTAGGACTGTTGGTTCCTCCAGGCGATACTCTGGAACAGGACCTCGGTATTCACCAGCTAAGGACCCAGGCGAGTACATTCTCTGAGTAGTTTCTTATTTATGATATCCCCTATGTTCACTGTATCTAGTGTAGATATCCATGCTCTTGACACGCTGGTTACACGGATTGGTATACACGGATCTCGTCATGAGATGTTATTCCTTATTCATGGCGTAGCTTGTACAATACTTGTTTCCTTGTTATCTTGTGCATGTACAGATACTGAGACCCGGGGAGATTTGCTACCTCCCTAGGGAATCCCGTGCCATAGCGTACCATGATTGGATCTACTATACCAGTCGGGGGTGGAGAGTATTTTAGTATAGATATGTGATCATACCCAACTCTACATTCATCATAGCTCACCCCACATCTCACGTCGGGTGCGGCCTGACCATTTATATGCTTCATAGCTGTTACGTGTGATTAGCCTAACCTCTACCTGCATCATAGCTAACCAACGGTTAGCCTGACCTTACATGAATCATAGCTAATCACATATAACCAGCCTGATCAAGTTCCCAAGTCGATCACATGTTAAAGCTAGTACTCACACACTTAGTCATAGGTTTCTTGCTCATTGACATATTGTTTCTTTTCCTGCATTTACTTACAGTATTTCTAGTATTTCTTTTATTGTATATTTTTCGTACCTATACATGCATCTCGTATATTTCCATCTAGAACTGCTACATAGTTTATATCATTAATATAGAACTGCTATTTAGATATGTACTTTGCTCCTTCCTGATATCTCATCGTGCTTTAGTTTATGTGATTGAGTACTTCCAGCAATATTTTATAATATCCACGTCTCCTTATGGAGTTGGGTATTCATGTGAGATTGATTAGATAGTTACATGACCTAGACAGCGTTCTACCACCGATGCTGCGGCGTAGGCTGGACGTACCCACGCTCTCGTACCCCTACATCGGGTGCGGGTCGTGACATTATGTCTTTTATATGTGCTTCAGTTTCGGACGCACCGTTGCTTCGGAGTGATCTCTATACCTTAGCACGCACGAAGGAGGCATCCGTACCGAACGAGGTTTTCCCTCACCCTGCATACAAACTGGTGGATTATCAGTACATTGAATGCACTGGTGGGGAAGCTACTCGCCCGCTCAACAAATGCAAACACGTAATATAAGTTCCGTGCACAACTATTAAGTTGTCTTTCTAGTTGCCTTAGGATCAGTTTCATGCAAGATTTGAATAGCCTAACACGTGTGGCAGTGCGTCGTACAACATGAGAGGAAACACGGCGAGACTTACCATTTAGCCTTCCCTGTCTAAGGCAAACATTATAAATCCATGCACGGGCAAGTATAAACATTCAGGAGACATAGCATATGCAACACGAGAGTCATTGAATGGGACAATATTTGGACTAATCCCAGACAAGAATGGAACGCAACGAGAGCACACGATAGGCTATGAACCATTTCGCCTGAACACGAGGGATTGTACATGAAGTAGTCCAATGCCAAGATGGAATGCAATGAAAGTACACGATGCGCTACAAACCATCTCGCCCGCACACGATGGACTAAATATGGTGTGGTCCTAGGCCAAGTGGAATGCAATAAAAGTACAAGAGGTGCTACAAACCACTCGCCTGCACACGAGGGACCACACTTGAAGTTCCATCCGGATCAGATCGGCCCCAGTGCCCCGGAGACCGTCTGTGGAACCATGCCTCATTTTTGAGTTGTCCACGACATGCAATTATTGGGTCTTTCAATTATCATGGGATACACGAGAATACGAGAACATGCGTGCACTATAACATGAGTGCACGGGAACACGAGTACACGAGTAGACGGGATACTTGAATCTTGGTTCACTTAGCTATTGGATGTGCACAGTCTCCTGGGCTGATGTAAGCCCGCTCGAGGGAGACTTGCAGAGATCTGAATACCTGTATGAGTCTTACCTTGATGCATTCTCCTGGTTCGGGGCTGCCTGGTGACCTAACGGTCCCGGATACTTGCAGGTTCAATCATGCATGCACGGAACGACTACTTAGTAGTCTCCCGGGGTTTGGATGAAAATAAGGCAACATTCAAGCAGACAAGCATGCGTTTCTAAGGAACATAAGCAGCACGTTTGCTCGGGCCCGAAGGTAAACCGAGAGTTAGATCGTTAGGGGACTTGGCATGCGAGGGTCTGAATATAAGCAGTATTTCAATTTCCATGTTCTAGCATAAGCAATACAAGTTAGGATTATTCCCTTAGCTAGGTGCGTTGGATTCTTATTAGCATGCAGGGGTGATTCACCTAGCGACTAGCATGAATATTCCATATTTTAAGTGTGCTGGCTAAGCAAAGACAAGTTCACCGTAGCTACCCACCTTAGCGATGATTCGCCTCGGCAGAGCGATACGTCAAGTGAGCCTCTGAAAGCCTTAGCTGGATCCTGTAGGAACAAGTCTGGATATCCTTTGCTTCTCATTTGAGGCAAAGTGGGTCGGGACAATTGCACTTTTGCCGTTTGAGTCGGCAGTCCGCTAGAACGGAATGGGGTGTTACATCCTACCCAAATCAGAAAAAGTCTCGTCCTCGAGACTTACTGAGGGCAAGCAATAATCTAGGGTTGAGGCAATCCTAGATAAGTCATTGTACTTGTTTATTTAGATTTTTTACTTGCACAAGCATCGAGATCGGCATATCGCTTAGTCTGGATCTTGCGCACTTTCGAAGTGCACTTCTAGCGTGAACACGTCAACCAGCTTAGCGATAGCGAAGTCTTTGCACTCGAGTTTCATATTTTTCTTTAGTCTTGGATGGTGCACTAGTTCAAGGCATCCTTCGAATAGATGCATTCAACCAAACTTAGAGTTAGTAAAAATCGGACAAGCTACTAGCGATAATCTCAAAGGTTCGCACATGTTGGCACAAAGGCCACTCGCAGCACAACAACATACAAGCAAGCATATCATTCAAAACATATTTTGAAAGTATTTAGACTTATTGTTGGAACATCCCATCGAGGCATTGAGAGAGAGCGTACACATAACCGATGAACGAGCTTTCAAAATTGTGATAATCGAGATAAAGTCCAAAGGTGTAGAAGCTAGGCTCTGATACCAACATGTCATGCCCTGATCTCCCGCAGGCAAATCAATCGTTCCTGCTAGGCGAGAATCACCGTGCCAGCGCTCCCGCGGAACGATCGCTTTGACCCATCCGAGCGTGATGCCGCACGAGCGTGAGCTACGCCCATGCAAGGCCGTGGTTCATTGGCTGGCGGTAAGAGTTCTAAGCCACAGAGTCGCACAAACTGTCCGAGTGCAGCGGAGTGATAAACGCATAGGCGATCGGTAACAAGTTCATTGAGTCGATAATATTGCGGAAGCATTGAAACACAAGTTAAAGTAAAGCAAGCACTTTATTGATATAAACAAGTGTTACAGGCGACGTATAGCCAAGATTACAAGTCGCTCAAGCCTCTCTCTCTGAAACAGTAAAAGCGTGCCAAGTGGCTACAATTATGGAATGATTATACTGGAGATGTTCAGGCGATGTTCACAATATTATGTCTTTTATATGTGCTTCAGTTCCGGATACACCGTTGCTTCAGAGTGATCTCCACACCTTAGCACGCACGAAGGAGGCATCTGCACCGAACGAGGTTTTCCCGCACCCTGCATACAAACTGGTAGATTATCAGTACATTGAATGCACTGGTGGGGAAGCTACTCGCCCGCTCGACAAATCCAAACACGTAATATAAGTTCCGTGCACAACTATTAAGTTGTCTTTCTAGTTGCCTTAGGATCAGTTTCATGCAAGATTTGAATAGCCTAACACGTGTGGCAGTGCGTCGTGCAACATGAGAGAAAATACGGCGAGACCTACCATTTAGCCTTCCTTGTCTAAGGCAAACATTATAAATCCATGCACGAGCAAGTATAAATATTCAGGAGACATAGCATATGCAACACGAGAGTCATTGAATGGGACAATATTTGGAGTGCTCAGTTGTTCTTGATACGATGCAATGGCTCGCACGCGGATAGCTGCTAAGCGAGGATGACTTATCTATATGAACATGAGTCGCTGGCATAGCCATAAAGGACTAATCTCAGACGAGAATGGAACGCAACGAGAGCACACGATGCGCTACGAACCATTTCGCCTGAACACGAGGGATTGTACATAAAGTAGTCCAAGGCCAAGATGGAATGCAACGAAAGTACACGATGCGCTACAAACCATCTCGCCCGCACACGATGGACTAAATATGGTGTGGTCCTAGGCCAAGTGGAATGCAACGAAAGTACAAAAGGCGCTACAAAGCACTCGCCTGTACACGAGGGACCACACTTGAAGTTCCATTTGGATCGGATCGGCCCCAGTGCCCCGAAGACCGTCCGTGGAACCATGCCTCGTTTTCGAGTTGTCCGCGACATACAATTATTGGGTCTTTCAATTATCACGGGATACACGAGAACATGAGAACATGTGAACACGAGTGCACGAGTACACGGGATACTTGAATCTTGGTTCACTTAGCCATTGGATGTGCACGGTCTCCTGGGCTGATGTAAGCCCGCTCGAGGGAGACTTACAGAGAACTGAATACCTGTATGAGTCTTGCCTTGATGCATTCCCCTGGTTTGGAGCTGCCTAGTGACCTAACGGTCCCGGATACTTGCAGGTTCAATCATGCACGGAACGACTACTTAGTAGTCTCCCGGGGTTTGGATGAAAATAAGGCAACATTCAAGCAGACAAGCATGCATTTCTAAGGAACACAAGCAACACGTTTGCTCGGGCCCGAAGGTAAACCGAAAGTTAGATCGTTAGGGGACTTGGCATGCGAGGGTCTGAATATAAGCAGTATTTCAATTTCCATGTTCTAGCATAAGCAATACAAGTTGGGATTATTCCATTAGCTATGTGCGTTGGATTCTTATTAGCATGCAGGGGTGATTCACCTAGCGACTAGCATGAATATTCTATATTTTATGTGTGTTGGCTAAGCAAAGACAAGTTTACCGTAGCCACCCACCTTAGCGATGATTCGCCTCGGTAGAGCGATACGTTGTAACGCCCCGCTCCGCGCCGGCGTTATATATCAAGGTGAGTGGGCAGAACTTCGTTCTCTGATTCTTGCACGCCTTAATAATAACCTAAGTTTTTGCTTGCAATGTTTTCTTAAGAGAATGATAGAACCTGCCTTGCATGTTAATGAACGAACTCACCTAGCTTGTCTTTGAAACAATGCCTGCTTAACGAGAATCCTGAATCGCCTGCTTAGAGTGCATGAATATGTTCACTATCGTCTATGCTTCGAGAGAACCATACTGTGCCTGAACGTGTTCAAGTGATAAGTCGGATTGCCCCACAACAATGAGAGTATTCTGATGGTTCGTCTCGTCTGCATACTAGAGTTTATTTGATAGTGTTCCATGCATTCGCATGCGGTCGGACAATGGCTATTGGTGGAGAGCTGAACTGCATGTGTCACGGCTGCTACCATGATAGTGCAAAGCAACCATGAGTCACAGCTGCCTCTAGCATCAGATAAAGAGTTATTGGTATGCTATTCCACCAGCTGCCGATCCTGAGATACTCGGGGACCGCCCTGCATATAGCTAAGTCATTGTGTTGGCTTGGATAGTGACTGCCCCTAAGAATGTGCATCGTGTGTCTAGCTTTGCATCAGACCCTCGAGTCGCACGAGACACGCTGCGCACACCCTGAACATGAACGGTTTGCTTGCTTGCATATTCAATATGAAACTCTGTTTCCAAACATGTTTCTAAACAAGTAAATCGACTCTGCTAGAACTGCATGAAACGAACCTAGGTAAAACTAGAAAGATCACTAGTAATGTAATATTTTATAATATGATTACTTAGTGCCTGTTTGAGTGAATGCTTGTTTCTGTTCAGTTGATTTATCTCACCAGTACTTGTATAAAGTGCTGACCTACCAACAGTTTACTTGTTCGCAGGTACTGGATCGTCCGAGGGAGCGATAGGCGTGCCACAGTCCCGAAGACCCGGAATCCTAGTTTTGATTGTTGCCCCGAGAATGCTATCGTATAAGGGGGCATAATGTATGGAACGAACGTGTGCCTTTGCTAAAGGAAACCCAAGTTGCCTCGATTGTCCCTAACACTCAGTTGGCTAATGCATTGCATTGCAACAAGTCCCTTTCCGCTGCTTACTCGATTGATGCGATGATAGCCAACTATCAACTTAAACGATTGGCCTTGCACGGGCGCAACCCCAGGCCCGTGCGGCATCACGTCCCCCGAAATCTCGAATGGGCCATTCGCTTGGCTCCCTTCCTCCCTCGCACCCGCGGGACGGGCGCGGTGATTCGCGTCCGGCGCGCCGAGGCACGGTGATACGTGTCCGGTTCGTTAATTCCCGGCCGCACGGGGCGGGGCAGGGCGGAGCGGCGGCCCGGGCGGGAACGGGGCGTGACATACGTCAAGCGATCCTCTGAAAGCCTTAGCTGGATCCTGTAGGGACAAGTTTGGATATCCTTTGCTTCTCGTTTGAGGCAAAGCGGGTCGGGACAGTTACACTTTTGCCATTTGAGTCGGCAGTCCGCTAGAACGGAACAGGGTGTTACAATATCAAGACTAGAATGTAAATCAAGAGCAGAATAGAATGTAAATCCAGAACATATATCCAGATCAGAAGCATAAGACAGTCACATAAATCTCCAGTAAATCCATAACAAAACATGTATCCAAAGGAAGATCAGAAGCATAAGACATAAGCATAAGACAGTCACAAGTCACATAAATCTTAAGTAAATCAAGAACATGTATCCAAAAGTTCTGGACCAGAACCGAGCATATAATATGCAAGTCTAGCACATAATGTCTAAAATTGAATGTACATATCAGAATGTGCAAGTATCCAAAATATAATACTAACCATAAAATTATTATAATGTGCAAGTCTAGCACAAAATGTGCAGATCAGAAGTCTAACACTATAATCCAGAACATGTGTCTAGATCAAAAGCAAAGCATAATGTGCAAATCAGAAGCATAATGTGCAACTCTAGAACAAAAAATCTTCCAAAAAAATTTACCAATATTGTCTCAAACATAAAGTTTGTGTTCCTAAAAAATTGCTCATATTTTAAAGAGAAAGTAATCAAACCTCGCTTGTTGATGTTGATTCCACCGTTAATTTACCCAAATCTAAATGAAAGAATAAATCAACAAAGAAGTTAAAACACAAAAAAAGATAAAAATATCAATGCAATATAATTCAAATTCAAATATATTACCCATTTCAACTTTATACACATCTTTAAAGTCCTCTTCAATAATGGATACAATGGGTCGATCGGAAGGTCCCCTAAACTAATATCGACAACAAATAAGAGCTTAAACAATTTTTTGAGTCAAAGAGCTTCTATATGCATCAATCACATGACCACCCGTACTAAAAGCGGACTTGGAAGCCACGGTAAATATGGGAACAACCAAGATATCATGAGCCATCTTTGAAAGAATGGGAAAACGAGGAGAATTAAGCTTCCACCATCCCAAAAGATTAAAATTATCACTCTCATCATCATCTACTGTACTTTCATCTAGATAATGATTGAACTCAGATTTTGTATCACCACCACCCAACTCCACCTTATGTTTCTTAAATTGGACTTTCATAAACTTTTTTAATTGCAAGTTGTGGTTATGCCCCAGTTGATTTTCACTAGAATCTTGGATTCTTTCACTAGTAGGAGTATTAGTGCCACCACCTTGAGAAGTGCTCCTATTTTTGTACTCATTGAACGTAGAGTACGCAACACTTTTTACTTTCTTTTTTATGGAATCGCTCTTCTCCATACCATAGAGTTGATCAAGAGCATATTTCACTCACTCTAACTTATGCCGAGGATCTAGAATAGGTGCAATAAAATAACCATATTCATTTTCTCAATATTCCCCCAATACTTATCATACTTCTCCCTCATTTTATTTGCCATAATAGCTAAATCAAAGTTATGATTCTCCTTTGAAGTGTGCAAAAAGAATGTCAAAGGATGTGATTTCATCAAAAAAATTATTGCAAGGGACATACAAAGAACCCGAGATACGCAATATAAGTTTATAAAAGTATTCTAGAAAAGTGTACAATCTTCTTGCATTAGACCCATCTTCTTCACTAGGATATCCACCACTATCCACAAGCTCTACATTGAACCACGGATCAATAAATACAAATCTCTCAAAGGCATTTTTAAACTTTTGAGTCGTGTCTAACATCATAAATGTATAATTCCAACGGGTGCTCACATCAAGACACAATAACTTTTTGCTTTGTAACTTTTTGGCTTCAACACACTAGTTAAAATTTTGAAATCTATGTCACGACCCGCACCCGGATGATCGGGACACGAGTATGTAGGTACGTCCAGCCTACGCCGCAACATCGGCAGTAGAACGTTGTCTAGACCTCAAAATTAATACAAGTCTAACTAGATATCATTAAGTACTCAATCACAATAACTAAAAAAGATATGAATGAAGAAAGATAAATCCAAATATAATATCTCAACAGTTATCCAAGTCACAAATCCAAATATAATAGCTCAACTAGTTGTACCCTAAGTTAAGAATCATAAAATTACAAGAGAAATACGTTACATACTCGTTTTAGGATTCATTATACAATCGCGACGCCAATGGTTCAGCAGGAACACCTTTCCGTAGAACGCCTCTACAAAATGGAAAAAGAAAGCAAAATATAACAAATTATATACGTACATAAAGAAAATTGACATAGCTAGGAGGTAGAAAAAGTTTGGAAGCATTTTTCTAAACGGTTTGGTATGTACACCCGAATCTTTGCACGAATTATCCTGACAGCACCTATTCTGGATACTTCGTCGAGTGACATCAATTAAGAGTTTTAAACACCAAGAAAAAAGGAAAATAAAATATAAGATATAGAGGAAGGGTATAGTAAAAGATTTGTGGGTCTTACCTAATGATTTGTAGGTACAACTTGCTGTTGAAGACAACACACCCCAACTAAATTTTGGATGTGTATGGCTGAAAGGAGAGGGTGTTTGAGAGGAAAATAATGAAAAATAAGTAGGAGAAAATGGCTTTTGGCTATAGGGGAGTGTATGTGGGAGTAATGGGCAAGTTTTTAGGAGGGTTGGAGTGGTGGAGAGGTATTTTACATAATTTCCAAGTGGGGTATACAAATCTATCCGAAAATAGAATAGGGGTTAAATAGTTGTTGTTCACACCACTTTGTGTGCACCACATGGTTCCAATAAGAACTTGATTTGGGTCCCTAACATGTCTAGTACGTGTGTCAAGTTTGGTCTCAATTGGAGTTATTTTGGATAGGTTTAGTTAGCCTACACTAACCAAATACTCACTTCAACCTATGCTGAAATTGAACTAACAAAAATGCACATACACTAGTCCAAGACATGTGTCACACATAATATTATTTAAAAATATTAAACCTTAATATATATATATATATATATATATATATATATATATATATATATATATACATGCACACAAGCACTTATATAACACAAATCATTGTGACATAACTCTGTATTACATAAATAAATTCTTGGGATATGAAGGTTACAAATCTATCCCCCTTAAAAAAAATCGTCCTCAAAATTTTAGGTAGGCACTAGTTTAGGAATGAAATAGATAAACAAGAAATTATATATTACCTCTTAAGGTAGTAGGATCAAGGAATCATTCATAACATGAACAATAATAAAAGCATGGAATTTAGGAAAATATGATCAACTAAAAAAGTTTAGGAAGAGTTACACAAACATCTTCCAAGATGCAAACAAGAAACTTATGACAGTCTCTGACTCTAGCTAATCCTATCATATAAAACATGCTACCATATGCAATCTCTCTCCACGATTATCTCGAGAACAGATAGTCTATACTAACTATGATATTAGAATCTATAAGGATTTAATAAATGGAAAGGAACAATACTTGCATCTATCAGAATGGTTAAGAGGATCTACTGCTGGTAATCTCCTACTATTGGCTGAGTCGACCTCAGAACGGTTGGTGGAGGAGCGGTGGGACAGTCTCGCACTCGATGCTCTACGGATCCACAAAAGAGACATTGGTCCAACCTCCTTCTACAATTCTTCCAAATGTGGCCTGGTCCTCGACAATAGGCACACACCCCACTATCCCGTTCTGCCTCTCCTGCTGCTGGTAATGTTGATGAACTAGTTGTAAAATAGAAGGAGGCTGTTGCAGCCTGAAATTGCTAAACTGGAGCTCCCTCGAAAAGATGTTGCTGATGATACTGGAAAGTACCATGTTGAATAAAGGGATGCTTCTCCGGTATCAAAATACTATTACCACTACCTCCAAGAGAATCTTGATCCCTTTTAAGCCAAAGGTTTATATCAACTTCAACCCTCTGAGCCTCTTCCAATATCTCAGCATAAGTCGTATGGGCCAAAAAAATATAAACCTTGACCTCCTTGATCAAGCCCTCTCGAAACCTCTGAGCTTGGTCCTCCAGGTCTCTTACCAAGTAATCTGCAAATCTACTAAGCATGCTGAACTCTACAATATACTCATCCACTGATAAGCTGCCTTGATCTATGTTCTGGAATTGCTTCTCCAGAAGTCCCTTCGCCACTATGGAAAAGAAATTCTTCTTCAAAAGATCTCTAAGAATCTCCCAAGTGAGGTCTGGCACCGTGAGCTTGGGTTCATTTCTGAACCAAGTCCTAGCAATGTCATATAGGTAAAGGCCTATAGCCTTAATTATCAGGTAGCCGAAAGACATGAAGAAGTCTCTCAATATCCTCAAACCACTCATCCGAATATAAGATACCCTCTGTACCACAAAAATTATGGGGCTTCATCTTCATAAAATCTAAGATACTCGTTACCTTCGGTTGTGGAGCTTGCTGAGCTGTAACCAAATCCAAAGTTGTCTGAGCTACCTATTGGACATTCTCCAAGCTCTCCCTCAAAACTGAAGTCTGCTCCTTCTGTTCCTCATTTTGGGCCCTTTGAATCTCAGCCTGAACCCTCTACGTCTCTAGAAATCCTCGAAGCACCTCTAGGAGCTACGGACTATCCAAGGAAGCTACCTCATGAAATACTAAAGATAAGGCTATACCGGGAACTAAACTAGGGGAACTAGAGATATCTCTATCCTGAGTTGGTTGTGGTGATGGAGAAGAAATAGTCTCTATCGTCTCCAGATCTGCTGATCCTCCCCCTAACGCCTCAGAGAAAATGGTGTGACGACGACGATAACTATGTCTAGTCTTTGCCATCCTGACAAAGTTGAAGGATCAAAGAGTTAAAGACGGATAAGATAAACAAAGAGCTAGATAGAACAAAATTCAATGATAACAAGATTTGAAGGATAAAGATCATATGTTAAGAACTAATTTAAGATACAATCTGATATTCATTTATGTATATCCGAAATCATGTTATCCAGAATCTTCACGACGCCAGTTAGCATAGCTACGGTAAATTCTAGAGTTCATAGCTAATCTATGTATATCTAGAATATTCTCTTCATCAGATAATATGGATGCACGAAACTCTAAATTCCATAATTAAGATATATGTATCTGAATCATGTTCATGTCTCTAGAATTTTTTGCATCACCAACTAATATAGCTGCGATCAATTCTAAACTCCATAACTGAGATGGACGTATACAGTTCTCACTGTAACATCTAAATAAGTCATAAGATTGTACCCTCAACATAGTTCTTAAAATTTATCTCGATGCAAGGTTTAAGTTCAATGATGGAGGAAGCAAGTATAAATGGATTTAAAATAGTGTTTTTAGTAAGATTCTCAAGGGTCAACCCAGAAATCTTTTAAGAAATCTAATATGTGATTGAGTACCAAATTCCTATAAACTATAAATCCTAAACAATTGCATGCTCGAAGTAGTATGTCTAAGCCAAAGTACTACCACGACATCACACAAGTTTCGAAGACGAGACCTATATGGGCCACCATAAAAATGTATCACGACCCACACCCGGATGATCAGGGCACGAGTACGTAGGTACGTCCAGCCTACACTGTAACATCGACGGTAGAACGCTGTCTAGACCTCAAGATCAATACAACTCTAAGTTGATAACAATAATTACTCAATCACAATAACTAAAGGAAGATATGAATAAAGAAAGATAAATCCAAATATAATATCTCAATAGTTATCTAAGTCACAAATCCAGGAATCCATTATATAAACAAGCTAATAAAGTTTCGAAGATAAATCCGATAAACTAACTAATAGAATAAACTTGAAAAAGTACCAAATATAAAATACTAATATAGTCCTCTCGAAGAAGTCCAAGGTGTAAGCAGCATCAACTATATCCTCGTCTGATGGTCCAAGTGTGGCAGAGCTTTCCTAATATTTGTCAACATATTCAGTCAGGAGCGGAGCATGTACTATTACAACAATAAAAATACACAATGCATGTATAAATCTATCGTGATGGAAACAGTAAAGGTAAGGTACTCATGTAAAGGAATAACTAGAGATAAGTAGACATAAAATTATAAATATGGAACTGGCAACCATAAGCAGGTAATATGAACTGGTAATATAGAAACTGCAATAAAAAGAACTAGCAATAGGAAATAAATGATCTAGAAAGTAAATCACAAGATCTGACAAACTGAAATACCGTGTGACCTAGAATACAGTGTTCGACATGTGGGGGCTAGGCTGAATTTGGCACGACGTACGTGGGGTGTACATCTGCTATCTATCGAATCGAATAGAAAAAAATGGATCTACTATATGTCTACTAGTGTATTCTCCCACCCGACTCACTCTCACAAGATCATGGAAGACCAATAATCACGAAAAGGGAACATGAGTCAAAACCCATAATAGATAGTCACTACTCTCAAAGAATGGATAATCATGAATCATGATATGGATAAACACATGTCACGAATAGTCTCGAATCATAACGCGGAGCTCAACGAATCATGACACGATAACTAATATCACAACTCGAGGCATCACGCATCAAAAATTGGATAATCACAATGTCCCAACATGCATTTTAACTCAATCATGAATCACAATAACCCATCCGTGTGCACAATATCATAGTGTTAGACAACTAACAAGAAAGAATAATAGCATTTATCATGTAAAGGTACGCGCAAAATTGTAAATTACTTGCATGTGGTCCAGAGCCGGTGGTACCAGTCAGAACCTGTATCGGAGCCCAAATAACCTATTTTAGGAGTTTAAAAAGTCAAAAAGTGATTTAAAATTGATAGGGTTGTCTAGGTTTATTCCTACAACTTGTCAAGTTGACTACATGTATATAAGTGAACATTAACGCCTACAACTTGTCATTTAGGTCGTACCAACCCTAAGTGATCAGTTATATAGGTTTCTAACTATTTGTACATCATTCTAACATATTAAAATATGTTACTAAAGAGTCCAAAACATAATATTATCTAACACATGTCATAACATACGTTCTAAGATAAAATTGGTATTTTCTAACATCAACGTACACGCTAAAATGAACTGTCAAGAATACCTATTTTAGTACCTAAAAATCATGATATAAAATATTCTCTATCATTTGTTTTGAGTGTTAATAATGTGGTACGAGTTTCGCACACTTTCTAGAAGGTTATGTACATAAAATGATAGACTGTGTCATATTTTAACAATAAATTTAGTTCTAGAATTTTATTTTTTTCGTGACAAAAGTATTGTTCCACCCTATTTTAGCATGCAATTAACATAAAATAAAATATTTTCATGTTATAGGGTTAAGTTAAGGTTCTGATTGTGAAGGTTTCCGTGGGAAATAATAAAACTTACACATAAAATATCGCACACACAAAGATGTCGCAGTTCTGAAATTTTCTTAAAATACCACATAATACATGGTTTTCACCTAGATAAATATGTTCCTAACATGAAATAATTATAGAATATGTTAGGGAGTAACATTTGTAAGCATTTTTTAAGGTTTCGTGCACAAACTATGAGTCTAACATGTGTAAGGTGTGCGAACAGAAGTGGACAAAACTGAAATTACGAACAAAAATTGTGTTCTCCATCATTTAAATTGGTTTTCTATGTTTTAAATTATGGTTTCTACCTAGAGGATCGATGTATCTAGTTTTAAATTTAGTTAAGAATCATAAAATTATAAGATAAATACGTTACATATCCGTTTTGGGATTCATTATAAAGTCACGACGCCAACGGTTCAGCAGGGACGCCTTTTCGGAGAACGCCTCTACGAAAGGAAAACGAAAGCAACATATAACAAATAATATATGTATATAAAGAAAATTGACAGAGGTAGGAGTTAGAAAAAGTTTGGAAGCATTTTACCAAACGGTTTGTGGTGTACACCTGAATCTTTGCACGAATTATCCTGACAACACCCATTCTGGACACTTCGTCGTGTGACATTAATTATAGGGTGCTAAACACCAAGAAAAAATATGAAAAAAATATGGAAATTAAAGGTAAGATATAAAGGAATGTTGTAGTAAAGGATTTGAGGCTCTTACCTAATGATTTGTAGGTGCAACTTGATGTTGAAGACATCAAACCCCTACTGAATTCTGGATGTGTATGGCTGAAAGGAGAGGGCTTTTGAGAGAAAAATGAAGAAGAGAAGTAGGTGAAATGACTTTTGGCTATAAGGAAGTGTATGTGGGAGTAATGGACAAGTTTTTAGAATGGTTGGAGTGGTGGAGAGGTAGTTTACATAACTTCCAAGTGGGATGTTCAAATCTGACCGAAAATAGCATAGGGGTTATATGGTTGTTGTTTACACCACTTTGTGTGCACCACATGGGTTCAATAAGGACTTGGTTTGGGTCCCTAACATGTCTAGTACGTGTGTCAAGTTTGGGCTCAATTGGAGTTGGTTTGGATAGGTTTAGTTAGCCTACACTAACCCAATACCCACTTCAACCTAGGCTGAAATTAAACTTACCAAAATGCACATACACTAGTCCAAGACATGTGTCACACATAATATTATTTAAAAATATTAAACCTTAAATATAGTACTATTATATTTATATATATATAACTCTATATACATGCACACAAGCACTTATATAACACAAATCTTTGTAACATAACTATGTACTACTTAAATGAATTCTTGGGATACGAAGGTTACAATCTACTAGGAGAATGTCTCACATATCTTATCGCATTCCTAATACGAGAAACCAATGGAGACATCAATTTTAACTCGTCAACCACAACAAGATTTATAATATGTGCAATGCATCTCATATGTAAATACCTGCAATTAAGAATGTTATTTTCCCAATTTTGGTTCTTCTTGCTCAAATAAGAAATAGTAACATCGTCAGAACTAGCATTATCAATTGTGATAGTGAATATCCTATCAGTACCCTACTCAAGCAAATATTTTTTAACCGCTTTTCCGATGGCCTCCCCTTTATGACTAGAATTTAGACAAAAAAAATATATTTTTTCTTCAATTTTCATTCTTCATTTTTGAAATGTACTGTAAGACACATATAATTGATCTTCTGCAATGATGTCCATGAATCTGTTGTAAGGTAAACCATTTGCTTATACTCTTTCAAGTATGCTTTGAACATGCTCTTTTTAATAGAGTAAATATCATAACAATCTCGTGCCATACTCCATCTTGATGGAATATGGGAGATAGGACGTGCAACATCTATAAAGTGTCTAAAATCTTTACATTCCACAAATCAAAACATAAGCTCATCAACAATAACCATGTGTGTCAAGGCTTTTCTCACCTCATCTTGATTAAATTTTCATCTAATGAGTATTTTAACTTTGCCTTTTATATTTGATTGCAAGTTGAGTATTGATTGATTGGGATCATGATTTTTTGGATTCAACAGACATGCATTCTAATAATTTTTCACATTGGTTGTCCCATTTACTTTACTATGACAATGGTATTCTTTTCTATAATATTTGTAACTAGCTTTGGACGACCTTCTGCATTCACAGATTTAATAAAATATGTCCAAAATAAAGTTTGTTTCTTCGTAGGTTTTCTAGTAACTCGAATTAGGATTGGAAATTAGCTCATCAGTGGCTTAAAAATTAGTTAGTGGTTGAGGTGGATCACCTTCGTGCGACATCTAACAAAAAATGTGTCTTTCAATATATGAATATGAATATGAATATAAAATTTCAATAAAACATAAGAAATACGCACATTGCATGAATATGAAGTGGTTACCATATATTGGTGTTACCAGCCAAACATCACATAATTAAGTGAGTAACCTAAGCTACCTAACCCTTACCTAACCCTAATAGGTAGCATACATTATTATTATATATTGCAGACAGTAAGCACATATTAACAGTAAGCATTCCTAGTAAAAATGATGAAAACAATAGGAACATGTACGACGTATCCAGATCAGAAGCAAAAGACAAAAGCATAAAACAGAAGTATAAGATAACCACAAGTCACATAAATCTCAAGTAAAATCAAGATGCGTTTTCCCATATATAAACTACACACTATATATAAACAGTAAGCATTCCTAGTAAAATGATGAAAACAGTTCCAATAAGCATAAGAGCCTTATAATGTTAAGGGCCATTAACTACTAGGAGTAGAGGTAAGCATAAGACAGAAGCATATTATGCATATTATGCTTAGCATAACACAGTCACTAATCACATGTATAATACTATGATGTATCCATATCAAAAGCATAAGATAGAAATTGTACACTATATATAAACTGAAGTACCGAACACTATATTTTTGACAGCAGCAAAATTTGCCATAATTTTTTATATGTGCAAATGCTTTTTTCTACAACACAGACCACACTTTGCATTGTGTAGCGCCCCGTTCTCCCGGTACGGAGAGCGCGGCTAAGAAACACAAGATGGTATCGTTCGATCGGGATAGATTGAATTAAGAACTCGTCCTCGTTATGGATTTGTTTCTTCGGAATCGATTCCCATATTCAGTGGACTGTGCCCCAAGGATCGGCTTAGGGGCAGAGTCAGGAGGGACCTCTCCGCTGCTATCTTTTATTGCCTCGGTTTTCGATGTCGCTTGTTGCTTTCGTGCTTTGAGTTGGTTTTGGGATTTGCTTGTTTTCCTTGAATGGTTTCGATGGTTTTCATTGTTTTCGTTCATTGACTTGCACTTCTATTCCGAGATTGGAAAGAGAGGAAGAAGTATTAATCGAGCTGTTCGTGTGCAGGTGAACGAGCAGTAGGCGGCTTGCGAGCGGAGTCGTGAAGCACCTCTTTTCTTCTTCTTTCCAAAAATCTAAGTGAGTGGCTACCAACCCGATTAGCTAGCTCTGCTTCTAGCCTCACTCCTTCGCCCCGATCAAACGATACCAAGTAATAATAAAAGAAACCAAGATAAAAGAGAATAACTTGGTTATTATGCTTGTCAACTAAACTTATGAACGGTTATCATCCTGTATGCTAGTTCGTTTATAACTGTTTCATGAATCGTGCTAAGTATAGAAATATATGCTTGTTATGAAACAAACTGTTAGTAAGACTATGCAAAACTGTTTGGCTATGGAGCTTGCTCCTATTTGTTCGAAATTCGTTTGTAAATTCGTGTGAAATAATTCGAACTAAATGTGCTCGATCACGGACAACTTGTGCACAAGGTATTTTGGCTTTCGCGGACGGCCGCCAGGGCACTGGGGCCGATCCGATCCGGGCGGAAGAGTTCGTATAGTCGTTTGTCATGGACGGGGTGCTATGTAGCGGGGCTCGCCACCTGCGTTGCATAACATTCTTGTCCCGAGACTATAAACCGTCCCTTTGTGGCATCAAGCCAGTGATCCCTGTGTATATTTAAACCTGTTGCATACTAACTTGTGTCTTCGTTTCAGGGAAGGCATGGTAAGTATTGTGCAGGTAATTCAGACGGTCAGGTAAAATCCACCGAACGGTGGCACGTTCATTTCAGTAAATTCAATATGCTGCTTACTTGTAAATGAACTAAGGCAAGATAGAAACCCACAAAAATATGCATGCTTCACTAAACAATGTGTTGATTGGTATAGTCAGGCTAGCTCGCCTTCACCAGCATGTTTCGATATGCTGACCCTCGTTGAAACAGGTTCTCCGCACCAAGGCGAACCGAGCGAGGAGCCGAAGTCGTCTACCCGATCCAGTCCAACTGTTGGCGCATCTTCACCGCGCCCCCGAAGCATTTTGGAGTCAGGAGCCTGCAACTCTTCATACACAAATGCAGCTCCGTGGCAAGGCGATCCTCCAGCCTGGAGGTCTTTATCGTTTTGAGTTTATAAAAGGATGTAATGCAAAGGACTGCTATCTCATTTTGAGTCAACCCTTTTGTAAGCCGTTTGGCATATTAGCTAACTCGTTCAGGAGTTTGTAATAGATGTTCATTATCAATAAAGAGAACTTTTCTATGTTTTAAATCTGTGTTTCAATTTATCTGCGTACTCTGAGTATGTGCTTGCTATGCAAATCATTAAAGCCTTGTGCGGGCGCAACTCCAGGCCCGCACGGCGGTCACGACTCGGGGGACGCCTCGGGGCGTGACATAGTGGTATCAGAGCACAAATTCAAAGTTCCTTAGACTTCGTGCTGGAAAAGTTCCTTTAACGATCAAATTCCTGTGCGAACTCTTGAACTCGCTAGGCCAAAATGAGATACGTTCATGCAATAAGTCCATAATACATTATGATCCTAATATAATTTACCTTCTTTTGAAGGAATGGATCCAGCGCAATCTGCAGTGCTGCCACCGATCGAAACACAAGAGAGCAGTTCGGGCAATTCGGGAAGCTCTCGAAGCCAAAGAGGCATGTCTCAAGTCGACCCGCTTGAGCGGGTAATGCAAATGTTAGAATCGCAACGACAACGAGACGATGCTCGCCAAGCCAAGCTCGAGAGTAATCTAGAGACCCGATTCTCAGTCCAACAGAAGCAGGTCGATGCCCTGCAACAAATCGTTCAGACTTTGGCTGCCAACCATTCCGCCGCAACAGCAACGACTCCGGTGGAACAGCCCGTGCTTGAAGTGGAGATGCCTCAGATTCCAAGGCCGAGGGACGTGACTGCCTTCAACTTGGGACACTTCAAGAAAGTTTGCAACACCCCGTTCGACGGGACTGAGGACGCAGTGGTAGCTCTAGATTGGCTAGCCGAGATTGAAGATCACTTCACTCTGCTAGAGGTCCCCGAAGATAAGCGCGTCGCCTGCGCCCAACTACAGCTCCGCCTCAACGCACACGATTGGTGGGACGTGCATCGACGATCTCTCCAATTTGATCACGGAGAGGAGGCGATCTCGTGGACGACCTTTCGTGCCGCGTTCGAAGAGGAGTTTATACCGCCTCCAGTACAACGTAAAATGGAAAATGACTTCGTGCAGCTGAGGCAGGGCAGTATGACAGTTAAGCAATACTCCGCCGAGTTCAACCGACTCTCGAAGTTCGCTAGGGCCTATTTACCTGATGCAGCGAGTCGAGCCAGAAGGTTTGAAGGTGGACTACGCCCTGCCATCCATTCGCACGTGGCCAATAATCAGTACGGAATAATGCGTGAAGTCATGAATCACGCCCTATCGCTCGAGCCACTGTATCCTCACGTTTCCACCGGCGCTGTGCATACCTACAATCACAAACGCCAAGGCAACGATAGAGGAAACAACGCTGCAAAACGACAAAACAACGGTGGTCGGAACAAGACAAATGCAGGAGTGCGTTGTGAGCACTGCAATAGGCCGGGGCATACCATCGTTAATTGTTACTTGAAGAATGGGTCTTGTTACAACTGTGGCGGCAACGGACACCTGATTCGAAACTGTCCGCTCCCGGATCGCCGGCAGCAACAAAATAATCCCTAACGGTTGGTTCTATTCCTAAGTTTCGGGATGAAACTTCCAATTGGTTGGGTAGGATGTAGCGCCTCGTTCTCCCGGTGCGGAGAGCGCGGCTAAGAAACACAAGATGGTATCGTTCGATCGGGATAGATTGAATTAAGAACTCATCCTCGTTATGGATTTGTTTCTTCGGAATCGATTCCCATATTCAGTGGACTGTGCCCCAAGGATCGGCTTAGCGGCAGAGTCAGGAGGGACCTCTCCGCTGCTATCTTTTATTGCCTCGGTTTTCGATGTCGCTTGTTGCTTTCGTGCTTTGAGTTGGTTTTGGGATTTGCTTGTTTTCCTTGAACGGTTTCGATGGTTTTCATTGTTTTCGTTCATTGACTTGCACTTCTATTCCGAGATTGGAAAGAGAGGAAGAAGTATTAATCGAGCTGTTCGTGTGCAGGTGAACGAGCAGTAGGCGGCTTGCGAGCGGAGTCGTGAAGCGCCTCTTTCCTTCTTCTTTCCAAAAATCTAAGTGAGTGGCTACCAACCCGATTAGCTAGCTCTGCTTCTAGCCTCACTCCTTCGCCCCGATCAAACGATACCAAGTAATAATAAAAGAAACCAAGATAAAAGAGAATAACTTGGTTATTATGCTTGTCAACTAAACTTATGAACGGTTATCATCCTGTATGCTAGTTCGTTTATAACTGTTTCATGAATCGTGCTAAGTATGGAAATATATGCTTGTTATGAAACAAACTGTTAGTAAGACTATGCAAAACTGTTTGGCTATGGAGCTTGCTCATATTCGTTCGAAATTCGTTTGTAAATTCGTGTGAAATAATTCGAACTAAATGTGCTCGATCACGGACAACTTGTGCACAAGGTATTTTGGCTTTCGCGGACGGCCGCCAGGGCACTGGGGCCGATCCGATCCGGGCGGAAGAGTTCGTATAGTCGTTTGTCATGGACGGGGTGCTATGTAGCGGGGCTCGCCACCTGCGTTGCATAACATTCTTGTCCCGAGACTATAAACCGTCCCTTTGTGGCATCAAGCCAGTGATCCCTGTGTATATTTAAACCTGTTGCATACTAACTTGTGTCTTCGTTTCAGGGAAGGCATGGTAAGTATTGTGCAGGTAATTCAGACGGTCAGGTAAAATCCACCGAACGGTGTCACGTTCATTTCAGTAAATTCAATATGCTGCTTACTTGTAAATGAACTAAGGCAAGATAGAAACCCACAAAAATATGCATGCTTTACTAAACAATGTGTTGATTGGTATAGTCAGGCTAGCTCGCCTTCACCAGCATGTTTCGATATGCTGACCCTCGTTGAAACAGGTTCTCCGCACCAAGGCGAACCGAGCGAGGAGCCGAAGTCGTCTACCCGATCCAGTCCAACTGTTGGCGCATCTTCACCGCGCCCCCGAAGCATTTTGGAGTCAGGAGCCTGCAACTCTTCATACACAAATGCAGCTCCGTGGCAAGGCGATCCTCCAGCCTGGAGGTCTTTATCATTTTGAGTTTATAAAAGGATGTAATGCAAAGGACTGCTATCTCATTTTGAGTCAACCCTTTTGTAAGCCGTTTGGCATATTAGCTAACTCGTTCAGGAGTTTGTAATAGATGTTCATTATCAATAAAGAGAACTTTTCTATGTTTTAAATCTGTGTTTCAATTTATCTGCGTACTCTGAGTATGTGCTTGCTATGCAAATCATTAAAGCCTTGTGCGGGCGCAACTCCAGGCCCGCACGGCGGTCACGACTCGGGGGACGCCTCGGGGCGTGACACATTGTAGCATTTTTTTCTAGAAAATATTTTTTTTGCAGCAACAACACATGTTCCAAAATGATACACAATATTCGAAGGGTCAAAAGTTGGACTTACAGTGAGTTCGAAATGTCGACATCAAAGACTAAGTAACTGGAATCCAATTCTAAACCAAAGAATGACCCCCTTCCATGATCCATGCAAGAATAACAAACATAGGTTGGAACAAGATTAGAACTTAAGATATAAAAAATTACAAAAAAATATTTTTGAGAGATCGAGGTTAGAACTTACCAGATTTAGGTTAGATCTCGAGAGATCTAGGTTATATCTCGACAAATATAGGTTGGAACAAGATAGATCTAGCTTAGATCTTGAGATCGAGAGAGGCAATGTCGGTTTGGTTATGTGGAGAAGAAAGAGACTGGAGATCGAGAGACAGAAACGCAGTTGTAGATCTCTCTCGACTCGAGCTGGTATCGACAAGAGACTAAGAGAGTCAAACTCGAGAGTCAAACTGGTGAGCTGAGAGGAGAAGGATTGGAGGAGGAATAAGGAAGTAGGGTTAGGGTTTCTCAAAGAGACTGAGACTCGAGAGAGAGAGAGAGAGAGAGAGAGAGAGAGAGGGGGGGATTAGAATTTAGGGATAGCGGGCCAATGACTGATCAATAGAGGAGAGAGAAAATTAGGTTAGGATTTGGTATATATATGTTAGGAAGGATATTTAGGTAACTTTATATCCTTAGTTGGTTTTTGGTTCGTGCCGGTCACCCAATTCCAAACCCGTCACCTGACCCTTAAAACTGTTTTGCTTACAAGTGGAAAACCGAATTTTGACCCGATTTTTTAAAACTGACCCGAACATCAATTTTGGGTCGGGTCAGGTCGGTTTTCGGTTTTCAAATCGAGTTTTTCTTACCCCTGCAAAGAATGCCATAAGTCTTACAACTTGAGAATGATACAATGGATGATGTTCCATACATTATGTCCCTTACACAAGAAAATACATCTTCAGCTGCAACGCTCCAAGGCTCCAAACCAAACTCTAAAGCCTCCGTGCGTCCAAGCAAAGTCCGCACTTGCGAGGGTCTAGTAGGGTGTCAGAACATAAAAATGTACTAGTGAGGGGTCTCTCGCCCACTCAACAGAACCAATACGTTATTTATGTGAGTGCACACAACTGTTATATGGTATTTCTAGTCTTGCCTTAGGATGAGTTACATGGCATAGCAAATATAAGATACTTGTGTCACATGCATATAAGTGTCACGCAACGAACAACAGATTTCAACTTACCAATACTTACCATCCGTCCTTCCCTATCAGATACAGTAATGATATTAATATGTAATAAAATTATAAGTGACTATACTCAAAGTTAAACGAGCGTGTCTCTACAGAAGACAAATGTTAGGCATATAAAAAATAATGTGTAGTGCACTCATTTCCTTCCAGATATTACCAAAAGACCTGCATGCAGATAGATATTAGCATGATGCCTGACTCTATATGAATGTCACTGGTGTAGCGCCCCGTTCCCTCGGTGCGGGAAGCGCGGCTAAGAAACACAAGTCGGTATCGTTCGATCGGGATAGATTGAATTAAGAACTCGTCCTCGTTATGGATTTGTTTCTTCGGAATCGATTTCCATATTCAGTGGACCGCGCCCCAAGGATCGGCTTAGCGGCAGAGTCAGGAGGGACCTCTCCGCTGCTATCTTTTATTGCCTCGGTTTTCGATGTCGCTTGTTGCTTTCGTGCTTTAAGTTGGTTTTGGGATTTGCTTATTTTTCTTGAACGGTTTCGATGGTTTTTATTGTTTTCGTTCATTGAACTGCACTTCTATTCCGAGATTGGAAAGAGAGGAAGAAGTATTAATCGAGCTGTTCGTGTGCAGGTAAACGAGCAGTAGGCGGCTTGCGAGCAGAGTCGTGAAGCGCCTCTTTCCTTCTCATTTCCTTCCAACCAAGTGAGTGGCTACCAACCCGATTAGCTAGCCCTGCTTCCAAGCTTCACAGCTAAAATACTTGCATTCTCTTCGCCCCGATCAAACGATACCAAGTAATAATAAAAGAAACCAAGATAAAAGAGAATAGACTTGGTTATTACTGCTTGTCAATCAAACTCGTGAACGGTTACTTACTTGCATGCTTGTTCGTTCGGAATGTTCATCATATGCATAAATTATAGTTAGAATATAACTTCTTCTATAAATTGTGCTATTTATGAATCATATCGTGTATGCGCATAACTGTTCCTAGAGGCTATGCAAAATGAAACATGCATTACTCGTGTTGCCTCAACTGCGTGAAATGATAACTTAACTAAACATCGTGTGTTCGATCATGGACAACTTGTGCACAAGGATATAAGTTCTGCGGACGGTCGCTGGGGCACTGGCACCGATCCGATCCGGGCAGACTTCGTGTTTATAGTCAATCGTGTGCGGACGGGATAACTTGCAACGCATCGTGTTTTCTGAGCTCCTCGTATTTTCTCGTTGCATGCTATCCTTGTCCTTGACTAGTCCATTATGGCATCAAGCCAGTGATCCTCGTGTGTATATGCTTGCAATGCCTCGTGTGTTTATCATGTGAATATGGCTTGCAATGCATCGTGTGTTCAACGTGTATATTTAAACCTGTTGCATACTAACTTGTGTCTTCGTGGCAGGGAAGGCATGGTATGTATTGTACAGGTAATTCAAACGGGCAGGTAAAATCCACCGAACGGTGGCACGTTCATTTCAGTAAATTCAATATGCTGCTTACTTGTAAATAAACTAAGGCAAGATAGAAACCCACAAATATGCGTGCTTCATTAAAACAACGTGTTGATTGGTATAGTTCGGCTAGCTCGCCTTCACCAGCATGTTTCGATATGCTGACCCTCGTTGAAACAGGTTCTCCGCACCAAGGAGAACCGAGCGAGGAGCCGAAATCGTCTTCCCGATCCAGTCCAGCTGTTAGCGCACCTTCACCGCGCCCTTGAAGCATTTTGAAGACCGGAAGCTGCAACTCTTCATACACAAATGCAGCTCCGTGGCAAAGCTATCCTCCAGCCTGGAGGTCTATATCTTTTGAAGTTTAGTAAAGGGATATAATGTACAGGACTGCTATCTCATTTTGAGTCATCTCTTTTGTAAGCCGTTCGGCATATTAGTTAACTCGTTCAAGAGTTTGTAATAGATGTTCATTATCAATAAAGAGAACTTTTCCATGTTTCAAAATCTGTGTTTTAATTTATCTGCGTACTCTGAATAGGTGCTTGCTATGCAAATCATTAAAGCCTTTTACGGGCGCAATCCCAGGCCCGCACGGCGGTCACGATTCGGGGGACGCCTCAATTGATTCTACGGAATTGGGTCGTGACATAGTGGTATCAGAGCACAGATTCAAAGTTCCTTAGACTTCGTGCTGAAAAAGTTCCTTTAACGATCAAATTCCTGTGCGAACTCTTGAACTCGCTAGGCCAAAATGAGATACGTTCATGCAATAAGTCCATAATACATTATGATCCTAATATAATTTACCTTCTTTTGAAGGAATGGATCCAGCGCAATCTGCAGCGCAAGCACCGAACGAAACACAAGAAAGCAGTTCGGGCACTTCGGGAAGCTCTCGGAGCCAACGAGGCATATCTCAAGTCGACCCGCTTGAGCGGGTGATGCAAATGTTAGAATCGCAACGACAACGAGACGATGCTCGCCAAGCCAAGATCGAGAGCAATTTAGAGACCCGATTCTCAGTCCAACAGAAGCAGGTAGATGTCCTGCAATAAATCGTTCAGACTTTGGCTGCCAACCATTCCACCGCAACAGCAACGACTCCGGTGGAACAGCCCGTGCTTGAAGTGGAGACGCCCCAAATCCCAAGAATGTTGGGACGTGATTGCCTTCAACTTGGGCCATTTCAAGAAAGTCTGCAACACCCCATTCAACGGGACTGAGGACCCAGTGGTAGCTCTAGATTGGCTAGCAGAACTAGAAGATCACTTCGCTCTGCTAGAGGTCCCCGAAGAGAAGCGCGTCTCCTGTGCGCAACTACAGCTCCGTCTCAACGCACACGATTGGTGGGACGTGCATCGACGATCTCTCCAATTTGATCACGGAGAGGAGGCGATCTCGTGGACGACCTTTCGTGCCGCGTTCGAAAAGGAGTTTATACCGCCTCCAGTACAACGTCAAATGGAAAATAATTTCGTGCAACTGAGGCAGGGCAGTATGACTGTGAAGCAATACTCCGCCAAATTCAACCGACTCTCCAAATTTGCTAGGGCCTATTTACCTGATGCAGCGAGTCGAGCCAGAAGGTTTGAAGGTGGACTACGCCCTGCCATCCATTCGCACGTGGTCAATAATCAGTATGGGACAATGCGTGAAGTCATGAATCACGCATTATCGCTAGAACCACAGTATCCTCACGTTTCCACCGGCACTGTGCATACCTACAATCACAAACGCCAAGGCAACGATGGAGGAAACACTGCTGCAAAGCGCCGAAACAACGGTGGTCAGCACAGGGCAAATCCCAACCAAGTATGTCGATACTGCAACAAACGTGGGCACTCCTTCAATCAATGTCGTAAGAGACTTGGGTTATGTCTTGCTTGTGGCAATCTAGGCCATGCCATAAATTCCTGCCCGAACCTTCCTGTTCATCGCCCGCAACGTAATAACCCCTAATGGTAAGCATTATTCCTAAGTTTCGGGACGAAACTTCCAAATTGGTTGGGTAGGATGTAGCGTCCCGTTCCCCCGGTGCGGGGAGCGCGGCTAAGAAACACAAGTCGGTATCGTTCGATCGGGATAGATTGAATTAAGAACTCGTCCTCGTTATGGATTTATTTCTTCGGAATCGATTCCCATATTCAGTGGACCGCGCCCCAAGGATCGGCTTAGCGGCAGAGTCAGGAGGGACCTCTCCGCTGCTATCTTTTATTGCCTCGGTTTTCGATGTCGCTTGTTACTTTCGTGCTTTGAGTTGGTTTTGGGATTTGCTTATTTTCCTTGAACGGTTTCGAGGGTTTTCATTATTTTCGTTCATTGAACTGCACTTCTATTCCGAGATTGGAAAGAGAGGAAGAAGTATTAATCGAGCTGTTCGTGTGCAGGTGAACGAGCAGTAGGCGGCTTGCGAGCGGAGTCGTGAAGCGCCTCTTTCCTTCTCATTTTCTTCCAACCAAGTGAGTGGCTACCAACCCGATTAGCTAGCCCTGCTTCCAAGCTTCACAGCTAAAACACTTGCATTCTCTTCGCCCCGATCAAACGATACCAAGTAATAATAAAAAAAACCAAGATAAAAGAGAATAGACTTGGTTATTACTGCTTGTCAATCAAACTCGTGAACGGTTACTTACTTGCATGCTTGTTCGTTCGGAATGTTCATCATATGCATAAATTATAGTTAGAATATAACTTCTTCTATAAATTGTGCTATTTATGAATCATATCGTGTATGCGCATAACTGTTCCTAGAGGCTATGCAAAATGAAACATGCATTACTCATGTTGCCTCAACTGCGTGAAATGATAACTTAACTAAACATCGTGTGTTCGATCATGGACAACTTGTGCACAAGGATATAAGTTCTGCGGACGGTCGCTGGGGCATTGGCACCGATCCGATCCGGGCAGACTTCGTGTTTATAGTCAATCGTGTGCGGACGGGATAACTTGCAACGCATCGTATTTTCTGAGCTCCTCGTGTTTTCTCGTTGCATGCTATCCTTGTCCTTGACTAGTCCATTATGGCATCAAGCCAGTGATCCTCGTGTGTATATGCTTACAATGCCTCGTGTGTTTATCGTGTGAATATGGCTTGCAATGCATCGTGTGTTCAACGTGTATATTTAAACCTGTTGCATACTAACTTGTGTCTTCGTGGCAGGGAAGGCATGGTAAGTATTGTACAGGTAATTGAAACGGGCAGGTAAAATCTACCGAACGGTGGCACGTTCATTTCAGTAAATTCAATATGCTGCTTACTTGTAAATAAACTAAGGCAAGATAGAAACCCACAAATATGCATGTTTCATTAAAACAACGTGTTGATTGGTATAGTTCGGCTAGCTCGCCTTCACCAGCATGTTTCGATATGCTGACCCTCGTTGAAACAGGTTCTCCGCACCAAGGCGAACCGAGCGAGGAGCCGAAGTCGTCTTCCCGATCCAGTCCAGCTGTTAGCGCACCTTCACCGCGCCCTTGAAGCATTTTGAAGACCGGAAGCTGTAACTCTTCATACACAAATGCAGCTCCGTGGCAAAGCTATCCTCCAGCCTGGAGGTCTATATCTTTTGAAGTTTAGTAAAGCGATATAATGTACAGGACTGCTATCTCATTTTGAGTCATCTCTTTTGTAAGCCGTTCGGCATATTAGTTAACTCGTTCAAGAGTTTGTAATAGATGTTTATTATCAATAAAGAGAACTTTTCCATGTTTCAAAATCTGTGTTTCAATTTATCTGCGTACTCTGAATAGGTGCTTGCTATGCAAATCATTAAAGCCTTGTGCGGACGCAATCCCAGGCCCACACGGCGGTTACGATTCGGGGGACGCCTCAATTGATTCTACGAAATTGGGTCGTGACAACTGGCACCACGTGCCATCTTGGACGTCTAGTGAAACGGGATATTCTCCAGCCCGGGTAGGTAGCCTCTACTGAGGTCCCGATTCACCCTATGCTTGTACGTCAACGCAGCTCCCTCTAGAACGAATTGGTTCTAGTGTCCCGAGAATCATTCGAGGAACTTAAATCTTGTGCACAAGTTATCCAATGACCATGCAAATGCGTGGATAGCTAGACTCTGACACGAATGCATAGTAAACTGCAACAAGTGAATAAATCTCTACTCGAACTTTACCATACTCCTCGAGCTATTCACTCATCTCAAACTTGCATATCTATGTAGTTCCCAGTCCAGGAACACTGCCTTGGCGACCTAACAGTCTCAAACCTTCCATGTTACTCATCTCTGAACTCAAAATGTACAGTGTGGTAGTCTTCCTGACTAGGTAATGGAACACAATTCTATGAATACTCCGAAGCAGTGATATGATCTATACGACAAGCTATTGCAATAGTGGAAAAGTAAATACTATGGCAACATGTTAGATAGTCCATGTGATAACATATGCAGTTTTATCTTGTACCATTCTAAAGCGACAATACATAGTCCTTGTCTAAGAAACAATATAAAAGTCTATCTCGGATATCAAGTTAATATTCTAGTTCTATACAATCTGATATAGAATAGGATCATTTTTTTATTTATGTGGGTTCATCTCTTTAATTAGCATGTATTAACGTATAGAATAGCAAACTAGCATGTAGCATCCATTTTATTAAGTGTGAAGATAAGGCAAAGACATGTTCATCGAAACCACCTACTTGAACGAGGACTCCGCCTCGACCTAGTAGAACTTTGAACAAGGCTCTAAGTAAGCCAAATCGACGGCATTGCACCAATGAACCATCCAGTTGAACGAAGAGGAGTGGGGCACTATACCGCTTACCAGTACATTTCTTAATGTGTTGCCCTCTCCTCCACAGATGCGGGGAGTCACTTGGCATTTCTGAAGCATCGAAGCAATCGGTTGGCGAATTGAAACTTTATTTTGGATATTGTTATCTTTGTTATAAATGACATAATGTATGGAACGATATAAATCATTTGTAATCATGAGCTGTAACCAAGTTGGCATAATTCAGTTGGCATAATTCGGAGTCTTTGTACTCCGCTATAATTATCAATAAAGAGTTTTTTTTTTTTTTTTGCTGTGATTTTAATTATTTGCTTACTTTCTCCTGTAATAACCTTGTTTTGAGATTAAATATCAATTGTGAACATCCGTACCTTCTACAAGTACAATATGAGTGGGTTCATCCAGGATCCAGCACATCACGGGATAAGAAAGTAGGATGACGCTACAAGCGTGATGTGTCATGCTGCTGTTGGAGGAGAGCAATGCATCACCATTGTCACGTGGTTAAGCCAGCCCACGGAATAATTTCTTTATTCAGGCAACATTATAGCATGTAAATACGGCTAAAGTGAAAACAAGTGCAATGTACAAAGATAAGAGTGCATTTACCCTTAGTAGGGGTTATTTTTACTTGGATATTGGATTATATTAAATTCTTTAAGCCGCAACACACAGTAAAACCTCTACTCTATAAATGAATAACCTTCGTATAGTCATAAAAATTCTGGTTCTAACTTGGACCAGATTTCACAGTTTATATTACCAACGCGACATAGACGACATAGATATAGTGTACTAGTGTTTTGAAAGAGTTGTTTGTATTTAACACCCCCCTCCCTACTATTGTATAATTTTTCGTCCCCTCCTCTCTCCACCCCATTAGTAATTTTATTACTATAACCCCCTCATTTTATCACGTGTTATTTGTATTTACTCCTCTCCCCAAAACTCCCAATTTCCCACTCCCACCCCATTAATACTGCCTAACTCTTGAGAAATGGGATATGAGCAGTAGTAATAAAATTAAGAGAAATTTTGAGTTGTCTCCTATTTGTTTTACCATAACTTAAGGTGTACCCTACCGAATTACCATAATGCAATGAAACTTCCATACTTTTAACGAAAACCGTCAATGACTAACAATCAACTCAGTTGACCTCCCATTTATAACCAAAATACCCTAAAAAAAAGTGAGTGTAACATTGAATTATAGACCAAAATAGTATCAAATAAATTAGATGCACCTTGAATTATGATAAAATAAGTGAGATGTAACTCAAAAATTTCTTTTTATTTATGTAGGTCAAAGGAGTTAACTGTTAGTCATTGACGATTTTCGTTAAAAGTGGAAGATTTCATGTATTATGATAATTCTGTAGGAGTGCACCTTGAATTATGATGAATAAAATTAATAATGGAAGAAAAACAAAATTAGTAATGGGGGAGGGTGGGTGGAAGAGGGAGGGAGGGGGGGGGGGGGGGGGGGGGGTTTGTTTTGTCTGGGGTTGCACTATGTATCTCTTTTATCGATGTCCTCTATCTTGGATTTGACATGTTTCATTAAATAAGTGTTCATGTAGTGCATATTTTACCAGTATATCACTTAATACACTAAGCACTAACGATAATTTGAACCAAAATAACAATTTTTGTAACTACACCTCTAAGTAAATTATAATCTTCTCATAGTAATAAAATTTGTTTGGTCCCAACTTTACAAGTAAAGTTGCAAATATTTTGGCCGCAAATGCAACCATGTTTATAAGACGTGCAAGAACATTTGAACTTTGCAATCCAATTGCAACCATTCAAAATACCTGTGCCAAATCATATAGCCGAACCACCAAAAAATGCTCATAATCTTGTTAAACTTCAGGGGGCAGATTTTTTTTTCCTTCATTTTTTTTTCCTCTCTCGTACTGGTTAGTTCAATGTTACATATCTTAAGCAATTTCAACTTATGCAAGACATGATGTTATGCTGCACATCCTAAAACAAATATTTTCCTGGCTCAAAAAACTAGTACATATTTTATCACCCACAACAAATATACAGTTACTTGTTATATAGTATGACATTATCCAAGAATATGATGGAGGTATTTGAATTACTAAATATGTTATCACTCCTTCCCTTTAATTAACAGATTGGCGAAGCATACCACTGGAAATAAAAATAATAATAATAATAACCCTTCAACTTTGTGTATAGTGCTGCTGATTATACCAATCCAACTGGCAGCTGCTGCATCATTTCTTCCTCGTTGTGGAAAGCACCTCCGCAGCAGGTTGTGAATAATAGCCTGACATTTTGTCCATAGTAAATCAATCGCACATCCTTCATTAAAAGACCCCAAGGTAACAAAAAAGAAGAAAAGAAAAAGAAAAAAAAGAAGGCATGTATTATATCTTATATATACATTTGATTATAATAATATATAAAAGGCGATCAAAACATAAAAGCCATGAATAATAGCCTGACCTTTTCATATTATGTGGTACATATTATTGACTTTGTCAGCTCGATGATGTTTGATACGAGTGCTAGAGACTCGCTGTGCAGCATAAACTAAGACATACTCAAAAGAAGAAGAAAATTAACTTGCTACTCATAGGAGTAGCACCTTTCGAGTTTCCTGCAATCCGTAAGTCGACTAACCAACGATAACGTCATACTATGAATGCTAATTTGCACTTAAATATCCTGAAGTATTCTATTTTGGCACTTTATATACTCTGTTTTATTCTTTTTCGTAAGTTGCTACCCTCAACTTTTTCACTTAGATGTTGTGCAAGTTAACCCTAAAATAAACACCATAAGAACCTAATGCCCCTATTTATTTATTTTCTTCAATAAATAACATAAAAGTAAAATAAATAAGAAAAACTAAATTAGATTAACATATTATTTTCCCCCTAACAAACAAACACTGACCCTACCCCCTTTGTTGTCTGCCACTGTTGGCACGCCTCTCCGGCGGCGGCCTCCTCTGCCCCACCCCGCTAGTGGCTGCATGGTCACAAGTAGGACAGCGCGAAGGAGGTCACCAGAGAGGAGAGGCCAGCAACGGCAAAACTTAAAAAGTTCAGGAAATTTTAGTGCTAAAAAAATTAGTACATGGATATTTAATTGCCAATTCTCAATAATACTTGAGGGTATTTAAGTGCAAATTAGCCTACTATGGAATAGATTATTAACTATAAGATAAAAGTTCATTAGACAGAAGCAAAATGCTTAGGAGAACATGCGGCCCCTTTTAGAATTAAGGATGTGGATGCAGCATGTTCAAAACATGTTATTCGATAATCCTGTATATGGAACATACCTATATTAACCTTATTTGTGTTAGAAGATGAGAATTTCTAGAAGAAAATCAGAATCTATCTTGATTAAACTGCCTAGATATAAATAGTAAAATTGATGCTTAGTCAATGAGTGAGCCTCTGGAAGTGGGTATAGGAGGATTAGAAGCAAGGATAGAGAATAGTTCTTCACTGAAACAAGGTTCATCGTAACGAGCACGAAATGTGGATTTTCTTCCAAAAAAATTTGTAGCAAAAGATGCATATCAGATCTATACAGACATGTCTTTTGCAGCTTTGCTTACCTAAGTTTTCTCTCCTCATCTTTGCACGGAGATAATAACCACCTTTCTGTTGAAAGAACAGAATCATCATCAGATCCGCAAGGATTGATAAATATGCCACTAGTGGTGATAACTTCAAAAGAAAAAACAAAAAGAATATGATCTTTATTCAATATGCAGCTGCATTGCTAATCTAAATTTTCTTCACACCGATCCCTGAGAATATAGGATAAAGCTTTGTTGTTGTGTAAAAATCATTAGAGAACACCCTGCGTACAATAAATCGTCGATAATAGAATGACAATTTATAAGTAGAAATTTTCCTTAAGCTCGATTCCAGAAAATCTTGGTGATGTTTGATGGATGGATATGATCGTATTATATAAAGCATCAGACAAAACAAAGTTAACCTTGTTTAAAATTTGGTTAAAGAAATACTATAAGCTGTCCTACATCGGGAAGGCAACTGCAATATCATGCTCGTAAGTATATTGACTTTACATCCCTGCTATCAAACAAATGGGCAAGCAGTTAAACGGTTAAACCAAGCTTATTATTCTTCACTATATTTGTTAAATCTGAACTACCAAAGCTGATGAACGAATTGTAAAACACTTCTAATAAGACTAATATAATAGTGAGATGTCTTAATGTGTTTTCTTTTTACCATAATATAGCTGAATACAGAAACAAAATATTATTCAGCTATGTAATCTGGCATGCAATTTCCAATAGCCAATTGTTTCATTATTCTACGTCCATTCTTCTAGTAAACTCTAGTTGCACGACCACCAAGGAAGTTTTGAACCCATCAACCAGTCTCCTAGATTTTTTTATGGCAAGGCTATCCTTTGCCCATAGCTTCAGTATTTTGACACCTCATCACAATGAATTAAGGTCGTCGAACTCTAATCAGCTCATATAAATCTCCATACGGAAGCTGGAGACTTTTCCTAAGATAGCAACGACTAACAAGGTGGTTTTCTGCCACCCAACCAGCCCTCTAGGTTTATGACAACTCCTCTGCATTATGTTTCCTTGATACTGGTAGTTTGGTGTCACAAAGATTTAAAGCCTACTGCCAAGTTCTCATCATGTTAATAGAGTTTTGTAAAACATCTTTTGGGTTGTTCCTCAACTTTGGGTCATGACCCACTACCAACATCATTTTAATGCAAAAAAGCCTTCTCTCATTCGCTTGACATGTTTAGCAACTTGGCTATGTCTCATAAGGGTTGGAAGTAGTGAGCACCTTCTCATGGTTTGAACTAATGAGCATTTTACTGGGTAGAATAGTTGAAACATAACAGTTTATGTTCAAATTTTTCAAGCCAACAATCCAAAACTTCAATTCTAGTCTCGAAGACAGTGGATATTATTCTTGATCCCGTTAAAGATATAGATGATTATATGTTTCTGAAGCACTTGTTGGGATCTGTACCAACAGTTCAGAAGTTGATCAAACATACCACACAAGAAAATCTAACATAAACTTACCTGTATAAGGCACTAGAACTAGAGTCATCCATCTTATGAGACACTGGTATTCTGGCTCTGGCCCCCAACTGCTTGCGGACCAACAACATTAATATTTACACTTTCAGGATTGTTTCTGAACTCATGCCTCTGTCCATCATTTCCTTGTGCTAATTGCATTTCTCTCCTAGTTCTCCATCTCATATACTCCACAAGCAAAGAGTTTGTACTGATTGCAATTCCAAACCCAGTAAATGATGAGAGTAGGATCGAGAGCACGGGAGATACTTTAAGCTGCAATTAAATAAATAATAATTATTATTGGAAACCATAGCTTCATATGCAGTGTGTTTGTATAGACTATCCTCCTCTTAAGAGAAGGTTCCCTCTGCTCGATCTACAACCTGTTAGGTTAGATGGCAGTTAAGATTCAAGCCACTATTTCCTCCCAAACCCAAAAAAAGGGTATAACTAAAAATATTGATTTTTTGGCAACACTAGTGCCCAGTGCCCAAACCCATTAGGGTCGCAGGGTCCTGAAAAAGAGGCAGCAGTGTTTGCCACTAAGAGTTCCATATGAGGGTTGATGAAGTGCAAGTATGTGTGTTTTCCTTTTGAAGAGAACTCTTACCACATTGTAGAAGATATGGGCAAAGAGGATGACAATGGCAAACTGAAAGGAAGCATAAGCCCAAATATAGCTTTTGATCACTGCAAACGTGTACAAGATATAATTAACAAAGAAGAGATTAACTGTTGATTTTTTTTTCTTTCTTTTAGAAAAATAATTTCATGAAAAGAAGACAGACATTATAAAATATTAGTATGGAAAGTTTCAAAATGTCTATAGGCACGACATCCACAATGCTAAGGGCGATGGGTAACAGAACTTTTAACCAACTTTGCATTTCAATAATGCATATCGAGTTGATATTATGGTTTCCTATCAACAGCTCAAGAAATCATTTTTCACATAGGTTATTTCATATGGATCTATTAATCATTCGATCGGTGGACATCCCATCTTAGTTCTCCAGTCTTTTCTACACCAACCTATTAAAGTGTGCATCCATCAGTATACATTACTTTGTTGGAAAGGATGGAGGTTACAAACTAATCAGTGTGGTGGTCTCATAAAATGCACGTAACATTGCTTCTTAGCATCATAGGATGCATTCCTACATTATCGTTTTCTGTGAGTCGATTTCTGTAGTCCAATTTCTTACTCTCAGCATCTTACTGGTGTAAACCGACATAATTTGCATGTATGGATTTGGCTCCAAGTGTCTAGAAGAGGAGTTGCTTTAATCTAGCTCAAGCACATGAAACCCATGCATGCGTTGGGGGCTAACTCCGTTAGTGTTCAACATACACAAATCATAATTTTCTAACATGTGGAGATATTAAGGTAAGAAACATTTCTTAATACATAAGATTAACTGGCAGACAGTAACTTGAGATATTGAATGACTCTCAATTTGCTCATATCTGCAAGTTTAGAATAAACTCCTGATTATGAGCTAGTTTCAATTATAACCACCTACCTGGTTCATTCTCAGATGAATACAGTGTACATAATCCCCATGACCTGAAGGTGCACAAAAACATATGTGCCCATCTAAGATGTCCAGACATATATATGAGACCATAGGCATCTCAAGAAATCTATTGAACTACCTAGATGCAGTGGAGACCAAGAAGATGGCAGCAAAGGGGAAGAGGTGTTTGTGTGTGTGTGTGTGTGTGTGTGTGGGGTGGGGGGGGGGGGGGGGGGTTCTCTTTCCAAAACTTTCTCGGCAACCAAACACACCCTAAATGGCCTAATACAAGTCAGCCTTCTAATTTATGTTTCTTTGAAAGATGCCAGTCAAGCCAAATTATAGCTGCTGGTAATACACCAAAACTTAAAAGAAAACTGATGTAACATGACTTAATCCTACAATATTACAAGGAAAAGCAAAGGTTTTGAATGTCTCTATCTATTTATCTTTCCTTCCATTTCCCTCTTTTCTTTCTTATATAGTGATGACAAAGAGTTTTCAATGGACTATAAACAAATGGGGTATAAAAAGGTAATGGTGAAGCCCTCTTGAGATGATTCGCGAAAGAAATTAATCCTCCTAAGCTAAATTTCATAATTTAAGTATCTTTACTTAAGTAGCATAAATGATGTGTCAACTACAACAATGGACACTTTTATGTATGAAAATGAATGAAGAAACAATGACAACTTTGAGGGGAAGCTTAAAATATTGGGGGATCCCTATACACTGTAGAGTTGGAGAAGAATGTCCTATACTCTCCTTGTCTCTAGTCATGTTCCTCCATACCACTGGCCTAAAGCTGTATCTATTGTATCCACTTATGTCCATCTTATTAATCGCTTTCTTTCTTCCATCCTCAATTGGTCTTTACCCTTCTCTCGTCTTTATGGCACGTCTTCCTACTCTGCTCTCCGAGTCTTTGGATGTGCCTATTACCCGCATTTATGTGCTTATTTCACTAACAAGTTGTTGCTAAGAACCTATTGAATGTGTGTTTCTAGGTTACAGCTTGCAACACAAGAGGTATTGTTGTCTAGATAGAAGAACTGGTCACATCTATATTTTCCATCATGTTCGCTTTAACGAACAAGTCTTTCCATTCTCCAAAACCACGAGTCTCTTCCATCAATCCACCTGGATATCTATCTAGGTTATATCTCCAGCCTCATCTCACATATCCTCATCCTCCTCCTCTACAGAGGCACATTTTCCCACACCAGTGTGCCACGTCTCCAAGAACCTTATCCATACCACTTTCAACGCCCTCAACCTCAACTACCACCTACCCCTCCCCCACAACCCACCTCCACTATACATGAACCACCCCCAACCACTTCCTCAAGACATCCAATGATAACCCGACAGCGAGTTTGGTCCAACTAATCTCTTAATCGTAGAGATGGCACAATCAAGTATCAATTCCCAGAGCCTTACTGGCTCATGGCCACTCTGCTACTACATAACCTACATGTTATTCTCAAGCTACTAAGATTCCTGAATGGCGCCAGGCCATGACTTCTAAATTCAATGTCTTACTGGAAAATGTTACTTGGGTCCTTATTACTCCTGCTCGTCCCAGCAGCATGTCGTTGGTTGCAAATGGATCTTCAAACGCAAATGTCGTGTCAATGGGTCTTTCATATCACAAAGTCTGTCTAGTTGCCAAAGGATTTCATCAGCAGGCTAGCATTGATTTTAGTAAAACCTTCAGTCCGGTAATCAAGCCAACTATTATCTGCATTGTGCTTAGCATTGTTGTCTCCATGAGATGGCCTTTACGTCAATTTGATGTCAAGAATGTTTTTCTTCTTGGCATTCTAGATGAAATAGTCTACATAGTCAACCACCAAATTTCACAGATTTCGCTCATCGTAATCATGTATGTCTTATACGAAAAGTCATTTATGGTTTCAAACAAGCTCCTCGAGCCTAGATTCAACGCCTCAGGAATTTTCTTCTCCAGTTTGGGTTCATTGAGTTAATACAAAATAAAGAAGATCACTCTCTATTCATCAGCCGTTCAGACTTTGTGATTCTACTTCTGCTTCTCTATGTGGATGACATCATTCTGACGGATATTACTTATGGTCTCCTCACCTCCTTCATCACCACTCTTGGAAATAAATTTGAACGTAGTGACCTTGGCTCTTTGTCCTTTCTCGGTCTCGAGGCAACCCTTTTCTCAGGACTCTTTATACATTTTTCAAACTAAATTTACCTTTGACCTCCTTTAGAAGTTCTCCATGACAGAGTTTAAGCAATGCTCCATCCCAGTTTATGCCAAATCCTAGCTCTCAGCCAATACTGGTTATCTCCTTCCAGATGCCACTGAGTATCGTCAACTAGTTGGTTCTATGCAGTATCTTAACTTTATCTGCCATGACATTTTTATGTCGTTCATCATGTGGCTCAGTTCATGAGTCAACCCCGTTCTCCCCACCTCATCGCTACCAAACGGATTCTTTGGTATCTCAAAAGATTTCTTGATTTTTGCCTACTTTCGTTACCTAGCTGGACCGTTCATAGGCACTGCTTACTCAGACGCAGACTGGGCAGTGTCATGATTCTCGTTGCTCCACTACTGGTTTATGCATCTTCTTAGGGTCAAATATTATCTCTTGAACTGCTAAGAAACAACCTACACCCTCCCGCAATAGTGCCTAAGCTGAATACAGCTCACTTGTCCATGTTTGTGCAGAGACTACTTAGATATTGCATCTCCTTGGTGAACATAACTTTACTCAACTCAAACCCATCACTATGTTTTGTGATAACCTCATCACGACGTACATGGCCTCCAATTATGTCTTCCATGCTCGTACTAAACATATTGAGCTTGACTAGCAATTCATCAGGGGAAGACTTCTCTCCGGTTCTCATCGTGTGCTCTTTGTACCGCCTCCAGATCAAGTTGCTGATATTTTTACCAAATAACTTCACAAACACCGGTTTACTATGTTGCGGCCCAAACTCGTTTCTTCTAGACTGTTGAGTTTGCGAGGGAGTCGGTTTACTATGTTGCGGCCCAAACTCGTTTCTTCTAGACTGTCGAGTTTGCGAGGGAATGTTAAACCTTCGTGATTTTTTACCATAATTATTCCTTGTTATATATAGTTGTGCAGAATATGTCAAAACTTGATTTGATTTAAGTTAGATTTGTTAGGAGTAATTTTAGGAATCCGTTTTTTTCCCTTTTATACTCTTTGTACTCTCTATATATTGAGACCTCCAGTTGAAGAAGTATACACACAACTTATCAACTTACATAAACAAAATACATGCCAAACATCCCGGATCACCTCCAAAATTTTCAATATGTATATGACATAGTATCAATCATCAAGTAATTCTATTCCCAGTAAGCAACTGCAACTACTTGCTTGGTTTTTACGCACCATTTGGGTAAGGAAACTGGGAGACGAAGAATTAAGGAGATGGGCTTAATTTCAGTTGTAGGAGAAGGAATTAGGTCCAATTCCTTAATTCATATATTCTTCGACTAATTCCCTTCCACCAGGAATCAAGGAATAAGCTAAAAACCTAAACAACACGGAATAAGGTTTGGTTGGAATCAAGGAACAATAATATATGGACTGCCAAAATGTCATCTGGCTAGAATTAGGCTCTAATTCCTTCATTCTTGACCCTAATTTTTTTACCCAAGCTGTATCTATAAACTTCCTTAAGACATAGGTAGCACCTAGGAAGCACAAGCACTCCAAAAATTAGGCTCGTGTAACACGTATTGGACATATTCCGAACGCTCCAAAATGCACCAGGACACACCAAAATAGATGACTTGTCCATGTACTCATCACCTCGTATCCATGTCACCGTGTCCATGCCATGTCATATCCATGTCCGTGCAACATAGGGTAGCACTGTGATATATTATGTTAATTTTCTATCAATGATCCTTCCTGGATCAATCTACTAGTTGGATGACCTACCTCATCAACTTGCTATGATGTTCTTACTCATATTCTTAATGTGCAGCACAAAAACAACTTATGAATATTCAGAATAATCAAAACCATTGCTAATTTTTTTTTTTCAAAGCTAATACAAAAAAGAGCAGACAGAAAATTACTTAGTATTTTTCATTAAACCATACTTAAACTAAAAGGGGAAAAGAAGAAAAACATAGGATAAGAAAAGAGATGAGAATATAATCATGTAGATTACCCATTGTGGAAGCTATCATGGATGAGAGGAGACCCAAAACACAAGAGAAAGGCAACGATACAGCAAGAGCACGTGAAGCAAGATCAGTTACCTGTTCCACTGTAGTTAGTCAATCAACTGGCAAACGACAACGAAACCAAAACAAGGTAGCATTGTAGCATTTGTTTTCCTAGAAATCCTAATTAAAAATAGGGTAATTTTTTTTAAATTTTATTTGGACGGAAAAAACTAATGAAGTTATTACCAACTTATGAGACGGGTTATATGGGTCCTGGATGAACAGGGTACAGGGACGACGAACCTAAAGCCTATAACTGAAAACAACTAAACTGTAGGCTAGAACGATGAGTCTAAGATCCGATTTAGGCTTAGAATACATTTTTGGACTATTTCGGATTTACAGGAATTTTCTAGATTTATTTGGTATTGATTACCTAAGGAAATGAATTACCACAGGACTTGTAGAAATTATTGTAGGAACACATGACCTAGATTAATCCCAAACAACATGGTATATAAGCTTTTAATAGTTTAATATAAGCCCCAGTAAATTTTGGAATTTTTAGATTTAATTTGAATTTATTATGAATTAATTAATCTAAAAATGTATTTAAAAGATGTTTCTGTAATTAATTAAATAGGAAAAAAAAAGGAACCCGCACCCACGCATGGGGGCCCGCGTATCATTGGGCGCAGGCGAGTGATAGCGGCCCAGAATAGAACAGAGCACAACAATGCACCCGGGCACCCAAGATGATCTGGGCAGCAGGATCAAGCCATCGCTTGATCATGGCCATCTATTTTTTTTAGTTTTTTTCTATATATATGGATTTAGAGTTAGGGTTTTTCCTTCTAAGAATTTTGAGAGAAGATTTTTGTCGAAATTCCAGCAGCAATTCTCCCACTTCTCAAGGTTGTTCTTCTAGATCCAGACTTCAATTTGTGCCTAAAAATTTTTGTGTTCTCTATTTCTGTCTGATATTTAATTTCTATTCTTGGTAGATTTTAGAGCCTCTGTACAATTTACTAAAAATCATCTAGCAACAGGTATTCTGAATAGGAGTAGATCATCTCATTGGAATTTTAATTCGAAATCCTAAAGTGAAATTGGTCTATGTAACTTTTCTAGTATTCCTGATCAATTACCTACAACATACCTAAATTTTAGACTTAAATTCCATTGTATAAACAATGTAATCAAAGGTCCAAGGCGCACTCGAGGCACAAAGGATCCATATCGCACGAGCTGCAAGGCGCACACTTGAGGGAAGCAAAACGAAAAAATAAAAATATATACATAAATAAATAAATAAATTAGTAATGTAAGAAATAAAACCAAATAATATATTAAACCAACAAAACATGTTACAACATAACCAAGTGAACCAGAATAGCAGTCTAGTAGTCAACATAACTAACAAGAATTTGTATTCTCCCTACCACGTTTTTAGTAAATTTTAGTTTTTTCAGTTCAACTTTAGCCCACTTTGGCAACCATGGAAAGGGCTACCTCCCTCTCTCACTTGTACAAGGTAAGGGCCATCTCCTTGCCTCTTTGTTAAAAAAAGAGACATAAGACGCGCATTTTCTTGTTTGCGTCTTGCTAAAAGGTAAGTCTGGAGAAAGGCGTCTCGTCTAGTAAGGTGCAAGGCGCAGCTGTTGCACCTTGCTGCGAGACACGTCTCGGACACATCTTCGACTAGTATGTTGTTTAATAACTTCTAAAAATCTAGAACTAGGACGACCACTAAAAGAAATTACTGAAATATAATACCAAACTTGAAGTAAGCATAACTCCCAACCCTCACGTAAATTTTACCATGAACTTTATATACACGTCAAAATACCAAATATTATCATGATTTTAGGAGACGCAGATTATTTACTGTGATTTTTTTCGTTAGAACATGTCCTAATTTAGGGTAGTCTGTATCATTCATATCATAATTCGAAACCACGAACCCAATTATGGTCCTTTCGAATATTTTTTAAAATCTACATAGATCTAACCTTTTTGTCCCCAAATTTTAGAATTATTAGTTAATATTTGATATTTACTAAGAATCATAGAAAGTAGAATTTACAATTTGAATCGATTTTGTCAAAACAGACCAAAACGATCACTAACATTTGATTGCGACAAAGTTCTGCGATTCAATCGATTCGAGTGGTTATCACCTAATAAACTTAATTTTTGAAACAGTAATTTTGGCCATTTTTCTATGCCTCGGTTTACGTGCCGACAGTTATGGTTCTCAAAATACGTAACCAATGGGGTTTCCTTGCTGTTTTGGAATACCTATAACCTACCGTACTAGTATGGGTTAGGTTGGACCTATAGAAATCCTAAATTGCTAGTAGCTTACAAGGCAAGTAAATAAGACCCCAAAATATGTAACTTGTTAATTAAGTAATCTGACTGACTTGTTTTTATAAACTGTTTTGCGATAGATTTAGGTGCACTTTGGATGCTTGTACTTTTGGGCGATAGCTAGAAGGGTTTGTTTGGATTAGCTAGCCAATTGATAGTCACTATCTATTCACTATCTATGTTATCCGGACTCTCCATTTTAGTAGAAGTATCTGTATCCACCAGGTAGGACATGGGTATGGGTATGGAATCCGTATCCGATTCTCCATAGTGACAATCGGATCATTCATGGTCCTTTATAGTGACAATCGAAAAACTGGTAGTGAAGTAGATAGTTTATTTTAATGTGGTGGATTGGTAGTTAAGTTATGAAACCTTACAAATTTAATTACATAATATCTTTTTATGTAACCATGCAAATTTAATTATAAGCTTAAATATATGAAACAATGCAAACTTTATTACAACTATCTTTTTATGGAATCATACAAATTTAATTAGAGAGTATATCATTTTATGAAATCGTGTAAATTTAATTACATGTCTTTTATGAAGACATACAAATTTAATTACATGATGTGCCTTTTTATGAAACTATATTCAAATGTATTTATTTTAATAGTCATATTCCGTACCCGTATCCAAAATTTGGATCATTTTTAGCTGAATCCGTATGTCCTTCAATTATGAGTTTGAAGGACCCGACTCTTGGATATGCCCGTACCTGACACCCGTACCCGAGTCCAAGTAGCATAGGTCACTATCCGTCTAGAGGAATTTGAGGAATCATATTATTACAGTTTTACGTATTGTTTACCTTTACCATATGTTATTATTCATGCTAGTAGATTTATATTATGTTATTATGACTTATGCTCATAAGGGAGTATTTATTGTCCTAGTTTATACTTTATACTCATATTGTTCTCGTATAAATTGTACTCGTTATCGTGATTTCATATTCATATTGTTTGTGAGAGTTGTAGAAACATGAAAAATCTCTAGCCATGCGCCAACAGTATGCGCCGCAGTGATCAAGATCGATGTGCCAAAATGATCCAGTGCCATCCGCCAATCGTTTCATAACCAGTGTTCCCATGTGCCAGCAGTGCCATGCGTCACTACTACCCTAGTGTTCCCATGTACCAAGCAGCGTCATGCGCCACTACTACCCTAGTGTTCTCATGTGCCAAGCAGCGCCATGAGTTAGTACTGCTTCATTAATCTCCATGCGTCGGGCGGACGTATTCCCAAGGTGCAATCAAAGCCGTCACAGACACGTGTCACGAGTGTTATGGGCATTAGCAACCCCAAATCTCGAAGGACCACATGACAACTTATGGCAGCATGCGCCGCTGATTGCAACATACGCCACTATAAGGCAACATGAGATGTGCACGTGCATGCCTTCGCAAGGTTATAAATAGTAGGCATTTTTCCTACATAAAAGAGGACAACCACAAAGAAAAATAAAAAAAAAAGGAGAAGAAGACCAAAGCACCGTTCGAAGCCTCATCAACTTCCTTGGAAAAAAATCGGGCTATTTGGGGGAGCTGACGTGGGTAAAATAGTACTTATCATGGAATTGATCAACAACATAGCCAAAGTGTCTTTTCTATTGATTCCTACAGGTTGGATCAAAAAAAATTCTTGAATGATCGTCTCACTGGCCGACCTTGGCCCCTGTTATTTTGGGGTCATATCTGCTCGATCTCTACCGTCACACTTGTCCAGATCTTTTTTTTATTGTACTTAGATCCTTCTGTATTAGGGATTCTTCTGTACTATTTGTCAATTTCCAATTAATAAAAAAGTTCGTTCAACTTTACGCAATATATTTTTTGGCGATGTCAACAAAAATGCCGGCTCTGCTGGGGAAGAGCTTCTCTTCCAACGAGAAGCTGGTGACGCAATCCAATGTGACCAAGTTGGGTTCGACTCAGAGGATGTTGGTCGTTCGCTTCGACCAACAGGCAATCGAAGACATGCTGGACAAACTTAGCTTTTCAACTAGACTCGTCGGACTCTGCAAGACTCGCAAAATTCGGGACGCCAAGGCCGCTGTGCCTCTCCCGAAGTTGGTTCCCGATGCATTGTCAACCCCCGCAGCAGATGCACATGCGGTTGACATGTACTCAGCCAACAAGTCGAGTTCTTTAACGAGGCCCGCACGACCTCACAAAGCTCGTAGGATTTGGGTTGCCAAAGTCGCCGCGTTAGACCCGAAATCCGTTCCAGAAACGCCGCCAACCTTCGCAGCAGTTGCACAAGAGGTTGATGCGCATCCTATCTCCATCTCCAAAGACGTTCGAAAGAGGTAGTGCCAAATCCCGAGAGGCGCACCTACAGCGGGACCCGCGTGGGAGGAGACGCGTCATCCCCGATTGTAGGCGCATACGGGCTTCCACGAGCGATCCTGCCCAGCATAAGGATCCCTGTGATCCTGACTTGGATTCCATGTACTATGCGCCTAAGGGCGTTGGTTTACGGAAACCCAAATCAACCCGAGCCATGCGCGATCGAGGTGTTGCGCAACCATTCCCTCAAAAGCATGCGTCGTTGCTTGTCACGCGCGCTGCTGACGGAAGACTTTATAGGGCAGACCCCGGCGCTCATGCGCCGGACGTGTAGCGTCCCGTTCTCCCGGTGCGGAGAGCGCGGCTAAGAAACACAAGACGGTATCGTTCGATCGGGATAGATTGAATTAAGAACTCGTCCTCGTTATGGATTTGTTTCTTCGGAATCGATTCCCATATTCAGTGGACTGCGCCCCAAGGATCGGCTTAGCGGCAGAGTCAGGAGGGACCTCTCCGCTGCTATCTTTTATTGCCTCGGTTTTCGATGTCGCTTGTTGCTTTCGTGCTTTGAGTTGGTTTTGGGATTTGCTTGTTTTCCTTGAACGGTTTCGATGATTTTCATTGTTTTCGTTCATTGAACTGCACTTCAATTCCGAGATTGGAAAGAGAGGAAGAAGTATTAATCGAGCTGTTCGTGTGCAGGTGAACGAGCAGTAGGCGGCTTGCGAGCGGAGTCGTGAAGCGCCTCTTTCCTTCTTCTTTCCAAAATCTAAGTGAGTGGCTACCAACCCGATTAGCTAGCTCTGCTTCCAGCTTCACTCCTTCGCCCCGATCAAACGATACCAAGTAATAATAAAAGAAACCAAGATAAAAGAGAATAACTTGGTTATTATGCTTGTCAACCAAACTCATGAACGGTTATCATCCTGTATGCTAGTTCGTCTATAACTGTTTTATGAATCGTGCTAAGTATGGAAATGTATGCTTGTTATGAAATAAACTGTCAGGATGACTATGCAAAACTGTATGCTATGGAACAAATTCTATGAGTATTCTTGATCACGGACAACTTGTGCACAAGGTATGTTATGAGTTCCGCGGACGGTCACCGGGGCACCGGGATCGATCCGATCCGGACGGAACGTATGTATAGTCGTATGTTACCCGGCAAGTGTTATGCAGCGGGGCTCGCCACCCGCGTTGCACGTCACTTTGCCTTGAGACTATAACCCGTCCCTTCGTGGCATCGAAGCCAGTGATCCTATGTATATTTAAACCTGTTGCATACTAACTTGTGTCTTCGTTTCAGGGAAGGCATGGTAAGTATTGTGCAGGTGATTCAGACGGTCAGGTAAAATCCACCGAACGGTGGCACGTTCATTTCAGTAAATTCAATATGCTGCTTAACTGTAAATGAACTAAGGCAAGATAGAAACCAACCAAATATGCATGCTTCACTAAACAACGTGTTGATTGGTATAGTCAGGCTAGCTCGCCTTCACCAGCATGTTTCGATATGCTGACCCTCGTTGAAACAGGTTCTCCGCACCAAGGCGAACCGAGCGAGGAGCCGAAGTCGTCTACCCGATCCAGTCCAACTGTTGGCGCATCTTCACCGCGCCCCCGAAGCATTTTGGAGTCAGGAGCCTGCAACTCTTCATACACAAATGCAGCTCCGTGGCAAGGCGATCCTCCAGCCGGGAGGTCCTTATCGTTTTGAGTTTATAAAAGGATGTAATGCAAAGGACTGCTATCTCATTTTGAGTCAACCCTTTTGTAAGCCGTTCGGCATATTAGCTGACTCGTTCAAGAGTTTGTAATAGATGTTCATTATCAATAAAGAGAACTTTTCTATGTTTCAAATCTGTGTTTCAATTTATCTGCGTACTCTGAATACGTGCTTGCTATGCAAATCATTAAAGCCTTGTGCGGGCGCAACTCCAGGCCCGCACGGCGGTCACGACTCGGGGGACGCCTCGGGGCGTGACAGGACGTGGGTTAACCCTTAAAGCCGTTCCAAACCCACTTGGATGCCGCAGTTGCACTTAAACCAAGTCGGGGAGCAAACATTGAGATGACAGACCCATGCGTGCGCGCATGTAGTGGGTCCATCTCACCTCAAGTCTTCCATTAATGATCCAGTTGCAGTTTCTGCGAAAGAACTGTGTCAGGGAGCAAACCTTCCACTTTTACCTCCATGTGCAAGGCTTGACCGAGCACATGAAAGGAGCGTGAAAGTGAAGCTTTCATCGTCTAATCTACGCAATGTGATTAATCACAAGCGTAAGACGAGAGAAGCAACCCTCGCACATGACGTGTCCCCTCATAGACACTTGTGCCAACATCATCATCAACTGCTGCTGTACCGAAGCGTCAATTCCTCCAACCAGACAGTCAGTGTTTCAGCGATTGCATACCGCGACACCAACACGGCGGCATCCTAAGAAACAACCGCGCAAAGAGGAGGAATTGTCCATCGCTTCTTGTTGCTCAACATGGAGGTCTCCTCCTATGAAAAAGATCTCAAAGAAAAGCTCAACTAACCTAAGGGTGTCGGTCAGCACACCGTGAAGCCGCCCGAGGGGCAACAAACAAGTACCTATTATGAGGGTATTCCAAGGCACACGCTCGAGAATGAGGGCTGGGGGTAGACACTCCGCCCTGAATAAAGCTACAACCAGAGTTGGGGGTAGCAGTCCCCTGGTGTTCCACGACAATCCATTCTTCCAAACGGACAGTGAATCTCTGCACACGGATGACAGCCTAGCTGGGGGTAGCCACACCTTCCAGGACGAGCCCGCAACTGAGACTGGGGGTAGCAATCCTTCCAATAACGAAAGCGATGCAACGCTACCCACTCTCCCCGAGGACAACGAGACAAACATCTGAGGCGGAAAGTGAGGCGTCCACCTTCCCGTCCACCTCATCCCACGTAATGCCAGTATACATGGCAGGAAACGAGCATAGCGTGGAATCCTGTAACCAACAACGCATTGAGGCACTCGAAGCCATGATGCAGGCTCTCGGCACTTCAATGCAGACTCTGACTCACGCAGTGCTGGAACTCAGAAAAAATTTGCTCTCAACACAACCACCGGCCCCGGGACGAACAAACCCAGATAAAGGGACCAACGAGGAATCGGGCATGCCTGATCCGGCTCCTCATGTCGCGAGCAGCCAGACCGCACCTCGATCTTCAGTCGCTCTTCTGCTAGACGATATCCAGGAGACTCGTAGGGACTTGCGTGCCCTCGTTGATGCTCGAGATAATCAAAACAGGATTCAGAAGCTTGGAATCCGACAACCCTATCCTCCCGAGTGGGATAACGTGGTGTACCCTCCCAAGTATAAACCGCTATCTCTGACTAAACCACTATCTCTGACTACATTTGACAGGAAGACGTCACCCCGTCAATACATGAGATACTTTCATCCCACAACAGGCCACCTACCTCAGGATGATGCTTTACTCACCAACATGTTCGTCGGAGCACTATTCGGGGTCGCGTTTGAGTGATTTTGTAGTCTTCCAGATAAGTGCATTTCGTCCTTCAAGGACCTGAAGTCCCTTTTCCTCGTCCGGTTCTATAAAGGAGGGATGGATATGACTATGTCCTCTCTCATGGACATCATCCAAGGAGACAGAGAACTTGCACGAAATTACATCGAACGTTTCCGGCAGGCTACGTTGAAATTGCCTCCCGGCATCCCCGAATCTTCGCTGATGGACACGTGTCAAAAGAACCTCCTACCAGCAGTGAGACTCTGGACAGCGTCTGGCCCATTCAGTGATTGGACGACATTTATCATAAGTGTCGCTGCTGCGAAAAAGAGAGCGAAAGACGTCCGCTTATTGAGATTTCAAGCTCCCAACATTGAAGACAAGGGAAAGCGTCCTTTCACCGCTAACAACAGTCGTGACAACAAAGGGAAGCATGTCCTGACGGTTAACTTGTCCAAAAATCTCCTCTCGCCTGTTACCGAACCGATAGAGCCACCGAGGGTACATGAGACTTATTCCTTCGATCACGATGATGTCATGGAACTCTTCGAAGTATTGATGAAGGACAACAAAGTCTGTCTACCTGACGTCAAACGCCCCGATGAAGCAGGCAAGGTTGACAACCCCGAGTATTGCCATTACCATCGATATGTTCATTACGCCACGCGAGATTGTTTCACATTAAAAAGGCAGATACATCAATTGATCGACTCTAAAGCTCTCACTTTGGACTATGAAGACAAGACAATCACTGCAAATATGGTGTCCCTCCAGTTTGGCACATTCCCGACAACAGAGGTCCAAGATGGTGTCGTTCCCATACCTAGGACAACCATGGAGGTCGTTAACCTCCCCCCAGCCCCAGCAGACAGGTTGGTTCCCCTCACTACTACAAAAGGCGAGATCATGTGGGTTTATCCAGGCCTCGTCCCGGACATAACAAGGCCAGCAGTGCCTCCTTCTTTCAAGTCCAAAGGAAAGAAGACCAAGTCCTATCACACGGTCTCCCCGTCAACAAACGAAGCTCTCGCTGGTGTAACTAGGTCGGGTCCAGTCTACCAGCGCGACTACGATACTCACGATAACACTACGCCTCCGGTGGCCACACCCGCAGTATCTGATACGGGTCCATTCCAACCTCTCGTAGTGGACAAACAAAAGCAGAAGGAGACACGCTTTGATAAGCCTCTGCGAAAAAACAACTCAAGAGCTAAAAAGCCTTACAACTTCGACATTTTGGCACAGCTGGCCAACACTGCCACAAAATTGTCACTCTTCGAGCTCCTCCGTCTCTCCAAAAAGACTTGTGATGCTCTAAGCGAGGCACTGCAAAACGACGACTCTTATCTCATCCAGGTCAAGCCACCAGCCGAGAATCCCGCAACATGTGTCACGCCCCAATCTCCCGCAAGCTCGATAGTCCCCGTTGAACGTGAAATCACCACGTTGCAGCTCTCCCGCGGGACAATCATTCTCATCGGGACGTGATGCCGTACGAGCCTGGAGTTGCGCTCGTACAAGGCGATGTTGTTAAACACCAAAGTTATCATCGAAACAACCAAGTTACAGCGGAAGCCAATTTGTGTACCAAGCACACAATCAGAGTAATACGCAGCGAAGCTCTCGATAGGGTCCAAATGAAATGCCCCGAAGACAATGCCACAAAGGCGATGCCACGGAGCCGATGAAATGCTCTTGCTCTTTTCTCTAGCCCACAAAGGTACTTACAGTTTATACATCTTGTCCCGTATATCCAAGCAGCGCCACTACGCCTGCGTACCTGAAATATTGTCCACAAACGTGGGTCAGTACACAGCCGTACTGGTGAGCGGGGTAACCCACTCGCCTAAACCGACACTAAGTAAAAATAGTGAATGCACACAGTTATATGGTGATCTTTCTAGTTGAATCCTAGATTCGTTTCATGGCATATGGATGACATATTAAGGAAAGCTGTAAAGCAGTTTAAGCATGCAAGCATTCAATCTCAAACCAAACGACAAGCATTTATATATAGCCAACCCGAAGGGAACTAACAAGCAACCCGCCTTACTCAATGCCATCGTTCGCACGATAACATATCGAACCATCAGTCTCGCCTCAATATCCATCCTCAACCAAAGTTTATATTCCAAACTCGAGTGCACACTCTTGCCGAGGCAAGGTGGCCGCGCCTACACGAAAGCCAAACCAACAAAAGAAAAGCAAGCCAACATTATACTATATGAAGTCACTGGCCAGAAGCCACGAAGGACATTGATCGGACCAAGATCAATAGGGCAATCCTACCCGATCCAGGGTTGGGCAGCTACTCCCGCCTGGTGGTATCAGACTACCAGCACTGCGCCCAATCGCGCGATGCCCATTGTTTCCTCCATGGTGGAACGGTCCCGGTGCCTCATCCCGTCCAGGAAACCAAACCCTGTGCCACGCAGGTTGTCCGTGACTATGCAGACACGTAGATATGACGAGAGGATCGAACATTCTCGTCCCACCAAGCGATCCTAGACTCGTTCAACCGATATCCAACCAAATATCCATAACCATTCTTCCAACATATCCAACCAAGGATTCCAAATCTCGACCTCAACATATAGCCCAAGGCACCAAATTCCAAGTATTTCCATAGGCACAATGCCTCTTCTCAACACAGAGTCCAAATTGGTGCAACACCCATGCTCGAAGCAAATCCCATGGCACAATGCCGTTTCAGTGGCACAATGCCCCATTCGTGGCACGATGCCCCATTAAGCGACACAACGCCCTCGCCGATGCAGTTGTTCGATTTCGAACCACAACTGCTCGCTTTGCAAGACAAAGCGACCAAGTGATACTCGCGCACGGATGCACGTTCGCTCGCCCGAATTTCCGATATTCCCGATTGCCTCATTGCCTCAAAGTATCATTCCAACCGTCCAAGTATAATCCCAATTATCCAACCGACTGCCTCAATGCATAATCCAACTATCGCTCCAACTATCCAACGCGTAAATCATTTCAAGCCACAATCCTACCAAGCCAACGACGTACACTCTATGCACGCCTCAGTGTAGTGATTCTCAATGTTTCAGCCCAAGTGTTCAAGCCTTTTACGTGTTTTCCATATTATTAGGCATGAAGGAGTAGAGGAGAAGGGAAAGAGCCCACTCACATTGATTGATCCCGTTAGACATCCTGTCCTGCCGATACGTCCAATCCCTTGAACCCGTGGTCCGATGCAAGCGCAATCTACTCAACTGGTATGACCGTGCGAGCAGGCCGTGCTCTCTAAATCATCCGACCGATCGGATTAAGGAAGACGGCATTATCGCTTCCATCCAGCTATTCAGTACTGTTCTGAACGAACACCTGATTTCCATCGAACCCGCTAGCCATCTGCACATTGAAACCAACTCGATTAATCCTTCTTCCCAAAATCCATCATTTCAAATGTAACCAGCATTTGATTCATTCAATCCGACTCAGCGTAACGCTTCGAGCGGTTGCGGGGCATTACATAATATACCACTTAGAATCAGGTTCGTCCACGAACCGTGCTGGTATTCATTCCTATCACATGCCACAATCCAATTTCCAAGATCTGCTCTAGGCAACTCACATATTCGCGATTCTGACTCCACGTCTCGTTCTGCTGAACGCTCGTACAATTTTCACGAATTCCCACATCCTCCTTGCAGCTCAATACGAATTCTTCGTATCGCTTAGTTTTGGATCGTATACATATTTAAGGCGTCCCTAAAATACATGCATTTCAGCCGAGCTTTGCGATAGCAAATTTGAACAAGTTACAAGGGTATCTTTATGTTCGAGGCATCCATTTGCTTCACTCCCAATTGAACTGAATTACGATTTCCATTCCAACACATTCGCTTGAGAACTATTCTCAATTATGCAGATTTTCTACCGACTCAATCAGTTCGGGTTCCAACTCAATCCATCCAACTATTCCTGAAAATCAGTACTAGCAACATCTCCAAATATATCTCATGCACCGAACGATTATCTCAACTGATCTACCCCAGCCATGCGACTTACCCAAATATCAACTTTGCTTAGATCAGCTCAGTTCAACACATTATCCTGCCATCTCAATATCTCACAGGGTGAACATCTATATCGAGGTTCGTGTGATCCACGAAGATCTCGTCGCCACGCCAAAGGGATTATGTCGCCACGATTTCAACATGGACACGCTCGCCATAATTCTTAGGTTGCGCGTGGAATAGTTCTTCGCGCTGCTTCCACTGCCTCGAAGCATAGAATATCACCTTTGCCTCCCGAACGAGCACGCTTCCCAGACAAATTTCCGAGACATCTTGTAAATCTGAGGCACGTCTGTCCCTTCCAGTATTCGCAAGGATTTGATCTGAACGAGCCGTTGCTTTAACTTCACGAGCTAGTTTCACAGTCGTCAATTCATATGAATGCTATTCCCTTCCAGGGCACGATGAGTCAGAGGCGATGCCATCGATAAAAATCTGCGACTCTGAATCTCATCAGTTGACTAGGCTACTTCCACCATCGCTTCGATCTTCCGGCTGCATCTTCAGCTGAAGACTATCCCAAGGGTCTCTCAAAATCCAACACTCAGTCAATAGGCCAAATCTCATTGCTCACATCTGCCCTCGACGCATTCCCAAATACGCCGCCTCAAGGGTCGTTCTATGGGTCTACCATATTCATATCCGATTCAGCGGACAAGTCGCTAGGGTCAGCTGTCCCGAAGCTACGCTCGATAATTGTAATCATCACGATGGACGGTTACTATGAACCATGCTATATCTCATCTGCAAATCCGAATCAAAATTCCAACCATCCATCCGAGCAAAGTTTCCGAATCCGAGAACCGCGCTCGTTGAAACCGTCTTCCATCAATTCGCCGTTCTGCCCTGAATACATCAAATTTCCGAATTGCCATGTTCCACAATGTGTCACGCCCAGATCTCCCGCAGGCAAATCGGCCGTTCCCGCTAGGCGGAAATCACCCTCGCCAGCGCTCCCGCGGAACGATCGCTTTGACCCATCCGGACGTGATGCCGCACGAGCGTGAACCGCGCCCGTGCAAGGCCGTGATTCATTGCCTGGCGGTAAGAGTTCTAAGCCACAGAGTCGCACAGATTGTCCGAGTGCAGCGGAGTCATGAACGCATAGCGATTTGGTAACAGGTTCACTGAGTCGACAATAGCGGAAGCAAGATTGAGAACACAAGTTGAAGTAAAGCAAGCTCTTTTATTCATATTGAAACAAGTGTTACAGGCGGCGTATAGTCGAGATTACAAGTCGCTCAAGCCTCTCTTTCTGAAACAGTAAAAGCGTGCCAAGTGGCTACAATTGTGGAATAATTGTACAGGCGATGTTCATGCGACTTCGGGCTATGTTCCAACATTATGTCTTGTATATGTGCTTCTGTTCCGGACGCACCGTTGCAAGGCTTCAGAGGAAACTCCTGGCCTTAGCACGCACGTTGGAGGCATCCGCACCGAACGAGGTTCTCCCGCACCCTGCACACAAACTGGTGGATTATCAGTACATTGAATGCACTGGTGGGGAAGCTACTCGTCCGCTCGACAAATCCAAACACGTAATACAGGTTCCGTGCACAACTATTAAGTTGTCTTTCTAGTTGCCTTAGGATCAGTTCCATGCAAGATTTGAATAGCCTATCGTGTCGGGCAGTGCGCCGTGCGATGTTAGAGGAAACACGGCGAGACTTACCAACTTACCATTTGTCCTTCCCTGTCCAAGGCAAACATGGTTAATTCAAGCATGGGCAAGTATAACATTCAGGAGGCATAGCATATGCAAACATGAGTAAGGTTATATTGTTCAAGTTTAAACACACGAGGTGGACAGAGTCATGGATAAGGATAACATGCAACGAGAGCACACGATGAACACACGATGCGCTGCAAGTTATCCCATCCGCACACGATGACTAAGCCACAAGTTATTTGCACACGATGATCACTGGCTTGATGCCATAATGGACTAGTCATGGACATGGATAGCATGCAACGAGAGCTCATATTGGATACACGATAACACACGATGCATTGCAAGCTATCCAGTCCTCACACGATGACTACACACGAAGTCTGCCCGGATCGGATCGGTGCCAGTACCCCAGCACCGTCCGCAGAACTTATATCCTTGTCCACAAGTTGTCCATGATCGAATACGATTATTAAGTTCACGTTTTATGCAGTTAAGGCAACACGAGCACACGACAAGCAGTATTGCATGATTCATTTAGCTATTGGATATGCACAGTCTCCTGGACTGATGTAAGCCCGCACACGAGGGAGACTTGCAGGGAGATCCAAATACCTGAATGAGTCTTGCCACAGGAGTATGATTCTTTACTTGACATGATGCAGTCTCCTGAATCAGGAACTGCCTTGGCGACCTAACGGTCCTGGATACTTGCAGGGTTATTCAGGCACGGAATGACCACGTAGTATTCCGGGGTATGGATGAAAACAATGTAACATTCAAGCAGACAAGCATGTGTTTCTAAGGAACATAAGCAGGCACGTTGCTCGGACCCGAAGGTAAGCCGAGAGATGAAACCGTTAAGGGACTTAGCATGCGAGGGTCTGAATATAAGCAGTATTTCAATTTCCATGTTCTAGCAAGCAATACAAGTTGGGATTATTCCCTTAGCTAGGTGCGTTGGATTTATTAGCATGCAAGGGGTGAATCACCTAGCGACTATCATGAATATTTCAGATTTTATGTGTGCTGGCTAAGCAAAGACAAGTTCACCGTAGCCACCCACCTTAGTGATGATTCGCCTCGGTAGAGCGATACGTCAAGCGAGCCTCTAAAAGCCTAAGCCGAATTCCTGTAGGGGCAGGTCTGGATATCCTTTGCTTCTCGTTGGAGGCAAGGCGGGTCGGGACAGCTGCACTAATGCCGTTTGAAACGGCAGTCCGCTTGAGCGGAACGGGGTGTTACATCCTACCCAACTCAAAAAAAGTCTCGTCCTCGAGACTTACTGAGGACAAGCAGTAATCTAGGGTTGAGGCAATCCTAGACAAGTCGTTGTACTTGTTCACTTGGATATTCACTTGCACAAGCATCGAAATCAGCATATCGCTTAGACTGGATCGTGCGCACTTTCGAAGTGCACTTCTAGCGTGAACACGTCAACCAGCTTAGTGATAGCGAAGTCTTAGCACTCGAGTTTCACCTTTTCTTGAGTCTTGGATGGTGCACTAGTTCAAGGCGTCCCTCGAATAGATGCATTCAACCAAACTTAGAATTAGTGAAAATCGGACAAGCTACTAGCGATACTCTCAAGGGTTCGCACAGGTTGGCACAAAGGCCACTCGCAGCACAGCAGCATACAAGCAAGCATATTATTACATTCAAAACGCATTTTGAAAGTATTTAGACTTATTGTTGGAACATCCCATCAAGGCATTGAGAGAGAGCGTGCACGTAACCCACGAACGAGCTTTCGAAACAGAGATATCGAATCGAAGTCCAAAGACGTAGAAGCCATGCTCTGATACCAACATGTCACGCCCCGATCTCCCGCAGGCAAATCGGCCGTTCCCGCTAGGCGGGAATCACCCTCGCCAGCGCTCCCGCGGAACGATCGCTTTGACCCATCCGGGCGTGATGCCGCACGAGCGTGAACCGCGCCCGTGCAAGGCCGTGATTCATTGCCTGGCGGTAAGAGTTCTAAGCCACAGAGTCGCACAGATTGTCCGAGTGCAGCGGAGTCATGAACGCATAGCGATTTGGTAACAGGTTCACTGAGTCGACAATAGCGGAAGCAAGATTGAGAACACAAGTTGAAGTAAAGCAAGCTCTTTTATTCATATTGAAACAAGTGTTACAGGCGGCGTATAGTCGAGATTACAAGTCGCTCAAGCCTCTCTCTGAAACAGTAAAAGCGTGCCAAGTGGCTACAATTGTGGAATAATTGTACAGGCGATGTTCAGGCGACTTCGGACTATGTTCCAACATTATGTCTTGTATATGTGCTTCTGTTCCGGACGCACCGTTGCAAGGCTTCAGAGGGAACTCCTGGCCTTAGCACGCACGTTGGAGGCATCCGCACCGAACGGGGTTCTCCCGCACCCTACACACAAACTGGTGGATTATCAGTACATTGAATGCACTGGTAGGGAAGCTACTCGCCCGCTCGACAAATCCAAACACGTAATACAGGTTCCGTGCACAACTATTAAGTTGTCTTTCTAGTTGCCTTAGGATCAGTTCCATGCAAGATTTGAATAGCCTATCGTGTCGGGCAGTGCGCCGTGCGATGTTAGAGGAAACACGGCGAGACTTACCAACTTACCATTTGTCCTTCCCTGTCCAAGGCAAACATGGTTAATTCAAGCATGGGCAAGTATAACATTCAGGAGGCATAGCATATGCAAACATGAGTAAGGTTATATTGTTCAAGTTTAAACACACGAGGTGGACAGAGTCATGGATAAGGATAACATGCAACGAGAGCACACGATGAACACACGATGAACACACGATGCGCTGCAAGTTATCCCATCCGCACACGATGACTAAGCCACAAGTTATTTGCACACGATGATCACTGGCTTGATGCCATAATGGACTAGTCATGAACATGGATAGCATGCAACGAGAGCTCATATTGGATACACGATAACACACGATGCATTGCAAGCTATCCAGTCCTCACACGATGACTACACACGAAGTCTGCCCGGATCGGATCGGTGCCAGTGCCCCAGCACCGTCCGCAGAACTTATATCCTTGTCCACAAGTTGTCCATGATCGAACACGATTATTAAGTTCACGTTTTATGCAGTTAAGGCAACACGAGCACACGATAAGCAGTATTGCATGATTCATTTAGCTATTGGATATGCACAGTCTCCTGGGCTGATGTAAGCCCGCACACGAGGGAGACTTGCAGGGAGATCCAAATACCTGAATGAGTCTTGCCACAGGAGTATTGATTCTTTACTTGACATGATGCAGTCTCCTGAATCAGGAACTGCCTTGGCGACCTAACGGTCCTGGATACTTGCAAGGTTATTCAGGCACGGAATGACCACGTAGTAGTCTTCCGGGGTATGGATGAAAACAATGCAACATTCAAGCAGACAAGCATGTGTTTCTAAGGAACATAAGCAGGCACGTTGCTCGGACCCGAAGGTAAGCCGAGAGATAAAACCGTTAAGGGACTTAGCATGCGAGGGTCTGAATATAAGCAGTATTTCAATTTCCATGTTCTAGCAAGCAATACAAGTTGGGATTATTCCCTTAGCTAGGTGCGTTGGATTTATTAGCATGCAAGGGGTGAATCACCTAGCGACTATCATGAATATTTCAGATTTTATGTGTGCTGGCTAAGCAAAGACAAGTTCACCGTAGCCACCCACCTTAGTGATGATTCGCCTCGGTAGAGCGATACGTCAAGCGAGCCTCTGAAAGTCTAAGCCGAATTCCTGTAGGGGCAGGTCTGGATATCCTTTGCTTCTCGTTGGAGGCAAGGCGGGTCGGGACAGCTGCACTAATGCCGTTTGAAACGGCAGTCCGCTTGAGCGGAACGGGGTGTTACATCCTACCCAACTCAAAAAAAGTCTCGTCCTCGAGACTTACTGAGGACAAGCAGTAATCTAGGGTTGAGGCAATCCTAGACAAGTCGTTGTACTTGTTCACTTGGATATTCACTTGCACAAGCATCGAAATCAGCATATCGCTTAGACTGGATCGTGCGCACTTTCGAAGTGCACTGCTAGCGTGAACACGTCAACCAGCTTAGTGATAGCGAAGTCTTAGCACTCGAGTTTCACCTTTTCTTAAGTCTTAGATGGTGCACTAGTTCAAGGCGTCCCTCGAATAGATGCATTCAACCAAACTTAGAGTTAGTGAAAATCGGACAAGCTACTAGCGATACTCTCAAGGGTTCGCACAGGTTGGCACAAAGGCCACTCGCAGCACAGCAGCATACAAGCAAGCATATTATTACATTCAAAACGCATTTTGAAAGTATTTAGACTTATTGTTGGAACATCCCATCAAGGCATTGAGAGAGAGCGTGCACGTAACCCACGAACGAGCTTTCGAAACAGAGATATCGAATCGAAGTCCAAAGACGTAGAAGCCATGCTCTGATACCAACATGTCACGCCCCGATCTCCCGCAGGCAAATCGGCCGTTCCCGCTAGGCGGGAATCACCCTCGCCAGCGCTCCCGCGGAACGATCGCTTTGACCCATCCGGGCGTGATGCCGCACGAGCGTGAACCGCGCCCGTGCAAGGCCGTGATTCATTGCCTGGCGGTAAGAGTTCTAAGCCACAGAGTCGCACAGATTGTCCGAGTGCAGCGGAGTCATGAACGCATAGCGATTTGGTAACAGGTTCACTGAGTCGACAATAGCGGAAGCAAGATTGAGAACACAAGTTGAAGTAAAGCAAGCTCTTTTATTCATATTGAAACAAGTGTTACAGGCGGCGTATAGCCGAGATTACAAGTCGCTCAAGCCTCTCTCTGAAACAGTAAAAGCGTGCCAAGTGGCTACAATTGTGGAATAATTGTACAGGCGATGTTCAGGCGACTTCGGGCTATGTTCCAACATTATGTCTTGTATATGTGCTTCTGTTCCGGACGCACCGTTGCAAGGCTTCAGAGGGAACTCCTGGCCTTAGCACGCACGTTGGAGGCATCCGCACCGAACGGGGTTCTCCCGTACCCTGCACACAAACGGGTGGATTATCAGTACATTGAATGCACTGGTAGGGAAGCTACTCGCCCGCTCGACAAATCCAAACACGTAATACAGGTTCCGTGCACAACTATTAAGTTGTCTTTCTAGTTGCCTTAGGATCAGTTCCATGCAAGATTTGAATAGCCTATCGTGTCGGGCAGTGCGCCGTGCGATGTTAGAGGAAACACGGCGAGACTTACCAACTTACCATTTGTCCTTCCCTGTCCAAGGCAAACATGGTTAATTCAAGCATGGGCAAGTATAACATTCAGGAGGCATAGCATATGCAAACATGAGTAAGGTTATATTGTTCAAGTTTAAACACACGAGGTGGACAGAGTCATGGATAAGGATAACATGCAACGAGAGCACACGATGAACACACGATGCGCTGCAAGTTATCCCATCCGCACACGATGACTAAGCCACAAGTTATTTGCACACGATGATCACTGGCTTGATGCCATAATGGACTAGTCATGGACATGGATAGCATGCAACGAGAGCTCATATTGGATACACGATAACACACGATGCATTGCAAGCTATCCAGTCCGCACACGATGACTACACACGAAGTCTGCCCGGATCGGATCGGTGCCAGTGCCCCAGCACCGTCCGCAGAACTTATATCCTTGTGCACAAGTTGTCCATGATTGAACACGATTATTAAGTTCACGTTTTATGCAGTTAAGGCAACACGAGCACACGACAAGCAGTATTGCATGATTCATTTAGCTATTGGATATGCACAGTCTCCTGGGCTGATGTAAGCCCGCACACGAGGGAGACTTGCAGGGAGATCCAAATACCTGAATGAGTCTTGCCACAGGAGTATGATTCTTTACTTGACATGATGTAGTCTCCTGAATCAGGAACTGCCTTGGCGACCTAACGGTCCCGGATACTTGCAGGGTTATTCAGGTACGGAATGACCACGTAGTAGTCTTCCGGGGTATGGATGAAAACAATGCAACATTCAAGCAGACAAGCATGTGTTTCTAAGGAACATAAGCAGGCACGTTGCTCGGACCCGAAGGTAAGCCGAGAGATGAAACCGTTAAGGGACTTAGCATGCGAGGGTCTGAATATAAGCAGTATTTCAATTTCCATGTTCTAGCAAGCAATACAAGTTGGGATTATTCCCTTAGCTAGGTGCGTTGGATTTATTAGCATGCAAGGGGTGAATCACCTAGCGACTATCATGAATATTTCAGATTTTATGTGTGCTGGCTAAGCAAAGACAAGTTCACCGTAGCCACCCACCTTAGTGATGATTCGCCTCGGTAGAGCAATACGTCAAGCGAGCCTCTGAAAGCCTAAGCCGAATTCCTGTAGGGGCTGGTCTGGATATCCTTTGCTTCTCGTTGGAGGCAAGGCGGGTCGGGACAGCTGCACTAATGCCGTTTGAAACGGCAGTCCGCTTGAGCGGAATGGGGTGTTACACAATGCACGTCCAACTTACTCGAGCAGCACAGTGATTTGCTCCGACGTTGCTCTCACATTTAGCTATCTTCAAAAGTCAATCCGCCTTAATCTTTTGCCTTCCGCTGTTGCCACAATCCGTTCACGTCTTCCGAAGAATTCGTTTACCATTGTTGCAACATCTTGCCCAAAATTCCATTTCCGCTAAACCTGAGTCAACTTCCCGAGCAGCAATATCCAAAATCTTTCAAGTTTGTGTGAATCCATCGCTTTGCCCCTCCAAGCCAAGTTCGTGTTTCATTGCTCAACCAACAGCTCGAATGCGTTGCTCAAAAATCATTGTTCGTGCTCGCTATCATTCGATTCACCCATCGCTCGTTCAAGCGTAACCCAGTTGTTCATTCCGATCTCGTCCACCTCTTAAGCCTAACGATGCTTTCATTTGCATCAGTCCATTCTCCATATACTCAACTCAATATTCGCTTGCTTCATTTTCATTCTTTCCAACTCAGCCGACGTGCATCAACCAACTTGTATTCTCGTTTCACGAGTCCGTTCAGGTAATTCCCATAGATGTCCAACCAAAACATTTCCAATGCCTTGCTTAAAATGTGGTATCCCATATACCACTCCGAATCAAGTCGCTACTCACATTACGTTTCCTTTCACGAATCCAAGATCCGTTCGAACCATCCCTTAGGTGTGATCATGCCTTTCCCAATTCGAGTTTGACACAAAACTCAGGCACCGCTTGAATTATCCAACTATTTCCATCGTCTGATACTTTCTCAACTCGAGCAATCGTGCAATGATTGTCTTCCAAATAGTCCAACCCAATACTCAATGGTTCCACACATTTGTTGTACGAGCAACTCGTACCAACTATTCTGATATTTCCAAGCCAAACCCAAACATGCCCAACCGATGCGCCACAACTGAAATTCCAACTTATATCCAACACAATCGCTAGACGAGCAACTCGTGCTAGGATTCATTCTCATCGAATGCTTCTACTCAAAACATGTCGCATTACTAAATCTCGTTAGCCAACCAACTGATCCATTGAGGCAATCAGAATCCCCCCAAACGACAAGCCAAGCCAACCCAACGAAAGCCCACACTTGTTGCACAAATGCAACAACGCCAACCAACTTGCTGCACGAATGCAACAACGCCTAACGAGGCTAAGCGATCCTACGAAAACCAACCAAGGCAACACAACCAAGAAAAATAATATGCAGCCACAACTAGCAATAAATAGACTTATTGCATGAAACATCCGATGCGGCACCGAGTAGAGTCGAGAGCTAGACGACACACGGAAGCTATTTAGAGTTTGTGATGAAGCGAAGGACCAAGTCCGAAGAAATGAACCAGGCGCTCTGATACCAATCTGTCACGCCCCAATCTCCCGCAAGCTCGATAGTCCCCGCTGAACGTGAAATCACCACGTTGCAGCTCTCCCGTGGGACAATCATTCTCATCGAGACGTGATGCCGTACGAGCTGTCACGCCCCGGTCCCGCCCGGGCCGCCGCTCCGCCCTGCCCCGCCCCGTGCGGCCGGGAATTAACGAACCGGACACGTATCACCGTTCCTCGGCGCGCCGGACGCGAATCACCGCGCCCGTCCCGCGGGTGCGAGGGAGGAAGGGAGCCAAGCGAATGGTCCATTCGAGCTTTCGGGGGACGTGATGCCGCACGGGCCTGGGGTTGCGCCCGTGCAAGGCCAATCGTTTAAGTTGATAGTTGGCTATCATCGCATCAATCGAGTAAGCAGCGGAAAGGGACTTGTTGCAATGCAATGCATTAGCCAACTGAGTGTTCGGGACAATCGAGGCAACTTGGGTTTCCTTCAGCAAAGGCACACGTTCGTTCCATACATTATGCCCCCTTATACGATAGCATTCTCGGGGCAACAATCGAAACTAGGATTCCGGGTCTTCGGGACTGTGGCACGCCTATCGCTCCCTCGGACGATCCAGTACCTGCGAACAAGTAAACTGTTGGTGGGTCAGCACTTTATACAAGTACTGGTGAGATAAATCAACTGAACAGAAACAAGCATTCACTCAAACAGGCACTAAGTAATCATGTTATAAAACATTACATTACTAGTGATCTTTCTAGTTTTACCTAGGTTCGTTTCATGCAGTTCTAGCAGAGTCGATTTACTTGTTTAGAAACATGTTTGGAAACAGAGTTTCATATTATATGCAAGCAAGCAAACCGTTCATGTTTCAGGGTGTGCGCAGCGTGTCTCGTGCGACTCGAGGGTCTGATGCAAAGCTAGACACACAATGCACATTCTTAGGGGCAGTCACTATCCAAGCCAACACAATGACTTAGCTATATGCAGGGGCAGTCACTATCCAAGCTAGACACATATATATATATATATATATATATATATATATATATATATATATATATTATCATGGATATGAGAAGACAATCATGACTGGATAAATAAATAGTATTAGACGAAGATGGCTACCCTACTTACTAGGGTAACTATGAGGGTGATGTGGACATCACTGCTACTGACCAAGTTTAGCGGGAGATAATACTTTTGCAGATGCTTAGTTCTAGTATTAGATCTTATATCCTATTCCAGTTATTATTTATAGCAGATTTGTTCCCGAGGTTAGATCATTTATTACGTATTATTTGGATCTCAGATGACATTGATTATTTATGATTAGAGACACTTAGTTATATTCTCGTTCTCTTTTGTTATACTTTCCACATCATTATGTCTTTGTGAATAATCTAGAAATAGATTACTTGTGATCGAATGAGTCTTAATGATGGTTGATGAACTACGGATACGGATTAAGGTATAGACAACGTACTACCATTGATACTGTGGCGTATGCCGGACGTACTTACGTACTCGTACCCAATTATTTAGGAGAGGGGCCTGACAAGCATGCACACATTCAAATAAAAATACAAGCTAAACAAAACAAAGTTATTTCTGAATGTAGTTACTCACTAACAATTGTTCCAAGAAGCAGAAATAGGCAAGCATGCTGATCATGACCAGAACTGGCATATCCTGCCAAACCCTGTCAGAATATAAAGAAGACAATTTACTCCATATCAATTAAATTTAAATTCTGAACCTTTCAATCTGTCTTTTTAAAATGACACAAATTCCTGAGAATATGCTTCCACCATTTCTCCTCACCCAAGGATTTATAAAAATGTAGAAAAATGCTAAACTATTATCTGTAATAAATAAGAGAAAATTTCCTATTTTTTTCTATATAAAAGATAATCTAAGAAGTTTGAGATGTCTGTCATCAGACTCCGCAAGTAAACAGGAGGAGAAATTGAATATTTACACCAACTGATATTCATCATAGAACTTTGTTTTCCATCGCAGATAAGCTTAGTGGATAAAAGTGCAACAGTTGAACAGAATGAAAGGATGTGTGTCTTAAAGATGTAACCTATAGGAGTAATAAAGACTAAGGACAAGATCTACCCATTGGGTATTCTTAAAGAAGAAATCAATCAATTCTGGCCTAAGTGTTGCTCGTGTGTGTGCTGTCTTCAACATAATCAGTTGGCAAACTAGTTAAGCTTTTGAAAATCAAAAGGTAACAATTAACCTGTAGCTTGAAGCCTCCCTTTGTGGAAAGGTATTTGGTCCTTGTCTATTGCCAGTTTGTGCATTTTGTAACCTTAGCAATGTAACGGGTAAATTTTGGACTTCCTGCATGCAGACATCACATGTCTTATTCCCCTTGATGCTAAACCATTTTATAGCACACTCTTGGTGTGCAAGCGCAAGGTCCCCTTTGCAGCAGCATTCCATCTTAAGAGTTTCCCCTCCTTCTCCAAGCTCAACTAGACATATCCTGCAGACTGCTTCTTCTTCAGGAATATCCTCCCCATCATTTTCAGTTGCTGTAAGGTTAGCAAAAGTTGTAGATTATTCTTAAAAGATGCAATGATAGTTAAGACTAAGAGTTTTCTTTTTATAATAATAACTAGTGGGCCAGTTCTTTTAGCAGGAACTGGTAAAATAGTTCAAAGCTACTAGCTGAAGTTCGCAAGTAGCTACATACATAATCGGAAGGATTTAAGCAACTTAATATACTAAAGCAAAGTTGGTACCACTAATCGTTTCAGTGGTGTCACTTTGGGTAGCAATATCGAGAGCAGCAAGTCGAGGAGTTGATATCACACGTATCAGGCCTAGGGAATCTGTTCGCTGAAATCTTCTACCTTTGACATTCCCTGGTACTGAAAATGAGCGTGTCATATGCGTCTGAGCTTCTTGTTTCTATTAAATTAAACACCAATTAGAAGATCTCACACATTCAACGTAAAGAGAGAAGTTGAAATCATTCTTACATGGTCTAAATGAGTATGGATCTAAAAGGTTTAAAGTAAAGAAAATACTTGTGCATGAAATAGTCACAGTGAATAAACCGAACCAAAACAAAATATATGAATCAGTTGTGAATCATGAGCACTGACTACATGAGATGCTCAAAAAATTGGCAGCACCTAGTGTAAATAAGCAGGTGCTTATTATAGAAACAACAAGCTTGGCCTTTGGAAAAAAACTGAAGGTATGACATTTTCAATACAGGTGATCGATACGCATGTGAGTAGAAAAAGTTGCATTCCGTCATGAGAACCTTCCACTACATCCAGATAAAGCAAAACGAAGACATAGAGGTAGGTACTTACATCCGAAGTGGCCAGGTCAATGGCATGCCTCTCTTGTGCAGATGCAGCGGCCAAGTCCGCAATTGGTGTTGATGGTAAAGAGCTTGTTCTTATTGCTGAGATGGAGGAGAGGACCTTGGTAAGGGAGAATGACTTTGAGGTAGAAGGTTTGTCCTGCTGTCCTTCCGAAGATGGTGTCCCTGGAATGAGGAGACCAGTCCTGTCACCCTCTGTGGTTGACGAACTCTTTGATTTCAAGCTTCTCTGTGGAAGTAGATTCTTGGCGTTTGATTTCGACCTCGTTGAAGTAGGTCTAGGAGGCAACCCAGATCTTGTTGAACTAGGACTGGGCAATGAAGAGATGGTTATTCTCGTCGAACTAGGCAATGGGTTCTCTAAAGTTCTTGCGGGTATTTGTAAGGAAGAAATATTTGGTCGTCTAGAATTATGGGTTGACATGATTGCTCCACCACTCTTTTCATCTCCAACGGGTGCCTATACAATCACTCAATAATATTAGCTAGACAGAGTCAATGTAAACGAAGCCCACAATAGTAAAGGTCTGCACATGCAGTGTTTGGATAGACAGTAAGAGAAATAACAAGTATATTTGTGAAAACTCATTAAGAAAAAAAAAAGGAGACTGATCATCAATAAATAAATGATCTATATTTGTGAAATGAAAAACTAACTAGGCACGACAAGGAAGTAGAAGAAGATACAACTTCATGTAGAGTAGAGTAGAGTAGAGTAGAGTAGTGTGGGAACAACTCTTCTTAAGAAGAAACATCAAGTAAGAGTGTTAAATATACGGAAAGTTACACCACAATAAAAATAGATTGAATAATAAATGGAAATAGGAAACACAAATATGTTTATGTATGTTAATTAATTTGCCATTCAAAAGTAAAGTAATATACAACTTCACTACCTCCTCTGTAAAAGAAGTCAGCCAGTCAGTCAGTTTAATTGATCGATCGATCGATCGATCATCCAATTAATTAGAAGGAAAGGAAAGGAAATTAACTGTGATCTTGTGAAGTTCCTTCCTCTCTTTACTAATTATAATTATGAAAGATGAGATGGGATGGGATGGGATGGGAGCTAGCAAAGCACCTCACTGATGATGAAATATAAAAAATCAATCTAGCATCGATCGAATTGAAGATGAGGAAAAGGAAATTGAATTGCCTGCTGCTGCTGCTGCTGCTGCTGCTGCTGATCATAGATGATGGTGGAATCAGCAACTATCGTCGACTTTTGGGGGGTGCTGGTAGTGGCGGAGGACTGCGATGGACCTCCTCCTCCTCCTCCTCCTCCTCCTCCGTCCATTATTAATTAATTAAGATGATCTACTCTCTCTCTCTCTCCAGTTGGAAAATTTTCCTAATTTTGTAATTTCCAAGACCTCTGAGAACCTTAAAAAAAACTGAAAAAGAAGTGAGAGAGAGAGAGAGAGAGAGACTTGTGGTGGTGGTGGTGGTGGTGGTCTTATTCTCGTCGTTGGTAATGCTAATAAGTGGAGAAATTAAAAAAGTGTGAAAGATAGTAGTGGGGTTGGGACAGAGAGAAAACTGCATCTATCTCACAATAACGCAAATTCTATAGGGTTCGGACAGAGAGACAACTGCAACTATCTCACAGCAACTATCTCACAGTAATGATTCTATTGACACTCCATATTTTACTTATAACAATTCAGTACTTAAGGACTGTCCAAATTTTTATTTAGAACAGTTCAAAATTTATTTAGAATAGTCCATCCCATTCAAAAAAATTCAAATTTTTTCATTCAAAATTTTCTCTCTTCAAATTCCTAAACTCTCAAGCCTTAACCCTAATCCCAACCCCAACCGCTAGAGGAGGAGGATGAGGCAGCGGGAGGCGGAGGAGGAGGAGACGGTAGGAGGAGGAGGAGGCTGCGGCGGGAAGCAGGGGAGGAGGCGGAGGCGAGTGGCCTCCGCTGTTGATGTTGTTGTTGTCGCTGCTGCTGTCGTCGTTGTCGCCGACCGCCCTCGCCACCGCCCGCCCCCGCATTCCGCCGCCCTCCCCTGCACCCTACCCCCACCGTCCGCCCCCGTCCCTGCTGCTGCTGCTGTAACACCCCGTTCCGTTCTAGCGGACTTCCGATTCAAACGACAAAGTGCAACTGTCCCGACCCGCTTTGTCTCAAACGAGAAGCAAAGGATATCCAGACTTGTCCCAACAGGAATCCGGCTTAGGCTTTCAGAGGCTCGCTTGACGTATCGCTCTACCGAGGCGAATCATCGCTAAGGTGGGTGGCTACGGTGAACTTGTCTTTGCTTAGCCAGCACACATAAAATCTGGAATATTTATGCTAGTCGCTAGGTAAATCACCCCTGCATGCTAATAAGAATCCAACGCACCTAGCTAAGGGAATAGTCCCAACTTGTGTTGCTTATGCTAGAACATGAAAATTGAAATACTGCTTATATTCAGACCCTAGCATGCTAAGTCCCTAACGATTTTATCTCTCGGCTTACCTTCGGGCCCGAGCAAACGTGCTGACTATGTTCCTTAGAAACGCATGCTTGTCTGCTTGAATGTTGCCTTGTTTTCATCCAAACCCCGGAAGACTACTAAGTAGTCGTTCCGTGCATAATTGAACCTGCAAGTATTCGGGACCGTTAGGTCACCAGGCAGCCCCGAGCCAGGGGAATGCATCAAGGCAAATTACTGTACAAAACCAAGATTCAAGTATCCTGTGCACTCGTGTTCTCGTGTTCTCGAGCATCTCGTGTACTCGTGTTGCCTGAAATTGGCCAAATAAATCAAGTACTCGTGTTGCCTGAAATTGGATTGACCCTGACTTGTATGTCGCGGACAACTCGGAAATGAGGCATAGTTCCACGGACGGTCACCGGGGCACTGGGGCCGCTCCGATCCGGATGGAACTTCGTGTGTGGTCCATCGTGTGCAGGCGAGTGGTTTGTAGCGCCTCTTATACTTTCGTTGCATTCCACTTTGTCACGACCCAATTCCGTAGAATCACTTGAGGCGTCCCCCGAATCGTGACCGCCGTGCGGGCCTGGGGTTGCGCCCGCATAAGGCTTTAATGATTTGCATAGCAAGCACATATTCAGAGTACGCAGATAAATTGAAACACAGATTTGAAATAGAAAAGTTCTCTTTATTGATAATGAACATCTATTACAAACCCTTGAACGAGTTAGCTAATATGCCGAACGGCTTACAAAAGAGATGACTCAAAATGAGATAGCAGTCCTGTACATTACATCCCTTTATAAACTCAAAATGATAAAGACCTCCAGGCTGGAGGACGGCTTTGCCACGGAGCTGCATTTGTGTATGAAGAGTTGCAGCTTCGGACTTCAAAAGGCTTCAAGGGCGCAGTGAAGATGCACCAACAGCTTGGACTGGATCGGGTAGACGACTTCGGCTCCTCGCTCGGTTCGCCTTGGTGCGGAGAACCTGTTTCAACGAGGGTCAGCATATCGAAACATGCTGGTGAAGGCGAGCTGGCCTGACTATACCAATCAACACGTTGTTTAGTGAAGCATGCATATTTTGTGGGTTTCTATCTTGCCTTAGTTCATTTACAAGTAAGCAGCATATTGAATTTACTGAAATGAACGTGCCACCGTTAGGTGGATTTTACCTGACCGTCTGAATTACCTACACAATACTTACCATGCCTTCCCTGAAACGAAGACACAAGTTAGTATGCAACAGGTTTAAATATACACGATGATCACTGGCTTGGTTGCCATAATGGACACTAGTCTGTGACGAAGATGGTTTGCTACGTGCAAGAACGTTAGGCGCCGCATACCACCCTGTCCTAGTACGTGAGACTAAACGTTAGTTCCGTCCGGAGCCGGAACGGTGCCAGTGCCCCAGCAGCCGCCCGCAGGAACTATACCTTGTGCACAAGTTGTCCGTGATCGCACACTAACAATCATTCGCCCGGAGGCTACGTTAACAAGCATTCGCCCGGAGGCTACGTTAACAAGCATTCGCCCAGAGGCTACGTGAGTACAAGACAAGCGGTATTGCATGATTCATTTTACATTGCAACTACGTTATATTTATGCATCAGGATATACGTTTAAACTTGTATCTATGCATTTGATGAACATTTCCGAACGAACAAGCATGCAAAGATATAACCGTTCACAAGTTTCATTGACAAGCATAAGTACCAAGTCTATTCTCTTTTATCTTGGTTTCTTTTAGTTATTACTTGGTATCGTTTGATCGGGGCAAAGGAGTGAAGCTTGGAAGCAGGGCTAGCTAATCGGGTTGGTAGCCACTCACTTAGATTTTTGGAAAGAAGAAGGAAAGAGGCGCTTCACGACTCCGCTCGCAAGCCGCCTACTGCTCGTTCACCTGCACACGAACAGCTCGATTAATACTTCTTCCTCTCTTTCCAATCTTGGAATAGAAGTGCAGTTCAATGAACGAAAACAATGAAAACCATCGAAACCGTTCAAGGAAAACAAGCAAATCCCAAAACCAACTCAAAGCACGAAAGCAACAAGCGACATCGAAAACCGAGACAATAAAAGATAGCAGCGGAGAGGTCCCTCCTGACTCTGCCACTAAGCCGATCCTTGGGGCGCAGTCCACTGAATATGGGAATCGATTCCGAAGAAACAAATCCATAACGAGGACGAGTTCTTAATTCAATCTATCCCGATCGAACGATACCGTCTTGTGTTTCTTAGCCGCGATCTCCGCACCGGGAGAACGGGGCGCTACATCCTACCCAACTAATTGGAAGTTTCGTCCCGAAACTTAAGAACAGGACCTACCATCAGAGAACGTTACGTTGGGGATGTTTAGCAGAGTATTTGGGGCAGTCACGAATTCTGTGGTTTGCATCGCCACAGATGAGGCATAATCCTTGTTTCAGACGACATTCGTTGACCAGGTGCCCTGGCCTCCTACAGAAGTGACATAGCTGCCCTCTCTGCGGACCACCGTTGTTGCGGCGCTTTGTAGCGGTGTTTCCTCCTTCGTTGCTTTGGCGTTTGTGACTGGATGTATGCACAGCACCGGCAGCAACATGAGGATACTGTGGTTCTAACGATAGGGCGTGATTCATGACTTCACGCATCGTACGATACTGAGGAACGACTACGTGCAAATGGATGGCAGGGCGTAGTCCACCTTCAAACCTTCTAGCTCGACTCGTTGCATCAGGTAAATAGGCCCTAGCGAATTTGGAGAGTCGGTTGAATTCGGCGGAGTACTCTTTAACTGTCAAACGCCTTGCCTCAGTTGCACGAACTCGTTTTCCATTTGACGTTGTACTGGAGGGGGTACAAACTCCTCTTCGAACGCGGCACGAAAGGTCGTCCACGAGATCGCCTCCTCTCCGTGATCAAATTGGAGAGATCGTCGATGCACGTCCCACCAATCGTGTGCGTTGAGGCGGAGTTGTAGATGCGCGCAGGCGACGCGCTTCTCTTCGGGGACCTCTAGCAGAGCGAAGTGATCTTCAAGTTCGGCCAACCAATCTAGAGCTACGACTGGGTCCTCAGTCCCGTTGAATGGGGTATTGCAGACTTTCTTGAAGTAGCCAAAGTCGAAGGCAGTCACGTCCCTCGCCCTTGGAATTTGCGGCGTCTCTACTTCAAGCACGGGCTGTTCCACCGGAGTCGCTGGCGTTGCCGCGGACTGGTTGGATGCCAAAGTCTGAACGATCTGCTGCAGGGTATCTACCTGCTTCTGTTGGACTGAGAATCGTGCTTCTATATTGTCTTGAAACTTGAGCTGACTCTCTTCCGCCCGCTTCTCGGCCCGTTCATAGCGAGCCTCGTCCCTTTGTTGGTTTGCCTCCAACATCTGCAACATTCGTTGGACGGGATCGATGCTTGGCACGGCTCGCTGGCTCTTTGAACTTCCCGAAGTATCCGAACTACTTTCTTGGCCTTGCATTTCATCCGGGGTTTGCGCTGCAGATTGCGCTGGAGCCATTCCTTCAAAAGAAGGTAAATTATATTAGGATCATAATGTATTATGGACTTATTGCATGAACGTATCTCATTTTGGCCTAGCGAGTTCAAGAGTTCGCACAGGAAGTTGATCGTTAAAGGAACTTTTCCAGCACGAAGTCTAAGGAACTTTGAATCTGTGCTCTGATACCACTATGTCACTGTCACGCCCCGATCTCCCGCAGGCAATCGGCCGTTCCCGCTAGGCGGGAATCACCCTCGCCAGCGCTCCCGCGGAACGATCGCTTAACCCATCCGGGCGTGATGCCGCACGAGCGTGAGCCACGCCCGTGCAAGGCCATGGTTTATTGGCTGGCGGCAAGAGTTCTAAGCCACAGAGTCGCACAGATTGTCCGAGTGCAGCGGAGTTTAGGAACGCATAGCGATCGGTAACAGGTTTACTGAGTCGACAAATATAGCGGAAGAATTGAAACAAGTAAAGTAATCTCTTTATTGATATGAAACATGTATTACAGGCGGCGTATAGCCGAGATTACAAGTCGCTCAAGCCTCTCTCTCTGAAACAGTAAAAGCGTGCCAAGTGGCTACAACTGTGGAATGAATGTACAGGCGATGGTCAGGCGATGTTCACAACTTATGTCTTGTATCAGCGCTTCAGTCCCGGATGCACCGTTGCAAGGCTTCAGAGGGAACTCCTGGCCTTAGCACGCACGAAGGAGGCGTCCGCACCGAACGAGGTTCTCCCGCACCCTGCATACAAATTGGTGGATTATCAGTACATTGAATGCACTGGTGGGGAAGCTACTCGCCCGTTCGACAAATCCAAACACGTAATACAGGTTCCGTGCACAACTATTAAGTTGTCTTTCTAGTTGCCTTAGGATCAGTTTTATGCAAACATTGAATAGCTTATCGTGTCAGGCAGTGCGCCGTGCGATGTTAGAGGAAACACGGCGAGACTTACCAACTTACCTTTTGTCCTTCCCTGTCCGAGGCAAGCATTGTTAATTCAAGCACGGGCAAGCATAAACATTCAGGAGGCATAGCATATGCAACAAGAGTATTTATTTCAAGTTTGTTCAGGTGTTTAGTTGCTCTTGATGCGATACAGTGCCTCGCACACGGATAGCCGCTAAGCGAGGATGAATTGTTTATCTTTCGTTTACAAGCAAGCATGCCACAGGTTAAATACACACGATAAACACACGATGCATTATAAGCCATATTCACACGATAATCACACGAGGCATTGCAAGCATATACACACGATGATCACTGGCTGATGCCATAACGGACTAGTCAAGGACGTGAATAACATGCAACGAGAAAACCCGAGGAGCTCATAAAACACGATACGTTGCAAGTTACCCAGTCCGCACACGATTGACTATAAACACGAAGTCTGGCCGGATCGGATCGGTGCCAGTGCCCCAGCACCGTCCGCAGAACTTATATCCTTGTGCACAAGTTGTCCATGATCGAACACGATTGTTAATTTACACACGAGCACACGAGATTTATTTAGCTATTGGATATGCACAGTCTCCTGGGCTGCTGTAAGCCCGCACAGGAGGGAGACTTGCAGGGAGATCCGAATACCTGAATGAGTCTTGCCACAGGAACATGATTCTTTTACTTGGCATGATACAGTTCCCTGGATCGGGAACTGCCTTGGTGACCTAACGGTCCCGAATACTTGCGGGTTCATTCAGGCACGGAACGACTACGTAGTAGTCTCCCGAGGTTTGGATGAAAACACGGTAACTATCAAGTAGACAAGCATGCGTTTCTAGGAACATAAGCAGGCACGTTGCTCGGGCCCGAAGGTAGTCCGAGAGATGAAACCGTTAAGGGACTTAGCATGCGAGGGTCTGAATATAAGCAGTATTTCCTTTTTCCATGTTCTAGCAAGCAATATGAGTTGGGATTATTCCCTTAGCTAGGTGCGTTGGATTCATTAGCATGCAGGGGGGTGATTCACCTAGCGACTAGCATAAATATTCCAGATTTTATATGTGCTGGCTAAGCAAAGACAAGTTCACCGTAGCCACCCACCTTAGCGATGATTCACCTCGGTAGAGCGATACGTCTGAGCGAGCCTCTGAAAGTCCAAGCCGGATTCCTGTAGGGACAAGTCTGGATATCCTTTGCTTCTTGATCGAGGCAAAGCCTGTAACACCCCGTTCCGCTCAAGCGGACTGCCGTCTCAAAAACGGCAATCGTGCAGCTGTCCCGACCTGCTTTGCCTCAAAGGAGAAGCAAAGGATATCCAGACTTGCCCCTACAGGGATCCGGCTTGGACTTTCAAAGGCTCGCTCAGACGTATCGCTCTACCGAGGCGAATCATCGCTAAGGTGGGTGGCTACGGTGAACTTGTCTTTGCTTAGCCAGCACACATAAAATCTGGAATGTTTATGCTAGTCGCTAGGTGATTCACCCCTGCATGCTAATAAATCCAACGCACCTAGCTAAGGGAATAATCCCAACTCATATGGCTTATGCTAGAACATGGAAATTGAAATACTGCTTATGTTCAGACCCTCGCATGCTAAGTCCCTTAACGGTTTCAACTCTCGGCTTACCTTCGGGTCCGAGCAACGTGCCTGCTTATGTTCCTTAGAAACGCATGCTTGTCTGCTTAATGTTTGCCATGTTTTCATCCAAACCCCGGGAGACTACTAAGTAGTCGTTCCGCACATGGAGGAACCTGGAAGTATTCGGGACCATTAGGTCACCAAGGCAATTCCCGAACCAGGGAATCTGCACCCTGAATGAATAAATCTCTGAATCACAGCTCGAGGAGCAAACTACTGAATTAACTGGCCTGGCAATTGATGTACGACTGTGAACAATCATGCCTGTACATTGAACATGATATGTCCTATCCTGAACTTGATCCTGTGCCTAGCCAGACCTGAATACAGACCTGCATGTCGCGGACAACTCGGAAACGAGGCACCGTTCCACGGGCGGTCACCGGGGCACTGGGGCCGACCCGATCCGGATGGAACTCTCCTGTTTAGTCATCCTGTGCAAAGACGGAATGGTGTGGAGCGCATCCTGTACTCTCGCTGCACCCCATTCTCGTTAGTGACTAAAAATTGGTAACTCTCCTGTTTAGTCATCCTGTGCAAAGACGAAATGGTGTGGAGCGCATCCTGTATTCGCGCTGCACCCCATTCTCGTTAGAGACTAAAATTGGTCCTTTATGGCTATGCCAGCGACTCCTGTTCATATAGATAAGTCATCCTCGCTTAGCGGCTATCCGCGTGCGAGTTACTGCATCGCATCAATGAATGACTTAACACCTGAACGATCTGTTAAAGCGACCCTCATGTTTGCATATGCTTGCTTCCTGAATGTTATACTTGCCCGTGCCTGAATTAATCATGTTTGCCTTGGACAGGGAAGGAGAAATGGTAAGTTGGTAAGTCTCGTCGTGTTTCCTCAAACATCGCACGGCGCACTGTCCGACACGTTAAGCTATTCAATATATGCATGAAACTGATCCTAAGGCAAATAGAAAGACAACTTAATAGTTGTGCACGGAACCTGTATTACGTGTTTGGATTTGTCGAGCGGGCGAGTAGCTTCCCCACCAGTGCATTCAATGTACTGATAATCCACCAGTTTGATATGCAGGGTGCGGGAGAACCTCGTGCGGTGCGGACGCCTCCTTCGTGCGTGCTAAGGCCAGGAGTTCCCTCTGAAGCCTTGCAACGGTGCGTCCGGGACTGAAGCACATATACAAGACATAAGTTGTGAACATCGCCTGACCATCGCCTGTACAATCATTCCACAGTTGTAGCCACTTGGCACGCTTTTACTGTTTCAGAGAGAGAGGCTTGAGCGACTTGTAATCTCGGCTATACGCCGCCTGTAACACTTGTTCATATCAATAAAGAGATTACTTTACTTGTTTCAATGCTTCCGCTATATTTGTCGACTCAGTGAACCTGTTACCGATCGCCTATGCGTTCATGACTCCGCTGCACTCGGACAATCTGTGCGACTCTGTGGCTTAGAGCTCTAACCGCCAGCCAATGAACCATGGCCTTACATGGGCGTGGCTCACGCTCGTGCGGCATCACGCCCGGATGGGTTAAGCGATCGTTCCGCGGGAGCGCTGGCGAGGGTGATTCCCGCCTAGCGGGAACGGCCGATTGCCTGCGGGAGATCGGGGCGTGACATGTTGGTATCAGAGCCTGGCTTCTACGCCTTTGGACTTCGATTCGATATCTCTGTTTCGAAAGCTCGTTCGTGGGTTATGCGCACGCTCTCTCTCAATGCCTCGATGGGATGTTCCAACAATAAGTCTAAATACTTTCAAAATGCGTTTTGAATGATATGCTTGCTTGTCTGGTTGTATGCTGCGAGTGGCCTTTGTGCCAACCTGTGCGAACCACTTGAGAATATCGCTAGTAGCTTGTCCGAGATTTCACTAACTCTAAGTTTGGTTGAATGCATCTATTCGAGGGACGCCTTAAACTAGTGCACCATCCAAGACTTAAGAAAAGGTGAACTCGAGTGCTGAGACTTCGCTATCACTAAGCTGGTTGACGTGTTCACGCTAGAAGCATGTTTCGAAAGTGCGCACGATCCAGTCAAAGCGATATGCTAAGATCGACGCTTGTGCAAGTGAAGATCCAAATGAACAAGTACAAACGACTTGTCTAGGATTGCCTCAACCCTAGATTACTGCTTATCCTTAGTAAGTCTCGAGGACGAGACTTTTTCTAAGTTGGGTAGGATGTAACACCCCGTTCCGCTCAAGCGGACTGCCGTCTCAAAAACGGCAATCGTGCAGCTGTCCCGACCTGCTTTGCCTCAAAGGAGAAGCAAAGGATATCCAGACTTGCCCCTACAGGGATCCGGCTTGGACTTTCAAAGGCTCGCTCAGACGTATCGCTCTACCGAGGCGAATCATCGCTAAGGTGGGTGGCTACGGTGAACTTGTCTTTGCTTAGCCAGCACACATAAAATCTGGAATGTTTATGCTAGTCGCTAGGTGATTCACCCCTGCATGCTAATAAATCCAACGCACCTAGCTAAGGGAATAATCCCAACTCATATGGCTTATGCTAGAACATGGAAATTGAAATACTGCTTATGTTCAGACCCTCGCATGCTAAGTCCCTTAACGGTTTCAACTCTCGGCTTACCTTCGGGTCCGAGCAACGTGCCTGCTTATGTTCCTTAGAAACGCATGCTTGTCTGCTTAATGTTTGCCATGTTTTCATCCAAACCCCGGGAGACTACTAAGTAGTTGTTCCGCACATGGAGGAACCTGGAAGTATTCGGGACCATTAGGTCACCAAGGCAATTCCCGAACCAGGGAATCTGCACCCTGAATGAATAAATCTCTGAATCACAGCTCGAGGAGCAAACTACTGAATTAACTGGCCTGGCAATCGATGTACGACTGTGAACAATCATGCCTGTACATTGAACATGATATGTCCTATCCTGAACTTGATCCTGTGCCTAGCCAGACCTGAATACAGACCTGCATGTCGCGGACAACTCGGAAACGAGGCACCGTTCCACGGGCGGTCACCGGGGCACTGGGGCCGACCCGATCCGGATGGAACTCTCCTGTTTAGTCATCCTGTGCAAAGACGGAATGGTGTGGAGCGCATCCTGTACTCTCGCTGCACCCCATTCTCGTTAGTGACTAAAAATTGGTAACTCTCCTGTTTAGTCATCCTGTGCAAAGACGAAATGGTGTGGAGCGCATCCTGTATTCGCGCTGCACCCCATTCTCGTTAGAGACTAAAATTGGTCCTTTATGGCTATGCCAGCGACTCCTGTTCATATAGATAAGTCATCCTCGCTTAGCGGCTATCCGCGTGCGAGTTACTGCATCGCATCAATGAATGACTTAACACCTGAACGATCTGTTAAAGCGACCCTCATGTTTGCATATGCTTGCTTCCTGAATGTTATACTTGCCTGTGCCTGAATTAATCATGTTTGCCTTGGACAGGGAAGGAGAAATGGTAAGTTGGTAAGTCTCGCCGTGTTTCCTCAAACATCGCACGGCGCACTGTCCGACACGTTAAGCTATTCAATATATGCATGAAACTGATCCTAAGGCAAATAGAAAGACAACTTAATAGTTGTGCACGGAACCTGTATTACGTGTTTGGATTTGTCGAGCGGGCGAGTAGCTTCCCCACCAGTGCATTCAATGTACTGATAATCCACCAGTTTGATATGCAGGGTGCGGGAGAACCTCGTGCGGTGCGGACGCCTCCTTCGTGCGTGCTAAGGCCAGGAGTTCCCTCTGAAGCCTTGCAACGGTGCGTCCGGGACTGAAGCACATATACAAGACATAAGTTGTGAACATCGCCTGACCATCGCCTGTACAATCATTCCACAGTTGTAGCCACTTGGCACGCTTTTACTGTTTCAGAGAGAGAGGCTTGAGCGACTTGTAATCTCGGCTATACGCCGCCTGTAACACTTGTTCATATCAATAAAGAGATTACTTTACTTGTTTCAATGCTTCCGCTATATTTGTCGACTCAGTGAACCTGTTACCGATCGCCTATGCGTTCATGACTCCGCTGCACTCGGACAATCTGTGCGACTCTGTGGCTTAGAGCTCTAACCGCCAGCCAATGAACCATGGCCTTGCACGGGCGTGGCTCACGCTCGTGCGGCATCACGCCCGGATGGGTTAAGCGATCGTTCCGCGGGAGCGCTGGCGAGGGTGATTCCCGCCTAGCGGGAACGGCCGATTGCCTGCGGGAGATCGGGGCGTGACAAAGCCGGTCGGGACAGTTGTACTATTTCCGTTTGAGACGGCAGTCCGCTTGAGCGGAATGGGGTATTACATCCTACCCAACTTAGAAAAAGTCTCGTCCTCGAGACTTACTGAGGACAAGCAGTATTCTAGGGTTGAGGCAATCCTAGACAAGTCGTTGTACTTATTCATTTGGATATTCACTTGCACAAGCTTCAAAATCAGCATATCGCTTAGACTGGATCGTACGCACTTTCGAAGTGCACTTCTAGCGTGAACACGTCAACCAGTTTAGTGATAGCGAAGTCTCAGCACTCGAGTTTCACCTTTTCTTAAGTCTTGGATGGTGCACTAATTCAAGGCGTCCCTCGAATAGATGCATTCAACCAAACTTAGGGTTAGTGAAAATCGGACAAGCTACTAGCGATACTCTCAAGGGTTCGCACAGGTTGGCTCAAAGGCCACTCGCAGTATACAACCAGACAAGCAAGCATATCATTCAAAACGTATTTTGAAAGTATTTAGACTTATTGTTGGAACATCCCATCGAGGCATTGAGAGAGAGCGTGCACATAACCCACGAACGAGCTTTCAAAACAGAGATATCGAATCGAAGTCCAAAGGCGTAGAAGCCAGGCTCTGATACCAACCTGTTATGCCCCGATTTCCCGCAGGCAATCGGCCGTTCCCGCTAGGCGGGAATCACCCTCGCCAGCGCTCCCGCGGAACGATCGCTTAACCCATCCGGGCGTGATGCCGCACGAGCGTGAGCCACGCCCGTGCAAGGCCATGGTTCATTGGCTGGCGGCAAGAGTTCTAAGCCACAGAGTCGCACAGATTGTCCGAGTGCAGCGGAGTTTAGGAACGCATAGCGATCGGTAACAGGTTCACTGAGTCGACAAATATAGCGGAAGCATTGAAACAAGTAAAGTAATCTCTTTATTGATATAAAACATGTATTACAGGCGGCGTATAGCCGAGATTACAAGTCGCTCAAGCCTCTCTCTCTGAAACAGTAAAAGCGTGCCAAGTGGCTACAACTGTGGAATGAATGTACAGGCGATGGTCAGGCGATGTTCACAACTTATGTCTTGTATAAGCGCTTCAGTCCCGGACGCACCGTTGCAAGGCTTCAAAGGGAACTCCTGGCCTTAGCACGCACGAAGGAGGCGTCCGCACCGAACGAGGTTCTCCCGCACCCTGCATACAAACTGGTGGATTATCAGTACATTGAATGCACTGGTGGGGAAGCTACTCGCCCGCTCGACAAATCCAAACACGTAATACAGGTTCCGTGCACAACTATTAAGTTGTCTTTCTAGTTGCCTTAGGATCAGTTTCATGCAAACATTGAATAGCTTATCTTGTCAGGCAGTGCGCCGTGCGATGTTAGAGGAAACACGACGAGACTTACCAACTTACCTTTTATCCTTCCCTGTCCGAGGCAAGTATTGTTAATTCAAGCACGGGCAAGCATAAACATTCAGGAGGCATAGCATATGCAACAAGAGTATTTATTTCAAGTTCGTTCAGGTGTTTAGTTACTCTTGATGCGATACAGTGCCTCGCATGCGGATAGCCGCTAAGCGAGGATGAATTGTTTATCTTTCGTTTACAAGCAAGCATGCCACAGGTTAAATACACACGATAAACACACGATGTATTGCAAGCCATATTCACACGATAATCACACGAGACATTGTAAGCATATACACACGATGATCACTGGCTGATGCCATAACGGACTAGTCAAGGACGTGAATAACATGCAATGAGAAAATACGAGGAGCTCATAAAACACGATACGTTGCAAGTTACCCAGTCCGCACACGATTGACTATAAACACGAAGTCTAGCCGGATCGGATCGGTGCCAGTGCCCCAGCACCGTCCGCAGAACTTATATCCTTGTGCACAAGTTGTCCATGATCGAACACGATTGTTAATTTACACACGAGCACACGAGATTCATTTAGCTATTGGATATGCACAGTCTCCTGGGCTGCTGTAAGCCCGCACAGGAGGGAGACTTGCAGGGAGATCCGAATACCTGAATGAGTCTTGCCACAGGAACATGATTCTTTTACTTGGCATGATACAGTCCCCTGGATCGGGAACTACCTTGGTGACCTAACGGTCCCGAATACTTGCGGGTTCATTCAGGCACGGAACGACTACGTAGTAGTCTCCCGAGGTTTGGATGAAAATACGGTAACTATCAAGCAGACAAGCATGCGTTTCTAGGAACATAAACAGGCACGTTGCTCGGGCCCGAAGGTAGTCCGAGAGATGAAACCGTTAAGGGACTTAGCATGCGAGGGTCTGAATATAAGCAGTATTTCCTTTTTCCATGTTCTAGCAAGCAATATGAGTTGGGATTATTCCCTTAGCTAGGTGCGTTGGATTCATTAGCATGCAGGGGGGTGATTCACCTAGCGACTAGCATAAATATTCCAGATTTTATATGTGCTGGCTAAGCAAAGACAAGTTCACCGTAGCCACCCACCTTAGCGATGATTCACCTCGGTAGAGCGATACGTCTGAGCGAGCCTCTGAAAGTCCAAGCCGGATTCCTGTAGGGACAAGTCTGGATATCCTTTGCTTCTTGATCGAGGCAAAGCCGGTCGGGACAGTTGTACTATTTTCGTTTGAGAGGGCAGTCCGCTTGAGCGGAACGGGGTATTACAGTCACGACCCAATTCCGTAGAATCACTTGAGGCGTCCCCCGAATCGTGACCGCCGTGCGGGCCTAGGGTTGCGCCCGCATAAGGCTTTAATGATTTGCATAGCAAGCACATATTCAGAGTACGCAGATAAATTAAAACACATATTTGAAATGGAAAAGTTCTCTTTATTGATAATGAACATCTATTACAAACTCTTGAACGAGTTAGCTAATATGCCGAACGGCTTACAAAAGAGATGACTCAAAATGAGATAGCAGTCCTGTACATTACATCCCTTTATAAACTCAAAATGATAAAGACCTCCAGGCTGGAGGATGGCTTTGCCACGGAGCTGCATTTGTGTATGAAGAGTTGCAGCTTAGGACTTCAAAAGGCTTCAAGGGCGCAGTGAAGATGCGCCAACAGCTTGGACTGGATCGGGTAGACGACTTCGGCTCCTCGCTCGGTTCGTCTTGGTGCGGAGAACCTGTTTCAACGAGGGTCAGCATATCGAAACATGCTGGTGAAGGCGAGCTGGCCTGACTATACCAATCAACACGTTGTTTAGTAAAGCATACATATTTTGTGGGTTTCTATCTTGCCTTAGTTCATTTACAAGTAAGCAGCATATTGAATTTACTGAAATGAACGTGCCACCGTTAGGTGGATTTTACCTGACCGTCTGAATTACCTGCACAATACTTACCATGCCTTCCCTGAAATGAAGACACAAGTTAGTATGCAACAGGTTTAAATATACACGATGATCACTGGCTTGGTTGCCATAATGGACACTAGTCTGTGACGAAGATGGTTTGCTACGTGCAAGAACGTTAGGCGCCACATACCACCCTGTCCTAGTACGTGAGACTAAACGTTAGTTCCGTCCGGAGCCGGAACGGTGCCAGTGCCCAAGCAGCCGCCCGCAGGAACTATACCTTGTGCACAAGTTGTCCGTGATCGCACACTAACAATCATTCACCCGGAGGCTACGTTAACAAGCATTCACCCGGAGGCTACATTAACAAGCATTCGCCCGGAGGCTACGTGAGTACAAGACAAGCGGTATTGTATGATTCATTTTACATTGCAACTACGTTATATTTATGCATCAGGATATACGTTTAAACTTGTATCTATGCATTTGATGAACATTTCCGAACGAACAAGCATGCAAAGATATAACCGTTCACAAGTTTCATTGACAAGCATAAGTACCAAGTCTATTCTCTTTTATCTTGGTTTCTTTTAGTTATTACTTGGTATCGTTTGATCGGGGCAAAGGAGTGAAGCTTGGAAGCAGGGCTAGCTAATCGGGTTGGTAGCCACTCACTTAGATTTTTGGAAAGAAAAAGGAAAGAGGCGCTTCACGACTCCGCTCGCAAGCCGCCTACTGCTCGTTCACCTACACACGAACAGCTCGATTAATACTTCTTCCTCTCTTTCCAATCTCGGAATAGAAGTGTAGTTCAATGAACGAAAACAATGAAAACCATCGAAACCATTCAAGGAAAACAAGCAAATCCCAAAACCAACTCAAAGCACGAAAGCAACAAGCGACATCGAAAACTGAGGCAATAAAAGATAGCAGTGGAGAGGTCCCTCCTGACTCTGCCGCTAAGCCGATCCTTGGGGCGCAGTCCACTGAATATGGGAATCGATTCCGAAGAAACAAATCCATAACGAGGACGAGTTCTTAATTCAATCTATCCCGATCGAACGATACCGTCTTGTGTTTCTTAGCCACGATCTCCGCACCGGAAGAACGGGGCGCTACACACTTGGCCTAGGACCACATCATGTGTAGTCTATCGTGTGCTGGCAAGATGGTTTGTAGCATATCGTGTACTTTGGTTGCATTCCATCTTGGCCTTGGACTACATGTGCAATCCATCGTGTACGGGCGAGATGGTTCATAGCGCATCGTGTTCTCTCATTGCGTTCCATTCTCGTCTAGGATTAGTCCTTTATGGCTATGCCAGTGACTCATGTTCATATAGATAAGTCATCCTCGCTTAGCGGCTACCCGCGTGCGAGTCATTGCATCACATCGAAGAACAACTGCGCACTCCAAACCTTGTCCCATTCAATGACTCTCGTGTTGCATATGATATGTCTCCTGAATGTTTATACTTGCCCGTGCATGAATTTATAATGTTTGCCTTGGACAGGGAAGGCTAAATGGTAAGTCTCGCCGTATTTCCTCTCATGTTGCACGGCGCACTGCCACACGAGTTAGGCTATTCAAATCTTGCATGAAACTGATCCTAAGGCAACTAGAAAGACAACTTAATAGTTGGTGCACGGAACTCTATATTACGTGTTTGGATTTGTCGAGCGGGCAAGTAGCTTCCCCACCAGTGCATTCAATGTACTGATAATCCACCAGTTTGTATGCAGGGTGCGGGAGAACCTCGTTCGGTGCGGATGCCTCCTTCGTGCGTTCTAAGGTGTGAAGATCACTCCGAAGCAACGGTGCATCCAGAACTGAAGCACATATACAAGATATAATGTTGTGAACATCGCCTAAACAATCATTCCACAAATGTAGCCACTTGGCACGTTTTTACTGTTTCAGAGAGAGAGGCTTGAGCGACTTGTAATCTCGACTATACGCCGCCTGTAACACTTGTTAATATCAATAAAAGAGTTGCTTTACTTCATCTTGTGTTTCAATGCTTCCGCTATATTGTCGACTCAGTGAACCTGTTACCGATCGCCTATGCATTCATGACTCCGCTGCACTCGGACAATCTGTGCGACTCTGTGGCTTAGAACTTTTGCCGCCAGCCAAAGAACCACGGCCTTGCACGGGCGTGGATCACGCTTGTAACGCTCCACAACCGCTCAGAGCGTTATGCTGAGTCGGATCGAATGAATCAAATGCTGGTTACATTTGAAATGTCGGATTTCGGGAAGAAGGATTAATCGAGTTGGTTTCAATGTGCAGATGGCTAGCGGGTTCGATGGAAATTAGGTGTTCGTTCCGAACAGTACTGAATAGCTGAATGGAAGCGATAATGCCGTCTTCCTTAATCCGATCGGTCGGATGATTTGGAGAGCACGGCCTGCTCGCATGGTCATACCAGTTGAGTAGATCGCGCTTGCATCGGACCACGGGTTTAAGGGATTGGCCGTATCGGCAGGACAGGATGCCTAACGGGATCAATCATTGTGAGTGGGCTCTTTCCCTTCTCCTCTACTCCTTCATGCCTAATAATATGGAAAACACGTAAAGGCTTGAATACTTGGGCTGAAACATCGGGAAGCACTACACTGAGGCATGGATAGAGTGTGCGTCGTTGGCTTGGTAGGATTGTGGCTTGAATGGTTTACGGATTGGATAGTTGGATACGATAGCTGGATTATTCATTTGAGGCGATCGGTTGGATTACTTGGGATTATGCTTGGACGGTTGGAAATATACAAGTTGGAATGATACAATTGAGGTAAATGGGAATATCGAGAATATCGAGAATTCGGGCGAGCGAACGTGCATCCGTGCGCGTGTATCACAAGGATGCTTTGTCTTGCAAAGCAGGCAGTTGTGGTTCGAAACCGAACAACTGTATCGGCGAGGGCGTTGTGTCGTTTGATGGGGCATCGTGCCACGAATGTGACATTGTGCCACTGAAACGGCATTGTGCCATAGGTTTTGCTTCGAGCATAGGTGTTGCACCAATTTGGATTGTGTTGAGAAGAGGCTTCGTGCCTATGAAACACTTGATATTTTGATGCCTATGAAATACTTGATATTTTGATGCCTCGGGCTATGTTTTGAGGTCGAGATTTGGGTTCTTTGGAAGGACATGTTGGAAGATTGGTTATGGATGCTTCGGTTGGGTTATCGATGGAACGAGTCTAGGATCGCTTGGTGGGGCGAGAATGTTTCGATCCTCTCGTCATACCTACGTGTCTGCATAGTCACGGACAACCTGGGTGGCACAGGGTTTGGTTTCCTCGAACGGGTGCTCCGGGGCACCGGGACCGTTCGGCCATGGAGGAGACAATTTTGGGTATCGCGTTTTGGGCGCGGTACCAGCGGTTGGATGCGATTCAGGTGGGTTAGCTACTTAGCGCTGTTTCGAATAGAACCGCATTGATCTGTCCGATCAACGTCCTTTATGGCCTTTGGCCAGTGACTTCATATAAGAATAGATGTTGGCTTGCTTTACTTTGGTTGGTTTGTGCATCGTGTAGGCGTGGCCACCTTGCCTCGGCAAGAGTGTGCACTCGAGAGTGGGATATAAACTTTGGTTCTGGATGGATATCGAGGCGAGACTGATGGTTCGATATGTTATCGTGCAAGCGATGACATTGAGTTAGACGGGTCGGCTTTATATAAACTGCTTGTCGTTTGGTTTGAGAATGAATGCTAGCATGCTTAAACTGCTTTACTGTTTTCCTTAACATGTCATCCATATGCCATGAAAAGAATCTAGGATTCAACTAGAAAGATCACCATTTAACTGTGTGCATTCACTACTTTACTTAGTGTCGGCTTAGACGAGTGGGTTACCCCGCTCACCAGTACGGTTGTGTACTGACCCACTTTTGTGGGCAATATTTCAGGTACATAGACGTAGTGGCGCTGCTTGGATATACGGGACAAGATGTATGAACTGTAAGTACCTTTGTGGGCTAGAGAAAGAGCAAGAGTTATTTCATCGTCTCAGTGGCATCGCCTTTGTGGCATTGACTCGGGGCATCTCATTTGGACCCTATCGTGAGCTTCGTTGCGTATACTCTGATGTGTGCTTGGTACACAATTGGCTTCCGCTGTAACTTGGTTGTTTCGATGATAACTTTCGTGTTTAACAACATCGCCTTGTACGAGCGCAACTCCAGGCTCGTACGGCATCACGTCCCGAATAGAACGATTGTCCCGCGGGAGAGCTGCAACGTGGTGATTTCACGTTCAGCGGGGACTATTGGGCTTGCGGGAGTTTGGGGCGTGACAGATTGGTATCAGAGCGCCCGGTTCATTTCTTCGGACTTGGTCCTTCGCTTCATCACAAACTCAAAAATTGCTTTCGTGTGTCGTTAGCTCTTGACTCTACTCAGTGCCGCATCGGATGTTTCATGCAATAAGTCTAATTATTGCTGGTTTTGGCTGCATTTTATTTCTTAGTTGGGTTGCCTTGGTTGGTTTTCGTAGGATCACTTAGTCTCGTTAGGCGTTGTTGCATTCGTGCAGCAAGTTGGTTGGCGTTGTTGCATTTGTGCAACAAGTGTGGGCTTTCGTTGGGTTGGCTTGGCTTATCATTTGGGAGATTCTGATTGCCTCAATGGATCAGTTGGTTGGCTAACGAGATTTGGTTATGTGACATATTTTGAGTAGAAACATTCGAAGATAATAGATCATTGAACGAGTTGCTCGTCAAGCGATTGTATTGGATAGAAGTTGGAATTTTGGCTGTGGCGCATCGGTTGAGCAGGTTTGAGTTTGGCTCGGGAATATATGGATAAGTTGGTACGAGTTGCTCGTACAACAAAAGTATGAAACCGTTGGGTATTGGGTTGGACTATTTGGAAGACAATCATTGCACGATTGCTCGTGTTGAGAAGGTATCAGACGGGTTGAGAAATAGTTGGATAATTCAAGCGTTGCCTGAGTTTTGTGTCAGACTCGAATTGGGAAAGGCATGATTATGCATAAGGGATGGTTCGAACAGATCTTGGATCTGTGAAGGAAATTGTAATGCGAGTAGCAACTTGATTCGGAGTGGTATATGTGATACCACATTTTGAGCAAGGCATTGGAAACATTTTGGTTGGACATTCAATGGAAATTTCTTGAACGGACTCGTAAAACGAGAATACAAGCTGGTGAGTGAAAGTCGGTATAGTGGGAAGAATGAAAATGGAGCAAGCGAATATTGAGTTGAGCATATCGTGAACGGACTGGTGCAAATGGAAAGCATCGTTGGGCTTAAGAGATGGATCGAATCGGAACGAACATTTGGGTTACGCTTGAGCAAAGCGATGGGATTATCGGAATGATAGCGAGCACGGACTATGATTTTGGGCAACGCATTTGAGCTGTTGGTTGAGCAACGAAACACGAACTTGGCTTGGAGGGACAATGCGATTGATTCACACAAACTTGAAGGATTTTGGATATTGTTGCTCGAGAAGTTGAATCAGGTTTAGCGGAAATGAAATTTTGGGCAAGATGGTGCAACGATGATAGACAGATTCTCTGAAAAGACGTGGACGGATTGTGGCTATAACGGAAGACAAAGATATTGGCGGACAGACTTTTGAAGATAGCTAAATGTGGGAGCAACGTCGGAATAAATTACTGTGCTGCTCGAGTAAGTTGGAAGTGCAAGGTGGGACGTGGCAAACGGATGTGAATTTGAGCAAGTCTCGAGTTTCGAGAATCGTTAAAATCGATGGTGCGAGAATCGAATATGCAATTCGAAAATTTGATGGATTCAGGACAGAACGGCGGATTGATGGAATAAGGTTTCAACGAGCGCGGTTCTCGGATTCAGAAACTTCGCTCGGGTGAATGGTTGGATTTTATTCGGATTTGCAGATGAGATATAGCATGGTTTATAGTAACTGTCCATCGTGATGATTATAATTATCAAGCGTAGCTTCGGGACAGCTGACCCTAAGCGACCTTGCCCGCTGAATCGGATATGAATATGGTAGACCCATAGAACGACCCTTGAGGCGGCGTATTTGGGAATGCGTCGAGGGCAGATGTAAGGCAATGAGATTTGGCTTATCGACTGAGTGTTGGATTCGAGAGACCCTTGGGATAGTCTTCAGCTGAGGATGCAGCCTGAAGATCGAAGCAATGGTGGAAGTAGCCTAGTCAACCGATGAGATTCAGAGTCGCAGATTTTTTATCTCGATGGCATCGCCTCTGACTCATCGTGCCCTGGAAGGGAATAGCATTCATATGAATGGACGACTGTGGCGGCTCGTTCAGATCAAATCCTTGCGAATACTGGAAGGGACAGACGTGCTTCAGATTTACAAGATGTCTCGAAACTTATTCTGGGAAGCGTGCTCGTTCGGAAGACAAAGGTGATATTCTATGCTTTGAGGCAGTGGAAGCAGCACGAAGAACTATTTCATGCGCAACCTAAGAATTATGGCGAGTGTGTCCACGTTAAAATCGTGGCGACATAAATCCCTTTGGCGTGGCGGCGAGATCTTCGTGGATCACACGAACCTCAATATAGATGTTCACCCTGTGAGATATTGAGATGGCAGGAAATGTGTTGGACTGAGCTGATCTAAGCAAGTTGATATTTGGGTAAGTCGCATAGCTGGGGTAGATCAGTTATGAGAATCGTTCGGTGCACGAGATAATATTTGGAGATGTTGCTAGTACTGATTTCAGAAATAGTGGGATGGATTGAGCTGGAACGCGAACTCATTGAGTCGGTGGAAAATCTGCATAATTGAGAATAGTTCTCGAGCGAATGTGTTGGAATAAAAATCGTGATTTGGTCCAATTGGGAGCAAAGCAAATGGACGCCTCGAACATAAAGATACCCTTGTAACTTGTTCAAATTTGCTATCGCAAAGCTCGGCTGAAATGTATGTATTTTAGGGACGCCTTAAATATATGTACGATCCAAAACTAAGCGATACGAGAAATTCGGGTTGAGCTGCAAGGAGGATGTGGGAATTCATGAAAATTTATTCGAGCGTTCAGCAGAACGAGATGTTGTGTCAGAAATAGTGAATATGAGAGTTGCATAGAGCAGATCTATGGAATTGGATTGTGGCATGCTAGTAAGAAATGAGTACCAGCAAGGTTCGTGGACGAACCTGATTCTAAGTGGTATATTATGTAACGCCCCGCAACCGCTCGGAGCGTTACGCTGAGTCGGATCGAATGAATCAAATGCTGGTTATATTTGAAATGTCAGATTTTGGGAAGAAGGATTAATCGAGTTAGTTTCAATGTGCAGATGGCTAGCGGGTTCGATGTGTCATGCCCCGATCCCGAAAGGGTCGGCCGTCCTCACTTGATCCTTTACGGAACCGATTCATCCTCGCTTGGGGCGTGATGCCGTACGAGCCTGGAGTTGCGCTCGTACAAGGCAAGAACTTGCAGTTATAGGAACCCATTTTGAAACACAATTTATAAAACACATTCACAGAGAGTTGAACACAGTGCAGGAAGAAACATGCTTTTTCATTGATAATTCAGAGTAATTTACATAGAGTTTACATTGATGCGCCTCTCGGCTACTTGATTTGCATTACAAAAGATAAACTCAAAAGGCAGGGTACGCTCCATCAGATAGTCCACGTCGTTCATACATTACGCCCTTGTATAGGTTGAAAGTCCAAGCCTCCAAAATGATCTGACTCCAACTATACTTCAAAATAGAGGTGCTCCTAACGCCTCCTCGTCTATCCACTAGCGTTGCACCGTCTGAGTGCCTGAAATAGTTGCCCACAACGTGGGTCAGTACTCAACTTGTACTGGTGAGCGGGATGAACCCACTCGACTAAATCGACACTAGCTTATTAGGGGCGAGCATGCATTAAGATGACTTCTATAAAGAGGCAAGTGAATTCAATTCATATCAGTTGCATGTTTTGATAGGAATGAAAATAATATCGAAATCCAACCAGTGCATCGATTGCTTACTCAACCGATGCACGCCTTCCCTACAACGAAACACAAGTATACTTACCATTTGCACAAGACAATAAATTAGCATGTGTTCTAGTCTATGCGGTCATTGGTGTGATCGACACCTTAGGGACATATTCAAGCATTAGCGGCGCGCCCTATCAGCCCGGGTAGCAAGCCCTGCTGGAGGTCCCGCAATGCATCGTGACGAGCACGAATCAAATATTTCCCTCCGGATCGATACGGTTCCAGTGCCCCGGAAAGCCGTTTCGAGGAAATGCCAAACCTTGTGCACAAGTTGTCCCAGACCATGCAAATGCATGAACAATTCATATATCATACAATGCATCGAATTAAATAAAAGAAGTTAAGCAGCAATATATATATCTCATGCAATAGTTCATATTTTCTCAGTGCGGTGTTCCGATTCAGTTATCCCATAAGTTCAAAACTCTATCCGAGGCACTAGGCCGCCACCAACAACCAACTCTTCCTTTATAAACAAACTCAGTTATAAGGTATGCAAGCATATAGAAATATTAGTCTACAAAATCCCCTGTTCCTTTCTTAGTGGCTGGCATGCATTGTGGCAAGGATTTCCTAGGCGTCCAACCGGGCATCATCGAGTGAACGTTTGAAACATTAAAGACGTTGGCGTGAAGAAGTAGGAAAGAAGGGTCCAAACCACTCACTGGTTAAGGAAAAGGTAGCTGAAACAAAGATTCCCGCCTAGGGACGATCAAACGTCAGTTACGCGGACCTGCACAGCATGAGCACCAATTAGAATCCTGCCTATCCTTCCTTGCCGAACTCCCCAAGAATCAAAGCTCCAAACGATAAAACCAGCAGCGAAAACCAAGCAAATCGAAAGCAACACCAAATCAAATCCCAAAGCGGCAATCAAGAAAACCAAGCAACCAAACACGAAAACTATTGGACTCGTTTCAATAGAGGCCTTTCCATGAGTTGGAAAGGATCATCGCATTTTGTCCGTGGCAAGAAGATGCCGAAGTTCTAAGCTACGACTCAGACAGACTAGCCACAAGCCCAATTACGTAGTGCACATCCCGGTCGGATCGGGATTTGAGGCACTACATAATATACCACTAAGAAAAAGTTTCGACCCAAAACTTAAGAACAAGGCCGACCCGAAACGTAAGAACAAGGCCCTACCTCCGACTGAATGAACAATGAATGGTACTTCTCCTTCATCTCCGATTCCATTTCCCAGGTTGATTCCCCAGCTGAATGGTTCCGCCACAGCACGCGAACCAAGGACATCGTACGGTTGCGAAGTACTTTTTCCTTACGATCCAGGATCTGCACCGGTTCTTCTGAGTATGACAAGTCCGCGCGCAGTTCCAACTGTACAAAACTAACCACATGACTTGGGTCATGCACATACTTCCGTAGTTGGAAAATATGGAATACGTCATACACTTCTGCCAAGGCGGGAGGTAGTGCTATCCTGTACGCCACAGCTGCAACTCATTCCAGTATCTCAAAGGGGCCGACAAACTGGGGACTCAGTTTGCCCTTCACGCCGAAACGCATCACACCTCGCATCGGCGTCACTTTCAAGAAGACATGATCCCCGACCAAGAATTCCAAGGGTCTTCTATGTGCATCTGCATAACTTTTCTGCCGGCTCTGTGCTGTGCGGAGTCTTTCCCGAATCAAGCAAACTTTTTCAACTGCCTGCTCTACCAGCTCTGGCCCGAGTACCTGCCGCTCGCCGACTTCGTCCCAACAGATTGGAGATCGACACTTACGCCCATATAGTGCTTCGTACGGTGCCATCTGGATGCTCGATTGGTAACTGTTGTTGTAAGCAAACTCCGCTAAAGGAAGATGCGTGTCCCAACTAGTCTTTAAATCGATCGCACACAGCCGTAACATATCTTCAAGTATCTGATTTGTCCTCTCTGTCTGTCCATCAGTCTGCGGGTGGTATGCGGTACTGAACTGTAGCTTGGTTCCCAAAGCAGCTTGTAGACTAGTCCAGAAACGAGATAAGAAGCGTCCGTCACGGTCAGAGACGATTGAGGCAGGTACTCCGTGTAATCGGACGATCTCATCTATGTAAATTTGTGCTAACCGATCGACGCTCCAAGTAACTTTTATGGGAAGAAAGTGGGCTGATTTGGTCAAACGATCAACTATGACCCAAATCGCATCGTGCCCCCGTGGCATCTTCGGAAATCCCACAATAAAATCCATAGTGATGTTGTCCCATTTCCACTCGGGAATAGCGAGGTTCTGCAGTTCCCCGTCGGGCCTCTGATGCTCAGCTTTCACCTGTTGACAGGCCATGCACTGTGACACAAAGGTCGCCACATCCCGCTTCATACCGTGCCACCAGAAGGTCCCGCGCAAGTCCTTGTACATCTTAGTGCTCCCCGGATGTAAAGAATACTTCGCGTAGTGTGCTTCCGCCATAATTTCCCTTCGGAGTTCTGGGTCGTTAGGAACACATAGCCTCCCTTTCATCTGTAAGGCCCCATCTTCGCCTGCCACAAAGTCCGACGTCTTCCCTGCCGAGATCAATCCGCGCACCTTCGCTAAGAACTGATCGCCCTCCTGAGCTGATTTGATTCTACCACGTAAACCCAGTTCAAGATGGAGTGGTGCCAGCTGCACTCCTTGATGCCGAACTCGAAACTCGATGCCCATCGCCTCTAGATCTCGAAGTAAACGGTTGTCTATAGATAACGAGCCCACGTGCTTCCGACTCAGAGCATCAGCAACGACATTTCCCTTGCCCGGAGTATACGCGATCGTTAGGTCATAGTCCTTAATAAGTTCTAGCCAACGCCGCTGCCGGAGGTTCAATTCCCGCTGGGTGAATAGGTACTTGAGGCTCTTGTGATCGATAAAGATTTTGCAAGCAACACCATAAAGATAATGCCTCCACAACTTCAGAGCAAACACGATTGCCGCCAATTCCAGATCATGCGTCGGGTAGTTTTTCTCGTGCGGCTTCAGTTGCCTGGAGGCGTACGATATTACCTTGTCCCTCTGCATGAGCATACACCCTAAGCCGAGTCCTAAAGCGTCGCTGTATATCTGAAACTCTTCTACCCCATCTGGAAGTGCAAGGATCGGAGCTGAAACAAGACGCCGCTTAAGTTCCCGAAAGCTGGCTTCGCAGTCATCACCCCATTCGTATGCAATCCCTTTCTGAGTAAGGCGAGTCATAGGCGAGGCCAGTTTAGAGAAATCCTTCACGAACCTACGGTAGTATCCCGCAAGGCCCAGAAAGCTTCGAACTTCGCTGGCTGACGTAGGTTGCTTCCAGTCCACCACCGCTTCTATTTTCTTCGGGTCTACGGTGACGCCTTCGGCCGAGATGACATGACCAAGGAACGCCACGCTGTTCAACCAGAACTCACACTTGCTGAGCTTAGCGAACAACTTATGGTCTCGTAATGTCTGCAGCACGATCTTCAGGTGTTCCTTGTGCTCCGCCTCGTTCTTGGAATAGATTAGTATGTCGTCTATGAACACGACTACAAACTTATCCACAAACGGTCGAAATACGCGGTTCATCAGATCCATGAAAGCTGCAGGGGCGTTCGTCAAACCGAACGACATCACGAGGAACTCATAGTGTCCGTAACGGGTTCTGAAAGCAGATTTTTGAATATCCTCTGACTTGATTTTCAACTGGTGATACCCTGACCTGAGATCAACTTTAGAGAAAACTCTTGTACCTTACAACTGATCAAACAAGTCATCTATTCTTGGCAATGGGTACTGATTTCGCACGGTCGCTTTATTCAGTTCTCGGTAGTCAATACACAGCCGCATGGATCCATCTTTCTTTTTCACGAACAGCACCGGAGCGCCCCAAGGAGAAACGCTTGGACGAATGTATCCTTGGTCCAACAGGTCTTGCAACTGAACTTTAAGTTCCTTAAGCTCTGCTGGGGCCATGCGATAAGGTGCCTTCGATATCGGTCGCGAATCCGGAAAAGTGTCAATGCTGAATTCGATCTCACGATCAGGAGGCATTCCAGGCAGCTCGTCTGGGAACACGTCGAGAAAATCTGCAATGACTTCAGCCTGAGCTGCATCTGCACATTCCCGCCGGGTGTCTCGAACAGAAGCTAAGTACCCTTCACAGCCCGAATGCAACATACGCCTAGCCGAAATTGCTGATATCACCATTGCCGTCTTAGGTGCAGCGCTGCACGAATAGTAGAAGTCTGCCTCGCCGGTAGACGGAATACGACTCGCTTCTCCGCGCACTCGATTGTTGCATGGCAAGCACCCAACCAGTCTATACCGAGAATAATATCATAATCCTTGATGTCTAGTACAATGACATCTAAGGAAAGCTTCCTTCCTCCGATGCAAATGTAACCATCCCTACAGATCGCATGGACGGGCATATCGACTCCCGAAGGGGTACTTATGCAGAGGTTCATATTTAAAGCAGTAGAAGCTAATTTATGCTCAACAGTAAAATCAGCAGATATGAAACTATGCGTAGCACCTGAATCGAATAAGACTCTAGCGGGTAATTCTCGGTAAAGTAAGGTACCTGTTACAACAGTGTCGGATAGCGATGCCTCATCCCGAGTCAATGCATAGACTCGGCCCTGAGCACCCTGGCGTTGTGGATTCACTGGCACAGCATTGGCATCACTTGCTGGAGGCCCTTTATTTTGATTTCTATTATTCTGATTCGGCTTGCCCTCTCTGCAGTTAAACTGTTTGTGACCCAGGAGACCACATTTGAAACATCCTTGAACCCGACATTCATTCACTTTATGCCCTGATTTGCCGCACCGGCTGCAGTTCAGTGATTGGGATTGGCCCCTATTATCAGACGTATGCGAACGCTTGTGTGCTCCAGACCCTCCCGTTTCATGAGGACGTTTATTGTTATTGGTACGGGGGGTTTGCACCTCGGTCTTTGGGAGAGGGCACCCAAAGATCGGTTCGCTGTTCAGAGCCGCTTCATAACATTCCCTATATGTTTGGCATCTTTGGTTGATGACGTCCCTACGCAAATCGTCATTCAAACCTTTCTGAAATCGATAGCACCATGCCTGCTGATTAGGCAAGAAGTGCCCTGTGAACTTAGCCAGTTTAGCGAATACTGAGTCGTAATCGTCAACAGACAAACTTCCTTGCACCAGATTACTGAAGTCGTCTTCTTTTTGTTGACGCACGGCTCGGGGAATATATTATTCAATGAAGGCAGATTTGAACATTTCCCAAGTAATTTTGCAGTTGGGATTGGCATCGTAAATTCCTTGCTTCGTTGCCTCCCACCAATCATGCGCACGCAGTTCCAGCTGAACCGATGCACAGGCAACTCGCTTGGATCCCCGGATGCCAACCAGGTTGAAGAGTCCCTCCAGCTTAGCAATCCATCCTAACACCACGTCCGGTTCCGCTCGTCCGTTGAACGTAGGGGGATGCATTTTTGTGAACTCTGCTGCACCGCAGGAGTTCCTTGCTGTAGGCTGAGTCTCTTCTGACTCGTCTTCTACTGCCACGGCTGGCGGCGTGACAGGCGTCGCTGCGGATGTCCCGTTGCTCGGTACCAGGGATGCAATCAGTTGCATCATTGTATCCATTTGCTTCTGTTGAGAAGCAAACTGCGCTTGTATGTTAGCTTGTTGGGTAACAGCTTGTTGTTGCTGCGCCTCCATGAGGTACATAAGTCGTTCCGCCATTCCGGTTGAACCCGCTCCTCCGGATTCTCCAGAGCTTGCTGGATCGCTCTGAATGGGTTGAGCACTGCTGGCAGTTGCAGTGTTCTTCTTAGCCATGGCTATAAAAGAGAGTAGCTTGTTAACACTCCAAAAATGATAGATTTTATATCTATGGGCTCATTGTATAAGCGACTCTTCCGATGCAGCGGACGCCGAACGCAACTCAATTGAGAGGCGCATCAAACTCCTTTATAATCTTTTAAAATCCCGTGGAAGTAAAGCCTAAGCTCTGATACCAATATGTCATGCCCCGATCCCGAAAGGGTCGGTCGTCCTCGCTTGATCCTTTACGGAACCGATTCGTCCTCGCTTGGGGCGTGATGCCGTACGAGCCTGGAGTTGCGCTCGTACAAGGCAAGAACTTGCAGTTATAGGAACCCATTTTGAAACGCAATTTATAAAACACATTCACAGAGAGTTGAACACAGTGCAGGAAGAAACATGCTTTTTCATTGATAATTCAGAGTAATTTACATAGAGTTTACATTGATGCGCCTCTCGGCTACTTGATTTGCATTACAAAAGATAAACTCAAAAGGCAGGGCGCGCTCCATCAGATAGTCCACGTCGTTCATACATTACGCCCTTGTATAGGTTGAAAGTCCAAGCCTCCAAAATGATCTGACTCCAACTATACTTCAAAATAGAGGTGCTCTTAACGCCTCCTCGTCTATCCACTAGCGTTGCACCGTCTGAGTGCCTGAAATAGTTGCCCACAACGTGGGTCAGTACTCAACTTGTACTGGTGAGCGGGATGAACCCACTCGACTAAATCGACACTAGCTTATTAGGGGCGAGCATGCATTAAGATGACTTCTATAAAGAGGCAAGTGAATTCAATTCATATCAGTTGCATGTTTTGATAGGAATGAAAATAATATCGAAATCCAACCAGTGCATCGATTGCTTACTCAACCGATGCACGCCTTCCCTGCAACGAAACACAAGTATACTTACCATCTGCACAAGACAATAAATTAGCATGTGTTCTAGTCTATGCGGTCATTGGTGTGATCGACACCTTAGGGACATATTCAAGCATTAGCGGCGCGCCCTATCAGCCCGGGTAGCAAGCCCTGCTGGAGGTCCCGCAATGCATCGTGACGAGCACGAATCAAATATTTCCCTCCGGATCGATACGGTTCTAGTGCCCCGAAAAGCCGTTTCGAGGAAATGCCAAACCTTGTGCACAAGTTGTCCCAGACCATGCAAATGCATGAACAATTCATATATCATACAATGCATCGAATTAAACAAAAGAAGTTAAGCAGCAATATATATATCTCATGCAACAGTTCATATTTTCTCAGTGCGGTGTTCCGATTCAGTTATCCCATAAGTTCAAAACTCTATCCGAGGCACTAGGCCGCCACCAACAACCAACTCTTCCTTTATAAACAAACTCAGTTATAAGGTATGCAAGCATATAGAAATATTAGTCTACAAAATCCCCTGTTCCTTTCTTAGTGGCTGGCATGCATTGTGGCAAGGATTTCCTAGGCGTCCAACCGGGCATCATCGAGTGAACGTTTGAAATATTAAAGACGTTGGCGTGAAGAAGTAGGAAAGAAGGGTCCAAACCACTCACTGGTTAAGAAAAAGGTAGCTGAAACAAAGATTCCCGCCTAGCGACGATCAAACGTCAGTTACGCGAACCTGCACAGCACGAGCACCAATTAGAATCCTGCCTATCCTTCCTTGCCGAACTCCCCAAGAATCAAAGCTCCAAACGATAAAACCAGCAGAGAAAACCAAGCAAATCGAAAGCAACACCAAATTAAATCCCAAAGCTGCAATCAAGAAAACCAAGCAACCAAACACGAAAACTATTGGACTCGTTTCAATAGAGGCCTTTCCATGAGTTGAAAAGGATCATCGCATTTTGTCCGTGGCAAGAAGATGCCGAAGTTCTAAGCTACGACTCAGACAGACTAGCCACAAGCCTAATTACGTAGTGCACATCCCGGTCGGATCGGGATTTGAGGCACTACACGATGGAAATCAGGTGTTCGTTCCGAACATTACTGAATAGCTGAATGGAAGCGATAATGCCGTCTTCCTTAATCCGATCGGTCGGATGATTTGGAGAGCACGGCCTGCTCGCACGGTCATACCAGTTGAGTAGATCGCGCTTGCATCGGACCACGAGTTTAAGGGATTGGCCGTATCGGCAGGACAGGATGCCTAACGGGATCAATCATTGTGAGTGGGCTCTTTCCCTTCTCCTCTACTCCTTCATGCCTAATAATATGGAAAACACGTAAAGGCTTGAACACTTGGGCTGAAATATCGGGAAGCACTACACTGAGGCGTGCATAGAGTGTGCGTCGTTGGCTTGGTAGGATTGTGGCTTGAATGGTTTACGCGTTGGATAGTTGGATACGATAGCTGGATTATTCATTTGAGGCAATCGGTTGGATTACTTGGGATTATGCTTGGACGGTTGGAAATATACAAGTTGGAATGATACAATTGAGGTAAATGGGAATATCGAGAATATCGGGAATTCGGGCGAGCGAACGTGCATCCGTGCACGTGTATCACAAGGATGCTTTGTCTTGCAAAGCAGGCAGTTGTGGTTCGAAACCGAACAACTGTATCGGCGAGGGCGTTATGTCGTTTGATGGGGCATCGTGCCACGAATGTGACATTGTGCCACTGAAACGGCATTGTGCCATGGATTTTGCTTCGAGCATAGGTGTTGCACCAATTTGGATTGTGTTGAGAAGAGGCTTCGTGCCTATGAAACACTTGATATTTTGATGCCTCGGGCTATGTTTTGAGGTCGAGATTTGGGTTCTTTGGAAGGACATGTTGGAAGATTGGTTATGGATGCTTCGGTTGGGTTATCGATGGAACGAGTCTAGGATCGCTTGGTGGGGCGAGAATGTTTCGATCCTCTCGTCATACCTACGTGTCTGCATAGTCACGGACAACCTGGGTGGCACAGGGTTTGGTTTCCTCGAACGGGTGCTCCGGGGCACCGGGACCGTTCGGCCATGGAGGAGACAATTTTGGGTATCGCGTTTTGGGTACGGTACCAGCGGTTGGATGCGATTCAGGTGGGTTAGCTACTTAGCGCTATTTCGAATAGAACCGCATTGATCTGTCCGATCAACGTCCTTTATGGCCTTTGGCCAGTGACTTCATATAAGAATAGATGTTGGCTTGCTTTACTTTGGTTGGTTTGTGCATCGTGTAGGCGCGGCCACCTTGCCTCGGCAAGAGTGTGCACTCGAGAGTGGGATATAAACTTTGGTTCTGGATGGATATCGAGGCGAGACTGATGGTTCGATATGTTATCGTACAAGCGATGACATTGAGTTAGACGGGTCGGCTTTATATAAACTGCTTGTCGTTTGGTTTGAGAATGAATGCTAGCATGCTTAAACTGCTTTACTGTTTTCCTTAACATGTCATCCATATGCCATGAAAAGAATCTAGGATTCAACTAGAAAGATCACCATTTAACTGTGTGCATTTACTACTTTACTTAGTATCGGCTTAGACGAGTGGGTTACCCCGCTCACCAGTACGGTTGTGTACTGACCCACTTTTGTGGGCAATATTTTAGGTACACAGACGTAGTGGCGCTGCTTGGATATACGGGACAAGATGTATGAACTGTAAGTACCTTTGTGGGCTAGAGAAAGAGTAAGAGTTATTTTATCGTCCCCGTGGCATCGCCTTTGTGGCATTGACTCGGGGCATCTCATTTGGACCCTATCATGAGCTTCGTTGCGTATACTCTGATGTGTGCTTGGTACACAATTGGCTTCCGCTGTAACTTGGTTGTTTCGATGATAACTTTCGTGTTTAACAACATCGCCTTGTACGAGCGCAACTCCAGGCTCGTACGGCATCACGTCCCGAATAGAACGATTGTCCCGCGGGAGAGCTGCAACGTGGTGATTTCACGTTCAGCGGGGACTATTGGGCTTGTGGTAGTTTGGGGCGTGACAACGCTCGTGCGGCATCACGCCCGGATGGGTCAAGCGATCGTTCCGCGGGAGCGCTGGCGAGGGTGATTCCCGCCTAGAGGGGACGGCCGATTTGCCTGCGGGAGATCGGGGCGTGACAGCTTCTTCTTCTTCTTCTTCTTCTTCTTCTTCTATGGACTGTAAAAAAAATTAACAATCCTGAACTGTCACAATGTTCAACATTTTTGACAGTGCTAAATAATTAGAACTATCAAAAATGTTAACAGTCCTTCCAATTGGAAGGACTGTCAACATTATGACAGTCCTGAAAAAAATTGGACTGAAAAATAGAAGTCATTGACTTTTATATGAGAATTTGGAATGCCCTCAAGTAAAAAAAAACTAGTGGCAAACTTGTAAAAAAATGAAAAAAAATTGGATTGTCCTAAGCAATATATGGAGTGCATTTAGATTTAGCCCACAATAATCATATAATAAACTCACTGAGTCACTCCCCACCCAGCAGCCTGTAAAAGAAAAAAATAAGCACCTCAATTGTAACTGAATAATCTTATCAAAAAATTTATTGTAGCAAAATTATTTTTAATAAGATCTGTTGTAAAGAAATAATTTTGGAAAATAAGGTAGACAGATACGTTCCGCTATCTTAGATGGCGGAAAATTTTAAATATTTTGTCGGCAGAGACGTGTGCACGAGCGGACGAGCGGGAGCGAGCAGGGGCCCGATGTCACGACCTGATTCCGTAGAATCATTGAGACGTCCCCCGAATCGTGACCGCCGTGTGGGCCTGGGGTTGCGCCCGCACAAGGCTTTAATGATTTGCATAGCAAGCACATATTCAGAGTACGCAGATAAATTGAAACACAGATTTGAAAACATGAAAAAATTCTTTTTATTGATAATGAACATCTATTACAAACTCCTGAACGAGTCAGCTAATATGCCGCACGGGCTTACAAAAGTGTTGACTCAAAATGAGATAGCAGTCCTGTACATTACATCCCTTTATAAACTTTAAAATGATAAAGACCTCCGGGTTAAAGGACGGCTTTGCCACGAAGCTGCATTTGTGTATGAAGAGTTGCAAGCTTCTGTCTTCAAAATGCTTCAAGGGGTGTGGTGAAGATGCGCCAACAGCTGGACTGGATCGGGAAGACGACTTCGGCTCCTCGCTCGGTTCGCCTTAGTGCGGAGAATCTGTTTCAACGAGGGTCAGCATGTCGAAACATACTGGTGAAGGCGAGCTAACCGAACTATACCAATCAATACATTATTTTAATGAAGCATGCACATTTGTGGGTTTCTATCTTGCCTTAGTTCATTTACAAGTAAGCAGCATATAGAATTTACTGAAATGAACGTGCCACCGTTCGGTGGATTTTATCTGACCGTCTGAATTACCTATACAATACTTACCATGCCTTCCCTGCCACGAAGACACAAGTTAGTTTACAACAGGTTTAAATATACAATAGATCACTAGCGTATGCCAATAAGGACACTAGTCATAGACGAGAATGGTTTGCAGCGAAAGTACAGTGGGTGCTACAAGCCATTCCGTCCAATACAGTTGACTATACAGTAGAGTTTCGTCCAGACCGGATCGGTGCCAGTGCCCCAGCGATCGTCCGCAGGAACCAGTTACCTTATGCACAAGTTGTCCGTGATCGAACATTATGTTTATTAAGTTAACAGTTCATGCAGTTGAGGCAAACAGGAGTACAGGACAGTCAGTATTGCATGATTCATTTTACATAGCCTCCTTGGACAGTTTAACGCATACAATGTGTTCCATACTTAGCACAATTCATAGAACAGTTGTAAACGAACTAGCATACAGTATGATAACAGTTCATAGTTGGTTGACAAGCAATACAATCCAAGTCTATTCCCTTTTAATCTTGGTTTCTTTTATTATTACTTGGTATCGTTTGATCGGGGCAAAGACGAATGCAAGATTTTAGGGTGTAAAGCTTGGAAGCAGGGCTAGCTAATCGGGTTGGTAGCCACTCATTAGATTATTGGAAGAGAGAAGGAAAGAGGCGCTTCACGACTCCGCTCGCAAGCCGTCTACTGCTCGTTCACCTGCATTACGAACAGCTCGATCAATACCTCTTCTACTTTTCCAATCTTGGAATTGAAGTGCAGTTCAATGAACGAAAATAATGAAAACCATCGAAACCGTTCAAGGAAAACAAGCAAATCCCAAAACCAACTCAAAGCACGAAAGCAACAAGCGACATCGAAAACCGAGGCAATAAAAGATAGCAGCGGAGAGGTCCCTCCTGACTCTGCCGCTAAGTCGATCCCGGGGGCACGGTCTACTGAATATAGGAATCGGTTCCAAAGAAACAAATCCATAACGAGGACGAGTTCTTATTTCAATCTATCCCGATCGAACGATACCGTCTTGTGTTTCTTAGCCGCGCTCTCCGCACCGGAAGAACGGGGCGCTACATCCTACCCAACTAATTGAAAGTTTAGTCCCGAAACTTAGGATAGAACCTACCGTTAGGGATTATTCTATTGGGGGCGACGATTATTGAGGTGGCTCAATGGACAGTCACGAACGGTATGGTTTGCTTCACCGCAAACTAAATATAATCCAAGTCTCAGCGACACTTATCTATTGCGTGCCCCGGCCACCTGCAGAAGTGACATACTTTGTCTAACTTTTCTCCATGCTTGCCACCGTTGTTTGGACGCTTTGCAGCGTTGTTTCCTCTATCGTTGCTTTGGCGTTTGTGATTATAGGTATGCACAGCGCCGGCAGGAACGTGAGGATAATATGGTTCGAGAGATAGGACGTGATTCATGACTTCACGCATTGTACAATACTGATGAACGACTATGTGCCCGTGAATGGCAGGGCGCAAACCGCCTTCAAACCTTCTAGCTCGACTCACTGCATCAGGTAAATAGGCCCTAGCGAATTTGGAGAGTCGGTTGAATTCGGCGGAGTATTGCTTCACTGTCATACTGCCCTGCCTCAGCTGTACGAACTCGTTCTCTATTTGACGTTGTACTGGAGGGGGTATAAACTCCTCTTCGAATGCGGCACAAAAAGTCGTCCACGAGATCGCCTTCTCTCCGTGATCAAATTGGAGAGATCGTCGATGCACGTCCCACCAATCGTGCGTGTTGAGGCGGAGCTATAGTTGTGCACAGGCGACGCGCTTCTCTTCGGGGACCTCTAGCAGAGCGAAGTGATCTTCAAGTTCGGCCAACCAATCTAGAGCTACGATTGGGTCCTCAGTCCCATTGAATGGGGTGTTGCAGACTTTCTTGAAGTGGCAAAAGTCGAAGGCAGTCATGTCCCTCGTCCTTGGAATTTGCGACGTCTCTACTTCAAGCACGGGTTGTTCCACCAGAGTCGGCGCTCTTGCCGTGGAATGGTTGGAAGCCAAAGTCTGAACGATCTGTTGCAGGGTATCCACCTGCTTCTGTTGGACTGAGAATCGTGCTTCTATATTATCTTGAAACTTGAGCTGACTCTCTTCCGAATGCTTCTCGGCCCGTTCGTAGCGAGCCTCGTCCCTTTGTTGGCTTGCCTCCAACATCTGCAACATTTGATGGATGGGATCGATGTTTGGCACGGCTCGCTGGCTCTCTGAACTTCCCGAAGTGCCCGAACTACTTCCTTGGCCTTGTGTTTCGTCCGGTGTTTGTGCTGTGGATTGCGCTGGTGCCATTCCTTCAAAAGAAGGTAAATTACATTAGGATCATAATGTATTATGGACTTATTGCATGAACGTATCTCATTTTGGCCTAGCGAGTTCAAGAGTTCGCACAGGAATTTGATCGTTAAAGGAACTTTTCCAGTACGAAAGTCTAAGGAACTTGAATTTGTGCTCTGATACCACTATGTCACGACCCAATTCCGTAGAATCGTTGAGGCGTCCCCCGAATCGTGACCGCCGTACGGGCCTGGGGTTGCGCCCGCACAAGGCTTTAATGATTTGCATAGAAAGCACATATTCAGAGTACGCAGATAAATTGAAACACAGATTTGAAAACATGGAAAAGTTCTCTTTATTGATAATGAACATCTATTATAAACTCCTGAACGAGTCAGCTAATATGCCGCACGGGCTTATAAAAGTGTTGACTCAAAATGAGATAGCAGTCCTGTACATTACATCCCTTTATAAACTTTAAAATGATAAAGACCTCCGGGTTGGAGGACGGCTTTGCCACGAAGCTGCATTTGTGTATGAAGAGTTGCAAGCTTCTGTCTTCAAAATACTTCAAGGGGCACGGTGAAGATGCGCCAACAGCTGGACTGGATCGGGAAGACGACTTTGGCTCCTCGCTCGGTTCGCCTTAGTACGGAGAACCAGTTTCAACGAGGGTCAGCATGTCGAAACATACTGGTGAAGGCGAGCTAACCGAACTATACCAATCAAAACATTATTTTAATGAAGCATGCATATTTGTGGGTTTCTATCTTGCCTTAGTTCATTTACAAGTAAGCAGCATATAGAATTTACTGAAATGAACGTGCCACCGTTCGGTGGATTTTACCTGACCGTCTGAATTACCTGCACAATACTTACCATGCCTTTCCTGCCACGAAGACACAAGTTAGTTTGCAACAGGTTTAAATATACAATAGATCACTGGCGTATGCCAATAAGGACACTAGTCATAGACGAGAATGGTTTGCAGCGAAAGTACAGTGGGTGCTATAAGCCATTCCATCCAGTACAGTTGACTATACAGTAGAGTTCCGTCCGAACAGGATCGGTGCCAGTGTCCCAGCGACCGTTCGCAGGAACCAGTTACCTTGTGCACAAGTTGTCCGTGATCGAACAGTATGTTTACTAAGTTAACAGTTCATGCAGTTGAGGCAAACATGAGTACAGGACAGTCGGTATTGCATGATTCATTTACATAGCCTCCTTGGACAGTTTAACGCATACAATGTGTTCTATACTTAGCACGATTCATAGAACAGTTGTAAACGAACTAGCATACAGTATGATAACAGTTCATAGTTGGTTGACAAGCAATACAATCCAAGTCTATTCCCTTTTAATCTTGGTTTCTTTTATTATTACTTGGTATCGTTTGATCGGGGCAAAGAAGAATGCAAGATTTTAGGGTGTGAAGCTTGGAAGCTGTCACGCCCCGAGGTGTCCCCCGAGTCGTGACTGCCGTGCGGGCCTGGAGTTGCGCCCGCACAAGGCTTTAATGATTTGCATAGCAAGCACATATTCAGAGTACGCAGATAAATTGAAACACAGATTTGAAACATAGAAAAGTTCTCTTTATTGATAATGAACATCTATTACAAACTCTTGAACGAGTCAGCTAATATGCCGAACGGCTTACAAAAGGGTTGACTCAAAATGAGATAGCAGTCCTGTACATTACATCCCTTTATAAACTCAAAATGATAAAGACCTCCAGGCTGGAGGACGGCTTTGCCACGGAGCTGCATTTGTGTATGAAGAGTTGCAGCTTCGGACTTCAAAAGGCTACAGGGGCGCGGTGAAGATGTGCCAACAGCTGGACTGGATTGGGAAGACGACTTCGGCTCCTCGCTCGGTTCGCCTTGGTGCGGAGAACCTGTTTCAACGAGGGTCAGCATATCGAAACATGCTGGTGAAGGCGAGCTAGCCTGACTATACCAATCAACACGTTGTTTAGTGAAGCATGCATATTTGTGGGTTTCTATCTTGCCTTAGTTCATTTACAAGTAAGCAGCATATTGAATTTACTGAAATGAACGTGCCACCGTTAGGTGGATTTTACCTGACCGTCTGAATTACCTGCACAATACTTACCCTGCCTTCCCTGTCACGAAGACACAAGTTAGTATGCCACAGGTTTAAATATACACGATGATCACTGGCATGGCTGCCATAGTGGACTAGTCCGAGGCAAGGATAGCATGCAACGATAGTACACGAGGCGCTGCAAGCCACCTTGTCCCGTACACGATGACTATTACACGAGTTCCGCCCGGATCGGATCGGTGCCAGTGCCCCAGCGACCGTCCGCAGAACTATACCTTGTGCACAAGTTGTCCATGATCGTACACGATTAACACGTTAACAATTCATGCAGTTGAGGCAACACGATTGCAAGAACACGAGTGCAAGTACACGAGTGTACGACAAGTAGTAATGCATGATTTATTTAGCATAGCCTCCCTGAACAATTAAGCATATACAAGATGTGTTCTATACTTAGCATGTTTTATAGAACATTAGCACGAACAAGCATACGATAAGGCAACAGTTCACAGGTCTGATTGACAAGCATAATAACCAAGTATATTTGTCTTTTATCTTGGTTTCTTTTATTATTATTTGGTATCGTTTGATTGGGGCATAGAAGAGTGCAGATTTATTAGCTGTGAAGCTTGGAAGCAGGACTAGCAAATCGGGTTGGTAGCCACTCACTTAGATTTTGGAAAGAAGAAGGAAAGAGGCGCTTCACGACTCCGCTCGCAAGCCGCCTACTGCTCGTTCACCTGCACACGAACAGCTCGATTAATACTTCTTCCTCTCTTTCCAATCTCGGAATAGAAGTGCAAGTCAATGAACGAAAACAATAAAACCATCAAAACCGTTCAAGAAAAATAAGCAAATCCCAAAACCAACTCAAAGCACGAAGGCAACAAGCGACATCGAAAACCGAGGCAATAAAAGATAGCAGCGGAGAGGTCCCTCCTGACTCTGCCGCTAAGCCGATCCTTGGGGCGCAGTCCACTGAATATGGGAATCGATTCCGAAGAAACAAATCCATAACGAGGACGAGTTCTTAATTCAATCTATCCCGATCGAACGATACCGTCTTGTGTTTCTTAGCCGCGCTCTCCGCACCGGGAGAACGGGGCGCTACATCCTACCCAACTAATTGGAAGTTTCGTCCCGAAACTTAGGATAGAACTTACCGTTAGGGATTATTTCGTTGGGGACGGCGATCAGGAAGGTTCGGACAGGAATTAATGGCATGGCCTAATTGTCCACACGCTAGGCATAACCCAAGTCTCAAACGACAATTGTTGGCAGTGTGCCCACGCTTTTTACAGAAATTACACGATGGCCCTGGGTTTCCTCTTTGGTGCCCTCCGTTGTTAGGGCGTTTTGCAGCAGTATTTCCTCTATCGTTGCTTTGGCGTTTGTGACTGGATGTATGCACAGCGCCGGCAGGAACATGAGGATAGTGTGGTTCGAGCGACAGGGCGTGATTTATGACTTCACGCATTATCCGATACTGAGGAACGGATACGTACGAATAGATGACAGGGCGTAGTCCACCTTCAAACCTTCTAGCTCGACTCGCTGCATCAGGTAAATAGGCCCTAGCGAATTTGGAGAGTCGGTTGAACTCGACGGCGTACTCTTTAACTGTCATGCTGCCTTGCCTCAGCTGCACGAACTCGTTCTCCATCTGGCGTTGGACTGGAGGGGGTACATACTCCTCTTCGAACGCGGCACGAAAAGTCATCCACGAGATCGCCTCCTCTCCGTGATCAAATTGGAGAGATCGTCGATGCACGTCCCACCAATCGTGCGCATTGAGGCGGAGCTGTAGTTGCGCGCAGGAGACGCGCTTATCTTCGGGGACCTCTAGCAGAGCGAAGTGATCTTCAAGTTCGGCCAACCAATCTAGAGCTACGACTGGGTCCTCAGTCCCGTTGAATGGGGTGTTGCAGACTTTTTTGAAGTGGCCAAAGTCGAAGGCAGTCACGTCCCTCGCTCTTGGAATTTGCGGTGTCTCTACTTCAAGCACGGGCTGCTCCACCGGAGTCGTTGTTGTTGCGGCGGAATGGTTGGCAGCCAAAGTCTGAACGATCTGATGCAGGGTATCTACCTGCTTCTGTTGGACTGAGAATCGTGCTTCTATATTGTCTTAAAACTTGAGCTGACTCTCTTCCGCCCGCTTCTCGGCCCGTTCATGGCGAGCCTCGTCCCTTTATTGGTTTTCCCCCAACATCCGCAATATTTGTTGAACGGGATCGATGCTTGGCGTGGCTCGCTGGCTTTCTGAACTTCCCGAAGTGCCCGAACTACTTCTTTAGCCTTGCGTTTCATCCGGGGCTTGCGCTGCAGATTGCGCTGGAGCCATTCCTTCAAAAGAAGGTAAATTACATTAGGATCATAATGTATTATGGACTTATTGCATGAACGTATCTCATTTTGGCCTAGCGAGTTCAAGAGTTCGCACAGGAATTTGATCGTTAAAGGAACTTTTCCAGCACGAAGTCTAAGGAACTTTGAATCTGTGCTCTGATGCCACTATGTCACGCCCCGAGGCGTCCCCCGAGTCGTGACCGCCGTGCGGGCCTGGAGTTGCGCCCGCACAAGGCTTTAATGATTTGCATAGCAAGCACATATTCAGAGTACGCAGATAAATTGAAACACAGATTTGAAACATAGAAAAGTTCTCTTTATTGATAATGAACATCTATTACAAACTCTTGAACGAGTCAGCTAATATGCCGAACGACTTACAAAATGGTTGACTCAAAATGAGATAGCAGTCCTGTACATTACATCCCTTTATAAACTCAAAATGATAAAGACCTCCAGGCTGGAGGACAGCTTTGCCACGGAGCTGCATTTGTGTATGAAGAGTTGCAGCTTCGGACTTCAAAAGGCTACAGGGGCGCGGTGAAGATGCGCCAACAGCTGGACTGGATCGGGAAGACGACTTCGGCTCCTCGCTCGGTTCGCCTTGGTACGGAGAACCTGTTTCAACGAGGGTCAGCATATCGAAACATGCTGGTGAAGGCGAGCTAGCCTGACTATACCAATCAACACGTTGTTTAGTGAAGCATGCATATTTGTGGGTTTCTATCTTGCCTTAGTTCATTTACAAGTAAGCAGCATATTGAATTTACTGAAATGAACGTGCCACCGTTAGGTGGATTTTACCTGACCGTCTGAATTACCTGCACAATACTTACCCTGCCTTCCCTGCCACGAAGACACAAGTTAGTATGCCACAGGTTTAAATATACACGATGATCACTGGCATGGCTGCCATAGTGGACTAGTCCGAGGCAAGGATAGCATGCAACGAAAGTACACGAGGCGCTGCAAGCCACCTTGTCCCGTACACGATGACTATTACACGAGTTTCGCCCGGATCGGATCGGTGCCAGTGCCCCAGCGACCGTCCGCAGAACTATACCTTGTGCACAAGTTGTCCATGATCTTACACGATTAACACGTTAACAATTCATGCAGTTGAGGCAACACGATTGTAAGAACACGAGTGCAAGTACACGAGTGCACGACAAGTAGTAATGCATGATTTATTTAGCATAGCCTTCCTGAACAATTAAGCATATACAAGATGTGTTCTATACTTAGCACGTTTTATAGAACATTAGCACGAACAAGCATACGATAAGGCAACAGTTCACAGGTCTGATTGACAAGCATAATAACCAAGTATATTTGTCTTTTATCTTGGTTTCTTTTATTATTATTTGGTATCGTTTGATCGGGGCATAGAAGAGTGCAGATTTATTAGCTGTGAAGCTTGGAAGCAGGACTAGCTAATCGAATTGGTAGCCACTCACTTAAATTTTGGAAAGAAGAAGGAAAGAGGCGCTTCACGACTCCGCTCGCAAGCCGCCTACTGCTCGTTCACCTGCACACGAACAGCTCGATTAATACTTCTTCCTCTCTTTCCAATCTCGGAATAGAAGTGCAAGTCAATGAACGAAAATAATAAAACCATCGAAACCGTTCAAGGAAAACAAGCAAATCCCAAAACCAACTCAAAGCACGAAGGCAACAAGCGACATCGAAAACCGAGGCAATAAAAGATAGCAGCGGAGAGGTCCCTCCTGACTCTGCCGCTAAGCCGATTCTTGGGGCGCAGTCCACTGAATATGGGAATCGATTCCGAAGAAACAAATCCATAACGAGGACGAGTTCTTAATTCAATCTATCCCGATCGAACGATACCGTCTTGTGTTTCTTAGTCGCGCTCTCCGCACCGGGAGAACGGGGCACTACATCCTACCTAACTAATTGGAAGTTTCGTCCCGAAACTTAGGATAGAACTTACCGTTAGGGATTATTTCGTTGGGGACGGCGATTAGGAAGGTTCGGACAGGAATTAATGGCATGGCCTAATTGTCCACACGCTAGGCATAACCCAAGTCTCAAACGACAATTGTTGGCAGTGTGCCCACGCTTTTTACAGAAATTACACGATGGCCCTGGGTTTCCTCTTTGGTGCCCTCCGTTGTTAGGGCGTTTTGCAGCAGTATTTTCTCTATCGTTGCTTTGGCGTTTGTGACTGGATGTATGCACAGCGCCGGCAGGAACATGAGGATAGTGTGGTTCGAGCGACAGGGCGTGATTTATGACTTCACGCATTGTCCGATACTGAGAAACGGATACGTGCGAATGGATGACAGGGCGTAGTCCACCTTCAAACCTTCTAGCTCGACTCGCTGCATCAGGTAAATAGGCCATAGCAAATTTGGAGAGTCGGTTGAACTCGACGGCGTACTCTTTAACTGTCATGCTGCCTTGCCTCAGCTGCACGAACTCGTTCTCCATCTGGCGTTGGACTGGAGGGGGTACATACTCCTCTTCGAATGCGGCACGAAAAGTCATCCACGAGATCGCCTCCTCTCCGTGATCAAATTGGAGAGATCGTCGATGCACGTCCCACCAATCGTGCGCATTGAGGCGGAGCTGTAGTTGCGCGCAGGAGACGCGCTTATCTTCGGGGACCTCTAGCAGAGTGAAGTGATCTTCAAGTTCGACCAACCAATCTAGAGCTACGACTGGGTCCTCAGTCCCGTTGAATGGGGTGTTGCAGACTTTTTTGAAGTGGCCAAAGTCGAAGGCAGTCACGTCCCTCGCTCTTGGAATTTGCGGTGTCTCTACTTCAAGCACGGGCTGCTCCACCGGAGTCGTTGTTGTTGCGGCGGAATGGTTGGCAGCCAAAGTCTGAACGATCTGATGCAGGGTATCTACCTGCTTCTGTTGGACTGAGAATCGTGCTTCTATATTGTCTTGAAACTTGAGCTGACTCTCTTTCGCCCGCTTCTCGGCCCGTTCATGGCGAGCCTCGTCCCTTTGTTGGTTTTCCCCCAACATCCGCAATATTTGTTGAACGGGATCGATGCTTGGCGTGGCTCGCTGGCTTTCTGAACTTCCCGAAGTGCCCGAACTACTTCCTTGGCCTTGCATTTCATCCGGGGCTTGCGCTGCAGATTGCGCTGGAGCCATTCCTTCAAAAGAAGGTAAATTACATTAGGATCATAATGTATTATGGACTTATTGCATGAACGTATCTCATTTTGGCCTAGCGAGTTCAAGAGTTCGCACAGGAATTTGATCGTTAAAGGAACTTTTCCAGCACGAAGTCTAAGGAACTTTGAATCTGTGCTCTGATGCCACTATGTCACGCCCCGAGGCGTCCCCCGAGTCGTGACCGCCGTGCGGGCCTGGAGTTGCGCCCGCACAAGGCTTTAATGATTTGCATAGCAAGCACATATTCAGAGTACGCAGATAAATTGAAACACAGATTTGAAACATAGAAAAGTTCTCTTTATTGATAATGAACATCTATTACAAACTCTTGAACGAGTCAGCTAATATGCCGAACGGCTTACAAAAGGGTTGACTCAAAATGAGATAGCAGTCCTGTACATTACATCCCTTTATAAACTCAAAATGATAAAGACCTCCAGGCTGGAGGACGGCTTTGCCACGGAGCTGCATTTGTGTATGAAGAGTTGCAGCTTCGGACTTCAAAAGGCTACAGGGGCGCGGTAAAGATGCGCCAACAGCTGGACTGGATCGGGAAGACGACTTCGGCTCCTCGCTCGGTTCGCCTTGGTGCGGAGAACCTGTTTCAACGAGGGTCAGCATATCGAAACATGCTGGTGAAGGCGAGCTAGCCTGACTATACCAATCAACACGTTGTTTAGTGAAGCATGCATATTTGTGGGTTTCTATCTTGCCTTAGTTCATTTACAAGTAAGCAGCATATTGAATTTACTGAAATGAATGTGCCACCGTTAGGTGGATTTTACCTGACCGTCTGAATTACCTACACAATACTTACCCTACCTTCCCTGCCACGAAGACACAAGTTAGTATGCCACAGGTTTAAATATACACGATGATCACTGGCATAGCTGCCATAGTGGACTAGTCCGAGGCAAGGATAGCATGCAACGATAGTACACGAGGCGCTGCAAGCCACCTTGTCCCGTACACGATGACTATTACACGAGTTCCGCCCGGATCGGATCGGTGCCAGTGCCCCAGCGACCATCCGCAGAACTATACCTTGTGCACAAGTTGTCCATGATCATACACGATTAACACGTTAACAATTCATGCAGTTGAGGCAACACGATTGCAAGAACACGAGTGCAAGTACACGAGTGCACGACAAGTAGTAATGCATGATTTATTTAGCATAGCCTCCCTGAACAATTAAGCATATACAAGATGTGTTCTATACTTAGCACGTTTTATAGAACATTAGCACGAACAAGCATACGATAAGGCAACAGTTCACAGGTCTGATTGACAAGCATAATAACCAAGTATATTTGTCTTTTATCTTGGTTTCTTTTATTATTATTTGGTATCGTTTGATCGGGGCATAGAAGAGTGCAGATTTATTAGCTGTGAAGCTTGGAAGCAGTACTAGCTAATCGGGTTGGTAGCCACTCACTTAGATTTTGGAAAGAAGAAGGAAAGAGGCGCTTCACGACTCCGCTCGCAAGCCGCCTACTGCTCGTTCACCTGCACACGAACAGCTCGATTAATACTTCTTCCTCTCTTTCCAATCTCGAAATAGAAGTGCAAGTCAATGAACGAAAACAATGAAACCATCGAAACCGTTCAAGGAAAACAAGCAAATCCCAAAACCAACTCAAAGCATGAAGGCAACAAGCGACATCGAAAACCGAGGCAATAAAAGATAGCAGCGGAGAGGTCCCTCCTGACTCTGCCGCTAAGCCGATCCTTGGGACGCAGTCCACTGAATATGGGAATCGATTCCGAAGAAACAAATCCATAACGAGAACGAGTTCTTAATTCAATCTATCCCGATCGAACGATACCGTCTTGTGTTTCTTAGCCGCGCTCTCCGCACCGGGAGAACAGGGCGCTACAGAAGCAGGGCTAGCTAATCGGGTTGGTAGCCACTCACTTAGATTATTGGAAGGGAAAAGGAAAGAGGCGCTTCACGACTCCGCTCGCAAGCCGTCTACTGCTCGTTCACCTGCATTACGAACAGCTCGATCAATACCTCTTCTACTTTTCCAATCTTGGAATTGAAGTGCAGTTCAATGAACGAAAACAATAAAAACCATCGAAACCGTTCAAGGAAAATAAGCAAATCCCAAAACCAACTCAAAGCACGAAAGCAACAAGCGACATCGAAAACCGAGGCAATAAAAGATAGCAGCGGAGAGGTCCCTCCTGACTCTGCCGCTAAGTCGATCCCGGGGGCACGGTCCACTGAATATGGGAATCGGTTCCGAAGAAACAAATCCATAACGAGGACGAGTTCTTGTTTCAATCTATCCCGATCGATCGATATCGTCTTGTGTTTCTTAGTCGCGCTCTCCGCACCGGGAGAACGGGGCGCTACAACCGACGCGTGGAGGAGTGGCGGGTGGTAGGGGGCCCACGCGGATGAATTCTGCCAACTAAGTTTTCGGATGGTTCGAGATTTGGTTGGGGGTGGATCAGTTGGTTTGGTTTGATTTGATTTGATTTGTTTTTTAGTTTGGTTCAATCTATTAGTTAATTTGTTATTATCTATTCTAATATGGAAGATAACAAAATCTATTAGCTAATATTTATTATTAATATTATATTTTTTTATAATAAGGTATTATCTATTTGTTATTTTTTTAAAAATTGATAGAATAACTATAACATACAATTACGGTATCAAATATTTCTTAATTATGGTATAAAATATATTACTGTATCATTTAAAAAAAATAACTAATAGATTTTCTAAAGACAAATTTAAAATTAACTAAAATATGTTTTCAAATATTATATACCACATATATTATTATTCAAAATATAATTTTCTAAAGATAGATTTGAAATTTATTATGAATAGTAATATATTCAAATTTTAAATTATATTTAAACTAACTATAAGATATTATCTAATTAAACACATATTCAAAATTTAAAATAACAAATTAGTATAGATAATATTGATAATAAATATTAATTAATAGATTTTGTTATCATTCATATTAGTATAGATAATAACAAATTAGTATAGATAATAACAAATTAACTAATAATAGATTAAAAAAAGAAACCAAATGAAAAATAGAAAATTTACTATAACAAAATAAACTATAATTAAATTAGCTATGATGAAAGAAGTTTGTGAAAATTATTAAAAAGGAAACGTGATTCCCCACACTTCTTAAAATTATTTATTATTTATTAATCTATTTTTTATTTGGTTTCTTTTTTTTTAGTTTGATTTAATCTATTATTAGTTAATTTGTTATTATATATACTAATTTATTATTATCTATACTAATATGAATGATAACAAAATCTATTAATTAAAATACTAATTTATTATTTTAAATTTTGAATACGTGTTTAATTAGATAATATCTTGTAGTTAGTTTAAATATAATTTAAAATTTGGATATATTATTATCCATAAAAAATTTCAAATATATCTTTAAAAAATTATATTTTGAATGATAATAGATGTGATATATAATATTTGAAAAAAAAAATTAGTTAATTTTAAATTTGTCTTTAGAAAATCTTAGTTATATTTTTTTTAAATTAATACCGTAAATATATTTTATACCATAATTAAGAAATATTTGATACTGTAATTGTATGTTATAGTTATGGTATTAAATTTTTTTAAAAAAATTAACAAATAGATAATACCTTATTAACAAAAAATATAATATTGACAATAAATATTAACTAATAGATTTTGTTATCATCCATATTAGAATAGATAATAACAAATTAATACAGATAATAAAAAATTAACTAATAGATTAAACCAAACTAAAATAAAAAAATTAAATCAAACCAAACTAAACCAACCGAACCATCCGCCAACTTAGTTGGTGGAATTCTGTTATGTAACACCCCGTTCCGCTCAAGCGGACTGCCGTCTCAAACGGCAATCGTGCAGTTGTCCCGACCCGCTTTGCCTCAAAGGAGAAGCAAAGGATATCCAGACTTGCCCATACAGGAATCCGGCTTGGACTTTCAGAGGCTCGCTCAGACGTATTACTCTACCGAGGCGAATCATCGCTAAGGTGGGTGGCTACGGTGAACTTGTCTTTGCTTAGCCAGCACATATAAAATCTGGAATATTTATGCTAGTCGCTAGGTGATTTACCCCCTGCATGCTAATAAATCCCAACTTGGATTGCTTGCTATGTAACACCCCGTTCCGCTCAAGCGGACTGCCGTCTCAATCGGCAATCGTGCAGCTGTCCCGACCGGCTTTGTCTCGATTAAGAAACAAAGGATATCCAGACTTGCCCCTACAGGAATCCGGCTTAGGCTTTCAGAGGCTCGCTCAGACGTATCGCTCTACCGAGGCGAATCATCGCTAAGGTGGGTGGCTACGGTGAACTTGTCTTTGCTTAGCCAGCACACATAAAATCTGGAATATTCATGCTAGTCGCTAGGTGAATCACCCCTGCATGCTAATAAATCCAATGCACCTAGCTAAGGGAATAGTCCCAACTTGTATTGCTTGCTAGAACATGGAAAATGGAAATACTGCTTATATTCAGACCCTCGCATGCTAAGTCCTTTAACGGTTTCACTTCTCGGCTTACCTTCGGGTCCGAGCAACGTGCCTGCTTATGTTCCTTTAGAAACGCATGCTTGTCTGCTTGAATGTTGCCACGTTTTCATCCAAACCTCGGGAGACTACTAAGTAGTCGTTTCGCACATGGAAGAACCTGAAAGTATTCGGGACCGTTAGGTCACCAAGGCAATTCCCGAACCAGGGAATCTGCACCCTGAATGAATAAATCACTAAATCACAGCTCGAGGAGCAAACTACTGAATCAACTGGCCTGGCAATCGATATACGACTGTGAACAATCATGCCTGTACATTGAACATGATATGTCCTATCCTGAACTTGATCCTGTGCCTAGCCAGACCTGAATACAGACCTGCATGTCGCGGACAACTCGGAAATGAGGCACCGTTCCACGGGCGGTCACCGGGACACTGGGGCCGACCCGATCCGGATGGAACTCTCCTGTTTAGTCATCCTGTGCAAAGACGGAATGGTGTGGAGCGCATCCTGTACTCTCGCTGCACCCCATTCTCGTTAGTGACTAAAATTGGTAACTCTCCTGTTTAGTCATCCTGTGCAAAGACGAAATGGTGTGGAGCGCATCCTGTATTCTCGCTGCACCCCATTCTCGTTAGAGACTAAAATTGGTCCTTTATGGCTATGCCAGCGACTCCTGTTCATATAGATAAGTCATCCTCGCTTAGCGGCTATTCGCGTGCGAGTCACTGCATCGCATCGACTGAACACCTGAACGATCATGTTAAAACGACCCTCCTGTTTGCATATGCTTGCCTCCTGAATGCTTATACTTGCCCGTGCTTGAATTAACATGTTTGCCTCAATGTTTGCCTTGGACAGGGAAGGAGATGGTAAGTTGGTAAGTCTTGCCGTGTTTCTTCTAACATCGCATGGCGCACTGCCCGACACGTTAGGCTATTCAATATCTGCATGAAACTGATCCTAAGGCAACTAGAAAGACAACTTAATAGTTGTGCATGGAACCTATATTACGTGTTTAGATTTGTCGAGCGGGCGAGTAGCTTCCCCACCAGTGCATTCAATGTACTGATAATCCACCAGTTTGCTTGCAGGGTGCGGGAGAACCTCGTTCGGTGCGGATGCCTCCAACGTGCGTGCTAAGGCCAGGAGTTCCATCTGAAGCCTTGCAATGGTACGTCCGGGACTGAAGCACATATACAAGACATAAGTTATGAACATCGCCTGACCATCGCCTGTACATTCATTCCACAGTTTTAGCCATTTGGCACGCTTTTACTGTTTCAGAGAGAGAGGCTTGAGCGACATGTAATCTCGGCTATACGCCGCCTGTAATACATGTTTCATATCAATAAAGAGATTGCTTACTTGTTTTGATGCTTCCGCTATATTGTCGACTCAGTGAACCTGTTACCGATCGCCTATGCGTTCATGACTCCGCTGCACTCGGACAATCTGTGCGACTCTGTGGCTTAGAACTCTAACCGCCAGCCAATGAACCATGGCCTTGCACGGGCGTGGATCACGCTCGTACGGCATCACGCCCGGATGGGTTAAGCGATCGTTCCGCGGGAGCGCTGGCGAGGGTGATTCCCGCCTAGCGGGAACGGCCGATTTGCCTGCGGGAGATCGGGGCGTGACAGGTTAGTATCAGAGCCTGGCTTCTACGCCTTTGGACTTTGATTCGATATCTCTGTTTTGAAAGCTCGTTCGTGGGTTATGTGCACGCTCTCTCTCAATGCCTCGATGGGATGTTCCAACAATAAGTCTAAATACTTTTAAAATACGTTTTGAATGATATGCTTGCTTGTCTGGTTGTATGCTGCGAGTGGCCTTTGTGCCAACCTGTGCGAACCCTTGAGAGTATCGCTAGTAGCTTGTCCGATTTTCACTAACCCTAAGTTTGGTTGAATGCATCTATTCGAGGGACGCCTTGAACTAGTGCACCATCCAAGACTTAAGAAAAGGTAAAACTCGAGTGCTAAGACTTCGGTATCACTGAGCTGGTTGACGTGTTCACACTAGAAATGCATGTCGAAGGTGCGCACATTCCAGTCTAAGCGGTATGCTGATTTTGAAGCTTGTGCAAGTGAAGATCCAAATGAACAAGTGCAACGACTTGTCTAGGATTGTCTCAACCCTAAATTACTGCTTGTCCTTAGTAAGTCTCGAGGATGAGACTTTTTCTAAGTTGGGTAGGATATAACACCCCGTTCCGCTCAAGCGGACTGCCGTCTCAATCGGCAATCGTGCAGCTGTCCCGACCGGTTTTGCCTCGATTAAGAAACAAAGGATATCCAGACTTGCCCCTACAGGAATCCGGCTTAGGCTTTCAGAGGCTCGCTCAGACGTATCGCTCTACCGAGGCGAATCATCGCTAAGGTGGGTGGCTACGGTGAACTTTTCTTTGCTTAGCCAGCACATGTCACGCCCCGATCTCCCGCAGGCAAATCGACCGTTCCCGCTAGGCGGGAATTACCCTCGCCAGCGCTCCCGCGGAACGATCGCTTAACCCATCCGGGCATGATGCCGCACGAGCGTGATCCACGCCCGTACAAGGCCATGGTTCATTGGCTGGCGGCAAGAGTTCTAAGCCACAGAGTCGCACAGATTGTCCGAGTGCAGCGGAGTCATGAACGCATAGGCGATCGGTAACAGATTCACTGAGTCGACAAATATAGCGGAAGCATTAAAACACAAGTTGGAGTAAAGCAAGCTCTTTTATTGATATAATCTTGTGTTACAGGCGGCGTATAGCCGAGATTACAAGTCACTCAAGCCTCTCTCTCTGAAACAGTAAAAGCGTGCCAAGTGGCTACAACTGTGGAATGGATGTACAGGCGATGGTCAGGCGATGTTCATAACTTATGTCTTGTATAAGCGCTTCAGTCCCGGACGCACCGTTGCAAGGCTTCAGAGGGAACTCCTGGCCTTAGCACGCACGAAGGAGGCGTCCGCACCGCACGAGGTTCTCCCGCACCCTGCATACAAACTGGTAGATTATCAGTACATTGAATGCACTGGTGGGGAAGCTACTCGCCCGCTCGACAAATCCAAACACGTAATACAGGTTCCGTGCACAACTATTAAATTGTCTTTCTAATTGCCTTAGGATCAGTTTCATGCAAACATTGAATAGCCTAACGTGTCGGGCAGTGCGTCGTGCGACATGAGAGGAAACACGACGAGACTTACCAACTTACCATCTCTTCCCTGTCCAAGGCAACCATTTAGGCAAACAGTATAAATTCGAGCAGAGGCATATATAAACATTCAGGAGGCAAGCATATGCAAATAGGAGGGTCATTTTAACATGATCGTTCAGGTGTTTAGTTGTTCTTAATGTGATGCAGTGACTCGCACGCGGATAGCCGCTAAGCGAGGATGACTTATCTATATGAACACGGTCGCTGGCAAAGCCATTATGGACGTAGCCGGGGACAAGGATAGCTTGCTACAAGAGTACACGATGAGCTGCAAGCTACCCAGTCCCGAACACGAAGACTACACACGAGCTCCATCCGGACCGGATCGGCCCCAGTGCCCCGGTGACCGTCCGTGGAACTTACCTCGGGTCCGAGTTGTCCGCGACATACAAGCATTAGGTCTTTCCAATTATTACGAGATACACGAGAACACGAGAACACGCGTGCACTAGAACAAGAGAACACGAGAACACGAGTGCACGGGAACACGAGTACACGAGTACACGGGATACTTGAATCATGATTCTGTACAGTCAATAACTTGCCTTGATGCATTCCCCTGGTTCGGGGCTGCCTGGTGACCTAACGGTCCTGGATACTTGCAGGGTCAATCATACACGGAACGACTACTGAGTAGTCTTTCGGAGTTGGATGAAAACACGGCAACATTCAAGCAGACAAGCATGCATTTCTAGGTACATAAGCAGGCACGTTGCTCGGGCCCGAAGGTAGTCCGAGAGATGAAACCGTTAAGGGACTTAGCATGCGAGGGTCTGAACATATAAGCAGTATTTTATTTCCATGTTCTAACAAGCAATACAAGTTGGGATTATTCCCTTAGCTAGGTGCATTGGATTTATTAGCATGCAGGGGGTGATTCACCTAGCGACTAGCATAAATATTCCAGATTTTATATGTGTGCTGGCTAAGCAAAGACAAGTTCACCGTAGCCACCCACCTTAGCGATGATTCGCCTCGGTAGAGCGATACGTCTGAGCGAGCCTCTGAAAGTCCAAGCCGGATTCCTGTAGGGACAAGTCTGGATATCCTTTGCTTCTCATTTGAGGCAAAGCAGGTCGGGACAGCTGCACGATTGCCATTTGAGATGGCAGTCCACTTGAGCGGAACAGGATATTACAACACACATAAAATCTGGAATATTCATGCTAGTCGCTAGGTGAATCACCCCTGCATGCTAATAAATCCAACGCACCTAGCTAAGGGAATAGTCCCAACTTGTATTGCTTGCTAGAACATGGAAAATAGAAATACTGCTTACATTCAGACCCTCGCATGCTAAGTCCTTTAACGGTTTCACTTCTCGGCTTACCTTCGAGTCCGAGCAACGTGCCTGCTTATGTTCCCTTAGAAACGCATGCTTGTCTGCTTGAATGTTGCCACGTTTTCATCCAAACCCTGGGAGACTACTAAGTAGTCGTTCCGCACATGGAAGAACCTGAAAGTATTCGGGACCGTTAGGTCACCAAGGCAATTCCCGGACCAGGGAATCTGCACCCTGAATGAATAAATCACTAAATCACAGCTCGAGGAGCAAACTACTGAATCAACTGGCCTGGCAATCGATATACGACTGTGAACAATCATGTCTGTACATTGAACATGATATGTCCTATCCTGAACTTGATCCTGTGCCTAGCCAGACCTGAATACAGACCTGCATGTCACGGACAACTCGGAAACGAGGCACCGTTCCACGGGCGGTCACCGGGGCACTGGGGCCGACCCGATCCGGATGGAACTCTCCTGTTTAGTCATCCTGTGCAAAGACGGAATGGTGTGGAGCGCATCATGTACTCTCGCTGCACCCCATTCTCGTTAGTGACTAAAATTGGTAACTCTCCTGTTTAGTCATCCTGTGCAAAGACGAAATGGTGTGGAGCGCATCCTGTATTCTCGCTGCACCCCATTCTCGTTAGAGACTAAAATTGGTCCTTTATGGCTATGCCAGCGACTCCTGTTCATATAGATAAGTCATCCTCGCTTAGCGGCTATCCGCGTGCGAGTCACTGCATCGCATCGACTGAACACCTGAACGATCATGTTAAAACGACCCTCCTGTTTGCATATGCTTGCCTCCTGAATGCTTATACTTGCCCGTGCTTGAATTAACATGTTTGCCTCAATGTTTGCCTTGGACAGGGAAGGAGATGGTAAGTTGGTAAGTCTCGCCGTGTTTCCTCTAACATCGCACGGCGCACTGCCCGACACGTTAGGCTATTCAATATCTGCATGAAACTGATCCTAAGGCAACTAGAAAGACAACTTAATAGTTATGCACGGAACCTGTATTACGTGTTTGGATTTGTCGAGCGGGCGAGTAGCTTCCCCACCAGTGCATTCAATGTACTGATAATCCACCAGTTTGCTTGCACGGTGCGGGAGAATCTCGTTCGGTGCGGATGCCTCCAACGTGCGTGCTAAGGCCAGGAGTTCCCTCTGAAGCCTTGCAACGGTGCATCCGGGACTGAAGCACATATACAAGACATAAGTTGTGAACATCGCCTGACCATCGCCTGTACATTCATTCCATAGTTGTAGCCATTTGGCACGCTTTTACTGTTTCAGAGAGAGAGGCTTGAGCGACTTGTAATCTCGGCTATACGCCACCTGTAATACATGTTTCATATCAATAAAGAGATTACTTACTTGTTTCGATGCTTCCGCTATATTGTTGACTCAGTGAACCTGTTACCAATCGCCTATGCGTTCATGACTCTGCTGCACTCGGACAATCTGTGTGACTCTGTGGCTTAGAACTCTAACCGCCAGCCAATGAACCATGGCCTTGCACGGGCGTGGATCACGCTCGTGCGGCATCACGCCCGGATGGGTTAAGCGATCGTTCCGCGGGAGCGCTGGCGAGGGTGATTCCCGCCTAGCGGGAACGGCCGATTTGCCTGCGGAAGATCGGGGCGTAACATGCTAGAACATGGAAATTGAAATACTGCTTATATTCAGACCCTCGCATGCTAAGTCCCTTAACGGTTTCAACTCTCGGCTTACCTTCGGGTCCGAGCAACGTGCCTGCTTATATTCCTTAGAAACGTATGCTTGTCTGCTTTCAAACGTCTAGCGTTATTGTGTTGTGCATGCATTCTTGTTTAGCCAGAAGACTATCAAATAGTCCTTCTGTGCAATTGAACCTGCAAGTATCCGGGACCGTTAGGTCACCCAAGGCAAATCCCCGAACCAGGGGAATGCATCAAGCAAGAATGGATATTTGAATGTGAATCACGCTTGAATGATAATCATGCCATGTTTGGATCTGAACGAGGATTATGTTTGTACTGTTCGAATCCCAGCTCGTGGAGCAATATGCTCGTTCAGAATAAGTTTGTGTGTTCCATGATTATCATGTCAAACTTTGGATTTGGATAGACCCTGACCTGCATGTCGCGGACAACCTGTGCACAAGGATTTTTGGCTTCCGCGGACGATCACCGGGGCACTGGGACAGATTCGATCCAGGCAGAAGAGTTTGTATGGTCGTTAGTCACGGACGGAGTGTTATGTAGCGGGGCTCGCCACCTGCGTTGCTATCGCTCTTAGTCCCGAGACCACAACCCGTCCATAATGGCTATGCCAGCGACTTTCATCATATAGATAAGTCATCCTCGCTTAGCGGCTATCCGCGTGCGAGTCATTGTATAGCATCAATGAACTGAACACCTGAACGATCTGAACATAACGACCCTCATGTTTGCATATACTATGCTTCCTGAATGTTTATACTTACCGTGCTTGAATTAATCATGTTTGCCTTGGACAGGGAAGGAGAAATGGTAAGTTGGTAAGTCTCGCCGTGTTTCCTCAAACATCGCACGGCGCACTGCCCGACACGTTAAGCTATTCAATGTTTGCATGAAACTGATCCTAAGGCAACTAGAAAGACAACTTAATAGTTGTGCACGAAACCTGTATTACGTGTTTGGATTTGTCGAGTGGGCGAGTAACTTTCCCACCAGTGCATTCAATGTACTGATAATCCACCAGTTTGATATGCAGGATGCGGGAGAACCTTGTGCGGTGCGGACGCCTCCTTCGTGCGTGCTAAGGCCAGGAGTTCCCTCTGAAGCCTTGCAACGGTGCATCCAGGACTGAAGCGCTTATACAAGATATAAGTTATGAACATCGCCTGACCATCGCCTGTACATTCATTCCACAGTTGTAGCCATTTGGCACGCTTTTACTATTTCAAAGAGAGAGGCTTGAGCGACTTGTAATCTCGGCTATACGCCGCCTGTAACACAAGTTTATATCAATAAAAGAGCTTGCTTTACTTCAACTTGTCTTTCAATGCTTCTGCTATATTTGTCGACTCAGTGAACCTGTTACCGATCGCCTATGCGTTCATGACTCCGCTGCACTCGGACAATCTGTGCGACTTTGTGGCTTAGAACTCTTGTCGCCATCCAATGAACCATGGCCTTGCACGGGCGTGGATCACGCTCGTGCGGCATCACGCCCGGATGGGTTAAGCGATCGTTCCGCGGGAGCGCTGGCGAGGGTAATTCCCGCCTAGCGGGAACGGCCGATTTGCCTGCGGGAGATCGGGGCATGACATGTTGGTATCAGAGCCTGGCTTCTACGCCTTTGGACTTCGATTCGATATCTCTGTTTCGAAAGCTCGTTCGTGGGTTATGTGCATGCTCTCTCTCAATGCCTCGATGGGATATTCCAACAATAAGTCTAAATACTTTCAAAGTGCGTTTTGAATGATATGATTGCTTGTCTGGTTGTATGCTGCGAGTGGCCTTTGTGCCAACCTGTACAAACCCTTGAGAGTATCGCTAGTAGCTTGTCCGATCTTCACTAACCCTAAGTTTGGTTGAATGCATCTATTCAAGGGACGCCTTAAACTAGTGCACCATCCAAGACTTAAGAAAAGGTGAAACTCGAGTGCTGAGACTTCGCTATCACTAACCTGGTTGACGTGTTCACGCTAGAGGGGCCCTTCGAAAGTGCGCACGATCCAGTCTAAGCGATATGCTAATTTCGACGCTTGTGCAAGTGAAGATCCAAATGAATAAGTGCAACGACTTGTCTACGATTGCCTCAACCCTAGATTACTGCTTGTCCTTAGTAAGTCTCGAGGACGAGACTTTTTCTAAGTTGGGTAGGATGTAACACCCCATTCCGCTCAAGCGGACTGCCGTCTCAAACGGCAATCGTGCAGTTGTCCCGACCCGCTTTGCCTCAAAGGAGAAGCAAAGGATATCCAGACTTGCCCATACAGGAATTTGGCTTGGACTTTCAGAGGCTCGCTCAGACGTATTACTCTACCGAGGCGAATCATCGCTAAGGTGGGTGGCTACGGTAAACTTGTCTTTGCTTAGCCAGCACATATAAAATCTGGAATATTTATGCTAGTCGCTAGGTGATTTACCCCCTGCATGCTAATAAATCCAACGCACCTAGCTAAGGGAATAATCCCAACTTGTATTGCTTGCTAGAACATGGAAATTAAAATACTGCTTATATTCAGACCCTCGCATGCTAAGTCCCTTAACGGTTTCAACTCTCGGCTTACCTTCGGGTCCGAGCAACGTGCCTGCTTATATTCCTTAGAAACGTATGCTTGTCTGCTTTCAAACGTCTAGCGTTATTGTGTTGTGCATGCATTCTTGTTTAGCCAGAAGACTATCAAATAGTCCTTCTGTGCATTTGAACCTGCAAGTATCCGGGACCGTTAGGTCACCCAAGGCAAATCCCCGAACCAGGGAAATACATCAAGCAAGAATGGATATTTGAATGTGAATCACGCTTGAATGATAATCATGCCATGTTTGGATCTGAACGAGGATTGTGTTTGTACTGTTCGAATCCCAGCTCGTGGAGCAATGTGCTCGTTCAGAATAAGTTTGTGTGTTCCATGATTATCATGTCAAGCTTTGGATTTGGATAGACCCTGACCTGCATGTCGCGGACAACCTGTGCATAAGGATTTTTGGCTTCCGTGGACGGTCACCGGGGCACTGGGACCGATCCGATCCGGGCGAAAGAGTTTGTATGGTCGTTAGTCACGGATGGAGTGTTATGTAGCGGGGCTCGCCACCTGCGTTGCTATCGCTCTTAGTCCCGAGACCATAACCCGTCCATAATGGCTATGCCAGCGACTTTCGTCATATAGATAAGTCATCCTCACTTAGCGGCTATCCGCGTGCGAGTCATTGTATAGCATCAATGAACTGAACACCTGAACGATCTGAACATAACGACCCTCATGTTTATATATGCTATGCTTCCTGAATGTTTATACTTACCGTGCTTGAATTAATCATGTTTGCCTTGGACAGGGAAGGAGAAATGGTAAGTTGGTAAGTCTCGCCGTGTTTCCTCAAATATCGCACGGTGCACTGCCCGACACGTTAAGCTATTCAATGTTTGCATGAAACTGATCCTAAGGCAACTAGAAAGACAACTTAATAGTTGTGCACGGAACCTGTATTACGTGTTTGGATTTGTCGAGCGGGCGAGTAGCTTCCCCACCAGTGCATTCAATGTACTGATAATCCACCAGTTTGATATGCAGGGTACGGGAGAACCTCGTGCGGTGCGGACGCCTCCTTCGTGCGTGCTAAGGCCAGGAGTTCCCTCTGAAGCCTTGCAACGGTGTGTCCGGGACTGAAGCGCTTATACAAGACATAAGTTGTGAACATCGCCTGACCATCGCCTGTACATTCATTCCACAGTTGTAGCCATTTGGCACGCTTTTACTGTTTCAAAGAGAGAGGCTTGAGCGACTTGTAATCTCGGCTATACGCCGCCTGTAACACAAGTTTATATCAATAAAAGAGCTTGCTTTACTTCAACTTGTGTTTCAATGCTTCCGCTATATTTGTCGACTCAGTGAACCTGTTACCGATCGCCTATGCGTTCATGACTCCGCTGCACTCGGACAATTTGTGCGACTCTGTGGCTTAGAACTCTTGCCGCCAGCCAATGAACCATGGCCTTGCACGGGCGTGGATCACGCTCGTGCGACATCACGCCCGGATGGGTTAAGCGATCGTTCCGCGGGAGCGCTGGCGAGGGTGATTCCCGCCTAGCGGGAACGGCCGATTTGCCTGTGGGAGATCGGGGCGTGACATGTTACGCCCCAGAACTAGAATACTGGAGAGCGGGGGCAGACAAAGCTAGCTACGTATACCAGAGTACTCTATACCCCGAGATACGGTCACGGTTGTTTAGACATGTGAGGGTTTACTCTACAATCCATCAGGCAATCCTGGGTCAAGAATCCTAGGTGTCTCAATCTCAAGCAAGCAACAAGTTACATGATGTATGATCACCAAACATATATTAGTAAGGCGTCTCAAACTATACATACACAGATGATCATGAAGCTAGTTAACAAATGAAGAACTAGCAAGATGTCACGACCCGCACCCAGGGTAAGGGTACTAGTCGGAAATAACGCCCAGCCTACGCCGCAGAATCGGCGGTAGAACGCTGTCTAGAAAGTCTATCTAATATAATGAACCACCAAAAGATAGTGTACTCAATCACAGAACTAAGATAGAATGAACACGAATCAGATAAGAATAGAATAGTCATCAACTCATGAGTTTAAAATAATACATCAATGAGTCTGAAGAGTAACAAAAATAAGCTGGAGACAAATCCAGTACAAAAGAATACTATCATACTACAAGCTACACTCCAGGGTCAACTGTCTCAGTTGGGATAAGTCCCTCTTGAGCCAGGGTCTCCGAATCTAAACCCACAACATCCTGGGGTCCATAATAGGTAGGGTACTCCTCAGTGTCATCTGAAAAAATATATCCAGTCAGGAAAGGAGCAGAGTACATCTCTAACATCAGTTCTAATCCATGATAAAAACTATGTAACAGTAAATAGCTGTGGATAAACAGGATGCACAAAAATAGATACAAGAGATATATAGACAATAAGGAAATACTGGAAAGAAATACAATAATGAACAATATGCCAATGAAACAATAATACTAATGACTAAGTGTGTGAGTACTAGCTTAACATGTGATCGGCTTGGGCAAGATACAATGCGGCCTGGCTAATCATACGTGCGGTGCATGATCAACACTATTCGCTTACTAATACTTTATTCAATAGGGATTTGATCACATATCTATACTAATACTCCCCACCCCCAACTGGTATAATAGATCCAACCACGGTATGCTATGGCACTAGATTCCCCAAGAAGATAGCTAGTCTCCCCGAGAATCGGTGTCTGTACATGTACAAGATAACCAATGAAACAATACTTGTACCATATACACCATATACCAAGGAATAACATCTCATGACGAGATCCGGATATACCAATCCGTGTAACCATAGTGTCGAGAGAAACATGTAAATCTACACTAGATACAACGAACATAGAGGATATCATAAATGAGAAACTATCAGAGAATGTACTCGCCTGAAATCCAAAGAACAGTCTCACAGATGTCTGACTCGGTGCCTCGAAGACCTAGATATGGAATACCACATTAATACAAGGTCCCGGAAAGAGAACAAGTCAAACTAGTCAACTTCTAGGTCAATAAATCAATTCTAAGTTAAAAGTCAACTATGGTCAACTCTAAAGTCAACTAAAGTCAAACATGGTCAAACCAAGGTCAACCTCACAAGAAAACTATATAAAATAATATAGAAATAAAATACAACAATTTAGGAATCAAAATTAGATCCCAAAAGATACTCACAAAAAGTATACTACTAGTACAAATAATACATACTCTAATATAATATATAAACAACCAATATTTATACAAATAAAATAATATATTATTACAAATATTATACCTCACAAAACACATATATATACACATATATATATACAATAATAATATATAAAATATAATTTAAAACTGCCAAAGCGTCACTGAAAATAGGGAGTTAAAAATACAATTTAATTAAAACAGCTTATAGTGACAGTCTCAACTGTCACAGAAAATGTCGCAAAAGCCACTGTGTAATAAAACCCACTGCTGCTGCATTGGTGACAGTTAATCAACTGTCACCGAAAACTGTCGCCACTGCTGTTAAGATCCCGCCTGCAGCATTAATGACAGAACTGTCATTAATGCACAGTGGGCTACAGCGGCTGCTGCTGACCCGCCTATTTAGCGACAGTTTCACTGTCACAAACCCACTGTCACTAAAACACAGAAATATATATATATATATAAATATATATATGCAATAATAATCACAATACATATATATAAATAAATAATTATATACTTATATATATATGCACATATAAACTTATAATTAAATACCAATAGTTACAACACATGCACATATTAATGTTCATATTTTACATGGCTAGATTCACACCTAAAATATATACATTAATATACAAATAATTACATAATAATTATAAATAATATAATTACATAATTAAACACATAAATATATTTTATAAAATATTTATGTATAATTTATACTATTAACATAAGTACATATATAATTACATGCAAGAAAGCTACATATTATATTTGTACATCATATTAGCACACACAAAAATATATAGATCTATGCTACAATAATTACTATAATAAATACACAAAATAAATATATAATATCTATATATATTTACTAATTATAATTGAAGAATTTAAACCATACATAATTAGATCTATTCAAAAATCCACATAATTGGAGAGTATCCCACCGTATCCCACTAGATCTAGGATACGCATGTGACACGAGTCCAACACACAACCAATTGCACCCCGAATGATACAAACAAATCACAAATAATATTTATGAATAAATCAAAGTGTCAAAAGTAGATCTATGTGTCCGTGTCAAAATACGACATGTTCAAAGCCCCGTGTCGGAGGGAAAACCCCCAAAATGACACGTATCACCAAATAGTTGGGATACGAACCACATATACCAAATTATGGACACGACACTAGCCCCAAACCCATAATCTCATGTCCAATTGATCTATAAGATCAATTGATACACACAACAAAATGTAAATTCGGAATTCCAACAAAATTAACACAAAAAGCACCATAACTTTCTCCATGGGTCTCCTATGAACACAAAACAAAGTCCTATGGGTAGTACATACATATAGGTTGATTTTACATAATTAAATCTCAGATTTAGAAGCTATTTAAATGGGAAAATCTGAATTATACCTATTGGGAGATGGATTCCCAATGAAATCTCCAATTGAGAAGAACTTGCTTCCAAATTGTAGATCCTTGCTCCTCTTTGTAGATCCTTGCTTCCTTCTTCTAGATTCTTGCTTCCTCCTTCTCTAATGGTGAATTGGGAAGAATTTAGAATGAATTTGGTAGGGAATTGGAATGGGAATGGAGGGAATTTGGGAGTGGGAATTCTAGATCTAGATTTGGAATGAGAATGAGAGGAGAGAGAAATTTTCCCCCTCTTTTAATAGGCCAGCCTTGCCCCTCTCCCAAGCAATTGTAAAATGTCCAATGTTCCCCTTGGGGCCTCTCATGAAGAAATAATTAAGGAAGGAAGCTTCTAGTCTAATCACTTAATTAATTTAATCCATCTCCTTAACCATGGGCTTTCTAAATGGGCCAAGTCTAACTATTTAATTCATGTTGGTCCATGGGTCCAAACTAAAATAGTTGGGTCTACTAAAATAAGTCCAAAATAATTAAATAACATCCAACAATAATTAAATAATACAACAAAAATTATTTATCATGCACAATATTTATTTAAATAGGAAATTACTAAAATACCCTTTTTTCTAAAATGTGGTAGTGACAAGTCTACCCTCCTTAAAATAATTTCGTCCTCGAAATTTAAAGATGAAAACTACCCCCAGAAAAATCATAGAACAGAACTAAAGAATCACAACTAACTAATGAACAGAATATAACTAGAAATAACTTACCTCAAGGTACAAACAAATATGGATAACGCTCTCGCATGTCATCCTCTCTCTCCCAGGTAGACTCCCCCGGAGAGTGATGCCTCCATGCGACGCGTACCAAAGGAATAGTCTGGTTCCTCAGCACCTTCTCTCTCTGATCCAGAATCTCAACTGGCTGCTCTGGATAGCTAAGAGTAGGGCCCACCTCTATCTCCGAGTGATCCAATACATGACTAGAATCTGCCACGTATCGTCTCAACTGTGACACATGAAACACGTTGTGCACTCCCTCCAATGCAGGTGGCAAGTCTAGTTTATAAGCAACTGCACCGACCCTCTCTAGAATAGTGAAAGGTCCGATGAATCGCGGACTAAGCTTTTCGCCTCCACCGAAGCGAATCGTGCCTCGTGTCGAAGAAATCCTCAGAAACACCAAACCACCCACTTAGAACAAAACACCATCTTAAGAACTTAATCTATAACAAACAAGAACAAGCACAAACAAAATCTAAACTATACCTCAAACTCCAAAGGTCTCCGATGGCTATCGGCCCAATGCCGCTGTCTGTCCTGCGCCACTCGAAGTCTGTCTCTGATCAAATGAACCTTCTCTGCTGCATCCACAACTATCTCTGGCCCAAGCAAAATTCTTTCTCCAACATCGTCCCAAGACAAAGGAGTACGACACCTCCGACCATAGAGAGCTTCAAAAGGTGACATCTCTATACTGGCCTGGTAACTGTTGTTGTAAGCAAACTCTACCAAATGGAGATGGTCCTCCCAAGAACCCCCGAAATCTAGTACACAAGTGCGCAACATATCCTCGAGAGTCTGGATAGTCCTCTCTGACTGCCCATCTGTCTGGGGATGATATGCAGTACTGAACTTGAGCTGAGTGCCCAAACTCTCCTGTAAACTCCTCCAGAAATGAGAAGTAAAACGACTATCTTGATCTGAGACTATGCTGACGGAAACTCCGTGTATCCTAACGATCTGCCTCACATATATCTCTGCCAGCTTCTCCGTAGACAAACCCCACCTTGAAAGGCAAAAAGTGGGCCGACTTGGTCAATCTATCAACAATGACCCAAATCGCGTCTTTCCCTCCTGGAGATCGTGGAAGTCCGGACACAAAATCCATAGTAATGTGTTCCCACTTCCACTCTGGAATGGGTAATGGCTGAAGTAAATCTCCTGGCCTCTGCCTCTCGGCTTTCACCTGCTGGCACACTAAGCATCTGGATACAAACTGTGCCACTTCCCTCTTCATGCCATACCACCACACACTCTCTCGCATATCCCGATACATCTTGTTAGCACATGGATGTATGAAATACTGAGAGCGATGTGCTTCCTGCAACACCTCCTCGCGCAACTCCCCACTAGGCAAACACAATCTAACTCCATGCCTCAAGGATCCATCCTCTGCAATAGTGAAATCATCCTCCAATCCTGCTCTCACTTGAGCTCTGATACTCCTCAAGGATACATCATCATACTGTGCTGCCTTGATCCTATCCATCAAAACTGAGTGTATCTGCAATCCCCATATTTGTATAGCACACCCAGGAACAATCACCTCAATGCCCAAGCTCTCCAAGTCCTCCAATAAATATCGATCCTGCGTCAAGAACATAGCTACCGGATACCTGCTCAAAGCATCGGCAACTACATTGGCTTTCCCAGGATGATATTGTAAAGAGATATCAAAATCCTTCATCAGTTCCAACCACCGACGCTGCCTCATGTTCAACTCCTTCTGCGTGAAAACGTACTTCAAGCTTTTGTGGTCTGTGAAGATCTCCACACGCTCTTCGTACAAATAATGTTTCCACAACTTCAGGGCGAATATGACAGCTGCCAACTCCAAATCATGGGTAGGATAGTTCTTTTCATGAGGACGCAATTGCCTGGATGCATAGGCAATCACTTTCCCATGCTGCTGAAGAACACAACCTAAACCCTTCCCCGATGCATCACTATAAATAGTGAAACCTCCGGACCCTGATGGCAACGTCAAAATAGGAGCAGACGTCAACCTCTTCTTCAACTCCTCAAAAGCAACCTGACAATCCTCCGTCCAAACAAACTCCACATCCTTCCTCGTGAGTCTGGTCATCGACTCGGCAATCCTCGAAAAATCTTGCACAAACTTCCTGTAATAGCCTGCCAATCCCAAGAAACTCCTGATCTCTGCTACCGAACTCGGAGTCTTCCAAGATTCCACTGCTGAAATCTTCTTCGGATCCACTGAAATACCATCACCAGTCACAACATGCCCCAAGAATTCTACCTTGTCCAAGAAAAACTCACATTTGGACAACTTTCCATACAACTTCTCCTTCCTCAGCACATCCAACACAATCCTCAAATGCTCCTCATGCTCCTCCAGTGTCCTCGAGTATATGAGTATGTCGTCGATGAATACCACCACGAACTTGTCAAGGTACTGGTGGAACACCTTATTCATCAAGTTCATAAATACCGCCGGTGCATTAGTCAAACCAAATGACATCACCATAAACTCGAACTGACCATACCGAGTTCTAAAAGCAGTCTTCAGTATGTCCTCCGGCTTCACCTTCACTTGATGGTAGCCTGATCTCAAATCTATCTTAGAAAATACCTTCGCACCACTCAACTGATCAAACAGATCATCAATCCGTGGCAAAGGATACTTATTCTTGATAGTGAGATTATTCAAAGCTCTGTAATCAATGCACATACGCACCGATCCATCCTTCTTCGGTACAAACAATACCGGGGCTCCCCATGGTGAAGAACTCGATCTAATAAACCCCTTATCCTGCAATTCGTCCACCTGCTTCTTCAACTCGACCAGCTCGCTGTTGTTTACTCTATAGACATGTTGCGAAATTGGTTCTGCACCTGGCACCAAATCTATAGAAAATTCAATATCTCGATCTGGTAGCAATCCTGGCAATTCCTCAGGAAACACATCCAAGAATTCTGCTATCAACGAATGTGGCAACTCCTTGTCTTCTACTATAGCTCTACAAATAATGCCTTCTTTCTGCTCCGCAGCTCCTCTAGTAAACTCGAACTCTGGCTCTCCTGGCGGACCAAACAAAACTCTACCTCCTCTACAGTCTATGCTAGCACGGTGCCTACTCAACCAATCTATCCCAAGTACAATGTCGTAGCTCGAAAGTGGCATTACAAGTAGACACGCACTCAACTCCCGGCCTCCCAAAGTAACTCTCCGATCCTTGCAAATATCATTAACCAGGATAATGCCTCCCCCGGTCATGATCTTGCAAGTCCTAAGCAAAGACTCAGCTACCAAACCACGCTTCAGAGCAAAAGAAACAGATACAAAACTATGGGAAGCACCACTATCAAACAAAGCTAAAGCTGGAATGGAATTAAGAAGAATAGAACCTGCGATGACATCTCCTGTGGGTTCCTCCTCTTCGACGGTCATAGCAAACGCTCGTCCCTGCCGAGCACCTCCCTGCTGTTGATGCTGGACAAAACACTGTTGCTGTGTCGGAAGCGGTCCCCTCGGCTGTGCTGCAGGTGGTCTCGTCTGTGTCCTCGGAGCTGGAGCTGCTCCTTGAACTGCACGACGAGGACACTCCCTCGATTGATGCCCTTCAGTACCACAATACAAACAAACTCCTAGCCTCCTCCTGCAACTTCCCAGATGTGGCCGGGCTTCTTGCAGAAGTTGCATGGAGCCTGCTGTAACTGCCTCTGCTGCTGAGGTGCCTGGTGAAAAGGTGCTCTAGCTGGAGTCTGGTTCTGCTGTGGCTGCTGGAAAGGTCTAGACTGAAAATGAGGACGTTTGGCAGATACTGCACTGCCGTTGGCCCCCAGAAAAGAATCACGGTCTCTCTTGGTCTTCAAACCCAGATCCCGCTCAACCTTGCGTGCCTCCGCAAGTATCTCCGAGTATATCTCATAAAAAGACAGAATGAGAATCTTCACTTTCAAGTTTAGACCCTCTCGGAAACGAATAGCTCGAACCTCCGGCTCCCTCACCAAGTACTCTGCAAATCGGCTCAACCTACCGAACTCCGCAGCGTATTCCTCCACAGACATGCTCCCCTGAATGAGACTCTCAAATTGTCTCCCCAAGTTAAGCCTGTCTATCCGGGCGAAAAACTTCTTCTTGAAAAGGTCCTTGAATACCTCCCAAGATTGTCCTGCGTTAACTAGAACCGGCTCATTCCTGAACCAAGTGCGAGCGACGTCGAACAGTTGAAGTCCTACCGCCTCAACCTTCAGATCTTCAGAAAGACGGGATACCCTCATAAGACGCTCAATATCCTCGAGCCAATCATCAGCATAGACGATGCCCTCCGTCCCTTTGAAAACCCTAGGCTCCAGTTTCTTGAAGTCCTGAATATTGCCTGGCCGAAGCTGAGCAACTTGAGGAACAACCTGCTGCTGGACCGGAACTCCTCTCTCAACTACAGCACGAGCAAGCTGATGAGCACTCTCGATGCCCTGCCGTATAACGTCGGTCTGCCTCTGATGTGCCTCTGACTGAGCCCTCTGTGACTCGAGCATCTCACGAAACAGTGTAAACATCTGTGACGCCTCTGCTGGCACAGGAGGTGGAGGTGGAAGCCCCTCAGATACAGCTGGTACAGTCCTCTGAGTAGGTGGTGGACCTCCGAAAGCAGCTGACACTCCAATCACCGGAGAAGTGACTGGTGCAGGCCCTCGGGATGTCGCAGACCTCTTAGAAGCTGCTCTCCCCTGCTGTGATCTAGTCTTAGGCGGCATCCTGAGACAAAGCGAAAGAAAGAATCAATATGGCACAAGATGTAAGACATCAAGGAAAGGACAGTTTAAGAGATCAAGTATCAATATCAAAGAAGAATAGTTGAATCAAAAGAATTTTCCTACATGTGATTGAGTATCTCAGCCTATATCCTATATCCTATTGCAGGCTCGCAGTAGTACAACTAAGTTGTCGCACTACCACGATATCACATACTTGTGAAGCTAGACCTGCATGGGCCACCACCAAAAACGTGTCACGACCCGCACCCAGGGTAAGGGTACTAGTCGGAAACAACGCCCAGCCTACGCCACAGAATCGACGGTAGAACGCTGTCTAGAAAGTCTATCTAATATAATGAACCACCAAAAGATAGTGTACTCAGTCACAGAACTAAGATAGAATGAACACGAATCAGATAAGAATAGAATAGTCATCAACTCATGAGTTTAAAATAATACATCAATGAGTCTGAAGAGTAACAAAAATAAGCTGGAGACAAATCCAGTACAAAAGAATACTATCATACTACAAGCTACACTCCAGGGTCAACTGTCTCAGTTGGGATAAGTCCCTCTTGAGCCAGGGTCTCCGAATCTAAACCCACAACATCCTGGGGTCCATAATAGGTAGGGTACTCCTCAGTGTCATCTGGAAAAATATATCCAGTCAGGAAAGGAGCAGAGTACATCTCTAACAACAGTTCTAATCCATGATAAAAACTATGTAACAGTAAATAGCTGTGGATAAACAGGATGCACAAAAATAGATACAAGAGATATATAGACAATAAGGAAATACTGGAAAGAAATACAATAATGAACAATATGCCAATGAAACAATAATACTAATGACTAAGTGTGTGAGTACTAGCTTAACATGTGATCGGCTTGGGCAAGATACAATGTGGCCTGGCTAATCATACGTGCGGTGCATGATCAACACTATTCGCTTACCAATACTTTATTCATTAGGGATTTGATCACATATCTATACTAATACTCCCCACCCTAAACTGGTATAATAGATCCAACCACGGTATGCTATGGCACTAGATTCCCCAAGAAGATAGCTAGTCTCCCCGAGAATCGGTGTCTGTACATGTACAAGATAACCAATGAAACAATACTTGCACCATATACACCATATACCAAGGAATAATATCTCATGACGAGATCCGGATATACCAATCCGTGTAACCATAGTGTCGAGAGAAACATGTAAATCTACACTAGATACAACGAACATAGAGGATATCATAAATGAGAAATTATCAGAGAATGTACTCGCCTGAAATCGAAAGAACAGTCTTACAGATGTCTGACTCGGTGCCTCGAAGACCTAGATATGGAATACCACATTAATACAAGGTCTCGAAAAGAGAACAAGTCAAACTAGTCAACTTCTAGGTCAATAAATCAATTCTAAGTTAAAAGTCAACTATGGTCAACTCTAAAGTCAACTAAAGTCAAACATGGTCAAACCAAGGTCAACCTCACAAGAAAACTATATAAAATAATATAGAAATAAAATACAACAATTTAGAAATCAAAATTAGATCCCAAAAGATACTCACACAAAGTATACTAATAATACAAATAATACATACTCTAATATAATATATAAACAACCAATATTTATACAAATAAAATAATATATTATTACAAATATTATACCTCACAAAACACATATATATACACATATATATACAATAATAATATATAAAATATAATTTAAAACTGCCAAAGCGTCACTGAAAATAGGGAGTTAAAAATACAATTTAATTAAAACAGCTTATAGTGACAGTCTCAACTGTCACAGAAAACGTCGCAAAAGCCACTGTGTAATAAAACCCACTGCTGCTACATTGGTGACAGTTAATCAACTGTCACCGAAAACTGTCGCCACTGCTGCTAAGATCCCTCCTGCAGCATTAATGACAGAACTGTCATTAATGCACAGTGGGCTACAGCGGCTGCTGCTGACCCGCCTATTTAGCGACAGTTTCACTGTCACAAACCTACTGTCACTAAAACACAGAAATATATATATATAAATATATATATGCAATAATAATCACAATACATATATATATAAATAAATAATTATATACTTATATATATATGCACATATAAACTTATAATTAAATACCAATAGTTACAACACATGCACATATTAATGTTCATATTTTACATGGCTAGAAGCACACCTAAAATATATACATTAATATACAAATAATTACATAATAATTATAAATAATATAATTACACAACTAAACACATAAATATATTTTATAAAATATTTATGTATAATTTATACTATTAACATAAGTAGATATATAATTACATGCAAGAAAGCTACATATTATATTTGTACATCATATTAGCACACACAAAAATATATAGATCTATGCTACAATAATTACTATAATAAATACACAAAATAAATATATAATATCTATATATATTTACTAATTATAATTGAAGAATTTAAACCATACATAATTAGATCTATTCAAAAATCCACACAATTGGAGAGTATTCTACCGTATCCCACTAGATCTAGGATACGCATGTGACACGAGTCCAACACACAAACAATTGCACCCCGAAGGATACAAACAAATCACAAATAATATTTATGAATAAATCAAAGTGTCAAAAGTAGATCTATGTGTCCGTGTCAAAATACGACATGTTCAAAGCCCCGTGTCGGAGGAAAAACCCCCAAAATGACACGTATCACCAAATAGTTGGGATACGAACCACATGTACCAAATTATGGACATGACACTAGCCCCAAACACATAAGCTCATGTCCAATTGATCTATAGGATCAATTGATACACACAACAAAATGTAAATTCAGAATTCCAACAAAATTAACACAAAAAGTACCATAACTTTCTCCATGGGTCTCCTATGAACACAAAACAAAGTCCTATGGAAAGTACATACATATAGGTTGATTTTACATGATTAAATCTCAGATTTAGAAGCTATTTAAATGGGAAAATCTAAATTATACCTATTGGGAGATGGATTCCCAATGAAACCTCCAATTGAGAAGAACTTGCTTCCAAATTGTAGATCCTTGCTCCTCTTTGTAGATCCTTGCTTCCTTCTTCTAGATCTTTGCTTTCTCCTTCTCTAATGGTGAATTAGGAAGAATTTGGAATAAATTTGGTAGGGAATTGGAATGGGAATGGAGAGAATTTGGGAGTGGGAAATTCTAGATCTAGATTTGGAATGAGAATGAGAGGAGAGAGAAATTTTCTCCCTCTTTTAATAGGCCGGCCTTGCCCCTCTCTCAAGCAATTATAAAATGTCCAATGTTCCCTTTGGGGCCTCTCATGAAGAAATAATTAAGGAAGGAAGCTTCTAGTCTAATCACTTAATTAATTTAATCCATCTCCTTAACCATGGGCTTTCTAAATGGGCCAAGTCTAACTATTTAATTCATGTTGGTCCATGGGTCCAAACTAAAATAGTTGGGTCTACTAAAATAAGTCCAAAATAATTAAATAACATCCAACAATAATTAAATAATACAACAAAAATTATTTACCATGCACAATATTTATTTAAATAGGAAATTACTAAAATACCCTTTTTCTAAAATGTGGTAGTGACACAAGAGTACCATGTTACATGATCAGCTTTAACTATAGTCTAGAATATACTTTGCATGTAGACCCGCAAGCTAGAATGTCAAGTTCCAAAACATGAGCTAAACATTTGTTCGGTGGCTAAATGCCTCATAAGAAAAGTGTACAAGATCAAGTGGGTGAGGAAGAAGAAATCCACTCATGTCCTCGGGTGCTCCTGGTGTTCACTATCTTGAGCCGGAAAATACGGAAGATCCTACGATCCTGCTCTAAAATTTGGCCATACAAAATCAGTGGAGTCAGACCCCAAAATAGCAAGTACCACAAGGGAGCCAAACTTATGAACTAAAACCAGCATGTAGACAAATCAGTAAGAAATAGCATAAGGAACCGTTAAATAAATACAACGGGTAAGTTAACAGATAAGTAGTTTAGGAGTAATTAAACAAAGATATCTGGAATCAGTACTCCATATTACCATTTTCGGATCATTTGTTAATAAAATTAGGAAAGGACTAGACTAGATTGGAAATCAAGTGATCACAGCCAATCATGCCCTACGGCTTGCTATCATTGTCACGCCCCGATCCCGAAAGGGTCAATCATCCTCGCCGGATCCTTTACGGAACCGATTCGTCCTCGCTTGGGACTTGATGCCGTGCGAGCCTGGAGTTGCGCTCGCACAAGGCAAGAACTTACAGTTTTAGGAACCTATTTTAAAACACAATTTATAAAACACATTTACAGAGATTTGAACACAAATGCGGAAGAAACATGCTTTTTCATTGATAATTCAGAGTAATTTACATAGAGTTTACATTGATGCGCCTTCTCGGTTATTGAATTATATTACAAAAGATAACTCAAAATGCAGGGCGCGCTCCGTCAGATAGTCCACGTCGTTTATACATTACGCCCTTGTATAAATTGAAGTCTCTGCCTCCAAAATGAACTGACTCCAGCTATACTTCAAAATAGAGGTGCTCCTAACGCCTCCTCGCTATGCTCTAGCGTTGCACCATCTGAGTGCCTAAAATAGTTGCCCACAACGTGGGTCAGTACTCAACTTGTACTGGTGAGCGGGATGAACCCATTCGACTAAATCGACACTAGCTTGTTAGGGGCGAGCATGCATTAAGATAGCTTCTATAAGGAAGCAAGTGAAATCAATTCATATCAGTTGCATGTTTTAATAGGAACAAAAATAGCATTAAATCCAACCAGTGCACCGACTGCTTACTCAATCGATGCACGCCTTCCCTGAAACGAAACACAAGTATACTTACCATCTACACAAGACAATAAGTTAGCATGCATTATATTCTATGCGGTCATTGGTGTGATCGACACCTTAGGGACATATTTCAAGCATTAGCGGCGTGCCCTATCAGCCCGGGTAGCAAGCCCTGCTGGAGGTCCCGCTATGCATCGTGACGAGCACGAATCAAATATTTCCCTCCGGATCGATACGGTTCCAGTGCCCCGGAAAGCCGTTTCGAGGAAATGCCAAACCCTGTGCACAAGTTGTCCCAGACCATGCAAATGCATGAATAATTCATATTACATACGATGCATCAAAATAAACAGAAGAAGTAAAGCAACAACATATATATATCTCATGCAACAGTTCATATTTTCTCAAGCGGTATTCTGATTCAGTTATCCCATAAGTCCAAACTCTATCCGAGGCACCAGGCCGCCACCAACAACCAACTTTCCTTATAAACAAGCTCAAATTATAAGGTGTGCAAGCATATGATAAATTAGTCTATAAATCCCATGTTCCTTTCTTAGTGGCTGGCATGCCTGTGGCTAAGGATTTCCTAGGCGTCCAACCGGGCATCATCGAGTGAACGATTGAAACTTAGAGATGTTGGCATGAAGAAGTAGGAAAGAAGGGACCAAACCACTCACTGGTTAAGGGAAAAGAGGCTAAAACTAGGAATCCCACTAGCGACGATCAAACATCAGTTACGCGGACCTGAAACAGCACAAGCACCGAGTTAGAAATCTTGCCTATCCTTCCTTGCCGAACTCCCCAAAATCCAAGCTCCAAACGATAAAACCAGCAGCGAAAACCAAGCAAATTGAAAGCAACACCAAATCAAAATCCCAAAGAGGCAATCAAGAAAACCAAGCAACCAAAACACGAAAACTATTGGACTCGTTTCAATAGAGGCCTTTCCATGAGTTGGAAAGGATCATCGCATTTTGTCCGTGGCAAGAAGATGCTGAGATCTAAGTTATGACTCATACGGACTAGCCACAAGCCCAATTACATAGTGCTCATCCCGGTCGAATCGGAATTTGAGGCACTACATAATATACCACTAAGAAAAAGTTTCGACCCGAAACTTAAGAACAAGTCCTACCTCCGACTCAAAGAACAACGAAGGATACTTCTCCTTCATCTCCGATTTGACTTCCCAGGTTGATTCCCCAACTGTATGGTTCCGCCACAGCACACGAACCAAGGACATCGTACGGTTGCGAAGTACTTTTTCCTTACGATCCAGAATCTGCACCGGCTCCTTTGAGTATGACAAATTCGTGCACAATTCTAGCTGTTCGAAGCTAACTACATGACTCGAGTCATGCACATACTTCCGAAGTTGAGAAACGTGGAATACGTCGTGTACTCCAACCAAGGCGGGAGGTAGTACAATTCGGTATGCCACAGCTGCCACCCGTTCTAGTATTTCAAAGGGTCCGACAAACTTGGGACTCAGTTTGCCCTTCACGTCGAAACGCATCACTCTACGCATCGGCGTCACTTTTAAGAAGACATAATCCTCGACCATGAACTCCAAGGGCCTACGATGAGTATCGGCATAGCTTTTCTGTCGGCTCTGCACAGTGCGGAGTCTTTCCCGAATCAAGCGAACTTTTTCGACTGCCTGCTCCACTAGCTCTGGCCCGAGTACCTGCCGCTCGCCGACTTCGTCCCAACAGATTGGAGATTGACACTTGCGTCCATAGAGTGCTTTATATGGTGCCATCTGGATGCTCGATTGGTAGCTGTTGTTGTACGCAAACTCTGCCAACGGAAGGTGCGTGTCCCAACTAGTCTTTAAATCGATCGCACACAGCCATAACATATCTTCAAGTATCTGATTTGTCCTCTCTGTTTGTCCATCAGTCTGGGGGTGGTATGCGGTACTGAACTGTAGCTTGGTTCCTAAAGAAGACTGTAGGCTAGTCCAGAAATGAGATAAGAAACGTCCATCACGGTCAGAGACGATAGAAGCAGGAACTCCATGTAATCAAACAATCTCATCTATGTAAATCTGTGCTAACCGATCGACGCTCCAAGCAACTTTTATGGAAAGAAAGTGGGCTGATTTGGTCAAACGATCAACTATGACCCAAATTGCATCATGCCTCCGTGGCGTCTTCGAAAATCCTACAATGAAATCTATAGTGATGTTGTCCCATTTTTACTCGGGAATAGCGAGGTTTTGCATCTCCCCGCCGGGCCTCTGATGTTCAGCTTTTACCTGTTGACAGGCCATGCACTATGACACAAAGGTCGCCACATCCCGCTTCATACCTTGCCATCAGAAGGTACCGCGTAAGTCCTTGTACATCTTAGTGCTCCCCGGATGCAAAGAATACTTCGCTTAGTGCGCTTCTGCCATAATTTCCCTTCGGAGTTCAGGGTCGCTAGGGACGCATAGCCTTCCTTTCTTCTGTAAGGCCCCATCTTCGCCTGCCACAAAGTCAGACATCTTCCCTGCCGAGATCAATCTGCGTACCTTCGCTAGGAACTGATCGCCCTCCTGAGCTGATTTGATTCTATCACGTAAACTCGGTTCAAGATGGAGTGGTGCCAGCTGCACTCCTTGATGCCGAACTCGAAACTCGATGCCCATCGCCTCAAGATCTCGAAGTAAATGGTTGTTTATAGATAAAGAGCCCACGTGCTTTCGACTAAGAGCATCAGCAACGACGTTTCCCTTGCCCGGAGTATAAGCGATCGTTAGATCATAGTCCTTAATAAGTTCTAGCCAACGCCGCTGCCGGAGGTTCAATTCCCGTTGGGTGAATAGATACTTGAGGCTCTTGTGATCTGTGAAGATTTTGCAAGCAACACCATAAAGATAATGCCTCCACAACTTCAATGCAAATACAATCGCCGCCAATTCCAAATCGTGTGTCGGGTAGTTTTTTTCGTGCGGCTTCAGTTGCCTGGAGGCGTACGATATTACCTTGTCCCGTTGCATGAGTACACATCCCAATCCGAGTCCTGAAGCATCACTGTATATCTGAAACTCTTCTACCCCATCTGAGAGTGCAAGAATTAGAGCTGAAATAAGACGCCGCTTAAGTTTCCGAAAGCTGGCTTCGCATTCATCACTCCATTTGTATACAATCCCTTTCTGAGTAAGGCGAGTCAAAGGCGAGGCCAGTTTAGAGAAATCTTTTACGAACCTACGGTAGTATCCTGCTAGGCCGAGAAAGCTTCAAATTTCGCTGGCTGACGTAGGTTGTTTCCAGTCCACCACCGCCTCTATTTTCTTCGGGTCTACAGCGACACCTTCTGCCGAGATGACATGTCCAAGGAACGCCATGCTGTTCAACCAGAACTCGTACTTGCTGAGCTTAGCAAACAACTTATGTTCGCATAATGTCTGCAACACGATCTTCAGGTGTTCCTTGTATTCCGCCTCATTCTTGGAATATATTAGAATGTCGTCGATGAACACGACGACAAACTTGTCTACATACGGCCGAAACACGCGGTTCATCAGATCCATAAAAGCTGCAGGGGCATTCGTTAAGCCGAACGACATCACGAAAAACTCATAGTGTCCGTAACGGGTCCTGAACGCAGATTTGTAAATATCTTCTGGTTTGATTTTCAACGGGTGATACCCTGACCTGAGATAAACTTTAGAGAAAACTGTTGCACCTTGCAGCAAATAAGTCATCTATTATTGGCAAAGGGTACTGATTTCTCACGGTCGCGTTATTTAATTCTCGGTAGTCAATACACAGCCGCATGGATCCATCTTTCTTCTTCACGAACAGTACCGGAGCATCCCACGAAGAAACGCTTGGACGTATGTATCCTCGGTCCAACAGATCTTGCAACTGAACCTTAAGTTCTTTCAGCTCTGCTGGGGCCATTTGATAAGGTGCCTTTGATATCGGTCGCACATCCGAAAATGTGTCGATGCTGAATTCGATCTCACGATCAGGAGGCATTCCAGGCAGCTCGTCCGGGAATACGTCGAGAAAATCTGCTATAATATCAGCCTGAGCTGCATTTGCACTTTCCTGCCGGGTGTCTCGAATAGAAGCTAAGTACCCTTCACAACCCGAATGCAGCATACGCCTAATCGAAATTGCTGATATCACCATTGCCGTCTTCGGTGCAGCGCTGCACGAATAGTAGAAGTCTGCCTCGCCGGGTAGACGAAATACTACTCGCTTCTCCGCGCACTCGATTGTTGTATGGCAAGCACCCAACCAGTCCATCCCGAGAATAATATCGTAATCCTTAATATCTAGTACAATGACATCTACGAAAAGCTTTCTCCCTCCGATGTAAATATAACTATCCCTACAGATTGCATGGGTGGGCATATCGACTCCCGAAGATGTGCTTACGCAAAGATTCATAGTTAAGGGAGTAGAAGCTAATTTATGATCAAAAGTAAAATCAGCAGATATAAAACTATGCGTAGCACCTGAATCAAATAAGACTCTAGCGGGCAATTCTCTAAAAAGTAATGTACCTGTCATGACCGTTTCGGAGACAGATGCCTCATCCCGAGTCAAGGCATAGACTCGGCCTTGAGCACCCTAACGTTGCGGGTTTACTGGCACAACATTGGCATCACTTGCTGGAGGCCCCTTATTCTGATTATTTTCGTTGTTCTGATTCAGCTGCTGTCACGCCCCGCTCCCGCCCGGACCGCCGCTCCGCCCTGCCCCGCCCCGTACGGCCGGGATTCAACGAACCGGGCATGAATCACCGTGCCTCGGCGCGCCGGACGCGTATGACCGCGCCCGTCCCGCGGGCGCGAGGGAGGAAGGGAGCCAAGCGAATGGCCCGTTCGAGCTTTCGGGGGACGTGATGTCGCACGGGCCTGGGGTTGCGCCCGTGCAAGGCCAATCGTTTAAGTTGATAGTTGGCTATCATCGCATCAATCGAGTAAGCAGCAGAAAGGGACTTGTTGCAATGCAATGCATTAGCCAACTGAGTGTTCGGGACAATCGAGGCAACTTGGGTTTCCTTTAGCAAAGGCACACGTTAGTTCCATACATTATGCCCCCTTATACGATAGCATTCTCGGGGCAACAATCGAAACCAGGATTCCGGGTCTTCGGGACTGTGGCACGCCTATCGCTCCCTCGGACGATCCAGTACCTGCGAACAAGTAAACTATTGGTGGGTCAGCACTTTATACAAGTACTGGTGAGATAAATCAACTGAACAGAAACAAGCATTCACTTAAATAGGCACTAAATAATCATGTTATAAAACATTACATTACTAGTGATCTTTCTAGTTTTACCTAGGTTCGTTTCATGCAGTTCTAGCAGAGTCGATTTACTTGTTTAGAAACATGTTTGGAAACAGAGTTTCATATTGAATAAGCAAGCAAGCAAATCGTTCATGTTTCAGGGTGTGCGCAGCGTGTCTCGTGCGACTCGAGGGTCTGATGCAAGGCTAGACACACGATGCATATTCTTAGGGGCAGTCACTATCCAAGCTAACACAATGACTTAGCTATATGCAGGGCGGTCCCCAAGTATCTCAGGATCGGTAGCGGTTAGTCCAGTATACCAATGACTCTTTTATCTGATGCTAGAGGCAGCTGTGACTCATGGTTGCTTTGCACTATCATGGTAGCAGCCGGGACACATGCAGTTCAGCTCTCCACCAATAGCCATTATCCGACCGCGTGCGAATGCATGAAACACTATCAAATAAACTCTAGTATGCAGACGAGACGAACCATCTATAAACAATCCTTGTTGCGGGGCAATCCGATTTATCACTTGAACACGTTCAGGCACAGTATGGTTCTCTCGAAGCATAGACGATAGTGAACATGTTCATGCACTCTTAGCAGGCGATTCAGGATTCTCGTTTAGCAGACATTGATTCAAAGACAAGCTAGGTGAGTTCGTTCATTAACATGCAAGACAGGTTCTATCATTCTCTTAAGAAAACATTGCAAGCAAAAACTCAGGTTATTATTAAGGCGTGCAAGAATCAGAGAACGAAGTTTTGCCCACTCACCTTGATATATAACGCCGGTGCGGAGCGGGGCGTTACATACTTACCAACCAACAAAAAGTTTCGTCCTCGAAACTTCAAGGATAAACTTCTCGATATCCCGAGTAGCGATAGTACCGTCCCTCGCCGTACTCAATCGAAACAATCAAGCAATTCAAGTTCAGGAAACATTTTGCACTTTGAGAATATCTATGGACTTATTGTATGGAACGCTCTTTGCAATACCATATTGATAATATCTCAGAGTCATAGCAACGGTTTGGGCCAGAGAATCGATTCCGCTCTGATACCATTCTGTCACACCCCGCTCCCGCCCGGGCCGCCGCTCCGCCCTGCCCCGCCCCGTACGGCCGGGATTCAACGAACCGGGCACGAATCACCGTGCCTCGGCGCGCCGGACGCGTATAACCGCGCCCGTCCCACGGGCGCGAGGGAGGAAGGGAGCCAAGCGAATGGCCCGTTCGAGCTTTCGGGGGACGTGATGCCGCACGGGCCTGGGGTTGCGCCCGTGCAAGGCCAATCGTTTAAGTTGATAGTTGGCTATCATCGCATCAATCGAGTAAGCAGCGGAAAGGGACTTGTTGCAATGCAATGCATTAGCCAACTGAGTGTTCGGGACAATCGAGGCAACTTGGGTTTCCTTTAGCAAAGGCACACGTTCGTTCCATACATTATGCCCCCTTATACGATAGCATTCTCGGGGCAACAATCGAAACCAGGATTCTGGGTCTTCGGGACTGTGGCACGCCTATCGCTCCCTCGGACGATCCAGTACCTGCAAACAAGTAAACTGTTGGTGGGTCAGCACTTTATACAAGTACTGGTGAGATAAATCAACTGAACAGAAACAAGCATTCACTCAAACAGGCACTAAGTAATCATGTTATAAAATATTACATTACTAGTGATCTTTCTAGTTTTACCTAGGTTCGTTTCATGCAGTTCTAGCAGAGTCGATTTACTTGTTTAGAAACATGTTTGGAAACAGAGTTTCATATTGAATAAGCAAGCAAGCAAACCGTTCATGTTTCAGGGTGTGCGCAGCGTGTCTCGTGCGACTCGAGGGTCTGATGCAAGGCTAGACACACGATGCACATTCTTAGGGGCAGTCACTATCCAAGCCAACACAATGACTTAGCTATATGCAGGGCGGTCCCCGAGTATCTCAGGATCGGTAGCGGTTAGTCCAGCATACCAATGACTCTTTTATCTGATGCTAGAGGCAGCTGTGACTCATGGTTGCTTTGCACTATCATGGTAGCAGCCGGGACACATGCAGTTCAGCTCTCCACCAATAGCCATTGTCCGACCGCGTGCGAATGCATGGAACACTATCAAATAAACTCTAGTATGCAGACGAGACAAACCATCTATAAACAATCCTTGTTGCGGGGCAATCCGACTTATTACTTGAACACGTTCAGGCACAGTATGGTTCTCTCGAAGCATAGACGATAGTGAACATGTTCATGCACTCTAAGCAGGCGATTCAGGATTCTCGTTTAGCAGACATTGATTCAAAGACAAGCTAGGTGAGTTCGTTCATTAACATGCGAGACAGGTTCTATCATTCTCTTAAGAAAACATTGCAAGCAAAAACTCAGGTTATTATTAAGGCGTGCAAGAATCAGAGAACGAAGTTCTGCCCACTCACCTGGATATATAACGCCGGCGCGGAGCGGGGCGTTACAGCTGCCCTCTCGACAGTTAAATTGTTTATGACCCAGACGACCACATTTGAAACATCCAGTAACCCGACATTCGTTTACTCGATGCCCTGATTTATCGCACCTGCTACAGTTCGGTGCCTGAGATTGACCTCGGTGATCAGACGTGTGCGGACGCTTTTGTGCTCCAGACCCTCCCGTTTCCTGAGGTCGTTTGTTGTTGTTGGTATGGGGGGTTTGCACTTCGACCTTTGGGGGACAGCGCCCAAAGATCCGCTCCCTGCCCAGGGCTGCTTCATAGTATTCCCTGTAGGTTTGACATTTCTGATTGATGACGTCCCTACGCAACTCATCATTCAAACCTTTTTGAAAGCGATAGCACCCCGCCTGCTGGTTGGGCAGAAAGTGCCCAGCAAACTTTGCCAGTTTAGCAAACACCGAATCATAATCATCCATAGACAAACTTTCTTGCACCAGATTGCTGAAGTCGTCTTCTTTTTGTTGACGCACGGCCCGGGGAATATATTATTCAATGAAGGCTGATTTGAACATTTCCTAAGTGATTTTGCAGTTGGGATTGGCATCGCAAATCCCTTGCTTGGTTGCCTTCCACCAGTCATGCGCACGCAGTTCCAACTGAACCGATGCACAGGCTACTCGCTTGGATCCCCGGATGCCAACCAGGTTGAAGAGTCCCTCCAGCTTAGCAATCCATCCCAACACCACGTCCAGTTCCGCTCGTTCATTGAACGTAGGTGGATGCATTTTTGTAAACTCTGCTGCTCGGCAGGTGTTCCTAGTTGAAGGTTGAGTTTCTTCTGACTCATCCTCTACCGCCACGGCTGACGGCGTTGCAGGAGTCACAGTGGCAGTCCCGTTGCTTGGTACCAAGGATGCAATCAGTTGTATCATGGTATCCATCTGCTTCTGCTGAGAAGCAAATTGTGCCTGTTGCGTAACGGCTTATTGTTGCTGCACCTCCATGAGATGCATAAGCCGTTCTGCCATACCGGTTGAACCCGCTCCTCCGGATTCTCCAGAACTTGTCGGATCGCTCTGAATAGGCTGAGCACTGCTTGCAGCGGCAGTGTTTTTCTTATCCATTGCTACAAAAGAGAGTAGCTTGTTAACACTCCAAAATTGATAGATTTTATATCCACGGGCTCATTGTATAGGCGACTCATCTGATGCAGCAGACGCCGAACGCAACTCAATTGAGAGGCGCATCAAACTCCTTTATATTCTTTGAAATCCCAAGGAAGTACAGTCGTGCTCTGATACCAATATGTCATATCCCGATCCCGAAAGGGTCAATCGTCCTCGCCGAATCCTTTACGGAACCGATTCGTCCTCGCTTGGGGCATGATGCCGTGCGAGCCTGGAGTTACGCTCGCACAAGGCAAGAACTTGCAGTTTTAGGAACCCATTTTGAAACACAATTTATAAAACACATTCACAAAGATTTGAACACAAATGCGGAAGAAACATGCTTTTTTATTGATAATTCAGAGTAATTTACATAGAGTTTATATTGATGCGCCTTCTCGGCTATTGAATTACATTACAAAAGATAACTCAAAATGCAGGGCACGCTCTGTCAGATAGTCCACGTCGTTTATACATTACGTCCTTGTATAGATTGAAGTCTCTGCCTCCAAAATGAACTAACTCCAACTATAGTTCAAAATAGAGGTGCTACTAACGCCTCATCGCTATGCTCTAGCGTTGCACCATCTGAGTGCCTGAAATAGTTGCCCACAACGTGGGTCAGTACTCAACTTGTACTGGTGAGCGGGATGAACCCACTTGACTAAATCAACACTAGCTTGTTAGGGGCGAGCATGCATTAAGATAGCTTCTATAAGGAAGCAAGTGAAATTAATTCATATCAGTTGCATATTTTGATAGGAACAAAAATAGCATTGAATCCAACCAGTGCACCAACTGCTTACTCAATCGATGCACGCCTTCCCTGAAACGAAACACAAGTATACTTACCATATGCACAAGACAATAAGTTAGCATGCGTTCTATTCTATGCGGTCATTGGTGTGATCGACACCTTAGGGACATATTTCAAGCATTAGCGGCGTACCCTATCAGTCCGGGTAGCAAGCCCTGCTGGAGGTCCCGCTATGCATCGTGACGAGCACGAATCAAATATTTCCCTCCGGATCGATACGGTTCCAGTGCCCCGGAAAGCCGTTTCGAGGAAATGCCAAACCCTGTGCACAAGTTGTCCCAGACCATGCAAATGCATGAATAATTCATATTACATACAATGCATCAAAATAAACAGAAGAAGTAAAGCAGCAACATATATATATCTCATGCAACAGTTCATATTTTTTTAAGCGGTGTTCCGATTCAGTTATCCCATAAGTCCAAACTCTATCCGAGGCACCAGGCCGCCACCAACAACCAACTTTCCTTATAAAGAAGCTCAAATTATAAGGTGTGTAAGCATATGATAAATTAGTCTATAAATCCCATGTTCCTTTCTTAGTGGCTGGCATGCCTGTGGCTAAGGATTTCCTAGGCGTCCAACTGGGCATCATCGAGTGAACGATTGAAACTTAGAGATGTTGGCATGAAGAAGTAGAAAAGAAGGGACCAAACCACTCACTGGTTAAGGGAAAAGAGGCTGAAACTAGGAATCCCGCTAGCGACGATCAAACGTCAGTTACGCGGACCTGAAACAACACAAGCACCGAGTTAGAAATCTTGTTTATCCTTCCTTGCCGAACTCCCCAAAATCCAAGCTCCAAACGATAAAACCAGCAGTGAAAACCAAGCAAATCGAAAGCAACACCAAATTAAAATCCCAAAGCGGCAATCAAGAAAACCAAGCAACCAAAATACAAAAACTATTGGACTCGTTTCAATAGAGGCATTTCCATGAGTTAGAAAGGATCATCGCATTTTGTCCGTGGCAAGAAGATGCCGAGATCTAAGTTAACTAGGGTTATCAAAGTCCTAGTTACTAACACATGCAGTTTGAGATTTCTTACAACCACATGCCCTGCAGATCATCCGGGTTATCCAGACTAACAGGTACATAGTATAGATTTTTCAGGTATAATCATTTATTATCTTTTCTGTTAGTGCAACACTCGACGGTGTACTGAAAGTGTGTCCCTTAGGACAGAGAGCTCCAAATCTATTAGGTGTCGCTAGGATACCGGAATTGCATGTAGCTAGGAAATCTCTCTAGATACTTTCTAGATTATTATTCTAGTTATTAGCCTGGAGAATTATCAAGGATTCTCGACCATGGTGCTCAGGAATCTGCCTTAGACATGATGTAAGACAGGACAGTAATTTGACGAGTTTAATCAAAATCAACCACGGGGATACAGGTCATGCAATACATGTGCTACTAATAGACTTGATCAGGAAAGTTACAGGAATTCTCAAGTCAGGTGTGCGCTACGTCAAGCCACTATCAGGAGTATCAGGATCAGGAGTATCAGGATGTTGCACTATATTGAGACACTATCAGGAGTATCAGGATCAGGAGTAATTATCAATACATGATCGGGATTATCAGTAAAGTATCAGGATTATCAATACAGGATTAGGATTATCAGTACATGACCAATTCCATATCTAGATTCATGAGTTTATTTATAATGTACAATCACTAGATCATGTCACAAAATCAAGATCAATATCAAGAATATCAGGTTCAAAAAATAACCAAGATTAACTAAAATAACGGGATAAAAGAGAACTAGAGAATCATTAAAGGTTAAGCATATTAAAGAGAATACTGGCATGCAGGCGCAAAAATTAACAATTCAGGGTTGGCACAAAAAAAATCAGGCAAGAAAATAATATTCGTGCATACTGGGTCAAAAACTACCATTGGCGCATAAACGGGTATTGGCGCACAAATGTCCAAAGACATAATTGGCGCACAAATCACCAATCCGGGCAGTTCGGGTGCACTTTGATACAAAAGTGCACCAAGCAAAGATGGCACACAATCATACTAAAGCGTGCCGTGCCCCACTCCGTGTTGGCACACTATATACAAGTAATATCGCTTTGCTGGCTCTAGCAGAATTCCTCTCGAAGTGTTCCCCGATCGAAACACAAGACGATTGATCTAAGTGAGTGGGAAGAACTTTATTCTCTAATTCTTGCATGCCTTAATAATGAATCTGAGTTTTTGTAATGCTTGTTTGCTAAGTAGATAATGTCCGTATGAGAATGATAGAACGAGAACCTTCATGCTTAATTAGAGAACTTATATGCTTGTCTAAAAGGGATAGAACCATTGCCATGCTAAGTCAAGAAAGAAATGATACATGCTAAGTTACACTGATACCGCTATCGAACGAACCCTTGCCATGCTAATAAGAAGAGTAAAAAGAATTGCTTGAACAAGTCTCTATGTTGTATGCTTAACAAGAGTATAATTGCATGCTTAACTAGAAGAGATAAAAAAATTGTGCCATGCTTGTTAAATTAAAGATCGTTCATATATTTGCTTGCCATCGCTTATATAATTGCTTGTCATTGATGCAAAAAGATAGAACTGTATGAATAACTCATAATATGCTAAAGGTGATTTATTCGAATAAGCAGCGACTAATAGTGCGTCCTGAGGTACGGTCCTTGAGATCTAGTGGGGTGTGCTATTAGTTGTATGAAAAGAATATTGAACCTATCGCTCGTTTTCAAAAGAAGAAAGATATAAATTTTTCTTGATTATTGCTTGCTTGTATTATAGATGTTTCATGTCATACATTGGTCTCGGACAACTTGTGCACAAGGGTCATCTCTCGAACGGTTCTGGGGGCACTGGGAATCGGTCGGTCTGGAAGAGATTTTGTTGCATCCTGAGGTATACAGTCCTTGTGATCTAGTGGGATATTTTGTCTATTAGTGAAGATCAGAACCATGATGTCACAGCTGCTAGTATTCGTGTGTGTTAGTGAAGAGCTGAACCTTGAGTTACAGCTGCCGACATACGTACGTGCTAGTGCATAGCTGAACCTTGAGTCACTGCTGCTAATCATGGGGCTACCCATGGACCATCATGTAGTTAGGGTGCATGCTAGGTTAGCCTTCTTACATACCTAACTGTTTGATGCAGAGACGGACATGGAATAGAACTTTTATGTATATGTAAATTGTTGCTAACTTGTATGTCTGTTGCAGGGATAACCGTTCGGCGAAGGGTAAGAACACTAAATAAGTGATGCATTGATTTTTGATTATTCTTGAATCTCGTATTGCCCTAGACTTGCATGTTTCACTTGAATATGTTGTTGCCCCCTTAAATAACATGAATAGTCTGCTAGATCACTGTTTTTGTCCCTAAAGTTAGTAAATATAGTGCACGATATATGCTACACACTGTACGATAGAACACTGCCCCTATTGTATGCTTGAATGTTTGAATATGCAAAATGTTTCCAAAGATATATTTTTGAAAGAAGTAAACTGACTCTAACCCTGTGCTGCATGAAATGAACCAAGGTAAAAGTAGCAAGATCACTAGCAATATAATATTTTGCCACATGCTTACTTAGTGTTGGTTTCAAGGAGTGTTGCTTCTGTTCGTTGATTTATACTCACCAGTACTTTCCCCAAAGTGCTGACCCACTAATAGTTTGCTTGCTTGCAGGTGCTGGATCATTTGAAGAAGCGATAACCTTGTCTTATCCCCAAGATCCAAAAATCTGGAGTCGATGCCTTGAGCCGTATCGAGATGCTTTGAGCTAATTTTGTTTAAAGGGATGTAATGTATGGAACGATATCATTGTATTTGATAGAGTGCTTGAGCAAATTGTAACCTCGGCCAAGTGCCGCTTGTAACACTTTTGAATATCAATAAAGATACTTATTTTCTTATGCCATTATGTTCTTTACTTTTCTACAATATGTGTCGTTGCTTCCGTCTTGAATAGCTTACTTGTCCTTGTTCAAGCTTTGGCCTTGTGCAAGCACAACTTAGGCTTGCACGCCATCACGCCCGTGCGAGGACGGTCGGTCCTGTAAGGACCCAAGCGAGGAAGAACGGACCCTGCAGGATCGGGACGTGACATAATGGTATCAGAGCAACTCGATCCTTTATCCTTTCAGTTGCCTTCGACTCAGAGATGTCCTAGATATTGTGCTGCAATGAGCGTTCCATACAATAAGTCCATAGATATTCTCAAAGGTGCGCACAAATTTTTTTTGTTTGCTTTCTTGTTGGTTGGAGATGTAATTTAATGATTCTTGATTTTCTTATATTTTTTAATTAAGGATGGTGAGGGATGAGGACTATCGCTGCTCTAGATATTGTAAGTTTCTCCTTGAGTTTTGTGTCACGACCCGCACCCGGAATTTGGGCATGAGTCGTGGGTACGTCCAGCCTACGCCGCAGCATCGGCGGTAGAACGCTGTCTAGGTCTCAACATATAATATATCCTGTCAATAGTCTCAACTCCGCACGGAGGACAAAGATAATTATCTACAGTTCTATAATATACTCAATCACAAGCTATAAGAATAATGGTACGATGAGAATAGAAAAGAGTTCTATAAAAACCAACCATAATAAGTCCAACTCAAATCCTGGGTCTAAATGACCTCACAAAATCACAAAATAATAAATACAACTCAGTCTCAGTCTAAAACAATAAATGCAGAAAAATAATCTAAGAACAGCCAGGTACGTTCTCCTCTAGGCTAGGCAACTCCTCTGGGGTTTCTGGAGTGAAATCACCCTCTAATCCTGGGCCATAATGAGTGGGGCAAAGATCCTCCAGGTCCTCTGAAAAATGTTATCCAGTCAGGATTGGAGCGAAGCACAAGCACTAACAACAGTTTCATTAAATTGACAAAATCTATAAACAGTGTAAGAAATACAAGATGGAAAATAAATGCTGAAAATGTAAAGTACTGGAGAAAATGGAAATAGGCAATAGAGCATCTAGCAATGAACAATAAATAGTGAATGCTAGACAATAAGTAGTGAATGCTGGAATAGGTGAATCTGAATAAAATAGACATCTAGCTAAGTGTTTGAATTATTAGTTTATTATGTGATCGGCTTGGGACTTGATCAGGCTGGTTATATATGATTAACTATGATTCTTGTAGGTCAGGCTAACCATATGGTTAGCTATGATGCATGTAGAGGTCAGGTTAATCATATATAACAGCTATGATGCATGTAAGATGGTCAGGCCGCACCCAACGTGAGAAGTGGGGTGAGCTATGATGCATGTAAAGGATTTGGATATGATCACATAATCTACTAATAATTCTCCATCCCCCAGCTAGCATGATGGATTCCAATCACGACTCCTCATGATGGGGATCTAGGGTGCTAACCCGTGTATCCATAGTGTCGGAATCAAGTATGTAATACAACTAGATTATAGAAGTAATCAACAAAATGAAAACTGTCAGAGAATGTACTCGCCTGTGGTCCTGAGCAAAATATGAGGATCAATGTCCAAAGTGGGATCACAATGACCTATTTATGGAATATTAATGTCAGAATATTAAAATAAAAGAATAAACATGTTTAACTAATTAAACACGAGGCCTCTAGGTCAATTCTGAAACCTACTGGTCAATACTGGTCTCATACTAGCTATTTGTGACATCCCTAGTTAAAACACTAGGGTGTACTCATAACACCTAAATCTGGGTTCAAACCTGGTTTCTAGGGTGATTACAAGTATAACTAGCTAATACTAAGTGATAACATATATATCTTATAATATATTAGTTAATCTATCATCTAGTATTTTCTTAGTTTTAATACTTTAATACCTATACCCAACTCTACATATTAACCCACCCAATGCCTCATATCATTTCCTAACTGCTAACTGATACCCTTGTACCTCCCAACCCCAGTATTCCTAATAATGCAGTTTCATGGATACCAACAAAACCTATTACCTACTGACTGGCACATGCAACATACATCTGGCTATAGCTAGGACAGGTATAGGACTACTGGCAGGATCAACCAGGTAAGTCTGAACTTTTCCACTGATACACAGTATCAGGAACTCATACCCCCACTGTTACATAAGTGCTTGGATACCCATTTGGTACTCCCTAAATCCCTACTAGCTACTACAACCATATGCATAATTAAGGGTATGGATACACTGTCTACTACTGCTATTGTGATACCCTATACTCAAGGATTTCTCACTGCTGTACCTAATTCTCATAGCACCCTTGATTGATACACAATGTACATGGATAAGGTAGCCACAGTTCAGTTTGGACTGATACTGTGTACTCCCTCACTGAACTCAGTCTAAGAACACAGGAAAATCTCACTCACAAATACACACAGTTCCTTAGTCTAGAATTGGTTTAGATTCACCTACACAGTTTCTTTCCCCCACAGTGATCTTTCTATGCAGTTACCACTGCATAGAAGAGGACTGAACTGATACTCCTATAGTGCAAAAACTACTACACAGCAGGATACTTGATACTCAAATTCTCCTCTTCCCCTTGCTGTGCTGATACATCATACTCACTGAACTTAGTTAGAACCTGCAGAACATCTCTGCAGTGCACAAGAGTGCACTGCACCTTCCATGCATTGTACACAGGATCTGCTGTGTGGTGCTAGCAATGCACTGCACAATTCAATAACAGCAGCATATCCATTGTGCTCTGAAAATAGTTCAGCACACGTTCCCTGCTTGGTATTTAAACAGATCACCAGCTACATTACCCAAAACTTGATACACCACTAACTAAACACTACCAAATTTCCCTCTATCTGGAACATTACACCTGCCAGTAAGGGATGACACTTCACAGTGAAGATGGAAATTGGTACTTAAGGAGAGGTCAATACTTCAAATACCTGGGCACCCTAACTGGTACTGAACACTAAGACACAACCAAAACAGGGACACACACAGATAAACTCCTCACTGAGACACCCCTAACACAATCACTGATACTTAATAACTCACCTGAACTCAGCTATCACATCTACACTAAAACCTTTCCTGCAACACAGTACACATTGTACACCATTGGCACATACATAGACAGGTTGACACAGAAACTCACACACACAGGTAAGTTGCTGAATACACACCCATAGATAAGTTCACAGTTAACTCACTGCACTCAGGTCCTCACATAGGAACAACTCACACACCCATAACTGGATACTGAAATACACAAAAATCCCTGTTTCGAATGTGCACCATGGAACCCAAACACACACAACTCTAAAACCAGACTATGCACAGGGAACTCTAAGCCCGACTGTACACCAGAATCCCCACAGTGCATCTCTTCCCCACATCACACAACCCATCAATCCATATGCAATATAGTTATGTACATAGATTATGTCAAAATACGCAGTAATTAAAATACAAGGATAGGCAAAAAAACCCTAAGGAATATTTCATCAAACACAAGGAGTACAAAAAATGATTTTACATAAGAACATCATGAACCCTCAGATCAAACCCTAAAAATTGAAATCTAACTTATACGTATGTAATGAAATCAGTCTACAAACAATTACCTAGGGTTAGGGTTCCTGATAATTGGGGGAAATCCAAAAGTTGGTCACCAAAACCCAAATCAAACCCTAAATCGAAAGCAACACCGTAGGGTGGGTTCCTAATGGCCAATAATCGACAGAAAACAGAATTAAAAGAATAAAAATAGGGTTTGTACCTATAGAGATGGGTTCTCTAATGGAAGTTCTTCTTCTCCAAGGCTTTTTGACCCACGTTCCTTGCTTTCCTTGCTTTGGAGGAGGAAAATGGAAGCCCTAGGGTTAGGTTTCGAAATCTGGAGTGGGGAGATGGTTTTTCTCTTATGGAGGCTAGGGTTTCTCCTTTCTACATGAAGAAAGAGAGGGTTCCCTTTTATATTAAGGCCCAGTTAGGGTTTCTAATGCATAGTCTAGGTTTAACCCCCAAGTTAGGTCAATAGGAACTTAACTAACTAAGGTTTAGTCAGTCTAGGGTTTGAGGTTCAACCTACAATTTGAATTCTAGGGTTTCTCTAGAACTGAGTTTACAATTAGGGTTGACTCACTAGGGTCTGTCCTAATGAGTTCTAGGGTTTTTACCTAAAACAATCACAACTAACAATATTTAAATAGTTTATAAAACTCAGCAGATTAATTAAGCACATAATTATTCAAAATAGTAAAATTACACAAATGCCCTTATCTGGAAATATGGTAGTGACAAGTCTACCCTCCTAAAAAAAATTTCGTCCTCGAAATTGGACTGAACTAGAACAAGAATGAAATCAGAAAAAGAATATACCTCAAGTCTAGAAGAGATACGGATATTGCTCGCGCATTTCGTCCTCTCTCTCCCAGGTCGACTCCCCTGGAGAGTGATGTCTCCATGCTACACGAACCAAAGGAATAGTTTGGTTCCGCAACACCTTCTCTCTGCGGTCCAAGATCTCTACGGGCTGCTCAGGGTAGCTGAGCGTCGGACCAACCTCAATCTCCGAGTGATCAAGTACGTGACTAGGGTCTGCCACGTACCGCCTCAGCTGCGACACGTGGAACACATCATGCACTCCCTCCAATGCAGGCGGCAAGTCCAGTCTATACGCCACTGTACCTATCCTTGCAAGAATACCGAAGGGTCCGATGTAGCGTGGACTAAGCTTCCTGCCTCGACCAAAACGAATAATGCCACGCGTCGGAGAAATCCGTAGGAATACTAGATCGCCAACCTAAATAAAACAGTCTTAACATGCAGTCTAAACAAACAAACACAAGCCAAAAAAATAACAATCTAAACCTGAAACTCAAGGGGTCTACGGTGGCTGTCGGCCCAATGCCGCTGTCTGTCCTGCGCCACTCGCAGTCTGTCTCTGATGAGTTTCACCTTTTCTACTGCATCCACGACCATTTCTGGTCCTAGCAAGGCTCTCTCTCCAATGTCGTCCCACGATAACGGTGTACGACACCTCCGTCCATAAAGAGCCTCAAATGGTGACATCTCGATGCTGGCCTGATAGCTGTTGTTGTAAGCAAACTCTACCAGGTGCAGATGATCCTCCCAAGAACCTCCGAGATCTAAAACACAAGTACGTAGCATATCCTCGAGAGTCTGAATAGTCCTTTCAGACTGCCCGTCTGTCTGGGGGTGATATGCGGTACTGAACTTGAGCTGAGTGCCCAAGCTAGCCTGCAGACTCCTCCAGAAGTGGGAAGTAAAACGACTATCCCGATCTGAGACGATGCTCACCGGAACTCCATGAAGCCTAACAATCTGTCGCACGTACATCTCTGCTAGCCTCTCTGTCGACGTGCCCACCTTGAAAGGTAAGAAATGGGCTGATTTGGTCAACCTGTCCACGATGACCCAAATCGCGTCCTTCCCTCCTGGAGAACGTGGAAGCCCTGAAACAAAATCCATGGTCACGTGCTCCCATTTCCATTCTGGAATCGATAAAGGTTGAAGCAAATCACCTGGCCTCTGCCGGTCTGCCTTTACCTGCTGGCACACTAGACACTGGGATACGAAGCGTGCTACCTCGCGCTTTATTCTATACCACCATACGTGCTCCCTCAAGTCTCGATACATCTTGTTGGCACCGGGATGCATCGAGTACTGAGAGCGGTGTGCCTCTTGTAAAACCTCCTCGCGCAGCTCCCCGCTCGGCACACACATCCTCGTGCCGTGCCGTAAGGAACCATCATCTGCGATAGTAAAATCGTCCGACAACCCTATCTGAACCTGTGCCCTGATACTCCTCAGAGCCTCATCCTCGTACTGCGCAGCTCTGATCCTGTCCATCAGTTCGGACTGTATCTGTAATCCTCACATCTGAATCTCAGTACCGGGAACTAACACCTCAATCTCCAAGCTTTCCAAATCAGCCAACAAATGTCTATCTGTCGTCAAGTACATAGCCATCGGATACCTGCTCAAGGCATCGGCGACTACGTTGGCCTTCCCTGGATGGTACTGCAATGAAATGTCAAAGTCCTTCATCAATTCTAACCACCTCCTCTGCCTCATGTTCAGCTCCTTCTGTGTGAATACGTACTTCAAGCTCTTGTGGTCTGTAAAGATCTCCACACGCTCTCCGTACAGGTAATGTTTCCACAGCTTTAGAGCGAAGATAACTGCTGCTAACTCCAAATTGTGGGTGGGGTAGTTCTTTTCATGAGGGCGTAACTGCATGGAAGCATAGGCAATTACCTTCCCGTGCTGCTGAAGAACGCATCCCAGACCCTTCCCTGAAGCATCACTGTAGATGGTGAAACCACCTGTCCCTGCTGGCAACGTCAAAATTGGAGCTGTCGTAAACCTCTTCTTCAGCTCATCAAATGCAGCCTGGCACTCCTCCGTCTAGACAAAATCCACATCCTTCCTAGTCAATCTGGTCATTGGCGCTGCAATCTTGGAGAAGTCTTGTACAAACCTCCTGTAGTATCCTGCTAGCCCGAGAAAACTCCTGATCTCAGCTATCGAACTGGGGGTAGCCCACGACTCCACTGCCTCGATCTTCTGTGGGTTGACCGAGATTTCGTCACCCGATACCACATGCCCAAGAAATTCGACCTTGTCAAGGAAAAATTCACACTTAGAGAGTTTCCCGTACAGCTTCTCCCTCCTGAGAGTCTCTAGGACCAATCTCAGGTGCTCTTCGTGCTCCTCTGGGGTCTTGGAATACACAAGAATATCGTCGATGAACACCACCACGAACTTGTCAAGGTACTGGTGTAACACCTTGTTCATCAGGTTCATGAATACTGCCGGTGCATTGGTTAAACCAAATGGCATCACCAGAAACTCAAACTGGCCGTATCTGGTCCGAAAAGCTGTCTTCGGCGTGTCTTCTTTCTTTACCTTCACCTGGTGATAGCCTGACCTCAAATCTATCTTTGAAAACACCCTCGCCCCGCTCAACTGATCGAAAAGATCATCTATCCTCGGCAGCGGGTACTTGTTCTTGATAGTGATATTGTTCAAAGCTCTATAATCAATGCACATGCGCACCGTACCGTCCTTTTTCGGTACGAACAATACCGGAGCTCCCCATGGTGATGAACTGGATTTGATGAAGCCTTTGTCCTGCAGCTCCTCAACTTGCTTCTTCAGTTCTGCCAGCTCGCTGTTGTTGACTCTATAGACATGTTGTGAAATGGGCTCCGCTCCTGGAACCAAGTCTATAGAGAATTCAATATCTCTGTCTGGCGGCAAGCCTGGCAACTCCTCTGGAAATACATCCAGGAACTCAGCTATCAAAGGATGTGGCAACTTCTCTTCTTCTGCCCTGGCTCCGCAAAATGTGCTCTTGCTCTATTCCGCTGCTCCTCTGACGACCTCAAACTCCTGCTCTCCTGGTGGTCTAAATAATACTCTGCCTCTATGACAATCTATAGTAACATGATGCTTACTCAACCAGTCCATTCCGAGCACGATATCGTACCCCGGAAGTGGCATGACAAGTAAGCTCACACTCAACTCTCGGCCTCCTACTGACACCCTCCGGTCCTTGCAGTGATCACGGACTAGGATAATACCTCCACCAGTCGTGATCTTGTAAGTCCTAGCTAATGGTTCTGTGTCTAAATGATATCGAAGTGCATAAGATACAGACACAAAACTATGGGAAGCGCCAGAGTCGAATAAGGTAAATGCGGGAATACAATCGAGAAGAACCGAACCTGTGATCAAGTCTCCTGCTGGCTCGATCTCCTCGACTGCCATGGCGTACGCTCGCCCCTGGGGTACACCTCTCTGCTGCTGATGCTGGGCGAACTTCTGATGTTGTGGTGGAAGTGGTCCCCTCTGTTGTTGGCCTCCTGGTAAGGTAGGTACCCTGTCTGATCCTCTCTGGGCGGCTGCTCCACCCTGGCCTGAACAAAAGGTAGGACAATCCTTCAGCTGGTGTGTCGTCGATCCGCAGGACAGACATGAGCCTAATCTCTTCCTGCAGATATCTCTAGTATGTCCCATCTTCCCGCAGTACGCGCACTGGATGGCGGGCTGGTTCTGTCTCTGTTGCTGCTGCTGGACCTGCCCTCGGGCTGGTGCCTGGTGCTGCTGCTGAAAGGGTCTCTGCTGTTGCTGCTGAAAGTGTGGATGCTTGCCCGGTCCCGTACTACTGTTTGCTCCTCCGAAACCATCGCGTCCCCTCTTGGGCCTGAGGTCCAAGTCGTCATCGGCTACTTGGGCATCCATCAATATGCCCTCGTAGGTAGCTGTGCGACGTCCCGACGTGCGAGACTTGATCTCCCTTGTCAGCCCCTTTCTGAATTTCCGGGCCCTGTCTCCCGGATCTCTAATCATCGATGGCGTAAAGCGGCTCAGGCGGGAAAACTCCGCGGCATACTCATCGACGGACGAGCTCCCCTGGGCTAAGTCATGGAACTGACTCTCCAAAGCTCCCAGGGCGACATCAGGAAAAAACTTTTCTTTGAAGAGCTCCTTGAAATCCTCCCAAGTGAGTCCCCTGCGCAAGAGTCTCGGCTCCGTGCGAAACTATGTCAAGGCAATGTCGAACATCTGGCTGCCAGCGGCCTCGATCTGAAGGGCCTCCGGAAGCTGTGCCAAGCGCAAGTTCCTCTCGATGTCCTCTAGCCAATCATCGGCGTAGAGTATCCCTTCTGTCCCCTTGAACTCCCGAGGCATCATCCTCTTGAAATCTACAATGGTGCCCGGCCTCTGGTGGTGCTGATCAGGACGCTGCTGCTGCTGAGTGACTCTCTCCACAGCCTGGAGAGCCACTTGGTGAGCATTCTCTATGTTCACCCTCATCATCTCTGTCTGGGCCTGATGTGCCTCAGCCTGCACTCTCTGGGCCTCTGCCGACGTCCTCTGGGCATCGACCATGCCCTGAATCAAGGCGAACATCTGTGCCCCATCTACAGGCACACCTCCTGGATGCTGAACTGGTGGTGGTGGTGCCGTCGTAACTGTGGGGACCCTCTGAACTGGTGGTGGAGGACCCCCGAATGCTGCAGACACTCCTACATGTACTGGAGATGTTGGAGGTGCTGCAGATGTTTGTCCGGCAGGGCGAGAGGTGGCAGACCTCTCTGAATCTGCTGCTCCAAGCCTCTGGGACCTCCTCGGCGACATCCTGAAGACAGATCGAAAGATCAATTAAGGTAATAAACACGATATCATCAAGGAAGGACAGTAAATTTCTAAAGGAAAATCATTAAGAGTAATGTCATAAGAATCAGAATTTCCTAATTGTGATTGAGCATATCCTCGGCCTAAATCCTATTTCCTAAAACAGGCTCGTAGTAGTACAACTAAGTTGTCGCACTACCACGACACCGCACAACTTACGAAGCTAGACCTGCATGGGCCACCACTAAAACGTGTCACGACCCACACCCAGAATTTGGGCATGAGTCGTGGGTACGTCCAGCCTACGCCGCAGCATCGGCGGTAGAACGCTGTCTAGGTCTCAACATATAATATATCCTGTCAATAGTCTCAACTCCACACGGAGGACAAAGATAATTATCTACAGTTCTATAATATACTCAATCACAAGCTATAAGAATAATGGCACGATGAGAATAGAAAAGAGTTTTATAAAAACCAACCACAATAAGTCCAACTCAAATCCTGGGTCTAAATGACCTCACAAAATCATAAAATAATAAATATAACTCAGTCTCAGTCTAAAACAATAAATGCAGAAAAATAATCTAAGAACAGCCAGGTACGTTCTCCTCTAGGCTAGGCAACTCCTCTGGGGTTTCTGGAGTGAAATCACCCTCTAATCCTGGGCCGTAATGAGTGGGGCAAAGATCCTCCAGGTCCTCTGAAAAATGTTATCCAGTCAGGATTGGAGCGAAGCACAAGCACTAACAGCAGTTTCATTAAATTGACAAAATCTATAAACAGTGTAAGAAATACAAGATGGAAAATAAATGCTGGAAATGTAAAGTACTGGAGAAAATAGAAATAGGCAATAGAGCATCTAGCAATGAACAATAAATAGTAAATTCTAGACAATAAGTAGTGAATGCTGGAATAGGTGAATCTGAATAAAATAGACATCTAGCTAAGTGTTTGAATTATTAGTTTATTATGTGATCGGCTTGGGACTTGATCAGGCTGGTTATATATGATTAACTATGATTCTTGTAGGTCAGGCTAACCATATAGTTAGCTATGATGCATGTAGAGGTCAGGTTAATCATATATAACAGCTATGATGCATGTAAGATGGTCAGGCCGCACCCAACGTGAGAAGTGGGGTGAGCTATGATGCATGTAAAGGATTTGGATATGATCACATAATCTACTAATAGTTCCCCATCCCCCAGCTAGCACGATGGATTCCAATCACGACTCCTCATGATGGGGATCTAGGGTGCTAACCCGTGTATCCATAGTGTCGGAATCAAGTATGTAATACAACTAGATTATAGAAGTAATCAACAAAATAAAAACTGTCAGAGAATGTACTCGCCTGTGGTCCTGAGCAAAATGTGAGGATCAATGTCCAAAGTGGGATCACAATGACCTATTTATGGAATATTAATGTCAGAATATTGAAATAAAAGAATAAACATGTTTAACTAATTAAACACGAGGCCTCTAGGTCAATTCTGAAACCTACTGGTCAATACTGGTCTCATACTAGCTATTTGTGACATCCCTAGTTAAAACACTAGGGTGTACTCATAACACCTAAATTTGGGTTCAAACCTGGTTTCTAGGGTGATTACAAGTATAACTAGCTAATACTAAGTGATAACATATATATCTTATAATATATTAGTTAATCTATCATCTAGTATTTTCTTAGTTTTAATACTTTAATACCTATATCCAACTCTACATATTAACCCACCCAATGCCTCATATCATTTCCTAACTGCTAACTGATACCCTTGTACCTCCCAACCCCAGTATTCCTAATAATGCAGTTTCATGGATACCAACAAAACCTATTACCTACTGACTGGCACATGCAACATACATCTGGCTATAGCTAGGACAGGTATAGGACTACTGGCAGGATCAACCAGGTAAGTCTGAACTTTTCCACTGATACACAGTATCAGGAACTCATACCCTCACTGTTACATAGGTGCTTAGATACCCATTTGGTACTCCCTAAATCCCTACTAGCTACTACAACCATATGCATAATTAAGGGTATGGATACACTGTCTACTACTGCTATTGTGATACCCTATACTCAAGGATTTCTCACTGCTGCACCTAATTCTCATAGCACCCTTGATTGATACACAATGTACATGGATAAGGTAGCCACAGTTCAGTTTGGACTGATACTGTGTACTCCCTCACTGAACTCAGTCTAAGAACACAGGAAAATCTCACTCACAAATACACACAGTTCCTTAGTCTAGAATTGGTTTAGATTCACCTACACAGTTTCTTTCCCCCACAGTGATCTTTCTATGCAGTTACCACTGCATAGAAGAGGACTGAACTGATACTCCTATAGTGCAAAAACTACTACACAGCAGGATACTTGATACTCAAATTCTCCTCTTCCCCTTGCTGTGCTGATACATCATACTCACTGAACTTAGTTAGAACCTGCAGAACATCTCTGCAGTGCACAAGAGTGCACTGCACCTTCCATGCATTGTACACAGGATCTGCTGTGTGGTGCTAGCAATGCACTGCATAATTCAATAACAGCAGCATATCCATTGTGCTCTGAAAACAGTTCAGCACACGTTCCCTGCTTGGTATTTAAACAGATCACCAGCTACATTACCAAAAACTTGATACACCACTAACTAAACACTACCAAATTTCCCTCTATCTGGAACATTACACCTGCCAGTAAGGGATGACACTTCACAGTGAAGATGGAAATTGGTACTTAAGGAGAGGTCAATACTTCAAATACCTGGGCACCCTAACTGGTACTGAACACTAAGACACAACCAAAACAGGGACACACACAGATAAACTCCTCACTGAGACACCCCTAACACAATCACTGATACTTAATAACTCACCTGAACTCAGCTATCACATCTACACTAAAACCTTTCCTGCAACACAGTACACATTGTACACCATTGGCACATACATAGACAGGTTGACACAAAAACTCACACACACAGGTAAGTTGCTGAATACACACCCATAGATAAGTTCACAGTTAACTCACTGCACTCAGGTCCTCACATAGGAACAACTCACACACCCATAACTGGATACTGAAATACACAAAAATCCCTGTTTCGAATCTGCACCATGGAACCCAAACACACACAACTCTAAAACCAGACTATGCACAGGGAACTCTAAGCCCGACTGTACACCAGAATCCCCACAGTGCATCTCTTCCCCACATCACACAACCCATCAATCCATATGCAATATAGTTATGTACATAGATTATGTCAAAATACGCAGAAATTAAAATACAAGGATAGGCAAAAAAACCCTAAGGAACATTTCATCAAACACAAGGAGTACAGAAAATGGTTTTACATAAGAACATCCCTCAGATCAAACCCTAAAAATTGAAATCTAACTTACACGTATGTAATGAAATCAGTCTACAAACAATTACCTAGGGTTAGGGTTCCTGATAATTAGAGAAAATCCAAAAGTTGGTCACCAAAACCCAAATCAAACCCTAAATCGAAAGCTACACCGTAGGGTGGGTTCCTAATGGCCAATAATCGACAGAAAACAGAATTAAAAGAATAAAAATAGGGTTTGTACCTATAGAGATGGGTTCTCCAATGGAAGTTCTTCTTCCCCAAGGCTTTTTGACCCACGTTCCTTGCTTTCCTTGCTTTGGAGGAGGAAAATGGAAGCCCTAGGGTTAGGTTTCAAAATCTGGAGTGGGGAGATTGTTTTTCTCTTATGGAGGCTAGGGTTTCTCCTTTCTACATGAAGAAAGAGAGGGTTCCCTTTTATATTAAGGCCCAGTTAGGGTTTCTAATGCATAGTCTAGGTTTAACCCCCAGGTTAGGTCAATAGGAACTTAACTAACTAAGGTTTAGTCAGTCTAGGGTTTGAGGTTCAACCTACAATTTGAATTCTAGGGTTTCTCTAGAACTGGTTTTATAATTAGGGTTGACTCACTAGGGTCTGTCCTAATGAGTTCTAGGGTTTTTACCTAAAACAATCACAACTAACAATATTTAAATAGTTTATAAAACTCAGCAGATTAATTAAGCACATAATTATTCAAAATAGTAAAATTACACAAATGCCCTTATCTAGAAATGTGGTAGTGACATTTTGAGGACGAAACTTTTTGTCGGTGGATAAGTATGTAGTGCTCCGCTCCGTGTTGACACTATGTACAAGTGATATCACTTTTCTAGCTCGAGCGAAAGCCTTCTTGAAGTATTCTCTGATCGAAACACAAGATGATTGATGTAAGTGAGTAGACAAAACTCCATTATCTGAATCTTGCATGCCTTAATAATGAATATGAGTTTTTGTAATGCTTGTTTGCTAAGCAGATAATGTCCACATGAGAATGATAGAACGAGAACCTCCATGCTTAACTAGAGAACTTGTATGCTTGTCTAAAAGGAATAGAACCATTGTCATGAACCGCACCCGATGTAGGGATGTAAGTCGGGAACAACGTCCAATCTGCGCCGCAGAATCGGCAGTAGAACGCTGTCTGGGTAATTGTCACGCCCCAGTCCCAAAATACGTAGGACTAGGAACACGTAAGCATGCCAGCCGCATGTATATGGAGACTCCGATATATAGAAACCATAACACATGCGTACGCTGTATTATGAATATCAAATCCACAAGTGGTAAATATGTCACAAGTCACAAGGTATAACTAAATCTCATCCACAGAAAATCATAAATAAATAAATAACCAATAACTATATAACGAAATCTCAATGTGAAGTATTAAAAGATGATAGTCGGGTGGAAACAAATCTACCACCAAACTAGAATATAAAATAAATAAAACAAATACATCAACTAATAATCACGAGGATCGAAGAGAAGACCTCCTCGAAACATAAGTAAACAGTCCGGATCCACGCTCCTGCGAATACTCATGAACATCTACACCTGGAAAGGGACCAGGTCCTCAAAGGGACATAACAAGATACATAGAAGCATGACAATAAAGTAATGAAAATAAACATCCAATGGGGTCACCTAACCGTCTAAGTGAATGCAGTTTGAGAACAACTTTCCCAACGTGTGGGCTATCTGGCTAAAATGGGATTGGCATGATTCTCTTGGAGATTCAGAAGCCTACAAAGCATGTCGTCTTTTGATCGGCAGAGGCCGCCTGATAATATATAATATATAGTGGTCATCATGACCGCGCATCTCCGGCGGAGCATACGGGTTACACAAGAAAAGTACAACGGAGCCCACACGCCTTACTTGTTGTTCTCTCCACCCCATGCTCTAAGCATGTCATATCCATGACACGATAATACCTCTAATAACTGCCAAGTTTTATAGCATGCAAAGTTTCTAACAACAGTTATCCCTAACGTACGGCCCATGTGTACAGGAGGCCAAACCCTGCATGCGAGTTCGTGATCTATATGAGACTCACACTCATGTAACAGATGTGTCATGGCCAATGAAACCTAATGATGCCTCATGATAATGGGGTGGTCTCATAAACTAGGTTACATGCATATATATAAATAAAAACAGAATACGACATCACCGTCGTTGCACCCAAGTTTCCTTGGACGCGCAGTTTATATAGAAGTTTAAAATATATAAACTAATGACAGAAATAAAACATGCATGCATCATATGGAATGTAATCACAGTACAAAGGCAAGGTATACTTGCTTGGCAAGAAAGCTACATAGTACCAATAACCTGCTCCTGAAGTCGAGCAGAACAATCCAATAGTCCTATATACATATAATATAACATAATACAATATCAGCCATTACACTAGCACATATACAACCATAATTATACTGGACTCAAAGGGTACGCTAGGGGTGACACTGGTCAACTAACAGGGTCAAATGCGCATTAAATTATATGGGTGTCAAGTCTTCAAATGCTGTGAAAATAGACAGTCACTAACATTGTGTCTAAGCCAGTACGTTAATGTACACAAGGCAGTCAAGTAACATGTTCTTAGTATTACTAGGTCAAACGTAAATATGGAATATCCATAATTACCCTAGGGTCTCACAGCAATATATTATGGTAATATTTATTATTTAGCATCTAATTACATATATATCCATATAATTATATATAACAATAAGGTTATATTACTCATACACGTACGTATATGCATACAAGTTTAGGTTCTCTAACTCAGGGTCTGATGTTGACTAACTATCATAAAGCAATACTAATGTCCTAATAGCATTCACAAGCACACATAAAATGAAAGGAGAGGGACAGGTTCGAACCTCAGGGTTAGCGTGCACGGCATGAGGATCGGGGATGATTGCTGCAGGTCATCTTCGGCGAGGGTGACGGGTCCACGATGGCAATGATGATATCGATATTGATGACGAGGGTGATGGTAATGATGATGGTTAGGATTAAAGTGATGGTGATGTAGGTTATGGTGAGATAATGATGGTGGTGAGATGATGAGATGATGATGGTGAGATGATGATGATGAAGTTGTTAATGGTGATGATTGGATGATGATAAAGATTGGAGATGATGATGATGATGATGATGGTGATGATGATGATAATAATGATGTTGATGATCATGATGAGGTGATGATGAGGATGTTACTGGCCGGAGGTTATCGAAGTCCGGTGAGAAGGAGAAGGCTGAGCAGGGAGAGAAATGAGGACAGGGAGCAGGAGAGGTGGTGGTGATGGCAACTGTGCTCATCGGAGAAGGAAGTCGGGGATGGTACTGCTCCGTCGAGGAGAAGGAGGACGGCTCGGACTGGCAGTGGTGATAGACCGGAGAAGAAGGTGGAGGAGGTCGACTCAGGCGGAGATCCGGCTTGGCGGTGGTAGCACTGAGCGTGGGTGGTTCAGTGGTGAGGGTGAACGGATATCACCGGGATTCGATGAGACATTGGGGACGAAGGCTCAGATGTGATCGGTGTTTGAGCGGCGGTATCTCAAACGAGGCAGGGTGGTCGAGTTCGTCGAGGGCAGTGGAGAGTGGAGAGGAGACGAACAAGAAGATGGCAATGGTGGCTCTGTGATCTCCGACGAGGGGTGAACGGCTGCTGTCGAGGGGGTGTACAGTCTGTCACGACCCGATTCCGTAGAATCGTTGAGGCATCCCCCGAATCATGACCGCCGTACGGGCCTGGAGTTGCGCCCGCATAAGGCTTTAATGATTTGCATAACAAGCACATATTCAGAGTACGCAGATAAATTAAAACACAGATTAAAACATGGAAAAGTTCTCTTTATTGATACTGAACATCTATTACAAACTCCTGAACGAGTCAGCTAATAAGCCGAACGGCTTATAAAAGTGTTGACTCAAAATGAGATAGCAGTCATGTACATTACATCCCTTTATAAACTTCAAAAGATAAAGACCTCCAAGCTGGAGGACAGCTTTGCCACGAAGCTGCATTTGTGTATGAAGAGTTGCAAGCTTCTGACTCCAAAATGCTTCAAGGGGCGCGGTGAAGATGTGCCAACAGCTGGACTGGATCGGAAAGACGACTTCGGCTTCTCGCTCGGTTCGCCTTGGTGCAGAGAACCTGTTTCTACGAGGGTCAGCATGTCGAAACATACTGGTGAAGGCGAGCTAACCGAACTATACCAATCAACACGTTGTTTTAATGAAGCATGCATATTTGTGGATTTTTGTCTTGCCTTAGTTCATTTACAAGTAAGCAGCATATGGGATTTACTGAAATGAACGTGCCACCGTTCGGTGGATTTTACCTGCCCGTCTGAATTACCTGCACAATACTTACCATGTCTTCCCTGCTACGAAGACACAAGTTAGTTTGCAACAGGTTTAAATATACACGTTGAGCACACGATGCATTATAAGCCATATTCATACGATAAACACACGAGGCGTTGCAAGCATATACACACGAGGATCACTGGCTTGATGCCATAATGGACTAGTCAAGAACAAGGATATCATGCAACGAGAAAACACGAGGAGCTCATAAAATATGATGCGTTGCAAGTTATCCCGTCCGCACACGATTGACTATAAACACGAAGTCTGCCCGGATCGGATCGGATCGGTGCCAGTTCCCCAGCGACCGTCTGCAGAACTTATATCCTTGTGCACAAGTTGTCTGTGATCGAACACACGATGCTTAGTTAAATTATCACTTCATGCAGTTGAGGCAATACGAGTAATGCATGATTCATTTTGCATAGCCTCTAGGAACAATTATGCGCATACACGATATGATTCATAAATAGCACAATTTATAGAAGAAGATATATTCTAACTATAATTGATGCATATGATGAACATTTCGAACGAACAAGCATGCAAGTAAGTAACCGTTCACGAGTTTGATTGACAAGCAGTATTAACCAAGTCTATTCTCTTTTATCTTGGTTTCTTTTATTATTATTTGGTATCGTTTGATCGGGACTAAGAAGAGTACACGATTTTAGGGTGTGAAGCTTGGAAGCAGGGCTAGCTAATCGGGATGGTAGCCACTCACTTAGATTTTTGGAAGGGAGAAGGAAAGAGGCGCTTTACGACTCTGTTCGTAAGCCGCCTACTGCTCGTTCATCTGCACACGAACAACTTGATCAATACTTCTTCCTCTCTTTCCAAATCTTGAAATTGAAGTGCAGTTCAATGAACGAAAAAAAATGGAATCCATCGAAACCGTTCAAGGAAAACAAGCAAATCCTAAAACCAACTCAAAGAACGAAAGCAACAAGCGATATTGAAAACCGAGGCAATAAAAGATAGCAGCGGAGAGGTCCCTCCTGACTCTGCCGCTAAGCTGATCCTTGGGGCGCGGTCCACTGAATATGGGAATTAATTCCGAAGAAACAAATCCATAACGAGGACGAGTTCTTAATTCGATCTATCCCGATCGAACGATACCGTCTTGTGTTTCTTAGCCGCGTTCCCCGCACCGGGGGAACGTGGTGCTACATCCTACCCAACCAATTGGAAGTTTCGTCCCGAAACTTAGGAATAATGCTTACCGTTAGGGATTATTTTGTTGTGGACGACGATCCGGGATGTTCGGGCAGGAATTAATGGCATGGCCTGGATCGCCACAAGCGAGACATAATCCAAGACTCTTACGACATTGATTGAAGGCGTGCCCACGTTTGTTGCAATACTGACATACTTGGTTGGGGTTTGCCCTCTGTTGACCACCGTTGTTTTGGCACTTTGCAGCAGTGTTTCCTCTATCGTTGCCTTGGCGTTTGTGATTGTAGGTATGCACAGCGCCGGTAGAAACGTGAGGATACTGTGGTTCAAGTGATAGGGCGTGATTCATGACTTCACGCATTGTCCCGTACTGATTATTGACCACGTGCGCATGGATGACAGGGCACAAACCGCCTTCAAACCTTCTAGCTTGACTCGCTGCATCAGGTAAATAGGCCCTAGCGAATTTGGAGAGTCGGTTGAATTCAGCGGAGTATTGCTTAACTGACATACTGTCCTACCGCAGCTGTACGAACTCGTTTTCCATTTGACGTTGTACTGGAGGGGGTATAAACTCCTCTTCAAACGCGGCACGAAAAGTCGTCCACGAGATCGCCTCCTCTCCATGATCAAATTGGAGAGATCGTCAATGCACGTTCCACCAATCGTGCGCGTTGAGGCGGAGCTGAAGTTGCGCGCATGCGACGCGCTTCTCTTTGGGGACCTCTAGCAGTGCAAACAGAGCGAAGTGATCTTCAAGTTCGGCTAGCCAATCTAGAGCTACCACTGGGTCCTCAGTCCCGTTGAATGGGATGTTGCAGACTTTCTTGAAGTGGCCCAAGTTGAAGGCAGTCACGTCCCTCGGCCTTGGGATTTGCGGCATCTCTACTTCAAGCACGGGCTGTTCCATCGGAGTCATTGTTGTTGCGACGGAATGGTTGGTAGCCAAAGTCTGAACGATTTGTTGCAGGGTATCTACCTGCTTCTGTTGGACTGAGAATCGGGTCTCTAAATTACTTTCAAACTTGGCTTGGCGAGCATCATCTCTTTGTCGTTGCGATTCTAACATTTGCATCACCCGCTCTAGCGGGTCGACTTAAGATATGCCACGCTGGCTCTGAGAGCTTCCCGAAGTACCCGAACTACTTTCTTGTGTTTCGTTCGGTGGTTGCGCTGCAGATTGCGCTAGTGCCATTCCTTCAAAAAAAGGTAAATTATATTAGGATCCTAATATATTATGGACTTATTGCATGAACGTATTTCATTTTGGCCTAGCGAGTTCAAGAGTTCGCATAGGAATTGATCGTTAAAGGAACTTTTCCAGCACGAAGTCTAAGAAACTTGAATCTGTTCTCTGATACCATTATGTCACGACCCGATTCCATGGAATCGTTGAGGCGTCCCCCGAATCGTGACCGTCGTGCGGGCCTGGAGTTGCGCCCGCACAAGGCTTTAATGATTTGCATAACAAGCACATATTCAGAGTACGCAGATAAATTAAAACACAGATTGAAACATGGAAAAGTTCTCTTTATTGATAATGAACATCTATTACAAACTCCTGAATGAGTCAGCTAATATGCCGAACGGCTTACAAAAATGTTGACTCAAAATGAGATAGCAGTCCTGTATATTACATCCCTTTATAAACTTCAAAAGATAAAGACCTCCAGGCTGGAGGACGGCTTTGCCACGAAGCTGCATTTATGAATGAAGAGTTGCAAGCTTCTGACTCCAAAATGCTTCAAGGGGCGCGGTAAAGATGCGCCAACAGCTGGACTGGATCGGAAAGACGACTTCGGCTCCTCGCTCGGTTCGCCTTGGTGCGGAGAACCTGTTTCTACGAGGGTCAGCATATCGAAACATACTGGTGAAGGCGAGCTAACCGAACTATACCAATCAACACGTTGTTTTAATGAAGCATGCATATTTGTAGGTTTCTGTCTTGCCTTAGTTCATTTACAAGTAAGCAGAATATAGGATTTACTGAAATGAATGTGCCACCGTTCGGTGGATTTTACCTGCCCGTCTGAATTACCTGCACAATACTTACCATGCCTTTCCTGCCACGAAGACACAAGTTAGTTTGCAACAAGTTTAAATATACACGTTGAGCACACGATGCATTGCAAGCCATATTCACACGATAAACACACGAGGCATTGCAAGCATATACACACGAGGATCACTGGCTTGATGCCATAATGGACTAGTCAAGAACAAGGATAGCATGCAATGAGAAAACACGAGGAGCTCATAAAACATGATACGTTACAAGTTATCCCATCCGCATACGATTGACTATAAATACGAAGTCTGCCCGGATCGGATCGGTGCCAGTGCCCCAGCGATCGTCCGTAGAACTTATATCCTTGTGCACAAGTTGTCCGTGATCGAACACACGATGCTTAGTTAAATTATCACTTCACGCAGTTGAGGCAACACGAGTAATGCATGATTCATTTTGCATAGCCTCTAGGAACAGTTATGCGCATACACGATATGATTCATAAATAGCACAATTTATAGAAGAAGATATATTCTAACTACAATTGATGCATATGATGAACATTCTGAACGAATAAGCATGCAAGTAAGTAATCGTTCACGAGTTTGATTGACAAGCAGTATTAACCAAGTCTATTCTCTTTTATCTTGATTTCTTTTATTATTACTTGGTATCGTTTGATCGAGACTAAGAAGAGTGCACGATTTTAGGGTGTGAAGCTTGGAAGCAGGGCTAGCTAATCGGGATGGTAGCCACTCACTTAGATTTTTTGAAGGGAGAAGGAAAGAGGCGCTTCACGACTCCGCTCGTAAGCCGCCTACTGCTCGTTCACCTGCACACGAACAGCTTGATCAATACTTCTTCCTCTCTTTCCAAATCTCAGAATTGAAGTGCAGTTCAATGAACGAAAACAATAAAATCTATCGAAACCATTCAAGGAAAACAAGCAAATCCCAAAACCAACTCAAAGTACGAAAGCAACAAGCGACATCAAAAATCGAGGCAATAAAAGATAGCAGCGGAGAGGTCCCTCCTGACTCTGTCGCTAAGCCGATCCTTGGGGCACAGTCCACTGAATATGGGAATCAATTCCGAAGAAACAAATCCATAACGAGGACGAGTTCTTAATTCGATCTATCCCGATCGAACGATACCGTCTTGTGTTTCTTAGCCGCATTCCCCACACCGGGGGAACGGGGTGCTACACAGTCGACTGCCTGTTGGGAGCTGCTCCGGCGGAGGTCAGGCGACCGGGCTCTGCTCCAGTCGGAGGTGTAGAGGGAAGGAGAGGGACATGATGAATAAGAGATGGGAAAGGGTTGGCTATGTGTAGTTTTTGGGTTTTGTGTGGGTGAATTAAAATAGGAAAAGGATATATATACATGTGAAGGAGGGTTAAGTGTTTGACCTACAAATTTGGGCTTGGTCAACACCCTCCTTGGGATTGGGCTTGGCTTGTCATGTAGGTATTGGAGGGCTAGGATTTGCAATATTTAAAATGCAAGGCTAGGAATTGATAATGGGTGATGTTGAGTGCTACACACTCCAAAATTATGAAGAAAATTCACATGAAGGAGAAATAGGTTTCTTCATGCATTGTGTCCAATGGTGGGGACACATTAATGCATTTTTGCATAAAAGTGTCCAACAATTGAAAAAATTGCACAAAGATGGAAATTGGATTAAATTAATTAAAATTAATGCACATGGTGTTCTAAAATTAATTAGAAGTACATGGGGCTAAAATTAGGTAGGACACAAGTGTCATGGACGTAGAAGACTCATAATAGAATATTGTCATAAATTGGGTTGCACAAAATGGGTCAAGATTGTGTCTCCAATTTCGATTGGAACACACAAGGATACAAAGTTGAATTTATATAGAATTAAATACAAATGTCTGCAACGAATATATTGCGACTAAAATGTAGCACAAGAGAGCATAATTATAAGTTACACAAAGGCCAGAATAGATGGCTGGCACGTCTAGGGTAAGAATGTAAAATTTGTAGGAAGACAATGGCTAGTGTAGTGCTCCAATTATCGAAGCAACGGTAACGTACACTATGTGATGTAAATATTGTATAATTAAATACAATGTCATGTTCTATTTCTAATTGGATTCAACTAGCCCTAGTTTCTCTATCTAAGCCAAGTAGGCCTAATTTTGGGTGAGAAGATTTATAATCTACCCAACTTAAAATAATTCTATCCTCAAAATTAAAATAAGACATAATTCTCTAAATTATTCACATTCGTATATAAGGCAAGTCAATTGCGATCTCTTCCAAAATTTTAAATAACAGAACCTACTCAAATCCATCGCACTTACTTCAAATTTGAAATAACCATTATTTAAATCAAGATTTAATCCTATCGTAGTCTCTTTTCGATTTTTAAATCATCAACATCCAAATTTAAGTTAAATTCATATAACATCCTCAAGATTTAAATAACGCATATCAAATTTTATATCACGATCTCCAACTATCATAATCTCCTCTAGAAAATAATTCTAATCAAATATTATTTCTATTTTCAACTTGTGAATTCCGTACTCATCAATAATTTTTTTTATTCAATTTACATCCTCAATATTTCAAATAGGTAATCCAACAATCAAAATTTAAGTTTTAATTTAATCATCAAATTTGGAATTCAATCCGTCCATGTTCATGTTTAGAGTTCTATTTATTTTTCTCAATATTTAAATTGATGATTCAACCTCCAATATTCAAAATTTAAATCATGTGCCCAAAGTATACATATTTGGTCCGCAATATCAAAATATCATAATTCATTAAATCCTCATCATCTTAATCATTCTTCTAAAATTCTCAATATTTAAAATGACTTAATCTCTCAATCGAATCTTGCTTGATCACAATCTAAAATAAATTCATCTCAAATTGATAATACAACTTCTACCCAACTTAGAATTTACCCATCTATCACATAAGGCTATACGTTTAAGAAAGATATTCCTCAAAATATTTAATCATGTTATTCAATCCTCAAAACTTTAACACCAAATATATCACATATGATATGCCCTTAATTACAAAAGATAGTCACCAAATAATGCGGTTGGCCTATGGGGTATATCTAGTACTCTCTGTGTGTCAAACTTATACCAAGCACGAGGTTTCGTCTTTCTAAAATAAGGGAAGACAGAAAACAATAATAAAGAGTTCAAGGGGGAGGTAATAGAATACAAGTACGAGGTTCAAGGATATTAAAGAATTCAAAAGGGAGTTGTTAAGGTAGCTGTGGATTGAAACCTTACTTTGGATAAATTTCTATTCGCATGTTTATATTAGAACAGTTATGTACCTGACATGATATGCTCTGACCAGTCTAGAGGCAAGTATATTCGTCTACTACTATATATCTCAATTCACGTAAAGTAGTCATGCGAAGAGCGAACCAAGCGCACTAAGGTTAGCTAGACCTTAATACACCAATTCTGATTTAGACATTGTATTAGTGTGGGCCTCCCAATAATACATATGTCATGAACAAGCTCGATAAAAGAATAAGCTTGCAAAACTAGGCTATAAAATAGCAGCATAAGTCGAGGTAGTACAGAAAATATAAGTACGCTAGATTATGATGAGAGAACTTACAAAATAATTCAAGTTCAGAAAGAAGATAAGACTCTACAATCTCTACAGTTATCATACTAACTCCTTGTCTAAGTCGCTAGTCGACCAAATAGGGTATGGGCATCTAAGTTCTACAGTCTGAATAAACACTATCGTCTTATGCTAGTATATAGTTAATGTCATTCAGTTACACTTCAATAATAGGTCAAAAGACTATGTGATACTATGTTGTGAGGCATACTACCCAACTTAGAACAATAACTAATATTGTACTGCCTTAAGGATAAAGTAGAAACTCCTGTTAGGGTTTACGAGAAAAGGTCTTGGTACTTATTAGGGCATCCTATTGCATTATATAGATAATGGTCATCTTAAGTCTTAATCATAATTCTTATAGAACAAAAGTATCAATATTAAGAATGGAAAAGTTACTGGCTCTCAAGTAAAAAAGGATATAACCTATATTGAGTTATGGATATAAATTATGCGATTTAAAACTAAGGTATAACCATAAAATTATAATCTAACTGAATACTCAACTATCAAGTTCTAACTACCAAGCACAAAAATTTCAAACTTCAAGAATTACTGTCACCCCCAGTTTTCAGATTAAGGGTATTTTTGTCTTTTCATAATTAATGTGTAAATGATTGCATGATATTTAATTATATTTAAATTGCTATGATTTTATTTGACTATTGCACTTTACCGTTGCTTCGATAATTAGAGCGCTACGCTAGCCATTGTCTTCCAACAGATTTTATATCCTTTTCCTAGACGTGCCAGACTGTTATTTTGATCCTTGTGTGACTCATAACCATGTCTTGTTGTGCTTCATTTTAGTCGTACAACATTCATCGTAACCGACTACATTTAATTCTATATAAACCAAACCTTGTATCCTCGTGTGTTCCAATCGAAATTGGAGATACAATCTCGATCCATTTTGAGCAACCCAAATTAGGATAATATTCTATTCTGAGTCTACTTCATTCATGATAATTGTGTCTCACTCAATTTTAGTCCCTTGTACTTCTAATTAATTTTAGAATACCTATTGTATTTAGCTGAATTAATTAAAAATCATAAACCTCACTTTAGGCAATTTTTCCAATTATTGGGCACTTTTGTGCACAAGGCATTAAGGTGTCCATCCCGTTGGACTCGACACGCAAATAAACCCATTTTCCTTCATGTGTATTTTTCCATAATTTTTCGGAGTATACAAACTGCGATATTGGCCGCTATGAACCATGGCCTCAAAACCTTGAACCAATGCATCATGGCCATTCATTTCAACTTAATTGAATCCTAACCATTGAAAATATCCATGAGAAGACCCTTTTTTCCAAGGAGTTGACCAAAGTCAAACCTTTCTATGTCAAACCATATAGCAAGGTTTGACTTTACTTCCTTTTCTTCTAAACCTAAAACCATATAGCAGCCGACCATCATATTCCCTATTCACCTATCATGCCGTCGACCCCAACCACGTCGGACCCAACCCCCGAATACCGCCTTCCTCCGCAGTCGACTGCACAGCCAAAGGACCTCGCCCATTCTCGCCAGCACGACGCCGGAACCCCCTCGTCGTTCCAACCCGCTGAACCCCGACCGGATCTCTGTTTCCAAACTGCACCAGAAATTGATGCCTCCCACTGTTCCCCGACTTCACACAACCCCAACCTCCACCGTTGAACGTCGTCGACCAACCCCTTCGACCGGAGCCGACTGCAGTAGCAGCACTCGCCATCTCCCTGCCGACGACAACCCCGGCCGACTAAAGCAAGTCGCCTGAACTTCATCCCAGTCCACCCACCTTGTCCTCACCGGAGAAGCCCGGAGTTCGACGACCGACCGCTGCACTCGACCGGCCACAGACCCGCCTGTACGATCGTCGGGACACGCCTGTGTCACGCCCCGATCTCCCGCAGGCAAATCGGCCGTTCCCGCTAGGCGGGAATCACCCTCGCCAGCGCTCCTGTGGAACGATCGCTTAACCTATCCGGGCGTGATGCCGCACGAGCGTGATCCACGCCCGTGCAAGGCCATGGTTCATTGGCTGGCGGCAAGAGTTCTAAGCCACAAAGTCGCATAGATTGTCCGAGTGCAGCGGAGTTTAGGAACGAATAGCGATCGGTAACAGGTTCAATGAGTCGACAATATAGCGGAAGCATTGAAACAAGTAAAGTAATCTCTTTATTGATATGAACAAGTGTTACAGGCGGCGTATAGCCGAGATTACAAGTCGCTCAAGCCTCTCTCTCTGAAACAGTAAAAGCGTGCCAAATGGCTACAACTGTGGAATGAATGTACAGGCGATGGTCAGGCGATGTTCACAACTTATGTCTTGTATATGTGTTTCAGTTCCGGATGCACCGTTGCAAGGCTTCAGAGGGAACTCCTGGCCTTAGCACGCACGAAGGAGGCATCCGCACCGAACGAGGTTCTCCCGCACCCTGCATACAAACTGGTGGATTATCAGTACATTGAATGCACTGGTGGGGAAGCTACTCGCCCGTTCGACAAATCCAAACACGTAATACAGGTTTCGTGCACAACTATTAAGTTGTCTTTCTAGTTGCCTTAGGATCAGTTTCATGCAAACATTGAATAGCTTATCGTGTCAGGCAGTGCGCCGTGCGATGTTAGAGGAAACACGGCGAGACTTACCAACTTACCTTTTGTCCTTCCCTGTCCGAGGCAAGCATTGTTAATTCAAGCACGGGCAAGCATAAATATTCAGGAGGCATAGCATATGCAACAAGAGTATTTATTTCAAGTTCGTTCAGGTGTTTAGTTGCTCTTGATGCGATACAGTGCCTCACACGCGGATAGCCGCTAAGCGAGGATGAATTATTTATCTTTCGTTTACAAGCAAGTATGCCACAGGTTAAATACACACGATAAACACACGATGCATTGCAAGCCATATTCACACGATAATCACACGAGGCATTGCAAGCATATACACACGATGATCACTGGCTGATGCCATAACGGACTAGTCAAGGACGTGAATAACATGCAACGAGAAAATACGAGGAGCTCATAAAATACGATACGTTGCAAGTTACCCAGTCCGCACTCGATTGACTATAAACACGAAGTCTGGCCGGATCGGATCGGTGCCAGTGCCCCAGCACCGTTCGCAGAACTTATATCCTTGTGCACAAGTTGTCCATGATCGAACACGATTGTTAATTTACACACGAGCACACGAGATTCATTTAGCTATTGGATATGCACAGTCTCCTGGGCTGCTGTAAGCCCGCACAGGAGGGAGACTTGCAGGGAGATCCGAATACCTGAATGAGTCTTGCCACAGGAACATGATTCTTTTACTTGGCATGATACAGTCCCCTGGATCGGGAACTGCCTTGGTGACCTAACGGTCCCGAATACTTGCGGGTTCATTCAGGCACGGAACGACTAAGTAGTAGTCTCCCGAGGTTTGGATGAAAACACGGTAACTATCAAGCAGACAAGCATGCATTTCTAGGAACATAAGCAGGCACGTTGCTCGTGTCATGCCCCGATCTCCCGCAGGCAATCGGCCGTTCCCGCTAGGTGGGAATCACCCTCGCCAGTGCTCCCGCGGAACGATCGCTTAACCCATCCGGGCGTGATGCCGCACGAGCGTGAGCCACGACTGTGCAAGGCCATGGTTCATTGGCTGGCGACAAGAGTTCTAAGCCACAGAGTCACACAGATTGTCCGAGTGCAGCGGAGTTTAGGAACGCATAGGCGATCGGTAACAGGTTCACTGAGTCGACAAATATAGCGGAAGCATTGAAACAAGTAAGGTAATCTCTTTATTGATATGAAACATGTATTACAGGCGGCGTATAGCCGAGATTACAAGTCGCTCAAGCCTCTCTCTCTGAAACAGTAAAAGCGTGCCAAGTGGCTACAACTGTGGAATGATTTTACAGGCGATGGTCAGGCGATGTTCACAACTTATGTCTTGTATATATGCTTCAGTCCCGGACGCACCGTTGCAAGGCTTCAAAGGGAACTCCTGGCCTTAGCACGTACGAAGGAGGCATCCACACCGAACGAGGTTCTCCCGCACCCTGCATACAAACTGGTGGATTATCAGTATATTGAATGCACTGGTGGGGAAGCTACTCGCCCGCTCGACAAATCCAAACACGTAATACAGGTTCCGTGCACAACTATTAAGTTGTCTTTCTAGTTGCCTTAGGATCAGTTTCATGCAAACATTGAACAGCTTAACGTGTCGGGCAGTGCGCCATGCGATGTTAGAGGAAACACGGCGAGACTTACCAACTTACCATTTCCTTCCCTGTCCAAGGCAAACATTGAGGCAAACATGTTAATTCAAGCACGGGCAAGTATAAGCATTCAGGAGGCAAGCATATGCAAACAGGAGGGTCATTTTAACATGATCGTTCAGGTGTTCAGTCGATGCGATGCAGTGACTCGCACGCGGATAGCCGCTAAGCGAGGATAACTTATCTATATGAACAGGAGTCGCTGGCATAGCCATAAAGGACCGTTTAGTCTTTGAACAAGGATGGTGTGCAACGAAGCACGTGAGGCGCTACACGCCATCCTGTCCGCACGTGAGACTATCGTGATGTTCCATCCGGATCGGAACGGTCCCAGTGCCCCGGTGACCGCCCGTGGAACCGTTAGACCTTGTTTCCAAGTTGTCCGCGACATGCAGGTCAGGGCCAGTTTCTAATCCATAACTTGATATGATAATCCATGATTCGTGATCTGAACGAGCGTTTGCTCCAAGAGCTGAAATACGTGGATTCGTTACATGACGTGATTCTCGTTCAGACATAAACTTGATGTGATTATTATTCAGTTGCACGTGACGTGATTCTCGTTCAGTATTCATTTGCCCTGATGCGTGCCCCTAGTTCGGGGATTGCCTTGGCGACCCAATGGTCCCGGATACTTGCAGGTTCGTTCAGGCACGGAACGACTACGTAGTAGTCTCCCGGGGTTTGGATGAAAAATGGCAACATTACAAGCAGACAAGCATGCGTTTCTAAGGAGCATAATCAGGCACGTTTGCTTGGACCCGAAGGTAAGCCGAGAGGTAAAACCGTTAAGGGACTTAGCATGCGAGGGTCTGAACATATGAGCAGTATTTTATTTCCATGTTCTAGCAAGCAATACAAGTTGGGATTATTCCCTTAGCTAGGTGCGTTGGATTTATTAGCATGCAGGGGGTTATTCACCTAGCGACTAGCATAAATATTCCAGATTTTATGTGTGCTGGCTAAGCAAAGACAAGTTCACCGTAGCCACCCACCTTAGCGATGATTCGCCTCGGTAGAGCGATACGTCTGAGCGAGCCTTTGAAAGTCCAAGCCGGATTCCTGTAGGGGCAAGTCTGGATATCCTTTGCTTCTCCTTTGAGGCAAAGCGGGTCGGGACAGTTGCACTTTTGTCGTTTGAAACGACAGTCCGCTAGAGCGAAACGGGGTGTTACATCCTACCCAACTTAGAAAAAGTCTCGTCCTCGAGACTTACTAAGGGCAAGCAGTAATCTAGGGTTGAGGCAATCCTAGACAAGTCGTTTGTACTTGTTTCATTTGGATCTTCACTTGCACAAGCTTCGAAATTAGCATACCGCTTAGACTGGATCGTGCGCACCTTCGACATGTATTTCTAGTGTGAACACGTCAACCAGCTCAGTGATAGCGAAGTCTTAGCACTCGAGTTTCACCTTTTCTTAAGTCTTGGATGGTGCACTAGTTCAAGGCATCCCTCGAATAGATGCATTCAACCAAACTTAGGGTTAGTGAAAATCGAACAAGCTACTAGCGATACTCTCAAGGGTTCGCACAGGTTGGCTCAAAGGCCACTCGCAGCATATAACCAGACAAGCAAGCATAATATTCAAAACGTATTTTGAAAGTATTTAGACTTATTGTTGGAATATCCCATTGAGGCATTGAGAGAGCGTGCACATAACCCACGAACGAGCTTTCGAAACAGAGATATCGAATCGACGTCCAAAGGCGTAGAAGCCAGGCTCTGATACCAACCTGTTACGCCCCGATCTCCCGCAGGCAATCGGCCGTTCCCGCTAGGTGGGAATCACCCTCGCCAGCGCTCTCGCGGAACGATCGCTTAACCCATCCGGGCGTGATGCCGCACGAGCGTGAGCCACGCCCGTGCAAGGCCATGGTTCATTGGCTGGCGGCAAGAGTTCTAAGCCACAGAGTCGCACAGATTGTCTGAGTGCAGCGGAGTTTAGGAACGCATAGGCGATCGGTAACAGGTTCACTGAGTCAACAAATATAGCGGAAGCATTGAAACAAGTAAGGTAATCTCTTTATTGATATGAAACATGTATTACAGGTGGCGTATAGCCGAGATTACAAGTCGCTCAAGCCTTTCTCTCTGAAACAGTAAAAGCGTGCCAAGTGGCTACAACTGTGGAATGATTTTACAGGCGATGGTCAGGCGATGTTCACAACTTATGTCTTGTATATATGCTTCAGTCCCGGACGCACCATTGCAAGGCTTCAAAGGGAACTCCTGGCCTTAGCACACACGAAGGAGGCATCCGCACCGAACGAGGTTCTCCCGCACCCTACATACAAACTGGTGGATTATCAGTATATTGAATGCACTGGTGGGGAAGCTACTCGCCCGCTCGACAAATCCAAACACGTAATACAGGTTCCGTGCACAACTATTAAGTTGTCTTTCTAGTTGCCTTAGGATCAGTTTCATGCAAACATTGAACAGCTTAACGTGTCGGGCAGTGCACCGTGCGATGTTAGAGGAAACACGGCGAGACTTACCAACTTACCATTTCCTTCCCTGTCCAAGGCAAACATTGAGGCAAACATGTTAATTCAAGCATGGGCAAGTATAAGCATTCAGGAGGCAAGCATATGCAAACAGGAGGGTCGTTTTAACATGATCGTTCAGGTGTTCAATCGATGCGATGCAGTGACTCGCACGCGGATAGCCGCTAAGCGAGGATGACTTATCTATATGAACAGGAGTCGCTGGCATAGCCATAAAGGACCGTTTAGTCTTTGAACAAGGATGGTGTGCAACGAAGCACGTGAGGTGCTACACGCCATCCTGTCCGCACGTGAGACTATCGTGATGTTCCATCCGGATCAGAACGGTCCCAGTGCCCCGATGACCGCCCGTGGAACCGTTAGACCTTGTTTCCAAGTTGTCCGCGACATGCAGGTCAGGGCCAGTTTCTAATCCATAACTTGATATGATAATCCATGATTCATGATCTGAATGAGCGTTTGCTCCAAGAGCTGAAATACGTGGATTCGTTACATGACGTGATTCTCGTTCAGACATAAACTTGATGTGATTATCATTCAGTTGCACGTGAAGTGATTCTCGTTCAGTATTCATTTGCCCTGATGCGTGCCCCTGGTTCGGGGATTGCCTTGGCGACCCAATGGTCCCGGATACTTGCAGGTTCGTTCAGGCACGGAACGACTACGTAGTAGTCTCCCGGGGTTTGGATAAAAACATGGCAACATTACAGGCAGACAAGCATGCATTTCTAAGGAGCATAATCAGGCACGTTTGCTCGTATCCGAAGGTAAGCCGAGAGGTAAAACCGTTAAGGGACTTAGCATGCGAGGGTCTGAACATATGAGCAGTATTTTATTTCCATGTTCTAGCAAGCAATACAAGTTGGGATTATTCCCTTAGCTAGGTGCGTTGGATTTATTAGCATGCAGGGGGTTATTCACCTAGCGACTAGCATAAATATTCCAGATTTTATGTGTGCTGGCTAAGCAAAGACAAGTTCACCGTAGCCACCCACCTTAGCGATGATTCGCCTCGGTAGAGCGATACGTCTGAGCGAGCCTCTGAAAGTCCAAGCCGGATTCCTGTAGGGGCAAGTCTGGATATCCTTTGCTTCTCCTTTGAGGCAAAGCGGGTCGAGACAGTTGCACTTTTGTCGTTTGAAACTGCAGTCCGCTAGAGCGGAACGGGGTGTTACATCCTACCCAACTTAGAAAAAGTCTCGTCCTCGAGACTTACTAAGGGCAAGCAGTAATCTAGGGTTGAGGCAATCCTAGACAAGTCATTTGTACTTATTTTATTTGGATCTTCACTTGCACAAGCTTCGAAATCAGCATACCGCTTAGACTGGATCGTGTGCACCTTCGACATGCATTTCTAGTGTGAACACGTCAACCAGCTCAGTGATAGCGAAGTCTTAGCACTCGAGTTTCACCTTTTCTTAAGTCTTGGATGGTGCACTAGTTCAAGGCGTCCATCGAATAGATGCATTCAACCAAACTTAGGGTTAGTGAAAATCGAACAAGCTACTAGCGATACTCTCAAGGGTTCGCACAGGTTGGCTCAAAGGCCACTCGCAGCATATAACCAGACAAGCAAGCATAATATTCAAAACGCATTTTGAAAGTATTTAGACTTATTGTTGGAATATCCCATCGAGGCATTGAGAGAGAGCGTGCACATAACCCACGAATGAGCTTTCGAAACAGAGATATCGAATCGAAGTCCAAAGGCGTAGAAGCCAGGCTCTGATACCAACCTGTCACGCCCCAATCTCCCGCAGGCAATCGACCGTTCCCGCTAGGCTGGAATCACCCTCGCCAGCGCTCTCGCGGAACAATCGCTTAACCCATCCGGGCATGATGCCGCACGAGCGTGAGCCACGCCCGTGCAAGGCTATAGTTCATTGGCTGGCGGCAAGAGTTCTAAGCCACAGAGTCGCACAGATTGTCCGAGTGCAGCAGAGTTTAGGAACGCATAGGCGATCGGTAATAGGTTTACTGAGTCGACAAATATAGCGGAAGCATTAAAACAAGTAAGGTAATCTCTTTATTAATATGAAACATGTATTACAGGCGGCGTATAGCCGAGATTACAAGTCGCTCAAGCCTCTCTCTCTGAAACAGTAAAAGCGTGCCAAGTGGCTACAACTGTGGAATGATTTTACAGGCGATGGTCAGGCGATGTTCACAACTTATGTCTTGTATATATGCTTCAGTCCCGGACGCACCGTTGCAAGGCTTCAGAGGGAACTCCTGGCCTTAGCACGCACGAAGGAGGCGTCCGTACCGAACGAGGTTCTCCCGCACCCTGCATACAAACTGGTGGATTATCAGTACATTGAATGCACTGGTGGGGAAGCTACTCGCCCGCTCGACAAATCCAAACACGTAATACAGGTTCCGTGCACAACTATTAAGTTGTCTTTCTAGTTGCCTTAGGATCAGTTTCATGCAAACATTGAACAGCTTAACGTGTCGGGCAGTGCGCCGTGCGATGTTAGAGGAAACACGGCGAGACTTACCAACTTACCATTTCCTTCCCTGTCCAAGGCAAACATTGAGGTAAACATGTTAATTCAAGCACGGGCAAGTATAAGCATTCAGGAGGCAAGCATATGCAAACAGGAGGGTCATTTTAACATGATCGTTCAGGTGTTCAGTCGATGCGATGCAGTGACTCGCACGCGGATAGCCGCTAAGCGAGGATGACTTATCTATATGAACAGGAGTCGCTGGCATAGCCATAAAGGACCGTTTAGTCTTTGAACAAGGATGGTGTGCAACGAAGCACGTGAGGCGCTACACGCCATCCTGTCCGCACGTGAGACTATCGTGATGTTCCATCCGGATCGGAACGGTCCCAGTGCCCCGGTGACCGCCCGTGGAACCGTTAGACCTTGTTTCCAAGTTGTTCGCGACATGCAGGTCAGGGCCAGTTTCTAATCCATAACTTGATATGATAATCCATGATTCGTGATCTGAACGAGCGTTTGCTCCAAGAGCTGAAATACGTGGATTCGTTACATGACGTGATTCTCGTTCAGACATAAACTTGATGTGATTATCATTCAGTTGCACGTGACGTGATTCTCGTTCAGTATTCATTTGCCCTGATGTTTGCCCCTGGTTCGGGGATTGCCTTGGCGACCCAATGGTCCCGGATACTTGCAGGTTCGTTCAGGCACGGAACGACTACGTAGTAGTCTTCCGGGGTTTGGATAAAAATATGGCAACATTACAAGCAGACAAGCATGCGTTTCTAAGGAGCATAATTAGGCACGTTTGCTCGGACCCGAAGGTAAGCCGAGAGGTGAAACCGTTAAGGGACTTAGCATGCGAGGGTCTGAACATATGAGCAGTATTTCATTTCCATGTTCTAGCAAGCAATACAAGTTGGGATTATTCCCTTAGCTAGGTGCGTTGGATTTATTAGCATGCAGGGGGTTATTCACCTAGCGACTAGCATAAATATTCTAGATTTTATGTGTGCTGGCTAAGCAAAGACAAGTTTATCGTAGCCACCCACCTTAGCGATGATTCGCCTCGGTAGAGCGATACGTCTGAGCGAGCCTCTGAAAGTCCAAGCCGGATTCCTGTAGGGGCAAGTGTCACGACCCGCACCCGGTTTAGGGGCACGAGTGCGTGGGTACGTCCAGCCTACGCCGCAGCATCGGCGGTAGAACGCTGTCTAGGTCATGTACTATCTAACAATCTCACGCTAGTATCCAACTCCATAAGGAGATTCGGATAATACTATAAAAATATTCACAACATACTCAATCACAACTACAGCACGATAGGAATTTGAAGAAATAAAAGAATACAACACTAGTCTAAAGACAACATAATCATACCTGCAATCATTAACTTCCAATCCCCAAGTGTGTCGGAACCAGTCTACTAAGGTCACAGTCTGGAAAAAATATTTTCCAGTCAGGAAGGAGCAAAGTACATCTCTAAATAGCAGTTCTATATAAATGACATAAACTATGTAGCAGTTCTAGATGGAAACATACCAGATGCATGTATAGGTACGAGAATGTACAAGAAAAGAAATATACTGGAAATACTGTAAGTAAATGCAGGAAGAAAAACAATATGTCAATGAGCAAGAAACCTATGATTAAGTGTGTGAGTACTAGCTTTAACATGTGATCGACTTGGGACTAGTAAACTCATTACATGGGTTAGTAGGGCTAACCGATGTAACAGTGAGGAGGCATGTAAACTCATTACATGGGTTAGTAGGGCTAACCGATGTAACAGTGAGGAGACATCTAAATGGTCAGGCCGCACCCGACGTGAGATGTGGGGTGAGCTATGGTGCATATAAAGTTGGGTATGATCACATATCTACACTAAAGTACTCCCCAAACCCCCCCCCCCCGACTGGTATAGTAGATCCAATCATGGTACGCTATGGCACGGGATTCCCTAGGAAGGTAGCAAATCTCCCCGGGAATCAGTGTCTGTACATGCACAAGATAACAAGGAAAACAAGTCTTGTACAAGCTACACCATGAATAAGGAATAACATCTCATGACGAGATCCGTGTATACCAATCCGTGTAACCAATGTGTCAAGAACATAGATATTTACACTAGATACAGTGAACATAGGAGATATCATAAATTAGAAACTAATCAGAGAATATACTCGCCTTGGGTCCTTAGCTGGTAAAACCAATGTCCTGTCCCAGAGTACCGTCTGGAGGAACCAACAGTCCTAAAAATATTTCAAATACAACATTGGCATCAGATGCTACACTAACACATCTCAAATACATGAGCTCAGGGCTCTGCCAGGTATGGCACTAGTCAACTAGGGTCATCTAGTAGGGATACGTATATAAATACACATATTATTAATTATCATTAATACTTACAATATATATACATGCACCAATTTAAATGTATTTACAATATATATATATCTTTTAAATACATATTTGATTTATACTGGTTGAACATTATATATATATATATACTCATACATATGCTAAAATACTTTTTAAAATATATATATGTATATTGTCAATGTTATTATTAAAATATATACTAATACTAGTACATCACATTAAATACATATACAATACATTAATTGTATGTACAATATATATATATACATTTATACTAATTATACATATTTGAAAATATATTAAGTATATATATATATATACAATATATACATATACTCAACATTATATATTTTTATACCAAAATAATACGTATACTATTACATTTTATATACCAAAATATGCATATATATCATATATGTGCAAAAGTACAATTTAGAATATACCTATACATATTTTAAATACATACATATACCAATATGAAAATATAAATCTACATATATATATTTATGCCAAAATACGTATATATATATATACAAATTTTCATAATCAAAAATCCATATATATAATACATAATTAAATTTGCACATACTAAATAACTAATTTCGTACATTAAAACAATAAAACTAATTATGTTGTATTTACTAAACTAGTTACATGAATTTACTAAGCTAATTATATGAATTTACTAAACTAATACATATTAATATAACCAAATTATATAAAATAACCAAATTACATATTAATATAAACTAATTATATTAATATAACCAAATTACATAAACCAATTACATTAGTTAAACTAATTATATAAAATAACTAATTATATATACTTAACTGATTTTATAATTTAATTAAACTAATTGATTACTAATTAACCACTGATTAATAATTAACTAAACTAATTTAATTAATTAACTAACTAATCATATTTAACTAAACTAATTAAATGTATAACTAATTAACTAATACAAATTAACTATTATAATTAAACTAATTAACTAATCTCATTTAATTAATTAATACACTATACCTACTCTTTATTACAGAACAGAAGAAAGGGGGAGAAGAGAACTCACATTCATCGACGGAGGGGCAAATCCGCCGGGGTCGGCGCGGGTCAGGCGTCGGCGAGGTCGACGTTCGACTCGGGGCGGCGGATCTGTTCGGCGGCGGTGTTCGAGGAACCGGCAGTCAGCGGTAGCGTCGGCTCCAGCGGTGGCGTGGGACTCGAGAGCGGAGGGTCTGTTCCAGCGGCGGCGCTCGGCTTCCGCGGTGGTGCTCGACTCAGCGGCCAACGACGGCGGCAGGTACTCGATCTCGGCGGAGGGGATCCGCGACGGCGTCTGGTCGGCTCGAGGCGGCGCTCTGCCCGAGGGGCGGGCGCTCTGTCCGAGGAGGCGGGTCTTCGAGGCGACGGCGGTGACTGGTTCCAGCGGCGGTGGCGTGGGACTCGGTGGCTAGATCTAGGGTTAGGGTTCTGTGTGTCTGGGGGTCGTGTCCGGGTCTGCCGGACACGGGGATGGTGTTGTGTACGTGTCCGGGTTGGACACGAGGGTGGTGCTCTGTGGAGGACGTGTCCGGGGCAGGACACAGAAATCTGATGTACTGTGGGCGTGGGGGTTGTGTCCGGGTGTGTCGGACACGGAAATCTGTTTGTAAAATTGTAACCGGACACAGGAAGTGAATGGATACGGTGGGACACCCGGGGTCGGACCCGAGGCCATCACGGCTGACACGGTGATGCTGGACACACGGACACGAGCACACAAAATGGTGGTGGCTTTGGCTTGTGGGAATTTGTGAAGGCTAGCTAGGGTTTCTAGGGAGATGTGAGAATGAGAACTTAAATAGGGAGAAATGGTGTGGGATAAAGGGTTGCGGGTTGGCCCAATAATGAATGGCCCAGAATTAAATATAAAAGGGTTTCTCATGTGGGAAAAATGAGGGTGTGGGCTAGTTAATGGGAAATGGCAACTTGTAAAAATAAAAACAAAGGTTATAATTTCAGAAAATGTTTTTAGGAAAGCTAGCTAATTTCCAATTAGCTACTAATTAATACATTTTGCAAAATCTTAGAATGTATGACATTTATTTATTTACTATCCCAATAAATAAAAATTTATTTTATTTTATCAACTAGTCTTCAAATAAATATTTAGTTAAAACAATAATTTTTTTTTTGATTCAAGCCAATAAATATTTGAAACTAGAAATATATATATATTATTATTTATGTACTTATTTTATAAGAAAGCGACACTTATGAAAAATGATTTTTATACAAGATTATAAATTACCTTCTACAATCAAACATCGTTCAAAACCAAATTAAAATTTCAAGGAGAAATATTTTATAAACTTGATATTTTAAAATAAATTAAAATCTAATTATTTTGGAAATTGGAAATCGGAGGTTACAAGTCTATCCACCTTAGAAAAATTTCGTCCTCGAAATTTTAGGGATGACTAGGATAGAAATTTTTTTTTTTTTTTTTGTCCATAATGATGAATATATCATTGAAGAAATATTTCTATAAGGAGAATATTTACCAAACAGAAGAAAACATGAAGAAAAGAAAATATGGTTTAAGACAGAAATAACTTGAAGGAATCATGGCTCGGCCTTGAATCCTCTAGAAAATTTAGGTTTTGGGAAGTAGACACGATCACAAAACAGATAATTGGAATAATGCACGTTACCTTTTCAAAGTAACTAAACCAAGGAAGACCCAGTATAATGAATGATATAGACATGAAAGTTATAGCTAATTCGAAAGATACGGTCGACAGTTTGATTTAAGAAACTTAAATACATCCTTCAGAATGTAATCAAGAGACATCTAATCGTCTTTCTTGATTTCTAGGAAAAAGAGTAGTCTTTACTACCATCTGCAAATAATCCTTCCTTTTTATCCTCGTTCATTTTACTTTTCTCAATCTTGTGATTCATCATTAACTAATACTTATAAAAGTTTCAAATTCCACAAACTTTATTAGATTAGATCTTAGAATTTCTGAATCAAAATCCTTATCATCAAATTCGAGTTTATTTATCTTAACATCAACTATACCTCGATTATTTTCTTCGAGTTCAAATGTTACTGTCATGGTCAAGATTTTAATTTAGATCACAACCTCAATATACCATGATCTTACCTTACGACCTTCAATTATATGATCCCATAATCAATTATATTATAATCTTCTTTACCATGAGCTTCATTTCATTCCATATTTCTTTATCCGTATGTATAATGTTTCCGAATTTGAACTAATATATATATATATATATATATTTTTTTTCATCCTCTGAATTTATTATCCCAATGTAAAAATTTTACTACTCAAATCCTCAATATTTTAATTGAATTCCAGTCGTATCATAATCTCCTCAAATTTTGAGTAAAATACAAAATTTACTATCCAATCCTTCAATTGAACCCAATCAATGCATATTTATAAAACTTAAAAATCTGTATCCCAAAATTTAAATTTTAAACACTCACCAATCATCTTACTTTTCTAACTCAAATTCAATTGATGCTTATTCCAATCTAACTCCTCATCCCAAGAATTTAATTCGACACTATTCCATTTACGATTTTATTTTCTGATTTTCGTTTTCCTCAAATATTCAACGATGCGATGCTTCCAGAATCTTCAATGCAACATTCATAATATATAAAATTTCTATCTTGCAATCAAATAGATAAAATGATAATCTCTCGAATTTCTCAAATTTTAAATAATCAATTCAATCATATCAAGACCTCCTTAAAATTAATAAATCCTCAATTTTTTTTTTTTTTTTTTTTTTTGGCTCTGTCAATTTCTTAACTCTCCTTTCAAGTCAATATTTATCCTCGAGTTCAATCATCCTCAATCTTCGTAAAATTAATGATCCGTCAATTCTTTTATTAACGCCTTAACTCTTTATTTAAATTAATGCTTATCCACAAATTTAATCCTCTTGTCTCTTTTTGGTCAGTCATAACCTCGTCATAGATCTCTGCTATGGTTAAAACCCAATGATCATGGTTTAAGAAAACTCTACTTACAGCCATGCAATTTGAGAAAATATATAGGTCATGTGTCTTGTCATGGTATTTCAGTCTCTGTTAAGATGTACTACTAGTAATATTCTAACAAGAAAATCATGCATGTGAACCACAGTACTAGGAAAATCAATCAATCAATCGAAAGGCGAAAGAAAAGGAACATTAGGAAGGAAGAAGGATCATGTTAACATATTACTTGTAGTGTCTACTATCTCTAACAAACACTTAACTCTAGCACATTCACTACTAATATCTATTCATGTACACTGGTACCCATATCAACTACTCATATATTAATATTCATATCTCTCATCTACCAAAAATTAAACCTCAAAATAATCGTCAAGGTTTAACCTCCCGATCAACTTAAAATAAAATGCATATACCTCCTCAAAATTAGATACTTCACATCGAAATAAAATTTAATCACTTCTAAAATCTTTGTAGCCTTAACTATGTTTATTGAATCAAATTTAAATCCTCAATATTTTAACAACATAAAATCTCAACTCCTTAAATTCTGAAAATTTAAAAAATTCATTTCCACCTTTTAATTTATAACTCCTCAATGTACATATTAGTGCTCACGGTCTCTGATTCTCAAGGTGCACTCAATACCTCTATTGTCTAGAACTGTGTACTAAATTTGTACTGCCCGAATCACTTGCACTATTACTTCCAATGATCAAAGTTATCATCATCTGTGTTTTCCTTCATAATTTCAGTTTATGTCAATTGGTACATCATCTAATTATCAACACACAGAGTGCTTACTGTTATTAACGTCATCCTTGACTAATCCTCGATATAGAATCATTAGCACTCTTGGTATTATATCACTAGCTTCATTAATGGATCATTCATCAAGCTCATTATATCTCATGATTACATGTATCTACTATAACACTCATGTTTCTTTACTCTCATGGGCACGTATATGGTTCCTCATCTCGATGGTTGTATATGTATTTCCTTTAATCCTTTAAAGCCTATTGAACTAATCCGTGATACACTTCACAACTTCCATTACTAATCCTGATATTTCTCTACTTATGACATCTCATTAAACCCTTTATACATATACATTTCTTTACCTTTAACATTTTCGATATCAATCATCAAATCATGCCCCATAAATCCTTAACACAATTCCCGGATACTTAATCGTTTACATAGATCACTCAATTACATAATCATGATTGTCCAGGACGGGTAATTGGCTCTGATACTAACTCTGAGAACTATCACTGATACCCTATACTCTCCTTGACTCTCAGTCTCTAATGACACTACTCCTAGAATCATTGGTACAAGGTACTATGCTAAGGGCTAACTCTAGATTAAAGCCTACTGCTCACATGTCCAACTAAGAAACACTTACAACTCACTAGCAACACAGTCAATACTAATACAAGACACAAACAAAATTACAAGCCACTAATTATCATACTTAACAAGAAATCCTCAAAGAATAGGAGCTCAAAGACTGAATTGAGGACAGAAGGTATCTTTACTGCTAGTAAAGAAAGAAGCGGTGGAACAAAGTCCTGGAATAACAGAAATAGATAAGTCTTGAGATGATATTTTAAGAACCAATTTAAGATACAACCTGATAATCATACACGTCTATCCGAAATCATGACACTCAGAATCCTCGCCACGCCAGTAAGCATAGATGCGATAAACGACAGGTTCCGTAACTAAGGTATACAACCCTATAATCATGTCATCTAGAATCCTCGCCACGCCAACCGGTATGGCTGCGAGAGACCCTAAGTTTCATAACTATAGTATGTACATCCAAGTCAGGTTCCTACGTTCTCGTCACCACAGCCAATATGGCTGCGATAAACTCTAGGGTCCATAACCAAAGTAGACGTTTTACCTTTCTCACTGTCCTCATCAACATATGTCATCAGATGATACCGTAAATTTTAGTCCGTAAAATTTATCTCGAAAAAATTCAAAACTCAACAACGACACCAAGAGTTTAAATTCAACAACTGGTCAACAAGAATCAAACTCATCAATGACACCAAGAATTAATTTAATAACTGCTCAACAAGAATCAAGTTCAGTGACAACAAGCTAGAGCGGACGAAAACAAGGAAAAAGATTTAAATTGAAAATAAGATTCTCATGGGGTCATCCCAGGAAATCTTTCAAGAATTTGTGATTGAGTATCCTCTCTCATCCTAGCATCCTATGTCCTATATTCAATAGCAGGTATGCAGTAGTACGACTATGACGTCGCACTACCACGACATCGCACAACTTGCGAAGTCTGACCTGCATGGGCCACCACTAAAAACGTGTCACGACCCGCACCCGGTTTAGGGGCACGAGTGCGTGGGTACGTCCAGCCTACGCCGCAGCATCGGCGGTAGAACGCTGTCTAGGTCATGTACTATCTAACAATCTCACGCTAGTATCCAACTCCATAAGGAGATTCGGATAATACTATAAAAATATTCACAACATACTCAATCACAACTACAGCACGATAGGAATTTGAAGAAATAAAAGAATACAACACTAGTCTAAAGACAACATAATCATACCTGCAATCATTAACTTCCAATCCCCAAGTGTGTCGGAACCAGTCTACTAAGGTCACAGTCTGGAAAAAATATTTTCCAGTCAGGAAGGAGCAAAGTACATCTCTAAATAGCAGTTCTATATAAATGACATAAACTATGTAGCAGTTCTAGATGGAAACATACCAGATGCATGTATAGGTACGAGAATGTACAAGAAAAGAAATATACTGGAAATACTGTAAGTAAATGCAGGAAGAAAAACAATATGTCAATGAGCAAGAAACCTATGACTAAGTGTGTGAGTACTAGCTTTAACATGTGATCGGCTTGGGACTAGTAAACTCATTACATGGGTTAGTAGGGCTAACCGATGTAACAGTGAGGAGGCATGTAAACTCATTACATGGGTTAGTAGGGCTAACCGATGTAATAGTGAGGAGACATATAAATGGTCAGGCCGCACCCGATGTGAGATGTGCGGTGAGCTATGGTGCATATAAAGTTGGGTATGATCACATATCTACACTAAAGTACTCCCCAAACCCCCCCCCCCCGACTGGTATAGTAGATCCAATCATGGTACGCTATGGCACGGGATTCCCTAGGAAGGTAGCAAATCTCCCCGGGAATCAGTGTCTGTACATGCACAAGATAACAAGGAAAACAAGTCTTGTACAAGCTACACCATGAATAAGGAATAACATCTCATGACGAGATCCGTGTATACCAATCCGTGTAACCAATGTGTCAAGAACATAGATATTTACACTAGATACAGTGAACATAGGAGATATCATAAATTAGAAACTAATCAGAGAATGTACTCGCCTTGGGTCCTTAGCTGGTAAAACCAATGTCCTGTCCCAGAGTACCGTCTGGAGGAACCAACAGTCCTAAAAATATTTCAAATACAACATTGGCATCAGATGCTACACTAACACATCTCAAATACATGAGCTCAGGGCTCTGCCAGGTATGGCACTAGTCAACTAGGGTCATCTAGTAGGGATACGTATATAAATACACATATTATTAATTATCATTAATACTTACAATATATATACATGCACCAATTTAAATGTATTTACAATATATATATATATATATCTTTTAAATACATATTTGATTTATACTGGTTGAACATTATATATATATATACTCATACATATGCTAAAATACTTTTTAAAATATATATATGTATATTGTCAATGTTATTATTAAAATATATACTAATACTAGTACATCACATTAAATACATATACAATACATTAATTGTATGTACAATATATATATATACATTTATACTAATTATACATATTTGAAAATATATTAAGTATATATATATATATACAATATATACATATACTCAACATTATATATTTTTATACCAAAATAATACGTATACTATTACATTTTATATACCAAAATATGCATATATATCATATATGTGCAAAAGTACAATTTAGAATATACCTATACATATTTTAAATACATACATATACCAATATGAAAATATAAATCTACATATATATATTTATGCCAAAATACGTATATATATATATACAAATTTTCATAATCATAAACCCATATATATATAATACATAATTAAATTTGCACATACTAAATAACTAATTTCATACATTAAAACAATAAAACTAATTATGTTGTATTTACTAAACTAGTTACATGAATTTACTAAGCTAATTATATGAATTTACTAAACTAATACATATTAATATAACCAAATTATATAAAATAACCAAATTACATATTAATATAAACTAATTATATTAATATAACCAAATTACATAAACCAATTACATTAGTTAAACTAATTATATAAAATAACTAATTATATATACTTAACTGATTTTATAATTTAATTAAACTAATTGATTACTAATTAACCACTGATTAATAATTAACTAAACTAATTTAATTAATTAATTAACTAACTAATCATATTTAACTAAACTAATTAAATGTATAACTAATTAACTAATACAAATTAACTATTATAATTAAACTAATTAACTAATCTCATTTAATTAATTAATACACTATACCTACTCTTTATTACAGAACAGAAGAAAGGGGGAGAAGAGAACTCACATTCGTCGACGGAGGGGCAAATCCGCCGGGGTCGGCGCGGGTCAGGCGTCGGCGAGGTCGACGTTCGACTCGGGGCGGCGGATCTGTTCGGCGGCGGTGTTCGAGGAACCGGCAGTCAGCGGTGGCGTCGGCTCCAGCGGTGGCGTGGGACTCGAGAGCGGCGGGTCTGTTCCAGCGGCGGCGCTCGGCTTCCGCGGCGGTGCTCGACTCAGCGGCCAACGACGGCGGCAGGTACTCGATCTCGGCGGAGGGGATCCGCGGCGGCGTCTGGTCGGCTCGAGGCGGCGCTCTGCCCGAGGGGCGGGCGCTCTGTCCGAGGAGGCGGGTCTCCGAGGCGACGGCGGTGACTGGTTCCAGCGGCGGTGGCGTGGGACTCGGTGGCTAGATCTAGGGTTAGGGTTCTGTGTGTCAGGGGGTCGTGTCCGGGTCTGCCGGACACGGGGATGGTGTTGTGTACGTGTCCGGGTTGGACACGAGGGTGGTGCTCTGTGGAGGACGTGTCCGGGGCAGGACACAGAAATCTGATGTACTGTGGGCGTGGGGGTTGTGTCCGGGTGTGTCGGACACGGAAATCTGTTTATAAAATTATAACCGGACACAGGAAGTGAATGGATACGGTGGGACACCCGGGGTCGGACCCGAGGCCATCACGGCTGACACGGTGATGCTGGACACACGGACACGAGCACACAAAATGGTGGTGGCTTTGGCTTGTGGGAATTTGTGAAGGCTAGCTAGGGTTTCTAGGGAGATGTGAGAATGAGAACTTAAATAGGGAGAGATGGTGTGGGATAAAGGGTTGCGGGTTGGCCCAATAATGAATGGCCCAGAATTAAATATAAAAGGGTTTCTCATGTGGGAAAAATGAGGGTGTGGGCTAGTTAATGGGAAATGGCAACTTGTAAAAATAAAAACAAAGGTTATAATTTCAGAAAATGTTTTTAGGAAAGCTAGCTAATTTCCAATTAGCTACTAATTAATACATTTTACAAAATCTTAGAATGTATGACATTTATTTATTTACTATCCCAATAAATAAAAATTTATTTTATTTTATCAACTAGTCTTCAAATAAATATTTAGTTAAAACAATAATTTTTTTTTTTGATTCAAGCCAATAAATATTTGAAACTAGAAATATATATATATTATTATTTATGTACTTATTTTATAAGAAAGCGACACTTATGAAAAATGATTTTTATACAAGATTATAAATTACCTTCTACAATCAAACATCGTTCAAAACCAAATTAAAATTTCAAGGAGAAATATTTTATAAACTTGATATTTTAAAATAAATTAAAATCTAATTATTTTGGAAATTGGAAATCGGAGGTTACAGCAAGTCTGGATATCCTTTGCTTCTCCTTTGAGGCAAAGCGGGTCGGGACAGTTGCACTTTTGCCGTTTGAAACGGCAGTCCGCTAGAGCGGAACGGGGTGTTACATCCTACCCAACTTAGAAAAAGTCTCGTCCTCGAGACTTACTAAGGGCAAGCAGTAATCTAGGGTTGAGGCAATCCTAGACAAGTCGTTTGTACTTGTTTCATTTGGATCTTCACTTGCACAAGCTTCGAAATCAGCATACCGCTTAGACTGGATCGTGCGCACCTTCGATATGCATTTCTAGTGTGAACACGTCAACCAGCTCAGTGATAGCGAAGTCTTAGCACTCGAGTTTCACCTTTTCTTAAGTCTTGGATGGTGCACTAGTTCAAGGCGTCCCTCGAATAGATGCATTCAACCAAACTTAGGGTTAGTGAAAATCGAACAAGCTACTAGCGATACTCTCAAGGGTTCGCACAGGTTGGCTCAAAGGCCACTCGCAGCATATAACCAGACAAGCAAGCATAATATTCAAAATGCATTTTGAAAGTATTTAGACTTATTGTTGGAATATCCCATCGAGGCATTGAGAGAGAGCGTGCACATAACCCACGAACGAGCTTTCGAAACAGAGATATCGAATCGAAGTCCAAAGGCGTAGAAGCCAGGCTGTAATACTAACCTGTCACGCCCCGATCTCCCGCAGGCAATCGGCCGTTCCCGCTAGGCGGGAATCACCCTCGCCAGCGCTCTCGCGGAACGATCGCTTAACCCATCCGGGCGTGATGCCGCACGAGCGTGAGCCACGCCCGTGCAAGGCCATGGTTCATTGGCTGGCGGCAAGAGTTCTAAGCCACAGAGTCGCACAGATTGTCCGAGTGCAGCAGAGTTTAGGAACGCATAGGCGATCGATAACAGGTTCACTGAGTCGACAAATATAGCGGAAGCATTAAAACAAGTAAGGTAATCTCTTTATTGATATAAAACATGTATTACAGGCGGCGTATAGCCAAGATTACAAGTCGCTCAAGCCTTTCTCTCTGAAACAGTAAAAGCGTGCCAAGTGGCTACAACTGTGGAATAATTTTACAGGCGATGGTCAGGCGATGTTCACAACTTATGTCTTGTATATATGCTTCAGTCCCGGACGCACCGTTGCAAGGCTTCAGAGGGAACTCCTGGCCTTAGTACGCAAGAAGGAGGCGTCCGCACCGAACGAGGTTCTCCCGCACCCTGCATACAAACTGGTGGATTATCAGTACATTGAATGCACTGGTGGGAAAGCTACTCGCCCGCTCGACAAATCCAAACACGTAATACAGGTTTCGTGCACAACTATTAAGTTGTCTTTCTAGTTGCCTTAGGATCAGTTTCATGCAAATATTGAACAGCTTAACGTGTCGGGCAGTGCGCCGTATGATGTTAGAGGAAACACGGTGAGACTTACCAACTTACCATTTCCTTCCCTGTCCAAGGCAAACATTGAGGCAAACATGTTAATTCAAGCACGGGCAAGTATAAGCATTCAGGAGGCAAGCATATGCAAACAGGAGGGTCATTTTAACATGATCGTTCAGGTGTTCAGTCGATGCGATGCAGTGACTCGCACGCGGATAGCCGCTAAGCGAGGATGACTTATCTATATGAACAGGAGTCGCTGGCATAGCCATAAAGGACCGTTTAGTCTTTGAACAAGGATGGTGTGCAACGAAGCACGTGAGGTGCTACACGCCATCCTGTCCGCACGTGAGACTATCGTGATGTTCCATCCGGATCGGAACGGTCCCAGTGCCCCGGTGACCGCCCGTGGAACCGTTAGACCTTGTTTCCAAGTTGTCCGCGACATGCAGGTCAGGGCCAGTTTCTAATCCATAACTTGATATGATAATCCATGATTCGTGATCTGAACGAGCGTTTGCTCCAAGAGCTGAAATACGTGGATTCGTTACATGACGTGATTCTCGTTCAGACATAAACTTGATGTGATTATTATTCAGTTGCACGTGGCGTGATTCTCGTTCAGTATTCATTTGCCCTGATGCGTGCCCCTGGTTCGGGGATTGCCTTGGTGACCCAATGGTCCCGGATACTTGCAGGTTCATTCAGGCACGGAACGACTACGTAGTAGTCTCCCGGGGTTTGGATGAAAATATGGCAACATTACAAGCAGACAAGCATGCGTTTCTAAGGAGCATAATCAGGCACGTTTGCTCGGACCCGAAGGTAAACCGAGAGGTGAAACCGTTAAGGGACTTAGCATGCGAGGGTCTGAACATATGAGCAGTATTTCATTTTCATGTTCTAGCAAGCAATACAAGTTGGGATTATTCCCTTAGCTAGGTGCGTTGGATTTATTAGCATGCAGGGGGTTATTCACCTAGCGACTAGCATAAATATTCCAGATTTTATGTGTGCTGGCTAAGCAAAGACAAGTTCACCGTAGCCACCCACCTTAGCGATGATTCGCCTCGGTAGAGCGATACGTCTGAGCGAGCCTCTGAAAGTCCAAGCCGGATTCCTGTAGGGGCAAGTCTGGATATCCTTTGCTTCTCCTTTGAGGCAAAGCGGGTCGGGACAGTTGCACTTTTGCCGTTTGAAACGGCAGTCCGCTAGAGCGGAACGGGGTGTTACATCCTACCCAACTTAGAAATAGTCTCGTCCTTGAGACTTACTAAGGGCAAGCAGTAATCTAGGGTTGAGGCAATCCTAGACAAGTCGTTTGTACTTGTTTCATTTGGATCTTCACTTGCACAAGCTTCGAAATCAGCATACCGCTTAGACTGGATCGTGCGCACCTTCGACATGCATTTCTAGTATGAACACGTCAACCAGCTCAGTGATAGCAAAGTCTTAGCACTCGAGTTTCACCTTTTCTTAAGTCTTGGATGGTGCACTAGTTCAAGGCGTCCCTCGAATAGATACATTCAACCAAACTTAGGGTTAGTGAAAATCGAACAAGCTACTAGCGATACTCTCAAAGGTTCGCACAGGTTGGCTCAAAGGCCACTCGCAGCATATAACCAGACAAGCAAGCATAATATTCAAAACGCATTTTGAAAGTATTTAGACTTATTGTTGGAATATCCCATCGAGGCATTGAGAGAGAGAGTGCACATAACCCACGAACGAGCTTTCGAAACAGAGATATCGAATCGAAGTCCAAAGGCATAGAAGCCAGGCTCTGATACCAACCTGTCACGCCCCGATCTCCCGCAGGCAATCGGCCGTTCCCGCTAGGTGGGAATCACCCTCGCCAGCGCTCTCGCGGAACGATCGCTTAACCCATCCGGGCGTGATGCCGCACGAGCGTGAGCCACGCCCGTGCAAGGCCATGGTTCATTGGCTGGCGGCAAGAGTTCTAAGCCACAGAGTCGCACAGATTGTCCTAGTACAGCGGAGTTTAGGAACACATAGGCGATCGGTAACAGGTTCACTGAGTCGACAAATATAGCGGAAGCATTGAAACAAGTAAGGTAATCTCTTTATTGATATGAAACATGTATTACAGGCGGCGTATAGCCGAGATTATAAGTCGCTCAAGCCTTTCTCTCTGAAACAGTAAAAGCGTGCCAAGTGGCTACAACTGTGGAATGATTTTACAGGCGATGGTCAGGTGATGTTCACAACTTATGTCTTGTATATATGCTTCAGTCCCGGACGCACCGTTGCAAGGCTTCAGAGGGAACTCCTGGCCTTAGTACGCACGAAGGAGGCGTCCGCACCGAACGAGGTTCTCCCGCACCCTGCATACAAACTGGTGGATTATCAGTACATTGAATGCACTGGTGGGGAAGCTACTCGCCCGCTCGACAAATCCAAACACGTAATACAGGTTCCGTGCACAACTATTAAGTTGTCTTTCTAGTTGCCTTAGGATCAGTTTCATGCAAACATTGAACAGCTTAACGTGTCGGGCAGTGCGCCGTATGATGTTAGAGGAAACACGGTGAGACTTACCAACTTACCATTTCCTTCCCTGTCCAAGGCAAACATTGAGGCAAACATGTTAATTCAAGCACGGGCAAGTATAAGCATTCAGGAGGCAAGCATATGCAAACAGGAGGGTCATTTTAACATGATCGTTCAGGTGTTCAGTCGATGCGATGCAGTGACTCGCACGCGGATAGCCGCTAAGCGAGGATGACTTATCTATATGAACAGGAGTCGCTGGCATAGCCATAAAGGACCGTTTAGTCTTTGAACAAGGATGGTGTGCAACAAAGCACGTAAGGCGCTACACGCCATCCTGTCCGCACGTGAGACTATCGTGATGTTCCATCCGGATCGGAACGGTCCCAGTGCCCCGGTGACCGCCCGTGGAACCGTTAGACCTTGTTTCCAAGTTGTCCGCGATATGCAGGTCAGGGCCAGTTTCTAATCCATAACTTGATATGATAATCCATGATTCGTGATCTGAACGAGCGTTTGCTCCAAGAGCTGAAATACGTGGATTCGTTACATGACGTGATTCTCGTTCAGACATAAACTTGATGTGATTATTATTCAGTTGCACGTGACGTGATTCTCGTTCAGTATTCATTTGCCCTGATGCGTGCCCCTGGTTCGAGGATTGCCTTGGCGACCCAATGGTCCCGGATACTTGCAGGTTCGTTCAGGCACGGAACGACTACGTAGTAGTCTCCCGGGGTTTGGATGAAAATATGGCAACATTACAAGCAGACAAGCATGCGTTTCTAAGGAGCATAATCAGGCACGTTTGCTCGGACCCGAAGGTAAACCGAGAGGTGAAACCGTTAAGGGACTTAGCATGCGAGGGTCTGAACATATGAGCAGTATTTCATTTCCATGTTCTAGCAAGCAATACAAGTTGGGATTATTCCCTTAGCTAGGTGCGTTGGATTTATTAGCATGCAGGGGGTTATTCACCTAGCGACTAGCATAAATATTCCAGATTTTATGTGTGCTGGCTAAGCAAAGACAAGTTCACCGTAGCCACCCACCTTAGCGATGATTCGCCTCGGTAGAGCGATACGTCTGAGCGAGCCTCTGAAAGTCCAAGCCGGATTCCTGTAGGGGCAAGTCTGGATATCCTTTGCTTCTCCTTTGAGGCAAAGCGGGTCGGGACAGTTGCACTTTTGCCGTTTGAAACGGCAGTCCGCTAGAGCGGAACGGGGTGTTACATCCTACCCAACTTAGAAATAGTCTCGTCCTCGAGACTTACTAAGGGCAAGCAGTAATCTAGGGTTGAGGCAATCCTAGACAAGTCGTTTATACTTGTTTTATTTGGATCTTCACTTGCACAAGCTTCGAAATCAGCATACCGCTTAGACTGGATCGTGCGCACCTTCGACATGCATTTCTAGTGTGAACACGTCAACCAGCTCAGTGATAGCGAAGTCTTAGCACTCGAGTTTCACCTTTTCTTAAGTCTTAAATGGTGCACTAGTTCAAGGCGTCCCTCGAATAGATACATTCAACCAAACTTAGGGTTAGTGAAAATCGAACAAGCTACTAGCGATATTCTCAAGGGTTCGCACAGGTTGGCTCAAAGGCCACTCGCAGCATATAACCAGACAAGCAAGCATAATATTCAAAACGCATTTTGAAAGTATTTAGACTTATTATTGGAATATCCCATCGAGGCATTGAGAGAGAGCGTGCACATAACCCACGAACGAGCTTTCGAAACAGAGATATCAAATCGAAGTCCAAAGGCGTAGAAGCCAGGCTCTGATACCAACCTGTCACGCCCCGATCTTCCGCAGGCAATCGGCCGTTCCCGCTAGGTGGGAATCACCCTCGCCAGCGCTCTCGCGGAACGATCGCTTAACCCATCCGGGCGTGATGCCGCACGAGCGTGAGCCACGCCCGTGTAAGGCCATGGTTCATTGGCTGGCGGCAAGAGTTCTAAGCCACAGAGTCGCACAGATTGTCCTAGTACAGCGGAGTTTAGGAACGCATAGGTGATCGGTAACAGGTTCACTGAGTCGACAAATATAGCGGAAGCATTGAAACAAGTAAGGTAATCTCTTTATTGATATGAAACATGTATTACAGGCGGCGTATAGCCGAGATTACAAGTCGCTCAAGCCTTTCTCTCTGAAACAGTAAAAGCGTGCCAAGTGGCTACAACTGTGGAATGATTTCACTAACTAATTCCTATTCCTGTACACTGGTACCCATATCAACTAGTCATTTATCCACAAGATCTATGAATATATCCATATTGCACACACATGTCTATTAACACCAAAATCTGATACCAAGACCCTCTAACACGTTTATAGGTCAAATGATGCATGTAAAGTTTGATACCTCTATCTCTTTAGGTCTCTCTGTTCTACTATAAGTACACCCACTGCTAGTTCTCGTTCCTACGATAGTTGTCCGTACTATTTGTTCTCATCATTCCAGTGCACACCAAGTGTAACACATCATACTATTTACTGTTCTTTCCAATACAACTTTAGATGGACACCCAAGTCAGTCTGCGGTGCCATCTCGACCATGCTCCAGTCAACAGATCCTTACACATGTATATCATCTATCCATTCATATTTCTCATCTACCATAAAATTTATCCTCAAAATAATCCTCAAGGTTTAACTTCTCGATCAACTTAAAATAAATTGCATTTACCTCCTCAAAGTCAGATACTCAACATCGAAATAAAATTTTAATCACTTCTAAATTTCTTTGTAGCCTTGACCATTTTTATTGAATCAATATTTGAAATCCTCAAAATTTTTTTTTTTTTTTTTTTGACGAAATCTCAACTCCTCAATTATTCTAAAATAAAATTTCCCCCTTTTTAATTTATAACTCCACAAAGGTACATATCAGTGCTCTCGGTCTCTAATACTCAAGGTGCACTCAATGCATCTAGTGTCTATAATTTTGTACTAAAATTGTACTGCCTGAATCACTTGTACTATTACCTCCAATGATCAAAGTTATCATCACCTGTAATTTCTTTCATGATTTCAATTTATGTCAACTGGTATATCATTTAATTATCATCACACAGAGTGCTTACTGTTATTAACGTTATTCTCGACTAATCCTCGATATAGAATTATTAGCACTCTTGGTATTATATCACTAGCCGCATTAATGGATTATCTCTTCAAGCTCATTAGAACTCATGATCACCGGTATCCTCTATAACACTCATGTTTCTTTACTCTCATGGGTATGTGTATGGTTCCTCATCTCGATGGTTGTATATGTATTTCCTTTAATCCTTTAAAGCCTATTAAACTAATCCATGATACGCTTCACAACTTCCATTACTAATCCTGATATTTCTCTACTTATGACATCTCATTAAACCCTTTATACATATACATCTCTTTACCTTTAATATTTCCGATATCAATCACCAGATTGAACATCATGCTCCATAAAAAAAAAAAATTTTAACACAATTTCCGGATACTTAATCGTTTACATAGATCACTCAATTACATCATCATGATTATCCAGGACGGGTAATTGGCTCTGATACTAACTCTGAGAACTATCACTGATACTCTATACTCTCCTTAACTCTCAGTCTCTAATGACACTACTCCTAGAATCATTGGTACAAGGTACTATGCTGAGGGCTAACTCTAGATTAAAGCCTACTGCTCACATGCCCAACTAAGAAACACTTACAAATCACTAGCAACACAGTCAATACTAATACAAGACACAACAAAATTACAAGCCACTAATTATCATGCTTAACAAGAAATCCTCAAGGAATAGGAGCTCAAAGACTGAATTGAGGACAGAAGGTATCTTTACTGCTAGTAAAGAAAGAAGCGGTGGAACAAAGTCCTGGAATAACAGAAATAGGTAAGTCTTGAGATGATACTTTAAGAACCAATTTAAGATACGACCTGATAATCATACACGTCTGTCTGAAATTATGACACTCAGAATTCTCGCCACGCCAGTAAGCATAGATTCGATAACCGACAGGTTCCGTAACTAAGGTATGCAACTCTATAATCATGTCATCTAGAATCCTCGTCACGCCAACCGGTATGGCTGCGAGAGACTCTAAGTTTCATAACTATAGTATGTACATCCAAGTTAGGTTCCTACGTTCTCGTCACGACAGCTAATATGGCTGCGATAAACTCTAGGTTCCATAACCAAAGTAGACGTTTTACCTTTCTCATTGTCCTCATCAATATATGTCATCAGATGATACCGTAAATTTTAGTCCGTAAAATTCATCTCAATTTGAAATCAACTCAACAACGATACCAGGAATTAAAGTTAACAACTCGTCAACAAGAATCAAACTCAACAATGATACCAAGAATTTAATTTAATAACTGCTCAACAAGAATCAAGTTCAGTGACAACAAGCGAGAGCGGACGGAAACAAGAAAAAGATTTAAATTGGAAATTATAATAAGATTCTCAAGGGGTCGTCCCAGGAATCTCTCAAGAATTTGTGATTGAGTATCCTCTCTCATCCTAGTATCCTATGTCATGTATCCTATTGCAGGCACGCAGTAGTATAACAAGGATGCCACACTACTACGTCATCGCACAACTCGTGAAGTCCGACCTGCATGGGCCACCACTAAAAATGTGTCACGACCCGCATCCGGTTTAGGGGCACGAGAGCGTGGGTACGTCCAGCCTACGCTGCAGCATCGGCGGTAGAACGCTGTCTAGGTCAAGTACTATCTAAACAATCTCACGCTAGTATCCAACTCCATAAGGAGACTTGGATATCATAAGATAAATCAAAAATACTCAATCACAACTACAGCACGATAGGAAAATGAAGAAATAAAAGAATACATCACAAGTCTAATGACACAATAATCATACCTGCAATCATTAACTTCCAATCCTCAAGTGTCGGAACCAGTCTACTAAGGTCACAGTCTGGAAAAATATTTTCCAGTCAGGAAGGAGCAAAGTACATCTCTAAATAGCAGTTCTATATAAATGACATAAACTATGTAGCAGTTCTAGATGGAAATATACCAGATGCATGTATAGGTACGAGAAATGTACAATGAAAGAAATACTGGAAATACTGTAAGTAACTGCAGGAAAAGAATTAATATGTCCATGAGCAAGAAACCTATGACTAAGTGTGTGAGTACTAGCTTTAACATGTGATCGGCTTGGGACTAGTAAACTCATTACATGGGTTAGTAGGGCTAACCGATGTAACAGTGAGGAGGCATGTAAACTCATTACATGGGTTAGTAGGGCTAACCGATGTAACAGTGAGGAAACATGTAAATGGTCAGGCCGCACCCGACGTGAGATGTGGGGTGAGCTATGGTGCATATAAAGTTGGGTATGATCACATATCTACACTAAAGTACTCCCCAAAACCCCCGACTGGTATAGTAGATCCAATCATGGTACGCTATGGCACGGGATTCCCTAGGGAGGTAGCAAATCTCCCCGGGTCTCAGTGTCTGTACATGCACAAGATATCAAGGAAACAAGTCTTGTACAAGCTACACCATGAATAAGGAATAACATCTCATGACGAGATCCGTGTATACCAATCCGTGTAATCAATGTGTCAAGAACATGGATATTTACACTAGATACAGTGAACATAGGAGATATCATATATTAGAAACTAATCAGAGAATGTACTCGCCTTGGGTCCTTAGCTGGTAATTATTGATGTCCTGTTCCGGAGTACCCCCTGGGTAAACCAACAGTCCTGGATCCGGGAGCTGAGAATCAGTAACTGGTTCTACGTCCAAGTCCGAAGAGTCTAATGAACCTAGAGATAGATGTAGATATAATCAATTATTTAACCATAAATTTATCTTGTAGAAATAATTTAGAGTTAATTTATTAATCAAGTAATAATTAACTTATAACTATTAAGGGTTCAAGCCTATTATACACCTGTACAAAATTATGATCATAACCGAATGGTGTCCCACATATGTTCACACATGTAGATTGGTTTCCTACATTAAACAATTATAATGACCCTAAGTGACCCTTCACTCATGTAGACCATAAGAGCATGGCTTGCTAGGAAATCCAATTTCTATCACTATGGATACACAGTATCTTTCCTTGGTTGTTATTTTCTCCACCTATACCTTGAAAATATTTGCTTGCTCGATCAATGGAGAAGAGCACATCAACCCTACAGTCCCATGCATCCCTCCATATTTAAGCCGTTACTTGTTATTTCAAAATTTAAGTGTAACTCCCTTACCAATATTTAAGGGAAGCCTCCACATGTGTATTGTATATTTACCATCATTTTCTTATTGTGGTCTAAGGCACCCATGGGAATGCATGGCACACAGTATCCTGGGGAACCTAGTTTTTTTTTTCCTCTACTAATCATTTCACGCAATCAATATATTCAACCTTTAACCATCATGATGTTCCTCGCCATATTTATCAATCCAGCATACTTATTCCCTATTCAGCAACTTGCTTTCTCCCATGCACATACTGTGCTCCCAATCATGAGTATCCATCCCCATTCCTTACTGGTGGAACACCACAGTTCCCATCATCATACCCACCTCAATATACTACTCCACTAACACCATCCTTTACTTAAATATTCATACCCTCCATTAGCTCTTCATATGAACACTACATTTCTTATATTTCTTCCTCAACAATTACACTTACATAGCAATACCTCAATATACTAACCAACCTCTCACTGTATCTCATAAATCACTACTTCTTCCCATTCACATAGATTCGAACATCACCCTATTATATATGACCCTATTGTTTCCCTTTACATTTCCCATTTCTCAGGAATCCATATGCCGCATATATATCTATTCCTAGTGAATTTGAGAAGTTTTTGAATCTAAGCATTAATGAATCATGCCAAAAAGGAAGAAGGAAGAATGAAGAAGGAGAGGAGAAGGAGCTTACAGCGGTGGTCGTGGTGGTGGCTCGCCGGAGCATCCGGCAGTGGCCGGAGCAGCAGCAGCCGGTAGCATCAGCAGCAGCAACCGGAGCAGCAGCATCCGGCGGCAGCAGCAGCATCCGGAGCAGCAGCAGCCGGTAGCAGCAGCAGGTCGGCGGCAGGCCGGGGTCGCCGTCGTCAGCCGCCGGAGGTGGGGGTTCGGCCGGAGTAAGAGTAGGGGAGAAGATGGTGGTGTTTCCCCCCCCCCCTCTCATTAATTCAAAAATGAGAAGGAGAAGAAGAAGGAATAAAAGAGAAGAAAAAGAATGGAATGAAGAAGATGGGTTTCCTACGTTGGAGAGAGGGAAAGGAGGCTTGTGAGGGTGGAGTTACCTAGGTTTTCTAGGGATTAGGGTTTGATAGTATATTAAATAGGAGGGGTGAGATGTGGATGAAGGGTGGTGATGTACCCACTTTAATTGAGTGGCCAGGATTGTTCATGAAGGAAATTATTTTCATGTAAAGTAGAGTGGAGAAAAATACAATTTGGTCCACAAATAAATAACCTTTCCATTTGGTCTTGGCCAATGGGGTGATGATACCTACAATTGAATAATTGCAACTTAGCCCCTTAAATTCGGGAAATTGCACAAACACATAAAATGACACAAAAAAATTGTGGCAAAAAATATATTTAGTAATTTTCATGGTGAGAGGGTGTTGTGCGTTAGGCACGGGTTTAATTATTCGGGTATTAGAATTAAATTAGGATTTATGAAATCAGCCAAAATGTTATCCTCAATTTAATTAGAAATAAATGCAAGTTGTGTTCAACAATTAATTTGGAGTACTTGGGGCCAAAATCAGGTCAAGTCATCAATACCAATAATGAAGAAGACTCAGAACAGGATATTACCCTAATTTGGGCCGCACGAAAAATAGGTCAAGATGGCCTCCAATTTTCGATTGGAACGCACAACGATACAAAATAGGAATTTTAAAATAAACGTCCGCGACGATTTTTGTGCGGCCAGAAATAATGTACAGAGAGCAAAATTATGAGTTACAAAAATAGCAGAATTGAAGGCGGGCATGTCTAGGGCAAGATTGTGAAATTTGTTGGAAGACAAAAGTCTGGATAGTGCTCCAAATATCGAAGCAAAGGCAATGCGCAAAAATATTAATTAAAATACGGTAATTAATTACACCTCCAATAAATTAATTCTAAATAAAACAATTAACCTCAAAATTCCATAATTCTGACAGGTGCTCATCGATTGGCTTCTAGGTCTAGTCTGCTAGCTAACATAAATAATAAACACTGCATATAATTATATATTTTGAATTACACATCGCACGAATTATTTAAATCAAATACATTATCATGAAATTAATAAATTGTAAATAACATAATTTTAAATATTGTAAAAATTCGAAAATACTCCTGTTTTCAGAATGTGGTAGTGACACGACCCGATTTCGTAGAATCGTTGAGGCGTCCCCCGAATCATGACCGTCGTACGGGCCTGGGGTTGCGCCCACACAAGGCTTTAATGGTTTGCATAGCAAGCACATATTCAGAGTACGCAGATAAATTGAGACACAGATTTTGAAACATGGAAAAGTTCTCTTTATTGATAATGAACATCTATTACAAACTCTTGAACGAGTTAACTAATATGCCGGACGGCTTACAAAAGAGATGACTCAAAATGAGATAGCAGTCCTGTACATTATATCCCTTTACTAAACTTCAAAAGATATAGACCTCCAGGCTGGAGGATAGCTTTGCCACGGAGCTGTATTTGTGTATGAAGAGTTGCAGCTTCCGATCTTCAAAATGCTTCAAGGGCGCGGTGAAGGTGCGCTAACAGCTGGACTGGATCGGGAAGACGACTTTGGCTCCTCGCTCGGTTTGCCTTAGCGTGGAGAACCTGTTTCAACGAGGGTCAGCATATCGAAACATGCTGGTGAAGGCGAGCTAGCCGAACTATACCAATCAACACGTTGTTTTAAATGAGCATGCATATTTGTGGGTTTCTATCTTGCCTTAGTTCATTTACAAGTAAGCAGCATATAGAATTTACTGAAATGAACGTGCCACCGTTTGGTGGATTTTACCTGCCCGTCTGAATTACCTGCACAATACTTACCATGCCTTCCCTGCCACGAAGACACAAGTTAGTATGCAACAGGTTTAAATATACACGTTGAACACACGATACTTTATAAGCCATATTCACACGATAAACACACGAGGTGTTGCAAGCATATACACACGAGGATCACTGGCTTGATGCCATAATGGACTAGTCAAGGACAAGGATAGCATGCAACGGGAAAACACGAGGAGCTCAGAAAATACGAAGCATTGCAAGTTATCCCGTCCGCACACGATTGACTATAAACATGAAATCTGCCCGGATCGGATCGGTGCCAGTGCCCCAGCGACCGTCCGCAGAACTTATATCCTTGTGCACAAGTTGTCCATGATCGAACACACGATGTTTAGTTAAGTTATCATTTTATGCAGTTGAGGCAACACGAGTAATGCATGTTTTATTTTGCATAGCCTCTAGGAACAGTTATGCGCATACACGATATGATTCATAAATAGCACAATTTATAGAAGAAGTTATATTCTAACTGCAATTTATGCATATGATGAACATTCCGAACGAACAAGCATGCAAGTAGGTAACCGTTCACGAGTTTGATTGACAAGCAGTAATAACCAAGTCTATTCCCTTTTATCTTAGTTTCTTTTATTATTACTTGGTATCGTTTGATCGGGGCGAAGAGAATACAAGTGTTTTAGCTGTGAAGCTTGGAAGCAGGGCTAGCTAATCGGGTTGGTAGCCACTCACTTGGTTGGAAGGAAAGGAGAAGGAAAGAGGCGCTTCACGACTCCGCTCGCAAGCCGCCTACTGCTCGTTCACCTGCACACGAACAGCTCGATTAATACTTCTTCCTCTCTTTCCAATCTCGGAATAAAAGTGCGGTTCAATGAACGAAAACAATGAAAACCATCAAAACCGTTCAAGGAAAACAAGCAAATCCCAAAACCAACTCAAAGCACGAAAGCAACAAGCGACATCGAAAACTGAGGCAATAAAAGATAGCAGCGGAGAGGTCCCTCCTGACTCTGCCGCTAAGCCGATCCTTGGGGCGCAGTCCACTGAATATGGGAATCGATTCCGAAGAAACAAATCCATAACGAGGACGAGTTCTTAATTTAATCTATCCTGATCGAACGATACCGACTTGTGTTTCTTAGCCGCGCTTCCCGCACCGGGGGAACGGGGCGCTACATCCTACCCAACCAATTGGAAGTTTTGTCCTGAAACTTAGGAATAATGCTTACCGTTAGGGGTTATTACGTTGCGGGCGATGAACAGGAAGGTTCGGGCAGGAATTTATGGCATGGCCTAGATTGCCACAAGCAAGACATAACCCAAGTCTCTTACGACATTGATTGAAGGAGTGCCCACGTTTGTTGCAGTATCGACATACTTGGTTGGGATTTGCCCTGTGCTGACCACCATTGTTTCGGCACTTTGCAGCAGTGTTTCCTCCATCGTTGCCTTGGCGTTTGTGATTGTAGGTATGCACAGCGCCAGTGGAAACGTGAGGATACTGTGGTTCTAGCGATAAGGCGTGATTCATGACTTTACGCATTGTCCCATACTGATTATTGACCACGTGCGAATGGATGGCAGGGCGTAGTCCACCTTCAAACCTTCTGGCTTGACTCGCTGCATCAGGTAAATAGGCCCTAGCGAATTTGGAAAGTCGGTTGAATTCGGCGGAGTACTGCTTCACAGTCATACTGCCCTGCCTCAGTTGCACGAAATTATTTTCCATTTGACGTTGCACTGGAGGGGGGATAAACTCCTCTTCGAACGTGGCACGAAAGGTCGTCCACGAGATCGCCTCCTCTCCGTGATCAAATTGGAGAGATCGTCGATGCACGTTCCACCAATCGTGTGCGTTGAGGCGGAGCTGTAGTTGCGCGCAGCCGACGCGCTTATCTTCGGGGACCTCTAGCAGAGCGAAGTGATCTTCAAGCTCGGCTAGCCAATCTAGAGCTATCACTGGGTCCTCAGTCCCATTGAATGGGGTGTTGCAGACTTTCTTGAAATGGCCCAAGTTGAAGGCAGTCACGTCCCTTGGCCTTGGGATTTGAGGCGTCTCCACTTCAAGCACGGGCTGCTCCACCGGAGTCGTTGCTGTTGCGGCAGAATGGTTGGCAGCCAAAGTCTGAACGATCTGTTGCAGGGCATCTACCTACTTTTGTTGGACTGAGAATCGGGTCTCTAGATTGCTCTCGAACTTGGCTTGGCGAGCATCATCTCTTTGTCGTTGTGATTCTAACATTTGCATTACCCGCTCAAGCGGGTCGACTTAAGATATGCCTCGTGTCACGCCCCGGACCCGCCCGGGCCGCCGCTCCGCCCTGCCCCGCCCCGTACGGCCGGGATTTAACAAACCGGGCACGAATCACCGTGCCTCGGCGCGCCGAATGCGTATGACCGCGCCCGTCCCGCGGGCGCGAGGGAGGAAGGGGAGCTAATCGAATGGCCCGAGTCGAGCTTTCGGAGGACGTGATGCCGCACGGGCCTAGGGTTGCGCCCGTGCAAGGCCGTGGTTCGTTGGCTGGCGATAAGAGTTCTAAGCCACAGAGTCGCACAGATTGTCCGAGTGCAGCGAAATCATGAATGCATAGGCGATCGGTAACAGGTTCACTGAGTCGACAATATAGCGGAAGCATGGAAACACAAGTTAGAGTAAAGCAAGCTCTTTTATTCATATTAAAACAAGTGTTACAGGCGGCGTATAGCCGAGATTATAAGTCGCTCGAGCTCTCTCTGAAACATAAAAGCGTGCCAAGTGGCTACATTTATGGATGATATACAGGAATGTTCAGGCGATGTTCAGGCGAGGCGATGTTCCAATATTATGTCTTGTATATGTGCTTCAGTTCCGGACGCAGCGTTCCAAGGCTCTGAGTTGAACTCCACGCCTTAGCACGCACGAGGGAGGCATCCGCACCGAACGAGGTTCTCCCGCACCCTGCAAGCAATCTGGTGGGTTATCAGTACATGAATGCACTGGTGGGGAGGCTACTCGCCCGCTCGTCAAATCCAAACACGTAGTACAGGTTTCGTGCACCAACTATTAAGTTGTCTTTCTAGTTGCCTTAGGATCAGTTTTATGCAAGATTTGAATAGCCTAATCCGTGTGGCAGTGCGCCGTGCGACATGAGAGGAAACACGGCGAGACTTACAAACTTACCATTTGTCCTTCCCTGTCCAAGGCAAACCAAGTTAATTCAAGTAGAAACATGTATAAGCATTCAGGGCAAAGCATATGCAAACACAAGCGTTTCAGTGCGAGATCCCGTTCTGGGCGTACGGGTTACAGGAAATATCAGACGTGTTGCATACTATGATCAAGTGCTCTTTATGCAGGAGTGTTGTTATAACAAGATCGTTCAGGTGTTCAGTTATTCTCGATGCGATGCAGTGACTCGCACGCGGGTAGCCGCTAAGCGAGGATGACTTATCTATATGAACATGAGGTCACTGGCACGGCGCCATATTGGACGGTCTAGTCTCAGTATGGAATGTCTTGCGACGCATAGAGCAGGACGTCCCAGGGCATTCCGTCCTATAACAGGCGACTATCAGGAGTTTCGTCCAGATCAGATCGATGCCAGTGCCCTAGCGACCGTCTGCGGAACTAAAACTTTGTTTCCAAGTTGTCCTGTGACCATGCAAGTCTCTAATCTTTAGGGTCAGGTCAGGTACGGGAACAAGTTCAGGGTAGGATATATACATATTGAACAAGCTTCATGGAACAAGTTCAAGTCAGGATATATATATATATATATATATATATATATATATATATGTAACTTGTTGAGGCAGGGTCAGGATTACTCTAAATGTTGAGTATCGGCTCCACGAGCCATTTGATTCAGTACAGGACAGTATTGCTCAACGAGCAGGGATTCTTGGATCACAGGATTGGCGCAAGTTCCCTGGTTCGGGAATTGCCTTAGCGACCTAACGGTCCCAGGTATATTCAGGTTTATTCATGCACGGAACGACTATCAGGTAGTCTTCCGAGGAGAACCTAAATAAATGCATGACAAGCAGAGTGTTTCCCAGTCGGGGCATAGTTATGCAGCAAGCATTGAAACTAGGCAATACATAAAAGCAGGCAAGCATGCACTTGTATAACTTAAGCATTCAAGTTCGCTCGGGCCCGAAGGTAAGCCGAGCGAAACCGTACGGGGCCTTTCCGAGCAAAGTTATCTAGGGAGTGCAGTGTTAGGGAGTGAACAGTGCACTACTGAATATACATTTGTGTCATTCTACTCGAGGCATAGCGGGTCCAGTTGTACGAGGCAAAGGTAACATGCGAGGGTCTGAACATATAAGCAATATTTTATTTCCATGTTCTAGCGACAAGCAGTACAAGTTGGGATTATTCCCTTAGCTAGGTGCGTTGGATTCTTATTAGCATGCAGGAGGTGATTCACCTAGCGACTAGCATGTATCCTTCCGTATTTTATGTGTGCTGGCTAAGCAAAGACAAGTTCACCGTAGCCACCCACCTTAGCGATGATCCGCCTCGGTCGAGTGATACTGCGAGCGAGCCTCTGAAAGCCTAAGCCGAACTCCTGTAGGGACCAAGTCTGGATATCCTTGCCTCAAACGAGTTGCCTCGCTGAGGGAGGCAGGTCGGGATGTTTGCACTTTGCCGTTTGAATCGGCAGTCCGCTTGAGCGGAACGGGGTATTACATCATCCACCACTCAGAAAAAGTCTCGTCCTCGAGACTTCCTGAGGGCAAGCCATACTATCAAATTTTTGAATCTAGCCCAAGCGTAGCTATCGGTACCACTAGATCCATTGGAACACAAAATCCTCTACTCGATGCTTACGTCGTGTCGCGGGTATACTGGTTCAGTATAATTTGCGCCTTGGCGCGGGACAAGTTTCTTAACACGAGGCATGTTTCAATCGATCTTGGATAGCAATCTAAGGCTGAGGCAAACTTATACAAGTCGTTATGCTTGTTCAGGAGGATTTTCACTTGCACTAGCATTTGAGATCAACATATCGCGTGTCTGGATCGTGCACATATTTGAAGCGTCCCTCAAACACATGCATGTCAACCAACTTAGCGATAGCGAAGTCTTAGCACTCGAGTTTCACATTTCTTAAGTCTTGGATCGTGCACATATTCGAAGCGTCCCTCAAACACATGCAGTCAACCAAACTTAGGGATAGTGAAATCGGACAAGCTACTTGCGAAAATTTCAAGGGTTCAATCCAATTCCATATAAATCACCAGGATACTTCCAACGGAGTCAATCAAATCTGATTTCCATATCATTTCCATTTCAACCATAGTATTTGGACTACCGTTAAACACGATCAATCTGATACCGACTAGCGTCCATCCATTTGGGTCAACTTAGCATACGTTACTGTTCCCAAGTCTAACCCTAAATCTTGCTGCCCCAGTTGTGATGCTTTATACAAGCAATATGGTAAAGTCGGTAGCACAGGCTCTTTCACTCGGCACAGGGTCATCTGCCTAATCACTAGGTCAGCTCACAAGGTCATAGGTACAGGTTCAAGCATATCGCGATTCATCGTACAAATTTGTCGCACGATGCTCGCCCCAATTCCTAGGGTCAAACCATTGTTCATTCACAGGGGGTATTCTACCCAAGCTCATTCACTCAGATTTCTAAACATCGAGCACAGATTTACCTACTTTCATTAACACGTTCATTTTTTTTCACGGGGGACGAGTCCATTCGATAAAATCCAAAATATATCCAAGTTGTAGGACAAGCCTAGTGGTTTGCATATTCTATCCCTCAATTGATAGAATCTTATCCATTTCAAGCCTAGTCCACCAAGCCAAGATTTAATTCTAAACCTTAGATTATTTCTCCAAGTCGTTCAACTTGATTCACGTATTCGTTCTCAAAACCATCAAATATGATTTTATTCTAGGTTCAAGGCTAACTAATCCATTAAAATTTTCCCAATCACTTGCATTCCAAGTTCATCTTATCCTTTAACCCTTAATTTCCATCCAATCATAAATCTAACAAGTCAAATCCATTTATGCAGTGATTGTAGTTCGTTCTTCCAAACTCCAAGCAAGATTTGTTATCGCTTATATCATTCCCAGAAACCTAACATTTCCTTTGCTTGTATCGATCCATGCTATCTTCAAATTACCGATACCAAGTCAAATTTATATTCCGAAGCCAAATATTCACTCTCGGGTTAACTTGTTCGAGCGATAATTTATTCACGTACAATCCGTTTGTTTAAATCCGAAATCGCTCGCACGATTCTCCAATTTCCTACAAGTTTTTCTTAACCAAGATATTGGTTTCCATTTTCGAGAGTTTTTTTTTATTCGATATAAGCCTTATCATTTATTCAAGTTATTTTCAATATCGTTCAGTCTGACTATCACAGGGGTTATGGATCTGTTTGGACGTCTCTAAATGATCCATCCACCACTCGGAACCGAGTCATTCCATCGAGTTCTAATCGGTGCTCGCTTTATCGTTAGTATACTCGCTAACTCATTCCACAATTTCTAGCACGGTACTCAAGTTCGCCTGATAAAATCTAATCTCAATATATATTCTGGATTGATAGTCATCCAAGCAAATATATTTGAATTTGTCTTTCAACAAGAATTTCGTTCGAGCTATTTCCATAACCAAGCATGATTCGCCTAAGCGATAAATCCGATGAAGTCTATCGATTTTGCAGCTCTAGGTCTTACTTGTATCATTCCTGAACGATATCCAAATCTCGTCTATAACTGGATTGCACCAAAAGGTCTTGGTGCAAGATATTCTACACAACTTAGCCGAAAGGCTGAGTGCATAGCTAACCGTTCAGACAATATTCGTTTTTGCACTAACCAGTTGGGTAAATATGTATAGGAATTTTGGGTTGCATATAATGCTCGAGTCTAGTACGAATCTAATCCTATAAGGACTAGCACAGGATGGCACAAAGGCCCTTGTAACATAATTTCATACAAGCAATCATACTTTTCAAATGCAACTCTTTGAAAGTATTTAGACTTATTGTTTGGAACATCCCATCGAGGCATTGAGAGAGTGTGTGCACATAACCCACGAACGAGCTTTCGAAACAGAGATATTAGAAACGAAGTTCAAAGGTGTATAAGCCAGGCTCTGATACCATTCTGTCACGCCCCGGACCCGCCCGGGCCGCCGCTCCGCTCCGTCCCGCCCCGTACGGCCGGGATTTAACGAACCGGACACGAATCACCGTGCCTCGGTGCGCCGAATGCGTATGACCGCGCCCGTCCCGTGGGTGCGAGGGAGGAAGGGGAGCTAATCGAATGGCCTAAGTCGAGCTTTCGGGGGACGTGATGCCGCACGGGCCTGGGGTTGCGCCCGTGCAAGGCCGTGGTTCGTTGGCTGGCGTTAAGAGTTCTAAGCCACAGAGTCGCACAGATTGTCCGAGTGCAGCGGAATCATGAATGCATAGGCGATCGGTAACAGGTTAACTGAGTCGACAATATAGCGGAAGCATGGAAACACAAGTTGGAGTAAAGCAAGCTCTTTTATTCATATTAAAACAAGTGTTACAGGCGGCGTATAGCCGAGATTACAAGTCGCTCGAGCTCTCTCTGAAACATAAAAGCGTGCCAAGTAGCTACATTTATGGATGATATACAGGAATGTTCAGGCGATGTTCAGGCGAGGCGATGTTCCAACATTATGTCTTGTATATGTGCTTCAGTTCCGGATGCAGCGTTCCAAGGCTCTGAGTTGAACTCCGCGCCTTAGCACGCACGAGGGAGGCATCCGCACCGAACGAGGTTCTTCCGCACCCTGCAAGCAATCTGGTGGGTTATCAGTACATGAATGCACTGGTGGGGAGGCTACTCACCCCTCGTCAAATCCAAACACGTAGTACAGGTTTCGTGCACCAACTATTAAGTTGTCTTTCTAGTTGCCTTAGGATCAGTTTTATGCAAGATTTGAATAGCCTAATCCGTGTGGCAGTGCGCCGTGCGACATGAGAGGAAACACGGTAAGACTTACCAACTTACCATTTGTCCTTCCCTGTCCAAGACAAACCAAGTTAATTCAAGTAAAAACATGTATAAGCATTCAGGGCAAAGCATATGCAAACACAAGCGTTTCAGTACGAGATCCCGTTCTGGGCGTACGGGTTACAGGAAATATCAGACGTGTTGTATACTATGATCAAGTGCTCTTTATGCAGGAGTGTTGTTATAACAAGATCGTTCAGGTGTTCAGTTATTCTCGATGCGATGCAGTGACTCGCACGCGGGTAGCCGCTAAGCGAGGATGACTTATCTATATGAACATGAGGTCACTGGCACGGCGCTATATTGGACGGTCTAGTCTCAGTACGGAATGTCTTACGACGCATAGAGCAGGACATCCCAGGACATTCCGTCCTATAGCAGGCGACTATCAGGAGTTTCGTCCGGATCAGATCGGTGCCAGTGCCCCAGCGACCGTCTGCGGAACTAAAACCTTGTTTCCAAGTTATCCTGTGACCATGCAAGTCTCTAATCTTTAGGGTCAGGTCAGGTACGAGAACAAGTTCAGGGCAGGATATATACATATTGAACAAGCTTCATGGAACAAGTTCAAGTCAGGATATATATATATATGTAACTTGTTGAGGCAGGGTCAGGGTTACTCTAAATGTTGAGTATCGGCTCCACGAGCCATTTGATTCAGTGCAGGACAGTATTGCTCAACGAGCAGGGATTCTTGGATCACAGGATTGGCACAAGTTCCCTGGTTCGGGAATTGCCTTAGCGACCTAACGGTTCCAGGTATATTCAGGTTTATTGATGCACGGAACGACTATCAGGTAGTCTTCCGAGGAGAACCTAAATAAATGCATGACAAGCAGAGTGTTTCACAGTCGGGGCATAGTTATGCAGCAAGCATTGAAACTAGGCAATACATAAAAGCAGGCAAGCATGCACTTGTATAACTTAAGCATTCAAGTTCGCTCGGGCCCGAAGGTAAGCCGAGCGAAACCGTACGGGGCCTTTCCGAGCGAAGTTATCTAGGGAGTGCAGTGTTAGGGAGTGAACAGTGCACTGCTGAATATACATTTGTGTCATTCTACTCGAGGCATAGCGGGTCCAGTTGCACGAGGCAAAGGTAACATGCGAGGGTCTGAAAATATAAGCAATATTTCATTTCCATGTTCTAGCGACAAGCAGTACAAGTTGGGATTATTCCCTTAGCTAGGTGCGTTGGATTTTTATTAGCATGCAGGGGGTGATTCACCTAGCGACTAGCATGTATCCTTCCGTATTTTATGTGTGCTGGCTAAGCAAAGACAAGTTCACCGTAGCCACCCACCTTAGCGATGATCCGCCTCGGTCGAGTGATACTGCGAGCGAGCCTCTGAAAGCCTAAGCCGAACTCCTGTAGGGACCAAGTCTGGATATCCTTGCCTCAAACGAGTTGCCTCGCTGAGGGAGGCAGGTCGGGACGTTTGCACTTTGCCGTTTGAATCGGCAGTCCGCTTGAGCGGAACGGGGTATTACACCTCGCTGGCTCCGAGAGCTTCCTGAAGTACCCGAACTGCTTTCTTGTGTTTCGTTCGGTGCTTGCGCTGCAGATTGCGCTGGATCCATTCCTTCGAAAGGAGGTAAATTACATTAGAATTATAATGTATTATGGACTTATTGTATGAACGTATCTCATTTTTGGCCTAGCGAGTTCAAGAGTTCGCACAGGAATTTAATCGTTAAAGGAACTTTTCCAGCACGAAGTCTAAGGAACTTGAATCTGTGCTCTGATACCACTATGTCATGACCCGATTCCGTATAATCGTTGAGGCGTCCCCCGAATCGTGACCGCCGTACGGGCCTGGGGTTGCGCCCGTACAAGGCTTTAATGGTTTGCATAGCAAGCACATATTCAGAGTACGCAGATAAATTGAGACATAGATTTTGAAACATGGAAAAGTTCTCTTTATTGATAATGAACACCTATTACAAACTCTTGAATGAGTTAACTAATATACCGAACGGCTTACAAAAGAGATGACTCAAAATGAGATAGCAGTCCTGTACATTATATCCCTTTACTAAACTTCAAAAGATATAGACCTCCAGGCTGGAGGATAGCTTTGCCACGGAGCTGCATTTGTGTATGAAGAGTTGCAGCTTCCGATCTTCAAATGCTTCAAGGGCGCGGTGAAGGTGCGCTAACAGCTGAACTGGATCGGGAAGACGACTTCGGCTCCTCGCTCGGTTCGCCTTAGTGCGGAGAACCTGTTTCAACGAGGGTCAGCATATCGAAACATGTTGGTGAAGGCGAGCTAGCCGAACTATACCAATCAATACGTTATTTTAAATGAGCATGCATATTTGTGGGTTTCTATCTTGCCTTAGTTCATTTACAAGTAAGCAGCATATAGAATTTACTGAAATGAACGTGCCACCATTCGGTGGATTTTACCTGCCCGTCTGAATTACCTGCACAATACTTACCATTCCTTCCCTGCCACGAAGACACAAGTTAGTATGCAACAGGTTTAAATATACACGTTGAACACACGATGCTTTGCAAGCTATATTCACACGATAAACACACGAGGCGTTGCAAGCATATACACACGAGGATCACTGGCTTGATGCCATAATGGACTAGATAATGGACTAGTCAAGGACAAGGATAGCATGCAACGGGAAAACACGAGAAGCTCAGAAAATACGATGCGTTGCAAGTTATCCCGTCCGCACACGATTGACTATAAACACGAAGTCTGCCCGGATCGGATCGGTGCCAGTGCCCCAGCAACCGTCCGCAGAACTTATATCCTTGTGCACAAGTTGTCCATGATCGAACACACAATGTTTAGTTAAGTTATCATTTCACGCAGTTGAGGCAACACGAGTAATGCATGTTTCATTTTGCATAGCCTCTAGGAACAGTTATGCGCATACACGATATGATTCATAAATAGCACAATTTATAGAAGAAGTTATATTCTAACTATAATTTATGCATATGATGAACATTCTGAACGAACAAGCATGCAAGTAGGTAACCGTTCACGAGTTTGATTGACAAGCAGTAATAACCAAGTCTATTCCCTTTTATTTTGGTTTCTTTTATTATTACTTGGTATCGTTTGATCAGGGCGAAGAGAATGCAAGTGTTTTAGCTGTGAAGCTTGGAAGCAGGGCTAGCTAATCGGGTTGGTAGCCACTCACTTGGTTGGAAGGAAAGGAGAAGGAAAGAGGCGCTTCACGACTCCGCTCGCAAGCCGCCTACTGCTCGTTCACCTGCACACGAATAGCTCGATTAATACTTCTTCCTCTCTTTCCAATCTCGGAATAGAAGTACAGTTCAATGAACGAAAATAATGAAAACTATCGAAACCGTTCAAGGAAAACAAGCAAATCCTAAAACTAACTCAAAGCACGAAAGCAACAAGCGACATCGAAAACCGAGGCAATAAAAGATAGCAGCGGAGAGGTCCCTCCTGACTCTGCCGCTAAGCCGATCCTTGGGGCACAGTCTACTGAATATGGGAATCGATTCCGAAGGAACAAATCCATAACGAGGACGAGTTTTTAATTCAATCTATCCCGATCGAACGATACCGACTTGTGTTTCTTAGCCGCGCTCCCCGCACCGGGGGAACGGGGCGCTACAATCATGCCACTTCCGGGATACAATATTATACTCAGAATGGACTGGTTGAGTAAACACCATGCTTCTATAGATTGTCACGGAGGTAGAGTAGTATTTCGACCGCCAAGAGAACCAGATTTTGAGATCGCCAGAGGAGCAAAGGAGCGGAGCAGAGGCACTTTTTGTGGAGCCAGGATGGAAGAAGAGGAGTTACCACATCCCTTGATAATGGAGTTCCTGGATGTATTTCCAGAGGAGTTTCCAGGTTTGCCACCAGATAGAGATGTTGAATTCTTTATAGACTTGATACCAGGAGCGGAGCCTATTTCGCAACATGTCTATAGAGTCAACAACAACGAGTTGGTAGAATTGAAGAAGCAAGTTAAGGAGCTGCAAGACAAAGATTTTATTAGATCCAGTTCATCGCCATGGGGAGCACCAGTATTGTTCGTACCGAAGAAGGACGGCATGGTACGCATGTGTATTGATTATAGAGCTCTGAACAACCTCACTATCAAGAACAAATACCCGCTGCCAAGTATAGATGATCTTTTTGATCAATTGAGCAGAGCGAAGGTATTTTTAAAGATAGACTTGAGGTCAGGCTATCACCAGGTGAAGGTGAAGAGAGAAGACATACTGAAAACAACCTTTCAGACCAGATATGGCCAGTTTGAATTCACAGTAATGCCGTTTGGTTTAACCAATGCACCAGCAATATTTATGAACTTGATGAACAAGGTACTCCACCAGTACCTTGACAAGTTCGTAGTGGTATTTATTGACGATATTCTAATATATTCAAAAACTCCAGAAGAACATGAAGAGCACCTGAGGATGGTCTTAGAGACTCTCAGGAGAGAGAAGTTATACGGGAAGCTTTCAAAGTGTGAGTTCTTCCTTGACAAGGTTGAATTTCTTGGACATATGGTGATGGGTGACGGAATTTCAGTTAACCCAAAGAAGATCGAGGCAGTGGAATCAAGGGCTACCCCCAGTACGAAAGCTGAAATCAGGAGCTTCCTCGGACTAGCAGGATACTACAGAAGATTCGTACAAGACTTCTCCAAGATTACAGAGCCAATGACTAGGCTGACCAAGATGGACGTAGAATTTGTCTGGACAGAGGAATGTCAGGCCGCATTTGAAGAGCTGAAGAAGAGATTGACGACAGCTCCAGTTTTGACGTTGCCATCAGGGACAGGTGGATTCACTATCTACATTGACGCTTCAAGAAAAGGTTTGGGATGTGTTCTTCAACAACACAGGAAAGTAATTGCCTATGCTTCAAGATAATTATGCCCTCATGAAAAGAACTACCCCACTCACGATTTGGAGTTAGCAGCAGTTATCTTTGCCCTAAAACTGTGGAAGCACTATCTGTACGGAGAGCGTGTGGAGATCTTCACAGACCATAAGAGCTTGAAGTACGTATTTATACAGAAAGAGCTGAACATGAGGCAGAGAAGGTGGTTAGAGCTGATGAAAGACTTTGATATCTCATTACAGTACCACCCAGGAAATGCTAACATAGTCGTCGATGCCTTAAGCAGGTATCCGATGGCTATGTGCTTGACTTCAGATAGGCATTTATTAGCTGATCTTGAGAGCTTGGGAATTGAAGTACTAGTTCCAAGAGTTGAGATTCAGATATGGGGATTGCAGATACAATCAGAGTTGATAGACAGAATTAGAGCTGCACAGTATGATGATGAGACTCTAAGGAATATTAGAGCACAAGTTCGGATAGGATTGACAGATGATTTTACTATTGCAGATGATGGATCTTTACGGCATGGCATGAGGATGTGTGTGCCAAGTGGAGACGCGAAAAGGTTTTACAAGAGGCACATCGCTCTCAGTACTCGATGCACCCCGGAGCCAACAAGATGTATCGAGATTTGAAGGAGCATGTATGGTGGTATGGTATGAAGCGCGAAGTAGCACGCGTTGTATCCCGATGTTTAGTGTGCTAGCAGGTAAAAGCAGATCGACAGAGGCCAGGAGGATTGCTTCAACCTTTACCCATTTCAGAATGGAAGTGGGAGCACGTGACTATGGACTTTGTTTCAGGACTTTCACGTTCTCCAGGAGGAAAGGACGCGATTTGGGTCATCATGGATAGGTTGACCAAATCAGCCCACTTCTTACCATTCAAAGTGGGTACATCGATAGAGAAGCTAGTAGAGATGTATGTACAGCAGATCGTCAGATTACATAGAGTTCCTGTGAGTATTGTCTCAGATCGGGATAGTCGTTTCACTTTCCATTTCTGGAGGAGTCTGCAGGCTAGCTTGGGCACTCAGCTCAAGTTCAGTACCCCTTATCACCCCCAGACAGACGAGCAGTCTGAAAGGACTATTCAGACTCTTGAAGACATGATACGCACTTGCGTTTTGGATCTCGGAGGTTCTTGGGAGGATCATCTACACCTAGCAGAATTTGCTTACAACAACAGCTACCAGGCCAGTATTGAGATATCACCATTCGAGGCTTTATACGGACGAAGGTGTCGTATACCGTTATCTTGGGATGATGTTGGAGAGAGGGCTTTGTTAGGACCAGAAATTATCGTGGATGCAGCAGAGAAGGTGAAACTTATCAAAGACAGACTGCGAGTGGCGCAGGACAGACAGCAGCATTGGGCCGATAGCCACCGTAGACCCCTAGAGTTTAGGTATGGGTTTTGTTATTCTTTTTGGATGTGATTGTTTTGTTTTAGATTGTGTGTTAAGATTGTTTGTTCTAGGTTGGCGATTTGGTATTCCTACGAATTTCTCTGACACGGGGCACGATTCATTTTGGCAGAGGCGGAAAGCTTAGTCCATGATACATCGGGCCCTTCAGTATTCTTGCAAGGGTCGGTACAGTGGCCTATAGACTTGACTTGCCGCTTGCTCTAGATAGAGTGCATGACGTATTCCACGTGTCGCAGCTGAGACGGTATGTGGCAGATCCTAGTCACGTATTAGATCACTCGGAGATCGAAGTTGGAACGACGCTCCGCTATCCTGAATAACCCGTTGAGATCTTGGATCGTAGAGAGAAGGTATTGCGGAACCAGACTATTCCTTTGGTTCGTGTTGCATAGAGAAATCACTCTCTAGGAGAGTCAACTTGGGAGAGAGAGGACGAAATGCGTGAGCAGTATCCGTATCTCTTCGAGACTTGAGGTATAATTCCTTGTTGATTGTTTGTTTGTGCTAGTTTATTTTAATTTCGAGGACGAAATTCTTTTAAGAAGGGTAGACTTGTCACCCCCACTTTTCAGATTAAGGATATTTTTGTCTTTTCATAATTAATGCGTAAATGATTGCATGATATTTAATTATATTTAAATTTCTATGATTTTATTTGACTGTTGTACTTTACCGTTGCTTCGATAATTAGAGCGCTACGATAGCCATTGTCTTCCAACAGATTTCACATCCTTGTCCTATATGTGCCAGACTGTTATTTTGATCCTTGTGTGACTCATAACCATATCTTGTTGTGCTTCATTTTAGTCGTACAACATTCATCGCAACCGACTACATTTAATTCTATATAAACCAAATCTTGTATCCTTGTGTGTTCCAATCAAAATTGAAGACACAATCTCGACCCATTTTGAGCAACCCAAATTAGGGTAATGTTCTATTCTGAGTCTACTTTATTCATGACAATTGTGTCCCACTCAATTTCAGTCCCTTATACTTCTAATTAATTTTAGAACACCTATTATATTTAGCTTAATTAATTAAAAATCATAAACCTCACTTTGGGCAATTTTTTCAATTGTTGGGCACTTTTGTGCATAAGGCATTAAGGTGTCTATCCCGTTGTACTCGACACGTAAATAAACCCATTTTCCTTCATATGTATTTTTCTATAATTTTTAGAGTTTGCAAACTGTGACATTAACCACTTTGAACCATGGCCTCAAAACCTTGAACCAATGCATCATGGCCATTCATTTCAATTTAATTGAATCCTAACCATTGAAAATATCCATGAGAATACCCCTTTTTCCAAGGAGTTGACCAAAGTCAAACCTTACTAGGTCAAACTGTCACGCCCCAGTCCCAAAATGCCGAGGGACTGGAGACGTGCGCAATGGCCAGCAGCACGCACCGATGGACAATCCGATTTAATGGATCCATCAGGGCATGCTTAAGCTGTAGTCTAGCAGTAATATATACCAGTCTCAGGTATTTCTAATCTCATCCACAGAATAGCACAGATTAATTGCCAAAAATAATGCAATGGAAATAAATAAGCAATAAATAAGATTATCTCGGGAAACGATCCGAGAATTAGTCTGTTACATTCAGAGAAAAATAGACAGGAAATAAATGCTGCAAATGGAAATACAGTGTAGATAAAGCCGGTGCTCAGGAGAAATCTTCGGCCAATATCTCGTTCTCTGATCCGGGTTCTGCTCTAAGGAGTGCTCCTGTACCGTACACCTCGGGGTAGTTCTCCTCAGCTATACTTGGGGACATAGTCCATTCCAGGTCCTCAGGGGACATAACAAGGTACAGAAAATACAAGCCAAAATATATGCAGTGCAGCAATAATGAAACAGCAGGGTAAATATGTAAATCAGCTAAGTGATATGCAAGTGAGAGTTTTAGTCATACTCAGGCTGAGACTACTATAGGATCAGTGTCGAAGAAACCATAGCAGTATTTTCTCGACAGGGCCAGTAAGGTACCAAAGCTCTGTATCAGAGTCTAAGACACTGCCAGATAACAGTATTTATATTATATTCAGCCTTGATATGATAATACTCTCCCCACCCCATGTAATCTCACGTCACAGTTCCAGAATATCACAGGTACAAGTTACGCAAGATTGAACTAATGCAATGAGTCAGGGTAGAATCTAGCATGTAAACTGTATATATCATGAAAATATAACCTATACGAAATCACCAGGTATATCTCAGGCAATTCCGTCACATGAATAGTGTCAGGTGTCCTGGGTTGAGCAGTTAAACAAATTTACATATGAATCTAAGTAAAATATCATAACCAAAAATATCTGAGAATTGGCAAGCTTTACTTGCCCACTGATGTATAACTAAGTCCAAGAAAGTAAGTAGCAAAGCTGCAAGTTTTGGCAAGGTACACTTGCCTGTGGTTCCGGCTCTGATTTCGGCTCTGACTTCAGTTGGATTTGTAGGCGGTACTCCGGTTGCTGAAACAAACATCACCATCAGATCCATAAAATATCAATCAGCTAGAAATGCCTGTCCTTGAGTCCAATTTGGAGACAAGGGCAAAAACGGTAATTTTGGGTCAAAACGGGGTCCACATATGGGGCCGCTTTGCACCGAAAAATGTGTCCGGGTCAAAAGTCTCCAAATTCACCAAACTTAGTGTCAACTGGTCAAGAACGATGATACAAACCCAACGAAACTTCCAGAATTGGATTCCGATGAGCCGATCACAAAATCGCCCGTCGAGCGGGGCCTGTAGGGCCCACGACACGCGATTTCGTCAACGTTCTCAGAATCGAACCAAACTTGGCTCACAGGACCAGTGTATCGCTATGAGTCCGATGGCTCAAGTTTTGTTTCGATCCGACTTGTGTGCACGAAGTTAGGGTGAATTGCAGAAAAGTCGGATATGGGGCGATGTCCGCGGATACGCGTTGATTCCGGTGTGCACGCACATTCGAATCAGCTTCTGCGAAATCCCACACGTCCGTATCGACGATGCGCACGTATCTGTGAAGACCGTGTGCGACCAAGTCATCCCGTTTGGCGGGGCATACTCGGTTCCGGGGTGAAACAGGGTCTGGTTTTTCCTGTTTTTGGATCGCGGTGTGCGATCACCACAGGACGCGATGCCCCGAACGGTTTATCCTGGCACCGAGAGGGTCATACAGGCTTCGTAACGCAATTTACGGAATCGAAATCCGAGCTACGAGTATGAAGATACACGCACCTGAACTGGACCCGAAAATCGGGGTCCGAATCGTGTCCGACACGTGTCCGACACGTGTCGGATTCGAGAATTAGGGTTAGGGTTAGGGCTCGGGATTCCTTGCCGGAGCTGGGCGGAGGGCAGCCGGACTGAGGCGGAGGGGGCCGGGGCTGCTGCGGCGAAGGGCGGCGCGACGCTCGGGCGGAGGCGGCGACGCGGGGGGCGGCCGGAGGTGCGCTGTGCGGCCGCTGCTGCTGCTTGCTGCGGCTGGGTGCTGCCGGGGAGGCCGCCAGAGGGGAGGAAGGAGAAGGAGGCGGCGGAGCTGGGGGTCTGCACGGCGGGGCGTCACGGCGGCGTGCGGCGGAGGGAGAGCGAGGTGGCGGAGGGGGGTCTGGTGGCTGGCAGCGGGCGGTGGACGGGGTTTATATAGGACTGGGGAGGGGGCTGGGGGCCGAGGTCGTGGCGGCTGGTGCGGGGGTCGAGTGGTGAAGCGGAGCAGGCGGAGCGACGGCCGGGCGGGGCGGCGCGGGAAGCGGGCGCCGCCGGAGTTTGCGGGGAAGAGGGAGAGAGGGGAGACGGGCGGGTAGCGGGTCTCGGGTCGGGTCTGGCGGATCCGATCCGACCCGACCCGCTAGGGGCTGGGCCGGGCTCGGGCCCAGTGGGCCAGGCCGGGTCGGGCCACGGGCTGGGCTGGGTTTATATAAAAATATAATAATTATTATTATTATTAATCAGTAATTTTTAATAAATAATTAAATAATTAAATAAATACTTTTTAGGTGTTTAAAAATAGGTCTGAGGCCCAATAAATTCCAGAAAAATTGCCCTAAGTCCAGTTTTTTATTTTACACCCAAAAATATTAATTCCATAATATTTTAATATCATCTATTATCAATTAAAAAATCATTTAATAATTAAAACCCTGTTTTTAAATTACAGAAAATTCCCAGAAAATTCCAGAAAATTGTAAAAAATCCAGTTTTGAAATTTTTTAAAAATCAGGGGGTTTACACAAACCAAACCCCTATATATATATACTCTTTTTTCCTTACTTCCTTTTCTTCTACACCTAAAACCATATAGCAGTCGACCATCATATTCCCTATTTGCCTATCACGTTGTCGACCCCAACCACGCCAGACCGAACCCCCGAATGTCGCCTTCCTCCACAGTCGACTGCACAGCCGAAGGACCTCGCCCATTCATGCCAGCACGATGCCGGAACCCCCTCGTCGTTCCAACCCGCTGAACCTCGACCGGATCTCCGTTTCCAAACTGCACCAAAAACTGACACCTCCTGCTGTTCCCCGACTTCACACAACCCCGACCTCCACCGTTGAACGTCGTCGACCAATCCCCTCGACCGGAGTCGACCGCATCAGCAGCACTTGCCATCTCCCCGCCGATGACAACCCCGGCCGATTGAAGCAAGTCGCCTGAACTTCATCCCAGTCCACCCGCCTCGTCCTCACTGGAGAAGCCCGGAGTTCAACGACCGACCGCTATACTCGACCGACAACAGATCCGCCTGTACGACCATCGGGACACGCCTGAACCTGCTGAAGTCAACCGCCGCAGTCGCCTGATTCGACACAAGCAACCCGCTGAGCCCTGCCGACTTTGCACGACTCGTCCACGTACCCAAGTTCGATTCCCCCCTCTCGTGTGCATGTACATGTATGCACACCCGCATATTTTACCATCGTATTGCATACGTGTTTAGACATGGTATTTAGTATATGAGGGTATATTGGTATGATTGTATGTACATAGTATATATATATGTATAAGAACCCGACTAGTATATATATATATATATATATTATAACCCTCATTTAGTATATACGTATATAAATGTATTGTGTATACCTCCTTTATGTATGTACAAGTATTAATTCTATTTAGTACATATATATACGTGTATCTATTATATTGGTAACTAATGGATATTATGTATATGTTAGTATTTATGCCTATGGACTAGATGACTAGAATGTAACCACGGATACCCCGTAGTTACATTGACCTGTGACCAGATAACATGTTAGCAGGCTGCCATATGTACACCGATGTACTGGCAAGACCATATCATTGACTGTCTGTTATGCACAGCAACTACAGACGTGACCCCCCAACGTAGTCTCTGAGATCAATGTGTTGATTGTGTGTTAGAGTAATGTCTGATGCAGTATTGTGTTATATGATATGTCTATAGGATTGTTGGATCATTCAGATGATACTTTGGAACTAGGACATTGGTATTGCCAGCTAAGGACCACAGGCAAGTACATTCTCTGACAGTTTCCATTATGTTGATTATCTCTATAACTCTTGTTGTATAGCATACATGACTCTGACACTGTTAATTACACAAGTTGGCATTATCGAGACCTGTCACGAGGAGTCGTGATTGGAATCCATCGTGCTAGCTGGAGAAAAACGAGAAAATATTAGTAGCTTATGTGATCATACCCAACTTTACATGCATCATAGCTTACCACACCTCACATTGGTGCAGCCTGAACATTATATGCCTCATAGCTGTTACATTTGGTTAGCCTGACTATTACTCGCATCATAGCTATCCAGATGGTTAGCCTGACCTTACAAGAATGATAGCTAACCAATGTAACGAGCCTGATCAGTCCCAAGACGATCACATAATATGATGATATTTCATTCACTTAGTTAGATATTCTTGACATGTATCTCTAGTGTATTGATATAGCATTCATTATGTTCTAGTCAGGATTCTAGCATTCACATATATACCAGTTCATTGTTCTAGCGTGTACCTGTATTTCTATTCATTGCTAGATGTATATTGATGATGACATATGCTCCAGTATTCCTTTATTCCAGTATTTCTTATTGCCAGTATTCATATCTGTCTTCTATTTCTTTACACTGTGTTATAGTTTTTGTCAATATATGTGGAACTGCTGTTAGTGCTTGTACTTCGTTCCAATCATGACTGAATATTTATTCAGAGGATCTTGAGGATTTCTGTACCACACACTATGGACAGGGTTTAGATGCAGACTATACACCAGAGATCTTAGAGGAGACTATTCCTTTAGGTGAGACTTTACCTGCAGCTATCTAGATATTATTATATTATGCATTTGAGACTTCTTTGAGATTTATTGAGTTTATATTTAGACTTATGTTAAGTTTAATCTGAGACTTGTGGAGACTTTATGTTGGACCGCTAGACTGTATTTTATCTATATTTTGAGAAATGGTGTTTGACTATGTCATTTTTCTTATCTTTTATCATGCCTTTATACTCTTATAGTGGTTGTGATTGAGTTTACATTATGGGATATTGTGAGATGTATATTATCCTTCTTATGGAGATTGATATCATTGACAGGTATTTAGTTATGTTAGTATTTATTGTGACCTAGACAATATTCTACCGCCGATGCTGCGGCGTAGGCTGGACGTACCCACGTGCTCGTGCCCTATACTAGGTGTGGGTCATGACAATTACAACCATAATCCTAGCATAAAATAAAATCACTTGGCCTACAATCATAAGAGTTAGGTGGCACGACTTGAAAAGATGAAGAAAATAAATTTAGTCGTCGCACAAATAACGAGTGTTAAGGTTTTGGAGGAACAAGATATGAAATTAAAATGAAAGACTCTTGATAATGTCATGATTTTCTAAGGGAAAGGTGGTATGCTGATCTCCGTGTTCGAGGTATGATCAAGGAAAATATTATATTCATTCCTCTTGGCTTCCTAATGTACTGTCTGCTAATACTAAGAATCTAAATTTACCGTTCTCTAATACTATCTTACTGTGAAAGTTAGGTTTAGTTCTAATATTCAATCTTGGATTTCTATTGGTTCCTCAATGCTAGGGTCAAACAATATGGTCAAATTTTTAACTAACTCTAGTAGTGTCTATACTACTCTCAAGTCCTTCATAAATATATCAAGGGATAAGGGTCAATTAATCTACGGGTAAGGGATGCTAGTGTTCATTAGGTATTCTAAACTTAGTGATGTATTAATAGTCTAGTTGTATTCTTAATAGTAATGTTACCCTAATTATTATTCTAACAACAATGATTCCTATATTCTAGCAGAAGCTATACTCAAGGAACTATTAGGGAAGTACATGAATCAAGCAAGATGCAATTATTTAAATAGAACAGATTGGAAGAAATATGAGTCATAGTCAATTGTGGATGAGATCCTATACTCTAATCATATTTGCAGGCTTGCTCGGTACAGTAACGTAACTGAGACAATATGTCACGACCCGCACCCGGTATAGGGGCACGAGAGCGTGGGTACGTCCAGCCTATGCCGCAACATCGGCGGTAGAACACTGTCTAGGTCACAATGATTCTATATAACTAAATACCTGTCAATGATATACATCTCATAATAATCTCAATCATAACAACTATAAGGCACGATAAAAGATAAAAGGAAATGATATAGTTAAACACCATGTCTCAAACACAAAGATAACTCTCAGTCTAGCTGTCCAACACAAGTCTCCAATTTAAACTTAACATGAGTCTAAACATAAACTGAAATAACCTCCATGAGTCTCAAAAGCATCATAAATACTATCTAGATAGCTGCAGGTAAAGTCTCATCTAGAGGTGTAGTCTCCTCTAGGATCTCTGGTGCGTAGTCAGCATCTATACCTGGTCCATAGTGCATGGTACAGAAATCCTCAAGGTTCTCTGAAAAAATATCCAGTCAGGATTGGAACGAAATACACCTCTAACAGCAGTTCCATATATATTGACAAAAACTATAACACAGTGTAAAGAAATACAAGACAGATATGAATAACTGGCAATAAGATACTGGAATAAAGGAAATGCTAGAATAAAAATGCTGGAACATCATCATCAATATGCATCTAGCAAAGAATAGAACTACAAGTACACGCAAGAACAAAGAACTGGTATGTAAGTGTGTATAAGAACAATAACTATAACATATGGAAATGCAAGATCAATATACCAAGATACATGCCAAGAATCATCTAACTAAGTGTGTGAAACATCAGTATATCATATGATCGGCTTGGGCTATATGACTCATTACATTGATTAGCGATCATCCCCAACAAGTCCGGCTAACCATATGTAACAACGATGAGGCATGTAAAGGTAAGGCTGCACCGACGTGAGGTGTGGGTGAGCTAATGATGCATGTAAGTTGGGTATGATCACATAAGCTACTAATATTTCCCTATTTCCCCAGCTAGCACGATGGATTCCAAATCACGACTCCTCGTGACAGGTCTCAATGATGCCAACTTGTGTAAAGAACAGTGTCAGAGTCATGTACGCTATACAACAAGAGTTATAGAGATAATCAACATAATATAAACTGTCAGAAAATGTACTCGCCTGAGGTCCTTAGTTGGCAATACCACTGTCCGGGTTCTGAAGTATCGTCTGCATGATCACACAATCCTATAAACATATCACATAATACAGTACTTCATCAGACATTACTCTAGCACACAATCAATATAATGATCTCAACAGGCTATGCTAGTGGGTCACAGGTCGATGTGCCTACGGGGTATCCGTGGTCACATTCAAGACATCTAGTGCATATACTATATAGTACTTACTATGGCTAATGTATCTCATAGTACTAATTAATTACACAATTACTAGATATTCATATGTTTATACTTAATTCAATTCATACGATGCACACATATATATTATATATACGTATGTATTATGCTGATTGAGAATTATATGGTTCGTATGTATATACATAAGTATTCACTATTTACCATTACAATATATGTTTATATATTATATAGATATACTAACAAAGGCTTATACCATGTGTATACACAATAGCATATATATATACTAGGGATACCTAGAATACATATATATGAGTACGTATATATATCTTAGTTGAGCATAATATCCACATACCTCTACGTGTATATATGTATATACGTGCATGTACCGATACCTACGCATACTAGCGCATGATCTACGGATGTGTACGTATTCGAGTATAGGTTTATGTCGAACCTGCGTGCGGAAACGAGACGATGACGATGATGACTATGAGGCGATGGTCACGAACAGGGAAAGGCCGGTCGGGTGCAGGGTCTGTCGTCGAACTCTGGTCGGCAGCGTCGTCGATCAGTCAGTCGACGAGCAGTCAGCGCGGGGACTCACGGTCGGCAGCGTCATCGAGCAGTCGGTCGTCGATCAGTCAGTACGGGGTGTCCAGTATAACACCCCGTTCCGCTCAAGCGGACTGCCGTCTCAAACGGCAATAGTGCAGTTGTCCCGACCCGCTTTGCCTCAAAGAAAATGCAAAGGATATCCAGACTTGTCCCTACAGGAATCCGGCTTAGGCTTTCAGAGGCTCGCTCAGGCGTATCGCTCTACCGAGGCGAATCATCGCTAAGGTGGGTGGCTACGGTGAACTTGTCTTTGCTTAGCCAGCACACATAAAATCTGAAATATTTATGCTAGTCGCTAGGTGATTCACCCCCTGCATGCTAATAAATCCAACGCACCTAGCTAAGGAAATAATCTCAACTTGTATTGCTTGCTAGAACATGGAAATTGAAATACTGCTTATATTCAGACCCTCGTATGCTAAGTCCCCTAACGATCTAACTCTCGGTTTATCTTCGGGCCCGAGCCAACGTGCTGCTTACGTTCCTTAGAAATGAATGCTTGTCTGCTTGTAATGATGCCATGCTTTCATCCAAACCCTGGGAGACTACTACGTAGTCGTTCCGTGCCTGAATAAACCTGCAAGTATTCGGGACCGCTAGGTCACCAAGGCAATCTTTGCCCCAGGAGAATTGCATCAAGGCAAAGTCATTCACTGAACAACGAACAGGCAATGCATCTTGTTTTGTACTATTGTTGCCTTAACAGCTTGCCTCTTGTCTTATACTCTTGTCTTGTACTCTTGTCTTGTACGCTTGTTGCCCCAACCATGTAAATGGATAACTTACCCGAGACGCCGTTCGATCACGGACAACTTATACACAGGGATGGTCTAGCGGGCGATGCTGGGGCACTGGCATCATCCCGGTCCGGGCGAGACCTATTGTTTAGTCTCTTATTCTTGGCGGAATGGCATGCCGTGCCTCTTGTACTTTGTTGCATACCATTCTCGTCAAAGACTATATCGTCCATTATGGCATACGCCAGTGATCGCCTTGTATTTAACTTGTTGCATGCTTGCTGGTAAAGAAATAAAAGATAACAAGAAATCCTCGCTTAGCGGCTATCCGTGTGCGAGGCACTGTATCGCATCAAGAAACAACTAAACACCTGAACAATCTTGAAATAAGTACTCGTGTTTGCATATGCTATGCCTCCTGAATGCTTATACATGTTTCTGCTTGAATTAATCATGTTTGCCTTGGACAGGGAAGGAGAAAGGGTAAGTTAGTAAGTCTCGCCGTGTTTCCTCAAACATTACACGACGCACTGCCCGACACGTTAGGCTATTCAACATTTGCATGAAACTAATCCTAAGGCAACTAGAAAGACAACTTAATAGTTGTGCACAAAACTTATATTACGTGTTTGGATTTGTCGAGCGGGCGAGTAGCTTCCCCACCAGTGCATTCAATGTACTGATAATCCACCAGTTTGTATGCAGGGTACGGAAGAACCTCGTTCGGTGCGGATGCCTCCAACGTGCGTGCTTAGGCGTGAAGATCACTCCGAAGCAACGGTGCATCCGAAACTGAAGCACATATACAAGACATAATGTTGTGAACATAGCCTGATCATCGCCTGTACAATCATTCCACAATTGTAGCCACTTGGCACGCTTTTACTGTTTCAGAGAGAGATGCTTGAGCAACTTGTAATCTCGGCTATACGCCACCTGTAACACATATTTATATCAATAAAGAGCTTGCTTTACTTCAACTTGTGTTTCAATGCTTCCGCTACTATTGTCGACTCAGTGAACCTATTATCAAATCGCTATACGTTTATGACTCCGCTGCACTCGGACAATCTGTGCGACTCTGTGGCTTAGAATTCTTGCCGCCAGCCAATGAACCATGGCCTTGCACGGACGTGGATCACGCTCGTGCGGCATCACGTCCGGATGGGTCAAGCGATCGTTCCGTGGGAGCGCTGACGAGGGTGATTCCCGCCTAGCGGGGATGGCCAAAATAGCCTACGGGAGATCGGGGCGTGACATCCAGGCGTTCAGCAGCGGTCGTCGAACTTCAGCGCGAGGCATAGGCGAGTCTCGGTCGATGGTCTCCGGTGCTCTTGGTGCAGTCGGTCCGACGGACAGCGGCCTCTGGTGCAGCGGAGTCGAGGCGTTCAGCCGGTTGGTGATGGCAGCGCTCTTGCCGGTCGGCTCCAGTCGACGAGGGCGGGGACAGGCGTCCGGCTGAGTGCTCGAGGGATCAGCGGGTGGTGATGGCAGTCAGGTTTAAGAATAGGGATGGTAGAGTACTTGATCGGCTGTGGGTTAGAAGAAAAAAAGAAAAAGAGGAAAGAAGGTTTATATATATAGTATTATGTAAGGGTTGACCTAGGATTGGGTTGACTGGTCAACCCTCTTGGAATTGGCCTCTTATGGAGATGTTTTAAGGGCCAAGTTTTAATGGAATTAAAATGGAAGGCTAGGATGCATTAGTTTCAAGGTTTTTGAGGCCATGGTTTCGAGAAGATTGATGTTGCAATGTCACAGTCCCAAAATTATGGAAAAATATACATAAAAGGAAATTGGATTTATTCGCGTGTCGTGTCCAATGTGATGGACACCTTAATACGTTTTTGCATAAAAGTGTCCAACAATAGGGAAAATTACACAAAATTGAATTTATTGAGGATTAGATACAATGGGTTGCGACGAATGTTGTGCATCTAAACTGAAGCACAACGAGACGTGGTTATGAGTCACACAAGGATCAAAGTAATAGTTTAGCACGTCTAGGACAAGGGTGCGACATCAGTTGGAAGACAAGGGCTCGCATAGCGTCCTAATTATCGAGGCAACGATAAATTGCAACAATCAAATAATCATCATCAATTATTTAAATATAATTAAATATCATGCAAATCATTTACATATTAATTACAAAAAGACGAAAATACCCCTAATCCAAAAAGTGGGGGTGACAAGTCTACCCTCCTTAAATGAATTTTGTCCCCGAAATTAAAATAAACTAGTACAAGAGCAAGCAATCAATTTATGAATTATACCTCAAGTCTCGAAAAGATATGGATACCGCTCGCGCATATCGTCCTCTCTCTCCTAAGTTGATTCTCCTGGAGAGTGATTTCTCCATGCAACACGAACCAAGAGAATAGTCTGGTTCCGTAATACCTTCTCTCTATGATCCAAGATCTCTACCGGTTGTTCAGGATAGCTGAGTGTCGGTCCAACTTCGATCTCTGAGTGATCTAATACGTGACTAGGATCTGCCACGTACCATCTCAGTTGCGACACGTGGAACACGTTATGCACTCCATCTAGAGCAGGCGGTAAGTCTAGTCTATAGGCCACGGCACCGACCCTTGCAAGAACACTGAAGGGCCCGATGTATCATGGACTAAGCTTTCCTCCTCTGCCAAAATGAATCGTGCCCCGTATCGGAGAAATCCGTAAGAACGCCAAATTGCCAACCTAGAACAATAATCTTAACACGCAATCTAAATAAAACAATCGCAAACCAAACAAATAAATCAAAATAATACCTGAAACTCTAGGGGTCTACGGTGGCTATCGACCCAATACCGTTGTCTATCCTACGCCACTCGCAGTCTGTCTCTGATAAGTTTTACCTTTTCTGCTGCATCCACGACCATTTCTGGTCCTAACAAGGCTCTTTCTCCAATATCATCCCATGATAAAGTTGTACGATACCTTCGTCCATATAAGGCCTCGAATGGTGATATCTCGATGCTGGCCTGGTAGCTGTTGTTGTAAGCAAACTCTACCAAATATAGATGATCCTCCCATGAACCTCCGAAATCCAAGACGCAAGTGCATAGCATGTCTTCAAGGGTCTGAATAGTCCTTTCAGACTGCCCGTCTGTCTGAGGGTGATATGCAGTACTGAACTTGAGCTGAGTGCCCAAGCTAGACTGCAGACTCCTCCAGAAATAGAAAGTAAAACGACTATCCCTATCTGAGACAATGCTCACAGGAACTCCATACAATCTGACAATCTGTTGTACATATATTTCCGCTAGCTTCTCCGTCGATGTACCCACTTTGAATGGTAAGAAGTGAGCTGATTTGGTCAACCTATCCACGATGACCCAAATCGCGTCCCTTCCTCCTGGAGAACGAGGAAGTCCCGAAACGAAGTCCATAGTTGTAACACCCTGTTCCGCTCAAGCGGACTGCCGACTCAATCGGCAATAGTGCACCTGTCCCGACCTGCTTTGCCTCGATCAAGAAGCAAAGGATATCCAGACTTGCACCTACAGGAATCCGGCTTGGACTTTCAGAGGCTCGCTCAGATGTATCGCTCTACCGAGGTGAATCATCGCTAAGGTGGGTGGCTATGGTGAACTTGTCTTTGCTTAGCCAGCACACATAAAATCTGGAATGTTTATGCTAGTCGCTAGGTGAATCACCCCCTGCATGCTAATAAATCCAACGCACCTAGTTAAGGGAATAATCCTAACTCATATTGCTTGCTAGAACATGGAAAAGGAAATACTCCTTATATTCAGACCCTCGCATGCTAAGTCCCTTAACGGTTTCATCTCTCGGACTACCTTCGGGCCCGAGCAACGTGCCTGCTTATGTTCCTAGAAATACATGCTTGTCTGCTTGATAGTTACCGTATTTTTATCCAAACTCCGGGAGACTACTCAGTAGTCGTTCCGTGTATGATTGACCCTGCAAGTATCCAGGACCGTTAGGTCACCAGGCAGCCCCGAACCAGGAGAATGCATCAAGACAAGATATTCACTGTACAGAATCATGATTCAAGTATCCCGTGTACTCGTATTCCCGTGTACTCGTGTTCTCGTGTTCTCTTGTTCTAGTGCACGCGTGTTCTCGTGTTCTCGTGTATCTCGTGATAATTGGAAAGACCCAATGCTTGTATGTTGCGGACAACTCGGACCCGAGGTAAGTTCCACGGACGGTCACCGGGGCACTGGGGCCGATCCAGTCCGGATGGAGCTCGTGTGTAGTCTTCGTGTTCGGGACTGGGTAGCTTGCAGCTCATCGTGTACTCTTGTAGCAAGCTATCCTTGTCCCCGACTACGTCCATAATGGCTTTGCCAACGACCGTGTTCATATAGATAAGTCATCCTCGCTTAGCGGCTATCCACGTGCGAGTCACTACATCGCATCAAGAACAACTAAACACCTGAACGATCATGTTAAAATGATCCTCCTGTTTGCATATGCTTGCCTCCTGAATGTTTATACATGCCTCTGCTCGAATATATACTGTTTGCCTCAATGTTTGCCTTGGACAGGGAAGGAGATGGTAAGTTGGTAAGTCTCGCCGTGTTTCCTCTAACATCGCACGGCGCACTGCCCGACACGTTAGGCTATTCAATATCTGCATGAAACTGATCCTAAGGCAACTAGAAAGATAACTTAATAGTTGTGCACGGAACCTATATTACGTGTTTGGATTTGTCGAGCGGGCGAGTAGCTTCCCCACCAGTGCAGTCAATGTACTGATAATCCACCAGTTTGTATGCAGGGTACGGGAGAACCTCGTTCGATGCGGATGCCTCCTTCGTGCGTGCTAAGGCCAGGAGTTCCCTCTGAAGCCTTGCAACGGTGCGTCCGGGACTGAAGCACATATACAAAGACATAATGTTAGAACATAGCCCGAACTCGCCTGTACAATCATTCCACAGTTGTAGCCACTTGGCACGCTTTACTGTTTCAGAGAGAGCCTTGAGCGACTTGTAATATCGGCTATACGCCGTCTGTAACGCATATTTATATCATTAAAGAGCTTGCTTTACTTCAACTTGTGTTTCAATGCTTCCGCTACTATTGTCGACTCAGTGAACCTGTTATCAAATCGCTATGCGTTTATGACTCTGCTGCACTCGAACAATCTGTGCGACTCTGTGGCTTAGAACTCTTACCGCCAGCCAATGAAATATGGCCTTGCACGGGCGTGGATTACGCTCGTACGGCATCACGCTCGGATGGGTTAAAGCGATCGTTCCGCGGCAGCGCTGGCGAGGGTGATTCCCGCCTAGCGGGAACGGCCGATTGCCTGCGGGAGATCGGGGCGTGACATGTTGGTATCAGAGCCTGGCTTCTACGCCTTTGGACTTCGATTCGATATCTCTGTTTCGAAAGCTCGTTCGTGGGTTATGTGCACGCTCTCTCTCAATGCCTCGATGGGATGTTCCAACAATAAGTCTAAATACTTTCAAAATTAGTTTTGAATGATATGCTTGCTTGTCTGGTTGTATGTTGCGAGTGGCCTTTGTGCCAACCTGTGCGAACCCTTGAGAGTATCGCTAGTAGCTTGTCCGATTTTTACTAACCCTAAGTTTGGTTGAATGCATCTATTCGAGGGATGCCTTGAACTAGTGCACCATCCAAGACTTAAGAAACGGTGAAACTCGAGTGCTAAGACTTCGCTATCACTAAGCTGGTTGACGTGCTCATACTAGAAATGCATGTCGAAGGTGCGCACGATCCAGTCTAAGCGATATGCTGATTTCGACGCTTGTGCAAGTGAATAGCCAAATGAACAAGTACAACGACTTGTCTAGGATTGCCTCAACCCTAGATTACTGCTTGTCCTTAGTAAGTCTCGAGGACGAGACTTTTTCTAAGTTGGGTAGGATGTAACACCCTATTCCGCTCAAGCGGACTGCCGACTCAATCGACAATAGTGCAGCTGTCCCGACCTGCTTTGCCTCGATCAAGAAGCAAAGGATATCCAGACTTGCCCCTACAGGAATCCGGTTTGGACTTTCAGAGGCTCGCTCAGACGTATCGCTCTACCGAGGCGAATCATCGCTAAGGTGGATGGCTACGGTGAACTTGTCTTTGCTTAGCCAACACACATAAAATCTAGAATATTTATGCTAATCGCTAGGTGAATCACCCCCTGCATGCTAATAAATCCAACGCACCTAGTTAAGGGAATAATCCCAACTCATATTGCTTGCTAGAACATGGAAAAGAAAATACTGCTTATATTCAGACCCTCGCATGCTAAGTCCCTTAACGGTTTTATCTCTCGGACTACCTTCGGGCCCGAGCAACGTGCCTGCTTATGTTCCTAGAAACGCATGCTTGTCTGCTTGATAGTTACCGTATTTTCATCCAAACTCCGGGAGACTACTCAGTAGTCATTCCGTGTATGATTGACCCTGCAAGTATCCAGGACCGTTAGGTCACCAGGCAGCCCCGAACCAGGGGAATGCATCAAGACAAGATATTCACTGTACAGAATCATGATTCAAGTATCCCGTGTACTCGTGTACTCGTGTTCCCGTGCACTCGTGTTCTCGTGTTCTTTTGTTCTAGTGCACGCATGTTCTCGTGTTCTCGTGTATCTCGTGATAATTGGAAAGACCCAATGCTTGTATGTCGCGGACAACTCGGACCCGAGGTAAGTTCCACGGACGGTCACCGGGGCACTGGGGCCGATCCGGTCCGGATGGAGCTCGTGTGTAGTCTTCGTGTTCGGGACTGGGTAGCTTGCATCTCATCGTGTACTCTTGTAGCAAGCTATCCTTGTCCCCGGCTACGTCCATAATGGCTTTGCCAGCGACCGTGTTCATATAGATAAGTCATCCTCGCTTAGCGGCTATCCGTGTGTGAGTCACTGCATCGCATCAAGAACAACTAAACACCTGGACGATCATGTTAAAACGACCCTCCTGTTTGCATATGCTTGCCTCCTGAATGTTTATATATGCCTCTGCTCGAATATATACTGTTTGCCTCAATGTTTGCCTTGGACAGGGAAGGAGATGGTAAGTTGGTAAGTCTCGTCGTGTTTCCTCTAACATCGCACGGCGCACTGCCCGACACGTTAGGCTATTCAATATCTGCATGAAACTGATCCTAAGACAACTAGAAAGATAACTTAATAGTTGTGCACGGAACCTGTATTACGTGTTTGGATTTGTCGAGCGGGCGAGTAGCTTCCCCACCAGTGCAGTCAATGTACTGATAATCCACCAGTTTGTATGCAGGGTACGGGAGAACCTCGTTCGGTGCGGATGCCTCCTTCGTGCGTGCTAAGGCCAGGAGTTCACTCTGAAGCCTTGCAACGGTGCGTCCGGGACTGAAGCACATATACAAAGACATAATGTTGGAACATAGCCCGAACTCGCCTGTACAATCATTCCACAGTTGTAGCCACTTGGCACGCTTTACTGTTTCAGAGAGAGCCTTGAGCGACTTATAATCTCGGCTATACGCCGCCTGTAACGCATGTTTATATCAATAAAGAGCTTGCTTTACTTCAACTTGTGTTTCAATGCTTCCGCTACTATTGTCGACTCAGTGAACCTGTTATCAAATCGCTATGGGTTTATGACTCCGCTGCACTCGGACAATCTGTGCGACTCTGTGGCTTAGAACTCTTGCCGCCAGCCAATGAACCATGGCCTTACACGGGCGTGGATCACGCTCGTGCGCCATCACGCCCGGATGGGTTAAAGCGATCGTTCCGTGGGAGCGCTGGCGAGGGTGATTCCCGCCTAGCGGGAATAGCCGATTGCCTGTGGAAGATCGGGGCGTGACATGTTGGTATCAGAGCCTGGCTTCTACGCCTTTGGACTTCGATTCGATATCTCTGTTTCGAAAGCTCGTTCGTGGGTTATGTACACGCTTTCTCTCAATGCCTCGATGGGATATTCCAACAATAAGTCTAAATACTTTCAAAATGCGTTTTGAATGATATGCTTGCTTATCTGGTTGTATGCTGCGAGTGGCCTTTGTGCCAACCTGTACGAACCCTTGAGAGTATCGCTAGTAGCTTGTCCGATTTTCACTAACCCTAAGTTTGGTTGAATGCATCTATTCGAGGGACGCCTTGAACTAGTGCACCATCCAAGACTTAAGAAACGGTAAAACTCGAGTGATAAGACTTCGCTATCACTAAGTTGGTTGACGTGCTCACACTAGAAATACATGTCGAAGGTGCGCACGATCCAGTCTAAGCGATATGCTGATTTCGACGCTTGTACAAGTGAATATCCAAATGAACAAGTACAACGACTTGTCTAGGATTGCCTCAACCCTAGATTACTGCTTGTCCTTAGTAAGTCTCGAGGACGAGAATTTTTCTAAGTTGGGTAGGATGTAATACCCTGTTCCGCTCAAGCGGACTGCCGACTCAATCGGCAATAGTACAGCTGTCCCGACCTGCTTTGCCTCGATCAAGAAGCAAAGGATATCCAGACTTGCCCCTACAGGAATCCGACTTGGACTTTCAGAGGCTCGCTCAGACGTAACGCTCTACCGAGGCGAATCATCGCTAAGGTGGGTGGCTACGGTGAACTTGTCTTTGCTTAGCCAGCACACATAAAATCTGGAATGTTTATGCTAGTCGCTAGGTGAATCACCCCCTGCATGCTAATAAATCCAACGCACCTAGTTAAGGGAATAATCCCAACTCATATTGCTTGCTAGAACATGGAAAAGAAAATACTGCTTATATTCAGACCCTCGCATGCAAAGTCCCTTAACGGTTTCATCTCTCGGACTACCTTCGGGCCCGAGCAACGTGCCTGCTTATGTTCCTAGAAACGCATGCTTGTCTGCTTGATAGTTACCGTGTTTTCATCCAAACTCCGGGAGACTACTCAGTAGTCGTTCCGTGTATGATTGACCCTGCAAGTATCCAGGACCGTTAGGTCACCAGGCAGCCCCGAACCAGGGGAATGCATCAAGACAAGATATTCACTGTACAGAATCATGATTCAAGTATCCCGTGTACTCGTGTACTCGTGTTCCCGTGCACTCGTGTTCTCGTGTTCTCTTGTTCTAGTGCACGCGTGTTCTCGTGTTCTCGTGTATCTCGTGATAATTGGAAAGACCCAATGCTTGTATGTCGCGGATAACTCGGACCCGAGGTAAGTTCCACGGACGGTCACCGGGGCATTGGGGCCGATCCGGTCCGGATGGAGCTCGTGTGTAGTCTTCGTGTTCGGGACTGGGTAGCTTGCAGCTCATCGTGTACTCTTGTAGCAAGCTATCCTTGTCCCTGGCTACGTCCATAATGGCTTTGCCAACGACCGTATTCATATAGATAAGTCATCCTCGCTTAGCGGCTATCCGCGTGCGAGTCACTGCATCGCATCAAGAACAACTAAACACCTGAATGATCATGTTAAAACGACCCTTCTGTTTGCATATGCTTGCCTCATGAATGTTTATACATGCCTCTGCTCGAATATATACTGTTTTCCTTAATGTTTGCCTTGGACAGGGAAGGAGATGGTAAGTTGGTAAGTCTCGCCGTGTTTCCTCTAACATCGCACGACGCACTGTCCGACACGTTAGGCTATTCAATATCTGCATGAAACTGATCCTAAGGCAACTAGAAAGATAACTTAATAGTTGTGCACGGAACCTGTATTACGTGTTTGGATTTGTCGAGCGGGCGAGTAGGTTCCCCACCAGTGCAGTCAATGTACTGATAATCCACCAGTTTGTATGCAGGGTGCGGGAGAACCTCGTTCGGTGCGGATGCCTCCTTCGTGCGTGCTAAGGCCAGGAGTTCCCTCTGAAGCCTTGCAACGGTACGTCCGGGACTGAAGCACATATACAAAGACATAATGTTAGAACATAGCCCGAACTCGCCTGTACAATCATTCCACAGTTGTAGCCACTTGACACGCTTTACTGTTTCAGAGAGAGCCTTGAGCGACTTGTAATCTCGGCTATACGCCGCCTGTAACGCATGTATATATCAATAAAGAGCTTGTTTTACTTCAACTTGTGTTTTAATGCTTCCGCTACTATTGTCGACTCAGTGAACCTGTTATCAAATCGCTATGCGTTTATGACTCCGCTGCACTCGGACAATCTGTGCGACTCTGTGGCTTAGAACTCTTGCCGCCAGCCAATGAACCTTGGCCTTGCACGGGCGTAGATTACGCTCGTGCGGCATCACGCCCGGATGGGTTAAAGCGATCGTTCCGCAGGAGCGCTGGCGAGGGTGATTCCCGCCTAGCGGGAACGGCCGATTGCCTACGGGAGATCAGGGCGTGACATGTTGGTATCAGAGACTGGCTTCTATGCCTTTGGACTTTGATTCGATATCTCTGTTTCGAAAGCTCGTTCGTGGGTTATGTGCACGCTCTCTCTCAATGCCTCGATGGGATGTTCCAACAATAAGTCTAAATACTTTTAAAATACGTTTTGAATGATATGCTTGCTTGTCTGGTTGTATGCTGCGAGTGGCCTTTGTGCCAACCTGTGCGAACCCTTAAGAGTATCGCTAGTAGCTTGTCCGATTTTCACTAACCCTAAGTTTGGTTGAATGCATCTATTCGAGGGACGCCTTGAACTAGTGCACCATCCAAGACTTAAGAAACGGTGAAACTCGAGTGCTAAGACTTCGCTATCATTAAGCTGGTTGACGTGCTCACATTAGAAATGCATGTCGAAGGTGCGCACGATCCAGTCTAAGCGATATGCTGATTTCGACGCTTGTGCAAGTGAATATCCAAATGAATAAGTACAACGACTTGTCTAGGATTGCCTCAACCCTAGATTACTGCTTGTCCTTAGTAAGTCTCGAGGACGAGACTTTTTCTAAGTTGGGTAGGATGTAACACCCTGTTCCGCTCAAGCGGACTGCCGACTCAATCGACAATAGTGCAGCTGTCCCGACCTACTTTGCCTCGATCAAGAAGCAAAGGATATCCAGACTTGCCCCTACAGGAATCTGACTTGGACTTTCAGAGGCTCGCTCAGACGTATCGCTCTACCGAGGCGAATCATCGCTAAGGTGGGTGGCTACGGTGAACTTGTCTTTGCTTAGCCAGCACACATAAAATCTGGAATGTTTATGCTAGTCGCTAGGTGAATCACTCCTGCATGCTAATAAATCCAACGCACCTAGTTAAGGGAATAATCCCAACTCATATTGCTTGCTAGAACATGGAAAAGGAAATATTGCTTATATTCAGACCCTCGCATGCTAAGTCCCTTAACGGTTTCATCTCTCGGACTACCTTCGGGCCCGAGCAACGTGCCTGCTTATGTTCCTAGAAACGCATGCTTGTCTGCTTGATAGTTACCGTGTTTTTATCCAAACTCCGGGAGACTACTCAGTAGTCGTTCCGTGTATGATTGACCCTGCAAGTATCCAGGACCGTTAGGTCACCAGGCAGCCCCGAACCAGGGGAATGCATCAAGACAAGATATTCACTGTACAGAATCATGATTCAAGTATCCCGTGTACTCGTGTACTCGTGTTCCCGTGCACTCGTGTTCTCGTGTTCTCTTGTTCTAGTGCACGCGTGTTCTCGTGTTCTCGTGTATCTCGTGATAATTGGAAAGACCCAATGCTTGTATGTCGCGGACAACTCGGACCCGAGGTAAGTTCCACGGACGGTCACCGGGGCACTGGGGCCGATCCGGTCCGGATGGAGCTCGTATGTAGTCTTCGTGTTCGGGACTGGGTAGCTTGCAGCTCATCGTGTACTCTTGTAGCAAGCTATCCTTGTCCCCGGCTACGTCCATAATGGCTTTGCCAGCGACCGTGTTCATATAGATAAGTCATCCTCGCTTAGCGGCTATCCGCGTGCGAGTCACTGCATCGCATCAAGAATAACTAAACACCTGAACGATCATGTTAAAATGACCCTCCTGTTTGCAAATGCTTGCCTCCTGAATGTTTATACATTCCTCTGCTCGAATATATACTGTTTGCCTCAATGTTTGCCTTGGACAAGGAAGGAGATGGTAAGTTGGTAAGTCTCGCCGTGTTTCCTCTAACATCGCACGGCGTACTGCCCGACACGTTAGGCTATTCAATATCTGCATGAAACTGATCCTAAGTCAACTAGAAAGATAACTTAATAGTTGTGCACGGAACCTGTATTACCTGTTTGGATTTGTCGAGCGGGCGAGTAGCTTCCCCACCAGTGCAGTCAATATACTGATAATCCACCAGTTTGTATGCAGGGTGCGGGAGAACCTCGTTCGGTGTGGATGCCTCCTTCGTGCGTGCTAAGGCTAGGAGTTCCCTCTGAAGCCTTGCAACGGTGCATCCGGGACTGAAGCACATATACAAAGATATAATGTTGGAACATAGCCCGAACTCGCCTGTACAATCATTCCACAGTTGTAGCCACTTGGCACGCTTTACTGTTTCAGAGAGAGCCTTGAGCGACTTGTAATCTCGGCTATACGCCGCCTGTAACGCATGTTTATATCAATAAAGAGCTTGTTTTACTTCAACTTGTGTTTCAATGCTTCCGCTACTATTGTCGACTCAGTGAACCTGTTATCAAATCGCTATGCGTTTATGACTCCGCTGCACTCGGACAATCTGTGCGACTCTGTGGCTTAGAACTCTTGCCGCCAGCCAATGAACCATGGCCTTGCACGGGCGTGGATCACGCTCGTGCGGCATCACGCCCGGATGGGTTAAAGCGATCGTTCCGCGGGACCGCTGGCGAGGGTGATTTCTGCCTAGCGGGAACGGCCGATTGCCTGCGGGAGATCGGGGCGTGACAATAGTCACATGCTCCCACTTCCATTCTGGAATGGGTAAAGGTTGAAGCAATCCTCCTGGCCTCTGTCGATCTTCTTTCACCTGTTGGCATACTAAACATCGGGATACGAAGCGTGCTACTTTGCGCTTCATACCATACCACCATACATGCTTCCTCAAATCTCGATACATCTTGTTGGCTCCGGGATGCATCGAGTACTGAGAGCGGTGTGCCTCCTGTAAAACTTCTTCGTGCAGCTCTCCACTTGGCACACACATCCTCGTGCCATGTCGTAAGGATCCATCATCCGCAATAGTGAAATCGTCTATCAATCATGTCTGAACTTGTGCTCTAATAATCCTTAGAGTCTCATCATCATACTGCGTGGCTCTAATTTTGTCCATCAGCTCTGATTGTATCTGCAGTCCCCATATCTGAATCTCAGCTACTGGAACTAATACCTCAATTCCCAAACTCTCAAGATCAGCTAATAAATGTCTATCCGAAGTCAAGCACATAGCCATTGGGTACCTGCTCAAGGCATCCGCGACTACGTTGGCTTTCCCTGGATGGTACTGTAATGAGATATCGAAGTCTTTCATCAATTCTAACCACCTTCTCTGTCTCATATTCAGCTCCTTCTGTGTAAACACGTACTTTAAGCTCTTGTGGTCTGTGAAGATCTCCACACGTTCTCCGTACAGATAGTGCTTCCACAGCTTTAGGGCAAAGATAACTGCTGCTAACTCCAGATCGTGAGTGGGGTAGTTCCTTTCATGAGGGCGTAATTGTCTTGAAGCATAGGCAATTACTTTCCCGTGTTGTTGAAGAACGCATCCCAACCCTTTTCCTGAAGCATCACTGAAGATAGTGAATCCACCTGTCCCTAATGGCAACGTCAAAACTGGTGTTGTCGTCAATCTCCTCTTCAGCTCATCGAATGCAGCTTGACATTCTTTTGTCCAGACAAATTCTACATCTTTCTTGGTCAGCCTAGTCATTGGCTCTACAATCTTGGAGAAGTCTTGTACAAATCTTCTGTAGTATCCTGCTAGTCCGAGAAAGCTCCTGATTTCAGCGACCGTACTGGGGGTAGCCCAAGACTCCAGTGCCTCTATCTTCTTTGGGTTAACTGAAATTCCGTCTCCCGTTACCATATGTCCAAGAAATTCAACCTTGTCAAGGAAGAACTCACACTTTGAAAGCTTTTCGTACAATTTCTCTCTCCTGAGAGTTTCTAAGACTATCCTCAGATGCTCTTCATGCTCTTCTGGGATTTTTGAATATACTAGAATGTCGTCAATAAACACCACTACGAACTTGTCAAGGTACTGGTGGAACACCTTGTTCATCAAGTTCATAAATACTGCTGGTGCATTGGTTAAACCAAACGGCATTACTGTAAATTCAAACTGGCTATATCTGGTCTGAAAGGCGGTCTTTGATATGTCTTCTTTCTTCACCTTCACCTGGTGATAGCCTGACCTCAAGTCTATTTTTGAAAACACCTTCGCTCCGCTCAATTAATCGAAAAGATCATCTATCCTCGGCAACGGGTATTTATTTTTGATAGTGAGGTTATTCAGGGCTCTATATGTCACGACCCAATTCCGTAGAATCAAATAAGGCATCCCCCGAATCGTAACTGCCGTGCGGGCCTGGAGTTGTGCCCGCACAAGGCTTTAATGATTTACATAGCAAGCACATATTCAGAGTACGCAGATAAATTGAAACACAGATTTGAAACATAGAAAAGTTCTCTTTATTGATAATGAACATCTATTACAAACTCTTGAACGAGTTAGCTAATATGCCGAACGGCTTACAAAAGAGATGACTCAAAATGAGATAACAGTCCTGTATATTACATCCCTTTATAAACTCAAAACGATAAAGACCTCCAGGCTGGAGGACGGCTTTGCCACGGAGCTGCATTTGTGTATGAAGAGTTGCAGCTTCGGACTTCAAAAGGCTTCAGGGGCACGGTGAAGATGCGCCAACAGCTGGACTGGATCGGGAAGACGACTTCGGCTCCTCGCTCGGTTCGCCTTAGTGCGGAGAACCTGTTTCAACGAGGGTCAGCATATCGAAACATGCTGGTGAAGGCGAGCTAGCCGAACTATACCAATCAATACGTTGTTTAGTGAAGCATGCATATTTTTGTGGGTTTTTATCTTGCCTTAGTTCATTTACAAGTAAGCAGCATATAGAATTTACTGAAATGAACTAGCCACCGTTCGGTGGATTTTTACCTGCCCGTCTGAATGACCTGCACAATACTTACCTTGCCTTCCCTGCCACGAAAACACAAGTTAGTTGCAACAGGTTTAAATATACACGTTGGGATCACTAGCTAGGAGCCATAATGGACCATTTAGTCTTTGAACGAAGATGGTGTGTAACGAAGCACGTGAGGCACTGCACGCCATCCCGTTCGCACGTGAGACTATCGTGAAGTTTTGCCCGGACCGGATCGGTGCCAGTGCCCCAGCGACCGTCCGCGGAACCCGTTACCTTGTGCACAAGTTGTCCGTGATCAATCGTTCGTGGCACATTAACGTTGATGTAGTTGAGGCACGTGAACAAGATAAGCAACATTGCATGATTCGTTTACATTGCAACTACGTTATATTCATGCATCAGGATATACGTTTAAACTTGTATCTATGCATTTAATGAACATTACGAACGAACAAGCATGCAAAGATATAACCGTTCACAAGTTTATTGACAAGCATAATGAACCCAGTCTATTCTCTTTTATCTTGGTTTTTTTTATTATTACTTGGTATCGTTTGATCGGGGCAAAGGAGTGAAGCTTGGAAGCAGGGCTAGCTAATCGGGTTGGTAGCCACTCACTTAGATTTTGGAAGGAGAAGAAAAGAGGTGCTTCACGACTCCGCTCGTAAGCCGCCTACTGCTCGTTCACCTGCACACGAACAGCTCAATTAATACTTCTTCCTCTCTTTCCAATCTCGGAATAGAAGTGCAAGTCAATGAACGAAAATAATAAAAACCATCGAAACCGTTCATGGAAAACAAGCAAATCCCAAAACCAACTCAAAGCACGAAAGCAACAAGCGACATCGAAAACCGAGGCAATAAAAGATAGCAGCGGAGAGGTCCCTCCTGACTCTGCCGCTAAGCCGATCCTTGGGGCGCAGTCCACTGAATATAGGAATCGATTCCGAAGAAACAAATCCATAACGAGGACGAGTTCTTAATTCAATCTATCCCGATCGAACGATACCGTTTGTGTTTCTTAGCCGTGCTCCCCGCACCGGGGGAACGGGGTGCTACACTATAATCGATACACATGTGTACCGTGCCATCCTTCATTGGTACAAATAATACCGGTGCTCTCCATGGCGATGAACTGGATCTAATAAAACCTTTGTCTTGCAGCTCCTCTACTTGTTTCTTCAGTTCTACCAACTCGTTATTGTTAACTCTATAGACATGTTGCGAAATAGGCTCCGCTCCTGGTATCAAGTCTATAGAGTACTCAACATCTCTGTCTGGCGGCAAACCTGGCAACTCCTCTGGAATTACGTCCAGGAACTCCGCTATAAGTGGATGTGGTAACTCTTCTTCTTCCATCCTGGCTCCGCAAAAAGTGCCTCTGCTCCGCTCCTCTGCTCTTCTGGCAATCTCGAACTCTAGCTCTCCTGGTGGTCAAAATACTACTCTTCCTCCGTGACAATCTATAGAAGCATGGTATTTACTCAGCCAGTCCATTTCGAGTACAATATCGTAACCCGGAAGTAGCATAACGAGTAAACTCACGCTCAACTCTCGGCCTTCCAACGACACTATCCGATCCTTGCAATAATCACGGACTAGGATAATACCTTCTCCTATCGTGATCTTGCAAGTCCTATCTAATGGTCCCGTTTTTAAATAATATTTAAGGGCATAAGATACAGATACAAAACTATGGGAAGCGTCAGAATCAAATAATGCAAGTGCTGGAATAGAATCGAGTAAAACTGAACCTGAAATCACGTCTCCAGCTGGCTCGGCCTCCTCAGTGGTCATGGCATAAGCTCGTCCTTGTGGTGCTCCTCTCTGCTGCTGCTGATGCTGAGCAAACCTATCCTGCTGTAGTGGAAGTGGAGGTCCTCTCTGCTGCTGGCATCCTGGTACAATGGGTGCTCTGGCTAGTCCACTTTGAGCTGCTGCTCCTCCCTGGCGAGTCTGAATAGCTGGGTAGTCCCTCAGCTGATGTGCTGCTGATCCACACGATAAATAAGTGCCCAACCTTTTTCTATATATATCTCTTGTATGTCCCATCTTTCTGTAATATGAACATGGGGTAGCGAGTTGATTATGCCTCTGTGGTTGCTGTTGTTGAGCATATCCTCGAACTGGTGCCTGTTGCTGGTGCTGCTGCTTGTGTTGCTGCTGGTGTTGCTGCTGGTACGGCCTATGTTATTGTTGAAAGTGTGGACGCTTGGCTGGTCCTATGTTACCTCCTGTTTCTCCAGATGTGTCGCATCCTCTCTTGGACCTGAGGTCCAAGTCGTCTTCGACAATCTGGGCATCTATCAGAATACCCTCAAATGTAGCAGTACATCGTCCCGAAGTACGAGACTTGATCTCCCTATTCAATCCCTTTCTGAATTTTTGAGCTCTGTCTCCTGGGTCTCGAACCATCGATGGCGCAAATCGACTCAATCGACAAAACTCTGCGGCATATTCGTCGACTGACATGCCTCCTTGGACTAAGTCATGGAACTGACTTTCTAATGCTCCCAAGGCTATGTCAGGAAAGAATTTCTCCTTGAAGATCTCCTTAAAGTCTTCCCAAGTAAGTCCTTCAGCGGCGAGTCTCGGCTCTGTATAATACCACGTCAGTGCGATATCAAACATCTGACTGCTAGCGGCCTCTATCTGAAGAATCTCTGGAATCTGTGATAAGCGTAAGTTCCGCTCTATGTCTTCCAACCATTCATTAGCATAGAGTATTCCTTCTGTGCTATTGAACTCTCGAGGCATCATCCTATTAAAGTCCACTATGGTACCGGGCCTCTGTTGTTGCTGACCTTGATGTTGTGGTTGTCGTGCTACTCTCTCCACGGACTGGAGAGCCACCTGATGAGCATTCTCCATGCTCTCTCTTATCAGTTCGGTCTGTGCCTGGTGTGCTTCTACTTGCACTCTCTGAGCCTCAGCTTGAACACGCTGAGTTTCTGCCGTTACTCTCTGGGCCTCTAGCATGCCCTGCATCAGTGCGAACATCTGTGCCCCGTCAGTGGGCACTCCTTCGAAAATCGGTGTCGGTGGTGGTGGAAGGTTGTCTGTCATAGTTGGGGCAATCCTCTATATTGGTGGAGGAATCCCGTTAGCTGTAGACACTCCCACACGAACAGAAGATGTAGGAGGATCTCCCGGTATCTATTCGTCAGGTTGAGAGGTGGCAGTCCTCTCTGAATTTGTTGCTCCTATTCCCATGGATCTAATATTCGGCGGCATCCTGAATCCAGATTAAAAGAATCAATTAAGGTGATAGATATGATACTATCAAGGAAGGATAGTAAAGTGCTAAAGGAACAATCCATTAGAATAGTAAGATGAAGTTCAGAATTTTCTAGTGTGATTGAGCATACTCTCATCCTAAATCATGTTTCCTATATCCTATCAAAAGCTCGTAGCAGTACAACTAAGTTGTCGCACTACCACGATATCGCACAAATTGTGAAACTAGACCTGCATGGGCTACCATTAAAATGTGTCACAACCCGCACCCTGTATAGCAGCACGAGAGCGTGGGTACGTCCAGCCTACGCCGCAGCATCGGCGGTAGAACGCTGTCTAGGTCACAGTGATTCTATATAACTAAATACCTGTCAATGATATACATCTCACAATAATCTCAATCACAACAACTATAAGGCACGATAAAAGATAAAAGGAAATGACATAGTTAAACACCATGTCTCAAACACAAAGATAACTCTCAGTCTAGCTGTCCAACACAAGTCTCCAATTTAAACTTAACATGAGTCTAAACATAAACTGAAATAACCTCCATGAGTCTCAAAAGTATCATAAATACTATCTAGATAGCTGCAGGTAAAGTCTCATCTAGAGGTGTTGTAACACCCCGTTCTGTTGAAGCGGACTGCCGTCTCAAACGGCAATCGTGCAGCTGTCCCGACCTGCTTTGCCTCAAAAGAGAAGCAAAGGATATCCAGACTTGTCCCTACAAGAATCCGGCTTGGACTTTCAGAGGCTCGCTCAGACGTATCGCTCTACCGAGGCGAATCATCGCTAAGGTGGGTGGCTACGGTGAACTTGTCTTTGCTTAGCCAGCATACATAAAATCTGGAATGTTTATGCTAGTCGCTAGGTGAATCACCCCCTGCATGCTAATAAATCCAATGCACCTAGCTAAGGGAATAATCCCAACTCATATTGCTTGCTAGAACATGGAAAAGGAAATACTGCTTATATTCAGACCCTCGCATGCTAAGTCCCTTAACGGTTTCATCTCTCGGACTACCTTCGGGCCCGAGTAACGTGCCTGCTTATGTTCCTTTAGAAACGCATGCTTGTCTGCTTGATTGTTACCGTGTTTTCATCCAAACCCCGGGAGACTACTACGTAGTCGTTCCGTGCCTGAACGAACCTGCAAGTATTCGGGACCGCTAGGTCACCAAGGCAATCTCCGTCCTAGGAGAATTGCAACAAGGCAAAAGACAGTCACTGAACAACGAAACAGGCAAAGCATCTTGTCTTGTACTATTGTTGCCTCAACAGCTTGCCTCTTGTCTTGTACTCTTATCTTGTACTCTTGTTGCCCCAACCAAGGCCCCGTTCGATCATGGATAACCAGTGCACAGGGTAACGGTCTCGCAGGCGATGCTGGGGCACTGGCATCGACCCGGTCCGGACGAGACCAATTGTTCTTAGTCTCTTGTTCAGGCGGAATGGCTTACAGCACCTCTTGTACTTTGTTGCAAAGCATTCTCGTCTAGACTAAATAGTCTCTTATTCGTCGGAATAGCTTACAGCACCTCTTGTTCTTGTTGCAAACCATCTCGTCTAGACTATACCGTCCATATGGCATACGCCAGTGATTGCCTTGTGATAAACTTATTGCATGCTTGCTTGTAAACGAAAGATAAATAATTCATCCTCGCTTAGCGGCTATCCGCGTGCGAGGCACTGTATCGCATCAAGAGCAACTAAACACCTGAACGATCTTGAAATAAATACTCTTGTTTGCATATGCTATGCCTCCTGAATGTTTATACATACCCCTGCTTAAATTAACAATGTTTGCCTTGGATAGGGAAGAGGAGATGGTAAGTTGGTAAGTCTCGCCGTGTTTCCTCTAACATCGCACGGCGCACTGCCCGACACGTTAGGCTATTCAATGTTTGCATGAAACTGATCCAAAGGCAACTAGAAAGACAACTTAATAGTTGTGCACGGAACCTGTATTACGTGTTTGGATTTGTCGAGCGGGCGAGTAGCTTCCCCACCAGTGCATTTAATGTACTGATAATCCACCAGTTTGATATGCAGGGTGCGGGAGAACCTCGTTCGGTGCGGATGCTTCCTTCATGCGTGCTAAGGCCAGGAGTTCCCTCTGAAGCCTTGCAACGGTGCGTCCGGGACTGAAGCGCATATACAAGACATAATGTTAGAGCGTCGCCTGACCATCGCCTGTACAATCATTCCACAGTTGTAGCCACTTGGCACGCTTTTACTGTTTCAGAGAGAGAGGCTTGAGCGACTTGTAATCTCGGCTATACGCCGCCTGTAATACATGTTTCATATCAATAAAGAGATTACTTTACTTGTTTCGATGCTTCCGCTATATTGTCGACTAGTGAACCTGTTACCGATCGCTATGCGTTCCTAAACTCCGCTGCACTCGGACAATCTGTGCGACTCTGTGGCTTAGAACTCTTGTCGCCAGCCAATGAACTATGGCCTTGCACGGGCGTGGATCACGCTCGTGCGGCATCACGCCCGGATAGGTTAAGCGATCGTTCCGCGGGAGCGCTGGCGAGGGTGATTCCCGCCTAGCGGGAATGGCCGATTTGCCTGCGGGAGATCGGGGCGTGACATGTTGGTATCAGAACCTGGCTTCTACGCCTTTGGACTTCGATTCGATATCTCTGTTTCGAAAGCTCGTTCGTGGGTTATGTGCACGCTCTCTCTCAACGCCTCGATGGGATATTTCAACAATAAGTCTAAATACTTTCAAAATGCATTTTGAATGTTATACTTGCTTGTCTGGTTGTATGCTGCGAGTGGCCTTTGTGCCAACCTGTGCGAACCCTTGAGAGTATCGCTAGTAGCTTGTCCGATTTTCACTAACCCTAAGTTTGGTTGAATGCATCTATTCGAGGGATGCCTTGAACTAGTGCACCATCCAAGACTTAAGAAACGGTGAAACTCGAGTGCTAAGACTTCGCTATCACTAAGCTGGTTGACGTGCTCATACTAGAAATGCATGTCAAAGGTGCGCACGATCCAGTCTAAGCGATATGCTGATTTCGACGCTTGTGCAAGTGAATATCCAAATGAACAAGTACAACGACTTGTCTAGGATTGCCTCAACCCTAGATTACTGCTTGTCCTTAGTAAGTCTCGAGGACGAGACTTTTTCTAAGTTGGGTAGGATGTAACACCCTGTTCCGCTCAAGCGGACTGCCGACTCAATCGGCAATAGTGCAGCTGTCCCGACCTGCTTTGCCTCGATCAAGAAGCAAAGGATATCCAGACTTGCCCCTACAGGAATCTGACTTGGACTTTCAGAGGCTCACTCAGACGTATCGCTCTACCGAGGCGAATCATCGCTAAGGTGGGTGGCTACGGTGAACTTGTCTTTGCTTAGCCAGCACACATAAAATCTGGAATATTTATGCTAGTCGCTAGGTGAATCACCCCCTGCATGCTAATAAATCCAACGCACCTAGCTAAGGGAATAATCCCAACTCATATTGCTTGCTAGAACATGGAAAAGGAAATACTGCTTATATTCAGACCCTCGCATGCTAAGTCCCTTAACGGTTTCTGTCACGCCCCGAGGCGTCCCCCGAGTCGTGACCGCCGTGCGGGCCTGGAGTTGCGCCCGCACAAGGCTTTAATGATTTGCATAGCAAGCACATATTCAGAGTACGCAGATAAATTGAAATACAGATTTATAATATGGAAAAGTTCTCTTTATTGATAATGAATATCTATTACAAACTCTTGAACGAGTTAGCTAATATGCCGAACGGCTTACAAAGAGATGACTCAAAATAAGATAGCAGTCCTGTACATTACATCCCTTTATAAACTCAAAATGATAAAGACCTCCAGGCTGGAGGATCGCTTTGCCACGGAGCTGCATTTGTGTATGAAGAGTTGCAGGCTCCTGACTCCAAAATGCTTCGGGGGCGCGGTGAAGATGCGCCGACAGCTGGACTGGATCGGGAAGACGACTTCGGCTCCTCGCTCGGTTCGCCTTGGTGCGGAGAACCTGTTTCAACGAGGGTCAGCATATCGAAACATGCTAGTGAAGGCGAGCTAGCCTGACTATACCAATCAACACATTGTTTAATGAAGCATGCATATTTGTGGGTTTCTATCTTGCCTTAGTTCATTTACAAGTAAGCAGCATATAGAATTTACTGAAATGAACGTGCCACCGTTCGGTGGATTTTACCTGACCGTCTGAATTACCTGCACAATACTTACCTTGCCTTCCCTGCCACGAAGACACAAGTTAGTATGCAACAGGTTTAAATATACATAGAGATCACTGGCATGGTGCCACGAGGGACGAGTTATAGTCACGGGATAGAAAACGATATGCGACGCAGGTTGCGAGCCCCGCCACATGCCGTTTACTTCCTCAATTCCAATTAACTAATCCATATGTTCCGTCCGGATCGGATCGGTCCCAGCGCCCTGGCGACCGTCCGCGAAACCTCCAAAACCTTGTGCACAAGTTGTCCGTGATCGAAGCGTTCGTTAAGTTTTCCATCAATCCATGCACGTTTCAAGATAATTTCCAGCACGATACAAGTTCCATACACAACAGTTTTTACATAGTCTATATGATCCATCTATGGCAAAGAAAGTATGTTCCATATGCATAACAATATTTTATAGAGATATGCATTCTAACTAAACTTGAAACATAATAAACATTCCAAACGAACAAGCATGCATACAAGTATTCGTTCACAAGTTTGATTGACAAGCAGTATTACCAAGTCTATTCTCTTTTTATCTTGGTATCTTTTATTATTACTTGGTATCGTTTGATCAGGGCAACAAGAATGCAAGAGTTTTGGTGTGAATCTTGGAAGCAGGGCTAGCTAATCGGGTTGGTAGCCACTCACTTAGATTTAGGAAGGGAGAAAGAAAGAGGCACTTCACGACTCCGCTCGCAAGCCGCCTACTGCTCGTTCACCTGCACACGAACAGCTCGATTAATACTTCTTCCTCTCTTTCCAATCTCGGAATAGAAGTGCAAGTCAATGAACGAAAACAATGAAAACCATCGAAACCGTTCAAGGAAAACAAGCAAATCCCAAAACCAACTCAAAGCACGAAAGCAACAAGCGACATCGAAAACCGAGGCAATAAAAGATAGCAGCGGAGAGGTCCCTCCTGACTCTGCCGCTAAGCCGATCCTTGGGGCACGGTCCACTGAAAGTGGGAATCGATTCCGAAGAAACAAATCCATAACGAGGACGAGTTCTTGTTTCAATCTATCCCGATCGAACGATACCGTCTTGTGTTTCTTAGCCGCGCTCTCCGCACCGGAAGAACGGGGCGCTACATCCTACCCAACCAATTGGAAGTTTCGTCCCGAAACTTAGGAATAGAGCCTACCTCTAAGGAACATTGCGTTGAGGCAGGACTTTAGAGGGGTGGGGACAATCTCGAAATATGTGGCCTGGACCGCCACAGTTGAAGCACAGACCCTTTCTAACATGGCAGTTATTTGCGGTGTGCCCCGGCTTTTTACAATAGAAGCATAGTCCATTCTCCTGGTTCCCTTTATGCTGACCACCGTCGTTTCGACGCTTTGCAGCATTGTTCCCTCCGTCGTTGCTATGGCGTTTGTGACTGGATGTATGCACAGCGCCGGTAGAAACGTGAGGATACTGTGGCTCGAGCGATAAGGCGTAATTCTTGACTTCACGCATTGTTCTATACTGATTATTGACCACGTGCGAATAGATGGCAGGGCGTAGTCCACCTTTAAACCTTCTAGCTTGACTCGCTGCATCAGGTAAATAGGCCCTAGCGAATTTGGAGAGTCGGTTGAACTCGGCGGAGTATTGCTTCACTGTCAAGCTGTCCTGCCTCAGTTGCACGAAGTCATTTTCTATTTTACGTTGTACTGGAGGCGGTATAAACTCCTCTTCGAACGCGGCACGAAAGGTCGTCCACGAGATTGCCTCCTCTCCGTGATCAAATTGGAGAGATCGTCGATGCACGTCCCACCAATCGTGTGCGTTGAGGCGGAGCTGGAGTTGCGCGCAGGCGACGCGCTTATCTTCGGGGACCTCTAGCAGAGTGAAGTGATCTTCAATCTCGGCTAGCCAATCTAGAGCTACCACTGGGTCCTCAGTCCCGTTGAATGGGGTGTTGCAGACTTTCTTGAAATGGCCCAAGTTGAAGGCAGTCACGTCCCTCGGCCTTGGAATTTGAGGCGTCTCCACTTCAAGTACGGGCTGTTCCACCGGAGTCGTTGCTGGTGCGGCGGAATGGTTGGCAGCCAAAGTCTGAACGATCTGTTGCAGGACATCTACCTGCTTTTGTTGGACTGAGAATCGGATCTCTAGATTACTCTCGAGCTTGGCTTGGCGAGCATCATCTCATTGTCGTTGCGATTCTAACATTTGCATTACCCTCTCAAGCGGGTCGACTTGAGATATGCCTCGTTGGCTCCGAGAGCTTCCCGAAGTGCCCGAACTACTTTCTTGTGTTTCGTTCGGTGCTTGCGCTACAGATTGCGCTGGATCCATTCCTTCAAAAGAAGATAAATTACATTAGGATCATAATGTATTATGGACTTATTGCATGAACGTATCTCATTTTGGCTTAGCGAGTTCAAGAGTTCGCACAGGAATTTGATCGTTAAAGGAACTTTTCCAGCACGAAGTCTAAGGAACTTTGAATCTGTGCTCTGATACCACTATGTCACGCCCCGAGGCGTCCCCCGAGTCGTGACCGCCGTGCGGGCCTGGAGTTGCGCCCGCACAAGGCTTTAATGATTTGCATAGCAAGCACATATTCAGAGTACGCAGATAAATTGAAACACAGATTTATAATATGGAAAAGTTCTCTTTATTGATAATGAACATCTATTACAAACTCTTGAACGAGTTAGCTAATATGCCGAACGGCTTACAAAGAGATGACTCAAAATAAGATAGCAGTCCTGTACATTACATCCCTTTATAAACTCAAAATGATAAAGACCTCCAGGCTGGAGGATCGCTTTGCCACGGAGCTGCATTTGTGTATGAAGAGTTGCAGGCTCCTGACTACAAAATGCTTCGGGGACGCGGTGAAGATGCGCCGACAGCTGGACTGGATCGGGAAGACGACTTCGGCTCCTCGCTCGGTTCGCCTTGGTGCGGAGAACCTGTTTCAACGAGGGTCAGCATATCGAAACATGCTGGTGAAGGCGAGCTAGCCTGACTATATCAATCAACACATTATTTAATAAAGCATGCATATTTGTGGGTTTCTATCTTGCCTTAGTTCATTTACAAGTAAGCAGCATATAGAATTTACTGAAATGAACGTGCCACCGTTCGGTGGATTTTACCTGACCGTCTGAATTACCTGCACAATACTTACCTTGCCTTCCCTGCCACGAAGACACAAGTTAGTATGCAACAGGTTTAAATATACATAGAGATCACTGGCATGGTGCCACGAGGGACGAGTTATAGTCACGGTATAGAAAACGATATGCGACGCAGGTTGCGAGCCCCGCCATATGTCGTTTACTTCATCAATTCCAATTGACTAATCCATATGTTCCGTCCGGATCGGATCGGTCCCAGCGCCCTGGCGACCGCCCGCGAAACCTCCAAAACCTTGTGCACAAGTTGTCCGTGATCGAAGTGTTTGTTAAGTTTTCCATCAATCCATGCACGTTTCAAGATAATTTCCAGCACGATACAAGTTCCATACACAACAGTCTTTGCATAGTCTATATGATCCATCTATGGCAAAGAAAGTGTGTTCCATATGCATAACAATATTTTATAGAGATATGCATTCTAACTAAACTTGAAACATAATGAACATTCCAAACGAACAAGCATGCATACAAGTATTCGTTCACAAGTTTGATTGACAAGCAGTATTACCAAGTCTATTCTCTTTTTATCTTGGTATCTTTTATTATTACTTGGTATCGTTTGATCGGGGCAACAAGAATGCAAGAGTTTTGGTGTGAATCTTGGAAGCAGGGCTAGCTAATCGGGTTGGTAGCCACTCACTTAGATTTAGGAAGAGAGAAAGAAAGAGGCGCTTCACGACTCCGCTCGCAAGCCGCCTACTGCTCGTTCACCTGCACACGAACAGCTCGATTAATACTTCTTCCTCTCTTTCCAATCTCGGAATAGAAGTGCAAGTCAATGAACGAAAACAATGAAAACCATCGAAACCGTTCAAGGAAAACAAGCAAATCCCAAAACCAACTCAAAGCACGAAAGCAACAAGCGACATCGAAAACCGAGGCAATAAAAGATAGCAGCGGAGAGGTCCCTCCTGACTCTGCCGCTAAGCCGATCCTTGGGGCACGGTCCACTGAAAGTGGGAATCGATTCCGAAGAAACAAATCCATAACGAGGACGAGTTCTTGTTTCAATCTATCCCGATCGAACGATACCGTCTTGTGTTTCTTAGCCGCGCTCTCCGCACCGGGAGAACGGGGCACTACAGTTTTATCTCTCGGACTACCTTCGGGCCCGAGTAATGTGCCTGCTTATGTTCCTTTAGAAACGCATGCTTGTCTGCTTGATTGTTACCGTATTTTAATCCAAACCCCGGGAGACTACTACGTAGTCGTTCCGTGCCTGAACGAACCTGCAAGTATTCGGGACCGCTAGGTCACCAAGGTAATCTCCGCCCTAGGAGAATTGCATCAAGGCAAAAGACAGTCACTGAACAACGAAACAGGTAAAGCATCTTGTCTTGTACTATTGTTGCCTCAACAGCTTGCCTCTTGTCTTGTACTCTTGTCTTGTACTCTTGTTGCCCCAACCAAGGCCCCGTTCGATTATGGACAACCAGTGCACAGGGTAACGGTCTCGCGGGCGATGCTGGGGCACTGGCATCGACCCGGTCCGGGCGAGACCAATTGTTCTTAGTCTCTTGTTCAGGCGGAATGGCTTGCAGCGCCTCTTGTACTTTGTTGCAAAGCATTCTCGTCTAGACTAAATAGTCTCTTGTTCGTCGGAATAGCTTGCAGCACCTCTTGTTCTTGTTGCAAACTATCTCGTCTAGACTATACCGTCCATATGGCATACGCCAGTGATCGCCTTGTGATAAACTTATTGCATGCTTGCTTGTAAACGAAAGATAAACAATTCATCCTCGCTTAGCGGCTATCCGCGTGCGAGGCACTGTATCGCATCAAGAGCAACTAAACACCTGAACGATCTTGAAATAAATACTCTTGTTTGCATATGCTATGCCTCCTGAATGTTTATACATGCCCCTGCTTAAATTAACAATGTTTGCCTTGGATAGGGAAGAGGAGATGGTAAGTTGGTAAGTCTCACCGTGTTTCCTCTAACATCGTACGGCGCACTGCCCGACACGTTAGGCTATTCAATATTTGCATGAAACTGATCCTAAGGCAACTAGAAAGACAACTTAATAGTTGTGCACGGAACCTGTATTACGTGTTTGAATTTGTCGAGCGGGCGAGTAGCTTTCCCACCAGTGCATTCAATGTACTGATAATCCACCAGTTTGATATGCAGGGTGCGGGAGAACCTCGTTCGGTGCGGATGCTTCCTTCGTGCGTGCTAAGGCCAGGAGTTCCCTCTGAAGCCTTGCAACGGTGCGTCCGGGACTGAAGCGCATATACAAGACATAATGTTGGAGCGTCGCCTGACCATCGTCTGTACAATCATTCCACAGTTGTAGCCACTTGGCACGCTTTTACTGTTTCAGAGAGAGAGGCTTGAGCGACTTGTAATCTCGGCTATACGCCGCCTGTAATACATGTTTCATATCAATAAAGAGATTACTTTACTTGTTTCGATGCTTCCGCTATATTGTCGACTCAGTGAACCTGTTACCGATCGCTATGCGTTCCTAAACTCCGCTGCACTTGGACAATCTATGCGACTCTGTGGCTTAGAACTCTTGTCGCCAGCCAATGAACCATGGCCTTGCACGGGCGTGGATCACGCTCGTGCGGCATCACGCCCGGATAGGTTAAGCGATCGTTCCGCGGGAGCGCTGGCGAGGGTGATTCCCGCCTAGGGGGAACGGCCGATTTGCCTGCGGGAGATCGGGGCGTGACAGGTGTAGTCTCCTCTAGGATCTCTGGTGCGTAGTCAGCATCTATACCTGGTCCGTAGTGCGTGGTACAAAAATCCTCAAGGTTCTCTGGAAAAATATCCAGTCAGGATTGGAACGAAATACACCTCTAACAGCAGTTCCACATATATTGACAAAAACTATAACACAATGTAAAGAAATACAAGACAGATATGAATAACTGGCAATAAGATACTGGAATAAAAGAAATTCTGGAATAAAAATGCTGGAACATCATCATGAGATCTTTTTCTTCTACAGCAGTTCATCGACCTCCACAGCCAATGAACAAGAAAATGGTGAATGGCGGGAGGATACACAACTGGGCCTGTCTAAATTATTTAAGCCCACCCTATATATGCCATGACAGATTGAGTTGGGATTCAGACCCAACTCAATACTGGAAGACAGGGCCAGACTGCCTACCCTCGTCCACCGTCATGATGGAAGAAAATACAGCTTGTAAGCTGTGTGGTCGAATGAGACCCTTTCTCTCTCCTGGACGAATCGCCATATGAAATTGCTGATCATCCCGAACAAAGGAAGCTATGATATCCTTCCATGATCCATCGTTGCAGAGGACATTTGCTCGAAGATGCCTCTTTTTATGGCTCCTTACATGCTGGAAGAGCATGATCTTCTTCTTCCTCAGGTCAGCATGACGGAACTTGGCAACCATTTCTGTGTGGTGTGGGAAAAACAGGTTAACTCAATCGCCTTTATATAGGCAGAGGAGATCACATTGAATCCCAACAAATTCCTAAATATTTGTCAAGAAATCAGCCTCGTGGAACGAGTCAAAATTGACCATTTCATGCTACATTCAAAGTATTTCAAATTACAAGGAATTTGAAAACTTTGAAGGGGGTCTTATAGAAGCATGAAAAATACGCTACAGGATTATACGCAACATGCATAAAACCCGCATAAAGCAGACTTTCAGTATTGTACAGCGTAAAACATGACTTCAGAGCTATTTGGCGTACAGCAGAGTTTCAACACTGTTCAGCGTAAATTATAGCTCCAGAACAACCCGCATAATGCAGTATTTAAGACTGCTTCAGTGTAAAAAGGTTGCTATCTCGCCTTTATGGCGTAAAACCCATCTGCTTTTAATGCAGCATGGAAGTGTACGAGGAATACTTCATATTCCTCGAATGAACCTATCAGACAGTACAATAAACCTGACTCTTGACAAAGAGTACTGCACGACTATCAAGATGACGGCTGTAATAATGATTCGACACAGAACTCCCGACTGTCATTTAATGACAAAGCCTTGATTTAAGTCATCATCTACGCATTCAAGGAATACGTTGCCTAGTTTTATACAGGCAGCCATGAGCTTTTTCGCTCAAGATGAGACAAAACTGACAGCCACATCAAAAGCTGCTCTTCGTACAGAGCCCGAGGCACGTCTCTGCAATTAATACGCGAGATGGGGGCAGATCTCTGCATTTAATGCACGAGATTTTGCTCTATTTTCTAATGACTGGGAAAGCTATAATTAGGGATAATACATCCACATCACCATCCCTGCACATTACGCCATCAGGCCATTTTCAGCTATAGGAGTACGCCGTATGCTATCTCCTTGAAATACGCCAACTCAGGCTATATTTGCAAAGGTACGTGAACAGGCTATCTGATCCAGAATACGCTCAAGACCTTAGTCAAAGAGGAAAAACTGGCTACCTTTACGCCGGCTACCTATCTATGCAGCATGAGGCTTCTACGCCTACTTGGCTTCTACGCCTATATGTCAGCTATTGGGCTTCTACGACAATTTGGCTTTTATGCCATCAGAACAGCTATTTGGTTTTTACGCCAACGAGACAGTTATTTAGCTTCTACGTGAGGGGCAGTTACCTACGTGGCTTGCATGCCGTGATCTCCGCAGCAGTTATACGCATTATCTCTTAATGGGACACGCGTCACATGCTTATTCAGAAGATCATTTATATGTGGGTAGCAGTTATGATAACCGCCGCGTAAAAGATGCGGTTCTCTCCGCTGTTCAGTTTCTACGCCTATAAATAGAGACCTCCGTCCATGGAGGTCAGAGGTCGGATTTTAGAGGGGTCGAATTTTATATGGATCAGATTTTGATCTTTGAGAGAAAAAGGTCAAAAAATCAAAAAAAAAGAGTTTAGAGCACAGACAGAGGGGAGTGATTGACGACTTTGGCATCGAGCATCCAATCCCTCTTGCGATATTTGAAGCTTTTCCTTCTTTTACAGCATTTCTTCGTCATCGTGTGGTCCAAGGGACAAAGTGATCGACCGCAGATCAGACTCCTATAGCAAATTTACCCAGATTTAAATTTTGTACTTGATATCCTCGTATAGGATTAATTGTACTTCTTGTTTGTAAACCTAAGAAAGGGTTTCGTATAAACCTAGTTTTATTTCTTTGTTTATTATCAAACACATGCTATAATCAAGTCTCCTATGGTCAAGAACTTTTATGTCTCAATCATTCAAACAAGAAATAGTAAACATGGAGCATATATGATAAAGCAATAAGGCATCCCAAACGCTTTCTCAAAATATTCTAGAGACCAGCAATGCAAAATAAGAAGCTGGCAGAGTATCAAAAGTACATAACAGTGATCAGCTGCAGTCAGATTTAATACAATCATGTAAGGAGACTAATGTCCAAACGTGCCGGCTAACAGGTGTCGGTAGCTAATCGCCTAAAAAAAGAAGTAAATGTACATTGACAAGTAGGGAAGAAGAAAACACACCCGTTATCCTCTGCGACCATGTTCCTGATATGTGCCATGAGTTGGGGGATAGTATGTTGGATCCTCGGGTGTTGGCTCGAGAACTGGCCATGCAAAACCAGTGGGGTTAAACCCCAAATAGCAAGTACCACAAAGGAAGCACAAAATGGAGAAACAAAAACCCAAAAAATAATTATATAATAATACATAGGTTCGATGTCGTAACTTAGGTCCATGTCATACCCTAGCACAAAGGCCCAACCCTACAACCAAACAAGGACAATGTTTAAACCATCACACTATGATAGTCCATTTTTCTAGGCTACTAACCGAATAATATAATCACAACCAAGTCTATTTTCTTATATCGACCAATCACTTGTAAGACTTGCTATTTGTGGAATCTGTGGTTATCTCAAAAATAATGCATAATAGGCATCCTCAAATTATGCCAGTATCGAACATGAGCTAACCAAGCCAAATAAGGAATATACAGGCACTTACATGATGAACCAGTTCCCTGTAGGGCCATTGCACTAAAAATACGGTATTAGCGGTTCCAATGCTCCTATAGGGAGATAATGGCTCGGCGTTATTTATAATAGGTCAGATACTGCACTCCACTAAGACAGATGATATACAGTATATATGGTGGCCATCCCACAGTGCACTTAGAATGAATCTCTGTAGGAAGGTTCATTAGCATAATCTCAGGATACCGTTTTCTCCAAATGTTACTACCATTTTTAGTTACCAAATTAGCCCTATATTGTGTTCAAAATCTCAAAGCGTGGTCATATGAGAATTTTTTTTAAGATGTGGTACAAATTACGGGCACGCTAGATACGATTCCATGGAAGTTCAATATGGATTCACCCAAGCTTGTATGCAACATTCAGTCAATCAATATCCTAGCCACGCTTTGGTATTCGACTCACTTATCATGTCTATGCTGGAGAAAAGTAGTATATATATATATATATATATATATAATATCACTCATTTAGGATATTTGGAGGCATTCTCGATGTACAACCCAAATATAAATCACTGAACATGTGACACGGTATGTCGCACCACACATCCGATCATATACATTTTTAGGCAATAATTTGTATCAGCACGGATACAGTATTCGAGTTTAATTACCAATTATACAATGGATCACATGAATCAAGATCACAATGTAACAAGAAGCTTAGGTCATGCACATAGCCGGTTAGTCACTATCCACTTAGTTTGGTTTATACTGAAATCTCCCTGTGATGAGTGGTGCATGTAGCGCCCCGTTCCCCCGGTGCGGGGAGCGCGGCTAAGAAACACAAGACGGTATCGTTCGATCGGGATAGATTAAATTAAGAACTCGTCCTCGTTATGGATTTGTTTCTTCAGAATCGATTCCCATATTCAGTGGACCGTGCCCCCGGGATCGACTTAGCGGCAAAGTCAGGAGGGACCTCTCCGCTGCTATCTTTTATTGCCTCAATTTTTGATGTCGCTTGTTGCTTTCGTGCTTTGAGTTGGTTTTAGGATTTGCTTGTTTTTCTTGAACGGTTTTGATGGTTTTCATTGTTTTCATTCATTGAACTGCACTTCAATTCCGAGATTGGAAAGAGAGAAAGAAGTATTAATCGAGCTGTTCGTGTGCAGGTGAACGAGCAGTAGGCGGCTTACGAGCGGAGTCGTGAAGCGCCTCTTTCCTTCTCCCTTCCAACAATCTAAGTGAGTGGCTACCATCCCGATTAGTTAGCCCTGCTTCCAAGCTTCACACCCTAAAATCGTGCACTCTTCTTAGTCCCGATCAAACGATACCAAGTAATAATAAAAGAAACCAAGATAAAAGAGAATAGACTTGGTTAATACTGCTTGTCAATCAAACTCGTGAACGGTTACTTACTTGCATGCTTGTTCGTTCGAAATATTCATTATATGCATCAATTGTAGTTAGAATATATCTTCTTCTATAAATTGTGCTATTTATGAATCATATCTTGTATGCCCATAATTGTTCCTAGAGACTATGCAAAAAGAATCATGCATTACTCGTGTTGCCTCAACTGTGTGAAGTGATAATTTAACTAAACATCGTGTGTTCGATCACGGATAACTTGTGCACAAGGATATAAGTTCTACGGACGGTCGCTGGGGCACTGGAACCGATCTGATCCGGGCAGACTTCGTGTTTATAGTCAATCGTGTGCGGACGGGATAACTTGCAACGCATCGTATTTTATGAGCTCCTCGTGTTTTCTCGTTGCATGCTATCCTTGTTCTTGACTAGTCTATTATGGCATCAAGCCAGTGATCCTCGTGTGTATATGCTTACAACGCCTCGTGTGTTTATCATGTGAATATGGCTTGCAATGCATTGTGTGCTCAACGTGTATATTTAAACCTGTTGTATACTAACTTGTGTCTTCGTGGCAGGGAAGGCATGGTAAGTATTGTGCAGGTAATTCAGACGGCCAGGTAAAATCCATCGAACGGTGGCACGTTCATTTCAGTAAATTTCTATATGCTGCTTACTTGAAAATAAACTAAGACAAGATAGAAACCCACAAATATGCATGCTTCATTAAAATAACGTGTTGATTAGTATAGTTCGGTTAGCTCGCCTTCACCAGTATGTTTTGACATGCTGACCCTCGTTGAAACAAGTTCTCCGCACCAAAGGCAAACTGAGCGAGGAGCCAAAGTCGTCTTCCCGATTCAGTCCAGCAGTTGGCGCATCTTTACGCGCCCCTTGAAGCATTTTGAAGTCAGAAGCTTGTAACTCTTTATACACAAATGCATCTTCGTGGCAAAGCCGTCCTCCAGCCTGGAGGTCTTTATCATTTTGAGTTTATAAAGGGATATAATGTACAGGACTGCTATCTCATTTTGAGTCAACACTTTTGTAAACCGTTCGGCATATTAGCTGACTCGTTCAGGAGTTTGTAATAGATGTTCATTATCAATAAAGAGAACTTTTCCATGTTTCAAATCTGTGTTTCAATTTATCTGCGTACTCTGAATATGTGCTTACTATGCAAATCATTAGAGCCTTGTGCGGGCGCAACCCCAGGCCCGCACGGCGGTCACGATTCGGGGGACGCCTCAAACGATTCTACGGAATCGGGTCGTGACAGTGCAGACACCGAAGGCTCTGGAAGAGTTTCGTGACGAGAGATCATGGACTAGTCCAGTTCAACTTATTCCATGTTCATAGCCAATATTAGCACATGGTCATGTCTGGCACGAGGTCTGGTTACTAAATTTATTCTTTCTTAGAATCATAATACTAGCATTAACCCAAATATAAATTATAAAAGAATAAAAAAATATTCAATCAAACAATCAAGGTCGCATGGGTCTCTAGGCCGCATATGATGTCAGGGTCACATGTACCACTTGGCCGCATATGGAGTCAGGGTCGCATGAACTATTGGGCCACATATGGAGTTAGGGCCGCATGCTCAGGGTTAAAGTCTACTCCTTGGGATAAGTGTTGAAGTGATGGCCAATAAACAAAGTGTCAGTGATGTGACATAAAGTGAATAATGTGACTGATTTGACAATTTAATAAAGTGTCAGAGAGAAAGGACAAAGTCATAGAAATATATGCCAACGGTTCAAAGTTATGCGTTCAAGGAAGGTGGCAGCATACTCTGCTTGCCGCATAAGTCACTCGGTCGCATATTGCTCTTTGTACTTAACGAATTTCTCTTTCGTTTAGCGAGTGAAAACACATGGAGTTCAATGATTAGCTCAAGAATACTTGTGTGATGGTAGTCATGCATCCAACAAGATGGACGCATGCTGGTCAGTATGTGGCAGAGAGCTCAGGCCGTATAGCACTCTCCAAGCCGCATAACTCGTTGGTCGCATGAAGACTTTCTTTTCTCCAACAACAAGTTCGGCCATGGCGGAAGCTCAAAAAATTAAAAATTTATTTTTACCATAAAATCCTTATTTTAAGTTCAAATCACGCGAACCAAAATCCAAAACACTTGAAATTGAAAGCTCTATCATGTAGTAAAAACTGATTTTCAAAAATACATATTTAATAGATCAAAACCAAGAAAAACTCATAAAATCCATAAAAGCACAAAGTTAGAAATGTAGATCTGCATTATCCATCCCCCAAATAGAAAAACTCCAAGTATTAAAATGCTTAGAAATATATAACAAACAAAATAAACCAATAATATGGAAGGTTTCTCCATTTCTCATGCAAGGTGTACTTGCCTATTGAAAATATGAGAGAAAACTAAAGAGAGGGGAAGAAAATAAAGTAATGAAGAGACAGAAGGAGAGGGTGGCTTATATATGGTAGGGTTGAGGGTCGAACCAAGGGTTCTATTGACTTGAACTAACCCACAAAATGAATCATGAACCATGCTAAACCAAAGAATGGGTCTAGTTTTTATGCACATGCAACCATGCTAAAATAAAATATGATCCAAATACGTATATCGAGAATGGGGAGTGACACCTGGAAACCGACCAACTGTCATGTGACCGACATATTGACCCTCAATCTTTGGCTCATCACCATTCGTCGATTTGTCTCGACGAATCGAATCCTCCGTAATCCTCAAAGTATCTCGAAGCCTCTCCTCAGCAAGTTCTCGACGATCCAACTCCTGTCAAATACCCCTCGAGCCTCCATTCGATGTTTGTGGCATGCCTATATAACTCAGCGACTTGAGCCTGTACATGCCATAACATAAATCTCCTCGAGCCAGCTGTTGGGAACCCTTCGTAAGTATCCAGTCTTTATCCCAAAATAAACTACGACAGCCATCATCCGCCAACCTTCCTACTGAAACCAAGTTGTAGCGCAAACTAGGTACATATCGCACATCCTTGAGAATGAGCTTTGTCACATCCCGATCTTCCGTAGGCAAATCGGTCGTTCCCACTAGGCGAGAATCAACGCGCCAGCGCTCCCGCAGAACGATCACTTTGACCCATCCGGGCGTGATGCCGCACGAGCGTTAGCCACGCCCGTGCAAGGGCGTGGTTCATTGGCTGGCGGTAAGAGTTCTAAGCCACAGAGTCGCACAGATTGTCCGAGTGTAGCGAAATCATGAACGCATAGGCGATCGGTAACAGGTTCACTGAGTCGACAATATATATATAGCGGAAGCATTGAAACACATATTGAAGTAAAGCAAGCTCTTTTATTGATATTGAAACAAGTGTTACAGGCGGAGTATAGCCAAGATTACAAGTCGCTCAAGCTCTCTCTCTGAAACATAAAAGCGTACCAAGTGGCTACATTTATGGATGATATACAGGAGATGTTCAGGCGATGTTCAGGCGATGTTCCAACATTATGTCTTGTATGTGTGCTTCAGTTCCGGACGTAGCGTTCCAAGGCTTCTGAGTTGAACTCCACGCCTTAGCATGCACGAAGGAGGCATCCGCACCGAATGAGGTTCTCCCGTACCCTGCAAGCAATCTGGTGGGTTATCAGTACATGAATGCACTGGTGGGGAGGCTACTCGCCCGCTCGACAAATCCAAACACGTAATACAAGTTTCGTGCACAACTATTAAGTTGTCTTTCTAGTTGCCTTAGGATCAATTTCATGCAAACATTGAATAGCCTAACTCGTATGGCAGTGCGCCGTACGATATAAGAGGAAACACGGCGAGACTTACCAACTTACCAATCCTTCCCTGTCCAAGGCAAACCAAGTTAATTCAAGCAGAAACATGTATAAGCATTCAAGGGAAAAGCATATGCAAACACAAGTATTTCAGTGCGAGATCCCGTTCTGGGTGTACGGGTTACAGGAAATATCAGGTGTGTTGCATACGATGATTAAGTGCTCTTTATGCACAAGTGTTGTTATAACATGATCGTTCAAGTGTTCAGTTATTCTTGATGCGATGCAGTAACTCGCACGCGGGTAGCCGCTAAGCGAGGATGACTTATCTATATGAACATAAGGTCACTGGCACGGTGTCATAGTGGACGGCATAGTCTCTTGTCGGAATGGTGTGCAAGCAAAACAGGAGGCATTGCACCACATTCCGCTCGAAGCAGGCGACTACTCAGGAGTTCCGTCCGGATCAGATCGGTGCCAGTGCCCCAGCAACCGTCCGCGGAACTATACCTTGTTTTCCAAGTTGTCATGTGACCAGGCAAGTCTCTAATCTTCAGGGTCTGTGGTCAGACACAGGAACAAGTTCAAAGCAGGATATATATATATATATATATATATATATATATATATATATATATATATATATATAACAAGTTTTATGGAACGAGTTCAAGTCAGGATATATATATATATGGAACTTGTTGGGGCAGGATCAGGATTACTCTCAATGTTGAGTATCGGCTCCACGAGCCATTTGATTCAGTACAGGACAGTATTGCTCCACGAGATGGGATTTGGGATCAATGACTTGGTGCAAATTCTCTGGTTCGGGAAATGCCTTAGCGACCCGACGGTCCCGGATACATTCAGGTTTATTCATGCACGGAACGACTATCAGGTAGTCTTCCGAGGAGAACCTAAATGAATGCATGACAAGCATAGTGTTTTACGGTCTAGGCATAGTTATACAGCAAGCATTAAAACTAGGCAATATATAAAAGCAGGCAAGCATGCACTTGTATAACTTAAGCATTCAAGTTCGCTCGGGCCCGAAGGTAAGCCGAGCAAAACCGTATGGGGCCTTTCCGAGCGAAGTTACCTAGGATTGTGCAATGTTAGGGAGTGAATAGTGCACTTCTGAATATACATATGTGTCGTTATACTCGAGGCATAGCGGGTCAAGTTGCACGAGGCAATGGTAACATGCGAGGGTCTGAATATATAACAATATTTCATTTCCATGTTCTAGCATAAGCAATACAAGTTGGGATTATTCACCTAGCGACTAGCATGTATTATTCCGTATTTTATGTGTGCTGGCTAAGTAAAGACAAGTTCACCGTAGCCACCCACCTTCGCGATGATCCGCCTCGGTCGAGTGATACTGCGAGCGAGCCTCTGAAAGCCTAAGCCGAACTCCTGTAGGGACCAAGTGTCACGCCCCGAGGCGTCCCCCGAGTCGTGATCGCCGTGCGGGCCTGGAGTTGCGCCCGCACAAGGCTTTAATGATTTGCATAGCAAGCACATATTCAGAGTACGCAGATAAATTGAAACACATATTTGAAACATAGAAAAGTTCTCTTTATTGATAATGAACATCTATTACAAACTCTTGAACGAGTTAGCTAATATGCCGAACGGCTTACACAAGGGTTGACTCAAAATGAGATAGCAGTCCTGTACATTACATCCTTTTTATAAACTCAAAACAATAAAGACCTCCAGACTGGAGGATCGCTTTGCCACGGAGCTGCATTTGTGTATGAAGAGTTGCAGCTTCGGACTTCAAAAGGCTTTGAGGCGCGGTAAAGATGCGCTAACAGCTGGACTGGATCGGGTAGACGACTTCGGCTCCTCGTTCGGTTCGCCTGGGTGCGGAGAACCTGTTTCAACGAGGGTCAGCATATCGAAACATGCTGGTGAAGGCGAGCTAGCCTGACTATACCAATCAACACATTGTTTAGTGAAGCATGCATATTTTTGTGGGTTTCTGTCTTGCCTTAGTTCATTTACAAGTAAGCAGCATATTGAATTTACTGAAATGAACTAGCCACCGTTCGGTGGATTTTACCTGCCCGTCTGAATGACCTGCACAATACTTACCTTGCCTTCCCTGCCACGGAGACACAAGTTAGTATGCAACAGGTTTAAATATACAGATGATCACTGGCATAATACCACGAAGGATAATTTATAGTCTCAAGACGGACGGATGTGCAACGCGGGTGCGAGCCCCCGCTGCACGCCTCATTTCCGACGATGCAGACGACTATACAAACTTTCCGTCCGGATCGGATCGGTCCCAGTGCCCCGGCGACCGTCCGCAGGAACCAGATTTCCTTGTGCACAAGTTGTCCGTGATCGCACGTTATATTAACTGATTTATAGCAGATTATACTGTTGAGGCAACACGAATACAGACAAGCAAAATTTCATATTGCAGAGCCTCACTGAATAATTAAGCATATACAAGATGTGTTCTATATTTTAGCCCGTTTTATAGAACCTTTGCACGAACAAGCATACGATAAGGCAACAGTTCACAGGTTTGATTGACAAGCATAATAACCAAGTATATTTGTCTTTTTACCTTGGTTTCTTTTATTATTATTTGGTATCATTTGATCGGGGCAAGGAGTGAAACTGGAAGCAGGGCTAGCTAATCGGGTTGGTAGCCACTCACTTAGATTTTGGAAAGAAGAAGGAAAGAGGCGCTTCACGACTTCGCTCGCAAGCCGCCTACTGCTCGTTCACCTGCACACGAACAGCTCGATTAATACTTCTTCCTCTCTTCCAATCTCGGAATAGAAGTGCAAGTCAATGAACGAAAACAATGAAAACCATCGAAACCGTTCAAGGAAAACAAGCAAATCCCAAAACCAACTCAAAGCACGAAAGCAACAAGCGACATCGAAAACCGAGGCAATAAAAGATAGCAGCGGAGAGGTCCCTCCTGACTCTGCCGCTAAGCCGATCCTTGGGGCGCAGTCCACTGAATATGGGAATCGATTCCGAAGAAACAAATCCATAACGAGGACGAGTTCTTAATTCAATCTATCCCGATCGAACGATACCGTCTTGTGTTTCTTAGCCGCGCTCTCCGCATCGGGAGAACGGGGCGCTACATCCTACCCAACTAATTGGAAGTTTCGTCCCAAAACTTAGGATAGGACCTACCATTAGGGATTATTCGGTTGGGGCAGAAGCTTAGAGGGGAGTGGACAATCCCGAGATACGTGGTCCCTTGCACCACAGTTGAAGCATAGACCCTTGCGGCGATAACAATTGTCAGTAGTGTGCCCCGACTTTTTACAGTATTCACAGAATGGTCTCGGGTTTCCCCTTTGGGGACCGCCGTGGTTAGGGCGCTTTGCAGTGGTATTTCCTCCATCGTTGCCTTGGCGTTTGTGATTGTAGGTATGCACAGCGCCGGTGGAAACGTGAGGATACAGTGGCTCGAGCGATAGGGCGTGATTCATGACTTCACACATGGTTCCATACTGATTATTGGCCACGTGCGAATGGATGGCAGGACGGAGTCCACCTTCAAACCTTCTGTCACGACCCGCACCCGGTTTAGGGGCACGAATGCGTGGGTACGTCCAGCCTACGCCGCAGCATCGGCGGTAGAACGCTGTCTAGGTATTGATACTATCTAACTAATTGTCACGCAATTATCCAATCTCCATTAGGAGGCACGGATGACACAAATAGATGAACATATACTCAATCACAGGATTACAGCACGATAAGATTTCGAAACAGAAATTAAAATTAAACACAACACAAGTCCACAAGAAATAACTTAACTTAACAATATCCAAGAATCATCAAATGCCGGAGACAAATCCGGTACCAAATAGTCTACTAAAAGAACTAACAAGAAATAATAATTCCGTCTAGACCTTCCAGAATCACAGCTAACTACCAAGTCTGCAGCTACTCACCATAGTCCATAAAGTGTCGGACAGCGGTCCTCTAAGGCATAGTCTGGAAAAATATTTTCAGTCAGGAAGGAGCAAAGTAACACTCTCAAATAACAGTTCCATTAATTGATAATGTCTATAATACAATAAAACATGTCATGCTAGCTACTGAGAAGACAGTGAAATAAATGCAATGGTAATTTAAGAGAGACAGGCAAGTGTAAAGAGACAGGCAATAGGCAATATGGTACAGTCCGTGCATGTATAAAAATGGAAGAACAAGGTACAGTATCATATACGGGTGATGTAGTATATGATTAAAAATAGAGAACTGTAATCTATTCTAGGTGTTTGAAATAGTAGTTTCGAAATGTGATCGGCTTGGGAACATGTACAGTAGCTACAGGGCCTGGCTAATCATGGGTGAAGAGCATGATTAACACTTACAATTTTATATACTACAATAAGAGGTTATGATCACATTTCTTACTAACTACTTCCCCGCCCCCAACTAGTACTGTGGATCCAATCATGACACATCACGATACACGAGCAAGTCAAGTCTATCATGTACGATGTCTAAATATACATGTCGTGTACAATGTCAATACGATAATCAAGGTAACATCTCATGACTGCAGATCCAAGCTATACTAGTCCGTGTAACACAGTGTCAAAGATTCAGTTGTAACATTTCAAGATCATTGAACTTATAGCAATTATCAAGAATTGGAAATTATCAGAGAATGTACTTGCCTCGGGTCCTTAGCTGGTATTTATGGATGTCCTGTTCCAGAGTATCCCCTGGTAAACCAACAGTCCTATAAACACATCACAATTACAACACTTGTATCAGATGCTATCCTAACACACAGAAGAATTATACTGGCCTCAGGGCTATGCCAGGCAGGGCACTAGTCAGCTAGGGTCACCTAGTAGGGATAAAACACATTACCTATTTAATCATTAATACCTACCATATATATATACCAATTAAACATACTGTTAATAATTAAACATAATACATATATATTGTTATTCCAAAGTATACAAAATAGGTATAACTGTATCTACATAGTGGAAAGATATTTTATTTATGTGAAAATATACATCACTCATATATATAAACTAATATACATGTACCAAAATACATATATATATTTAATGAAACACACATACTATACACCAAAATACGTTTATACATATATATACTAATAAAACATTTTCATATATCATTTATATTTATATATACATTAATACATACATATACTAAAGTATACATATACCAATATGTATATAGTACATATATGCCAAAAATATGTTTATACATACATATATAGGTACACATACTTATACCAAAAATATTAATTTAATATATATTTTACCAATATATAATTTATACCAAAAATTACATATATATATAGGTTTGTACATATACCAAAATATGTATACTATATACAAATAGAGAAAATACACTATGCAGTTAATTATTAATAAATAAATAATATACGTTTATACATTTATACCAAAAATACGTAATTGCTTCTATTTACTAGATATCTCGTACATATATAAAATAACCAATATATATATATATATACAATATATATATATATATATATATATATATCAATTTAATCACACCTACTAGAATACATATATATATATATACATAATCATACTTAAATATATATACATTAATTATACACATTAATTAATTTCTACATATACTAATTTTTCACATTAATTAAATAGATAAACTTTACATTAATTATATATATACAATTAAATTAAATACATATACTAATTACACATTTATACCTACCAATTACATACTTGCATACATTGTATATATATATATATATATATATATATATATATATATATATATATATATATATATACATTTATCCACATTAAATATATATATACACTAGATATATACACACTAACATACATATTAATTAGATATATACATACATTAATTATACTATACATCAGGTGTTTAAATATTAATTAATAAATGCTATACTAATTTACGTATTTAAAACATTAGTTAGATAATACTATTTATATACATATACGTATACTAAGCTTATACAAATTATATATATACATATATACCAAAAATATTTACCTATAACATTAATTACTGAAACATATATATTATACTAATATGTCTTATACTAAACTACATTCTCATTAATTAAATACCTACAAATACATATACCTTAGTTATATATACTCATATGTATATATACGTATATATATATATACATATATATATATATATATAGATATATATATATATATATAAAGAGGGAAAGGGAAGAGAGGGAGACTTACAGAGTTGAGGTCGGGTGCTTGCCGGCCGGAGGATTGGAGGTTGGCCGGCTGTCCGGACTGGTAGGAATGGGGGAGGAGCTATGATGGGTTACCGCCGGAGTTAACAGAGGAGCATCGGCGAGGAAATGGAGCCGCCGGCGCCGGAGTCGGGCAGCGCCTGCCGGGTGCAGCGGGCGCCGGAATCCAGAGGGGGCCGGGAACAGCAGCGGGTGGAGATGGAGGGATAGGAGGAGGAGCCACCGGAGAGCTTGGGAAGAGGAGGATGGTGTTGATGGTGGTGGTGAATGGTGTTGAAGGAGGAGAGGGAGCAGCCGCATCCGCCGGGGATCGGCTAGGCCGGAGGGTCGGGCTGGAGCACGGGAGACTCGGCCGGCTGGAGCACGGGTAGCCGCCGGAGCGCAGCGGGAGCCGGGGTCGCCGGATGGGACCGTGCGGAGGAGATGGGAGGGGAGCAGCCACCGGCTGAAGGGGCTCGCCCGGGTGAACAGCAATTGGGGGGGTGAACAGTGTTCCCCCCCCCCCCTTCTTCCTCTTTTAAAAATTTAAAAAACAATGAAGAGAGGAAGAAGAAGAAGAAAGAAGGAGAAGAAAAGAAGAAAAATAGAAGAAGAAAGGAAGAAGGAGAAGAGTAGGAAAATCCTACGTTGGGGAGAGGAGAGGAGGCTTGTGAGGGTGGTGGTTTCTAGGTTGCATAGGGATTAGGGTTTGAGAGTACAAGTCATTAAATAGGGAGAGAGAGGGGGTGATGGAGGGTTGTGATGGGCCAATTTAAATGAATGGCTAGGATTGAACATGAGAAAATTCTTCATGGGGGATGAGGGTTCTTAATTAAAATTAAAAGGCTCCCTCATTGATTAAAATAATTAGGTGTTGGCGCCTACAATTAAATAATTGCAACTTAGCCCCTTAAATTCGGGAAATTGCACAAACATATGAAATGATGAAAATTGGGCGGGCGATTCGGGGTCCGGTGTTTTGTAGGGTCAGGGGGTACTGTAAGACTGGTACGGGCTCAATTTGCAGGGCACTGGAATTAAATTGGGATTTAAAATCAGATAAAATGGTATCCTCAATTTAAATAGAAATAAATGCAAGTTGTGTTCAACAATTAATTAGGAGTACTTGGGGTCAAAATCAGGTCAAGTCATCAATACCAATATTGAAGAAGACTCAGAACAGAATATTACCCTAATTTGGGCCGCACGAAAAATAGGTCAAGATGGCCTCCAATTTTCGATTGGAACGCACAACGATACAAAAATAGGAAATTAAAATAAACGTCCGCGACGATTTTTGTGCGGCTAGAAACAATGCACAAGGAGCAAAATTATGAGTTGCAAAAATAGCAGAATTGAAGGCGGACATGTCTAGGGCAAGATTGTGAAATTTGTTGGAAGACAAAAGTCTGGATAGTGCTCCAAATATCGAAGCAAAGGCAATGCGCAAAATATTAAATAAAATACAGTAATTAATTACAATCTCCAAATATCAATTTCTAAATAAAATAATAAAATCCAGAATTCTATAATTCGGACAGGGGTTCGTCTACTGGGCTTCTAAGTCTAGTCTGCTAGCTAAAATAAAATAATTAACATTGCATATAATTATATATTTAATTACTCATCGCACAAAATTATTTAAATCAATACACTATCATGCAATTAATTAATTATAAATAACATAATATTAATATTGAAAAAATTCGAAAATACCCCTGTTTTCAGAATGTGGTAGTGACAAGTCTACCCACCTTAAAAGAATTTCGTCCTCAAAATTTAAAATCCTCATATTAGCATTTAATCATACACATTATTATTCCCTCCATTAAACTCATCAACCACGAATAATCCACAAGGTCTTTTCACAATTTTAAAATCCAAAATTATCTGTATTCCTGTAAAAATCCTCGACATAGAATCAAAGTCCCTTTTTATTAAAAATTTCCTGAAAGTTTTTGACTTAATAATCCAATGTCCGAAATTTAATATCCACTCCTCAAAGTACTCAACAATATGATATTTAAGGATTCTTCAAATGTCACATTCGAATATGAAGTTCTAAAATTCATAACTTGCGATTAAATAAATACATTGATAAATCGCCCAAAATTTCTAAATTAATAACCAACTTAAACATGTCAAAATCTTTCCTGGAATTAATAAACCACCAATTATGCCATGTTAATTTCTTAACCATTTATTTAAATCAATAATTATCCTCAAATTTTAATCATCTTGTTCCTCTTGTCAAGTCATAACTCCTTCATGAATCTTCACTACAGTCAACACCAATAATCACGGTCTAAGAAAATTCTACCTATAGTCCTACCACATACAATCTAGGGGGAACATACATGGTTATGGTCTCATTTGTTAAGGTGTTGCAGTCCATGTATCAGGGTGTACTACTAACTACATTATAACAAGAAAATCATGCATGCAAGCTACGGTACTAAGGTATCAGTCAATCAATCAAATAGATAGGAACAGAATGAAGGAAAGGACAGAAACTGCTAACACATTACCTGCAGTATCGGTCTCCTCGGCCGTCATCGCAAATGCCTGTCCTGCTGGGGTGGTTCCCTTTGCAGGTACTGAGCAATGTACGGTTCCACAGGTAGCCTAACTGGATCTCTATAGTCTGAAGCTGCGTGTTGACTGAGAAGATGAGGGACTCGAAGACAATCCCTTACTCGATGTCCCGCAGCGCCGTAGTGCAAACAAAGTCCTAGCCTCGTTCTACAGCTCTCCCAAAGGTGACCTGGCTTCTTACAGAAGTGACAAGTTTGTTGATCCTGCTGTACAGGAACTGGTGCCGGGTACTGCTGTTGATACTGAAATGCCCAGGGCTGTCGCTGGATAGGAACTGGTGCTAGGTACTGCGGTGGATGCTGAAATGTCCATGGTTGTTGCTGATTATGAAATGGTACTTGGTACTGCTGTTGGTGCTGAATACGGGGATGCTTGGCTGGTCCTGGGCTACCATTCGTATCTCCAAAAGTATTGTGACTCCTCTTAGGTCTGAGATCCAGGTCCTCTTCTGCAATCTGAGCATCCATCAAGATAGCCTCGAAGGTAGCGGTACGACGACCAGAAGTGCGCGACTTAATCTCTCTTGTCAGTCCCTTTCTAAATTTCCGGGCTCGATCTCCTGGGTCTCGAATCATAGACGATGCAAAACGGCTCAATCTACAGAATTCCGCAGCGTACTCGTCGACCGACATGTTTCCTTGAACTAAGTCATGAAACTGAGTTTCCAAGGCTCCCATTGCCACGTCGGGAAAGAACTTCTCCTTGAAGAGTTCCTTGAAGGTCTCCCAAGTAAGTCCTTGCGCAGTAATTCTCGGCTCCGTGCGATACCACGTGAGTGCGATATCGAACATCTGACTGCCAGCGGCTTCTACCTTCAAGTTTTCCGGAATCTGGGTCAATCGCAGGCTTCTCTCTATATCCTCTAGCCAGTCGTCAGCGTAGAGTATTCCTTCGGTGCCTTTAAACTCTCGAGGCATCATCCTCTTGAAATCCACTATAGTGCCTGATCTCTACTGCTGGCCAGGAAACTGCTGGTACTGTGCTACTTTCTCCAAAGCTTGGAGAGTCACTTGATGAGCATTCTCCATGTTTTCTTTCATCAGCTCGGTTTGTGCCTGGTACGCTTCTGCTTGCACCTTCTGAGCCTCAGCTTGAACTCGCTGAGCGTCTGCCGTCACTCTCTGGGCATCTACCATGCCCTGGATCAAGGTAAACATCTGCGTTCCGTCAATGGGCAAACCTTCGGGAATCGGAGTCGGAAGAGGAGGAAGGTTGTCCGTCACAGTTGCGGCAATCTTCTGAACAGGTGGAGGAGGAGGATCCCCGTTAGGTGCAGACACACCTACGTGCATCGGAGATGTAGGAGGAACTACGGCTGTCTGTCCATCAGGTAGAGAGGTGGCAGACCCCTCTAAAGCTGATGTTCCCGCTCTCATAGACCTTGTCTGCGGCGACATCCTGAAGACAGATCCCAAAGAATCAATTAGGGTAAAATGCGATATCATCAAGGGAGGACAGTACAGTTCTAAAGAAGCAACATTCAAGATAAATAGATAGATAGATTGGAAATAAACCCTAGTTGTGATTGCACAGGTCAAGATGCATCCAAGGTTTGATACTTCTATCCCCTAGGTATCACAGTTCTATCACAAGCACACTCACTGCTAGTTTCCTTACCTACTGCAATCGCTAATACTAGTTATCCTTATCACTCAAGTGCATATCAATTTCAACACACCATACTAACTACTGCTCTCTCTCTAATACAATCCTAGTTGAACACCCAAGCCAGTTTGCAGTGAAATCTCAATCACGCTCAAGCCAACAGATCTTACACATGCATCTCATCTACTATATACTAATATATCTCTCTCACTATAAAATCTTATCCTTAAATAAAATTCCTCAAATAACTCCTCGAATAAACTTTTAAAGTAAAATGTATACACTTTCCTCAAGATTAATTATCTAAATACTGAAATTAAAACTTAATCACCTTAAAGATCCTTACAGACTTGTCTAGGTTTATTGAATCAAATCGGAATCCTCAAAAATAAAATTTTAATAACAATATTTCAACTCCTCAATTTCAAAATTTTGCAATTCATTGAAATCTTCAAAATAAATTTTGATAACAATCTCAATCTTCTTAGAATCCTAAAATTTGAAATTCATTTTTCAGTCTTCCATTAAAATTAAATTCACCTTCTGTAGTCCACTAGCTTAATGTTTAATCATTTTCACTGTCCTCATTGACGGCATCATCAAATAATACTATAAATCAGTCTATAAATTCATCTTAATATGAAATCAACTCTATAATGAAGCAAAAAATCCTACTTTAATACCTTAATTAACAACAATCAAATCAATATCAACAAGTGAGAATGGACAGAACAAGGGAATGATTGTAAATTGGAAGTTTTAACAAGATTCTCGGGGGTCATCCCAGGAATCTCTCAAGGAATTGTGATTGAGTATTTGCTCTCGTCCTAGTATCCTATGTCCTAGATTCTATCGCACGCACGCAGTAGTATAACAAGGATGTCACACTACTACGACATCGCACAACTCGCGAAGTCTGACCTGCATGGGCCACCACTAAAAACGTGTCACGACCCGCACCCGGTTTAGGGGCACGAATGCGTGGGTACGTCCAGCCTACGCCGCAGCATCGGCGGTAGAACGCTGTCTAGGTATTGATACTATCTAACTAATTGTCACGCAATTATCCAATCTCCATTAAGAGGCACGGATGACACAAATAGATGAACATATACTCAATCACAGGATTACAGCACGATAAGATTTTGAAACAGAAATTAAAATTAAACACAACACAAGTCCACAAGAAATAACTTAACTTAACAATATCCAAGAATCATCAAATGTCGGAGACAAATTCGGTACCAAATAGTCTACTAAAAGAACTAACAAGAAATAATAATTCCGTCTAGACCTTCCAGAATCACAGCTAACTACCAAGTCTGCAGCTACTCACCATAGTCCATAAAGTGTCGGACAGCGGTCCTCTAAGGCATAGTCTGGAAAAATATTTCCAGTCAGGAAGGAGCAAAGTAACACTCTCAAATAACAGTTCCATTAATTGATAATGTCTATAATACAATAAAACATGTCATGCTAGCTACTGAGAAGACAGTGAAATAAATGCAATGGTAATTTAAGAGAGACAGGCAAGTGTAAAGAGACAGGCAATAGGCAATATGGTACAGTCCGTGCATGTATAAAAATGGAAGAATAAGGTACAGTATCATATACGGGTGATGTAGTATATGATTAAAAATAGAGAACTGTAATCTATTCTAGGTGTTTGAAATAGTAGTTTCAAAATGTGATCGGCTTGGGAACATGTACAGTAGCTACAGGGCCTGGCTAATCATGGGTGAAGAGCATGATTAACACTTACAATTTTATATACTACAATAAGAGGTTATGATCACATTTCTTACTAACTACTTCCCCGCCCCCAACTAGTACTGTGGATCCAACCATGACACATCACGATACACGAGCAAGTCAAGTCTATCATGTACGATGTCTAAATATACATGTCATGTACAATGTCAATACGATAATCAAGGTAACATCTCATGACTGCAGATCCAAGCTATACTAGTCCGTGTAACACAGTGTCAAAGATTCAGTTGTAACATTTCAAGATCATTGAACTTATAGCAATTATCAAGAATTGGAAATTATCAGAGAATGTACTTGCCTCGGGTCCTTAGCTGGTATTTATGGATGTCCTGTTCCAGAGTATCCCCTGGTAAACCAACAGTCCTATAAACACATCACAATTACAACACTTGTATCAGATGCTATCCTAACACACAGAAGAATTATACTGGCCTCAGGGCTATGCCAGGCAGGGCACTAGTCAGCTAGGGTCACCTAGTAGGGATAAAACACATTACCTATTTAATCATTAATACCTACCATATATATATACCAATTAAACATACTGTTAATAATTAAACATAATACATATATATTGTTATTCCAAAGTATACAAAATAGGTATAACTGTATCTACATAGTGGAAAGATATTTTATTTATGTGAAAATATACATCACTCATATATATAAACTAATATACATGTACCAAAATACATATATATATTTAATGAAACACACATACTATACACCAAAATACGTTTATACATATATATACTAATAAAACATTTTCATATATCATTTATATTTATATATACATTAATACATACATATACTAAAGTATACATATACCAATATGTATATAGTACATATATGCCAAAAATATGTTTATACATACATATATAGGTACACATACTTATACCAAAAATATTAATTTAATATATATTTTACCAATATATAATTTATACCAAAAATTACATATATATATAGGTTTGTACATATACCAAAATATGTATACTATATACAAATAGAGAAAATACACTATGCAGTTAATTATTAATAAATAAATAATATACGTTTATACATTTATACCAAAAATACGTAATTGCTTCTATTTACTAGATATCTCGTACATATATAAAATAACCAATATATATATATATATACAATATATATATATATATATATATATATCAATTTAATCACACCTACTAGAATACATATATATATATATACATAATCATACTTAAATATATATACATTAATTATACACATTAATTAATTTCTACATATACTAATTTTTCACATTAATTAAATAGATAAACTTTACATTAATTATATATATACAATTAAATTAAATACATATACTAATTACACATTTATACCTACCAATTACATACTTGCATACATTGTATATATATATATATATATATATATATATATATACATTTATCCACATTAAATATATATATACACTAGATATATACACACTAACATACATATTAATTAGATATATACATACATTAATTATACTATACATCAGGTGTTTAAATATTAATTAATAAATGCTATACTAATTTACGTATTTAAAACATTAGTTAGATAATACTATTTATATACATATACGTATACTAAGCTTATACAAATTATATATATACATATATACCAAAAATATTTACCTATAACATTAATTACTGAAACATATATATTATACTAATATGTCTTATACTAAACTACATTCTCATTAATTAAATACCTACAAATACATATACCTTAGTTATATATACTCATATGTATATATACGTATATATATATATACATATATATATATATATATATAAAGAGGGAAAGGGAAGAGAGGGAGACTTACAGAGTTGAGGTCGGGTGCTTGCCGGCCGGAGGATTGGAGGTTGGCCGGCTGTCCGGACTGGTAGGAATGGGGGAGAAGCTATGATGGGTTGCCGCCGGAGTTAACAAAGGAGCAGCGGCGAGGGAATGGAGCCGCCGGCGCCGGAGTCGGGCAGCGCCTGCCGGGTGCAGCGGGCGCCGGAATCCAGAGGGGGCCGGGAACAGCAGCGGGTGGAGATGGAGGGATAGGAGGAGGAGCCGCCGGAGAGCTTGGGAAGAGGAGGATGGTGTTGATGGTGGTGGTGAATGGTGTTGAAGGAGGAGAGGGAGCAGCCGCATCCGCCGGGGATCGGCTAGGCCGGAGGGTCGGGCTGGAGCACGGGAGACTCGGCCGGCTGGAGCACGGGTAGCCGCCGGAGCGCAGCGGGAGCCGGGGTCGCCGGATGGGACCGTGCGGAGGAGATGGGAGGGGAGCAGCCACCGGCTGAAGGGGCTCGCCCGGGTGAACAGCAATTGGGGGGTGAACAGTGTTCCCCCCCTTCTTCCTCTTTTAAAAATTCAAAAAACAATGAAGAGAGGAAGAAGAAGAAGAAAGAAGGAGAAGAAAAGAAGAAAAATAGAAGAAGAAAGGAAGAAGGAGAAGAGTAGGAAAATCCTACGTTGGGGAGAGGAGAGGAGGCTTGTGAGGGTGGTGGTTTCTAGGTTGCATAGGGATTAGGGTTTGAGAGTACAAGTCATTAAATAGGGAGAGAGAGGGGGTGATGGAGGGTTGTGATGGGCCAATTTAAATGAATGGCTAGGATTGAACATGAGAAAATTCTTCATGGGGGATGAGGGTTCTTAATTAAAATTAAAAGGCTCCCTCATTGATTAAAATAATTAGGTGTTGGCGCCTACAATTAAATAATTGCAACTTAGCCCCTTAAATTCGGGAAATTGCACAAACATATGAAATGATGAAAATTGGGCGGGCGATTCGGGGTCCGGTGTTTTGTAGGGTCAGGGGGTACTGTAAGACTGGTACGGGCTCAATTTGCAGGGCACTGGAATTAAATTGGGATTTAAAATCAGATAAAATGGTATCCTCAATTTAAATAGAAATAAATGTAAGTTGTGTTCAACAATTAATTAGGAGTACTTGGGGTCAAAATCAGGTCAAGTCATCAATACCAATATTGAAGAAGACTCAGAACAGAATATTACCCTAATTTGGGCCGCACGAAAAATAGGTCAAGATGGCCTCCAATTTTCGATTGGAACGCACAACGATACAAAAATAGGAAATTAAAATAAACGTCCGCGATGATTTTTGTGCGGCTAGAAACAATGCACAAGGAGCAAAATTATGAGTTGCAAAAATAGCAGAATTGAAGGCGGACATGTCTAGGGCAAGATTGTGAAATTTGTTGGAAGACAAAAGTCTGGATAGTGCTCCAAATATCGAAGCAAAGGCAATGCGCAAAATATTAAATAAAATACAGTAATTAATTACAATCTCCAAATATCAATTTCTAAATAAAATAATAAAATCTAGAATTCTATAATTCGGACAGGGGTTCGTCTACTGGGCTTCTAGGTCTAGTCTGCTAGCTAAAATAAAATAATTAACATTGCATATAATTATATATTTAATTACTCATCGCACAAAATTATTTAAATTAATACACTATCATGCAATTAATTAATTGTAAATAACATAATATTAATATTGAAAAAATTTGAAAATACCCATGTTTTCAGAATGTGGTAGTGACACCTTCTAGTTTGACTCGCTGCATCAGGTAAATAGGCCCTAGCGAATTTGGAGAGTCGGTTGAATTCGGCAAAATACTCTTTAACTGTCATCCTGCCTTGCCTCAGTTGCACGAAGTCGTTTTCCATCTTACGTTGCACTGGAGGGGGTATAAACTCCTCTTCAAACGCGGCACGAAAGGTCGTCCACGAGATCGCCTCCTCTCCGTGATCAAATTGGAGAGATCGTCGATGCACGTTCCACCAATCGTGTGCGTTGAGGCGGAGCTGTAGTTGCGCACAGGCGACACGCTTATCTTCGGGGACCTCTAGCAGAGTGAAGTGGTCTTCAATCTCGGCTAGCCAATCTAGAGCTACCACTGGGTCCTCAGTCCCGTTGAACGGGGTATTGCAGACTTTCTTGAAATGGCCCAAGTTGAAGGTAGTCACGTCCCTCGGCCTTGGAATTTGAGGCGTCTCCACTTCAAGCACGGGCTGTTCCACCGGAGTCGTTGCTGTTGCGGCGGAATGGTTGGCAGCCAAAGTCTGAACGATCTGTTGCAGGGCATCTACCTGCTTTTGTTGGACTGAGAATCGGGTCTCTAGACTACTCCCGAGCTTGGCTTGGCGAGCATCATCTCGTTGTCGTTGCGATTCTAACATTTGCATTACCCGCTCAAGCGGGTCGACTTGAGACATGCCTCGTTGGCTCCGAGAGCTTCCCGAAGTACCCGAACTGTTTTCTTGTGTTTCGATCGGTGGTTGCGCTGCAGATTGCGCTGGATCCATTCCTTCAAAAGAAGGTAAATTATATTAGGATCATAATGTATTATGGACTTATTGCATGAACGTATCTCATTTTGGCCTAGCGAGTTCAAGAGTTCGCACAAGAATTTTGATCGTTAAAGGAACTTTTCCAGCACAAAGTCTAAGGAACTTTGAATCTGTGCTCTGATACCACTATGTCACGCCCCGAGGCGTCCCCCGAGTCGTGACCGCCGTGCGGGTCTGGAGTTGCACCCGCACAAGGCTTTAATGATTTGCATAGCAAGTACATATTCAGAGTACACAGATAAATTGAAACACAGATTTGAAACATAGAAAAGTTCTCTTTATTGATAATGAACATCTATTACAAACTCTTGAACGAGTTAGCTAATATGCCGAACGGCTTACACAAGGGTTGACTCAAAATGAGATAGCAGTCCTGTACATTACATCCTTTTTATAAACTCAAAACGATAAAGACCTCCAGACTGGAGGATCGCTTTGCCACGGAGCTGCATTTGTGTATGAAGAGTTGCAACTTCGGACTTCAAAAGGCTTTGAGGCGCGGTGAAGATGCGCTAACAGCTGGACTGGATCGGGTAGACGACTTCGGCTCCTCGCTCGGTTCGCCTGGGTGCGGAGAACCTGTTTCAACGAGGGTCAGCATATCGAAACATGCTGGTGAAGGCGAGCTAGCCTGACTATACCAATCAACACATTGTTTAGTGAAGCATGCATATTTTTGTGGGTTTCTGTCTTGCCTTAGTTCATTTACAAGTAAGCAGCATATTGAATTTACTGAAATGAACTAGCCACCGTTCGGTGGATTTTACCTGCCCGTCTGAATGACCTGCACAATACTTACCTTGCCTTCCCTGCCACGGAGACACAAGTTAGTATGCAACAGGTTTAAATATACAGATGATCACTGGCATAATACCACGAAGGACAATTTATAGTCTCAAGACGGACGGATGTGCAACGCGGGTGCGAGCCCCCGCTGCACGCCTCATTTCCGACGATGCAGACGACTATACAGACGTTCCGTCCGGATCGGATCGGTCCCAGTGCCCCGGCGACCGTCCGCAGGAACCAGATTTCCTTGTGCACAAGTTGTCCGTGATCGCACGTTATATTAACTGATTTATAGCAGATTATACTGTTGAGGCAACACGAATACAGACAAGCAGAATTTCATATTGCAGAGCCTCACTGAATAATTAAGCATATACAAGATGTGTTCTATATTTTAGCCTGTTTTATAGAACCTTTGCACGAACAAGCATACGATAAGGCAACAGTTCACAGGTTTGATTGACAAGCATAATAACCAAGTATATTTGTCTTTTTATCTTGGTTTCTTTTATTATTATTTGGTATCGTTTGATCGGGGCAAGGAGTGAAACTGGAAGCAGGGCTAGCTAATCGGGTTGGTAGCCACTCACTTAGATTTTGGAAAGAAGAAGGAAAGAGGCGCTTCACGACTCCGCTCGCAAGCCGCCTACTGCTTGTTCACCTGCACACGAACAGCTCGATTAATACTTCTTCCTCTCTTCCAATCTCGGAATAGAAGTGCAAGTCAATGAACGAAAACAATGAAAACCATCAAAACCGTTCAAGGAAAACAAGCAAATCCCAAAACCAACTCAAAGCACGAAAGCAACAAGCGACATCGAAAACTGAGGCAATAAAAGATAGCAGCGGAGAGGTCCCTCTTGACTCTGCCGCTAAGCCGATCCTTGGGGCGCAGTCCACTGAATATGGGAATCGATTCCGAAGAAACAAATCCATAACGAGGACGAGTTCTTAATTCAATCTATCCCGATCGAACGATACCGTCTTGTGTTTCTTAGCCGCGCTCTCCGCATCGGGAGAACGGGGCGCTACACCAAGTCTGGATATCCTTGCCTCAAACGAGTTGCCTCGCTGAGCAAGGCAGGTCGGGACGTTTTTACTTTGCCATTTGAATCGGCATTCTGCTTGAGCAGAACGGGATATTATAAGCTTCTCACCAAGCTCGTTGTCAAGTGCACATCATTTATGCCTACAACTGTAGCCGTCCCTTTGTTGCCCATCTTTACACGTCCAAACCTATCGCCATGGTATGAAATAAAGATTATCCTATATCGAGTGGCATGAAATAATTCTCCTATATCCATGACCCAATCGCCATCATGACACATGTCACAAGGTTCCTCTGCGTCGGTTGCTGTGATGATGAGATCTTCCATAGCCGTGAGATTCTCTTGATCATCCTTGCCTTTGGCCTTCTCAGCTTTGAGCTTCATGCAGTTCCTCTGGATATTATTCGCCATTAAATTCAAAGATTTTAGAAAAGATTGATTTAATTAACAAACGAAAGAAAGTACAAAGGGGTCATGGACGGACAATCTAAGTACAATATTTTTTATCTGGGGTATGGCGATGGACAAGGAATGTTATGGTGTCTCCTTTACTCCATGGACGTTCTGATGCAGGGTGAGAAAGTTTATGTTCTCTCTTTGCCAATCTCGGTATGCTCTCTCTCTCTCTCTCTCTGTATTGGCCGGTGGTACTATGCTCTCTCCCTGAAGCAGAAAAAAATCCATCCCTTAGAACGTTCAAGTTGCTCATATTTATAGCCATCGTAATGATGGACTATGGGTGTCGCATATGCCTCTGTTTGGTGGCCGCATAAGGCTCCTTCAACAAAATACAGTTGCAATTGTCGTCGCATGCCATGGGTCGATTGCTATATGGTCTTGGTTGAGATATGATATTGAAGAGATCTCGGGGTATTTTCAACCCGTTGTATGTGTGACTTGGTCAGCTGCACACATAGTCAACACTAACTGTGAGAAGATCTTTGTAGTTGTAACAGAAAGATCTTGTGAGCTGGAGGTCGCATAGCATCTTGGCCGCATGATGGCAAGGCCGCATGGGTCTTGTAGCCGCATATGTGCTTTCGTTTAGGCCTTGGTCGGATGGACACTCTGGTCCCATGTTGGAGAGGCCGCATAGGGCATAGCCGCATACAAGGGAATACGTAGCATGGCACATTTGTCAAAGCAATTAATGCACTGATGTGACTTGTTGTCTTTTCCTAAGCCATCATCTTTACGAGTCCCGAAGCATCTTAGAGTGATGAGTGATGTGTCAGAGCTTCAGATAGACATCGAAATCTGTGCCAGGGGTTTCTTATGGGGCCTCCCAACTCTGTGGCTTGACTATTCACGCCACATGTGGCTCGGACTGCATGTGGCTCTTCTGCGGCTTGACTATTCAGGCCACATATGGCTTTTCTGTGACTCGACTGTTCAGTTGAGAGTGGCATAACATTTATGTTGCCTACATGATTTTTTATACTTCTACAAGACCCCTTCAAAGTTTCCAAAATAATAAGTTGGAATACTTTGAAAGAAGCATGGACGACCACTACTAGCCGCATATGCAGGTCATGCTGCATAGCCTTATTGTCGTATAGTTGTATCTGACAGGCTGTCTGATCATTAAAAGAGGAGATTTGACCGAATTTCTTCGGGATTCGGGGTCTATCTCTTGATGCGGGACTCGAGGAATCAGTTTTCGAAGAGCTTACACGGATCGAGGCGTTAGGTCTCTTCTTATAACTGCTTTGGTTCACTGCCTCGATCTCTTCCTGCGGCTTTTGAAGCCTATAAATAGGTGGCTAGGAGGAGAAAGAAAGCTTTATTCTCTCTGCTTTATTTTATCTCATTTGTGAAGGATGCTGACGGCTGCGGCTCTCCTTGTTGAGGAATTTATCAAGGGCGGTCTTGATCCTTGGCCCCCTGATTTTGGTGCTTTACTTGGAGGTAGGGAAGCACCACGTTCTTTGTGTCGGGTTTCTATGGACACAGAGAAACCCATGCACAGTCTTGCTGTGTGGACAAAAAATCGTCTAGAACACACACATGCTTTTTACACAGCCTTGTCGCATGGATGGAAGATCATCACGAACATACGCAGGCTTTCTTCATTAGTCTGTCGCATCGATGGGCAACCATCATGCGGCAACTAAGATCCTGTCGCATGGATAACGGCTCAACCTGGACATGCAACAACCATGACTCTGTCGCATGGATGAAGGTTTGATCCGGATATACGACCACCATGGCTCTGCCGCATGGAAGATACCTCATGCGTCGACTAGGCTCTACCACAGAGATGTCAACTATGTCTTTGTATGCTGATGTCATATGTTTTTCTTGTGCAGGCTTTGTTCCCCCTCGTGCGGATCATGATGGAGCATGAAAGGGTATCATAATATCCGTTGTTCGGGGTAAAGACCAACTTTATATGGTGATTCGCCAAGAACTGATCCAGGAGACGAGGACAGTTTAGAAAGAACTAATCCAGGAGACAAGGATAAACATCCTACGTTGTGCGCTGAGTTATCCTTGTTCATGCAGTGTGCCAACTGTGTTTCTTCCTTTGATACGATTTTGCTATCGACCGGGAGACTACGGGGTCGATGACAAGATTTGGATTAATTATCATTCCTGTCGTCAATCTTCCTCCATGATTATAGAGCGCCTGTTCCTGTTCCTCCCTTATTATCCGTCGGTATGGATTCTTTTCCATATACTAAAGTTTGTACTGTAGAGGGATGATCTAGAAAGCATTGAGTTCAGCTACGAGCTCGACTTATGTCAGTAGCAACGATATTACGGAGGGGCACTTCTAATAAAAATGGTTCGTATCAGCGAGACTTCATGGAAACCCTTTAAACATGTTTCCTTCATATATATTCATGATATTGAATATTAATCCATAATGTCTCTCATTTTTTAGAATTTTGTATGTTGTAAACTTTTGGGTATTGTACTAAAGGTGATATGGACGAAGTACAATACCGTAGCCTTTTAAGGATATCCCTCTGGGGGGTCTTTGGTGGACCTATTACTTATTGCGCATGAGAGTGCAAGTAATAAGTTTGAAACAGGCCTTGCCAGAGGTGATATGGACGTGGCAAGTTTGGTGGACTTAACACCATTGGTACACTTAAATTTAAGTACATGTGATAAGTTTAGAAGGCGATCGATATCAGAGTTATTGTGGATGTGATGATCGATAGCCAAACCTGTAAGGTTTGCTCAGAGGTGCGAAGGATATGACAAAACCTATCGGAAAGGAGGTAAAAATGATAGCTCGGAGATGACGTAGACATGAGCCGATCGATAGTCGTACCGGGGGTGTAGGCATGATCCCGGTATTTTTGGTGGAAAAAAAAAGGAAAAGAGCCAGAAGTAATATGTACGTGGCTGTTTTCTTTGGATGGAGAACAGGGGCAACTCATAGTTCAGAGGTGATATAGACGTGAATTATTTTCTCCCATGGAGGATATCCCATTGGAGGACCTTTGGTGGACTTATCTTTTTGCTCACTAGGGTGCAGGTAATAAGTTCAAAAATAATTCCTATCATAGGTAATATGGATGTGATAGGTTTTGTGGACCCATTACTTTTTACGCATGTTAGCGCAAGTAATAGGTTTGAGACAAGCCCTGCCAGAGGTGATATAGACGTAAAAGTTTTTATGGACCCATTATTTTTTGTGCATGTTAGTGCAAGTAATAGGTTTGAGACAAGCCCTGCTAGAGGTGGTATAGACGTGGCAGTTTTTATGGACCTAACATCGTTGGTTTACCTTGGTGAGTACGGGTGATAAGTGGGGATAACAACCGATATCAGAGGTAATATGGACATGATTATCGATAGCCAAGATCCAGGAGGTTTGCTCAGAGGTAATATGTACATGGCAAACTCAGCCGGAGAGAAATTTTAGGATCGTAGTTCAGAGGTAATATGGACGTGAACCAATGTCCGAGATACTCACTGAGGAGTGGTTTGCTGAGTGTGGTCTATCCGAAAATGAAGATAGACATGAGGATTGCTCCGCTGGAGAGATTGGTGGGGCGATAGCTCAGAGGTAATATGAACATGGCTAGCATCCAACGAGATTAATTTTTGAGTAGTCGCTGCGAGAGTATGCAAGTGGAGCTGAGGATTGCTCCACTGGGGAGACTTTAAGGATCCATCATCCGTTGTGTATCCAGGACCCCTGGATACATATGATGGCTTTTACAAGAATTTATAAATAAGGGGAAAATATTACACATAGGCACTTGCTGGGGATGAAGAACCAAGAGTGTAGAGATGTACATCTGGGTTATCCCGCTGGGGATAAGAGGAGTACAAGTCTATCTCAGACATAGTACTTTTTTAGGAACTTGCCATTGATAGGTATCATAAGCAAGTCGACATTGGATTTCACTAGCCGGTAGGTGCCGTTGGAGAATACAAATTCCACGATGAACGGGCCCTTTCATTTAGGCTAGAATTTGCCGGTCGTCTTATGGGTCATGACCATCGGTCTTCTCACGGTCAGGACAAGGTCTCCCACTTGGAAAGTTCTCCTTGACTCGTCTGTTGAAGGCTCCTGAGAGACGCTCTTAGTATAGCTCAATGCGCTGCTAAGCTAAGAGACATTTCTCGTCGATTGATTCTAACTCTTGTAGCCGTTGGCGGTTAATTGGTTGGAGAGGGCTACTCGGAGTGAAGGGATTTGGATCTCGAGTGGGAGGACTGCTTCGCTTTCATACACCAGAGAGAAATGCGTATTGCCAGTAGCTGTACGGACTGTTATACGGTAGGCCCAGAGACATTCACCCAGCTTCTCGTTCTAGTCGCATTTATTGGAAGACACAAACTTTTTGAAAAGTTTTATGATGGTCTTGTTGAACGCCTCAGCCAAATCGTTTGCTGCTTGAAGGAATCAATTTTTGGGTAGTCTCAACAAAAGTATTTTGTTGGACTTGAGAACTGCTCCGCTGGAGAACTTTTGGTGGAACCATTACTTCTTATGTACTTCAATGCAAGTAATAGATTCGAAAAAACTATATCAGAGGTGATATGGACGTGATAGGTTTTGTGGACTTGACATCGCTGGCGTACTTAGAGTTAAGTACGGGTGGCAAGTTTAGATGACGACCGATATCAGAGGTAATATGGACATGATGATTAACAGTCAAAAAAGGAAGTTTGCTCAGAGGTAAGATGGACATGGCAAATTCTACTAGGAAGGATGTGAGGGCGGTAGTTCAGAGGTAATATGGACATAAACTAATGCCCAAGAGAACTCAGGTTACTGAGGGTAGTCTACCTAGGAGTGTAAATAGACCTGAGGGTTGTTCCACTGGGGAACTTTTGAGGATCTATTATCTGTTGCGTATTCATGACTCCTGAATACAGATAATGGCTTTCACGGTGATTCGTGTAGGAGAAGTGCATATTGTGCTTATACACTTGTTGGGGCAAAACAAAATATAGGTACTGTATATTCTACATTTGTTGGAGAATTTTGCCCCTGATTAGCAAATCTTCATTAGGCTTTACGAGCCTGTATGTACTGTTGAATCGAGGAAACACTATCCGTGATGTCTTTGATAGAAGGTTAGATTGAGAAAACATTATCCTCGATGTCCGTCTTGTCAACCATGGCTGGAAGTTATTGTCACGCCCCGATCTCCCGCGGGAAAATTGGTCGTTCCCGCTAGGCGGGAATCACCCTCGCCAGCGCTCCCGCGGAACGATCGCTTAACCTATCCGGGCGTGATGCCACACGAGCGTGATCCACGCCCATGCAAGGCCATGGTTCATTGGCTGGCGGCAAGAGTTCTAAGCCACAGAGTCGCACAGATTGTCCGAGTGCAGCGGAGTTTAGGAACGCCTAGCGATCGGTAACAGGTTCACTGAGTCGACAATATAGCGGAAGCATCGAAACAAGTAAGGTAATCTCTTTATTGATATGAAACATGTATTACAGGCGACGTATAGCCGAGATTACAAGTCGCTCAAGCCTCTCTCTCTGAAATAGTAAAAGCGTGCCAAGTGGCTACAACTGTGGAAGGATTGTACAGGCGATGGTCAGGCGATGTTCACAACTTATGTCTTGTATATGTGCTTCTGTCCCGGACGCACCGTTGCAAGGCTTCAGAGGGAACTCCTGGCCTTAGCACGCACGAAGGAGGCGTCCGCACCGCACGAGGTTCTCCCGCACCCTGCATATCAAACTGGTGGATTATCAGTACATTGAATGCACTGGTGGGGAAGCTACTCGCCCGCTCGACAAATCCAAACACGTAATACAGGTTCCGTGCACAACTATTAAGTTGTCTTTCTAGTTGCCTTAGGATCAGTTTCATGCAAACATTGAATAGCTTAACGTGTCGGGCAGTGCGCCGTACGATGTTTGAGAAAACACGGCGAGACTTACCAACTTACCATTTATCCTTCCCTGTCCAAGGCAAACATGATTAATTCAAGCACGGTAAGTATAAACATTCAGGAGGCATAGCATATGCAAACAGGAGGGTTCTTATAACATGATCGTTCAAGTATTAAGTTATTCATTGATGCTATGCAATAACTCGCACGCGGATAGCCGCTAAGCGAGGATGACTTTTATCTTTTTGTTTCACAGGCAAGCACGCAACAGGTTAAATATACACGATAAACACACGATGCATTGCAAGCCATATTCACACGATAATCACACGAGGCATTGCAAGCATATACACACGATGATCACTGGCTGATGCCATAATGGACTAGTCAAGGACGTGAATAACATGCAACGAGAAAATACGATGAGCTCATAAAACACGATACGTTGCAAGTTACCCAGTCCGCACACGATTGACTATAAACACGAAGTCTGCCCGGATCGGATCGGTGCCAGTGCCCCAGCATCATCCGCAGAACTTATATCCTTGTGCACAAGTTGTCCATGATCGAACACGATTGTTAATTTACACACGAGCATACGAGATTCATTAAGCTATTGGATATGTACAGTCTCCTGGGCTGCTGTAAGCCCGCACAGGAGGGAGACTTGCAGGGAGATCCGAATACCTGAATGAGTCTTGCCACTGGAGTATGATTCATTTAGCTATTGGATATGCACAGTCTCCTGGGCTGCTGTAAGCCCGCACAGGAGGGAGACTTGCAGGGAGATCCGAATACCTGAATGAGTCTTGCCACAGGAACATGATTCTTTTACTTGGCATGATACAGTCCCCTGGATCGGGAACTGCCTTAGTGACCTAACGGTCCCGAATACTTGCGGGTTCATTCAGGCACGAAACGACTACGTAGTAGTCTCCCGAGGTTTGGATGAAAACACGGTAACTATCAAGCAGACAAGCATGCGTTTCTAGGAACATAAGCAGGCACGTTGCTCGGGCCCGAAGGTAGTCCGAGAGATAAAACCGTTATGGGACTTAGCATGCGAGGGTCTGAATATAAGCAGTATTTCCTTTTTCCATGTTCTAGCATAGCAATACAGGTTAGGATTATTCCCTTAGCTAGGTGCGTTGGATTTATTAGCATGCAGGGGTGAATCACCTAGCGACTAGCATAAATATTCCAAATTTTTATGTGTGCTGGCTAAGCAAAGACAAGTTCACCGTAGCCACCCACCTTAGCGATGATTCGCCTCGGTAGAGCGATACGTCTGAGCGAGCCTCTGAAAGTCCAAGCCAGATTCCTGTAAGGACAAGTCTGGATATCCTTTGCTTCTTGATTGAGGTAAAACGGGTCGGGACAGTTGCACTATTTCCGTTTGAGATGGCAGTCCGCTAGAGCGGAACGGGGTGTTACATCCTACCCAACTTAGAAAAAGTCTCGTCCTCGAGACTTACTAAGGACAAGCAGTAATCTAGGGTTGAGGCAATCCTAGACAAGTCGTTGCACTTGTTCATTTGGATCTTCACTTGCACAAGCGTCAAAATCAGCATATCGCTTAGACTGGATCGTGCGCACTTTTGAAGTGCACTTCTAGCGTGAACACGTCAACCAGCTCAGTGATAGCGAAGTCTTAGCACTCGAGTTTCACCTTTTCTTAAGTCTTGGATGGTGCACTAGTTCAAGGCGTCCCTCGAATAGATACATTCAACCAAACTTAGGGTTAGCAAAAATCGGACAAGCTACTAGCGGTACTCTCAAGGGTTCGCACAGGTTGGCACAAAGGCCACTCGCAGCATACAACCAGACAAGCAAGCATAACATTCAAAACGCATTTTGAAAGTATTTAGACTTATTGTTGGAACATCCCATCGAGGCATTGAGAGAGAGCGTGCACATAACCCACGAACGAGCTTTCGAAACAGAGATATCGAATCGAAGTCCAAAGGCGTAGAAGCCAGGCTCTGATACCAACATGTCATGCCCCGATCTCCCGTGGGCAAATCGGTCGTTCCCACTCGGCGGGAATCACCCTCGCCAGCGCTCCCGCGGAACGATCGCTTAACCTATCCGGGCGTGATGCCGCACCAGCGTGATCCACGCCCGTGCAAGGCCATGGTTCATTGGCTGGCGGCAAGAGTTCTAAGCCACAGAGTCGCACAGATTGTCCGAGTGCAGCAGAGTTTAGGAACGCCTAGCGATCGGTAACAGGTTCACTGAGTCGACAATATAGCGAAAGCATCGAAACAAGTAAGGTAATCTCTTTATTGATATGAAACATGTATTACAGGCGGCGTATAGCCGAGATTACAAGTCGCTCAAGCCTCTCTCTCTGAATGAGTAAAAGCGTGCCAAGTGGCTACAACTGTGGAATGATTGTACAGGCGATGGTCAGGCGATGTTCACAACTTATGTCTTGTATATGTGCTTCAGTCCCGGACGCACCATTGCAAGGCTTCAGAGGGAACTCCTGGCCTTAGCACGCACGAAGGAGGCATCCGCACCGCACGAGGTTCTCCCGCACCCTGCATATCAAACTGGTGGATTATCAGTACATTGAATGCACTGGTGGGGAAGCTACTCGCCCGCTCGACAAATCCAAACACGTAATACAGGTTCCGTGCACAACTATTAAGTTGTCTTTCTAGTTGCCTTAGGATCAGTTTCATGCAAACATTGAATAGCTTAACGTGTCGGGCAGTGCGCCGTGCGATGTTTGAGAAAACATGGCGAGACTTACCAACTTACCATTTATCCTTCCCTGTCCAAGGCAAACATGATTAATTCAAGCACGGTAAGTATAAACATTCAGGAGGCATAGCATATGCAAACAGAAGGGTTCTTATAACATGATCGTTCAGGTGTTAAGTTATTCATTGATGCTATGCAATGACTCGCACGCGGATAGCCGCTAAGCGAGGATGACTTGTTATCTTTTTGTTTCACAGGCAAGCACGCAATAGGTTAAATACACACGATAAACACATGATGCATTGCAAGCCATATTCACACGATAATCACACGAGGTATTGCAAGCATATACACACGATGATCACTGGCTGATGCCATAATGGACTAGTCAAGGACGTGAATAACATGCAACGAGAAAACACGAGGAGCTCATAAAACACGATACGTTGCAAGTTACCCAGTCCGTACACGATTGACTATAAACACGAAGTCTGCCCGGATCGGATCGATGCCAGTGCCCCAGCATCGTCCGCAGAACTTATATCCTTGTGCACAAGTTGTCCATGATCGAACACGATTGTTAATTTACACACGAGCACACGAGATTCATTTAGCTATTGGATATGCACAGTCTCCTGGGCTGCTGTAAGCCCGCACAGGAGGGAGACTTGCAGGGAGATCCGAATACCTGAATGAGTCTTGCCACTGGAGTATGATTCATTTAGCTATTGGATATGCACAGTCTCCTGGGCTGTTGTAAGCCCGCACAGGAGGGAGACTTGCAGGAAGATCCGAATACCTGAATGAGTCTTGCCACAGGAACATGATTCTTTTACTTGGCATGATACAGTCCCCTGGATCGGGAACTGCCTTGGTGACCTAACGGTCCCGAATACTTGCGGGTTCATTCAGGCACGGAACGACTACGTAGTAGTCTCCCGAGGTTTGGATGAAAACACAGTAACTATCAAGCAGACAAGCATGCGTTTCTAGGAACATAAGCAGGCACATTGCTCGGGCCCGAAGGTAGTCCGAGAGATGAAACCGTTAAGGGACTTAGCATGCGAGGGTCTGAATATAAGCAGTATTTCCTTTTTCCATATTCTAGCATAGCAATACAGGTTAGGATTATTCCCTTAGCTAGGTGCGTTGGATTTATTAGCATGCAGGGGTGTGAATCACCTAGCGACTAGCATAAATATTCCAAATTTTTATGTGTGCTGGCTAAGCAAAGACAAGTTCACTGTAGCCACCCACCTTAGCGATGATTCGCCTCGGTAGAGCGATACGTCTGAGCGAGCCTCTGAAAGTCCAAGCCGGATTCCTGTAGGGACAAGTCTGGATATCCTTTGCTTCTTGATTGAGGCAAAGCGGGTCAGGACAGTTGCATTATTTTCGTTTGAGACGGCAGTCCGCTAAAGCGGAACGGGGTGTTACAGTTATGATTTTAGAACTCTATCCCTACAGGTTATCGTCTTATTGGAGTGATGACGCATACTAGTATCTTCATATCCTAGCCCTTTGTGAGTGCTGTTGTAAAAACTGTCGGATTATAAAGGAATACGCCATCATTTACCAAAGTTCAAACCTTCAGCTTTTTCGAGGTCATAGCCCATCTTTTGCACGGAGTGATTGTTGGCTGTAATGATGGAACTGTGGCAGCTCATCACTTTTTACATTGAATACTTTTGATGACTTAGCTTGTGAAGAATAACAAGATATGTGCATAGGAAAACTACCACTTATACATGAGAGAGTTGGCTGAGTTGTGCGAGTAGGATCACTTCAACGTGCACACGATTGTCTACCAAGCCGAGAACCACCGCATGTCTCTTGTTTTTGTATATCACGCAGGGGAACACTACATGTTGCCCATAAGGATTTGTTATGTAGAGAAGTACTATCATGTGCGCATGAAGTATGATACATCCTTGCACTGAAGACTTGCTCGGATGCATATAATGGAATATTGCCTATCATGTGCCATTGCTGATGAGTCATGCGATACTTGGATTTTGTGCACATGGAGACTTGTTGAGCTTGCTGAGCAACAGAAGTCTACAATTTTGGTTTTCTAAGAAAAGGATCACGCAGCCCAGCCTGCATTGCTTTTCCTTGGACCTGGTTGTTGAAGGTGCTACTTGCGGTGCCAGTTTTTGAGCAATGACCTCACCTCTTGGGGTTGTTAGTGATACCAAGCCTGCTACTTTGTTGCGAGCCGGCGGGAGGTTTATGACCTCCCTGGTTGCCTGGGCTTTCGTCACTGGGAAGTCGCCGAATTGGAGGGACACTATGGTCGCAATGACCATCTTATCCTCGAAGTCGAGGGTGAGATCATTGGCATCAATCAGTTTATGGAAATATATCTTCAACACAGAGCAGTCTTAGGTTGGATAATGGATGTACTAATGAAAGAGGTAATATTTTGGGTTATCGACTTTGTCAGCCTCTTCAGGGAATCTGATGTTGGGTAGCCGGAGTTCGTTTCCCTTTATCAGTATGTTGAAGATTTCAATGATGTCGTCATCATCGAAGGAGAAAGTTTCCTTTGCCTTTGGGGCTTCCGATTCCTTAGTCGTACGGTCCTCAGGGAAGTCTGGTGACTTTGCATCATCTTCGGACTCAGAGGGAGTGCTACCCCCATCTTTGGATGCTACTCGAACTTGTCGAGGGGGACTACCCCCAGATATTTCATTGTCTGGTTCTTGGGAATCACTGTCCTCACGGCATGACCGGTTGGTGTGGATCACCGGGAGATTGCTACTCCCGGCTTGCGGAGTTACTGCAGGCCCTGAGGGTGGCAGGACCATGTTCGCCTTGATCTCCAGTATTTCCTGGGCCAAAGTCTGCATTGTGGCACTCATGGTGTGCATCATTGTCTCAAGAGCATTGGGATGTTGGCGATCGCTGAGTCCTTCCGCCTTCGGTTCCCGAATCGCACTGTCCTCAGGGAAGACGGGCATCATTTCATTATCTTTATACTCAAAAGAGATGCTACTCCCAGCTTCAGATGATGCTCTGACTATTCGAGGGTGACTACCCCCAAGCATGTCATTGTTTGTTCCTTAGGAGTTATAGTCTTCAGGGGAGGTAGGCATTATCACACCATCTTTCAATTTCGGAGGATTGCTACCCCTAGCCCTAGATGATGCATTAGCCCTAGGCACGTTGCTATCAGCTTCCTTGAAATTGCTATCCTCAGGGAAAGCCAAAAGTGCTACATCTTCTTCAGAATCGGAGGGAATGCTACCCCCAGCTTTAGAAGCTACGTCTTCTTGATGAGGGGGATTACTCCCGAGAACTCGTCATCTGTCCCTTGAGATTCACTGTCTTTATGTGACGCTAGGTTGTTGCATAGGTTCGGGGGATTACTACCCCTAGCTTGTGTAACCCCCAAGGATTCTGAGAAAGAACTACCCCCAGCAGCTGATAGATTCTTCTTCGAGCGGGTACCCTGGAAAATACCTGGCGAAGTTGGGTGAGGCACGGTGGCCTTTGCTACCCGGTCCTGTAGCTCTTCTTAGGCTTTACTTGCCTCGGAGAAGGACTTGTGTTGTCCCCGGAGAGCATGTCCTTTAAAGTTTGCTGGTTGAAGTGGACCACCAGCATCCTTTGAGTGGACCCGAGATTGGCTGCGTCAGATTGTCCCACGGCTTTCTCATCAGAGAAGAAAGATGTCCCCAACATAGTCGCCATCATTTTTGCCATTAAATTTGAAGATTCTAGAAGATCTTGATTTAATTAACAAACGAAAGAAAGTACAAAGAGGTCATGGACGGACAATCTAAGTACAATATTTTTTGATCTGGGGGGTGGCGATGGACAAGGAGTGTTATGGCGTCTCCTTTATTCCATGGACGATCCGATGCAGGGTGAGAAAGTTTACGTTCTTTCTTCGCCCATCTCGGTATTCTCTCTCTCTCTGTATTGACCAGTGGTTGTATACTCCCTCACTGAAGCAGAAGAAAAAATCCATCCCTTAGAACGTTTAAGTTGCTCCTATTTATAGCCATCATGCTGATGGGCTATAGGTGTTGCATATGCCTCTGTTTGGTGGTCGCATAAGGCTCTTTCAACAGAATGAGGTTACAACTGTTATCGTATGCCAGGGGTCGATAGCCACGTGGTCTTGGTTGAGATATGTTGTTAAAGAGATCTCAGGTTATTTTTAACCCGTTGTGGGCATGACTTGGTAAGCTGAACACGTAGTCAGCACCAACTGTGCGAAGATCTCTACAATTGTAATGGGAAGATCTTGTGAGCTGGAGGTCGCATAGCATCTTGGCCGCATGATGGCGAGGCCGCATGGATCTTGTAGCCGCATACGTGCTCTCATTTAGGCCTTGGTCAGACGGACACTCTGGTCGCATGTTGGTGAGGCCGCATAGGGCATAACTATATACGAGAGAATACTTGGCATGGCACGTTTGTCGAAGCAATTAATGTACTGATATAACTTTTGTCTTTTCTTGAGCCATTTTCTTCACTAGTCTCGAAGCATCTCAGAGTGATGATTGATGTGTTAGAGCTTCTGACAGACACTGAAATCTATGTTAGCGGGTTCCTATGCGGCCTTCTTGCTCTGTGGTCGTTCAGGCATCATATAGTATACTATGCAGCTTTTCTGCGATTTGGTTGATCAGGCTGCATGTGGCTCTTTTGCGGCTTGACAGTTTAGGCCACATATGGATTTTCAGTGACTAGACTATTCAGTTGAGGGGCGCATGACCTTTATACGGCCTGCATAATTTTTTATGCTTCTACAGATATGACCCAATTTGCCACAGTGATAGCAGCCCTCCTTGCGATCCACAGTGTCTAAGAGTGCCCGTAGCAAAAACTTTAGGCCAACCCACCTGAGATAACCAAACCCTATCTAACGAACACCAAGCATATATAAGGAAAAGTATATGGCAGGGACTATGTCACTTGGATAAATCCCAACCTTTATAACTCAGGTGAAATTACAATATTGACAAAATCATTATTTAACCCTTTGCCCTAATAGATTCAACCCCCTCACCATACTCAAGAAGAAAAGAAAGAGATTACAATTGAAATCACTCACCAACTTGTAGCAATCTCCCTGAGCGAAGGAGACGACTCCTCGATCAGATCTCTTTATTTCTTCTGTCTTGGATGGCGAAGTCCTAAGAGCAAAGTACTGACTTTCTCTTAGATTTTCTGTGGGCAAGCACCCCAAATCTCCAACTTGTGCTATTTTTTTGTGCCTCCACCCTCCTCCTATATTTATATGATGAGAAATCCTATTTTAGGTCATAATATGATTTCTTAAATAGAAAACCTTAAAATAAGAATCATATTCCACCTAAAATAGCCCAACACCAATTATAGACGTCGAAATATGTTCAAATTAACTATTTGATACAAATTTGAAATCAAATCAAATCTTACATTTAATGTAGATTTTTAAATTATATCAAATCAAATCTTTGACCATATTTAGGCTCCAAAATTTACCAAATCCAGACTGGACCCCAATAATCATTCAACATTAACTAAAAAAAAAAGCATGCATGAATATATAGAGCATATTATCTACTATTAGTTTTGCCTAAATAGGTCATACTTTATCATAAAATAATGAGTAGCATCGATGAGAATCAACTAATAACAAAGATCATATGCACCAAAGCAAACACATCTAATCTAATATCATACTTGTTGATTAACTGGAGTGTCTCTGTAAGCCACAACCATCTTGACACCAGTATGGTACCCAAACTTCCTTACCTCCTCATGTATCTTACACCATAAATACACACATGTTAATAACTAACCATGCAAACATTAATTTGGAGAAAGAAAATAGAATTCAAATGTTTTCATACTTGAACGGAGAGAGCTTCCTTGTCGGAGACAGTATCAGCGCGAGCGGAGAGAGAAACTTTTCCCCTCTTCTTTAATAGGCTAGCGCCCTCTACCCCTTCCTCAAGCTACTATATAATGTCCATGATACCCCTTGGGGCCTCTCATGAAAAAATAATTAAGGAGGGAAGCTTCTAGTCTAATGGTTTAATTAATTTAATCATCCTCCTAATCAATGGGCTTTTTAATTGGGCTAAATTCTAACAATTAATACATATTGGTCCATGAGTCTAAACTAAACTAGTTAGGTCCACTAACACAAGTCCAAAATAAATAACTAACATCTAACAATAATTAAATACAACAAATAATTATTTAACATGCATAATATTTAATTAATTATAAAATTACTAAAATATCCTTTCCTAGAAAATGTGGTAGTGACAATTGCCTCTTTCATTGGTATATCCATCATCCAACCGGAGACTGCTCTATGTTGAAGATATGTTTCCAGAAACTGATTGATGCCAATGAGCTCACCCTTAACTTCGAGGATAAGAAGGTCATTACGACCACAGTGTCCCTCCAATTTGGCGACTTTCCCGTGACGAAAGCCCAGGCAACCAGGGAGGTCATCAACCTCCCGCTGGCTCACAACCAAGTAGCAGGCTTGGTATCACTCACAACCCCAAGAGGTGAGGTCATTGCTCAAAAACTGGCACCACAAGTAGCACCTTCAATGACCAGGTCAAAGGAAAAGCAATGCAGGCCGGGCCGCATGATCCTTTTCTCAGAAAACACAAATTGTAGACTTCGGATGTTCAACACAGCTCAACAAGTCTTCCTGTGCACAAAAGCCAAGTATCGCATGACTCATTAGCAATGGCGCATGATAGGCAACATTCTATTGTACGCATTCGAGCAAGTCTTCAGCGCAAGGGCGTATCACACTTCATGTGCACACAATAGTACTTCTCTGCGTAACAAATCTTTATGGGCAACATGCAATGTTCCCCTGTACGATATACAAAGCACATGCGACAGGAGGTGGTCCTCGGTGTGGTAGACAATCATGCGCACGCGGTAGTGATCCTACACGTATAACTCAGCCAACTCTCTCATGTATACGTGGCAGTATTCCTGTACACAGAGCTTCTTATTCTGCACAAGCTAAGTCATCAATAGTATTCAATGCAATAAATGATGAGCTACCACAGTTCTATTACTACAGCCAACAATTACTCTGTCTCATGCAGAATATGGGCTATGACCACGAAAAAGCTGAAGGTATGAACTTTGGAAAAGTACGTCGTATTCCTTTATAATCCGAGAATTATCACAACAGCCCTCGCAGAGGGCTAGGATATGAAGATGCTAGTACGCGTCATCACTCCAACAAGACGACAACCTGTAGGGCTAGAGTTCTAAAATCATAAACTTCCATCCATGGTTGACAGATCGGGGCAGAAGTTTTTAAGGGAAATTTGGTAGATCCCTTAAGTTTTCAAGGGCAATCCAGAAAAAACTTTTTATATTCTTTTCAACCCCAAATATGTGTCTCTATCTTTCTTTATTTCTAATTCTAATATAATTTATTTATAACTAAACAATTATAATTCAAGTGGTTAACATTCTAAATATTTTTTTGATTGCTTGAGTTCACTTCTTAGATACAAATGCTTTATAATAAATTCATATTTAATTCTTTTTAATAAATTTTTGTGCACATGCATTGCACGTGCACATCTATACTAATATAGAATTGGAATTGTAGGAATATTGTTAACATTTTTATAAATTTAATTATAAATTTCTTTTTTTCATAAATGGTAATGTAATTACCTCTAATAACTAATCAAAAACCTGAATACAAAATTTTATTCTCCTGTTGAAACCGTATAACCGTCCTTTCTCTTCGCGAAACCGACGACTCGCCCCCGACGTCCCAACAGTTGGGCCGACGACCGTGACCATTAGGCGAATTCGTTCGCCAACACCGATGATGAGCCCGAGCCCAGAGTCGACTTCGACGGGAAGAAGAACAACGGGATCAACTTCGACGCTTACGGGATCATTTTCACGACGAGCAGCCAGGACGTGCCCCCACCTGTCACGACCCGTACCCAAAATTTGGGCAGGAGTCGTGGGTACGTCTAGCCTACGCCGTAGCATCGACTGTAGAACGATGTCTAGGTCACAATACTATCTAATCAATCGCACACGAATATCCAACTCCATAAGAAGACACATATATTATAATATAATATAAAAATACTCAACTACATAACTAAAGTACGATAAGATATCAAAGAAAATAAATAATCGACAACAAAAGTCTAAACAAAATAATCTAACTCAAACAATAACATCCAAGTCTCCAAATATGCCGAAAACAAATCTGGTACCAATAATCTGCTAAAAGAAACTAACTGAAATACTAGTAATCCCGGCTAGACCTCCCGGAATCACACCTGAGCTACAAGGTCCAAGACTGCAGCTACTCTCCCTGTGGTCCATAATATGTCGGCCATCAGTCCTCTAAGTCGCAGTCTGGAAAAATATATCCAGTCAGGATTGGAGCGAAGTACAACCCGATAATAGTTTTAATTAATTGACAAGGACTATAAAACAATAAATAGATGATCTATATACTGAGAGGAAACAATAAATAGGTGCAATGTGTCACGACCCGCACCCGGTTTAGGGGCATGAGTGCGTGGGTACGTCCAGCCTACGCCGCAGCATCGGCGGTAGAACGCTGTCAAGGTCTTGATACTATCTAGCCAATCTCACACAAGAATCCAATCTCCATAAGGAGGCCCGGACGACACAATAAATGAACACATACTCAATCACAGGATTACAGCACGATAAGATATCGAACAAAAATTAAATACAACACAAGTCAAAAAGCAATAACTTAACTCAACAATAACCCAGTCATCAAAAAATGCCGGAGACAAATCCGGTACCAAATAGTCTACTCAAAGAACTAACTATAAGACTAGAAAAAATTAGTGATTCCGGCTAGACCTCCCGGAATCACAACTAACTATCAAGCCCAAGTGCAGCTACTCACCATATGGTCCATAAAGTGTCGGCTACCGATCTCCTAAGGCATAGTCTGGAAAAATGTTTCCAGTCAGGAAGGAGTAAAGCACAATCTCAAATAACAGTTCCATTAAATTGATAAAGACTATAAAGTAATAAACATGTGATGCTAGCTACTGAGAAAAACAGTGAAATAAATGCAATGGCAATTAAAGAGAGACAGGCAATATAAAGAGACAGGCAATAGGCAATATGATATAGTCAGTGCATGTATAAAAATGAAAAGAACAAGGAACAGTATCATATACGGGTGATGTAGTATATGATTTAAAATAGGGAACTGTAATCTATTCTAAGTGTTTGAAATAGTAGTTTCAAAATGTGATCGGCTTGGGAACATGTACGATAGCTACAGGGCCTGGCTAATCATGGGTGAAGAGCATGATTAACACTTACATTGTTCTACACTACAATAAGAGGTTATGATCACATTTCTTACTAACTACTTCCCCGCCCCCAACTAGTACTGTGGATCCAACCATGACACATCACGATACACGAGCAAGTCCAATCTATCATGTACGATGTCTAATATACATGTCGTGTACAATGTCAAACGATAATCAAGGTAACATCTCATGACTGCAGATCCAAGCTATACTAGTCCGTGTAATACAGTGTCAAGGATTCAGATGTAACATTTCATGATTATTTAATTTATAGAAATTATCAAGGAATTGAAAATTATCAGAGAATGTACTTGCCTTGGTTTCTTAGCTGGTATTTATTGGTGTCCTGTTCCAGAATATTCCCTGGGTGAACCAACAGTCCTATAACATATCACAAGCAAAACCACATTTGCATCAGATGCTACGCTAACACACAGTCTATAAACACTGAATTTGGGACTACTCTAGGTATGATACTGGCCACCTAGGATCATTTAATATATATATAAGATACACTACCTATTAACTAACATTAATACCTACCATATATATACTTGCACCAAAATGAATACATATACAATATATATATATATACCATTTAATTCATGTATAATATATATATATATTAGTTGAACAATTATTTATGTACCATATATATGCCAAAATACAATTTACTATATATATATATATATATATTGTTAACATCATTATTAAAATATACCAAGACTAATACACCCATAGAGTTTATACTATATATATATATGTATGCATATACATACCAATTATATGCTAAGAATATACTAAATGCTTATACAAAATATATATTAAGAATATACTAATTACTTATACAAAACATATGTATATATATACCATCATTAAAATTAACAATACAGATACTAAAACATTAATTGAAATTATATGTAGCGCCCCGTTCTCCCGGTGCGGAGATCGCGGCTAAGAAACACAAGACGGTATCGTTCGATCGGGATAGATTGAATTAAGAACTCATCCTCGTTATGGATTTGTTTCTTCGGAATCGATTCCCATATTCAGTGGACTGCGTCCCAAGGATCGGCTTAGCGGCAGAGTCAGGAGGGACCTCTCCGCTGCTATCTTTTATTGCCTCGGTTTTCGATATCGCTTGTTGCTTTCGTGCTTTGAGTTGGTTTTAGGATTTGCTTGTTTTTCTTGAACGGTTTCGATGGTTTTCATTGTTTTCGTTCATTGACTTGCACTTCTATTCCGAGACTTGGAAAGAGAGGAAGAAGGATTAATCGAGCTGTTCGTGTGCAGGTGAACAAGCAGTAGGTGGCTTGCGAGCGGAGTCGTGAAGCACCTCTTTCCTTCTTCTTTCCAAAATCTAAGTGAGTGGCTACCAACCCGATTAGCTAGTCCTGCTTCCAAGCTTCACAGCTAATCAATCTGCACTCTTCTTTGCCCCGATCAAACGATACCAAATAATAATAAAAGAAACCAAGATAAAAGAGAATAGACTTGGTTATTATGCTTGTCAATATAATTTCATGAACGGATACTTAACTGCATACTTGTTCGTTTGGGAATAGATCATGAATGACTGCTTGTCTTGTTCAGTGCTTGTCTTGTACTTGCTTGTCTTGTACTCATGTTGCCTCGACTGCTTGAATGGTTAACTTAGTAAACATATTGTTCGATCACGGACAACTTGTGCACAAGGGTATAGTTCTGCGGACGGTCGCTAGGGCACTGGCACCGATCTGGTACGGGCGGAACTTTATTGTATAGTCCATTGTGCTGAATGGGGTGGCATGTAGCGCTCCTTGTTCATTCGCTGCATACCATTCCCGCCAGTGACTATTGTCCATTGTGGCATCCCGCCAGTGATCTCTTATATATTTAAACCTGTTGCATACTAACTTGTGTCTTCGTGGCAGGGAAGGCATGGTAAGTATTGTGCAGGTAATTCAGACGGTCAGGTAAAATCCACCTAACGGTGGCACGTTCATTTCAGTAAATTCTATATGCTGCCTACTTGTAAATAAACTAAGGCAAGATAGAAACCCACAAAAATATGCATGCTTCACTAAACAACGTGTTGATTGGTATAGTTCGGCTAGCTCGCCTTCACCAGCATGTTTCGATATGCTGACCCTCGTTGAAACAGGTTCTCGGCACCAAGGCGAACAGAGCGAGGAGCCGAAGTCGTCTACCCGATCCAGTCCAGCTGTTGGGGCATCTTCACCGCGCCCTTGAAGCCTTTTAAAGTCCGAAGCTGCAACTCTTCATACACAAATGCAGCTCTGTGGCAAAGCTATCCTCCAGCCTGGAGGTCTTTATCATTTTGAGTTTATAAAGGGATGTAATGTACAGGACTGCTATCTCATTTTTGAGTCATCTCTTTTGTAAGCCGTTCGGCATATTAGCTAACTCGTTCAAGAGTTTGTAATAGATATTCATTATCAATAAAGAGAACTTTTCTATGTTTCAAATCTGTGTTTTAATTTATCTGCGTACTCTGAATATGTGCTTGCTATGCAAATCATTAAAGCCTTGTACGGGCGCAACTCCAGGCCCGTACGGCGGTCACGATTCGGGGGATGCCTCAACGATTCTACGGAATCGGGTCATGATATAGTGGTATCAGAGCACAGATTCAAAGTTTCTTAGACTTCGTTCTGGAAAAGTTCCTTTAACGATCAAATTCCTGTGCGAACTCTTGAACTCACTGGGCCAAAATGAGATACGTTCATGCAATAAGTCCATAATACATTATGATCCTAATGTAATTTACCTTCTTTTGAAGGAATGGCTCCAGCGCAATCTGCAACGCAAACCCCGGACGAAACGCAAGGCCAAGAAAGTAGTTCGGATAATTCGAGAAGTTCAAAGAGCCAGTGAGCCGTGCCAAGCATCGATCCCGTCCAACGAATGTTGCAGATGTTGGAGGCAAACCAACAAAGTGACGAGGCTCGCTATGAACGGGCCGAGAAGCGGGCGGAAGAGAGTCAGCTCAAGTTTCAAGACAATATAGAAGCACGATTCTCAGTCCAACAGAAGCAGGTAGATACCCTGTAGCAGATCGTTCAGACTTTGTCATCCAACCAGTCCGCGGCAACGCCAGCGACTCCGGTGGAACAGCCCGTGCTTGAAGTAGAGACGCCGTGAATTCTAAGGGCGAGGGACGTGACTGCCTTCGACTTTGGCCACTTCAAGAAAGTCTGCAACACCCCATTCAACGGGACTGAGGACCCAGTCGTAGCTCTAGATTGGTTGGCCGAACTTGAAGATCACTTCGCTCTGTTAGAGGTCCCCGAAGAGAAGCGCGTCGCCTGCGCGCAACTACTGCTCCGCTTAACGCGCACGATTGGTGGGACGTGCATCAACGATCTCTCCAATTTGATCACGGAGAGGAGGCGATCTCGTGGACAACTTTTCGTGCCGTGTTCGAAGAGGAGTTTGTACCCCCTCCAGTACAACGTCAAATGGAAAACGAGTTCGTACAGCTGTGGCAAGGCAGCATGACAGTTAAGGAGTACGCCGCCGAATTCAACCGACTCTCCAAATTCGCTGGGCCTATTTACCTGATGTAGCAAGTCGAACTAGAAGGTTTGAAGGTGGACTACGTCCTGTCATCCATTCGTACGTAGTCGTTCCTCAGTATCGTACGATGCGTGAAGTCATGAATCATGCCCTATCTCTCGAACCACACTATCCTCACGTTCCTGCCGGCGCTGTGCATACATCCAGTCACAAACGCCAAAGCAACGACAGAGGAAATACTGCTGCAAAGCGCCGAAACAACAGTGGTCCACAAAGAGGGAAACCAGGGCAACTGTGTTACTTCTGTAACAAGCCGGGGCATACGAAGGATAATTGTCGCCTGAAACTTGGTTTATGCCTAGCCTGTGGCGGATCAGACCATTCTGTTCGTGATTGTTTCTTGAGTCATGATCGTCATCCCGAACGCAATAATCCCTAACGGTAGGTCCTATTCTTAAGTTTCGGGACGAAACTTCCAATTGGTTGGGTAGGATGTAGCGCCCCGTTCTCCCGGTGCGGAGATCGCGGCTAAGAAACACAAGACGGTATCGTTCGATCGGGATAGATTGAATTAAGAACTCGTCCTCGTTATGGATTTGTTTCTTCGGAATCGATTCCCATATTCAGTGGACTGCGCCCCAAGGATCGGCTTAGCGGCAGAGTTAGGAGGGACCTCTCCGCTGCTATCTTTTATTGTCTCGGTTTTCGATGTCGCTTGTTGCTTTCGTGCTTTGAGTTGGTTTTGGGATTTGCTTGTTTTCCTTGAACGGTTTCGATGGTTTTCATTGTTTTCGTTCATTGACTTGCACTTCTATTCCGAGACTTGGAAAGAGAGGAAGAAGGATTAATCGAGCTGTTCGTGTGCAGGTGAACGAGCAGTAGGTGGCTTGCGAGCGGAGTCGTGAAGCGCCTCTTTCCTTCTTCTTTCCAAAATCTAAGTGAGTGGCTACCAACCCAATTAGCTAGTCCTGCTTCCAAGCTTCACAGCTAATCAATCTGCACTCTTCTTTGCCCCGATCAAACGATACCAAATAATAATAAAAGAAACCAAGATAAAAGAGAATAGACTTGGTTATTATGCTTGTCAATATAATTTTATGAACGGATACTTAACTGCATGCTTGTTCGTTTGGGAATAGATCATGAATGACTGCTTGTCTTGTTCAGTGCTTGTCTTGTACTTGCTTGTCTTGTACTCGTGTTGCCTCGGCTGCTTGAATGGTTAACTTAGTAAACATATTGTTCGATCACGGACAACTTGTGTGTCACGCCCCGATCTCCCGCAGGTAATCGGCCGTTCCCGCTAGGCGGGAATCACCCTCGCCAGCGCTCCCGCGGAACGATCGCTTAACCCATCCGGGCGTGATGCCGTACGAGCGTGAGCCGACGCCCGTGCAAGGCCATGGTTTATTGACTGGCGGCAAGAGTTCTAAGCCACAGAGTCGCACAGATTGTCCGAGTGCAGCGGAGTCATGAACGCATAGGCGATCGGTAACAGGTTCACTGAGTCGACAATATAGCGGAAGCATTGAAACACAAGTTTGAAGTAAAGCAAGCTCTTTTATTTATATAAACTTGTGTTACAGGTGGCGTATAGCCGAGATTACAAGTCGCTCAAGCCTCTCTCTCTGAAACAGTAAAAGCGTGCCAAGTGGCTACAACTGTGGAATGAATGTACAGGCGATGGTCAGGCGATGTTCACAACTTATGTCTTCTATATGTGCTTCAGTCCCGGATGCATCGTTGCTTCGGAGTATTGTCCACGCCTTAGCACGCACGTTGGAGGCATCCGCACCGCATGAGGTTCTCCCGCACCCTGCATACAAACTGGTGGATTATCAGTACATTGAATGCACTGGTGGGGAAGCTACTCACCCGCTCGACAAATCCAAACACGTAATACAGGTTCCGTGCACAACTATTAAGTTGTCTTTCTAGTTGCCTTAGGATCAGTTTCATGCAGATATTGAATAGCCTAACGTGTCGGGCAGTGCGCCGTGCGATGTTAGAGGAAATACGGCAAGACTTACCAACTTACCATCTCCTTCCCTGTCCAAGGCAAACACGTTAATTCACGCACGGGCAAGTATAACATTCAGGAGACATAACATATGCAAACACGAGGGTCGTTTTAACAGGATCGTTCAGGTGTTTAGTTGTTCTTGATGCGATGCAGTGACTCGCACGCGGATAGCCGCTAAGAGAGGATGACTTATCTATATGAACACGGTCGCTGGCAAAGCCATTATGGACACTAGTCTTAAACGAGAGTAGTTTGCAAGAAAGTACAGTGGTGCTACAAGCCATCTCGTTTAGTATAGTAGACTATACAGTAAGTTCAGCCATGGAGCGGATGGTATGCAGCGAAAGAACGGTGGGTGCTGCACACTATCTCGTCCAGTACAGTTGGCTGAAACAGTGGAGTTCCATCCGGATCGGAGCGGCCCCAGTGCCCCGGAGACCGTCCGTGGAACTATGCCTCGTTTTCGAGTTGTCCGCGACATGCAGGTCAGGGTCAGGGTCAGTTTCCCCTTCACTAGATACTCGAGTATTGTGGAACAGGAGTACAGTGGTACAGTAGTACAGTGGTACAGTAGAACAGTATAACAGTAGTACAGTAGTGCACGATTACAGGAGGTGCTTGAATTATGATTCTGTACAGTGATTAACTTGTCTTGATGCATTCCCCTGGTTCGGGGCTGCCTGGTGACCTAACGGTCCCGGATACTTGCAGGAACATTCAGGCACAGAACGACTACGTAGTAGTCTCCCGGGGTTTGGATGAAAACACGGTAACAATCAAGTAGACAAGCATGCGTTCTAAGGAACATAATCAGCACGTTTGCTCGGGCCCGAAGGTAGTCCGAGAGATGAAACCGTTAAGGGACTTAGCATGCGAGGGTCTGAATATAAGCAGTATTTCAATTTCCATGTTCTAGCATAGCAATACAGGTTGGGATTATTCCCTTAGCTAGGTGCGTTGGATTTATTAGCAAGCAGGGGGTGATTCACCTAGCGACTAGCATGAATATTCTAGATTTTATGTGTGCTGGCTAAGCAAAGACAAGTTCACCGTAGCCACCCACCTTAGCGATGATTCACCTCGGTAGAGCGATACGTCTGAGCGAGCCTCTGAAAGTCCAAGTCGGATTCCTGTAGGGACAAGTCTGGATATCCTTTGCTTTTTGATCGAGGCAAAGCAGGTCGGGACAGCTGCACGATTGTCGATTGAGACGGCAGTCTGCTTGAGCGGAACGGGGTGTTACATTGTGCACAAGGGTATAGTTCTGCGGACGGTCGCTAGGGCACTGGCACCGATCCGGTCCGGGCGGAACTCTATTGTATAGTCCATTGTGCTGAACGGGGTGGCATGTAGCGCTCCTTGTTCATTCGCTGCATACCATTCCCGCCAGTGACTATTGTCCATTGTGGCATCCCGCCAGTGATCTCTTGTATATTTAAACCTGTTGCATACTAACTTGTGTCTTCGTGGCAGGGAAGGCATGGTAAGTATTATGCAGGTAATTCAGACGGTCAGGTAAAATCCACCTAACGGTGGCACGTTCATTTCAGTAAATTCTATATGCTGCCTACTTGTAAATGAACTAAGGCAAGATAGAAACCTACAAAAATATGCATGCTTCACTAAACAACGTGTTGATTGGTATAGTTCGGCTAGCTCGCCTTCACCAGCATGTTTCGATATGCTGACCCTCGTTGAAACAGGTTCTCCGCACCAAGGCGAACCGAGCGAGGAGCCGAAGTCGTCTACCCGATCCAGTCCAGCTGTTGGCGCATCTTTACCGCGCCCTTGAAGCCTTTTGAAGTCCGAAGCTGCAACTCTTCATACACAAATGTAGCTCCATGGCAAAGCTATCCTCCAGCCTGGAGGTCTTTATCATTTTGAGTTTATAAAGGGATGTAATGTACAGGACTGCTATCTCATTTTTAAGTCATCTCTTTTGTAAGCCGTTCGGCATATTAGCTAACTCGTTTAAGAGTTTGTAATAGATGTTCATTATCTATAAAGAGAACTTTTCTATGTTTCAAATCTGTGTTTTAATTTATCTGCGTACTCTGAATATGTGCTTGCTATGCAAATCATTAAAGCCTTGTACGGGCGCAACTCCAGGCCCGTACGGCGGTCACGATTCGGGGGACGCCTCAACGATTCTACGGAATCGGGTCGTGACATTATACCTAGTATACATTTTATTAATGCATATTATATGAAATGATCCTATATACATACATATACATTAATTATACTAGTGTACATTTTATAAAGTATAATTTTTATGGAAAATACCAGTGTACATATAAGCGTATAAAATATTAATTAATAATTACATATACAGTTAATTAAATACATACCTATACGATTAATTTACACATACATATACAAGTATTAACATCTATTTAAATAATACTTATATATATCTTTATATATATACTCACACAGGAAAAAGAAGAAGGAAGAAGGAAGAGGGAGAGAAGGAGAATTGCTTACAGTAGCTGCCGGCCGGAGGGGGAGCAGGCCGGCGGGGGATGGCCGCACTGGTGGTGGTGGTGGCTAGGAGATGATGGAGGTGGTGGTCGGATGTAGATGGAGGTGGTGGTGGTGATTTCACAGCAGGAAGGAATGGGAACAGGCCGGCGGAAGGAGGTCCACCGGAGTGATGCCGTGGCCGGAGGCGTGAGGAGATGGACTTGGTCGGGTCGACTTGATGGTGAGAGGCCAGAGGAGGAGGTTGAAGAGCAGAGGGAGCAGGGTTGGCCTGGCCGCCGGGGTCGGGATCAGAGCTCGGCCGGGGTTGAGCAACAGAGGGGAGGACTGGAGCGGGCCGTCGGACTGGAGGACTGTCCGGTCGAAGGGGGAGTCGGGGTCTCGGCTGGTCACCGGAGCAGCGTGGTCGGCGGGTGGATCGGCTGCTGGTTGGCCGCCGGAGATGGACGGGAAGGAGCGCAGAGGGAGGAGGAATTGATGGGGTTGGCCGCCGGAGATGGACTTGGCCGGGTGTAGGGGGACTCGGCCGGCCGGAGTTCACAGGAAGTGAAGGGGGTTGGCCGCCGGGCTGGAGGGAGCACAGCCGAACGGGAAGAAGAGCAGCAGGGGCTGCGGGGCTCGGCCGCCTGACTGATGGCCGCCGGAGAGATGTGGGGGGTGAACAGTGTTCCCCCCCTTCTTCCTCTTTCAAATTCAAATGAAAAAATTAAAGAAGAAGGAGAAGGAAGAAGGAGAAGGAAGAGAAGAAGAAGGAGAAGGAAGAGAAGAAGAAAGAAAAGAGAAAAAGAGGAGAAAGAAATTGGAAGGAAGGAGGCTACGTTGGAGAGAGGAATGTGGGGGTTTGGGGAGGTGTGCTACCTAGGTTTTCTAGGGATTAGGGTTTGATGTAGATAGGACATTAAATAGGATGAGGGTGTGGATAAATCAAAGGTGAGGATGCACCCAATTAAATGGGTGGTCCAGATTGGTCATGAATAGATTTTCTCATGTGGGAATGAGGGTGATGATTTAATAAAAATTAATAGGGCTCCCTCATTGGTTTAATCAAATGGGTGTTGACACAAAATGTAAATTTGCAAATTAGCCCCCTTAAATTTGGGTATTTGCACAGACACATAAAATGACGAAAATTTGGCGGGCGATTCGGTGTCCGGTGTTTTGTAGGGTCAGGGGCGCTGTATGATCGGTATGGGCTCAATTTGCAGGGCACTGGAATTTAAATTGGGATTTTCAGAATCAGTTAAAATAGTATCCTCAATTTAATTAGAATAAAATGCAAGTTGTGTTCAAAAATTAATTAGAAGTACATAGGACCAAAATCAGGTCAGGTCATCAATACCAATAATGAAGAAGACTCAGAACATAATATTATCCTTATTTGGGCCGCACAAAAAATAGGTCAAGATTGCCTCCAATTTTGATTGGAACGCACAACGATACAAAAATAGGAATTTATTAAATAACGTCCGCGACGATTTTTGTGCGGCTAGAAACAAGGTACAGAGAGCATAATTATGAGTTACAAAAATAGCAGAATGGAAGGCGGGCATGTCTAGGGCAAGATTGTGAAATTTGTTGGAAGACAAAAGTCAGGATAGCGCTCCAATTATCGAAGCAAAGGCAATGCGCAAAATATTAAATAAAATACGGTAATTAATTATAAACTCCAAGAATAAATTCTAGATAAAAATAATTAAATACAGAATTCTATAATTCGGACAGGCGTTCATCTACTGGGCTTCTAGGTCAAGTCTGCTAGCTCAAAATAAATGAACATTGTATATAATATTATATTTAAATTACACATCACACATTTAATTAAAATCAAATATACTATCATGAAATTAATTAATTGTAACTAATAATATTAAATATTATGAAAAGTCGAAAATACCCCCGTTTTCGGAACGTGGTAGTGACAAGTCTACCCTCCTTAAAAGAATTTCGTCCTCGAAATTCAAAATCCTCAAAATAGTGTTTAATCATACACATTATTATTTCCCTCAAATTTTAAATTCGTCATCCATGAAATCCGGTAATAATTCACAATGTCTTTTCACGATTTTTTTTCAGAAATTCTGAAATTATTGCATTCCGAAAAAATCCTCGAAATGAAATCAAAGTCCATTTTTATCAAAAATTTCCTTGAAAGTTTTAGTTAATAATCCAATACTCAGAATTTAATATCCACTCCTCAAAATTTGATTTTTTTTTTCAATGCACATATATAAAAATGTAATCTCGTCCCACAAGGTTTGAATTTAAACATTAATCCATCAAAATTTTATTTCTCGATTTCCTCTTCCTCAAAATACTTTACAATGCGATACTTAAGGATTTTCTTATTGCAATATCCCATATAAAATTCTAAAATTCATAACTCGCAATTAAATAAATATCTTGATAAATCTCCCAAAATTTCCAAATTTTTATAACCAATTTAATCATGTCATAATCTTTCTGGAATTTATAAACCACCGATTATGAAATGTTAACTTCTTAACCCTCTATTTAAATCAATGGTCATCCTCGAATTTAATCATCTTGCCTCTCTTGTCAAGTCATAACCCCTTCGTGAATCTTCGTCATGATAAAACTCCAATAATCATGGTCCAAGAAAAATCTTCCTACAATCATACAACATGCAACCTAAGGGGATATGTACGATCATAGTGTCTTTGTCATGGTATTGAAGTCTTTGTATCAGGGTGTACTACTAACTACATTCTAACTAGAAATCATGCATACAAGCTACGGTACTAAGGTATCAGTCGATCAATCAAATAGATAGGAACAGAAGAAAGGAAAGAACAGAACCTGCTAACACATTACCTGCAGCATCGGTCTCCTCGACCGTCATCGCAAATGCCCTACCCTGCTGGGGTGGTTCCCTTCGCGGGTGTTGAGTAATATGCGGTTCCACAGGTAGCCTAACTGGATCTCTATAATCTGAAGCTGCGCGCTGGCCGGGAAGATAAGGGGCTAGAAGACAATCCCTTACTCGATGTCCCGCAGTGCCGCAGTGCAAACAAAGTCCTAGCCTCGTTCTACAGCTCTCCCAAAGGTGACCTGGCTTCTTACAGAAATGACAAGTCTGCTGTGTCTCTCTCGGAGGCTGTTGCTGATTTTGCTAAACACGGACTGGTGCCTGGTACTGTTGTTGATACTGATACGCCCATGGATGTTGCTGGATAGGAACTGGTGCTAGGTACTGCGGTGGATGCTGAAATATCCATGGTTGTTCCTGAATATGAAATGGTACTTGGTACTGCTGTTGGTGCTGAATACGGGGATGCTTGGCTGGTCCTGTGCTACCATTCGTATCTCCAAAAGTATTGTGACTCCTCTTAGGCCTGAGATCCAGATCCTCTTCTGCAATCTGAGCATCCATCAAGATAGCCTCAAAGGTAGCGGTACGACGACCAGAAGTGCGCGACCTAATCTCTCTTGTCAGTCCCTTTCTGAATTTTCGGGCTCGATCTCCTGGGTCCCGAATCATAGATGATACAAAACGGCTCATTCTACAGAATTCTGCAGCGTACTCGTCGACCGACATATTTCCTTGAACCAAGTCATGAAACTGACTTTCCAAGGTTCCCAATGCCACGTCGGGAAAGAACTTCTCCTTGAAGAGTTCCTTGAAGGTCTCCCAAGTAAGTCCTTGTGCAGTAATTCTCGGCTCCGTGCGATACCACGTGAGTGCGATATCGAATATCTGACTGCCAGCGGCTTCTATCTGCAAGTTCTCCGGAATCTGGGTCAATCGCAGACTCTTTTCTATATCCTCTAGCCAGTCGTCAGCGTAGAGTATCCCTTCGGTACCTTTAAACTCTCGAGGCATCATTCTCTTGAAATCCACTATAGTACCTAATCTCTGCTGTTGTTGGCCAGGAAGCTGCTGGTACTGTGCTACTCTCTCCAAAGCTTGGAGAGTCGCCTGATGAGCATTCTCCATGCTCTCTCTCATCAGCTCGGTTTGTGCCTGGTGCGCTTCTGCTTGCACCCTCTGAGCCTCAGCTTGAACTCGCTGAGCATCTGCCGTCACTCTCTGGGCATCTACCATGCCCTGGATCAAGGTAAACATCTGCGTCCCATCAATGGGCAAACCTCCAAAAAGCGGAGTTGGTGGAGGAGGAAGGTTGTTCGTCACAACTGCGGCAATCTTCTGGACAGGTGGGGGAGGAGGATCCCCGAAAAGTGCAGACACTCCTACGTGTACCGGAGATGTAGGAGGAACTACTACTGTCTGTCCCTCAGGTGGAGAGGTGGCAGACCTCTCTAAAGCTGATATTCCCGCTCTCATAGACCGTGTCTGCGGCGACATCCTGAAGACAGATCCCAAAGAATCAATTAAGGCAAAAATGCGATATCATCAAGGAAGGACAGTACAGTTCTAAAGAAGCAACATTCAAGGTAAAAGATTGGGAATAAATATTTCTAGTTGTGATTGCACAGGTCAAAGATACATCCATGGTCTGATACATCTATCCCCTAGGTACCACAGTTCTACTATAAGCATACTCACTGCTAGCTTTCTTACCTACTGTAATCGCTGATACTAGTTATCCTTATCACTCAAGTGCATATCAATTGCAACACACCATACTAAGTACTGCTCTCTCTAATATCATCCTAGATGAACACTTAAGTCAGTTGCAGTAAAATCTCAATTATGCTCAAGCCAACAGATCCTTACACATGCATCTTATTTACTATATACTAATATATCTCTCCCACTATAAGATTTTATCCTCCAAATAAAGTCCTCGAAACTAACTCCTCGAAAATTTTAAAGTAAATGCATACACTTCCTCAAGACCAATTATCTAATTACTGAAGTAAAAAAAACTTAATCACAAAAATCCTTACAGACTTGTCTAGGTTTATTGAATCGAATCTGAATCCTCAAAAAGTTTTTATAACAACATCTCACTTCTAAAAATTCCAAAAATTTGCAATTTATTTTTAGTCTTCAATTAAAGATTTAAATCCACCTTCTGTAGTCCAATAGCTCTAATGTTAATCATTTTCACTATCCTCATCGACATGCGTTATCAGATAATACCATAATTCAGTCTGTAAATTCATCTTGACATGAAATCAAACCCTACAATGAACCAAAATCCTAACTTAATAACTAATCAACAACAATCAAATTCAATATCAATAAGTGAGAATGGACGGAACAAGGGAATGATTTTAAATTAAAAGTTTTAACAAGATTCTCAGGGGTCATCCCAGGAATCTCTCAAGGAATTGTGATTGAGTATTCGCTCTCGTCCTAGTATCATATGTCCTAGATCCTATCGCAGGCATGCAATAGTGTAACCAAGATGCCACACTACTACGACATCGCACAACTTGCGAAGTCTGACCTGCATGGGCTACCACTAAAAACGTGTCACGACCCGCACCCGGTTTAGGGGCACGAGTGCGTGGGTACGTCCAGCCTACGCCGCAGCATCGGCGGTAGAACGCTGTCAAGGTCTTGATACTATCTAGCCAATCTCACACAAGCATCCAATCTCCATAAGGAGGCACGGACGACAAAATAAATGAACACATACTCAATCACAGGATTACAGCACGATAAGATATCGAACAGAAATTAAATACAACACAAGTCAAAAAGCAATAACTTAACTCAACAATAACCCAGTCATCAAAAAATGCCGGAGACAAATCCGGTACCAAATAGTCTACTCAAAGAACTAACTATAAGACTAGAAAAAATTAGTGATTCCGGCTAGACCTCCCGGAATTACAACTAACTATCAAGCCCAAGTGCAGCTACTCACCATATGGTCCATAAAGTGTCGGCTACCGATCTCCTAAGGCATAGTCTGGAAAAATGTTTCCAGTCAGGAAGGAGCAAAGCACAATCTCAAATAACAGTTCCATTAAATTGATAAGGACTATAAAGTAATAAATATGTGATGCTAGCTACTGAGAAAAACAGTGAAATAAATGCAATGGCAATTAAAGAGAGACAGGCAATATAAAGAGACAGGCAATAGGCAATATGATATAGTCAGTGCATGTATGAAAATGAAAAAACAAGGAACAGTATCATATACGGGTGATGTAGTACATGATTTAAAATAGGGAACTGTAATCTATTCTAAGTGTTTGAAATAGTAGTTTCAAAATGTGATCGGCTTGGGAACATGTACGATAGCTACAGGGCCTGGCTAATCATGGGTGAAGAGCATGATTGACACTTACATTATTCTACACTACAATAAGAGGTTATGATCACATTTCTTACTAACTACTTCCCCGCCCCCAACTAGTACTGTGGATCCAACCATGACACGTCACGATACACGAGCAAGTCCAATCTATCATGTACGATGTCTAATATACATGTCGTGTACAATGTCAAACGATAATCAAGGTAATATCTCATGACTGCAGATCCAAGCTATACTAGTCCGTGTAACACAGTGTCAAGGATTCAGATGTTATATTTCATGATTATTTAATTTATAGAAATTATCAAGGAATTGGAAATTATCAGAGAATGTACTTGCCTTGGGTCCTTAGCTGGTATTTATTGGTGTCCTATTCCAGAATATCCCCTGGGTGAACCAACAGTCCTATAACATATCACAAGCAAAACCACATTTGCATCAGATGCTACGCTAACACACAGTCTATAAACACTGAATTTGGGACTACTCTAGGTATGATACTGGCCACCTAGGATCATTTAATATATATATAAGACACACTACCTATTAACTAACATTAATACCTACCATATATATACTTGCACCAAAATGAATACATATACAATATATATATATACCATTTAATTCATGTATAATATATATATATATTAGTTGAACAATTATTTATGTACCATATATATGCCAAAATACAATTTACTATATATATATATATATTGTTAACATCATTATTAAAATATACCAAGACTAATACACCCATAGAGTTTATACTATATATATATATGTATGCATATACATACCAATTATATGCTAAGAATATACTAAATGCTTATACAAAATATATATTAAGAATATACTAATTACTTATACAAAACATATGTATATATATACCATCATTAAAATTAACAATACAGATACTAAAACATTAATTGAAATTATACCTAGTATACATTTTATTAATGCATATTATATGAAATGATCCTATATACATACATATACATTAATTACACTAGTGTACATTTTATAAAGTACAATTTTTATGGAAAATACCAGTGTACATATAAGCGTATAAAACATTAATTAATAATTACATATACAGTTAATTAAATACATACCTATACGATTAATTTACATATACATATACAAGTATTAACATCTATTTAAATAATACTTATACATATCTTTATATATATACTCACACAGGAAAAAGAAGAAGGAAGAAGGAAGAAGGAAGAGGGAGAGAAGGAGAATTGCTTACAGTGGCTGCCGGCCGGAGGGGGAGCAGGCCGGTGGGGATGGCCGCACTGGTGGTGGTGGTGGCTAGGAGATGATGGAGGTGGTGGTCAGATGTAGATGGAGGTGGTGGTCGGATATAGATGGAGGTGGTGGTGGTGATTTCACAGCAGGGAGGAATGGGAACAGGCCGGCGGGAGGAGGTCCACCGGAGTGATGTCGTGGCCGGAGGCATGAGGAGATGGACTTGGTCGGGTCGACTTGATGGTGAGAGGCCAGAGGAGGAGGTTGAAGAGCAGAGGAAGCGGGGTTGGCCTGGCCGCCGGGGTCGGGATCAGAGCTCGGCCGGGGTTGAGCAGCAGAGGGGAGGACTGGAGCGGGCCGCCGGACTGGAGGACTGTCCGGTCGAAGGGGGAGTCGGGGTCTCGGCTGGTCACCGGAGCAGCGTGGTCGGCGGGTGGATCGGCTGCTGGTTGGCCGCCGGAGATGGACGGGAAGGAGCGCAGAGGGAGGAGGAATTGATGGGGTTGGCCGCCGGAGATGGACTTGGCCGGGTGTAGGGGGACTCGGCCGGCCGGAGTTCACAGGGAGTGAAGGGGGTTGGCCGCCGGGCTGGAGGGAGCACAGCCGGACGGGAAGAAGAGCAGCAGGGGCTGCGGGGCTCGGCCGCCTGACTGATGGTCGTCGGAGAGATGTGGGGGGTGAACAGTGTTCCCCCCCCCTTCTTCCTCTTTCAAATTCAAATGAAAAAATTAAAGAAGAAGGAGAACGAAGAAGGAGAAGGAAGAGAAGAAGAAGGAGAAGGAAGAGAAGAAGAAAGAAAAGAGAAGAAGAGGAGAAAGAAATTGGAAGGAAGGAGGCTACGTTGGAGAGAGGAATGTGGGGGTTTGGGGAGGTGTGCTACCTAGGTTTTCTAGGGATTAGGGTTTGATGTAGATAGGACATTAAATAGGATGAGGGTATGGGTAAATCAAAGGTGAGGATGCACCCAATTAAATGGGTGGTCCAGATTGGTCATGAATAGATTTTCTCATGTGGGAATGAGGGTAATGATTTAATAAAAATTAATAGGGCTCCCTCATTAGTTTAATCAAATGGGTGTTGACACAAAATACAAATTTGCAAATCAGCCCCCTTAAATTTGGGTATTTGCACAGACACATGAAATGACAAAAATTCGGCGGGCAATTTGGTGTCCGGTGTTTTGTAGGGTCAGGGGCGCTGTATGATCGGTATGGGCACAATTTGCAGGGCACTGGAATTTAAATTGGGATTTTCAGAATTAGTTAAAATAGTATCCTCAATTTAATTAGAATAAAATGCAAGTTGTGTTCAAAAATTAATTAGAAGTACATGGGGCCAAAATCAGGTCAGGTCATCAATACCAATAATGAAGAAGACTCAGAACAGAATATTACCCTAATTTGGGCCGCACGAAAAATAGGTCAAGATTGCCTCCAATTTCGATTGGAACGCACAACGATACAAAAATAGGAATTTATTAAATAACGTCCCCGACGATTTTTGTGCGGCTAGAAACAAGGTACAGAGAGCATAATTATGAGTTGCAAAAATAGCAAAATGGAAGGCGGGCATGTCTAGGGCAAGATTGTAAAATTTGTTGGAAGACAAAAGTCAGGATAGCGCTCCAATTATCGAAGCAAAGGCAATGTGCAAAATATTAAATAAAATACGGTAATTAATTATAAACTCCAAGAATAAATTCTAGATAAAAATAATTAAATATAGAATTCTATAATTCGGATAGGCGTTCATCTACTGGGCTTCTAGGTCAAGTCTGCTAGCTCAAAATAAATGAACATTGTATATAATATTATATTTAAATTATACATCACACATTTATTTAAAATCAAATATACTATCATAAAATTAATTAATTGTAACTAATAATATTAAGTATTATGAAAGTCGAAAATACCCCCGTTTTCGGAATGTGGTAGTGACACAATGGCAAAAAGTAAAGAGAACAGGCAATATAGGCAATATGGTATAGACAGTGCATATATAAAATGAAGAGAAAGAACTACAATATCATATATAAGATAATGTAGTATATGAAACTGAAATGAAGGACTGTAACTATTCTAAGTGTTTGAAATAGTAGTTTCGATATATGATCGGCTTGGGAACATGTACAATAGCTATGTGGCCTGGCTAATCATACATGAGGCTTATGTTTAACACTAACATTATTTTACACTTGTACGATAGGGTTATGATCACATCTCTCACTAGCAATTTCTCCGCCCCAACTAGTACAGTGGATCCAACCATGACACATTACAATACATGATCAATGTCCAATATATCATGTATAATGTCTAATATTAATGTCTAATATCAATGTCGTGTACAATGTCAATACGATAACCAATATAATATCTCATGACTGCAGATCCAATCTATATACTAGTCCGTGTAGCACAGTGTCAAGAATCAGATGTAACATTTCTAAATACTTAAATTATAGAAATTATCAAATAATGGAAATTATCAGAGAATGTACTCGCATGTGGTCCTTAGCTGGTATGAATCAGAGTCCAAGTCACAGTCCAAATAGCCTATGTATTACAATTTTACCATGTCGAAAGATAATTTATTTTAATTTATTTAATTCTGAAATAATTACTCTAAAATACTATTTTAATCTTATTATTCTGATTTTTAGGTTAGTTCCTAAATTTTGTTCAAAGAAACTAAATTTTACCAATTCGAAACCCATGGCACGCAAATCGAGGCGATCTGTTGACAAAAAAAGTCAACCGATGCAAACTTGACTTTCATATATGGTTTCCTATAGATTTCAGCGTCAAAAATATGCTAGAATTTATGGCTTGCCCAAATTCAAATTCAAATTCGTTTGGTAATTATTGCACATACCTAAAACCGTATTGTGCAACGGTGGTTGATTATTGTAACGCCCCGCAACCGCTCGGAGCGTTACGCTGAGTCAGAGTCGGATAAAATGAATCAAATGCTGGTTACATTTGAAATGTCGGATTTCGGGAAGAAGGATTAATCGAGTTGGTTTCAATGTGCAGATGGCTAGCGGGTTCGATGGAAATCAGGTGTTCGTTCCGAACACTACTGAATAGCTGGATGGAAACGATAATGCCGTCTTCCTTAGTCCGATCGGTCGGATGATTTGGAGAGCACGGCCTGCTCGCACGGTCATACCAGTTGAGTAGATCGCGCTTGCATCGGACCACGGGTTCAAGGGATTGGCCGTATCGGCAGGACAGGATGCCTAACGGATTCAAACAATGTGAGTGGGCTCTTTCCCTTCTCCTCTACTCCTTCATGCCTAATAATATGGAAAACACGTAATGGCTTGTACACTTGGGCTGAAACATCGGGAAGCACTACACTGAGGCGCGCATAGAGTGTGCGTCGTTGGCTTGGTAGGATTGTGGCTTGAACTAGTTTACGCGTTGGATAGTCGGATTATACGTTTGAGGCGATCGGTTGGATTACTTGGGATTTGGCTGGAACGGTTGGAAATATACGAGATGGAATGACCTTTGAGGCAAATGAGAATATGGGAATATCGGGGATTCGGGCGAGCGAGCGTGCATGCGTGCACGAGTATCACTTGGTCGCTTTGTCTTGCAAAGCGAGCAGTTGTGGTCCGAAACCGAACAACTGCATCGGCGAGGGTGTTGTGCCGCTTGATGGGGCATTGTGTCCCGAATGGGGCATTGTGCCACTGAAACGGCATTGTGCCATGGGTTGGCTTTGAGCATGGGTGTTGCACTATTTCGGAATACATTGCTATGAGGCGGAAATGTGAATTATGGGAATGGCTTGTGATGTGGACTCCTTTGGGAGGATATGTTGGAAGAATGGTTATGGATGCTTTGGTTGGTTATTCGGTTGAGCGAGTACTTGATCGCTTGGTGGGGCGAGAATGTTCGATCCTCTCGCCTCACCTACCTTTTTTGCATGTCACGGACAACCTGGGTGCACAGGGCGTTGATTTCCTTGAAACGGTTTTTATCCGGGGCACTGGAGCCGTTTCAATCCGGAGGAAAATATTCGATTCGTGCTAGTCACGATGCTTAGCGGGACCTCCAGCAGGGCTTGCTACCCGGGCTGATAGGGCGCGCCGCTAAGGCGGAGAAATATGTCCTTTATGGCTTGGCTAGTGACTTCATATAGACTAAGAGTTGGCTTGCTTTTCTTTCGTTGGTTTGTGCATCGTGTAGGCGCGGCCACCTTGCCTCGGCAAGAGTGTGCATTCGAGATGGGAATATATAACTTCGGTTGAGGATGGATATTGAGGCGAGACTGATGGTTCGATATGTTATCGTGCAAGCAATGACTTTGAGTTAGACGGGTCGGATATATATAAACTGCTTGTCGCTTGGTTTGAATTGAATGCTTGCATGCTTAAACTGCTTTACTGCTTTCCTTAACATGTCATCCATATGCCATGAAAAGAATCTAGGATTCAACTAGAAAGATCACCATATAACTGTGTGCATTCACTACTTTACTTAGTGTCGGCTTAGACGAGTGGGTTACCCCGCTCACCAGTACGGTTGTGTACTGACCCACGTTTGTGGGCATTATTTCAGGTACACAGGCGTAGTGGCGCTGCTTGGATATACGGGACAAGATGTATGAACTGTAAGTACCTTTGTGGGCTAGAGAAAGAGCAAGAGTTATTTCATCGTCTCCGTGGTATCGCCTTTGTGGCGTGGCCTTCGGGGCATCTCATTTGGACCCTATCGTGAGCTTCGCTGCGTATACTCTGATGTGTGCTTGGTACACAATTGGCTTCCGCTGTAACTTGGTTGTTTCGATGATAACTTTCGTGTTTAACAACATCGCCTTGTACGAGCGCAACTCCAGGCTCGTACGGTATCACGTCCCGAATAGAACGATGGTCCTGCGGGAGAGCTGTAAACGTGGTGATTCACGTTCAGCAGGGACTATTGGGCTTGCGGGAGTTTGGGGCGTGACAGATTGGTATCAGAGCGCCCGGTTCATTTCTTCGGACTTGGTCCTTCGCTTCATCACAAACTCTAAATAGCTTCCGCGTGTCGTTTAGCTCTTGACTCTACTCAGCGCCGCATCGGATGTTTCATGCAATAAGTCTATTTATTGCTGGTTTTGGCTGCATGTTATTCTGTGTTGGGTGCTTTGGTTGGTTTTCGTAGGATCGCTTAGCCTCGTTAGGCGTTGTTGCATTCGTGCAGCAAGTTGATTGGCGTTGTTGCATTTGTGCAACAAGTTGTAGGCTTCCGTTGGGTTGGCTTGGCTTTTCGTTCTGGGAGATTCTGATTGCCTCAATGGATCAGTTGGTTGGCTAACGAGATTTGGTTATGCGGCATGTTTTGAGTAGAAACATTCGAGGAGAATGGATCCTTGCACGAGTTACTCGTCAAGTGATTGTGTTGGATAGAAGTTGGAATTTCGACTATGGCACATCGGTTGGGCAGATCTGAGTAGGCTTGAGAAATATCAGATAAGTTGGCATGAGTTGCTCGTACAATAAAGGTGTGGAACCGTTGGGTATTGGGTTGGACTACTTGGAATACAATCGTTGCACGATTGCTTGTGTTGCGAAAGTATCAGGCGGTTTGAGAATAGCTGGGAGCAGTGAGAATGGAACATAGCATGAGTTGCCTAACGAGATTGATGGTTAAAGAATCGGCTAAGTTTTTGTGTCAGACTCAAATTAGGAAAGGCATGATTATGCATAAGGGATGGTTCGAACGGATCTTGGATCTGTGAAGGAAATTGTAATGTGAGTAGTGACTTGATTCGAAGTGGTATATGGGATCAAATGTGTTAAGCAAGGCATTTGAAATATTTTGGTTGGACATCTATTGGAATTGCCTGAATGGACTCGGATAACGAATACAAGTCGGTTAGTGCAAATCGATTGAGTTGGAAAGAGTAAAAATGGAGCAAGCGAATTTTGAGTTATGATTCGGCAGAATTACCTCGGAATAGTCGGTTTGGGATAGACGCTGGTTGACGCAGATTTTGCACGAGGGCAACTATATTTCCAAGTGGTATATAGTACAATAGAATTTGACTCGGGTATCCTTCGATACATTAGACTTGAGAACTCAAGGACGGAGTCGTGCAAATGGAAGTATCGTTGGGCTTAAGAGATGGATGAGATCGGAATGAACATTTGGGTTATGCTTGAGCAAAGCGATGGGATTATCGGAAGGATAGCGAGCACGAACTACGATTTTGGGCAACACATTTGAGCTGTTGGTTGGGCGAAGAAACACGATATTGATCTGGAGGGACAATGGGATGGATTCACACAAACTTGAAGGATTTTGGATATTGCTGCTCGAGAAGTCGACTCAGGTTTAGCAAAAATAAGAATTTTGGGCAAGATGGTGCAACGATGGTAGACGGATTCTCCGGAAAGACGTGGACGGATTGTGGCAACAAGGGAAGGCAAAAAGATTTTTGGCGGATTGATTTCTGAAGATAGCTAAATGTGGGAGCAACGTCGGAACGAATCACTGTGCTGCTCGAGTAAGTTGAAAGTGCAAGGTGGGACGTGGCAAACGGATGTGAATTTGGGCAAGTCTTGGGTTTTGAGAATCATTGCAATTTGTAGTACAAGAATCGAACATGCAATTCGGAAATTTGATGGATTCAGGGCAGAACGACGGATTGATGGTAGACGGTTTCAACGAGCACATTGCTCGGATTCGGGAGTCGCTCGGATGGGATGGTTGGAATCTTGATTCGGATTTGCAGAGGAGATATAGCATGGTTTATAGTAACTGTCCATCGTGATGATTACAATTATCGAGCGTAGCTTCAGGACAGCTGACCCTAAGCGACCTTGCCCGCTGAATCAGATATGAATATGGTAGACCCATAGAACGACCCTTGAGGCGGCGTATTTGGGAATGCGTCGAGGGCAGATGTGAGGCAATGTGATTTGGCTTATTGACTGAGTGTTGGATTTGAGAGATCCTTGGGATAGCCTTCAGCTGAAGATACAGCCGGAAGATCGAAGCGATGGTGGAAGTAGCCTTGTCAACTGATGAGATTCAGAGTCGCAGATTTTATCTCGATGGCATCGCCTCTGACTCATTGTGCTCTGGAAGGGAATAGCATTTATATGAATGGACGACTGTGGCGGCTCGTTCAAATCAAATCTTTGTGAATACTGGAAGGAACAGATTTGCCTCAGATTTACAAGATGTCTCGGAACTTAGTCTGGGAAACGTGCTCATTCGAAAGGCGAAGGTGATATTCTATGCTTCGAGGCAGTGGAAGCAGCGCGAAGAACTATTTTATGCGCAACCTAAGAATTGTGGCGAGTGTGTCCACGTTGAAATCGTGGCGACACAAATCCCTTTGGCGTGGCGGCGAGATCTTCGTGGATCACACGAACCTCAATATAGATGTTCACCCTGTGAGATATTTGGATGGCAGGAAATGTGTTGGACTGAGATGATCTAAGCAAGTTGATATTTGGATAAGTCGCATAGCTGGGGTAGATCAGTTGTGAGAATCGTTCGGTGCACGAGATAATATTTGGAGATGTTGCTAGTACTGATTTCAGAAATAGTGGGATGGATTGAGCTGGAACACGAACTGATTGAGTCAGTGGAAAATCTGCATAATTGAGAATAGTTCTCAAGTGAATGTGTTGGAATGGGAATTTTGTTTGGTTCAATTGGGAGCAAAGCAAATGGACGCCTCGAACATAAAGATACCCTTGTAACTTGTTCAAATTTGCTATCGCAAAGCTCGGCTGAAATGCATATATATTAGGGACGCCTTAAATATATGTACGATCCAAAACTAAGCGATACGAGAAATTCGGGTTGAGCTGCAAGGAGGATGTGGGAATTCGTGAAATTTATTCGAGCGTTCAGCAGAACGAGATGCGGAGTCAGAATCGTGAATATGTGAGTTGCTTAGAGCAGATCTATGGAATTGGATTATGGCATGCTAGTAAGGAATGAGTACCAGCACGGTTCGTGGACGAACCTGATTCTAAGTGGTATATTATGTAACGCCCCGCAACCGCTCGGAGCGTTACGCTGAGTCAGAGTCGGATAAAATGAATCAAATGCTGGTTACATTTGAAATGTCGGATTTCGGGAAGAAGGATTAATTGAGTTGGTTTCAATGTGCAGATGGCTAGCGGGTTCGATGGAAATCAGGTGTTCGTTCCGAACACTACTGAATAGCTGGATGGAAACGATAATGCCTTCTTCCTTAGTCCGATCGGTCGGATGATTTGGAGAGCACGGCCTGCTCGCACGGTCATACCAGTTGAGTAGATCGCGCTTGCATCGGACCACGGGTTCAAGGGATTGGCCGTATCGGCAGGACAGGATGCCTAACGGATTCAAACAATGTGAGTGGGCTCTTTCCCTTCTCCTCTACTCCTTCATGCCTAATAATATGGAAAACACGTAATGGCTTATACACTTGGGCTGAAACATCGGGAAGCACTACACTGAGGCGCGCATAGAGTGTGCGTCGTTGGCTTGGTAGGATTGTGGCTTGAACTAGTTTACGCGTTGGATAGTCGGATTATACGTTTGAGGCGATCGGTTGGATTACTTGGGATTTGGCTGGAACGGTTGGAAATATACGAGATGGAATGACCTTTGAGGCAAATGAGAATATGGGAATATCGGGGATTCGGGCGAGCGAGCGTGCATGCGTGCACGAGTATCACTTGGTCGCTTTGTCTTGCAAAGCGAGCAGTTGTGGTCCGAAACCGAACAACTACATCGGCGAGGGTGTTGTGCCGCTTGATGGGGCATTGTGTCCCGAATGGGGCATTGTGCTACTGAAACGGCATTGTGCCATGGGTTGGCTTTGAGCATGGGTGTTGCACTATTTCGGAATACATTGCTATGAGGCGGAAATGTGAATTATGGGAATGGCTTGTGATGTGGACTCCTTTGGGAGGATATGTTGGAAGAATGGTTATGGATGCTTTGGTTGGTTATTCGGTTGAGCGAGTACTTGATCGCTTGGTGGGGCGAGAATGTTCGATCCTCTCGCCTCACCTACCTTTTTTGCATGTCACGGACAACCTGGGTGCACAGGGCGTTGATTTCCTTGAAATGGTTTTTATCCGGGGCACTGGAGCCGTTTCAATCCGGAGGGAAATATTCGATTCGTGCTAGTCACGATGCTTAGCGGGACCTCCAGCAGGGCTTGCTACCCGGGCTGATAGGGCGCGCCGCTAAGGCGGAGAAATATGTCCTTTATGGCTTGGCCAGTGACTTCATATAGACTAAGAGTTGGCTTGCTTTTCTTTCGTTGGTTTGTGCATCGTGTAGGCGCGGCCACCTTGCCTCGGCAAGAGTGTGCATTCGAGATGGGAATATATAACTTCGGTTGAGGATGGATATTGAGGCGAGACTGATGGTTCGATATGTTATCGTGCAAGCAATGACTTTGAGTTAGACGGGTCGGATATATATAAACTGCTTGTCGCTTGGTTTGAATTGAATGCTTGCATGCTTAAACTGCTTTACTGCTTTCCTTAACATGTCATCCATATGCCATGAAAAGAATCTAGGATTCAACTAGAAAGATCACCATATAACTGTGTGCATTCACTACTTTACTTAGTGTCGGCTTAGACGAGTGGGTTACCCCGCTCACCAGTACGGTTGTGTACTGACCCACGTTTGTGGGCATTATTTCAGGTACACAGGCGTAGTGGCGCTGCTTGGATATACGGGACAAGATGTATGAACTGTAAGTACCTTTGTGGGCTAGAGAAAGAGCAAGAGTTATTTCATCGTCTCCGTGGTATCGCCTTTGTGGCGTGGCCTTCGGGGCATCTCATTTGGACCCTATCGTGAGCTTCGCTGCGTATACTCTGATGTGTGCTTGGTACACAATTGGCTTCCGCTGTAACTTGGTTGTTTCGATGATAACTTTCGTGTTTAACAACATCGCCTTGTACGAGCGCAACTCCAGGCTCGTACGGCATCACGTCCCGAATAGAACGATGGTCCTGCGGGAGAGCTGTAAACGTGGTGATTCACGTTCAGCAGGGACTATTGGGCTTGCGGGAGTTTGGGGCGTGACAGATTGTTAACCTAGAAGTTCTACAAAATTAAAAGCACAAAAATATTTCGTATTAAATCTTAGGAAAAATATATGTCAATTATATCGACATTAGCTTTCCGAAACTTCAGATGGTTAATGATTCTGATTCCTGGTTCTCCCAGAATCGCAAAAACACCAAGACGCGTCTATTTTCGGACATGTTGTGCTCTACAAATTTTCCAGAATTTAATATTCAGAATTTCGTGAAACAATTTATATATTCAGAAAACTAACCTCAATATGGTTCTAACGTAAGAAACTGGACCACGTTTGGAGTCCGAAGCTATAAGTAATGGCTTCTGGAAAATGAAGGAAATCCTAGATGACATCCACTCAAATCTCTCTCTCTCTAAAATAATGGGATAATTAAGGTTATTATATATATATATATATATATATATATATATATATATATATATATATATATATATATATATATATATATATATATATATATATATATATATATATATATATATATATATATATATATATATATATATATATATATATATATATTTATATATATATATATATATATATATAATATTATATATAATATTATATTAGCTGACATGCGGCTGAATGAAAAGTTAAAGGCTGACACATGTCAGGATCTGATTGGATGATTTTGTTTATATTATTTGTTTTTGATTTGTCTTTATCAAAATATTATTTAAGTCATTTTAAATCTAAATAACTCAAAATAAATATTAAAAATAATCATAAAAATCTAAAAAAATTACAAAAATATATTTTGAACCTAAAAAATCCTAGAAAAATACTTGGGACAATTTTATATTCATAAGTTTCCTACTATAATTAGGAGAAGCTCTAAAAATTAGTTTTACCTATTTAAATAAAAATAAATGTTCCAAAAATTCTGAAATAAATTTAGAAAATATATAATAATATTATAAATACTAAAAAATTACGTGGGTCCATTCTATATTCCTGGACTTGCATAATAAATTCTAGAAGTCCTAAAAAATTAGTTATTAGTTTAAATAACTCCCAAAAATACTAAAATACTCAAAAAATTCTCCAAAATTTCTAGAAAATATATTTGATTATTTAGAACCCAAAATAAAGTTTAAAACATTTTTAATTATGTTTAATACTAAAATAAATTCTTGAAAGCCCTAAAAAAAATTATTCTTACTAGTTTTTAATTAACCAAAATTTGTGAATTTTTTTTTAATAGTCCTAAATTAACCTAATAACAATATTTAAGCAAGAATTTCAGGATACGGAGGTTACACCACCCATTTCCACCTTCGTGGAGATTGACCTCGGCGAGGAGCTCAACGAGAACATACGGAGGGGCAAGTAAGTCAGGCCGACGCCGGTGTAGCGAGGAATAGACCTGATGGTGTGCACCTAGATGGGGTCTGGGAAGACCGCAGCCTTCTGCTTCCCGATCATTAGCAAGATAATGAGGGGTCAGTTTGGTTCAGCATCTCGTAGAGGGGTCCGAGGGGAGCTAAGACGACGTAGTAGGGAGTATTTTAGTGTAGATATGTGATCATACCCTTCTTGTATCAAGTCTTGCTCTTGAATAGTATTAATCATACCCCACACGTATGATTAGCCAGGCCATAAATCTTTTATCATGTTCCCAAGCCGATCATATGTTAAAGCTAGTACTCACACACTTAGTCATTAGTATTCTTGTTCATTGTCGTATTGTTCATTATTGTATTTATTCCAGTATTTTCTTATTGTATATCTCTTGTATCTATTATGCATCATGTATATTCACATCTATTTACTGTTACATATTCTTTATCATTGATTAGAACTGCTGTTAGAGATGTACTCTGCTCCTTTTTTGACTGGATATATTTTTCCAGATGACACCGAGGAGTGGTACCCTACACATTATGGACCTCAGGATGTTGTGGGCTTAGAGTCAGAGACCCTGGCTCAGGAGGGACTTATCCCGACTGAGACAGATGACCCGGGACTTATAGCTTCTTTGTATTCTTTTGTACTGGATTTGTCTCCAGCTTTTTGTTTAGTATTCTTTCAGACTCATTGATGTTATTATTTTAGACGCATGAGTTGTATGTGACTATTCTATTCTTTATCATATTCGTGCTCGTTTTCACCTTAGATCTGTGATTGAGTATATTGTTATTGTTGGTGGTTCATTATAATGCTAGATAGATTACCCAGACAGCGTTCTACCGTCGATTCTGCGACGTAGGCTAGGCGTTATTCCCGACTTGCATCCCTACATCGGGTATGGGTCGTGACAGCAATATTTTGGGTCATCGACCTTGTCATCCTCTTCAAGGCATCTGATGTTGGATAGCCGGAGTTTGTTTCCCTTTATCAGTATGTTGAAGATTTTAATGATGTCGTCGTCATCAAAGGAGAAAGTTCCCTTTGGCTTTGGGGCTTCTAATTCCTTAGTCGTACGGTCCTCGGGGAAGTCTGGTGACTTTGCATCATCTTCGGACTCAGAGGAAATAGTACCCCCATCTTTGGATGCTGCTCTAACTTGTCGAGGGGGACTACCCCAGATATTTCATTGTCTGGTTCTTGGGAATCACTATCCGTACAGCATGACTGGTTGGTGTGGATCATCGGAAGATTGCTACTCCCAGCTTACGAAGTTACTGCAGACCCTGAGGGTGGCAGGACCATATTCGCCTTGATCTTCAATATTGCCTGGGCCAAAGTCTGCATTGTGGCACTCATGGTGTGTATCATTGCCTCAAGAGCACGAGACATTGGCGATCGCTGAGTCCTTCTGCCTTCGGTTCCTGAATCGCACTATCCTCAGGGAAGACGAGCAGCATTGTACCACCTTCAGACTCAAAAGAGATTCTACTCCCAGCTTCAGATGATGCTCTGACTATTCGAGGGTGACTACCCCCAATCATTTCATTGTCTGTTCCTTGGGAGTTACAGTCTTCAGGGGAGGTACGCATCATCGCACCATCTTTCGATTCCAGAGGATTGTTACCCCCAGCTCTAGATGCTGTATTAACCCTAGGCATGTTGCTGTCAGCTTCCTTGGAATCGTTGTCCTCAGGGAAAGCCAAAAGCGTTATATCTTTTTCAGAATCGGAGGGAATGCTACCCCCAGCTTTGGAAGCTGCTTCTTCTTGATGAGGGTGATTACCCCCAAGAACTCGTCATTTGTCCCTTGAGATTCACTGTCTTTACGGGATACTAGGTTGTTGCATAGGTCCGGGGGATTACTACCCCCAGCTTGTGTAACCCCCAGGGATTCAGAGGAAGAACTACCCCCATCAACTGATAGCTTCTTCTTCGAGCGGGTACCCTGAAAAACACCTGTCGCGGGTCCCGCTACTGGTCCTCCTGGTAATCGCCTTCTCAATGTACTGGTTGAGATTGACGGACTAGAGGTGCTGGACTTCTTCCCTCCTAAGGTGGAAGGGCCTTTCTGAGCAGAATAACATGAGACGAATGGTATCTCATCCTCCTCGGATGTTTGTACCTGATCCTTAGGTTATTGGCGGATATGTGCCATCGGGTGCAGTCGTTGGAATGTCGACTACCTGCCACTTTGTTACAGCAGGTGTTGATGATAATTTTAGCATAGTGATGTCCTGGGGAGGACACTTCACATGCCATAGCTGCCTCCCTCGCCTTTCACTTGTGATTGATCATATTGCGCAAGTCATGCGAGGGCTGACTCACCTTTGCACCCTTTTCGTGAGCACGGGTAGACCGAGCGCACGGGTGCGTGGGTATTATTTTTGGTCCTTGATCTAGGGTTTGTAGCGCCCCGTTCACCCGGTGCGGGGAGCACGGCTAAGAAACACAATACGGTATCGTTCGATCGGGATAGATTGAATTAAGAACTCGTTCTCGTTATGGATTTGTTTCTTCGGAATCGATTCCCATATTCAGTGGACTGCGCCCCAAAGATCGGCTTAGCGGCAGAGTCAGGAGGGACCTCTCTGCTGCTATCTTTTATTGCCTTATTTTTTGATATCGCTTGTTACTTTCGTGCTTTGAGTTGGTTTTGGGATTTGCTTGTTTTCCTTGAACGGTTTCGATGGTTTTTATTATTTTCGTTCATTGAACTGCATTTCAATTTCGAGATTGGAAAAAAAGGAAGGAATATTGATCGAGTTGTTCGTGTGCAGGTGAACGAGCAGTAGGCGTCTTGCGAGCGGAGTCGTGAAGCGCCTCTTTCCTTCTCCCTTCCAACAATCTAAGTGAGTGGCTACCATCCCGATTAGCTAGCCCTGCTTCCAAGTCTTCACATCTAAAATGACTTGCATTCTTGTTGCCCCGATCAAACGATACCAAGTAATAATAAAAGAAACCAAGATAAAAGAGAATAGACTTGGTTAATACTGCTTGTCAAACAAACTTGTGAACGGTTACTTACTTGCATGCTTGTGCAGTCGGAATGTTCATCATATGCATCAATTTTAGTTAGAATGTATCTTCTTCTATAATTGTGCTATCAATGCATCATATCTATGCATTACTCGTATTGCCTCAACTGCGTGAATGGATAACTTAACTAAACATCGTATGTTCGATCATGGACAACTTGTGCACAAGGGTATAAGTTTTGCGGACGGTCGCTGGGGCACTGGCACCGATCCGATCCGGGCGGAACTTTGTGTGTAGTCATCGTGTGCAGACTGGGTGGCTTGCAACGCATCATGTGTTTATCGTGTATCCATTATGAGCTCTCGTTGCATGCTATCCTAGTCCATGACTAGTCCACTATGGCTACCAAGCCAGTGATCACCTGTGGCATAGTCATCGTGTGCAGACTGGACGGCTTACAACGCATCGTGTGTTTATCGTTGCATACTATCCTTGTCCATGACTATATCTACTTTGTATATTTAAACCTGTTGCAACTAACTTGTGTCTTCATGGCAGGGAAGGCATGGTAAGTATCGTGCAGGTAATTCAGACGGGCAGGTAAAATCCACCGAACAGTGGCAAGTTCATTTCAGTAAATTTCTATATGCTGCTTACTTGTAAATGAACTAAGGCAAGATAAAAACCCACCAAACATGCATGCTTCATTAAAAACAACGTGTTGATTGGTATAGTTCGGTTAGCTCGCCTTCACTAGTATGTTTTGACATGCTGACCCTCGTTGAAACAGGTTTTCCGCACCAAGGCGAACTGAGCGAGGAGCCGAAGTCGTCTTCCCGATCCAGTCCAGCTGTTGGCGCATCTTCACCGCGCCCCTTTGAGGCATTTTGAAGACAGGAGCCTGTAACTCTTCATACACAAATGCAGCTCCGTGGCAAAGCTATCCTCCAGCCTGGAGGTCTATATCTTTTGAAGTTTAGTAAAGGGATATAATGTACATGACTGCTATCTCATTTTGAGTCATCTCTTTTGTAAGCCCGTGCGGCATATTAGCTGACTCGTTCAGGAGTTTGTAATAGATGTTCATTATCAATAAAGAGAACTTTTTTATGTTTCAAATCTGTGTTTCAATTTATCTGCGTACTCTGAATATGTGCTTGTTATGCAAATTATTAAAGCCTTGTGCGGGCGCAACCCCAGGCCCGCACGGCGGTCATGATTCGGGGGACGCCTCAATGATTCTACGGAATCGGGTCATGACATAATGGTATCAGAGCACAGATGCAAAGTAACTTAGACTTCGTGCTGGAAAAGTTCCTTTAACGATTAAATTCCTGTGCGAACTCTTGAACTCGCTAGGCCAAAATGAGATACGTTCATGCAATAAGTCCATAATACATTATAATTCTAATGTAAATTGCCTTCTTTTGAATGAATGGTACCAGCGCAATCTGTAGCGCAAGCACCGAACGAAATGTAAGGCCAAGAAAGTAGTTCGGGCACTTCGGGAAGCTCTCAGAGCCAGCGTGGCATATCTCAAGTCGATCCGCTTGAGCGGGTAATGCAAATGTTAGAATCGCAACAACAAAGAGATGATGCTCGCCAAGCCAAGTTCGAGAGCAATCTAGAGACCCGATTCTCAGTCCAACAGAAGCAAGTAGATACCCTGCAACAAATCGTTCAAACTTTGGCTGCCAACCATTCTGCCGCAACAACAACGACTCCGATGGAACAGCCCGTGCTTGAAGTAGAGACGCCACAAATCCCAACGCCGAGGGACGAGACTGCCTTCAACTTGGGCCACTTCAAGAAAGTCTGCAACACCCCATTAAACGGGACTGAGGACCCAGTGGTAGCTCTAGATTGGCTAGCCGAACTTGAAGATCACTTCGCTCTGCTAGAGGTCCCCAAAGAAAAGCGCGTCGCCTGCGCGCAACTACAGCTCCGCCTCAACGCACACGATTGGTGGAACGTGCATCGACGATCTCTCCAATTTGATCACGGAGAGGAGGCGATCTCGTGGATGACCTTTCGTGCCGCGTTTGAAGAGGAGTTTATTCCCCCTCTAGTGCAATGTCAAATGGAGAATGATTTCGTGCAGTTGCGGCAGGACAGTATGACAGTGAAGCAATACTCCACCGAATTCAACCGACTCTCTAAATTCGCTAGGGCCTATTTACTTGATGCAGCGAGTCGAGCTAGAAGGTTTGAAGGCGGTTTGTGCCCTGCCATCCATCGCACGTGGTCAATAATCAGTACGGGACAATGCGTGAAGTCATGAATCACGCCCTATCACTTGAACCGCAGTATCCTCACATTTCCACCGGCACTGTGCATACCTACAATCACAAACGCCAAGGCAACGATAGAGGAAACACCGCTGCAAAGCACCCTAACCACGGCGGTCCCCGGAGAGAAAATCAAGAATGGTGTAACTTCTGTAAGAGATCGGGACATACCATTAATCAATGTCGTAAGAGACTTAGGTTATGTCTCGCTTGTGGTGATCCAGGCCATGCCATTAGCTCCTGCCCGAACCTTCCTGATCGTCGTCCTCGACGAGATAATCCCTAACGGTAAGCATTATTCCTAAGTTTTGGGACGAAACTTTCAATTGGTTGGGTAGGATGTAGCACCCCGTTCCCCCGGTGCGGGGAGCGCGGCTAAGAAACACAAGACGGTATCATTCGATCGAGATAGATTGAATTAAGAACTCGTCCTCGTTATGGATTTGTTTCTTCGGAATCGATTCTCATATTCAGTGGACTGCGTCCCAAGGATCGGCTTAGCGGCAGAGTCAGGAGGGACCTCTCTGCTGCTATCTTTTATTGCCTCGTTTTTCGATGTCGCTTGTTGCTTTCGTGCTTTGAGTTGGTTTTGGGATTTGCTTGTTTTTCTTGAACGGTTTCGATGATTTTCATTGTTTTCGTTCATTGAACTGCATTTCAATTCTGAGATTGGAAAGAGAGGAAGGAATATTGATCGAGTTGTTCGTGTGCATGTGAACGAGCAGTAGGCGGCTTGCGAGCGGAGTCGTGAAGCACCTCTTTCCTTCTCCCTTCCAATAATCTAAGTGAGTGGCTACCATCCCGATTAGCTAGCCCTGCTTCTAAGTCTTCACATCTAAAACGACTTGCATTCTTGTTGCCCCGATCAAACGATACCAAGTAATAATAAAAGAAACCAAGATAAAAGAGAATAGACTTGGTTAATACTACTTGTCAAACAAACTTGTGAACGGTTACTTACTTGCATGCTTGTTCGTTCAGAATGTTCATCATATGCATCAATTTTAGTTACATTGTATCTTCTTCTATAATTGTGCTATCAATGCATCATATCTATGCATTACTCGTGTTGCCTCAACTGCGTGAATGGATAACTTAATTAAACATCATGTGTTCGATCATGGACAACTTGTGCACAAGGGTATAAGTTCTGCGGACGGTCGCTGGGGCACTGGCACCGATCCGATCCGGGCGAAACTTCGTGTGTAGTCATCGTGTGCGGACTGGATGGCTTGCAACGCATCATGTGTTTATCATGTATCCATTATGAGCTCTCGTTGTATGCTATCCTAGTCCATGACTAGTCCACTATGGCTACCAAGCCAGTGATCACCTGTGGCATAGTCATCGTGTACGGACTGGACGGCTTGTAACGCATCGTGTGTTTATCGTTGCATACTATCTGTATCCATGACTATATCCACTTTGTATATTTAAACCTGTTGCAACTAACTTGTGTCTTCGTGGCAGGGAAGGCATGGTAAGTATTGTGCAGGTAATTCAGACGGGCAGGTAAAATCCACCGAACGGTGGCAAGTTCATTTCAGTAAATTTCTATATGCTGCTTACTTGTAAATGAATTAAGGCAAGATAAAAACCCACCAAACATGCATGCTTCATTAAAAACAACGTATTGATTGGTATAGTTCGGTTAGCTCGCCTTCACCAGTATGTTTCGACATACTGACCCTCGTTGAAACAGGTTTTCCGCACCAAGGCGAACCGAGCGAGGAGCCAAAGTCGTCTTCCCGATCCAGTCCAGCTGTTGGCGCATCTTCACCGCGCCCCTTTGAAGCATTTTGAAGACAGGAGCCTGCAACTCTTCATACACAAATGTAGCTCCGTGGCAAAGCTATCCTCCAGCCTGGAGGTCTATATCTTTTGAAGTTTAGTAAAGGGATATAATGTACAGGACTGCTATCTCATTTTGAGTTATCTCTTTTGTAAGCACGTGCGGCATATTAGCTGACTCGTTCAGGAGTTTGTAATAGATGTTCATTATCAATAAAGAGAACTTTTCTATGTTTCAAATCTGTGTTTTAATTTATCTGCGTACTCTGAATATGTGCTTGTTATGCAAATTATTAAAGCCTTGTGCGGGCGCAACCCTAGGCCCGCACGACGGTCACGATTCGGGGGACGCCTCAACGATTCTACGGAATCGGGTCGTGACATAATGGTATCAGAGCACAGATTCAAAGTTCCTTAGACTTCGTGCTGGAAAAGTTCCTTTAACGATTAAATTCCTGTGCGAACTCTTGAACTCGCTAGGCCAAAATGAGATACATTCATGCAATAAGTCCATAATACATTATGATTCTAATATAAATTGCCTTCTTTTAAAGGAATGGTACCAGCGCAATCAGCAGCGCAAGCACCGAACGAAATGCAAGGCCAAGAAAGTAGCATGCGGCCATCTGCCTGCTCTCGCCAATCGATGGGATCGTCAACAAACCTTAGCTATTCGTTGGATCCTTGGAGCTCGCATAGTGAGTCATATGTGGCCTCCTCCTTGGCTGCATAGAGTTTGCATCACTGCTCGAATGTTTGGCATCATAGTATTTTTCTCTGCCAAAGTTTGGGTATTGAGCATTTTCTACGTCAGGCTAGGATGCCGCATGGACAGCCTGAGGGAAAGCCTGGCGAGTGCCTTCAACAACAGGGAGAGAGACGAGGAGCACAAGCTCCACAGTCGGGCGAGGTGCGGTGCCATTTTCTACCCATATCCTGCAAGTCTTCAAGTGGTGAGCACATTTTTGGTTGGAAGAGGCTGTCACATAAGCAGTGGACGCATGATGTGCGGTCCCTACGACAGAGAGAAAGACAGGGAATGCCTGCTTCGCAGTTGAGTGAGACGCGGTGCCCTTTTCTACCCATGTCCTACGGGTCTTCAAGTGGTGAGCACCCATCTGGTTGGAAGAGGCTGCCGCATAAGCAGTGGATGCATGATGTGCGGTCCCTGCGACAGAGAGAGAGATGGGGAGCGCCTGCTCCACAGTTGGGTGAGGCACGGTGGCCTTTGCTATCCGTGTTCTGCGGGTCTTCTTGGACTTTGCTTGCCTCGGATAAGGACTCGCGCTGTCCCCGGAGAGCATATCCTCGAAATTCTGCTGGTCGAAGTTGTAATACTCCGTTCCGCTCAAGCGGACTGCCGATTCAAACGGCAAAGTGCAAATGTCCCGACCTGTCTTGCTCAGTGAGGCAACTCGTTTGAGGCAAGGATATCCAGACTTGGTCCCTACAGGAGTTCGGCTTAGGCTTTCAGAGGCTCGCTCGCAGTATCACTCGACCGAGGCAGATCATCGCTAAGGTGGGTGGCTACGGTAAACTTGTCTTTGCTTAGCCAGCACACATAAAATACGGAATGATACATGCTAGTCGCTAGGTGAATCACCCCCTGCATGCTAATAAGAATACAACGCACCTAGCTAAGGGAATAATCCCAACTTGTATTGTATATGCTAGAACATGGAAATGAAATATTGCTATATATTCAGACCCTCGCATGCTACCTTTGCCTTGGGCAACCCGACCCGCTATGCCTCGAGTAAAATAATTTGTATATATATTCAGTAGTGCACTGTTCACTCCCTAACACTGCAAAACCCTAGATAACTTCATTCGGAAAGGCCTCGTACGGTTTTGCTCGGCTTACCTTCGGGCCCGAGCGAACTTGAATGCAATAAGATATACAAGTGCCTGCTTGCTTGCTTTTATATATTGCCTAGTTTCAATGCTTGCTGCATAACTATGCCCAGACCGTGAAACACTTTGCTTGTCATGCATTCATTTAGGTTCTCCTCGGAAGACTACCCGATAGTCGTTCCGTGCATGAATAAACCTGAATGTACCTGGGACCGTTAGGTCGCTAAGGAAATTCCCGAACCAGGGAACTTGCACCAATCCTGTGATCCAAGAATCCCTGCTCATTGAGCAATACTACCCTGTACTGAATCAAATGGCTCGTGGAGCCGATACTCAACATTTAGAGTAATCCTGATCCTGCCTCAAACAAGTTACAAATATATATATATCCTGATTTGAACTTGTTCCATGTAGCTTGTTCTATATATATATATATATATATATATATATATATATATATATATATATATATATATATATATATATATATATATATATATATATATCCTGCCCTGAACTTGTTCCTGTACCTGACCTGACCCTGAAGATTAGAGACTTGCATGGTCACAGGACAACTTGGAAATAAGGTTTTAGTTCCGCAGACGGTCGCTGGGGCACTGGCACCGATCTGATCCGGACGGAACTCCTGATAGTCGCCTGCTATAGGACGGAATGCCCTGGGACGTCCTACTCTATGTGTCGCACGACATTCCGTACTGAGACTAGACCATCCATTATGGTGCCGTGCCAGTGACCTCATGTTCATATAGATAAGTCATCCTCGCTTAGCGGCTACCCGCGTGCGAGTTATTGCATCGCATCGAGAATAACTGAACACCTGAACGATCTTGTTATAACAACGCTTGTGCATAAAGAGCACTTGATCATCGTATGCAACACACCTAATATTTCCTGTAACCCGTACGCCCAGAATGGGATCTCGCACTGAAACGCTTGTGTTTGTATATGCTTTGCTCTTGAATGCTAATACACGTTTCTGCTTGATTTAACATGGTTTGCCTTGGACAGGGAAGGACAAATGGTAAGTTGGTAAGTCTCGCCGTGTTTCCTCTCATGTCGCACGGTGCACTGCCACACGGATTAGGCTATTCAAATCTTGCATAAAACTGATCCTAAGGCAACTAGAAAGACAACTTAATAGTTGTGTACGGAACCTTTATTACATGTTTGGATTTATCGAGCGGGCGAGTAGCCTCCCCACCAGTGCATTCATGTACTGATAACCCACCAGATTGCTTGCAGGGTGCGGGAGAACCTCGTTCGGTGCGGATGCCTCCTTCGTGCGTGCTAAGGCGTGGAGTTCAACTCAGAAGCCTTGGAACGCTACGTCCGGAACTGAAGCACATATACAAGACATAATGTTGGAATATCGCCTCGCCGGAACATCGCCTGAACATCGCCTGTATATCATCCATAAATGTAGCCACTTGGCACGCTTTTATGTTTCAGAGAGAGAGCTCGAGCGACTTGTAATCTCGGCTATACGCCGCCTATAACACTTGTTTCAATATGAATAAAAGAGCTTGTTTTACTCCAACTTGTGTTTTAATGTTTCCGCTATATTGTCGACTCAGTGAACCTGTTACCGATCGCCTATACGTTCATGATTCCGCTGCACTCGGACAATCTGTGCGACTCTATGGCTTAGAAATCTTACCGCCAGCCAATGAACCACAGCCTTGCACGGGCGCGGCTAACGCTCGTGTGGCATCATGCCTGGATGGGTCAAAGCGATCGTTCCGCGGGAGCGCTGACGCGGTGATTCTCGCCTAGCGGGAACGGCCGATTTGCCTGCGGGAGATCGGGGCATGACAGATTGGTATCAGAGCCTGGCTTATACGCCTTTGGACTTCGTTTCAAATATCTCTATTTCGAAAGCTCGTTCGTGGGTTATGTGCACACACTCTCTCAATGCCTCGATGGGATATTCCAAACAATAAGTCTAAATACTTTCAAAGAGTTGCATTTGAATAGTATGATTACCTGTATAAAATTGTGTTGCAAGGGCCTTTGTGCCAACCTGTGCTAGTCCTTATGGGATTAGATTCGTGCTAGACTCGTGCATTTTGTGCAACCCGAAATGCCTATACATGTTTACCCAACTGGTTAGTGCGAAAACGAATATTGCCCGGATGGTTAGCTATGCACTCAGCCTTTCGGCTAAGTTGTGTAGAATATCGTGCACCAAGACCCTTGGGTGCAAGCCAGTTATAAAATGTGTGTTGGATATCGTTCAGAAATGATACAAGTCAGGCCTAGAGCTGCAAATCGATAGACTTCATCGGATTTATCGCTTAGGCGAATATTAAGAATGATGCTTGGTTATGGAAAATAGCTCGAACAAAATTCTTGTTGGAAGATAAAATCAAATATAGTTGCTTGGATGACTATCAATCCCGAACATATATATATGAGATTAGATTTTATCAGGCGAACCCTGAGTATCGTGCTAGAAATTGTGGAGCGAGTTAGTGAGTATGCTAACAATAATGCGAGCACCGATTAAGAACTTGATGGAATGACTCAATTTCGAGTGGTGGATGAATCATCTAGAAACGTCCAAACAGATCCATAACCCGCGCGATATTTAGACTGAACGATATGAGAATAACTTGAGTAAATGATAAGGCTTATATTGAATAGAAATTCTCGAAAATGGAAACCAATATCTTGGTTAAGGAAAACTTGTTGGAAATTGAGAATTGAGCGAGTGATTTTGGATTGAAACCAAAGGATTGAACTTGAGTACAATATCGCTCAATATAAGTTAGCCCGAGAATGAATACTATGGTTCGATGAGAAATATAAGCGATAATGGAACTGGCTTGATGTTTGTAAGGACAATCTTGAAATCGAGTTTGGAAAGGTAACTCTCGAAATCAGTCCCAAAGAGAACGGTTATCCTGCGGGAGCGCCGGCGTGGTGATTCGCATACGGCGGGGATGATCGGACTCCCGGGAACATGTTCAGTGATTATTCCGAACGAACTCGATGAATGGAACGTATTAAAATGGAAAAGACTTGGACTCGAATATAGAAACTTATTTCTTGAGAAAATATAATCACTGCATAAACTGATTTGACTTGATGGATATACTGTGGGATGGAATTAAAAGGTTAAAGGATAAGGTGTCTCGATCGTGTCGAAGATAGCTATAACATTCAAACGTTCTTGTCTTGTACGAGCATAACTCTATGCCGCACATGCGTTACGCCCGGATTAGGACGATTATCCAGCGGGAGCGTTGACGTGTTAATCTCACGTCCAACGTGGATGATCGAACTTGCGGGAGACCGAGGCGTGACAACTTATGGATCGTCTTGACTTCTGGCTCGACACGATAAGACGAATTTGGAATACAGGTGATTGGAAAATGTTTCAATGGATTAGTTAGCTATGAACCTGAAATAAATCATGTTCGATGGTTTTGTGAATGAATACGTGAATCAGGTTGTACGACTTGGAGAAATAATCTAAGGTTTAGAATTGAATCTTGGCTTGGTGGACTAGGCTTGGAATGGATATAATTCTATCAAAATATAATTGAGGAGATAGAATATGTAAGCTACTAGGCTTGTCCTGCAACTTGGATATATATTGGATTTTAGTGAACGGACTCGTCCCCCGTGCAACGAACGTGTAAATGAGAGTAGGTAAATCTGTGCTCGATGTTTAGAAAATCTGAGTGAAACGAGCTCGGGTAGAATACCCCCTGTAAATGAATAATGGTTTGACCCTAGGAATTGGGGCGAGTATCGTGCGACAAATTGTACGATAAATCGCAATGTGCTTGAACCTGTACCTATGACCTTGTGAGCTGACCTAGTGATAGGCAGACGACCCTGTGCCGAGTGAATGAACCTGTGCTACCGACTTTACCATATTGCTTGTATAAAGCATCACAACTGGGGAACAAGACTTAGGGTTAGACTTGGAAACGACAACGTATGCTAAGTTGACCCGAATGGATGGACGCTAGTCGGTATCAGATTGACCGTGATTAACGGTAGTGCAAATACTTGTTTGAAATGAAAATAATATGGAATTGGATTGAACCATTGAAATTTTTGCAAGTAGCTTGTCCGATTTCACTACCCCTAAGTTTGGTTGACTGCATATGTTTGAGGGACGCTTCGAATATGTACACGATCCAAGACTTAAGAAATGTGAAACTCGAGTGCTAAGACTTCGCTATCGCTAAGTTGGTTGACATGCATGTGTTTAAGGGACACTTCAAATATGTGCACGATCCAACGTGCGATATGCTGATCTCAAAAGCTAGTGCAAGTGAATATCCTCCTGAACAAGTACAACGACTTGTATAGGTTTGCCTCAGCCTTAGATCGCTATCCAAGATCGATCGGAATGTACCTCGTATTAAGAAACTTGTTCCGCGCCAAGGCGCAAATGAGACTGACTCGGTATACACGCAACACGACGTAAGCATCGAGTAGGAAATTGTGTTCCAATGGATCTAGTGGTACCGATAGCTACGCTTGGGCTAGATTCAAAAATTCGATAGTATGGCTTGCCCTCAGGAAGTCTCGAGGACGAGATTTTTTCTGAGTGGTGGATAATGTAATACTCCGTTCCGCTCAAGCGGACTGCCGATTCAAACGGCAAAGTGCAAATGTCCCGACCTGCCTTGCTCAGCGAGGCAACTCGTTTGAGGCAAGGATATCCAGACTTGGTCCCTACAGGAGTTCGGCTTAGGCTTTCAGAGGCTCGCTCGCAGTATCACTCGACCGAGGCGGATCATCGCTAAGGTGGGTGGCTACGGTGAACTTGTCTTTGCTTAGCCAGCACACATAAAATACGGAATGATACATGCTAGTCGCTAGGTGAATCACCCCCTGCATGCTAATAAGAATACAACGCACTTAGCTAAGGAAATAATCCCAACTTGTTTTGCATATGCTAGAACATGGAAATAAAATATTGCTATATATTCAGACCCTCGCATGCTACCTTTGCCTTGGGCAACCCGACCCGCTATGCCTCGAGTAAAATGATTTGTATATATATTCAGTAGTGCACTGTTCACTCCCTAATACTGCAAAACCCTAGATAACTTCATTCGGAAAGGCCTCGTACGGTTTCGCTCGGCTTACCTTCGGGCCCGAGCGAACTTGAATGCAATAAGATATACAAGTGCCTGCTTGCTTGCTTTTATATATTGCCTAGTTTCAATGCTTGCTGCATAACTATGCCCAGACCGTGAAACACTTTGCTTGTCATGCATTCATTTAGGTTCTCCTCGGAAGACTACCCGATAGTCGTTCCGTGCATGAATAAACCTGAATGTACCTGGGACCGTTAGGTCGCTAAGGAAATTCCCGAACCAGGGAACTTGCACCAATCCTGTGATCCAAGAATCCCTGCTCATTGAGCAATACTGTCCTGTACTGAATCAAATGGCTCGTGGAGCCGATACTCAACATTTAGAGTAATCCTGATCCTGCCTCAAACAAGTTACAAATATATATATATCCTGACTTGAACTTGTTCCATGTAGCTTGTTCTATATATATATATATATATATATATATATATATATATATCCTGCCCTGAACTTGTTTCTGTACCTGACCTGACCCTGAAGATTAGAGACTTGCATGGTCACAGGACAACTTGGAAACAAGGTTTTAGTTCCGCAGACGGTCGCTAGGGCACTGGCACCGATCTGATCCGGACGGAACTCCTGATAGTCGCCTGCTATAGGACGGAATGCCTTGGGACGTCCTGCTCTATGCGTCGTACGATATTCCGTACTGAGACTAGACCATCCATTATGGTGCCGTGCCAGTGACCTCATGTTCATATAGATAAGTCATCCTCGCTTAGCGGCTACCCGCGTGCGAGTTATTGCATCGCATCGAGAATAACTGAACACCTGAACGATCTTGTTATAACAACGCTTGTGCATAAAGAGCACTTGATCATCGTATGCAACACACCTAATATTTCCTGTAACCCGTACGCCCAGAACGGGATCTCGCACTGAAACACTTGTGTTTGCATATGCTTTGCTCTTGAATGCTAATACACGTTTCTGCTTGATTTAACATGGTTTGCCTTGGACAGGGAAGGACAAATGGTAAGTTGGTAAGTCTCGCCGTGTTTCCTCTCATGTCGCACGGTGCACTGCCACACGGATTAGGCTATTCAAATCTTGCATAAAACTGATCCTAAGGCAACTAGAAAGACAACTTAATAGTTGTGTACGGAACCTTTATTACGTGTTTGGATTTGTCGAGCGGGCGAGTAGCCTCCCCACCAGTGCATTCATGTACTGATAACCCACCAGATTGCTTGCAGGGTGCGGGAGAACCTCGTTCGGTGCGGATGCCTCCTTCGTGCGTGCTAAGGCGTGGAGTTCAACTCAGAAGCCTTGGAACGCTACGTCCGGAACTGAAGCACATATACAAGACATAATGTTGGAATATCGCCTCGCCGGAACATCGCCTGAATATCGCCTGTATATCATCCATAAATGTAGCCACTTGGCACGCTTTTATGTTTCAGAGAGAGAGCTCGAGCGACTTGTAATCTCGGCTATACGCCGCCTGTAACACTTGTTTCAATATGAATAAAAGAGCTTATTTTACTCCAACTTGTGTTTCAATGTTTCCGCTATATTGTCGACTTAGTGAACCTGTTACCGATCGCCTATGCGTTCATGATTTCGCTGCACTCCGACAATCTATGTGACTCTGTGGCTTAGAAATCTTACCGCCAGCCAATGAACCACGGCCTTGCACGGGCGCGGCTAACGCTCGTGCGGCATCACGCCCGGATGGGTCAAAGCGATCATTCCGCGGGAGCGCTGGCGCGGTGATTCTCGCCTAGCGGGAACGGCCGATTTGCCTGCGGGAGATCGGGGCGTGACAGAAGTGGACTACCAGCATCCTTTGAGTGGACCCAAGATTGGCTGCGCTGGATTGCGCCATAGCTTTCTCATCAGAGGAGAAAGACATCCCCAACATAGTCGCCATCTTGTTCGCCATTAAATTCGAAGAATCTAGAAGAACTTGATTTAATTAACAAACGAAAAAAGTACAAAGAGGTCATAGACGGACAATCTAAGTATAATGTGAGCACCCTATGGTTTTTGATCTGGGGTGTGGCAATGGACAAGGAGTGCCATGGCGTCTCCTTTATTTCGTAGATGATCCGATGTAGGGTGAGAAAGTTTACATTCTCTCTTCGTCCGTCTCGGTATTCTCTCTTTCTCTCTGTATTGACCGGTGGTTGTATGTGTGAGCACCCTAATTTTTATATAAAGTTAGTTCGGTAATTAATAATTATTTTTTTATTTTAAGTATTTATTCGATAATTTAATTGAACTTTGAAAACCAATCACCATGGTTTTAAAATCTTTAGTGCACACTAGCCTCTCCCTTCCAACCAACCTAGCATGCTCGACTTAGAGATGAGTCAAATTAGGCTCATGTCATGACTGTCACTCACAAATTCGTAATCACATGCCTTATTTTGGTCGCACAACTTTCTCGACACAATTACGAGAAAACGATGATTAATTAATCCTTTTGTTGTAGCGTTCGATTTTAACACGCCACCCCAACCCATTGCTTCCAACCAAATCCATACTATGAGCCTAATTGGTCCTATTACGCACATGACACTCGAGTTGCGTTATCCGAACCCCCTGCATGCTCCCAATATAATATTATATAGAAAATAGATTTTATGGATTTATTTAATTGATTTAATATTCATTCATAATTAGTAAATATTATTTGAATTGGTAAATTTGGTTGTAAATTATTTATTGGAGAAAATATAAATTTCCTAAAAAATTTCCCAAGAAACTAACTATTTTTGAGATTTTTTTTACATATAATTATTGAATAAATAAAATAAAACAAAACAAAATAAAATAAAATAAAATAAAACCCAAACCCATTAACCCAAACCCATACCCGCTAACCTAACCCAAACCCAAACCCAAAAACCTAAAACTACCCAAGCCCACCCGCTCACTCTCCCCTGGCTCTCTCTCTCTATATACATTACAACTAAACCCTAACCCTAATCCTAAACCACCTCCACTATCACCCCACCGGAGCCGACGATCGCTCGCAGCGCCGCCGCGCCGAAGCAACGTCAGAGCGCCGCCGCACCCTCGCCCGCAGCGCACATGCGCACAGCAGCAGCAGCAGCCGTGTGCCCCCCCTTCGCACGGAGTTTTCACCCTCCTTGCTCATCTGTTTTGCGTCCATCTTCGCTGGTATGTTCACAACCAAACCCCTAGAATTTTCTTCAAGTAGAACGAATTTAGGCCCCCGGGTTTGATCAAAAAATCGACCGAAAGTTGGCCGAAAAACTATTCAAACACAGTTCAGAAATTCAGTCCAAGTATCCATGTTCATGTCCAATTTTCTACCATATCGATAATTATTTTCAAAATATAATTGAGAGGACTTCTTCACAATATAACCAATATTTTTATTGTTCTTTTAGTTTTTATTAGTTTACTTTAATGTTAAATTATTCTGGTTTCAAAACTACAAAAAACTTATTTTTAAAGAACCAAAAATCTCTGATACGGAGTGCGTCCCACCAAACAAGGTCATGTCATCACGTACGGATTGCACCGAATGGTACGTAACGTGAAAACAGACACGTGTGATTTCGTGGAACTTGATTTGGACGTGTGTGCACGTCGGAATCAATGCGTATCCGCCAAAAAATACTATATCGGCCTATTCCAACACACCACCATAAATTCGTGTATACTCATCGATTCGCAACGAAACTTGTGCCATTGTATTCACAGCGTTACATTGGTCCCGTGACCCAAATTTGGTTTGAATCGGAGAACATAGACGAAATACCGTTTCGTGGCCCCACGGTTCCACATGACGAGCGATTTTGTGATCGGCTCATCGAAATCCAGTCATGGATGTTCCGTTGGGTTCGTATCATCGTTCTGGACTCGTAGACACTAAGTTTGACAAATTTGGAGAACTTTGTCTTCGGCACATTTTTTGGTGCGAAGTAGGCCACATGTGGACCCCGCTTTGACTTAAAACTGTCAATTATGTCCCTATGTCCAAATTGGACTTATGGGTAGTCAATCCTAACTATTTTTGAGAATATTGGTGATGTTTGTTTCAGCATCCGGAGATGTACCTACATATTCTACTTTTTCAGGAGTAGTTGACGGAGTTCAGAACTCAGGCAAGTGTACCTTGCCAAACTTGCAGTAGATCATATTATATTATATGCTTGTATTTCTTTCTATATATATACTTTTGTGATGTACCTGTTCAACCTAGGACCATGAGATGTTGCTTAGCGTCCGAACAAGATTCGGGTATCGACGCCGTACGCAGAGTCATGTAACGTCACTTAGAGAGTTGATTCCACGATCCTATTTTAACGTGCTTGCTTTACCAAGTATGCTAGACCGTAGGACACTTGACACTATTTTATGTGACAGAATCTTTCTTTAGTTATTCATGGTAATTCTGTATAGGCTTACAAGATTCGTGATATGAGACTTGCATATTATATGGATATTATTATGACTCGTTGTACTAGCTAGAGGTCAGGATCTAGCATGTTATGGACATGAGACATCGTGAACATGAGACATGAGGTTATATTGGGTGGGGAGAGACACACATGCTACATGATGATTATTTATATATATATATACTACTGGAGGTGCCTTAGACTCTGTCTCAGATCTTTGGCACATATACTGGATTCGTGATACTACTTTCTACTATGGGCTCCCTGATACGGAGCCTGTAGTGGTCTCAGCCTGAGTACTAGTGATGCTCTCATTTTTATTTCACTTAGCTAGTTACATAGCTTGTCATGATGTTCTATTTATATTTACTTACTGTATTTTATTTGGCTTGAGTGTTTATTGTACCTTGCTATGTCCCCTGAGGACCTGGATCCGGATTATGTCCCCAGGTGTAGACGAGGAGAACTATCCTAAGGTTTATGGGGCAGGTGCTACTATTGGAGATGTACAGGTTGCAGAGGACGAGGTTGTTCTGGAGGACTTCTCTTGAGCACACAGTATTCTCACCATTCATTTATTATGCTTAGTGTTCTTAGATATTTGATCTTGTAGTGACTTCTGGATATTGTACTTAGAGTTATTTCCATTTCCATTTTGATGACGGGTTGTTCCCTGTGACATTATTTATATTGCTTTGGTTGGACATATCATTTTATATTATTATGATTGAACTTGTCTCTTTGTGATTTTGTTACTTATTGTGGATGAGATTATATATATAAATTGTGACAGATATTTGTAGACCAATTTATATGTATTACAGCTTAAGTACACTCTAACGGGTCTATTAAATTGGATTTGTCCATTGGAGTTATGTTGCTGGTCATTGCCATGTGGCTAGTCCCTTGATATTTTGGGACTGGGCATGACAGTATGCTCCCTCAATGAAGCAGAAAAAAGCCAGCCCTTAGAACGTTCAAGTTGCTCCTATTTATAGCCATCGTACTGATGGGCTATAGGTGTCGCATATACCTCTGTTTGGTGGTCGCATAAGGCTCCTTCAACAAAATGCGATTGCAACTGTGACCACATGCCATGGGTCGATTGCCACATGGTCTTGGTTGAGATATGTTGTTGAAAAAATCTTGGGTTATTTTCATCCCGTTGTGTGCGTGACTTGGTCAGCTAGACACGTAGTCAGCACCAACTGTGCGAAGATCTCTACAGTTGTAACGGGAAGATCTTGTGAGCTGGATGCCGCATAGCATTTTGGCCGCATGATGGTGAGGCCGCATGGATATTGTAGACGCATACGTGTTATCGTTTGGGCCTTGGTCGGATGGACACTCTGGCGGCATATTTGCTAGGCCGCATAGGGTGTAGCCGCATACGAGGGAATACTTGGCATGGCACGTTTGTCGAAGCAATTAATGCACTGATGTGACTTGTTGTCTTTTTCTGAGCCATTATCTTCACGAGTCTCGAAGCATCTCAGAGTGATAAGTGATGTGTTAGAGCTTCTGACAGACATCAAAATCTATATTTGGGGATTCTTATGCGACCTCCTTGCTATGTGGTCTTTCAGGCCGCATATAGTATACTATGCGGCTTTTCTGCGATTTGGCTGATCAGGACGCATGTGTCTCTTATGCGGCTTGACTGTTCAGGACGCATGTGGCTTTCTGCGACTCGACTGTTCAGTTGAGGGGGGGCATGACCTTTATGCGGCGGCCTGCATGATTTTTTATGCTTTTACAGATATGACCCGTTTCGCCACAATGATTGCAACCCTCTTTGCGGTCCACATTGTCTAGGAGTGCCCGTAGCGAAAACTTTAGGCCAACCCACCTGAGATAACCAACCCCTGTCTAACGAACACCAAGCACATATAAAGACAAGTATATGGCAGTGACTATGTCACCTGGACAAATTCCAACCTTTATAACTCAGGTGAAATGACAAGATTGACAAAATCATTTTTGAACCCTTTGCCCTAATAGATTCAACCCCCTTTCCACACTCAAGAAGAAAAGAAAGAGATTACAATTGAAATCACTCACCAACTTGTAGCAATCTCCCTGAGCGAAGGCGACGACTCCTCGATCAGATCTCTTTCTTCCTTTTGTCATGGATGACGAAGTCCTAAGAGAAAATTACTGACTTTCTCTTAGATTTTATGTGGACGAGCACCCCGAATCTCTAACTTGTGCTATTTTTTGTGTGCCTCCACCCTCCTCCTATATTTATAGGATGAGAAATCATATTTTAGGTCATAATAGGATTTCTTAAATAGAAAACCATAAAACAAGAATCATATTCCACCTAAAATCCAACACCAATTATAGACGTCCAAATATGGTCAAATTAAATATTTGATACAAATTTGAAATCTAATCAAATCTTACATTTAATGTAGATTTTTAAATTATATCAAATCAAATCTTTGACCACATTTAGGCTCCAAAATTCATCAAATCCAGACTAGACCCCAACAATCATTCAACATCAACTAAAAAGAAAAGCATGCATGAATATATAGAGCATATTATCTACTATTAGTTTTGCCTAAATGGGCCATACTTTATCATAAAATAATGAGTAACATCTATGAGAATCAACTAATAATAAAGATCATATGCACCAAACCAAACACATCTAATCCAATATCATACCCGTTGATTAACTAGAGTGTCTCTGTAAGCTACAACCATCTTGACACCAGTATGGTACCCAAACTTTCTCGCCTCCTCATGTATCTTACACCATAAATATACACACGTTAATAACTAACCATGCAAACATTAATTAGGAGAAAGAAAACAGAAGTCAAATGTTTTCATACTTGAACGGAGAGAGTTACCTTATCGGAGACAGTATCAGCGCGAGCGGATATGTCGTCCTCGCTCCCCTCGGACTCCTCTACGGGCTGCTGAACCAAACCGACCCCTCATAATCTTGCTAATGATCGGGAAGCAGAAGGCCGCGGTCTTACCAGACTCCATCTGGGTGCACACCATCAGGTCCCTTCTCGTGTGCGAGATAGGGATGGTATACTGCTACACCGGCGTCGACTTGACTTACTCGCCCCTCCATATGTTCTCGTTGAGCTCCTCGCCGAGGTCGATCTCCGCGAAGGTGGATACAGGTGGGGGCACGTCCGAGCTGCTCGTCGTGAAAATGATCCCGTAAGCGTCGAAGTTGATCCCGTTGTTCTTCTTCCAATCGAAGTCGGCTCTGGGCTCGGGCTCGTCGTCGGTGTTGGCGAACGGATTCGCCTCGTGGTCACGGCCGCCGACCCAACTGTTGGGACGTCCAAGGGCGAGTCGTCGGTTTCGCGAGGAGAAAGGACGGTTACACGATTTCAGCAGGAGAATGAAATTTTGTATTCACGTTTTTGATTAGTTATTAGAGGTAATTACATTACCATTTTGTAAAAAAAAGTTATAATTAAATTTTATAAAAAATATTAACAATACCCCTACAATTCCAATTCTATATTAGTGTTGATGTGCACATGCAATGCATGTGTGTAAAAATTTGTTAAATATAAATTTATTATAAAATATTTGTATATAAGAATTGAGCTTAAGTAATTAAAAAAAATATTTAGAATGTTAACCAGTTGAATTATAATTGTTTAGTTATAAATAAATTATTATTAGAATTAGAAATAAAGAAAGATAGAGAGACAGATTTGGGGTTGAAAAGAATATTTTTTTTTTCTTCCTGGATTGCCCTTGAAAACTTAAGGGGATATACCAAATTTCCCTTAAAAACTTCTGCCCCCATCTGTCGTACGTTTTCACCAGGAAGGAACCCTCCTCCTAGTTAGGGTTTCAGACTTTTTGTCCCGGCCTTGGCAAGAGAGAGAGAGAGAGAGAGAGAGAGAGAGAAGTAGTAGTTTAGTTAGTGTTGCCATGGACGACGACGGTGGCCTTAATTTCGATTTTGAGGGCGGCCTCGAAGCTACCCCTGGCGGTGGCGGTGGTGGTGGTGGTCCCCCAACAAACCAGAGCTCCTCCTTAGCCCCCAATCCCTTAATTCCCTCCTCCGATCCCTCCTCTAACAACGTGGCGGCAGCACAACCACGGGGGATTGCGGATCCGAGTCACGGAGGGGGAGGGGGAGGAGGAGGAGGAGGAGGGAACCAACGGCGGAGCTTCCGGCAGACTGTTTGCCGTCACTGGCTTAGAAGTCTATGCATGAAGGGCGAAGCATGTGGCTTCCTTCATCAGTACGACAAGGCAAGGATGCCCGTCTGCCGTTTCTTCCGTCTCTATGGAGAGTGCCGAGAGCAGGACTGTGTTTATAAGCATACCAACGAGGATATCAAGGAGTGCAATATGTAAAAACACATCCTTTCTTATTTATTTCCCACTCTCTTCCCTTTTTCTACTTGTTAGCCAGGACTCTGTGGGATTTGTTCCGCTTGATTGCTAGCTTGGACAACTACAAACTAGTTTAGGAGTATTCTTGCAGCCACATACCACCTATTGCACCGCATGATCAAATCATTCAGATGGCTAAGATGTACTTTAAATGTCTTAATTTAAAGGAGGAGATTAATACTAGAGTTTATGCAAATGAACTATGAATTCACATAGTTTACATAGAGGGTGTCAGGATGGTGTTGACCCTAGCATACGGATGCAGTTGATGATGTTTAACTAGGTTATTCAATCTCTATAGTTGCATTGATTCTAAGTGCAGGTTACATGTGATAAATCTCTCCTATTCAAGTTAATGTCAATTGAAGTTAATAGACATGAAACATATTCAATGACATGACACCTCAAGTTCAGTTCATGTTTTTCTCGGGTGCACACAAGCCAATCAAGCTCATATCAAGATCCAAAATGGTTGCACAATCTGTGGGGTTGAGTGAGGTTATTTATGTATTATACCGAATCAGGATTAAGGGCCACTCTCTGGAAAAGGACTAGGAAAGGAAAATATGAAGTCTACTTACTAGATGTCTAGGTGCATTGACTTGATTGATGTCTAGGTGCATCACCTTAATAAATATCTAGGTGCATAATGAATTTGATTCGATAGATATCTAGGTGGATATGATTCCATGATATTTGAATTTAAAACATTGACCATATGAGAGTGATGCCAAACTATGTTGCACGAACACAGATATGACATGGACGTTGCACCTATTTTGGTATGTGCTAGTCTATTTTAGAGTGTCCATGTTGTGTTCACTATGTGGCTGACACGAAATGCCTAGAACTTTGAACTGTTTGTGCTTCCAAGACACCAAACTTGGTAACAGATACATGGTTGGACTTGAAACATGCTCAAATCCATAAGATACTACTGACAAACTATGAAGATCTTGTATATGTATCGCGGCCAGATTTCTGCCACAATGGCCCGACAGATTCGGTCAGTTTCAGTCAGTAGAAACTCTGCAGGGACTGTTCTTGTGATCGGAATTCTGGCACAATGGATTGGAATTCCAGGTACACTCACTTTATGTTTATAAAAGCTAATTTACTGAGCTTTGGGCTCAAATCTCTGTAAATAAGAGAAGATTAGTTGCACTAGTCGTACATCGAAATTTGCTTGATTCCATCATTCTCTCGAGCTCAAAATAACTTGCACATCTTAGAGCGCCTTCTTAGTTCTATATCACAGTACAAGAGAATGAGTTGTATGACTTCTTCATAGTTTCAAGCTCAAACTCATCATTGTTTCTTTCGGGTGAAACGTTCCGACTTCCTCTTAGGGCTTGTTTGGCAACCAAAAACTATTTGAAAGTTAAAAACCTACTTTCTTTTGAGTTTCTAGAAACTAAACAAACTAGGTTTAGGGTGCCCTTAGTGCCTGAGGAAAGGTTGTGTGGTCTTTAGGAAAGGACTGAGAGGTACCGAGGCTTCCAAAAGTGATACTCCTAGCTCTAGGTATTTGGTTGGAAGTTGTTGATTGTTGATGAAACAATACAACTTGGGGGTGTGAGTCGTGTGACTCACGGCCCGTGGCTTCATGAGTTGTATCTAACGGTTATAGTCGTCTTTGGTGTAAAGCTTTCTGGCTCTGTTAAGAGCGAGAACTTACAATTGACTTTGGTGTAAAGCTTTCTGTGCTTTGTGACTAGTGGAAACCATACATTTGAGGGAGGCTTAATGACCCTCGAATAGTGGAAAATCCTTTTTGCTTGGGTATTGACTATGCCAACAGAAGCGCAGACCACAATGTCTTGTCCTGTCCCTTGATATTTTCTGCTTACTGTTTACTGTTGATAGCTTAATTTTTATATATTGCAAAATTCGGCTAAAATAACTATAAGCCCTACTCAACCCCTTCTAGGTTTGCCATATGGCCTGTGAAATGGAACCAATCTTTCGTGTCTTGGAATACATTACTTTTACATTAAATAGCTTATTGGTTGTGAGATAAGATGTATATGAGAAAGTAGGGGTCAAAATATTAGTAAGAGGAAATATAGAAATCATACATTTTATATGCAATTACTATCTAAAGAATATGAAGTTAATTAAAATGAGCTAATGTAATGAACGCTGCCACTATGCCAGTAGTTTAACTTCTGAAACTAGCTAGATGCTACCGTTGGGTCAGCTTACAACTATTTTGGTTACCGTTTGAGATGGAACATTTGCCTTTTCTACCGGCATTTAGCCAAAAATGGCAAAACATTGTTTGGCTGCCAACATTTGCTGTTTTCAACATACAAAAAAGGTTGTTTAGGCCAGTGTAGTCAAATGCGCGCCTTGCTCCTAGGCGCAGGGACAACGCCTCAGGGCACTCCAGGCGGGGCACAATTTTTAAGGCGCATCTAAGGCGCGCCTTTTTCGAGCGCCTTGGAATAGCTAAGACGCGCCTTGAAAATCTTGTGAAAAAAAAACATGTTTAGACTAATTTTTGAACTGCTGTACTTTTTTTTTACTATTTTCTCTCTCACTCACTCAATTCAAAGTGATTGTAACCTAGACATGGGAGAATTTGAAGCACACATGTTTATCAATGTAGAAATCCAATGTGAATATATATATATATATATATATATATATATATATATATATATATATAATATTTTTGCGCATCGCGTCGCTCGGGAGCGCGCCTTGTGCCTCGGACGATTTGGACCCTTTGCGCCTCGAGTGCGCCTTTGACTACCTTGGTTTAGGCAAATGCCAATGGTTCGTGAGAGCATAATTTGACATTCGAAATGGAGCGTTTGCCACTCAAATGGGAACCAAACCAGCCCTTAATAGTGTATAGATTGGAGGAGATTTAGGATTGTCTGTGGTGCATCTTTTCTATGATTAATGAGGAACTCAAATCCGAGTGATGAGAGGAAGCCATTTGATCTGCATTCTGTTTCTTGTTACCCTCTGGGTTGAGCTCAAAAGGGAACTTCAATGGTTTGCTTAGGATTCTATATGAGAAAACTGTTTTAGTTTTGATATGACATGCTACAAACACAAAAAAGGTAACACATTACATTTCTGGATGCTGTCAGGTGCGATCGCTTGGTATTCTAGGTTGCATATATGTATTCTTTTTTAGAGGCTTCACTCCCCATTGATTGTTGCTTATCAGCATGTTAGGCTTTTAGGTAAGAGAGATTTATGACGAGTATCTGATGAAAATCTATTTATAGAATAGTAGTTAATTATTTTAATATCAAGAAGGCATTGGTACTATCATAATAAAGGTGCCATATTCATAACTTTAATGTAGATGTAGTGCAGTGAATCTACACAATTTGGGCTTACTATTGGGAACATGAATGTTAAGATTTGGGATCTGTATGGTCCAAGAGATGCTAAATGTTAAGCTCTTCTGATGTATTATTTGTTTTTATCATGTTGTTTCGCAGGTACAAGTTGGGATTTTGCCCAAACGGTCCTGATTGTCGGTATAGACATGTAAAGCTGCCTGGTCCTCCTCCCCCTGTTGAAGAAGTTTTTCAGAAGATTCAGCATTTGTGTTCATTCAGTTTTGGCTCTTCAAACAGATTTTTTCAGCACAGAAACACTGGTTATAATCAACAAGGAGATAAGTCGCAGTTTTTGCAAGGTTCTGGTTTAGCCAATCAACAAGCATTGGTAAAACCCTCTCCAACAGTTGAGCCACCAAGTGTACAGCAGCCCCAATCACAAATTCAACAGCCCCAACCACAACAAGTCAGCGAGAATCAGGCACACAATATTTCAAATGGCTTGACAAACCAAGCCAACAGAACTGCATCACCGCTTCCTCAAGGGCAATCTAGGTGTGTCTGGAGTTTCTAGAATTTCACAGATTTTGTAAAAACACTTTTTGTAGTGCTTTATGGTGAAATAATTTTTGAAGGCCCAAAATAAGTTGTATTAGCTTCTATGAAGCATATACTAATGACTCACTTTTATTCATGACAACTATTGCGACTTTAAGTTTAATTTTACCATTAAGTGCCCATCTTTTTTATAGAGTTTTTGTCCTATGTCAAGAATCTAATATCTTGTCAGCTTGAGCAATGATTCATGGCCAATGAAATTGAAATTTAACGTAGATGAATTAGTCACAGTCCGATATTTGCTGATGTCTAGCACATAAGAATTATGTGGAGGTCAGATAGTCGGAAGTGCTTATGTTAAATATATGTAGCATAGAGAATTATGTTTAATTATAGTTTTGTTTGTTATGACTGTCACATTTAGTGCAACACTAAAACTGTATCAGCAGTTGTCTGATGTACAAGAAGCGTTGTACTTAAAAGTCCTGGAACATGAAGCTGATTAAAAATTCATATAGAACCATATATTTTAGTTGTAGATTTGTATGAATGAACCTCTTTAACAAAAGGGTTTTTGGAGATTGTGAGACTGTTCTCAGAATATGAAGGGGATCTCTTTGGCTTACACGAAATCTCAAAGACTAACAGATTTGAGTATTTTATATGGACTTGCATTACCTCAGTTTCAACATAGAATTCTTAGAATACATGAGTCACGATGGCCTACTGAAGCTATGTTCTTCATGAAAGTCTACTTGTGAGCTTTCTTGGGCCAATCAACCTCTATTGGTAGCCACCTGTATCATTTGACATATTATTCCAACCTGTTGCATGGTTTTCCCTTTTGCAACCTTCTTTTGGATAAATATAGCGAGATTCAGTCATTGTTTTCTAATCAGTTTTCCATTTCTTAATATTGAGACTAGGTATTTTATTGTTAAAAGTTGCAACCGAGAAAATCTGGAAATTTCTGTACAGCAAGGTGTTTGGGCAACTCAAAGGAGTAATGAAGCTAAACTTAATGAGGCTTTTGAGTCCTCAGAGAATGTTATATTAATATTCTCAGTCAACAGAACGCGCCATTTCCAGGTAGGTAAGAATTTCTCATAAGGCGTATCGCGAAACTTTCAACAATCTACAAAGCTTCAAACTTTAATAGCAGTAAAAGGAAACATTTTTGTTTCATTTTCCAACACGCCTTTGACAGGAACTGAATTTTAGGTCTAAACATAAAATATTTATTATTCTTTAAAGGGATGTGCGAAGATGACTTCTAAAATTGGGGGGTTTATTGGTGGAGGGAATTGGAAGTATGCCCATGGAACAGCACATTATGGACGGAACTTTTCAATCAAATGGCTAAAGGTATGATTGTTTTTTCGTTATTTCTAGGCACTACTTTGTTTCTTACTCTGAGGTTCTGATGTCGTATATATACGTCCTCACTTGTTCCTCCAGTTTCTGCTTACTTTCTCCTTATAACTACTTCGTAGCTATCATTTCCATTCTCTTTCCTGCTATGAGGTTCAGATGATTGCTAGTGATAAGTTCTCATTTTATGATGTCTAAGATGCCCTTGCTTCTGCTAACATGTTTCCTTGTTTTGTGATTAATCTGGCTAGGCATACCCTGACACTACCTAAAGAATAATTTCCTGACATTATTCTTATCCTCCATAAAAACACTGGTACATTGGTGGATCAATTGTTGACCATTTCATCAGAACGTGAAGTACTGAATTGTTAGTGCAAGTTAAATTTGTACCAGACAGGGTTTCCATTTGCCCTCAGTTAAATTGTTAGCTAAGCTTACTTGTTATGAAATATTCATTGATGACTTATCTAGCTTCTCCTTAGCCCCACTTCTGATTTAAGTAATTTGGCATAAACACTCAGTTTCGGCTCGTGGGGTTGAAGATTCATTGAAATATTTGGAAAAAAAATCTATCACTAGAGCTCCTTTATCATGACATATTTTATCAGTAAACATGTACATTCTCATGGTACAGGGCACAATAGCCTGATTAAAACCTGTGTATTTTGGAGCGATATTTATAATTTATATACGGAGCGATATTTATAATTTATATATACGTTTTAGTTTGTTATTAGTAAAAGTTTGTGTTATTCATGATTCCTTATTGGCTGCTGCATTTTGATAAATAATGATTCTCATTGTCAAGTATCAAGACTTGAATAGTCACTGTTCTAAAAGGCGGTCTAGGCGGCGCCTGGTGGCCGCCCGATGTCTGCCTAGGTGCCCGTCCGGTGTCCGCCTAGGTGCCGCCTAGGTGCTCGCCTAGTCCCCCCGACGCCCGACTATGCATGTTTTGGGGTTTATTAACTTTTTCTACAATTTCAGTAGCTTTTTTTGGCTTTTTTTTTAAAAATTTATTTTTGAACCGCGTAGATCTAGGCGGCCGCCTAGGCAGGCTAGGCGCTAGGCTCCTTTCATGTACGTTCGATGCTGTCTCCTCTCTGACATTAGCAAGTGCCATATTATTTTTTCATGTCCCCGGTCCAAGTTTATTTAGGTCTTTCTTTCACCCTAACCGGTGCATCCACTGGTCTCCATTGAGCATGTGCAAACCATATCTAAGGTTTTTCTCTAATCTTATCCTCAATCGACACCAGGCTTAACATTTACGTGTGCACTCATTCCGTATCCTATCCTTTAATGTATTGCCACTTATTCATCTCATCGTACTCATTTCCTCTATGCTCAATAATGAAGTTATGTAAATATCCATTATTCTGACCCATAAAGCAATGCTGGTTTTATTGGTCCTATAAAACTTTTCTTTCAACTTCAAGGGTATTCAAGGGTATCGAAAGATTACAATGTACTCCAGAAGTGTTCATCTCACTTTAGTTCTGTGAACATCCTAAAATTACTCTTAGATATGTCTTGTCATCTGTTAGAGTTATTTTATTTCCTGCTACAACATATCCCGATGGTTGATCCATATAAACCTTCTCCTGTAAGTCATTATGTAAGAAAGCATTCTTTATGTCCAGCTGATATATAGGCCATTGTCGATTAACCGCCACAGAAATAAGAATCCGAACTGAATTCAGCCGAGCCACTGGAGAGTCTCCATATAATCCACACCATATGTCTGAGTATACCCTTTGGCAACCAACCTTGCCTTGAGGTGCTCAACTGAACCATCGAGATGATACTTAACATTGTACACCTATCTACAACCCATTGTCTGCTTTCCAACAGGAAGTGATGTAAGCTCCAAAGTCTGATTTTGATGTAAAGTATACATCTCCTCATCCATTACACTTTTTCAACCAGAAGATGACATATCCTGCTTGTAAGTTTTAGGAATGGAAATAGAAGACAATGAAGCAGCAAATGCATGAAAAGATGAAGTATGGTGTAATGAAACATAATTAGTAATGTGATGCTTATTCTTTGTGGTACAAAGGCGTTCCCTTTTTCTGAGAGCAATAGGAATATCATCTGTGGTGATGGGAGCAGAAACCTCAGGCACGGAAGCTGATTGGTTGATGTCTAAATTCTGCAGAACCATTGGCCTGTTCTTGGATCTCTGATAAACCTGTAAAGGGGGAATGGAGACAAACTGATTCAGGAATGACCAGAAGTGATATGGAAGGATATCAAATCTGATGTAAAATGAATACAACGGTCTCCTGAAGGAAAGAAAGGGGTAGACTCAAATAATGTAACATCTGCACTGACATAATACTTGCGTGACTGTGGACTGTAACAACGATAACCTTTTTGAGTGCGGGAATAACCAAGAAAGACACACTTCAGAGATCTAGGAGCCAACTTATCTCGATTAGGTTCCAAGTTATGAACAAAAGTGACATACCCAAACACTCGAGGAGGTAAGGGAAAATGTGCGACATCTGTATGTAACATAAAAGATGAAACTTTGTTATTTAATACAGATGATGACATGCGATTAATTAGATAACATGCAATAAGAACAGATGGATAACATGCAGTAAGAACAGCATCTGTCTAGTACTGTTTAGGGACATGCATATTGAACATGAGAGTTCGAGCCACATCCAAAATGTGTCGATGTTTGCGTTTGGCTATACCATTTTGTTGAGAGGTGTGGACACAATTGGTTTGATGAATCATACCACGATCACAAAAACTGTTTATAGAATATTGAGTATACTCCAAAGCATTATCAGAACGCAGAATTTTGATGCGTTTATCAAACTAAACATAGACTTCATTATAAAAGGCAGATAATACATTTGGAAACTCAGATATTTCTTTCATTAAATAACACTAAGTCATTCTGGAATAACTATCAATAAAAATAACAAAATATTGAAAATTTTTCGGACTTTTGACTCTAGACGGACCCCAAATATCAGAATGAACAAGATGAAAAGACTCTAACTGATGACTCTCACTACGATGAGGAAAGGAACTACAGTGATGCTTGCTTAATTGACAAGTCTCACATTCAAGACTAGAAATATGACTCAAACTAGGAACAACTTAACGCAACTTAGCCAAAGACGGATATCCCAAACGATAATGCCACTGCAACGGAGAAGTAGAAACTGAAGTGAAAGTCTTTCCAGGTAGATCCAAATAATACAGTCCATCTTTTTTATGCCCCGAACCAATCTTCTTCTTTGTCTTGAGGTCTTGAAAAACAAACGAATTGAGAAAAAATATTACAGAACATTGAAGAGATTTGGTTAACTGGCTCACAGATAACAAATTAAATGAAAAATTAGGCACATATAATGAATCAAATAATGATAGTGATTGAGTATGGTGAATGGCACATTTCTCAAGCATATGACGAGTAGACCCATCAGCCAAGATAATATTATGTTTTATGGGACTACGATTATGAAAGAGAGGTTATATCAGACATGTGAGAACTTGCTATTGAGTCGATGACCCAAGAGGTGGATGGTGATTGGGTTGCTACAAAAGCAGGATTACCTATATGTGCCATGGTTGCAGTAGGTTGGGATGTGGTATTAGCAAACGCGTTCAACTTCTGGAGGATATGTTTAAATGGAGATGTGGTATTGGACGTTGAGAAGTATCATCTCTAGAGCAGAAGTGGTGACCTATGACTGCTTATTTTCATCATGTACTTAATGTGCATATTCTGGTTTGTCCCACTTGTCCCAACAATAGTCTTCGATATGACCAAGCATTTTACAATAGTTACACTTTCGTGGTTTACCACGGCCACCCCCACCACCACGGCCACTACTACGACCACCATCACGACCATTGTCTCTACCACTACGGCCTCCTCGACCAAAACTACGACCATCATCTCTACCGCCACGTCCACCATCACATCTACCACCACGACCAACAACACTATAAACTATGGCAGGAGAGTCAGTACTTGGCACCACAAAACTCTGTCCTAGAAAGGAACGATTGAGACGGAAGAAAATATCTGCCACCGTAGGTAACTGCTCTCCAGCAAGGATTTGAGCTTTATAAGATTCGAGCGCAGGATCCAAGCCGGTTAGGATAAGTGAAACATGAAACTCTTCCTTCTGTCGCTGAGATTCCTTCAAATCAGTAGTAACATGATGGTATTGTAGCAGTTCCTCCCATAAAGTCTTTTTTGAAGCCAGATATTCATTCACATGCCTCCCATTTTGCTTTGTATTAAACAATAACTCGTACAACTCATAGATATGGGCAACTTTCCGCTTTTGCGAATATGATTCTTCCAGAGATGTCTAAATTTGTTTGGAGAATTCACACCACTGAACATTAGCAGCGATGTGCGGCTCCATGCTATGCCACAACCACGACATAACATATGCATCTGCACTCATCCAATCTTTATACTCAGCGGACATTTCAGGCGGGGGTTCTTCTGTCAAAAACTTCAACTTCTTCTTCGTCCTCAACACCACTTTGATAGACTTGGACCAGGCAAGGTGGTTCGCACCATTGAGTTTTACCGCTGTAATCGAATTTTCCAATTCATCATTATGAATAATGGTAAAAGTAGAACTACCTCCGCCACCACCACCACTAGCACTATTAACCTCGCCATAAGATTCGGTCCCCACCATACTTGCAGATGCAACAGAAAGACGAGATCTCTGAAACCCTAGATCTCACAACGAACCACAACCGACGACGAACAACCAATAGAGATATGTAGAAACTCAAGATCTCATAAACGAACTACGAACGACCACGAATGACGAATCATGAAAAGTAGACGAAAAACAACCGAAAAAGTATGATGGGACGTACAATACTTTCATAAGATGCTCTGATACCAAGTGAAGTTTAGAGATGGAGATGAGAGAAGAAGAAAAGTAGGAGAAGAGATAATATGAGAAAGGAGATTGCAAGAAAATAAAATTATAGGTTGCATCTCATGTCTATTTATATTAATATGCAATACACCCACAATTACTATTATACTCTCATAAGATGAATAACAAAATAAAATAACTCTAACAGATTGTCACTTCTTATGTTCGGTCAGAGGATCAATTAGGTGATATTCTCACCAAACCACTTGTTCGTTGTCCATTTTCTGATTTATGTAGCAAGCTGGACATGTCTGATTTATATGCTTCAGCTTGAGGAAGGGTGTTAGAGTTATTTTATTTTGTTATTTATCTTATGAGGGTATAATAGTAATTGTTGGTGTATTGCATATGAATATAAATAGTCATGAGATGCAACCTAGGGTTTTATGCCTTTACAATCCGGTTTCTCATATTCTCTCTTCTCCTACTTTTCTCATCTCCATCTCTAAAATTTACTTCATCAATATGGATCACATCTTCATTTTTTCTTGAAGTTGCTTAAACTACATGGATCTACATTTCTTCTTTCCTTTGCTACTTTATAGAGCCACATTTCATATACCATGTTCTGTCCGACTAATTTAAATTCGAAACCTTCTCTATATGCTTTTAATTTAGAAGCTAAACCAATTCTTATCAACTAAGGCAATATTATTAGCAAGTAGCATACACCATGCAACCTCATTAAGAATGTGCCTAGTTAGTTCATCTATAACGAGTACAACAAAAGAGCCTTTATCCCAACTTCTTGGTGTTAGCTGTTTGAATCCTTTTTGTCCATTCAGCTGTGTTAAGGGCCACTTCAACTGTAACACTAACAAAAACGATATCCTTATTCAATCTATGTTCTTTTTGGCCTACCTCTAATCATAGCGGCTTCTTCAACTATTATCTTATCGTTTGTCCTTACTAGGACATCTATTGGTCTGTGTTGTTCCAAACCACCTAAGCCATGTTTCTCATCTCGTCCTCAATTGACCCCATCTCTAAATCTCCATTAATACACTCATTTTTTTTTATCCTATCTTTCAACATTTTTCACTCATCCATCTTAGTATTCTTATTTCAGTTACACTTATCTTTTTTGGACGTTTTAATTGCCCAACACTTTGATCCATAAAGCATAGTTGGTCTTATAGAATTTTTCTTCCAACTTCGAAAGTATCTCACACAACAATTCATGTCAACCATCATGTTTTAATTCTATGCATTACTTATTTTGTAATCTCTCCATTACGATGAATGATTAATCTTAAATATAAAAAACTATCACTCTTAGGTATCTCTTGTCCATCTATATGTACTCCCTCATTTCTCTTTGACTTCTAATTTGACTTCCGATGAAGTTACATTATACTATGCTTTCGTCCTATTAAAAAATTATTATATTTCAAAGTTTCTCTTCATACTAATACTTTAGCATCTAATCCTTCTCGACTATCACAACCAACACAAAAACAATAATGATAACGAGTGCAAAGAGTAAAGGCTTATTGTTGATTCTTGATGGTCGTAATGAAAAATAAAGACATATGGTCGACTTGTTCCCATAGTACTCTAACTCCATTATACAGATCATAGTTATCAAAAGTCTGCCTACATCATAGTTGTCAAAGGCACGTCTAGACGCAAGGTGCAACGAGATGCAACTTTGTGCTTTGCTTTGAATAAAACACGCTCAGACAAAAAAACAATACCTAGGCGCATGCCTAGGGTGAGACGATGAAACACCTACGCACACGACTGGACTTATTCTTTTGATTTTGTTTTTTCTTTGTATTGAAGAAAAACCCAAGACTCCAAGGTCCAAATCCTGTAGTTTGATTTTTCTTTGTATTGATCTATAACCTAATACCCTAATTCAAGATCTCTCTCTCACAAACCGACCGTCTTTAGCCGATGACCGCCAATGGTTAATTGTTAACCGCCTCGACTCCAAATCGACTGCCACCAACTCTTTTATCTCGACTCTAGCACCAACCTCTCCCACCAATCTTGTCGATCGCATCAACTCCAAACAACAACCACATTCTTTCTCCCCTAACAACTTCGCCTAAAATGTTAGAAAAATATGCTAAACTCCTTAGTAAAAATGTGCTAAAGCCTGAAATGTTACTATTACTAGACAAATTGAAGCCATGTACAAAAAATAACTAATATGACATAAATATACATGCTGTTTTTATACTTATCATGCACTTTTTTTTTCCAGGCGCGCCTCACTTTTGAGCTTTGTGCCTAGGCTCCAAAGGACCTTAGTGTCTAGGTGCGCTTTTAGTCTTTGACAACTATGATACATATGCTTAATAATCTCAATTTAATTACTAGAAACATATTTCTTTTCCAAACCAACACATAATCTTAGGACCTTATTGTAATTGAAAACAAGTTGTGTAATATGAAGAAATTTGTTAGCACATGCGTCAGCCTTTTATGAGTGTCATTTCTTTTCATTCTATGGTTTGTACCATAGGCATGAATCATCAGCATCTTCTTCTTTCAAGCCTTATTCCATCAGAATACAGTCAACAATAATGCAGTCAACAATGGAGGAAGAAAGCTCCATAAAAACATTAACACTTTTTCTGTGTTTGATTGTCAACGTGACAACAATCCTCTATGTTGGTGGCAGTTTCCTAGCTAAGCTAGCCACCCTCATGAGAGGGATATCCAAAACCTAGACAGCCAGTTGGAGTGTAGCGGGCCTAGCTTTGGCTATGCAGTATAAGCTTATGCAGCTAGGGAACATTGTCCAAGTTCCTAGATTATTAAGAGTTTAAGGGCCTTGTTTGATTGTAGTTACTTTTTCATTTGGGCTCCCTTTGGAGCCTAAATGCAACTGGGAAGTGTTTGAATAACCCTCCATTTCATCCACCAACCACACACACACACACACCCACACACACACCCACACCCAAACAGCACATGCGTCAGCCTTTTATGAGTGTCATTTCTTTTCATTCTATGGTTTGTACTGTAGCGCCCCGTTCTCCCGGTGCGGAGAGCGCGGCTAAGAAACACTAGACGGTATCGTTCGATCGGGATAGATTGAATTAAGAACTCGTCCTCGTTATGGATTTGTTTCTTCGAAATCGATTCCCATATTCAGTGGACTGCGCCCCAAGGATCGTCTTAGCGGCAGAGTCAGGAGGGACCTCTCCGCTGCTATCTTTTATTGTCTCGGTTTTCGATGTCGCTTGTTGCTTTCGTGCTTTGAGTTGGTTTTGGGATTTGCTTGTTTTCCTTGAACGGTTTCGATGGTTTTCATTGTTTTCGTTCATAGACTTGCACTTCTATTCCGAGAATGGAAAGAGAGGAAGAAGTATTAATCGAGCTGTTCGTGTGCAGGTGAACGAGCAGTAGGCGGCTTGCGAACGGAGTCGTGAAGCGCCTCTTTCCTTCTTCTTTCCAAAATCTAAGTGAGTGGCTACCAACCCGATTAGCTAGCCCTTCTTGCTAGTCTTCACATCTAATTCTCGTGTTCGTGCTTGCCCCGATCAAACGATACCAAGTAATAATAAAAGAAACCAAGATAAAAGAGAATAGACTTGGTTAATACTGCTTGTCAATCAAACTGTGAACGGTTACTTACTTGCATGCTTGTTCGCTCGGAAATATTTATCATATGCATAATACAAGTTAGAATGTATGCTCTTCTTTAAATTATGCTATGAACATACTCATCCTGAATGCAATAATCTGATAGGGAGACTATGCCAAAGTAGCTCTCCTCCTGTTACTGTCCCGTGCCTGTTATTGCCCTGATTTGCCTCAACTGCTAACTTAGTGTATATGTTGATCACGGACAACTTGTGCACAAGGCCCTTAGTTCCTGCGGACGGTCGCTGGGGCACTGGCACCGATCCGATCCGGGCGGGAACTCTCCTGTTTAGTCATCCTGTGCAAGGACGGAATGGCGTGCAGCACTCCCGTGCTCTCGCTGCATACCATCCTCGTCAGCGACTAAAATTGGTCCAATATGGCATCCAGCCAGTGATCCCCTGTATATTTAAACCTGTTGCATACTAACTTGTGTCTTCGTTTCAGGGAAGGCATGGTAAGTATTGTGCAGGTAATTCAGACGGTCAGGTAAAATCCACCGAACGGTGGCATGTTCATTTCAGTAAATTCAATATGCTACTTAACTGTAAATGAACTAAGGCAAGATAGAAACCAACCAAATATGCATGCTTCACTAAACAACGTGTTGATTGGTATAGTCAGGCTAGCTCGCCTTCACCAGCATGTTTCGATATGCTGACCCTCGTTGAAACAGGTTCTCCGCACTAAGGCGAACCGAGCGAGGAGCCGAAGTCGTCTTCCCGATCCAGTCCAGCTGTTAGCGCACCTTCACCGCGCCTCGAAGCCTTTTGAAGCCGAAGCTGCAACTCGTCATACACAAATGCAGCTTCGTGGCAAGGCGATCCTCCAGCCGGGAGGTCCTTATCGTTTTGAGTTTATAAAAGGATGTAATGCAAAGGACTGCAATCTCATTTTGAGTCAACCCTTTTGTAAGCCGTTCGGCATATTAGCTGACTCGTTCAAGAGTTTGTAATAGATGTTCATTATCAATAAAGAGAACTTTTCTATGTTTCAATCTGTGTTTCAATTTATCTGCGTACTCTGAGTATGTGCTTGCTATGCAAATCATTAAAAAAGCCTTGTGCGGGCGCAAATCCAGGCCCGCACGGCGGTCACGCATCGGGGGACGCCTCGGGGCGTGACATAGTGGTATCAGAGCACAGATTCAAAGTTCCTTAGACTTCGTGCTGGAAAAGTTCCTTTAACGATCAAATTCCTGTGCGAACTCTTGAACTTGCTAGGCCAAAATGAGATACGTTCAGGCAATAAGTCCATAATACATTATGATCCTAATGTAATTTACCTTCTTTTGAAGGAATGGATCAAGCGCAATCTGCAGCGCAGCCACCGATCGAAACACAAGAGAGCAGTTCGGGCAATTCGGGAAGCTCTCGAAGCCAAAGAGGCATGTCTCAAGTCGACCCGCTTGAGCGGGTAATGCAAATGTTAGAATCGCAACGACAACGAGACGATGCTCGCCAAGCTAAGCTCGAGAGTAATCTAGAGACCCGATTCTCAGTCCAACAGAAGCAGGTCGATACCCTGCATCAGATCGTTCAGACTTTGGCTGCCAACCATTCCGCCGCAACAGCAGCGACTCCGGTGGAACAGCCCGTGCTTGAAGTGGAGACGCCTCAAATCCCAAGGCCGAGGGACGTGATTGCCTTCAACTTGGGCCAATTCAAGAAAGTCTGCAACACCCCGTTCAACGGGACTGAGGACCCAGTGGTAGCTCTAGATTGGCTAGCAGAACTTGAAGACCACTTCACTCTGCTAGAGGTCCCCGAAGATAGGCGCGTCGCCTGCGCGCAACTGCAGCTCCGCCTCGACGCACACGATTGGTGGGACGTGCATCGACGATCTCTCCAACTTGATCACGGAGAGGAGGCGATCTCGTGGACGACCTTTCGTGCCGCGTTTGAAGAGGAGTTTATACCGCCTCCAGTACAACGCAAAATGGAAAATGACTTCGTGCAGCTGAGGCAGGGCAGTATGACAGTTAAGCAATACTCCGCCGAGTTCAACCGACTCTCGAAGTTCGCTAGGGCCTATTTACCTGATGCAGCGAGTCGAGCTAGAAGGTTTGAAGGTGGACTACGCCCTGCCATCTATTCGCACGTAGTCAACAATCAGTACGGAACAATGCGTGAAGTCATGAATCACGCCTTGTCGCTCGAACCACTCTATCCTCACGTTTCCACCGGCGCTGTGCATACCTACAATCACAAACGCCAAGGCAGCGAGGGAGGAAACAACGCTGCAAAGCGTCACAATGATGGCGGAAAGCAGAAGACAAATCCCAACCAAACATGTAACTTCTGTAGGAAGCCAGGGCACCTGTTCAAGGATTGTCGAAAGCGACTCGGGAATTGCCTCCGTTGTGGTGATCCAACCCATCGGGTGGATGCTTGTCCTGTCCCGGATCGCCGCCCTCGACATAATGCTCCCTAACGGTAGGCCCTATTCTTAAGTTTCGGGACGAAACTTCCAATTGGTTGGGTAGGATGTAGCGCCCCGTTCTCCCGGTGCGGAGAGCGCGGCTAAGAAACACTAGACGGTATCGTTCGATCGGGATAGATTGAATTAAGAACTCGTCCTCGTTATGGATTTGTTTCTTCGAAATCGATTCCCATATTCAGTGGACTGCGCCCCAAGGATCGTCTTAGCGGCAGAGTCAGGAGGGACCTCTCCGCTGCTATCTTTTATTGTCTCGGTTTTCGATGTCGCTTGTTGCTTTCGTGCTTTGAGTTGGTTTTGGGATTTGCTTGTTTTCCTTGAACGGTTTCGATGGTTTTCATTGTTTTCGTTCATAGACTTGCACTTCTATTCCGAGAATGGAAAGAGAGGAAGAAGTATTAATCGAGCTGTTCGTGTGCAGGTGAACGAGCAGTAGGCGGCTTGCGAACGGAGTCGTGAAGCGCCTCTTTCCTTCTTCTTTCCAAAATCTAAGTGAGTGGCTACCAACCCGATTAGCTAGCCCTTCTTGCTAGTCTTCACATCTAATTCTCGTGTTCGTGCTTGCCCCGATCAAACGATACCAAGTAATAATAAAAGAAACCAAGATAAAAGAGAATAGACTTGGTTAATACTGCTTGTCAATCAAACTGTGAACGGTTACTTACTTGCATGCTTGTTCGCTCGGAAATATTTATCATATGCATAATACAAGTTAGAATGTATGCTCTTCTTTAAATTATGCTATGAACATACTCATCCTGAATGCAATAATCTGATAGGGAGACTATGCCAAAGTAGCTCTCCTCCTGTTACTGTCCCGTGCCTGTTATTGCCCTGATTTGCCTCAACTGCTAACTTAGTGTATATGTTGATCACGGACAACTTGTGCACAAGGCCCTTAGTTCCTGCGGACGGTCGCTGGGGCACTGGCACCGATCCGATCCGGGCGGGAACTCTCCTGTTTAGTCATTCTGTGCAAGGACGGAATGGCGTGCAGCACTCCCGTGCTCTCGCTGCATACCATCCTCGTCAGCGACTAAAATTGGTCCAATATGGCATCCAGCCAGTGATCCCCTGTATATTTAAACCTGTTGCATACTAACTTGTGTCTTCGTTTCAGGGAAGGCATGGTAAGTATTGTGCAGGTAATTCAGACGGTCAGGTAAAATCCACCGAACGGTGGCATGTTCATTTCAGTAAATTCAATATGCTGCTTAACTGTAAATGAACTAAGGCAAGATAGAAACCAACCAAATATGCATGCTTCACTAAACAACGTGTTGATTGGTATAGTCAGGCTAGCTCGCCTTCACCAGCATGTTTCGATATGCTGACCCTCGTTGAAACAGGTTCTCCGCACTAAGGCGAACCGAGCGAGGAGCCGAAGTCGTCTTCCCGATCCAGTCCAGCTGTTAGCGCACCTTCACCGCGCCTCGAAGCCTTTTGAAGCCGAAGCTGCAACTCGTCATACACAAATGCAGCTTCGTGGCAAGGCGATCCTCCAGCCGGGAGGTCCTTATCGTTTTGAGTTTATAAAAGGATGTAATGCAAAGGACTGCAATCTCATTTTGAGTCAACCCTTTTGTAAGCCGTTCGGCATATTAGCTGACTCGTTCAAGAGTTTGTAATAGATGTTCATTATCAATAAAGAGAACTTTTCTATGTTTCAATCTGTGTTTCAATTTATCTGCGTACTCTGAGTATGTGCTTGCTATGCAAATCATTAAAAAAGCCTTGTGCGGGCGCAAATCCAGGCCCGCACGGCGGTCACGCATCGGGGGACGCCTCGGGGCGTGACATGTACCATAGGCATGAATCAGCAGCATCTTCTTCTTTCAAGCCTTATTCCATCAGAATGCAGTCAACAATAATGCAGTCAACAATGGAGGAAGAAAGCTCCATAAAAACATTTAACACTTTTTCTGTGTCTGATTGTCAACGTGACAACAATCGTCTATGTTGGTGGCAGTTTCCTAGCTAAGCTAGCCACCCTCATGAGAGGAATATCCAAAACCTAGACAGCCAGTTGGAGTGTAGTGGGCCTAGCTTTGGCTATGCAGTATAAGCTTATGCAGCTAGGGAACATCGTCCAAGTTCATAGATTATTAAGAGTTTAAGGGCCTTATTTGATTGTAGTTACTTTTTCATTTGGGCTCCCTTTGGAGCCTAAATGCAACTGGGAAGTGTTTGAATAACCCTCCATTTACCGAACTCAACTGGCTCTTGTGGTCAGTGAGAAGAGGTATAACCTCCCTGGCTGGACGGAGGTCTCGGGATTAAACCGCGGGGGAGGTGTGGGAGCAGTGGGCCCAAATGGCATGCAACACAACGTGCATAAAGTCCCGTGCGTATTGCCGGGCATCTCAAAAAAAAAAAAAAACCCCCCTCCATTTCATCCACCAAAACCAACCATCCCCCCCCCCAATTCAGAAGCTCAAACACCCATTTCCAGAATTATAAAAATGAAGAGGTAGGATAATGAAATCCTTACACCAAATCATATAAGCTTACTTCTTCATAGACCCTTATAGTCCAGAGGCACTTGGGAGGTCCTATTTAGTTGCATGAGCTTAATTTACATGACCAAAAAAATAAAAGTAGGTTTACCAACCCGCCAACTTGCATGTTAAGTTTTATTGCAAGAATCTCTCTTGCTCGCTTTCTTGGCAGGAGCCCAACACAAACACAATGATAGGTTGACCGGTCATAAAATCTTTGTCAATTCATTTGTGGCGCTTTCATGTGCTCTATAGTTGTCCGCATTCTAATGAGAGAAGCTTGGGTGATTAGGTGTGTCAACCCTGTCAGCTTATATTAGCAGAAATCATTCTCTTTGGCGTGACCGAGGGTTCCTATTATTTTGATGAGGAAGTGTTTTTCTTTCTTAGCAAAGAAAACAAACACAAGAGGGGGGATAGACGGATATGCGACCAGACAAGTGCATGTCTAGTGGTTATAATCTGTTGTTGCTACTAGTCAAATGGATAAAAAGGAGCTGGTCATCCTTGAACTTTAAAATTGGCAGACGAATGTCAAAGAATGCAAATCAGTTTTGTCCAAGTGGCCGTGGAAAGCATCCCTGCATGGAGTCCTTGTTGTCTGATGTTGTCGTAATTGGCCTGAGATGTATGTCAAAACATGGTCTGATAGCAAACGATGATTTATTCCAAGTATCATAAAGGAAACCTGTTGCATGGTCCGGGCAAATTAGGGAGAGTTGGGTTTGCCCCTTCCGTTTTATATGAACAGTGTATTGGGATATGCAAACCAGCATGATTCTTGTGTACATAATTCAAATAAATAATGATTTTTGAATCAGTTTATTTCTTTATGTTTATGAACCATTGACGATTTCATAGAGAAGGTATGAATTCTGCTACTGTGATTATAGTTTGTTATGCAGAAACAAACTCGTTTGTAGAAACGCGTGTTTGTGCATCTATACAAAGTTAAATTCATAGATGAGCAAGAATAAATAAACAAGTTGTATACTGTGGTTTATGGCCTTTGGCAGTTGCCGAACACATAAGTGACTAGGCAACAATTTGTGCATACCCAGTTTATGTTATATCAACTCAGGATACAAACATGGCTCCAGTGTTGGCAACATGTGCGTTTCGTAGGTTGTCCAGACACAATCTAGCTAGGTAGTAAATTCGTACTTGTTTGTGGTATTTGGACAAGTAGACATATATCTCTATATAAGTATACTCGTTTCTTATTGAAATAATATTTGGCACATGGTAAGGATTTGTATTTCGTTATGACATGGCTACGAAAGAAAGAATGTCATGAGTTTTGGACTGATTATATCTCCAAGTCTGTGTCTTCTATTATAAAATATTATTCTTTCTTCGAGCTTAAGTTTGCAATATGCTTGGTGAGTTACCCCCTGGTAGTATCCTGGTTGTCTAGATCACCTTTGGGTAATTCCATATCTAATACTGGTCAATATTATTGTTGCATGTTACATTAGGTGCCTTTCCCCTTAACTTGTACCTTCTTTGTTATGAATTTGCTATGCAGCTATGCGAGTTATCTTTCAATAAAACACACCATCTGAGGAACCCGTATAATGAAAACCTACCGGTGAAGGTATGATATATCTTCCTGAAGCTGCTTCCTTTCACATCTCTTATTTTCATTACCTCTTATTTTCGTTTCGTTTAACTGAAAGTCAAAGAAGCTCCTCTAGTGAGAATCCGATCAATGATCTTCCCTATGTTCTAGTGAAGTTGGAAGGAATTTCGTACTTCAAATGGCATTCCATAGAAAACACTTAAGATGGCTAGCTAAATGAATGGATGAAAGCAAATAAGGAAATGTCAACCTTTTTGTCAAGGCTAAAAAAACAAATTTCTTCCCTATGGAACAGAACTATATATGGCTTTAGTGATCTCTTTACAAGAAGGTGGTGGTTTTTTTGTTTTTGTTTTTGTTTTTGTTTTTGTTTTTGTGGTGGGGGTGTGGGGGATTAAACTTTAAGTGGTCCATTTCCGAGCAACATAGCTTTACAGCTTTATAAGCCTTCAATTTGGATCCTAAATGTCAATAAGCGGCACTTTTCTAGGAAGCACTAATAAGTCAAATTGGTGCCATACTCGATATGAATCAAATTGGTCATCGATACTTGATATGATTCCGGACATAGAGAAACCTGTACATTCTACATCATCTTCCAAGCCTTCTCCCATCAAAATGGGGTTGGCTATGGAACATAAGAATGCTCCATACAAGAATTGACAATTTTTTTATGACCATCGTGGACATGATGCCAAATCCTCTATGTTGGTGCCAAATTTTTGGCTAGGTTACTATGAGCATGAGAAGGCCATGCCAAAAAACCTAGACGACCAATTGACGAGTAGGTTGACCTACTTGGCCATGCAGATTAAGCTTATGCCACAACGGAGTACCCTCCACGTTCCCCTTAACTATAAAAGGTCTAGACGATGATACAATTTGTTATAGGGAATTGCATCTAAAACAAAAGAATGAAAAGGAATGACCCCCTAACATGCATAGATATAATTCCCAAGGTGCTTATGCTTACATACTGCATTCAATCATTCAATGAGAGTCTCATCCTTGGGATGGAAAGATAGTAGGCTGAATAACCACGAGGTTTCACGACATTACTATGATATCCATTAATCTCCTAGCCCATTGGCTTTAACATGTAAAGAGTACACTTGTGCTAAGGTATGTGCCTCAATGTAGAACATCCCAATGGGCAATACGAGATCGTTTGTAGGACATGAACATGTTCATAATACGGTAACAAGGGTCTCCAGAGTCAAATTATTGACCATGAAGATATCTTGGCATCATATCACAGAATTAGACAACTACACAATTGGTTAGGTATCGCCAGTTGGTTAGGCTATATACTGAAAGAAGCCTACACTTCAAACGAAATCTCACTTGTTCCATTCAAGGCCAGACTATATAATTGGTTAGGTATCTATAGGTGGTTAGGCTATATACCTAAGGAAGCCTACACTTCAGATGAAGTATCACTTGTTCCATTCCAGGCTAGCCCAATTTGATCTCAATTAGCTGCCCATTTTTAGGTTGTCTTACATTTACTCCAGGAAGCTTCACGATGGCAGGTATTCCATTCCACTAAAAGATGACTCACAATTCTCTAGGTAAATCTCTTCTGAATTCATCTTTTCCAGTGTTTGATTTCATAGTTTGAATGATAGTTGAGACAACTATTTGTTGCAAACCCATCTGTTAAATTGGAAATAGAATGTCTTAAAAATCATACAGATATATCTTGGTTATCCATCCCTTTCTAGATGATAGTATCCAAATAGCATGTCCAATTGTTTAACACGTTGCATAAGGAAATACGTGTATACATATATCAGTGAAACAATATGTGCAATCTTAGAGAACATGTTGCCAAATTGTTCGGCTAGCAAGTGTTGTTTGATTACACCTTTAGTTTGATGTAAATGATGAAATTGGTGTAACAAATGTTGCATCATTTTCTCCAACATTTGTTGTAGCCAAAATGACCACAACACCACTTATGTCAACATTTGTAACACTATTTACATAATTTTTCCACATTTATTGTCATAAAGCCACAATCAAACAATAGATTTACCGCATAAAAATTACAATCCTACGTGCCAATTACATCATTTCAAACAATAGTTGTTTAAATCCCGTAACATCATTTACATACAACCAACAATGGATTCCCAACACCACTTACAACAACAAATGCTATATGCAACATATGATGGATAATATTTCCATTTACAATAAACCAAATAGTCTCTTAAGGCTAAATTTCTAGGTGTACGTACGTGCGGAAGTGTGGACCGTACCCAACAAAGACACGAACCGTAGACCAAGTAAAGAACAAATAAAAGATATGCGGTGGCTAGGGCCAGTCGGATAAGTCCCAAACTTTATTATCAAAGATTGCAATTTCAATAAATATGTCAACTCTCTTGCCTCATGAGTCAAGAGTTGACCCCTTCTCAAGAAAAAGAAATATGATGGAGATCGCAAGAACAAAATCCTAATCCCTTACAAGGAAGCTCTCACCTAGTAATTGTTGTCTACCGAAACAACGTAGACGATCTTGAACATGACGGAGTAGATGACGCTCATTCAGAACCCTTTCTCCTTCTTGAAGTGGAAGAATACTAAGAGTTGCTGACCTCTTAGTTGGTCGTGGAATTCCTTGAACCCTAATGAAGAACACGCATAGAAAATTTCCTCATCTTCCTATATATATATTAAGAAACCCTAACTATCATTAGGAGGCTATGATAAGTCAGACGAGAACTCACACGAGGCTACGATAAGTCAGACTAGGACTCGGGCCTTCAAAACCTAATCATAAATCCGATTCCCGAACCAACTTTTGTATAGGCCCCAAATCTGCCAATTTTTTGGTCCACAAGTTCTGAAATATCTCACTCACTAACCGAATTTTCGTCTGACGAGTTCGCATGATTCCGATGGATATTAGATTGAATTCTGACGGCCCTCCGCCTCCTATAGGCTGGATTCCTCCTTACTCCAATCAAGGTTCTAAACGGCGGTAGGTGGGTGCGCGACGGAAAGAGTCCGTCTACTGCCTAGGCCATTTAGGCACCGTCTAGGCGGTTGATACATTTTAGACATTTGTTTACTATTGTACCATAGGTTTTTGCATTATTTACATATTTTGAGGATGTTTCATGCATAACTATGTTGTAGAACAAAGATTTATTAAGTTTTAGTGTTGTAAAAGTGAACCATAGGTCCATAATGCTTGCAAAACCGTTTGGCCAAAACATTTTGTTAGATATTGCTCCTACTAGGCGCCCACCTACGTCGTCATAGCTCCGTTGGCCACCTACTCCATCGCCTACCGAAAACGGTACGGAGAGAGACCGCCTAGGCGGTCGGCATTTAGAACACTGACTCCAATAGGATTGATTCTCAACATACTTTCCTTCTAGTCTTATAAGAGGGTGTTGGCCCCATGGCTCCTCAGATGGACTCCTTGCCTCGCCTCGGTGGAAAGTTTGTGTCAGATCGAGATTTGGTGGGTGTGAAGTAACCTATGTTCAAGCTATCGAAAATCAGGCATTCGATGAATGCCCGGGCATTGAGAAGGTAGGAACCGTAGGATGCTTGCTTTCAGAGACGAAAGGCCATGGGGAGAGCATTTGTGATCCATAGAAGTCCTGCTCATTGTCGTCATAAACTCCGTACCCCCCGCTTTTGCGTATCACCTGTCGTCTTCAGTTGATCAACCAACAAGTCGACACTAACTGCCATGCAATTTTCAAATCAATAAGATCTCCTTGAGATCAACAACTCGTTCAAGACTGAAATTCCTGACTACCGGTCTCACAACAAATCTTGGGTGCGTGTTTTCGACTTCTGTCTTCCATCGAAATGTGCTCTGGTTCCAAATAGCTTTCTTCCCCTTCGACTGTGCCGACCAAGTGAATGGTGCGGTTCCCATGCGATTCAAGCATCTCCTGAACATGCCTACCATCATGTTTAACATGAAAGTTCTCTTATACATCCGCATCCTCGAGCAAATTAAGTCTACGCATGATGCACGTTGTTGAAGGTTAACGAAGGTTTACTACTACTACTGGACTGTGCAAATCAAGATGTATCCGTCGTCACTTTGAGTCGACTGCACCCCATGATTTCCTTCTTGATTTTGAACTGCTGAGACCGTTGTTGCTCCAATAAGCTCATTCCTCTCTCTCGATGACGACCTCAGATTTGTAGAGCAACTCCTACATGGAGATTAATCGACTGGCAAAGTAACGACAAACTGATCCCTAAGATTGGACACACCTCTCTTTGTTGTTACCTCCCATTGCACAAAATCCTCCTTCCTCAAGTTTTCTTGAAGGTCTTCCTTGATAACCTCATGTTGATCACCCATCGAGCCCTTATCTGAAACTTGCAACTCCCAATACAACTCAACGATTTGAGCTTGTATATGTTGCAGACTTGCAACACATAATCCCTCGATCTAGGAGTTGGGAATCCTTGTAAGCTTTCAATTCTTGTCCCCGAACATGTTGCGACAGCCATCATCGTCTAACCTTCCAACCGACACCAATTTGAGACACAAACTTGGTACCTTCGCAGTATCGACATCGGAATTGGTATGAGACTCTTCATATGAGTATTGGTACCAGGAATATTGATGGTTTGGATCGAAGTATCAAATTGGTATCAAAAAACAAATAATTATTAAAAAATTATTAAAAAATATTTTACACATTTAGGCATAATTTTAAGTATTTTCTGCGATGTTTCATAGTAGTTTTGGAATTGAATAAAATAATAGTCACATATGCTGGTTTGTTTACCTGCGATATATATATATATATATATATATATATATATATATATATATATTATATGTTGCTTCTCGTTAGTTTAATGAAATAATATAAATATTGATGAATATTGTGAATTTATAGGTATACAACTTCGACAAATGACAATGGTTAAAATTTATCAATAAGAAATCATATCGATACACTATAACCTTGTCACTGAATGAATTGACACTTTTATTTTTCAATATTTTTTCCTTCGAATTTTCTACCAAATTTACTGGGAAAGAGACCTCCAACATTGATATTAGTAGCAGTAGATATCAGATGTGGACATGCCAAATCGTATCGATATTGGTTGTATCTGTAGTAGTCGTATCGTATGGGCGGATACCAATACTGTAAACTATGCTAAAAACTCTTATTGACTGTCAAAATGTGATCAGGAACTCGAATCTTGAACTAACTTTTGTCAATGCCCGAATTCTGCTGGTTATATAGTCCATAAGTTTTGGAAGATGTCACTCACCAACTGGATATCCGGTTGGACTTTTGTCCTGCGAGTTCGTTGGTAACCCTTTGATTGCCCGACCATCTAGGCTGCTTCCTCATCTCTTTTAGACTAGATTCCCAACAAAATGTATAAAGCTTTGTGTAAAGGATCATTAAGGAGTGTTTTGACAAACATCTCTATATTGGAGCAAGTGCTTGATAGATTTTCATGCTACTCGTGGAAATGGGAATTGGGATCTCGGGGAACTAGACTAGTAGCAGATGCGAACGTTCAATAAAGAGGAGAACTAATAAACCATTTCACTCATGAAATTGGGTACTTTCGATATCTGAGAGGCTTGTGATGCCTTTAAGTTAAGCTCTTGAATTAAGCAACAAATGTCTCGTCCTGTGGCAGTAAAAGAAGAAAAAGTCGTTGACTGCTACCAAGAACCTAATATCAGAACAAATCTTTGGGTACCCTTGGCTAGGGAGAAAACATCAAATAGAGGAGTTAGCATACCTTTCAAGAAGAAAGCCAATGTCCTGGACGGGCAATAGCCACATAACTAAACATCTTAGTTTGCTATCTCTTACTTGCATGAAAGCATGCAACCAATTCCACCTCGAGGATTAAAATATTTGGACAAGAGAAGGTTCTCGAGGATTTTAGGCTAAAAAATGATTACTATAGGAGGAATCCTCACTAGCGGTTGTTTAGGTGCGGTAGACTACTTGTCAAGTCAGCTTCGAGGGATAGATTGGCCGCTGAAGCCCTCGTCGGGTTACCTTATCTCAGCTTCGAGGGATAGATTGGCCGCTGAAGCCCTTTTCCGGTTACCTTACTAAGTGACGAGAAGAGTCCCCATGAAGTAAATTGACATATAGGCAAGGTTGTAAAAAATGCTAGGTGCTAAGCTGCAGAACACCCGCTGCCGCCTAGGCGCCGCCTAGATTTAGGCGGGGTCAACCTCCTTAAAAAAAGTTTGTTGCTGTAAAAGTCTGCTGCTGGCAGCTCTTTATTAAATTTCTGTATTAAAATTTCTCTTTTCTGTATTATAATTTAATTAAATGTATGTTTCTTATTTCAGGTATATTAGCTCTCTCTGTCATATCATATAAGTAGCTCTCTGTCTACTGCTTATAAACTGGCTGCTTAAAAAAACCCACATAGGCTGCTTAAAAAGAAAAGAAAAGAAAACAAAAAGTCTCAAAATTGTTTCTTTTGGCTGCTACTTATAAGCTCCCTGTCAAACACTACAAGTCTCAAAGTCTCAAACTTCTCTTTTCCAAGTTCCTATGCAAAAAAAACAAAGCTATCTACAAAACAAAAAGAACTTCAATGGAAAATGAAGAACTTCACCTTTTCGGGGTTCGGGCTGCTTGGTCGGCGTCGTGGAGAGGCCAGTGAGGGAGGGAGTTGGCGTTGGTCGGAGGGACTCGCGACAGGCCGACGGTGGCGGAGGTCGACTGGAGAGACTTAGTGTTGCCAGCTGTTGCAGGTAAGTAGGGCTTTTTTAGGGCAATTGCTCCTTTTCGAGAACTTCTAGGCAGCCGCCTACCTTCCTAGCTCGACCGCCTAGGCGGTCGATTTTGGTCGCTTTTTATGCGATCCACATAGAATGTCTATTCCGGTTGAAATCTAGGAGGCCAATGGGTGGGAAGCTAGTCAAGTCTGATTGGTTTCCTCGATCTATAGGTCCTTGAGAAAGGGGATGCTGCTATTCATACGAAGCAATCAACAAAGATAGTCTCCATCCACGAACGATAGGGTTGTGGGTACGCCACCTTCCACTTTCTGCTCTCGTTCTCGCTATGATGTACACATTCATGCAAGATCCGGACCAGGACTTGTCTAGCCCCGGTTCAAAGAACCGGCTTGTTTTAAGGGTCCGATCACTGCCCTCAAAGACGTTGCCTCTCTCTGAAATCCGGCACGTTGGACTTTTTGGACTTTTCAAACGTAGCGAAGTGAAACATTTGAGTAGATAAAGGAAAAATCAAAAGAGAAACCGTGAGTAGCGACCAACGAAGCATTTCCTTGATTCCACTTCACCACATTCATTTTTTCTCGAGCATATAAAGAGGTTGGTGTAGTTCAAGAATGATTGGTATTTGCCAAATACAAAGCCGTAATGCGTCGTATAATATTTGCATCGGTCTATCCGATCTAATGCAAAAATCTGTCACCACATACAAGCACGTCATCCAAGGACATGCAAAGAGGGTAGCCAAGATAACAAAGTAGATCTCGTCGATAGGTGCATATTCTTAAGGCCGGCCACCGTGTGTTGCTTCAAGCCTCTAGTGGGTAGAGTCTGTTTCCGTAAGCAAACAAGTTGCAAAAATCTCCTCATGGCACAATCACCTCCCTTTGATATATCTCGCCTTCGATTTATCAATATTCGGTTTCCTTAATGACAGAGCAAGCAAATCAACAAAATTGGAATTGTGCTTTGACCATGTCTCCCGAACAACTTCAGTACATAAGGCGTATCTTCAGTTTTTAGTTCGTTCACCCAACCAACATCGTCTCTAGTGCTTTCATCTCGTTCTCCATCGGTGAAGCAAGTACTTCATTCTTCAGGCCCGCTGGATCTCAAAATCAAAGCCCATCAATGACTCCTACATGAAAAGATTCTGAGTTTTTTTTTTGTTCTCTGGTCGCCTCACTCCGGTAGCCTTCTTTTGGCATCATAGGTAAGACAAAGTGCTTTCTTTTGTTTGAAGGTTAAGCCCCCAAAAAGACTCATCCATTGCCAATCTGCAAAGGGAGAGGCGACCTATGGACTCTAGTAGTTGGTGAAGGTCCTTGAGTTAATCCCTCATTGTTTTCGTGCATTAAGCTCACAACTACGTTTATTTGCTAATATGATGGCCTTTAAGTAGGTATGCTTGGACTAGGTATTTAGAATAATCTTCTTTATTTCAGATGTGTCAAATAAAGAGGAGAACTCATAAACCATATCACTCGTGAAATCGGGTTGTTCGAGATCTGTAAGGCCTATTTTGGCTTTAAGTTGAGCTCTCCGAGCAGAGTTCCTCGAGCTCTTGCCATGCATTCCCGATTAAGGTTGTGGTGAATCGCCCTGTGTATTCGGAAATTGATGGTTTCTGTGTCACTATATGATGAATGTCAGGTCTGAGTGTTGTTTTATTGTTGATTGGAATCAAGAAAGACGATTATGGGATTGCTGCGCCCTTCAGTGCCTTCACTTGTTAATAACCCATTTTCTTGATTGCTTTCTTTATTACTTTTGTCTCCTCTTCAGCTTCAATTGATTCTTATTCTGATCCGATTCCACACCTAACGCTGGAGCTGACTCGTTAACTTGGATTTGTTGGAGAGAGTGCTCTTTTTTTACATTGGCTTGACCATATTCTATGGGATCTTAGTAAGCCTGTTGACATAATTCAGGTATGACAGAGAAAAAATTCTCCTTAAGCGACTGGCCTATCCTATGCTACATAGGAGGAATTACATGGTTGCTGGATGCAACGACAAATTTGGCTATGAATTCCAATGAAAGTGAGATGCCTGATCGGGTAATGTAATCAACCCAACTTTCTTGTTCTTATCAGATCGGAGAAGGCCAAGCAACTACCCAAACTCTAGCATAGACTCCACGAGGAGAAAAAGTAGTGGCCCCTATTCCTAATCACTTCTGATTTCGATCATGCTGGAGAGGGTTTAGTGATCGGTCCGTCAATTCAAGCAAATCCAAAGAAGTTATCATGGACAAGCCACATGCATAGAAAATGCATGGAAACTTGCACATGGTTCTGGCCGGATTTTTCTGACCCGAAACGCTACGTTTACAATCCGATTTTGTTTTCTTCAGGTGCCTTGGCATCATTTGAAAGATATCGATTCAATTCTTCTTGCGACCAAAAGCCAAATCTGCTGATGACACTCATCAGTACAACATCTTCACCCACATCTCTCATTTACCTCCCCTCTCCTCTCCTCTCCTCTCCTGCTCAACATGATGAGACCAAATCCACTTTATATAGTATAAATGCCTAATGACACTAACAAACACCAAGATGATTTGTTTGGTACCACCTGGGTAAGCCACATGCCAAAGAAGAACTTTGGGCTTGACCCTAAAGAGCAAAAGCACACGTGGAACTTTCTATCTCATTATTGCAGCAGTAGATAGTAGATAGATTCTGAACAACCATCTGGCGAGGAACAATTTTGGGGTGTGAGTTGTATGCAAAAACAGGTGACGGGATTAATGCGTCATAGAGAAAATGCAAACCAATGATTCGTTATGAGGAATAACCTTGAGGAAGGTAGAAACTTCTAGATTTACTTATTGAGGAGTTTTTCCAAGCTCAAGACACCGATCTTACTTATTTGGTGACTGAGGGGAGGTGACCATTAGGGATGTAATAGCCCGTAAAGAAGGATATTCTTATATAAAATTTTTTGAAAGAATATCTGGATCCATAAAAAGTGGATTTTGGGTGCTTGTGAAAATAATCTAGCGATCGTAACTAAAAAAAAAACCCAAAATTTTGTAAAGAATACGGGGTGGAATTTATGTGACTAAAGATGGGTTCCCCTTTTCCGATTGGGGTGGCTCAATCAAATTCTTCCTAATAATAATAAGTTTAGATTGATTCAAGCCATTCATTCCTAGATTACTAGTGGAGACACTTACGATTGGGAGAAAGCGACATGTAGAGGCATGGGAAGGCGACCGAAGGTGCTCAACGCTACGTGCCTTGTATCATTCTTCATTTCCTATATGCCACTAACAATGGCACCTTTCTTTATACCACATTCATTAGAGTACTCTGGTCAAACAAAAATGTATCATGTTGTATATTACCTCATACTAACGGAAGACCGTCCTCCGAAGTTCATTGAGAGTTTTGTTTTAAGAACCCTTTACCTAACCCCTTATATTGAGCCATGTTTAGGTGGAATCGGCAAGAGTGAACCGAAGCCAGACCTGTATTCAGATTTTTTTCGGTAAAAGCCTTAAGAGTGAGAGTAATAAGTTTTGAGTGGGGAGGAAGAACCTTACCGGTCGGTAGCTCCAAAGGCGATAACAAAAAAATGTGGACCCGAATCTCAATAATTGATGGTTGACGGCCATCCACTTATCCTGTCATGGAGGGTCTCCGGCCGGGGAGGCAAAGGGGATTGCTATCTTCACCCTTTCTTCAGGTGTATGAGCAAGATATGCGGAAGATAAGGGGAGCTTGCCTTCTCGTTCCCTTTGACCTATGCCATGATGAGTTTGGTTGATAGATCAGTTATTTATAACAAAGACCATGTCTGAATTAGAATCTGAATCCACAGAGACATAAAAAACGGATGAATATGAAAGATAACCAGAAGAAGATATGCTAAAATAAAAAACCAATTTGAGATTGTCTAAGAAAGAGAACATTTATCGCAAACCATAAACTGGCGATTGAACTGTGTTTGATTACGTTCAAACTGGAAATAAGAGACCTGGTTTGTTTATTTCAGTTTCAGATTGCAGGATATATGCACATCTTAAACCGATTGCCAGAAAGCTGTTAGAAGGCTAAACAACTTCCTCAAAGGTCTCCTTCATGCTGATCTACGGGTATTAAAAGAAGCAAATCTAACAACTATTGAATATATGGGGAGAAAGTGAGGGCTATCAAGCTGAGTGACAATGAGATTGCCTTAAAAAGGCAGTTTAGGTCATTCTGAGGACTTGTCCACTACTATACGATAGATGATTCAACTGCTTCTCCTTTGGATGGTGCCAAATCAGGTGACTTTGAAGTTGAAACTTGCCTAGTAGGCAGTTAGATGTGCCTATGCTGCCAGTACTATGATAGCCTTAGTATGATAGTCTTAGAGCTTGAAGGTCTCATCACCTTTATTTGATGTGAGTAGGGGTCGTGTCACGTTCCAGATCCAAAATTCGGAGACACGAATGTAACACGGTCAACTATGCAGTATAAAGTAATCCAGCACCTTGAAATACTGTCGCGACTGTACAAGACAAGGGGGTTAGCTATCATCCAATGGTCTCCTATGGTCCATAGAATCCTAGTCTCAATCCATGCAAACAAGAAACTATAAGAAAAATCATATATATGATAAAAGCAGTAAGACGTTCCAAACGTTAAATCATAATGATCATGAAGCTAGAGATACAACAAATACATGTAGCAAAGAGTACAATCATAAGCCCGAAGGCATGAACAAACTCTCAGAACTAGGACTAACACCAGTGTTCTAAATGGCGGCCGTCTCGACCGCCTAGACGGTAGGCGGTCTCTCTCCGTACCGCTTTTCGGTAGGCGGTGGAGTAGGCGGTCAACGGAGCTTTGGCGGCGTAGGCGATATAGGTGAGCACCTAGGCGGAGCAATACCTGTAGAGTTATTTTATTTTGTTATTTATCATATGAGGGTATAATAGTAATTGTGGGTGTAATGCATATCAATATAAATATACATGAGATGCAACCTAGGATTTGAGGCCCTTGCAATCTCCTTTCTCATATTCTCTCCTCCAGTTTTTTCTTCTCTTATCTCCATCTCCAAACTTCACTTGGTATCAGAGCATATATTTGGAAGTACTGTACATTCCATCCACGACAGGGCCGATCGAACTCGGTCGTGAGTTCGACAGGGGTTCGGGGTCGGTAGCCCTCGTTACAGGGTTCGGGGTGGCAGCCCTAAAAAAAATTTTCGGCTATTTTTGTCTACTTTTCATGATTCGTCGTTCGTTGTTCTTGGTCGTTCGTGGTTCGTTTATGAGATCTAGGGTTTCTACAGATCTCTGTTGGTTGTTCGTCGTCGGTTGAGGGCGAAGAAGTTGAAGTTTTTGACGGAAGAAGCCCCGCCTGAAACTCCCGCTGAGTATGAATATTGGATGAGTGTATATACATACGTTATGTCGTGGTTGTGGCATAGTATGGAGCCACATATCGCTGCTAATGTTCAGTGGTGTGAATCAAGCAAACATATTTGGGCTTCTCTGGAAGAATCGTATTCGCAGAAGCGAAACGTTGCCCGTATCTATGTGTTGTACGAGTTATTGTTTAATACAAAGCAAAATGGGAAGCCTGTGAATGAATATCTGACTTCAAAGAAGGCTTTGTGGGAGGAACTGTTTCAATATCATCCTGTTACTACTGATTTGAAGAAAGCTCAGAGACATTTCACTTATCCTAGTCGGCTTGGATCCTGCGCTCGAACCTTATAAAGCTCAAATCCTTGCTTGAGAGTAGTTACCTACGGTTTCCAATACTTTCTTCCGTCTCAATCGTTCCTTTCTAGGACAGAGTTATGTGGTGTCGAGTACTGACTCTTCTGCTGTAGTTTCTAGTACTGTTGGTCGTGGTAGTGGACGTGACGGTAGAGATGGTGGTCGTGGTTTTGGTCGAGGAGGAGGCCGTGGTGGTAGAGACAATGGTCGTGGTGGTGGCCGCGGTGGTGGTGGTGGTGGCCATGGCCAACCACGGAGTGTAGCTATTGTGGAATGCTCGGTCATATGGAAGACTATTGTTGGGACAAGTGGGGCCAGAATATGCACATCAAGTGCATGATGAAAATATGCAGTCCCAGGTCACCACTTCTGCTCCCAGAGATGATACTTCGGGTTCCAATCAGACTTCATCCGATGCCTCATCTCCATTTGAACAGATCATCCAGAAGTTGAATGCGCTTGGTAGTACCACCTCCCAACCTACTACAACCATGACACATATAGGTAATCCTGCTTTTGTGGCAACCCGGTCACCATCTACCTCTTGGGTCATCGACTCAGGAGCAAGCTTTCACATGTCTGATATAACATCTTTCTTTCATAATCGTAGTCCCATGAAACATAATATTATCTTGGCTGATGGGTCTACTCGTCCTGTGCTTGAGAAATGTGTCATTCATCCTACTTAATCACTATCACTATTTGATTCATTATATGTGCCTAATGTTCTATTTAATTTGTTATCTGTGAGCCAGTTAACCAAATCTCTTCAATGTTCTGTGGCATTTTCTTCCAATTCGTGTTTTTTAGGACCTCAGGACGAAGAAGATGATTAGTTCGGGGCATGAAAAAGATGGACTGTACTACTTGGATCTACCTGCAAAGGCCTTCACTTCTGTTTGTACTTCTCCGTTGCAGTGGCATTATTGTTTGGGATATCCGTCTTTGGCTAAGTTGCATCAAGTTGTTCCTAGTTTGAGTCATGTTTTTAGTCTTGAATGTAAGACTTGTCAGTTAGGCAAGCATCACCGTAGTTCATTTCCTCGTCGTAGTGAGAGTCGTCAATTAGAGTCTTTTGATCTTGTTCATTCTGATATTTGGGGTCCGTCTAGAGTCAAAAGTCCGAAAGAATTTCAGTATTTTGTTATTTTTATTGATGATTATTCCAGAATGACTTGATGTTATTTAATAAAAGAAATATCTGAGTTTCCAAATGTGTTATCTGTCTTTTATAATGAAGTCTATGTTCAGTTTGATACACGTATCAAAATTCTGCGTTCTGATAATGCTTTGGAGTATACTCAATCTTCTGTGAGCAGTTTTTGTGTTGATCGTTGTATGATTCATGAAACCATTTGTGTCCACACCTCTCAACAAAATGGTATAGCCGAACGCAAATATCGACACATTTTAGATGTGGTTCGAACTCTCATGTTCAATATGCATGTCCCTAAACAGTATTGGACATATCACGTTCTTACTGCATGTTATCTAATTAATCGCATGCCATTATCTGTATTAAATAACAAAGTTCCATTTACCATATTGCATACAGATGTCGTACTTTTTTCTTACCTCGAGTGTTTGTGTGTTTCGTTTTTATTCATAACTTGGAACCTAGTCGAGATAAGTTGGCTCCTAGATCTATGAAGTATCTTTCTTGGTTATCCCCGTACTCAAAAATGTTATCGTTGTTACAGTTCACAGTCACGCAGATATTATGTCAGTGCGGATGTTACATTCTTCGAGTCTATCCATTTCTTTCCTTCAGGAGACCGTTGTATTCCTTTTACAACAGATTTGATATCTTCCATCTCACTTCCGGTCATTTCTGAATCAAATTTTTGTCTCCATTCCCCCTTTACAGGTTTATCAGAGATCCAAGGACAGACCAGTGGTTCTGCATAATTCAACGCTCAACCAATCAACTTCCGTGCCTGAGGTTTCTGTTTCCATCACCACAGATCCAAATCTTCCTATTGCTCTTAGATAAAAACGTCTTTGTACCACAAAGAATAAGCATCCCATTTCTAACTATGTTTCATTACACCGTGCTTCATCATCTTTTCATGCAAATACTGTTTCATTGTCTTCTATTTCCATTTCCAAAACTTACAAGCAGGCTATTTCATCTTCTGGTTGAAAAAGTGCAATGGATGAGATGTATGCTTTACATCAAAATCAGACTTGAGAGCTTACATCACTTTCTGTTGGAAAGCAAATAGTGGGTTGTAGATGTGTGTACACTGTTAAGTATCATCCTGATGGTTCTGTTGAGGGCCTGAAGACACGGTTGGTTGCCAAAGGGTATACTCAGACATATGTTGTGGATTATATGAAGACTTTTTCTCCAGTGGCTCGGCTGAATTCAGTTTGGATTCTTATTTCTGTGGCGGTTAATAGCCAATGGCCTATATATCAACTGGACATAAAGAATATTTTCTTGCATGGTGACTTACAGGAGGAGGTTTATATGGATCAAACACCGGGATATGTTGTAGCAGAAAATGAAAAACTCGTATGTCGATTGAAGAAAGCATTATATGGACTGAAACAGTCACCTCGTGCTTGGTTTGACAAGTTCAGTTCAGTTCTCATTCAGTATGGCATACCACGTCAGATCATTCAGTATTTTATCATTCTTTCTCAGCAGGTATTATCATGTTGATTGTTTATGTTGATGATGTTATTATATCTGGGATTGATCATGCTGGGATTGTGGACTTGAAGGTCTACCTTAGTCGTCAATTTCATACTAAGGATTTGGGTCTTCTTCGATATTTTCTTGGAATCGAGATTGCTTGATCTAAGAAGGGTGTGTATCTGTCATAACACAAATATGTTCTAGACTTGCTCTCCGAGACTGGGATATTGGAGTGTTGGCCAGTTGAGACTCCTATGGATTATCATGACAAGCTTGATGTTGATAGGGGAGAGTTATTTGAGGATGTTGGATATTTTAGACATTTGGTTGGCAAACTTATATATCTTACTGTTATTCGACCAGACATCACATATGCAGTTGGAGTAGTTAGTTTATGCATGCCTCTCGGCAACCACATTGGGAGGCTATCTCTCGCATTCTTCGATACTTGAAGGGTGCACCTGGAAAGGGTTTGTTGTACAAACCTTTCCAGTTGTTTATGGTGACGGGGTTCAGTGATGCTGATTGGGCAGACAACCACAGTGATAGGTCTACTTCTGGCTATTGTGATAATTAGTCGGCAATGTTTATTGCAAGTAATCCGGTGTTTCATGAGTGCACGAAGCATATTGAGGTGGATTGTCATTTTATTCGTAATTTGTTGCTGAAGAAACAAATTGTCACTTCTTATGTTCGGTCAGAGGATCAATTAGGTGATATTCTCACCAAACTACTTGCATGTGGTCCATTTTTTGATTTATGTAGCAAGCTGGACATGTCTGATCTATATGCTCCTGCTTGAGATAGTGTGTTAGAGTTATTTTATTTTGTTATTTATCATATGAGGGTATAATAGTAATTGTGGGTGTATTGCATATCAATATAAATAGACATGAGATGCAACCTAGGATTTGAGCTCCTTGCAATCTCTTTTCTCATATTCTCTCTTTTTGTATTTTTTTCCTTCTCTCATCTCCATCTCCAAATTTCACTATACCTAACTAGATGTTTTGACCAAACGGTTTTGCAAGCATTATGGGCTTATGGTTCACTTTTACAAGACTAAAACTTAATAAATCTTTGTTCTACAACATAGTTATGCATGAAACATCCTTAAAATATGTATATAATACAAAAATATGTGGTAAAATAGTATAAAATATTCAAAATGTATCAATCGCCTAGGCACCGTCTGTCACGCCCTGATCTCCCGCAGGCAAATCGGCCGTTCCCGCTAGGCGGGAATCACCCTCGCCAGCGCTACCGCGGAACGATCGCTTGACCCATCCGGGCGTGATGCCGCACGAGCGTGATCCACGCCCGTGCAAGGCCATGGTTCATTGGCTGGCGGCAAGAGTTCTAAGCCACAGAGTCGCACAGATTGTCCGAGTGCAGCGGAGTCATGAACGCATAGGCGATCGGTAACAAGTTCACTGAGTCGACAATATAGCGGAAGCATTGAATAACACAAGTTGAAGTAAAGCAAGCTCTTTATTGATATAAACATGTGTTACAGGCGGCGTATAGCCGAGATTACAAGTCGCTCAAGCCCCTCTCTGAAACTGTAAAAGCGTGCCAAGTGGCTACAATTTTGGAATGATTGTACAGGCGATGTTCAGGCGATGTTCACAACATTATGTCTTGTATATGTGCTTCAGTTCCGGACGCACCGTTGCTTCGGAGTGATCTTCACACCTTAGCACGCACGAAGGAGGCATCCGCACCGAACGAGGTTCTCCCGCACCCTGCATACAAACTGGTGGATTATAAGTACATTGAATGCACTAATGGGGAAGCTATTCGCCCGCTCGACAAATCCAAACACGTAATACAGGTTCCGTGCACAACTATTAAGTTGTCTTTCTAGTTGCCTTAGGATCAGTTTCATGCAAACATTGAATAGCCTAACTCGTGTGGCAGTGCGCCGTGCGATGTTAGAGGAAACATGACGAGCCTTACCACTTACCATTTCTCCTTCCCTGTCCGAGGCAAACAATATATTCAATTTAGGCACGGGCATGTATAAACATTCAGGCGATAGCATATGCAAACATGAGTATGATTATATTGTTCAAGTTTAAACACACGAGGTGGACAGAGTCAAGGATAAGGATAACATGCAATGAGAGCACACGATGAACACACGATGCGCTGCAAGTTATCCCATCCGCACACGATGACTAAGCCACAAGTTTAATTGCACACGATGCATTGCAAGCCATATTCACACGATGATCATTGGCTTGATGCCATTATGGACTAGTCAAGGATATGGATAACATGCAACGAGAAAACACGAGGAGCTCATAAAATACGATGCGTTGCAAGTTACCCAGTCCGCACACGATTGACTATAAACACGAAGTCTGCCCGGATCGGATCGGTGCCAGTGCCCCAGCACCGTCCGCAGAACTTATATCCTTGTGTACAAGTTGTCCATGATCGAACACGATTATTAATTCACACTTCATGCAGTTAAGGCAACACGAGCACACGACAAGCAGTATTGCATGATTCATTTAGCCATTGGATATGCACAGTCTCCTGGACTGATGTAAGCCCGCTCGAGGGAGACTTGCAGAGATCCGAATATCTGAATGAGTCTTGCCACAAGAGTATGATTCATTTACTTGACATGATGCAGTCCCCTGGATCGGGAACTGCCTTGGCGACCTAACGGTCTCGAATACTTGCGGGTTCATTCAGGCACGGAACGACCACGTAGTAGTCTTCCGGGGTTTGGATGAAAACATGGAAACTTCAAGCAGACAAGCATGCGTTTCTAAGGAACATAAGCAACACGTTTGCTCGGACCCGAAGGTAAGCCGAGAGTTAGATCGTTAGGGGACTTGGCATGCGAGGGTCTGAATATAAGCAGTATTTCAATTTCATGTTCTAGCATAAGCAATACAAGTTGGGATTATTCCCTTAGCTAGGTGTGTTGGATTCTTATTAGCATGCATGGGTGAATCACCTAGCGACTAGCATGAATATTCCAGATTTTATGTGTGCTGGCTAAGCAAAGACAAGTTCACCGTAGCCACCCACCTTAGCGATGATTCGCCTCGGTAGAGCGATACGTCAAGCGAGCCTCTGAAAGCCTAAGCCGAGATCTTGTAGGGACAAGTCTGGATATCCTTTGCTTCTTGTTTGAGGCAAAGCGGGTCGGGACAGTTGCACTTTTGCCGTTTGAGTCGGCAGTCCGCTAGAACGGAACGGGGTGTTACACCGTCTATGCGGTAGGCGGGCTCTTTTCGCCGCGCAGCCGCTTACCGCCGTTTAGAACATTGACTAACACGTGCCCTTGGCTAAATATTCAAAAGAATATGCAAATATGAAGTTGATGGAGAAAAAACCTACCCATGCTCCCCGACCATGGTCCTCCTAGTGTGAATAATTAAGAGAAACTTCGCTACGAGATCTGGTCAATGCAAAACCGGATGGGTCAAAATTCCAAATAACAAGTACCACAAAGAAATCTCTGGTAGAAAAAAAAATAGCACAAAATAAAACACAACAAAACACAAACTGGACGAGAACCCGTAGGCTATTGATAGAGCAACATCCTAACTCTACGTCAAACAAGAAGAAGTCGGAGCTACCCGACGATAGTCTACGTGTTCAAGTCTGACACTAGATAGTAGGCAGGACTGATAGTAAATAATAGGTTGAGTCAGTGCGGTACCAATGCACCCCCTCTGAGACAAAAATTGTCACGCCCCGAGGCGTCCCCCGAGTCGTGACCGCCGTGCGGGCCTGGAGTTGCGTCCGCACAAGGCTTTAATGATTTGCATAGCAAGCACATATTCAGAGTACGCAGATAAATTGAAACACAGATTTGAAACATAGAAAAGTTCTCTTTATTGATAATGAACATCTATTACAAACTCCTGAACGAGTCAGCTAATATGCCGAACGGCTTACAAGGGTTGACTCAAAATGAGATAGCAGTCCTTTGCATTACATCCTTTTATAAACTCAAAACGATAAAGACCTCCAGGCTGAAGGATCGCCTTGCCACGGAGCTGCATTTGTGTATGAAGAGTTGCAGCTTCTGGCTCCAAAAGGCTTCGAGGCGCGGTGAAGATGCGCTAACAGTTGGACTGGATCGGGTAGACGACTTCGGCTCCTCGCTCGGTTCGCCTTGGTGCGGAGAACCTGTTTCAACGAGGGTCAGCATATCGAAACATGCTGGTGAAGGCGAGCTAGCCTGACTATACCAATCAACACGTTGTTTAGTGAAGCATGCATATTTGGTTGGTTTCTATCTTGCCTTAGTTCATTTACAGTTAAGCAGCATATTGAATTTACTGAAATGAACGTGCCACCGTTCGGTGGATTTTACCTGACCGTCTGAATTACCTGCACAATACTTACCATGCCTTCCCTGCCACGGAGACACAAGTTAGTATGCAACAGGTTTAAATATACAGGGGATCACTGGCTGGATGCCATATTGGACCAATTTTAGTCACTGACGAGGATGGTATGCAGCGAGAGCACGGGAGTGCTGCACGCCATTCCGTCCTTGCACAGGATGACTAAACAGGAGAGTTCCCGCCCGGATCGGATCGGTGCCAGTGCCCCAGCGACCGTCCGCAGGAACTAAGGGCCTTGTGCACAAGTTGTCCGTGATCAACATATACACTAAGTTAGCAGTTTAGGCAAATCAGGGCAATAACAGGCACGGGACAGTAACAGGAGGAGAGCTACTTTGGCATAGTCTCCCTATCAGATTATTGCATTCAGGATGAGTTACGTTCATAGCATAATTTAAAGAAGAGCATACATTCTAACTTGTATTATGCATATGATAAATATTTCCGAGCGAACACGCATGCAAATAAGGAACCGTTCACAGTTTTGATTGACAAGCAGTATTAACCAAGTCTATTCTCTTTTATCTTGGTTTCTTTTATTATTACTTGGTATCGTTTGATCGGGGCAAAGAAGAGTGCGGATTGATTAGCTGTGAAGCTTGGAAGCAGGACTAGCTAATCGGGTTGGTAGCCACTCACTTAGATTTGGAAGGGAGAAGGAAAGAGGCGCTTCATGACTCCGTTCGCAAGCCGCCTACTGCTCGTTCACCTGCACACGAACAGCTCGATTAATACTTCTTCCTCTCTTTCCAATCTCGGAATTGAAGTGCAGTTCAATGAACGAAAACAATGAAAACCATCGAAACCGTTCAAGGAAAACAAGCAAATCCCAAAACCAACTCAAAGCACGAAAGCAACAAGCGACATCGAAAACCGAGGCAATAAAAGATAGCAGCGGAGAGGTCCCTCCTGACTCTGCCGCTAAGCCGATCCCGGGGGCGCAGTCCACTGAATATGGGAATCGATTCCGAAGAAACAAATCCATAACGAGGACGAGTTCTTAATTCAATCTATCCCGATCGAACGATACCGTCTTGTGTTTCTTAGCCGCGCTCCCCGCACCGGGGGAACGGGGCGCTACATCCTACCCAACCAATTGGAAGTTTCGTCCCGAAACTTAGGAATAGGGCCTACCGTTAGGGAGCATTATGTCGAGGGCGGCGATCCGGGACAGGACAAGCATCCACCCGATGGGTTGGATCACCACAACGGAGGCAATTCCCGAGTCGCTTTCGACAATCCTTGAACAGGTGCCCTGGCTTCCTACAGAAGTTACATGTTTGGTTGGGATTTGTCTTCTGCTTCCCGCCATCATTGTGACGCTTTGCAGCGTTGTTTCCTCCCTCGTTGCCTTGGCGTTTGTGATTGTAGGTATGCACAGCGCCGGTGGAAACGTGAGGATACTGCGGCTCGAGGGATAGGGCGTGATTCATGACTTCACGCATTGTTCCATACTGATTATTGACCACGTGCGAATAGATGGCAGGGCGTAGTCCACCTTCAAACCTTCTAGCTCGACTCGCTGCATCAGGTAAATAGGCCCTAGCGAATTTGGAGAGTCGGTTGAATTCGGCGGAGTATTGCTTCACTGTCAAACTGCCCTGCCTCAGTTGCACGAAATCATTCTCCATTTTACGTTGTACTGGAGGGGGTATAAACTCCTCTTCGAACGTAGCACGAAAGGTCGTCCACGAGATCGCCTCCTCTCCGTGATCAAGTTGGAGAGATCGTCGATGCACGTCCCACCAATCATGTGCGTCGAGGCGGAGCTGTAGTTGCGCGCAGGAGACGCGCTTCTCTTCGGGGACCTCTAGCAGAGTGAAGTGATCTTCAATCTCGGCTAGCCAATCTAGAGCTACCACTGGGTCCTCAGTCCCGTTGAACGGGGTGTTACAGACTTTCTTGAAATGGCCCAAGTTGAAGGCAGTCACGTCCCTCGGCCTTGGGATTTGAGGCGTCTCCACTTCAAGCACGGGCTGCTCCACCGGAGTCGTTGTTGTTGCGGCGGAATAGTTGGCAGCCAAAGTCTGAACGATCTGATGCAGGGTATCGACCTGCTTCTGTTGGACTGAGAATCGGGTCTCTAGATTACTCTCGAGCTTAGCTTGGCGAGCATCGTCTCGTTGTCGTTGCGATTCTAACATTTGCATTAACCGCTCAAGCGGGTCGACTTGAGACATGCCTCTTTGGCTTCGAGAGCTTCCCGAATTGCCCGAACTGCTCTCTTGTGTTTCGATCGGTGGTTGCGCTGCAGATTGCGCTGGATCCATTCCTTCAAAAGAAGGTAAATTACATTAGGATCATAATGTATTATGGACTTATTGCCTGAACGTATCTCATTTTGGCCTAGCGAGTTCAAGAGTTCGCACAGGAATTTGATCGTTAAAGGAACTTTTCCAGCACGAAGTCTAAGGAACTTTGAATCTGTGCTCTGATACCACTATGTCACGCCCCGAGGCGTCCCCCGAGTCGTGACCGCCGTGCGGGCCTGGAGTTGCGCCCGCACAAGGCTTTAATGATTTGCATAGCAAGCACATATTCAGAGTACGCAGATAAATTGAAACACAGATTTGAAACATAGAAAAGTTCTCTTTATTGATAATGAACATCTATTACAAACTCCTGAACGAGTCAGCTAATATGCCGAACGGCTTACAAGGGTTGACTCAAAATGAGATAGCAGTCCTTTGCATTACATCCTTTTATAAACTCAAAACGATAAAGACCTCCAGGCTGAAGGATCGCCTTGCCACGGAGCTGCATTTGTGTATGAAGAGTTGCAGCTTCTGGCTCCAAAAGGCTTCGAGGCGCGGTGAAGATGCGCTAACAGTTGGACTGGATCGGGTAGACGACTTCGGCTCCTCGCTCGGTTCGCCTTGGTGCGGAGAACCTGTTTCAACGAGGGTCAGCATATCGAAACATGCTGGTGAAGGCGAGCTAGCCTGACTATACCAATCAACACGTTGTTTAGTGAAGCATGCATATTTGGTTGGTTTCTATCTTGCCTTAGTTCATTTACAGTTAAGCAGCATATTGAATTTACTGAAATGAACGTGCCACCGTTCGGTGGATTTTACCTGACCGTCTGAATTACCTGCACAATACTTACCATGCCTTCCCTGCCACGGAGACACAAGTTAGTATGCAACAGGTTTAAATATACAGGGGATCACTGGCTGGATGCCATATTGGACCAATTTTAGTCACTGACGAGGATGATATGCAGCGAGAGCACGGGAGTGCTGCACGCCATTCCGTCCTTGCACAGGATGACTAAACAGGAGAGTTCCCGCCCGGATCGGATCGGTGCCAGTGCCCCAGCGACCGTCCGCAGGAACTAAGGGCCTTGTGCACAAGTTGTCCGTGATCAACATATACACTAAGTTAGCAGTTTAGGCAAATCAGGGCAATAACAGGCACGGGACAGTAACAGGAGGAGAGCTACTTTGGCATAGTCTCCCTATCAGATTATTGCATTCAGGATGAGTTACGTTCATAGCATAATTTAAAGAAGAGCATACATTCTAACTTGTATTATGCATATGATAAATATTTCCGAGCGAACACGCATGCAAATAAGGAACCGTTCACAGTTTTGATTGACAAGCAGTATTAACCAAGTCTATTCTCTTTTATCTTGGTTTCTTTTATTATTACTTGGTATCGTTTGATCGGGGCAAAGAAGAGTGCGGATTGATTAGCTGTGAAGCTTGGAAGCAGGACTAGCTAATCGGGTTGGTAGCCACTCACTTAGATTTGGAAGGGAGAAGGAAAGAGGCGCTTCACGACTCCGTTCGCAAGCCGCCTACTGCTCGTTCACCTGCACACGAACAGCTCGATTAATACTTCTTCCTCTCTTTCCAATCTCGGAATTGAAGTGCAGTTCAATGAACGAAAACAATGAAAACCATCGAAACCGTTCAAGGAAAACAAGCAAATCCCAAAACCAACTCAAAGCACGAAAGCAACAAGCGACATCGAAAACCGAGGCAATAAAAGATAGCAGCGGAGAGGTCCCTCCTGACTCTGCCGCTAAGCCGATCCCGGGGGCGCAGTCCACTGAATATGGGAATCGATTCCGAAGAAACAAATCCATAACGAGGACGAGTTCTTAATTCAATCTATCCCGATCGAACGATACCGTCTTGTGTTTCTTAGCCGCGCTCCCCGCACCGGGGGAACGGGGCGCTACAAAAATGACAGAAAGAAATCAACAGTAACAATAATATGTAATCATCTGGTTATTCATTCAATCTCGACTAAACAAGTCCTACCGTTTGCTACTGTTAAGTAACTAGTGTTACCACGGTCGTAATTAACTAGTGTTACCACGGTCTTAATTACTAAGATGCAAGGGTGAGGAACCCATTCGCTTCATACCACTATAGGTAACCAAAACTAACCATGAAACAATCACTCCAATAAGATGTTACAACTGGGAGTCCCTACGGACTATTGATTATGATTGCATAACATTGAGTATGATGAGTATGTGGTAGGTTGTATGATCTAAAGCATGGATGATGTATGTTCTTAGTTGCATTATCATTAATAAAATTACATTTTCCATATATATATATATATATATATATATTATATATATATATATATATATATATATATATAGTGCAGAAATGAAATATAATAGTAGTAATAATAGGGTGGAAAATGGTTAACGATGTGGAAACTACTATCCTGAATATAGAGTCATAGACTGCCATAGGGTGGTAACTACCTCCAAGGTTGTGAAAAGCGCTAGGCGGGCGGACGGGCACTCGCCGCCTAGCGTCTAGCCTGCCTAGGCGGCCGCCTAGATGTAGGCGGTTCAAAAAAAAAAAAAAAAAAAAAATATATATATATATATATATATATATATATATATATATATATATAATGAAAATTGCATAACGAGTTCATAAAATTCCATAACATGCATACTGGGTGGACTAGGCGGGCATCGGGCAAACACCAGCCACCTAGCGCCTAGGCACCCACCGGGCAGACACCAACCGCCTAGCGCCTAGGCACCGCCTAGACGTCCTAGGTGGCCGCCTTTTAGAACAATGACTACCTCTTACATCAAACAAGAACAAAAAGATAATTACTATCCCCAAGACAATGCTATGCCTCTACATCCGTTTCACAAATAAGCGACTCCTCGCATACTGTGCTTAATAATGTGACATATCTCAAATGCTAATAATAGTAACAATATATTAGGAGGGTCATATCTCGATCAATGCGGGTGGGTCAGGATCATGAAATCAACACAAGATCAATGCGGACGTGTCACGTTCATGAAATCTTCACAAGATATATTGTCATCATAATATCAGTAGCACTATCATTCAATCACAATCAATAATATCGGGATCTCGTGCTCGTGCTTGTGCCTTACGAGGTCAACGAGTTCTGATGAGTATGATATCTTGGCCCATTTGCTACCGGATCCAGAGCCTTAGCCAGCGAGGTCGCATGGACATATGGATTCCTCCCCACATGAAGTTACTATATTGAAATAACTGTAATTAAGCCTATCATTTTCGTTCTCGATTTTTGAGTCGTAGTCAGTCAGTAAATCGATCCTATATGTCGCACTCAAGAAAGTTGGCATTGCAAGAGCCGAATGAGTACATACTTTCTTGGCACGAAGCGCATTGATCGGTCTCCCACGCTGAATCGATACAAAATGTAATATCTTATTAAAAATCATAACATCTACGGTAACCATGCAAATACATGTACAAGAACACAGACATGATCACAATCAGTACATAAGTTCCTGCAGACTATACGCTAAGAATCGAGCACATTCAATATCGTGTACGGGTACAAGTACTGTAGCCCATCCAGGCTATACATACACACCATGCATAGACAATAAAGTTAAGTACGACAAGCTTAGTGGAGAAAAATCATATATAAAATTATAAATTGAATTCTATAATCAATTCGGAATTCATTCGAAAAACACTATTTATCCTTCAAGGGATAAATAGCGAGATCTGGAACTTGAAAGTTAAAACTCCACGAAACTCGACACAAGTATAAAATCTTAATACAAAACTTGAGGAAAAGACCACGATGAATTGCACTCAAGAGGCAAAACGACATGCGAAACAGAGGCTGTCCTGGCTTTTGCATCAAGTCCAACATTACTGCCAGTATCTGATATCCGACTATATTGTCATGATTCAGTCCTTGTTTCTCGTGTTTTTGTCGTTTTTCGATGGATCTTCAACCAAATCAAAAACAAGTTGTAGTCTATGTACCTGGACTGGGGTACGAGTGCCGGGTACGGGTACATATCCAAGAGTTGGGCCCATCAAACTCATAATTGAAGGACACACGGACTCGGCTAAAAATGATCCAAATTTTGGATACGGGTACGGGGATATGACTATTAAAATAAATACATTTGAATATGGTTTTATAAAAAGACACATCATGTAATTAAATTTGTATGGTTTCATAAAAGACATGTAATTAAATTTACACGATTTCATAAAATGATACTCTCTAATTAAATTTGTACGGTTTCATAAAAAGACAGTTGTAATAAAGTTTGTATTATTTCATATATTTAAGCTTATAATTAAATTTGCATGGTTTCATAAAAAGACATTATGTAATTAAATTTGTAAGGTTTCATAACTTTACTACCAATCCACCACATTAAAATAAACTATCTACTTCACTATCAGTCTTCCGATTGTCACCATAAAGGACCATGAAGGATCCGATTGTCACTATGGAGGATCGGATACAGATTCCATACCCATACTCATGTCCTACCCGGTGGACACGGGTACTTCTCCTAAAGTGGAGAGTCCGGGTAACATAGGTTGTAGTTACTCCTAGTCATTAGTGCTTCATGTAAGCCAAGATTCATATCGGTCTGTTGCGCAATTTGCAGATCGTGCCAAAAATCGAGAAAACATGAGAGTATAATTTGATTCTCTACCGAAATCAAAACCATAAAATGCAGCAACTCCAGTGACCATCACGATCAAAACCTATATTTTGAATTCGGAAAAATGACATTTTTTTGAGACCTAGCCTCCACGAGCAAGATGTACTTGCCTACGGGTGGGTGATGCAACCGAATCCTAGTATGTCGTGTATACGTGCAATGTCAACCTCCAGGTCGGCTCAAAAGCACAAGTCTTGTGTCTTTGAATCGCTCGAGCTCACGAGTGGGTGGAGAAGGTTTTGAGAGAGATTTTGAGGGAAGTTGAATGAATGAATAAATGAGCAAGTTTGAGTTATATATAACTCAAGTAAGCTGATCCTGGTTGTTGGATGAAAATCCGACGGTCGAAAATCATCCACACCAGCTCACAATTGAGTTGGTTGCACGTGACCAATATACTGCCAGTGTATTATCCAGACATGAAAAGCACAAGCCTCGTGCCCTTGAATCGCTCGAGCTCACTGATGGGTGGAGAAGGTTTTTAAAAGAGAGTTTGAAAGAAAGTTGAATGAATGAATAAATGGACTAGTTTGAGTTATACGTAACTCAAGTAAACTGATAATGTGATCTTGTCTGTCGGATGAAAATTTGACCTTACAACTGAGCTAGTCACACAACCAATATACTCCCAGTGTACTGTCCAAAGATGAAAAAGTAGGGTTGGGCTCTAGTTGGGTGTCTCGATCTACGTGCGAGTCCTAGTCGTGTTATATGGCATTGCTATATGCCTGTACAAATTTTGGGTAGTCTGCCAGTTAGCTCAATTACTCACAAAATCCAATAAACACTTATTAGTTGCATGTCATTAATTGATTTGGAAATCCTACGAGTATCTCACGAGTTACACCCATGTGATAATGAACGCTAACCGAGGAAGCTCGAGAAATCATGGGCAAGTTAGAAAGTCATGTTATCGATGATCGGGAGCTCATACTACGGGAATCGATATACCATCGGTATACATGAATTCACACATTACGAGAAAACTCAAAAACTCTCGATCAAGATATCGAAAGCACAAAATACGAGGAAAACACAAATATATACGAGCATCGGTATAAAATATCGATACTGGAGAACGAGTGTTACTGGTCGCTAGAGAAGCATAGCGTTATGTCATGCCATAACCTCAAAGCCAATCTTTCTCAGACTGGCTGACCACTTCTCATGCTTTTCAACGTCTTTCTTCCATTAGGGTAGACAATTTTGTATGAGTCGCCTATCTTTCCTTCTCGTGTCACCCAGAAGTCAAGAGGCTCTTCTCGACTTTTATCCGACCTTATTTATAGTCAATGTTCAAACTGGATTAGATCAAGTAGAGAATCAAACTCAATTATTTAAGAACCTCGCAAGCTATGGATGTGGGAGCATTAACTCTGTTCCTTAATGCTTTTGAGGACTGGGAGAAATTGTTGGAATTCTACAGTTTCATACGACTTGGTGGAGTGGCACAAGATCAACCTCTTGGCTTATGTCGAGATATTGATTCATTACCATGCTTTTTGTCCTCTTTCTTTTCCTTAAATGACTATTCATGTTAGGAAGGAAGACTTTAGTAGGTCTCTTCTTCCTTCCATGGAATCTTTAGCTTTATGTCCCATCCAATATACTTGAAAGATACGGATCTACCTTCAACGGTAAAGGCAAAGGCAAAGGCATGGGCAGAAATAGGAGCATGGGTAGCATTTTAGGCATCAGAGTGAGCTGGAGCACGATAGACAGATACAAATGCAGATGTAGTTCAAGCAGTCTACGACACCTAAACAACCTCTAGCGAGGATTCCTCCTATGGTTTTTCCCATTTTTTTTAGCTTAAAATTCTCAACAATCTTCTACTACTACAAATATTTCAGTCCTCGAGCTGGTTTTCCTTCCCATCCTGGTATATACAGCAACATGTCTTTAAATGAAAAATGAGGTTGTTAAAAGTTGTGTTAAGCATGAATTTCAACTCATTCATTTTGTACTCCACATTAGCATATATACCAAATGAGGACGGTATAGGTTGTCGGTTGATTGACACGGTAGTATTTGTTTAACTACCTAACAACTAGCAACACAAGGATCTGTCTGGTCCGGCTCGAAGACCGGGTTAAGAATACAAAATATGTGGGCTTAATCTATGGTGGTTCTTACAATGTTCATTATTCTTTTTCTTAACTTAACAAGAGGGAGGAGACACTTGGGACCTATTGACGGAACAAGACAGCAAGGATGATGAGATGAAGAAGAAATAATGCTTCTCACCCAAATCTTGTGAATATGGAAAAAAAAATATTGAAATGGGTAGAGCATCTAAGTCGTGAGGCTCATCGACGCAAGACACTTGTTGACCAAGATCTGGACTTTGGAATGACAAAACATCCACCAAGTTGGTAATTTTTGAGGTACATAGCTACATAGGATTCGTACCAGCAGAATCTCCATCAGAGGAAATTTCACTGGTCCAAAGCCCTTGATTCCCCCAATTGAATTTTTTTGTTTTTGGTAATCAAAATATTTGCATGTGTTTATCTGTAGATATGTATTTACGTATGTGACAGCACAGGAAATTTCAAAGGTCCATCTATGCATGGATGCATGGCAGAGCACATAAACACGTTGAGGCAAATAATGCTTGAAAATGGTAAAATAGACTGAATTGCGGATTAGTGCACAATGTCTTACAAAGATGAAAGAAATTAAATGGAGAATTGCTGCCAGATTGCTGCATCTCGAGCTTCTAACACTTCATTACACAGGATTCTACATGTTTTTCCCCTTTTGTAGTGACGATGCAGTTTTCATCTTCTACAGCACCAAACTTGATTGACCAACCATGTTGTCTTGAAATATCTGTGTGGCACTGTCAGCAATTAACTATAACTTCATTATCAGTTTACAAGTGTTTTCCTGTAAAGATTACTCCCTTGTTTTTTAGATATATGATCAATAATAGAGTATCTTAGAAAGCTGTGTTTCCTTAGAGATTTTCTTCATGGTAGATAAACACGGCAATGGGATTTCAGTTTAAACATGCAATTTTAATAGGTTTTGTACTTCTGCAGATAAGTCGGGATTGTCAAGAGTTGGAGCCTTTTATTGGTGAGCAGTTGGCTTCTTTACTGTATCTTGAGCCTGATAGTGACCTCATGGTATGTTGTTATTTGGTTCATGTGTATCTTTATAAACTATATCCATTGTATTCTACTTGTCCCAACAAGGTTGAGCTTCCATGAGTCTTACCTCAATTAGATATGGTTATATTTATTAACAACTCGTGATGATATGAAACAAGTATAGAATGCACTTAACAGTATGTTATTGTTGAGTTTTTCTGATTCATCTTTATCCATGATTCTGATAAACTTGAGCAAATACAGAAGGCTGTGGTAATGACGTGAAAGTATGAAGAGCTAAAATTCTTTTCTTTTAGATTAGATGACATAAAAAAGAGCCTACTCAGTCCATGGTAGCTTTCTATTTAATTATTACAATTGTAAAGCAACTTCTTGATCAACTAGAAAAATGGTATAATGTTTTTTTTTTGTTTCACTATAAGACATAATGTTACCAGTTCGGGTTCAATTTTGGTCCATTGTGCCTTCCGCTGCTGGTCATTCTTTCAGCTGTTCTTCATACGTTAAGTACAGGCATTTGACAATATTTTGTCCTCCCTCCCAAAGGAGACCCGTCATTCATGTATTGAACAAAAACTAATTGTTGCTGCTTGCTCATGTTCGGGTCAGTTATATATCCCATCTTTTGCATGGATTTCGCTTGAACATGAGTTGAATGCTGCGTGTCCTTAGAGATTTCTGGGAATACTCTGAACGAATATGATAGATAAACAATGAGTATGGATTAGAATAATAGATCATGAATTATGTGAAGATTGCTATTTGTACATGTCACTTTTTTCATCTCCGATTCTCAATTGTATCCATTTAGACTCCCTAATACAAATTTAATGAAATCACATAATTATTCCATGACTGGTACCAATCTATATATTGATACCAGTCATGGAATAATTATGTGATTTCGATAAATTTATAAAATACCTCTAGTTAATTTAGTATCGATACATTTTGGCACCAGTCTTCTATTCCAACCTGCTTGTTTAGTGTGCTTAACTTTGTAATTTTTTTCTTTTAGTGTAACCCATTGTTTCAGATTACTAAAATTAACTTTAATATGTGAAATGTGCCAGGCAACATTAATAGCTGCTGAATCTAAACGTGAGGAGGAGAAGGCCAAGGGAGTAAGTATCGATGATGCATCTGATAACCCCGACATTTTGCTGTTCGAGGATAACGAAGAAGAAGAAGAGGAAGAAGAAGAGAGTGAGGAAGAGGAAGATGGCATCGGTCAGACCACCCAAGGGAGAGGAGGGGGTAGGGGAAGAGGAGGTATGATGTGGCAGCCCCCCATGCCTCTGGTACGTGGAGGAAGGCCGGTCCTACATGGTTTCCCTCCCATTATGATGGGTGCAGATGGGTTTGGCTACCCTCCTGATGGCTTTGGTGCTCCTGATCTCTTTGGCGGACCTCCCAGGGGGATCTTTGCACCCTACGGCCCAAGATTTTCTGGTGAATTTGGAGCTGGGTTGATGTTTCCTGGTAGGCCGACACAGCCAGGGGCTCTCTTTCCCATGGGTGGCATTGGAATGATGATGGGTAATGCTGGTCGGGCTCCATTCATGGGCGGCATGGCAGCAATGGCAACTGTTGGTAGGCCTTGCCGTCCAACTGGGGTGCCACAACCGTCTTCGTTCCTCCATGCACCTCCACCACCTAATAGTAGGATGGTGAAGAAGGATCAGAGGCGACCGACAAGTGAGAGATATGAGCCAGACCAGGGTGGCAAGGGTCAGGAGGTGGCTGCAGGAAGTGCTGGTGGTGGGGGGCAAGATGATAAGTTCCCTACTACCAGGAGCAGTTTTCAGAATGAAGAAAGTGAGAGTGAGGATGAAGCAGCACCTAGGAGGTCAAGGCACAGTGAAGGCAAAAAGAAACGGAGGGGATCTGAGGGGGGAGGGGATGGAGGGTCGGACTTGTGGGAGACACCATCAAGTGACGTTCAAAATTGAGGAGACTTTTTAACTTTTGCTTTAGACCGTTTCTCTTTTCTTCTTCTTCTTCCTGAAAACAGTGGATTTCAAGCTCTAGTATTTGTTGTCACTGGTAGGGATGACGATTGCAGATGGTTTTTGAGATTCTTCGAGTGATCATTTGCTGCGACTGTAAACGTGTGTATATGAGAAGGCAAATTAGATGTTGAAAGATATCACAGATGAAACTAGAAATTTCATAGACAATCAAAATTTTCTTTTCTTCCTGTACTTGATATGCTGATATTTACTAGTACTAAATGAGCGTGGTAACTGAGGACTCTAGGGGCTGTTGGGCCTGATAAAGAAATTGATGAAATTAGATATCTTGTGAGAATCGTCTTTTGAACGGAGTCATTACCATGGAATGAACTATTTATGTTTGTGTTGCGCAGAATTTGCTTGTTTCACAAAATCAGGCATACTTATGCTAGACTATGGAAAAAAACAATGTTAGATGATAGTTCTTTTCTAGTGTTGGTGGTGGTGCATCGGAACTTAGGTGCCTTGTGCTCATTTTGGGGTCGTCTGCAGGGACAGCAGGATGTGTCAGTAATGGATGGGTGGGGGTATTTTGCGACACTTCCAGTATGGTTTGCATCCACACTGTACCTCCGCCTGTTTCTGCCCCAGGTCAAGGTCCCCAAGACTTGGGGTGTCCAGTCCTGCTGCTCCCTAGCTGCCTTCCAGGGGCGGAGATGACCATGCAGAGTAGAGTAGGAGCAATTGTCCTCGTTCGTTTTTTTGGAAAAAAAAATAGTTGTTATAACGTGGATTATTACAGGGTTGGATTTTCACTTTGTTTTTAGTTCCACATTGATTAGAGATTAGTATTACACCTTCATTGGGTTGTATAAATAAGACTTTTGCCTCCCACTGTGATTACACTAATAAGAGATCTTATCTTCTATTTTTTGTTTCTTTCTACGTTTATTCTAATACGTTATCAGCACGGAGCTTTAACGGGAGGAAATAAGCGAGAGCATCTCAGTGAAGCTGCCATTTGCGGATTTTTCACTTTGGTAATAGGTATGCTTATTTATGTTTTTTTTTCCTGCATATGCATACCCTAGGTGCAGCCTAATGTTGATGTTTATACATCTCTTGGCATACCGCTAGGGCAAAAAGAATAATTTTTATCCATTCATCTCACTTCTTTTAGTTAACTCTGATGATAGCATCGCATATAAATCTCTCGGAGAGAACGCTGGGGTTATTCTTTATTTCTTTCTTTTATATATATGTTAATACATTCAGATCAAAACCATCAGAGATTTGATGACCATGACCATGAATTGTTTGGTCTATATATATATATGACTTCTGGAACATTATTGTTCGAAGCATACCATATATGGTATTTTTGAAAGTCTTCTTGAACATAATCATTGTTCGAAGCATACCATGAACATCTAGTGTTTGATATTTACCTACGACTTCTGGAACATCATTGTTTGAAGCATACCATGAACAATATTTGTTTGGTATAAATAGACTTCTGAAACATCATTGTTTGAAGCATACACCATGAACATGAATTGTTTGGTAATTTATCAAGTTCTTATGTTAACTTGTTATTATTGATCTTATACAGCAATATGTCGAGCCTCACAAAGTATGATTTCAAGCCTCTAAGCTTAGAAGGCTAGAACTTTCTCAACTGGAGATTGGATGCTGAATTGCACCTTCAAGCCAAAAGCTTATGTGACGCAATTGTGGCTGATAAGCCAGTATCTGCACAAGATAAAGCAAAGGCTTTAATTTTCCTAAGATATCATATTCATGATGATCTCAAGGCTGAGTACTTAACAGTCAAGGACTCCTTGGTGCTATGGAATTCTCTAGCTGAGAGTTATGATCACCAGAAAATAGTCATACTACCAGGTGCATTCTATGAATGGCTTAATCTACGTTTCCAAGATTATAAGACAGTTGCAGCTATAATTCAGCTATGTTCAAAATTACTTCACAATTAAAGTTATGTGGTGAAGAAGTGACAGAGCATTCCATGCTAGAGAAAACATTCACCACATTTCATGCGACAAATATGACCCTACAACAGACGTATAGGGAGAATTTTTTTAAGAAGTATTCCGAACTCATTGCTGTCTTACTCGTGGCTGAGAAAAATAATGTGTTATTAATAAAAAACCACACTGGTAGACCAACTGGGTCTGCACAAATTCCAGTTGAAGTGAATGCGACTAGTGCTCGGAAAAATGTGACCAATACTAGGGGTCGAGAAAATCACAGAGGTAGAGGGCATGACGCCGTGGAAGCCAAATAAATGACTATAATTCGGGTCCAAGGAACGATACACAGTTCAAAAATAAGGAATTTAATCATCGAAGAAACAATGCCCAAATTCCCAATCCAGCTGCTCCAACTGATATTTGCAAACCTTGTGGAAGAGCTGGTCATTGGATGCGAAACTGTTACACCTCACAAAAGAAAGTGGACGAATATGAAGCCTCAAAGGGTGTGGAGACTAATCTCTTGGAGGGTACAACACACATGGATTTTAGTGATTTCTTCCAAGATAAGGATGTAAACGCAATTTCGGAAGACCAGTTCAACACCATGATAAGCGAAGTCAATGAATAGTTATTGTATGCTTATCTCAGTTTATTTACTTTCCACTTTGAATAAATTGGTTATTATATGATTAATAGTCTAGGTAGTTTACTTTCTTTGAAGCAATTTTATTTAGATTTAGATCAAGTTATAATAATTGGCAATATGCCAAGTTTAACCATTTAGTAGCATATTAATATATTATTAATTTTTGTTTTTGAAAGGTATCGACAATGATGATGGCATATGCTTGATAGATAGTGCAACAACTCACACTATATTGAAAACTAGGAATTTTTTCACAACATATGCCTCAAACACTACCAATGTGACCACCATTGCTGGACCCGTGCAGATTATAGAAGGTTATGGTAAGGCCGATGTTGTGTTGCCAAATGGAACACACTTAGTCATTCGAAATAGATTATTCTCTAGTAGATCTAATAGAAATCTACTCAGCTTTAGAGAGATTCGAATGAACGAATTTTATGTTAAAACCATGAACAATGATAGCAAAGAGTATCTTTGTATCAACTCTAATATTGGAAGCAATATGCTCACATTAGAAAAGTGCAAGTTAATCTCCTCGGGGCTATATCAAACTACTCTGAAGGTAGTAGAATCTCACCCCATCACTAGCAAAAGGCTAAAGGATCCAAGGAATCTAATCCTTTGGCATAACATATTGGGTCATCTAGGATCGACTATGTTGAGAAAGGTCATCAACAATACCAATAGGCATAATTTATCATACTAAAGTCTTTCCTTTCCTACTGAATAATTGTGTGTAGCTTGTTCACAGGGTAAACTCATTACAAGACCTTCACTTCTCAAAATAGCTTCTAAATCACCACCATTCTTTTAGAGAATACAATATGATATTTGTGGACCAATTGATCATGCTAGCGGACCTTTCAGGTATTTTATGGTTCTAATAGATGCTTCTAGTCGATGGTCAAATGTTTTCTTACTCTCATCTAGAATTTTTGCCTTCTCCAAGCTACTTTCTCAGTTGATTAAGCTTAAGACTCATTTTTCTGACCAACATGTTAGAACGATTTGATTTGATTATGCATCTGAGTTCACTTCCCGTAATTTTGATGATTATTGTGCTTCCGTAGGAATAGAAGTTGAACATTCTGCCCCTCATGTTCATACCAAAAATGGTTTAGCAGAGTCCTTGATTAAGCATTTTCATCACATAGCAAGGCCTTTACTCATGCAATCAAACTTAGCTGTTTCAGCTTGGGGACATGCCATATTACATATTGCTAAATTAATCATTGTTAGGCCAACTGCATATCATGAATTTTTACCATCACAACTTGTGACAGGCCATCAACCTAACATCTCTCATTTGCGTAAATTTGATTGTGCTGTTTATGTTCCTATTCCCATCTTCAGCGCTCTAAAATGAGACCTCAACGCCGTTTAAGAATTTATATTGGTTTTAATTCTTCCTCAATCATTAGATATTTGGAACCTTTTAACTGGTGATATTTTTACTGCTAGATTCGCAGATTGCCATTTTGATGAGACTAAATTCCCGCCGTTAGGGGAAGATAAGAAAGAAAAGAATGTTCTTACAAAACTATTCACCACAAATAAACGACATAAATTATCGTAGGATAATCCTAATCTGTCTCATATAGATCCTCATACTATTCAATGTGAAACTGAGGTACGAAGGATATTGCATCTACATGAGATTGCAAATCAAATGCCAGATGTATTTACTAATGCAGCTAAAGTGATTGAATCACATGTTCCCACTGCAAATGCATCATCTCGAATTGATATCCCCGTAGGTTAAAATAGCAGAGTGGCTAATGAATCTACTGCACGCTAGAAGCGTTGTAGACCTATAGGTTCGAAGGACTTAGTCCTTAGAAAGAGAAAATGCTCAAGTAACGCTCTTAAGGAGGTTACACATAACGCTCAAGAAGATGTTATGAATGATAAATCCATACTCTCTGAAAACCCAGAAGAGGTTATTGTCTTAGAAAAGACACAATCCCAAGAGGAGGCTCAGGTACCTGAAAGCAAAGAGATCTCTATGTTTTATACATGTACAAAAGAGGTATGTGATCGCAAATATATAACAATAGATGAGATATTCTCATTCTTAGTAGCTACTGAAATATCTAAGGGCATTGATGACACTTAACCACGTAGCATCGATGAATGTCGACAAAGAAAAGATTGGCCAAAATGGAAGGATGCTATTCAAGCAGAATTAGATTCCCTTAATAAACGTGGAGTGTTTGGACCTATTGTAAGCCCCCTGATTTTCAGAATTTTAAATTTGAATTTTTTCCCAATTTTTCTGAAATTTTCGGGAATTGAAACCTAGGCTTTTGGTAATTCAATAATTTTTAATTGCGGTTATTTCCTATTAAAATATTATGAAAATAATATTTTATGGTGTAAAATAGAAAATCGAGCATAGGGTAATTTTCTGCGGATTTATTGGACTCCGGAAACCCGTTTAAAGCCCTAGGAACCAATTTAGAATTAAACCGAATTTAAATCCGTGCCAACGCCTGACATCCCCATGAGAGCCGAAGCCCAGCCCGAGGAGCGTTGACCTAGCCCCAAATCCTAGGTCTAACCCTATTCTAATTTCTGTATGTATAAATACCTACTTATTTTCTAGTTTTCTCCACAAGAAAAAGAAAAGAAAAAGAAATCCCCAATTCCAAATTAACCCTAATCCCAAAATCCCCAAATTCCAAATAACCTAACCCTAACCCTAACCCTAATCTAGCCGCCGGCTACCCCCCCCGCCGGAGCAGCCGACCCCCAGCCGCTGCTACTCCGACCGCCCGGACTCCACGCCGCCGCAGCGAGCCGCCGCAGCCCTGACTCGAACTCCACGACGCCATCGGCTCCGCCGCCGACCCAAAGCACCCTCTCGCCCTTCTCTCCTCCTCGTGCCGCCCCGTCCGGCCACGGCCGCTCCGCCGCGAGCCACCTCCACTCTCCTCCTCTCCGCTGCCAACCCGAAGTCCCCAGCGATGACTCATCCGCCGCCGTGCCTCCAGCAGCTACCCGCTCGGCCATCTTCCCCTCATCTCCGCCTCCTTCCTCCACCGGAGTCCGCCCGCGCCACCGCAGAGTCCCTCGTCGACGCCTGACCCGTGCCCCTCCACAGCAGCCGATCCGCTGAAGCTCGAGCGACGCCGACACTTCCCCCTCCTAGCCCGATCTCGCCGGAGTAGAATTCTCGACGGATCCGTCGTGCCGACGGAGCAGCCATCTCCCGTCTCCCCTCGACAAGCGACGTCCTCATCCCGAGCGACACCCCGCTGTCTCCAGACCAGGACCATAGTCTGGACTCGCAGCAGACACGCGGACACAGCAGCTCAAGACGGGACACGCGAAGACACGACCAGGACGCAATTCGGATTCTCGGACACGAGAATTACAGACTTCACGGAGCCCTGTTCAGGTACCCGTTTCTCTCTCCTTGTAATCCCATTTTTGATTCCGTCAGTTGCGTCGCGTAGACTGTATGACCCTCTCGGTGCCCGTGCAACTCGCTCGGTGCATCGCGTCCTGTGGTGATCGCACACCGCGATCCAAAAACAGGAAAAATAACACCCAGTTTCACCCCGGAACTGAGTACGCCCCGCCAATCGGGATGACTTGGTCGCACGCGGTCTTTACCGAACTGTGCGCGACATTGATACGGTTGTGTAGGATTTCGCAGAAGTCGATTCGGATGTGCGTGCACACCGGAATTAACGCGTATCCGCCGACAACGCTCCGTATCCGTCGATTCTGAAATACGCTGTAACTTTGTGTACACACGTCGGATCGAGACGAAACTTGCGCCATCGGATCCGTAGCAATACGCTGGTCCTGTGACTCAAGTTTGGTTCAATTCTGAGAACGTTGACAAAATTACGTATCGTGGGCCCCACAAGCTCCACTTGACGGACGATTTTGTGAACGGCTCATCGAAATCCAATTCTGGAAGTTCCGTTGGGTTCGTATCATCGTTCCTGACTTGTTGACACTAAGTTTGGCGAATTTGGAGACCTTTGACCTGGACACGCTTTTCGGTGCAAAGTGGCCCACATGTGGACCTCGCTTTGGCCCGGAAATGTCGTTTTTGCCCTTGTGTCCAAATTGGACTCAAGGACAGGCGTTTTTAACTATTTGATATTTTCTGAATCTAATGGTGATATTTATTTCAGCAACCGGAGTAGTACCTGCCGATCACACTGAGACCAGAGCCACAATTGGAGCCAGGACCCGAGGCAAGTGTACCTTGCCAAACTCTGCAGTATTGTCACATATTTTCCTTGTTCCATTATATTGCTGTGCATGCTTAACCTAGGGCCGTGTGACGTACTTAGCGTTCGATTATTAGTCTGGTGCCAACATCGTACGCGGTGTTGTGTACTGTCATCTAGAGATGGACATCCGTGACACTTTACATTCTCGTACTTGTCTTACCAAGTACACTTTGACCCAGGACACTTGACACTACTCATGAGACAGGATCTTCCCGAGATATTCGTGGTGATTCTGTATAGGATACAGGACATGGACATTATATTCTTAGATATAGTATGACTTGTGCATTAGATATGATCCCGCTTGACATGGACATGAGACGTTATGGTCATGAGAGGCGTGGTTACATTGGGTGGGGAGAGACACACAGGCTACAGGCTGTTTCATATATCTATCTACTACTATTGTGAGGCCTCAGACTCTCGTAGCAGAGCTAGGCACATTACGTGTTTATTACCGCTACCGGCTCCCCGGCACAGAGCTTGTAGTTGCTTCGGCCTGAGCACTAGTGATGCTCTCACTTGCATTTTCACATAGATGGTTATATAGCTTACCCTATTTATTGCATTTTTGCTGCACTGCATTTATTTTGGCTTGTATTTTCTGTACCTTGCTGTCCCCTGAGGACCTGGATCCGGACTTTGTCCCCAGGACTAGCAGAGGAGATCCCCCTAGAGTTATACAGTACAGGAGCATTATCAGGAGCAGAAGCAGGAGCAGGAGCAGATACAGGAGCTGTACCGACATCTGAGGACGAGATTGTGCCAGAGGACTTCTCCTGGGTATTGCCTAGAGATACTCATTTATTTCTATTTCCAGTTCCTTTATTTTCCAGTCTATTGCATTTATGTATCAGACTTGTTCTCGGATTGTTCTCCGAGACACTTTTATTGAGATTTGTCAGTTTAGTATACTTGCTTTATTCTGGTATTTGATCTGTGATTATCTGTTGTGGATGAGATTAGTATAGACTGTGACTATTTATATTGGACCTGCTTATTGTTATATTACAGCTTAAGTATGCCCTGATGGATCCATTAAATTGGGTTGTCCATCGGTGCGTACTGCTGTCCATTATCACGCATCCGGTCCCTCGATATTTTGGGACTGGGGCGTGACATGGTTTTTGTGGTGGCCCATGCAGGTCAACGACTAAATTGTTCGGTTTCAACTTAGGAACCGAGCAAGCCTGCAATAAGAATAGGATAAGTTTTAGGATCTCATCCACTTGCTTGAAACGTTCTTGATATCTATATCAGATTCAGATTTATTTCCTGACTTGCATCCTGCCTTGATTCTTGTGCGCCTCTTATTGTTTATTTTGGTTGCAGAGTTATGGATTCACGATCAAACAACGAGACTCATCCAGAAATACCACAAGGTGCTGTGATAACCAACAGAGATGAAGTGACACCAGTTAGTGAAGGTCCATCATCACAGCAAGCAAGTCAGCATGTCTCGAGAATCCCGGAAGATGACGTTCCACCATCGACGCAGTTAGCTCCACCGATGCCTACCGTTCCACAAGGACAGGCTATGGACGAACAACAAATGTTTCGAATGTTCTACGTGATGATGCAAGCCCATCAGAAGGTTCAGAAAGAAGCTCAGCAAAACCAAGTGGAGAAGTTCATCGATAGATTTAGCTCGGAGTTACGGAAGTTAATCAGCCCCACTGCAACTACCTTAGACGAGGATGTTCTTACTACAGCAAGACCCATGGAGTGCGACACAAGGATAGAGTCCAGCCAGAAGCGGCCGTATGCATCAGCACCAGACCAAGCACAACAAGAAAGAGTTGCAAAGCGACCACAGATGAATCCACCACCGAGAGCAGCACCAAGAGCCTCATTCCTTCCTACTGGTCAACATTGTCGCAAGATAGGCCATACTGAAAGAGATTGCAGACGCAAGTTAGGATTATGCTTGATATGCGCGTCCAACCAACACTTAGCTAAGGACTGTTCTCAGCATCGAGAGAAAGCATTGATGATTCAACAACCAGGCACATCAGCACCAACCGGAGCACCACAGGAAGAAGTTACAAAGAAGTCTCACATGCACCAGCCACCAGAGGCATCTCCGCAAGTACTACCTGTCTGTCCATATTATCGCAGGTGAGGCCATATTGAGAACGAGTGCAGACGGAAGAAGAAACTATGTTTAGCTTGCGGATCCAGTCAACATTTAAAGAAGGAATGCCCCTGTCACGCCCCAATCTCCCGCAAGCTCGATAGTCCCCGCTGAACGTGAATCACCACGTTTACAGCTCTCCCGCAGGACAATCGTTCTCATCGGGACGTGATGCCGTACGAGCCTGGCGTTGCGCTCGTACAAGGCGATGTTGTCAAACACCAAATGTTATCATTGAAACAACCAAGTTGCAGCGGAAGTCAAGTATTGTGTACCAAGCACAAAATCAGAGTATACGCAGCGAAGCTCACGATAGGGTCCAAACGAGATGCCCCGAGTCAATGCCACAAAGGCCATGCCACGGAGACGATGAAATAACTCTTGCTCTTTCTCTAGCCCACAAAGGTACTTACAGTTCATACATCATGTCCCGTATATCCAAGCAGCGCCACTACGTCTGTGTACCTGAAATATAGCCCACAAACGTGGGTCAGTACACAACCGTACTGGTGAGCGGGGTAACCCACTCGCCTAAGCCGACACTAAGTAAAATAGTGAATGCAAACAGTTATATGGTGATCTTTCTAGTTTGAATCCTAGATTCATTTCATGGCATTTGAATGACATGTTAAGGAAAGCAGTAAAGCAGTTTAGGCATGCAAGCATTCAATCTCAAACCAAACGACAAGCAGTTTATATAGAGCCGACCCGTCTAACTCAATGTCATCGCTTGCACGATAACATATCGAACCATCAGTCTCGCCTCAATATCCATTCTCAACCAAAGTTTATATATCCCACTCTCGAGTGCACACTCTTGCCAAGGCAAGGTGGCCGCGCCTACACGATGCACAAACCAACCAAAGTAAAGCAAGCCAACATCTATTCTTATATGAAGTCACTGGCCAAAGGCCATAAAGGACGTTGATCGGACAGATCAATGCGGTTCTATTCGAAACAGCGCTAAGTAGCTAACCCACCTGAATCGCATCCAACCGCTGGCACCGCGCCCAAGACGCGTTACCCAATTGTCTCCTCCATGGCCGAACGGTCCCGGTGCCCCGGAGCACTCGTTCGAGGAAACCAAACCCTGTGCCACTCAGGTTGTCCGTGACTATGCAGACACGTAGGTATGACGAGAGGATCGAACATTCTCGCCCCACCAAGCGATCCTAGACTCGTTCCACCAATAATCCAACCAACACATCCATAACCAATCTTCCAACATGTCCTTCCAAGAACCCAAATCTCGACCTCAAAACATAGCTCGAGGCATCAAAATATCAAGTGTTTCATAGGCACGAAGCCTCTTCTCAACACAATCCAAATTTGTGCAACACCTATGCTCGAAGCCAAACCCATGGCGCAATGCCGTTTCAGTGGCACAATGTCACATTCGTGGCACGATGCCCCATCAAGCGACACAACGCCCTCGCCGATACAGTTGTTCGGTTTCGAACCACAACTGCCTGCTTTGTAAGACAAAGCATCCTTGTGATACACGCGCACGGATGCACGTTCGCTCGACCGAATCCCGATATTCTCAATGTTCCCATAGCCTCAATTGTATCATTCCAACTTGTATATTTCCAATCGTCCAAGCATAATCCCAAGTAATCCAACCGATCACCTCAAATGAATAATCCAGCTATCGTATCCAACTATCCAACGCGTAAACCATTCAAGCCACAATCCTACCAAGCCAACGACGCACACTCTATGCACGCCTCAGTGTAGTGCTTCCCGATGTTTCAGTCCAAGTGTTCAAGCCATTACGTGTTTTCCATATTATTAGGCATGAAGGAGTAGAGGAGAAGGGAAAGAGCCCACTCACAATGATTGATCCCGTTAGGCATCCTGTCCTGCCGATACGGCCAATCCCTTGAACCCGTGGTCCGATGCAAGCGCGATCTACTCAACTGGTATGACCGTGCGAGCAGGCCGTGCTCTACAAATCATCTGACCGATCGGACTAAGGAAGATGGCATTATCATTTCCATTCAGCTATTCAGTCCTGTTCGGAACGAACACCTGATTTCCATCGAACCCGCTAGCCATCTGCACATTGAAACCAACTCGATTAATCCTTCTTCCCAAAATCCGACATTACAAATGTAACCAGCATTTGATTCATTCAGTCCGACTCAGCGTAACGCTCCGAGCGGTTGCGGGCGTTACATAATATACCACTTAGAATCAGGTTCGTCCACGAACCGTGCTGGTACTCATTCCTTACTAGCATGCCACAATCCAATTCCATAGATCTGCTCTATACAACTCTCATAATCACTATTTCTGACACAACATCTCGTTCTGCTGAACGCTCGTACAAGTTCCATATTCCCACACCCTCCTTGCAGCTCAATACGAATTCTTCGTATCGCTTAGTTTTGGATCGATACACATATTTAAGGCGTCCCTAAAATACATGCATTTCAGCCGAGCTTTGCGATAGCGAATTTGGACAAGTTACAAGGGTATCTTTATGTTCGAGGCGTCCATATTGCTTTGCTCCCAAATGAACCAAATCACGATTTCCATTCCAACACATTCGCTCGAGAACTATTCTCAATTATGCAGATTTTCCACCGACTCAATGAGTTCGCGTTCCAGCTCAATTCATCCCATTATTTCTGAAATCAGTACTAGCAACATCTCCAAATATTATCTCGTGCACCGAACGATTCTCACAACTGATCCACCCCAGCTATGCGACTTACCCAAATATCAACTTGCTTAGATCAGCTCAGTCCAACATATTCCTGCCACCTCAATATCTCACAGGGTGAACATCTATATTGAGGTTCGTGTGATCCACGAAGATCTCGCCGCCACGCCAAAGGGATTTGTGTCGCCACGATTTCAACGTGGACACACTCGCCACAATTCTTAGGTTGCGCATGAAATAGTTCTTCGCGCTGCTTCCACTGCCTCGAAGCATAGAATATCACCTTCGCCTTCCGAATGAGCACGCTTCCCAGACTAAGTTTCGAGACATCTTGTAAATCTGAAGCAAATCTGTCCCTTCCAGTATTCGCAAGGATTTGATCTGAACGAGCCGCTGCTTTAACTTCACGAGCTAGTTTCACAGTCGTCAATTCATATGAATGCTATTCCCTTCCAGGGCACGATGAGTCAGAGGCGATGCCATCGATAAAAATCTGCGACTCTGAATCTCATCAGTTGACAAGGCTACTTCCACCATTGCTTCGATCTTCCGGCTGTATCTTCAGCTGAAGGCTATCCCAAGGATCTCTCAAATCCAACACTCAGTCAATAAGCCAAATCATATTGCTCACATCTGCCCTCGACGCATTCCCAAATACGCCGCCTCAAGGGTCGTTCTATGGGTCTACCATATTCATATCCGATTCAGCTGGCAAGGTCGCTTAGGGTCAGCTGTCCCGAAGCTACGCTTGATAATTGTAATCATCACGATGGACAGTTACTATAAACCATGCTATATCTCATCTAAAAAAAATCTGACTCAAAATCCAACCATTCACCCGAGCGAAGTTTCTGAATCTGAGAACCGCGCTCGTTGAAACCTTATTCCATCAATCCGCCTTTCTGTCCTGAATCCATCAAATTTCCGAATTACATATTCGATTCTCGTACTACAAATTGCAATGATTCTCAAAACCCAAGACTTGCTCAAATTCACATCCGTTTGCCATGTTCCACCTTACACTTCCAACTTACTCGAGCAGCGCAGTGATTTGTTCCGACGTTGCTATCACATTTAGCTATCTTCAAACGTCTGTCCACGTCTTCCGGAGAATCCGTTTACTATCGTTGCACCATCTTGTCCAAAATTCCATTTCCGCTAAACCTGAGTCAACTTCACGAGCAGCAACATCCAAAATCTTCCAAGTTTGTGTGAATCCATCTCATTGTCCCTTCAAACCAATATCGTGTTTCTTTGCTCAACCAACAGCTCAAATGCGTTGCCCAAAATCATAGTCCGTGCTCGCTATCATTCCGATAATTCCATCGCTTTGCTCAAGCGTAACCCAATGTTCGTTCCGATTCGATCCATCTCTTAAGCCCAACAATGCTTTCCATTTGCACCAGTCCGTTCACGATATGCTCAACTCAATATTCGCTTGCTCCATTTTCATTCTTCCCAACTCAACCGACGTGCACCAACCAAATTGTATTCTCGTTTCACGAGTCCGTTCAGGAAATTTCCATTGAATGTCCAACCAAAATATTTCCAATGCCTTGCTCAAAATGTGGTATCCCATATACCACTCCGAATCAAGTCGCTACTCGCATTACAATTTCCTTCACAGATCCAAGATCCGTTCGAACCATCCCTTATGCATAAACATGTCTTTCCCAATTCGAGTCTGACCCAAAACTCGGCAACGCTTGAATTATCCAACTGTTTCTCAACCCGTCTGATACCTTCTCAACACGAGCAATCGTGCAATGATCGTCTTCCAAGTAGTCCAACCCAATACCCAACGGTTTCACACTTTTGTTGTACGAGCAACTCGTACCAACTTATCCATATATTCCCGAGCCAAACTCAAACCTGCTCAACCGATGCGCCACAGCCAAAATCCCAACTTCTATCCAACACAATCGCTTGACGAGCAACTCGTGCAAGGATCTATTCTCTTCGAATGTTTCTACTCAAAACATGCTGCATAACCAAATCTCGTTAGCCAACCAACTGATCCACTGAGGCAATCAGAAACTCCCAGAACGACAAGCCAAGCCAACCCAACGAAAGCCCACACTTGTTGCACAAATGCAACAACGCCAACCAACTTGCTGCACGAATGCAACAACGCCTAACGAGACTAAGCGATCCTACGAAAACCAACCAAGGCAACCCAACAAGAAAATAAAATGCAGCCAAAACCAGCAATAAATAGACTTATTGCATGAAACATCCGATGCGGCATCGAGTAGAGTCAAGAGCTAGACGACACGCGGAAGCTATTTAGAGTTTGTGATGAAGCGAAGGACCAAGTCCGAAGAAATGAACCAGGCGCTCTGATACCAATTTGTCACGCCCCAATCTCCCGCAAGCTCGATAGTCCCCGCTGAACGTGAATCACCACGTTTACAGCTCTCCCGCAGGACAATCGTTCTCATCGGGACGTGATGCCGTACGAGCCTGGCGTTGCGCTCGTACAAGGCGATGTTGTCAAACACCAAATGTTATCATTGAAACAACCAAGTTGCAGCGGAAGTCAAGTATTGTGTACCAAGCACAAAATCAGAGTATACGCAGCGAAGCTCACGATAGGGTCCAAACGAGATGCCCCGAGTCAATGCCACAAAGGCCATGCCACGGAGACGATGAAATAACTCTTGCTCTTTCTCTAGCCCACAAAGGTACTTACAGTTCATACATCATGTCCCGTATATCCAAGCAGCGCCACTACGTCTGTGTACCTGAAATATAGCCCACAAACGTGGGTCAGTACACAACCGTACTGGTGAGCGGGGTAACCCACTCGCCTAAGCCGACACTAAGTAAAATAGTGAATGCAAACAGTTATATGGTGATCTTTCTAGTTTGAATCCTAGATTCATTTCATGGCATTTGAATGACATGTTAAGGAAAGCAGTAAAGCAGTTTAGGCATGCAAGCATTCAATCTCAAACCAAACGACAAGCAGTTTATATAGAGCCGACCCGTCTAACTCAATGTCATCGCTTGCACGATAACATATCGAACCATCAGTCTCGCCTCAATATCCATTCTCAACCAAAGTTTATATATCCCACTCTCGAGTGCACACTCTTGCCAAGGCAAGGTGGCCGCGCCTACACGATGCACAAACCAACCAAAGTAAAGCAAGCCAACATCTATTCTTATATGAAGTCACTGGCCAAAGGCCATAAAGGACGTTGATCGGACAGATCAATGCGGTTCTATTCGAAACAGCGCTAAGTAGCTAACCCACCTGAATCGCATCCAACCGCTGGCACCGCGCCCAAGACGCGTTACCCAATTGTCTCCTCCATGGCCGAACGGTCCCGGTGCCCCGGAGCACTCGTTCGAGGAAACCAAACCCTGTGCCACTCAGGTTGTCCGTGACTATGCAGACACGTAGGTATGACGAGAGGATCGAACATTCTCGCCCCACCAAGCGATCCTAGACTCGTTCCACCAATAATCCAACCAACACATCCATAACCAATCTTCCAACATGTCCTTCCAAGAACCCAAATCTCGACCTCAAAACATAGCTCGAGGCATCAAAATATCAAGTGTTTCATAGGCACGAAGCCTCTTCTCAACACAATCCAAATTTGTGCAACACCTATGCTCGAAGCCAAACCCATGGCGCAATGCCGTTTCAGTGGCACAATGTCACATTCGTGGCACGATGCCCCATCAAGCGACACAACGCCCTCGCCGATACAGTTGTTCGGTTTCGAACCACAACTGCCTGCTTTGTAAGACAAAGCATCCTTGTGATACACGCGCACGGATGCACGTTCGCTCGACCGAATCCCGATATTCTCAATGTTCCCATAGCCTCAATTGTATCATTCCAACTTGTATATTTCCAATCGTCCAAGCATAATCCCAAGTAATCCAACCGATCACCTCAAATGAATAATCCAGCTATCGTATCCAACTATCCAACGCGTAAACCATTCAAGCCACAATCCTACCAAGCCAACGACGCACACTCTATGCACGCCTCAGTGTAGTGCTTCCCGATGTTTCAGTCCAAGTGTTCAAGCCATTACGTGTTTTCCATATTATTAGGCATGAAGGAGTAGAGGAGAAGGGAAAGAGCCCACTCACAATGATTGATCCCGTTAGGCATCCTGTCCTGCCGATACGGCCAATCCCTTGAACCCGTGGTCCGATGCAAGCGCGATCTACTCAACTGGTATGACCGTGCGAGCAGGCCGTGCTCTACAAATCATCTGACCGATCGGACTAAGGAAGATGGCATTATCATTTCCATTCAGCTATTCAGTCCTGTTCGGAACGAACACCTGATTTCCATCGAACCCGCTAGCCATCTGCACATTGAAACCAACTCGATTAATCCTTCTTCCCAAAATCCGACATTACAAATGTAACCAGCATTTGATTCATTCAGTCCGACTCAGCGTAACGCTCCGAGCGGTTGCGGGCGTTACAGCCCCGAACGTCGAGACAGAGCACCAATGAATAACCAACAAGCGTTACCAGCACCAAGGCCAGCCTCTCCAGCATTGGAAGTACCGCAAACGAGAATTGAAGGAATCACACCACCAGCCCCAGGAGGGAATCAGCCGAGGCCACCCTTGGCACCACAAGCAACACTCTTCCAGCAGGCTCAACAACAGCAGAGGAATCAACTGCAAGAACGTGAAAAGCTCCAGCGATGACTTTGGAAGACGCGCAGACTCATGGAGTAGCTAATGCGCATAATTTTTCGTAGTTATCTATTTATAGATTGTTTATCTCGTGCCTATTGGTTCGCGACCTCAGACTTAACATATGTAATTTTGAACTTGCTTATAATTGATAACAGTAGAGATTTTAGAGTCTTTTGTGATTGTGCTTACTTTGTGTTGTTTTGTGAACTTGAATTAAGTTGTACCTCCTTTCATCATTATCTAGCGTACTTATAATTGCTGTACTTGACTTATGCTGCTATTCCATAGCCTAGTTTTGCAAGCTTATTCTCTATCGAGCTTGTTCATGATAATTGTGTTAGTGGACATGTACACTAATACCATTGTCTATTCAGAATCAGTGTATTACGGTCTGATCAACCTTAGTGCATTTTGGTTCACCCTTCGCATGACTACTTTACGTGGATTGAGATATATAGTTGACTAGTATACTTGCCCTCTAGATATGTCTGAGCATATCGTATCAGTTACATAACTATACTAATACGAGTATGCGAACAAAGGATTACCAGAATAGGACTTCAATCCACGATTGTCTTGACAAATTCCCATTTGAATTCGTTAAATGCCTTGATCCCGATACTTCTATTCTATTACCTCATCCTTGAACTCTTTATTATTGATCTCCGTCTTCCCTTATTTCGGAAGGACGAAACCTCGTGCTTGGTATAAGTTTAATTTTTAGACAGTACTAGATATACCCCACTGGCCGGTCGCATTGTTGATGACCCTTTTATATATGATTAAAGGAATATCATAGGTGATATGTTGGTGTTAAAACCTTGAGAATTCAATAACATGAGTTGGGGCATAGCTTTATTAGATGTATAGCCTTAGATGATAGATGGGTAAATTCTAAGTTGGGTAGAGACCGTAATGCCCACTTGAGAGAAATTCTTAGACTGTAATCAAGTGAGACTTGACAGAGAGAGCCCTACCCTAATTTAATTTCGAGGACGAAATTTTTATAAGTTGGGTAGATTGTAAGCCCCCTGATTTTCAGAATTTTAAATTTGAATTTTTTCCCAATTTTTCTAAAATTTTTGGGAATTGAAACCTAGGCTTTTGGTAATTCAATGATTTTTAATTGCGGTTATTTCCTATTAAAATATTATGAAAATAATATTTTATGGTGTAAAATGGAAAACCGAGCATAGGGTAATTTTCTGCGGATTTATTGGACTCCGGAAACCCGTTTAAAGCCCTAGGAACCAATTTAGAATTAAACCGAATTTAAATCCGTGCCAACGCCCGACATCCCCATGAGAGCCGAAGCCCAGCCCGAGGAGCGTTGACCCAGCCCCAAATCCTAGGTCTAACCCTATTCTAATTTCTGTATGTATAAATACCTACTTATTTTCTAGTTTTCTCCACAAGAAAAAGAAAAGAAAAAGAAATCCCCAATTCCAAATTAACCCTAATCCCAAAATCCCCAAATTCCAAATAACCTAACCCTAACCCTAACCCTAATCTAGCCGCCGGCTACCCCCCCCGCCGGAGCAGCCGACCCCCAGCCGCTGCTACTCCGACCGCCCGGACTCCCCGCCGACGCAGCGAGCCGCCGCAGCCCTGACTCGAACTCCACGACGCCATCGGCTCCGCCGCCGACCCAAAGCACCCTCTCGCCCTTCTCTCCTCCTCGTGCCGCCCCGTCCGGCCACGGCCGCTCCGCCGTGAGCCACCTCCACTCTCCTCCTCTCCGCTGCCAACCCGAAGTCCCCAGCGACGACTCATCCGCCGCCGTGCCTCCAGCAGCTACCCGCTCGGCCATCTTCCCCTCATCTCCGCCTCCTTCCTCCACCGGAGTCCGCCCGCGCCACCGCAGAGTCCCTCGTCGACGCCTGACCCGTGCCCCTCCACAGCAGCCGATCCGCTGAAGCTCGAGCGACGCCGACACTTCCTCCTCCTAGCCCGATCTCGTCGGAGTAGAATTCTCGACGGATCCGTCGTGCCGACGGAGCAGCCATCTCCCGTCTCCCCTCGACAAGCGACGTCCTCATCCCGAGCGACACCCCGCTGTCTCCAGACCAGGACCATAGTCTGGACTCGCAGCAGACACGCGGACACAGCAGCTCAAGACGGGACACGCGAAGACACGACCAGGACGCAATTCGGATTCTCGGACACGAGAATTACAGACTTCACGGAGCCCTGTTCAGGTACCCGTTTCTCTCTCCTTGTAATCCCGTTTTTGATTCCGTCAGTTGCGTCGCGTAGACTGTATGACCCTCTCGGTGCCCGTGCAACTCGCTCGGTGCATCGCGTCCTGTGGTGATCGCACACCGCGATCCAAAAACAGGAAAAACAACATCCAGTTTCACTCCGGAACTGAGTATGCCCCGCCAATCGGGACGACTTGGTCACACGCGGTCTTTACTGAACTGTGCGCGACGTTGATACGGTCGTGTAGGATTTCGCAGAAGTCGATTCGGATGTGCGTGCACACCGGAATCAACGCGTATCCGCCGACAACGCTCCGTATTCGTCGATTCTGAAACACGCTGTAACTTTGTGTACACACGTCGGATCGAGACAAAACTTGTGCCATCGGATCCGTAGCAATACGCTGGTCCTGTGTGTCACTACCCAATTCTAGAAAATAGGGTATTTTTTTTTATTTGATAAATAGTGTATTGTATTTAATTATTTATATTTATATTTATTTAGTGCTTGTAATATTTTTTATTTTGATTGTTTTAGGGTTTTGGCTAGCCTGGACCCATGTCCGACCCTAGTGGACCCATGTCCGACCCAGCCCACACCCTTGTGAGAATTATTTTGGGGCTTAGAATTATTATTTTATTTTTAGGAGGTTAGTTGGAGAGATTTGGAGCTAGTTTGAGTGCATTTGGAGCCCCGAAACCCAAAACCGAGTTGCGGGAGGGTATTTTGGACTTTCCTTCATGTAAACCCCCATTTATTTCATATTGGCCGGCCTACCTACCCCCCCCAAACCGTGAGCACAGCAGCCTCACTTCCCCCTCTCTTCATTTACTTCTTCTTCTTCACTTCTTCTTCTTCTCCACTTCTCCTTTCTTCTTCCTTCCTTCTCCAAGTGAGTTTTCTTCCATTTTTCTTCTTTCTTCTTCATTCCTTCTTCCTTAAGCTAACCCTAACCTTACATTTTCTCTAACCTAGGTGTGAGGGGCCTAGATCTAGTGTGGGAGTTAGATTTGGAAGCTTGGAGCTTGAGGGAGTTGATTTGGAGGGAATTTGGGACTTTGGCCTTGGGATTCCAACTCCCAAGAGGTAAAACCTAACTTTCCCCTTCCTAATTATTTTTGTGTAGTGTAATTAGTGTTGTAGAACCTTCCTAGACCCTAACCCTACCCGTAGGAGGAAGTTGGAACTAGTTTGGGTGAGTTTAGAGACTTTGACATTAGGTTTTGTGTCGAATTCGGGTGGAATCCGAATTTGGCCCAACTTTGGGTGATGCCCTAGGTTAGATGGACCTAGGTAGACGTTGTCGGGTGTCTAGAGGGTGAGTGCGTGTCTCCGTTTGGACACGGGAAGCCGCGTCGCGGAGAAACGGGCGTTTCGGGCGAAATTGGGGCTTTTCGTCGTCGCCGATTCTAAGTTTGTGGGCGTTTCCGCCACGGGCCTAGAATCGACGTGGGAGCGTATTTTCTAGGATCTAGACATCGTGTAGAGCGCGTGGGTAAATTTTGGGCCGATTCCGAGTTCGTTTGGTGTGCGTTTCAGGAGGTTTTCCGAGCCGCGCACCACGTGTTCGTCGAAATGACCGAACGGCCATTTCGACTTGGTTTCCTCGTTTCGGCTTTGTGCGCGCGTTGGGTTAGTATCGGGGAGTGTGTGCTAGAGTTTTCGGGCTATATTTTATATATTTTAGGGTATTGGTGAGTGTCGGGGTCGTTGGGCGTGAGTAGGGCGTGTGGGTTGAGTGTTGTGGGCGTGGTTGTGTTTGTTTTGATATGTGTCTATATATATATATATTTATATATATGTATGTTTGTTTATGTATATATATTTATATATATATGAGTGTATTTATATCTATGTGCTTATGTGTGTATATGTCTATGTGTATATATATATGTATATGTGTAAGTGTGCTCGTGTGTATATGTATATATATATTTGAATATGTGTGTGTGTGTATATATCTTAGAGTGTGTGTGTATTGATATATATATATATTAATATGTGTGTTTATATATATATTTGTAGCTATGTATATATATATTTATGTGTGTGTGTGTTTTAGTGTGTGAGTGTGCTAGTGTGTGTGTTAGAATGTGTAGTTAAGTGTGTGTATATATATATGTATCTAGTTATATATATAGATATATATGTATGTATATATATATATAGATAGTGATATATATATGTATATATATGGGTGTGTGTATGTGTGTATGGGTGAGGAAGGGGGAGGCAGCAGCCAGCGTGCGGGGGCAGAACCTGCACAGCAGCAGCAGCGTGCAGTGCGCTGCGCACTGCACTGTGCAGCAGCCCAGCTGCAGCAGCAAGCAGCAATGCTAGCAGCAGCAAGCAGCAATGTAGCTGCAGCAGCAGCTCCAGCAGCAACAAGAGCAGCAGTAACAGCAGCCAAGAGCAGTAGCAGCAGCATATAGAGCCAGCACAGCAGCAGCAATGCGAAGTATGGAGCAGCAGCAGCAGGAATAAGGAGCTCCAGCAGTAGCAGCGGGTAGTAGCTAGCGAGGGAGGAAGAGAGTTTGATATATATATATATATATATATATATATGTTAGATAGATAAGTTAGATAGATAGATAGTAGGATAAATAGATAAGATAGCTAGTTAAATAGTTATTAGATACTTAGATAGATAGATACCTATATCTATGGATACTAGATAGGTAGATAGGTAGATAGGTAGTTTTATCTATCTAGGAGATAGATATCTATATACCTATAGTTAGTTATATATATATAGATATCTTGATAGGTAATATATATATATATGTTATGATTAGGTAAGGTAATGGGTAAACGGGTAAATGTGTGTGGATATCTATATACATACTTAGATGTATATATATATGGTAGATATATATATTACCTAGCCTAGATTAATAACTAGGTATATAATTAATAGCTAGGTAGCTAGTTAGAGGGTTTTAGGGCGAAACTTCAATACCTTGAGATACCGAGGTATCTCGATACCTTGAGATATTCAAGGTATTGAGTTTCGAGCGGGGTATTTGAGCATTAGCCTAGGAAATGCTTGGGAATGATTTTTATATGTTTATATATATATAATTACGCGTGCTACCATAGGTTTTAGCGGGTTTAGGCGGGGTGCGTGGCCTAGGGCGAGGTATCGGATACCGAGGGTATCCCGGTATCTCGATTAGGCGAGTTTGTGAGTTTAGTAGCTTAATGAGCTCGGTTTGACCTAGAATTTCAGGGGCACCCTAGTTTGACCTAGCTTTGACCATAATTGTCCCCGTTGACCATAAAAGTCAACGTTTGACCTAGTTTTGACCTAGAGTTGACTTTTTGGACCCCGGGTTGACTTTTTGACCCGAATTTCACCGGTTTGACCCGTTCGACCTAGAATAGCCCTAGAAGCCTGTTTTTAATTATTTTATATCAGTTTAAATGCTTAGAACCCTGTTTAATCCTTGTTTTTCGCATTAGGTCCTTGCGACACCGGTCCGGACCTCGATCCTCATCAGTTGCTCAGGACATCAGGCGAGTACCTACCTCTGATAGTTTCCATTTCATGATAGCGTTTATATCACCTGTTCTAGAACTGTAATACTTGATTCTGACACTTTATTACACGAGCTGGTACTAGTGGATCCCGTCATGAGGTGCTATCCCCCTTACCGTGTTCAGCGGGTACTCTATCACGTGTATTTCATCATGTGCTTCGGGTATTGATTATCATGTGCTATCATGTGCTTCTTGTGCTCTCGCCTTCGTGTGCGCGAGCTACTATCATGTACGTAGCGTGTTGTGGTTGGATCCAATGGTATTAGTGGGGGAGGGGAGTAGTGAGTTGGTTATATGATCAAAGCCAAACAGTATTCATGTGTATGTCGGTTATGTAACTCACGCATAACGGAGTTATCGTAGTGTTCTTCATGTGCAACCTAAGCCGATCATATAACGAACTTGTGCTCAAGGCACTTAGCTAGTTTTCATGTTTCTCACCTGCAGTTACTTTTCCACTACTTGTATTGTTCTCCAGTTTATATTGCAGCTATTTATTGTGCTCCAGCATATATTTATTTCCTGTGCATCTTGATTACTTTTCTATTGCTCGTCATATACACCTTACCATGCATTTGGAGTTGCTTTCAGAGTTATGTACTTCACTCCAGTCCTGATTGGGCATATTTTTTCCAGAGGATCCTGAGGACTATTGCCCTACGTTCTACGGGCCTGGTGTTGACGACTGTTGTGACCCTGAGGAGGAGTGCGCCGAGGAGACGCCGATAGCACCCTAGTTAGCTAGGTGGGTTTCCTGGGTTATTTCCAGTGGTTTGTATTTTGGATGACTGTACTTATTCTTTGTTGCTTGAGATGTTGTAGCTATTTGTAGACTTGGACTGTATTATTTTGGATTGTCTTGCCCTCTTGGTTCTGGTTTTCTTTGTTTATATCATATCGTGCTTATTTCTTCCCCTAGATTTTGTGATTGAGATTTATATATATATTGCGTGGTTGCCCTCCTTCGGGAGAAGATTATTTGATATATATATTGCGTGGTTTTGCCCTCCTTTTGGAGAGGTCATGCCGGATTTTTCAGTGAGATATAGATAGATATGGTTGACCTAGAACGGACCTTTACAGCGTTCTACCGCCGATTCTGCGGCGTAGGCTGGACGTACCCACGGCTCATGCCCGATTTTCGGGTGCGGGTCGTGACACGTTTTTGGTGGTGGCCCATGCAGGTCTGCTTTTTAGTTTACCTGCAGTAGGATATAGGAGATAGGCTGAGAGAGAGTGTGCTCAATCACAACTAGGACCCCTCCTGATTTTTCTTGCTATCTTAATTTTCCTGAAATTATTTCTTTTGCAATATTACTGTCCTTCATTGATGTTATCGTTTCTTGCACTGTATTGACTTCTTTTGATCTGTGTTCAGGATGCCTCCGAAGACCAGATCTCAGCGCACCGCCCCAGCAGCTGCCACCGAGAGGTCTGCCACCTCTCGACCTGCTCGACGTCCGGCAGCCGCTACCGCTCCACTCGCCACTCCTGCGGTTGAGGGAGCTTCAGTTTCTCTCGGAGATCCCCTTACTCCCATTGATCCGAGAGCCACCCCAGTTGTCCCGGTGGTACCTCCTCCACCACCGCCTGCGCCAGTAGATGCTACGCAGTTGTTCGCATTCTTCCGAGAGATGATGGATGCGCAGTACCGCCAGGCAGATATTATGAGGATGGGCATTGAGAATGCTCATCAGGTGGCTTTGACAGCTGTCGACAGAGTGGCTCAGACCCAGCCACAGCCAGAGCAGGCTCAGTATCCTAGGCCGGGTACTATCATCGATTTTCAGAGGATGCGGCCTAAGGAGTTCCGTGGCACAGAGGGGATCCTGTATGCCGACGACTGGATCGAGCATATAGAGGGCATCTTCAGGCTGGCGATGATCCCAGCCAGCATGTAGATAGAGGCAGCGGGCAGCCAGATGTTCGACCTTGCCCTTACTTGGTTCCGCACGGATACGCGGATAGCAGCTCCAGGATTGACTTGGGAGGCTTTCAAGAAGCTTTTCAAGGAGAAGTTCTTCCCGGACGTGGCTCTCAGTGCCTTAGAGAGTCAGTTCGAGGCGCTCGTCCAGGGGAGTATGCTAGTGGATGAGTATGCAGCGGAGTTCTGTCGTCTGGGCAGATTTGTTGAGGGGTTGTCAGAGGCAGCGAAGGCGCGGAAGTTCCGCAAGGGCTTGGTCATGGCGGTCAAGTCCTTGACTAGAAGCGACCGCGAGGCGACCTTCGAGCAGATTGTCAGCGATGCTCAGAGGGCTGAGGATGATTTGGAGCTGAAGACGAAGAGGGGCAGAGACACTTCCGGAGCAGGCAGCAGTGCAGGCCCGGCCAAGAGGCCATTCCAGCAGACCCAGCAGCACCAGGGTCAGAGTCGGGCGCCCTTCCGGCAGGCGCCTCAGCAGCAGAGGCAGGGTCAGCAGCAGGGCCAGAGGCAGCCCATCGTTTGCCCTTTCTGTAAGAAGCCAGGGCACGGATGGGACATATGCAGAAAGAGGCTGGGCAGATGTTTATTGTGTGGCGCCGCAGACCACCAGCTGAAGGATTGTCCTTCAGCGCTTGCCCGTACAGCTCAGGGCGGAGGAGCCGCTCAGAGGGCACCAGCCAGAGCACCTGCAGCGCAGCAGAGAGGACCGCCTTTGCAGACTCAGCAGCAGAGGTTCGCCCAGCACCAGCAGCAGCACCGAGGAGGACAGCAGGGGCGAGCTTTTGCCCTGACAGTGGACGAGGCCGAGCCAGTTGGTGATGTTATCTCAGGTTCTGTTCTCCTTGATTCCATTCCAGCACTTGCTTTATTTGATTCCGGTGCTTTCCATAGCTTTGTGTCTGTATCTTTTGCTGTTAGACACCATCTTGTTGCTGAACCTTTAGCTAGACTCTGCAAGATCACGACCGGGGGTGGTATCATCCTAGTCCGTGATGTCTGCAGAGACCGGAGAGTTACCTTGGGAGGCCGGGAGTTGAGTGTGTGCCTACTCGTAATGCCACTTCCGAGCTACGATATTGTACTCGGGATGGATTGGTTGAGTACGCATTGTGCTAGTATAGATTGTCGTGGAGGCAGAGTTTTGTTTAGTCCGCCGGGTGAGCCAGAGTTTCAGTTTGCCAGAGGAGCAGCGGAGCAGACCGAGGGAGTCTTCTGCGGAGCCCTGGTGGTAGAGCCGAGGTCGCTACATCCACTGATAGAGGAGTATATGGATGTCTTTCCGGAGGAGTTGCCAGGGTTACCTCCGGACAGAGATGTGGAGTTCTCTATAGACTTGGTGCCAGGCGCGGAGCCGATATCCCAGCACGTCTATAGAGTCAGCAACAGTGAGCTGATAGAGTTAAAGAAGCAGGTGGATGAGCTTCAGGACAAGGGATTTATCAGATCTAGTTCTTCTCCGTGGGGTGCTCTGGTACTTTTTGTGCCGAAGAAGGATGGGTCGATACGGATGTGTATCGACTACAGGGCTCTGAATAACCTCACAATCAAGAACAAGTATCCGCTGCCGCGTATTGATGATCTATTTGACCAGTTGAGCGGAGCGAGGGTGTTTTCCAGGATTGATCTGAGGACAGGCTACCACCAGGTGAAGGTCAGGAAGGAGGATATTCCGAAGACAGCTTTTCGGACCAGATATGGACAGTATGAGTTCTTGGTGATGCCGTTTGGGTTGACTAATGCCCCGGCAGTGTTCATAAATCTGATGAACAAGGTGTTCCATCAGCATCTGGACAGGTTTGTGGTGGTGTTTATAGATGACATCTTGGTGTATTCGAAGACCCCAGAGGAGCACGAGGAGCATCTGAGGATAGTGCTGGAGACTCTCAGGAAGGAGGAGCTTTATGGAAAGCTCTCGAAGTGTGAGTTCTTCCTTGACAAGGTTGAATTCCTTGGTCATGTGGTGACTGGAGAGGGTATCTCGGTGGATCCGAGAAAGATCGTGGCAGTTGAGGCATGGAGTGCTCCGAGTTCAGTAGCCGAGGTCAGGAGTTTCTTGGGACTGGCAGGCTACTACAGGAGATTTGTTCAGGATTTCTCCCGGATTGCAGAGCCGTTGTCCAGGCTGACCCGGAAGGACGTGGAGTTTGTTTGGTCAGAGGAGTGCCAGATCGCCTTTGATGAGCTGAAGAGGAGGTTGACGACAGCTCCAGTGTTGACGTTGCCATCAGGTTCTGGAGGATTCACTATCTATAGTGATGCATCGGGGAAGGGACTGGGTTGTGTGTTGCAGCAGAATGGGAGGGTGATTGCCTATGCTTCCAGGCAATTACGTCCTCATGAGAAGAATTACCCTACCCACGACTTGGAGTTGGCAGCGGTCATCTTTGCTCTTAAGTTGTGGAAACACTATTTATACGGAGAGCGTGTGGAGATCTTCACAGACCACAAGAGCTTGAAGTATGTGTTTACCCAAAAAGAGCTGAACATGAGGCAGAGGAGATGGTTGGAGTTGATAAAAGACTTCGACATATCATTGCAGTATCATCCAGGGAAGGCGAACGTAGTTGCGGATGCATTGAGCAGGTATCCGGTAGCTATGTGCCTGACTACAGATCGTTATCTTCTGGCAGATCTAGAGAGCTTGGGCATTGAGGTGATAGTGCCTGGAGTTGAGATGCAGATGTGGGGACTGCAGATTCAGTCAGAGTTGGTAGACCGGATCAGGGCTACACAGTTTGAGGATGAGTCCCTGAGGAGCATCAGGGAGCAGGTTCAGATGGGATTAGCAGATGACTTCACCATTGCTGATGATGGTTCCTTGCGGCACGGTACCAGGTTGTGTGTGCCGAGTGGGTCGTTGCGCGAGGAGGTTCTCCAGGAGGCGCATCGATCCCAGTACTCTATGCATCCAGGTGCCAATAAGATGTATAGAGATCTGAGACAGCATGTATGGTGGTACGGGATGAAGCGGGAGGTAGCACGCTTCGTATCCCGATGCTTAGTGTGCCAGCAGGTGAAGGCGGAGAGGCAGAGGCCAGGAGGATTACTCCAGCCGTTACCCATTCCGGAGTGGAAATGGGAGCATGTGACCATGGATTTTGTTTCTGGACTTCCCCGTTCTCCAGGCGGGAAAGATGCGATTTGGGTCATCGTGGACAGGTTGACCAAATCGGCCCACTTTCTACCATTCAAAGTGGGTACGTCTACAGAGAGACTAGCAGAGATGTATGTGCGCCAGATAGTCAGACTGCATGGAGTTCCAGTGAGCATAGTATCAGACCGGGACAGTCGCTTCACTTCGCATTTCTGGAGGAGTCTGCAGGCTAGCTTGGGCACCCAGCTCAAGTTTAGTAGTGCGTATCACCCACAGACAGATGGTCAGTCAGAGAGGACCATTCAGACACTTGAGGACATGCTATGCACCTGTGTTTTGGATTTCAGAGGCTCTTGGGAGGATCACTTGCACTTGGTAGAGTTTGCTTACAACAACAGCTACCAAGCCAGTATCGAGATGTCACCTTTTGAGGCGTTGTATGGACGGAGGTGTCGCACTCCGTTATCATGGGATGATGTAGGTGAGAGAGCTTTGCTTGGCCCGGAGATGGTGGTTGATGCAGCGGAGAAGGTCAAGCTCATTAGAGATAGACTTCGGGTGGCGCAGGACAGGCAGCGGCATTGGGCCGATAGCCACCGGAGACCTTTGGAGTTCGAGGTATAGCTTAGAATCTAGATTTTGTTCTTGTGTTTGCTTGTGATTGCTTGTTTTAGACTAAGTGCAGAGACCTTGTTTGTGCTAGGTTGGAGATCTGGTGTTCCTGAGGATTTCTCCGACGCGGGGCACTATTCGCTTCGGTGGAGGCGGGAAGCTTAGCCCACGTTTCGTCGGACCCTTCCGTGTTCTTGAGAGGGTCGGCGCCGTGGCGTATAGGCTTGAGTTGCCGCCTACGCTGGAGGGAGTTCATGATGTGTTCCACGTGTCGCAGTTGAGACGGTACGTGGCGGATCCCAGTCACGTATTGGATCACTCGGAGATCGCAGTGGGCCCTACTCTTAGCTATCCAGAACAGCCGGTGGAGATTCTGGATCGGCGGGAGAAGGTGTTGAGGAACCAGACTATTCCCTTGGTTCGCGTCGCGTGGAGGCATCACTCTCCAGGGGAGTCGACCTGGGAGAGGGAGGATGAAATGCGCGAGCGATACCCCTATCTCTTCGAGCCCTGAGGTATGGTTCTTTCTTTGCATTCCTGTCCTAGTTTCGTCTTTTAATTTCGAGGACGAAATTATTTTAAGGAGGGTAGGCTTGTCACTACCCAATTCTAGAAAATAGGGTATTTTTTTTTTATTTGATAAATAGTGTATTGTATTTAATTATTTATATTTATATTTATTTAGTGCTTGTAATATTTTTTATTTTGATTGTTTTAGGGTTTTGGCTAGCCTGGACCCATGTCCGACCCTAGTGGACCCATGTCCGACCCAGCCCACACCCTTGTGAGAATTATTTTGGGGCTTAGAATTATTATTTTATTTTTAGGAGGTTAGTTGGAGAGATTTGGAGCTAGTTTGAGTGCATTTGGAGCCCCGAAACCCAAAACCGAGTTGCGGGAGGGTATTTTGGACTTTCCTTCATGTAAACCCCCATTTATTTCATATTGGCCGGCCTACCTACCCCCCCCAAACCGTGAGCACAGCAGCCTCACTTCCCCCTCTCTTCATTTACTTCTTCTTCTTCACTTCTTCTTCTTCTCCACTTCTCCTTTCTTCTTCCTTCCTTCTCCAAGTGAGTTTTCTTCCATTTTTCTTCTTTCTTCTTCATTCCTTCTTCCTTAAGCTAACCCTAACCTTACATTTTCTCTAACCTAGGTGTGAGGGGCCTAGATCTAGTGTGGGAGTTAGATTTGGAAGCTTGGAGCTTGAGGGAGTTGATTTGGAGGGAATTTGGGACTTTGGCCTTGGGATTCCAACTCCCAAGAGGTAAAACCTAACTTTCCCCTTCCTAATTATTTTTGTGTAGTGTAATTAGTGTTGTAGAACCTTCCTAGACCCTAACCCTACCCGTAGGAGGAAGTTGGAACTAGTTTGGGTGAGTTTAGAGACTTTGACATTAGGTTTTGTGTCAAATTCGGGTGGAATCCGAATTTGGCCCAACTTTGGGTGATGCCCTAGGTTAGATGGACCTAGGTAGACGTTGTCGGGTGTCTAGAGGGTGAGTGCGTGTCTCCGTTTGGACACGGGAAGCCGCGTCGCGGAGAAACGGGCGTTTCGGGCAAAATTGGGGCTTTTCGTCGTCGCCGATTCTAAGTTTGTGTGCGTTTCCGCCACGGGCCTAGAATCGACGTGGGAGCGTATTTTCTAGGATCTAGACATCGTGTAGAGCGCGTGGGTAAATTTTGGGCCGATTCCGAGTTCGTTTGGTGTGCGTTTCAGGAGGTTTTCCGAGCCGCGCACCACGTGTTCGTCGAAATGACCGAACGGCCATTTCGACTTGGTTTCCTCGTTTCGGCTTTGTGCGCGCGTTGGGTTAGTATCGGGAAGTGTGTGCTAGAGTTTTCGGGCTATATTTTATATATTTTAGGGTATTGGTGAGTGTCGGGGTCGTTGGGCGTGAGTAGGGCGTGTGGGTTGAGTGTTGTGGGCGTGGTTGTGTTTGTTTTGATATGTGTCTATATATATATATATTTATATATATATATGTATGTTTGTTTATGTATATATATTTATATATATATGAGTGTATTTATATCTATGTGCTTATGTGTGTATATGTCTATGTGTATATATATATGTATATGTGTAAGTGTGCTCGTGTGTATATGTATATATATATTTGAATATGTGTGTGTGTGTATATATCTTAGAGTGTGTGTGTATTGATATATATATATATTAATATGTGTGTTTATATATATATTTGTAGCTATGTATATATATATTTATGTGTGTGTGTGTTTTAGTGTGTGAGTGTGCTAGTGTGTGTGTTAGAATGTGTAGTTAAGTGTGTGTATATATATATGTATCTAGTTATATATATAGATATATATGTATGTATATATATATATAGATAGTGATATATATATGTATATATATGGGTGTGTGTATGTGTGTATGGGTGAGGAAGGGGGAGGCAGCAGCCAGCGTGCGGGGGCAGAACCTGCACAGCAGCAGCAGCGTGCAGTGCGCTGCGCACTGCACTGTGCAGCAGCCCAGCTGCAGCAGCAAGCAGCAATGCTAGCAGCAGCAAGCAGCAATGTAGCTGCAGCAGCAGCTCCAGCAGCAACAAGAGCAGCAGTAACAGCAGCCAAGAGCAGTAGCAGCAGCATATAGAGCCAGCACAGCAGCAGCAATGCGAAGTATGGAGCAGCAGCAGCAGGAATAAGGAGCTCCAGCAGTAGCAGCGGATAGTAGCTAGCGAGGGAGGAAGAGAGTTTGATATATATATATATATATATATATATATATGTTAGATAGATAAGTTAGATAGATAGATAGTAGGATAAATAGATAAGATAGCTAGTTAAATAGTTATTAGATACTTAGATAGATAGATACCTATATCTATGGATACTAGATAGGTAGATAGGTAGATAGGTAGTTTTATCTATCTAGGAGATAGATATCTATATACCTATAGTTAGTTATATATATATAGATATCTTGATAGGTAATATATATATATATGTTATGATTAGGTAAGGTAATGGGTAAACGGGTAAATGTGTGTGGATATCTATATACATAGGTATATACATACTTAGATGTATATATATATGGTAGATATATATATTACCTAGCCTAGATTAATAACTAGGTATATAATTAATAGCTAGGTAGCTAGTTAGAGGGTTTTAGGGCGAAACTTCAATACCTTGAGATACCGAGGTATCTCGATACCTTGAGATATTCAAGGTATTGAGTTTCGAGCGGGGTATTTGAGCATTAGCCTAGGAAATGCTTGGAAATGATTTTTATATGTTTATATATATATAATTACGCGTGCTACCATAGGTTTTAGCGGGTTTAGGCGGGGTGCGTGGCCTAGGGCGAGGTATCGGATACCGAGGGTATCCCGGTATCTCGATTAGGCGAGTTTGTGAGTTTAGTAGCTTAATGAGCTCGGTTTGACCTAGAATTTCAGGGGCACCCTAGTTTGACCTAGCTTTGACCATAATTGTCCCCGTTGACCGTAAAAGTCAACGTTTGACCTAGTTTTGACCTAGAGTTGACTTTTTGGACCCCGGGTTGACTTTTTGACCCGAATTTCACCGGTTTGACCCGTTCGACCTAGAATAGCCCTAGAAGCCTGTTTTTAATTATTTTATATCAGTTTAAATGCTTAGAACCCTGTTTAATCCTTGTTTTTCGCATTAGGTCCTTGCGACACCGGTCCGGACCTCGATCCTCATCAGTTGCTCAGGACATCAGGCGAGTACCTACCTCTGATAGTTTCCATTTCATGATAGCGTTTATATCACCTGTTCTAGAACTGTAATACTTGATTCTGACACTTTATTACACGAGCTGGTACTAGTGGATCCCGTCATGAGGTGCTATCCCCCTTACCGTGTTCAGCGGGTACTCTATCACGTGTATTTCATCATGTGCTTCGGGTATTGATTATCATGTGCTATCATGTGCTTCTTGTGCTCTCGCCTTCGTGTGCGCGAGCTACTATCATGTACGTAGCGTGTTGTGGTTGGATCCAATGGTATTAGTGGGGGAGGGGAGTAGTGAGTTGGTTATATGATCAAAGCCAAACAGTATTCATGTGTATGTCGGTTATGTAACTCACGCATAACGGAGTTATCGTAGTGTTCTTCATGTGCAACCTAAGCCGATCATATAACGAACTTGTGCTCAAGGCACTTAGCTAGTTTTCATGTTTCTCACCTGCAGTTACTTTTCCACTACTTGTATTGTTCTCCAGTTTACATTGCAGCTATTTATTGTGCTCCAGCATATATTTATTTCCTGTGCATCTTGATTACTTTTCTATTGCTCGTCATATACACCTTACCATGCATTTGGAGTTGCTTTCAGAGTTATGTACTTCGCTCCAGTCCTGATTGGGCATATTTTTTCCAGAGGATCCTGAGGACTATTGCCCTACGTTCTACGGGCCTGGTGTTGACGACTGTTGTGACCCTGAGGAGGAGTGCGCCGAGGAGACGCCGATAGCACCCTAGTTAGCTAGGTGGGTTTCCTGGGTTATTTCCAGTGGTTTGTATTTTGGATGACTGTACTTATTCTTTGTTGCTTGAGATGTTGTAGCTATTTGTAGACTTGGACTGTATTATTTTGGATTGTCTTGCCCTCTTGGTTCTGGTTTTCTTTGTTTATATCATATCGTGCTTATTTCTTCCCCTAGATTTTGTGATTGAGATTTATATATATATTGCGTGGTTGCCCTCCTTCGGGAGAAGATTATTTGATATATATATTGCGTGGTTTTGCCCTCCTTTTGGAGAGGTCATGCCGGATTTTTCAGTGAGATATAGATAGATATGGTTGACCTAGAACGGACCTTTACAGCGTTCTACCGCCGATTCTGCGGCGTAGGCTGGACGTACCCACGGCTCATGCCCGATTTTCGGGTGCGGGTCGTGACACTGTGACTCAAGTTTGGTTCGATTCTGAGAACGTTGACAAAATCGCGTATCGTGGGCCCCACAAGCTCCACTTGACGGACGATTTTGTGAACGGTTCATCGGAATCCAATTCTGGAAGTTCCGTTGGGTTCGTATCATCGTTCCTGACTTGTTGACACTAAGTTTGGCAAATTTGGAGACCTTTGACCTGGACACGCTTTTCGGTGCAAAGTGGCCCACATGTGGACCTCGCTTTGGCCCGGAAATTTCGTTTTTGCCCTTGTGTCCAAATTGGACTCAAGGACAGGCATTTCTAACTATTTGATATTTTCTGAATCTAATGGTGATATTTATTTCAGCAACCGGAGTAGTACCTGCCGATCACACTGAGACCAGAGCCACAATTGGAGCCAGGACCCCAGGCAAGTGTACCTTGCCAAACTCTGCAGTATTGTCACATATTTTCCTTGTTCCATTATATTGCTGTGCATGCTTAACCTAGGGCCGTGTGACGTACTTAGCGTCCGATTATTAGTCGGGTGCCAACATCGTACGCGGTATTGTGTACTGTCATCTAGAGATGGACATCCGTGACACTTTACATTCTCGTACTTGTCTTACCAAGTACACTTTGACCCAGGACACTTGACACTACTCATGAGACAGGATCTTCCCGAGATATTCGTGGTGATTCTGTATAGGATACAGGACATGGACATTATATTCTTAGATATAGTATGACTTGTGCATTAGATATGATCCCGCTTGACATGGACATGAGACGTTATGGTCATGAGAGGCGTGGTTACATTGGGTGGGGAGAGACACACAGGCTACAGGCTGTTTCATATATCTATCTACTACTATTGTGAGGCCTCAGACTCTCGTAGCAGAGCTAGGCACATTACGTGTTTATTACCGCTACCGGCTCCCCGGCACAGAGCTTGTAGTGGCTTCGGCCTGAGCACTAGTGATGCTCTCACTTGCATTTTCACATAGATGGTTATATAGCTTACCCTATTTATTGCATTTTTGCTGCACTGCATTTATTTTGGCTTGTATTTTCTGTACCTTGCTGTCCCCTGAGGACCTGGATCCGGACTTTGTCCCCAGGACTAGCAGAGGAGATCCCCCTAGAGTTATACAGTACAGGAGCATTATCAGGAGCAGAAGCAGGAACAGGAGCAGATACAGGAGCTGTACCGACATCTGAGGACGAGATTGTGCCAGAGGACTTCTCCTGGGTATTGCCTAGAGATACTCATTTATTTCTATTTCCAGTTCCTTTATTTTCCAGTCTATTGCATTTATGTATCAGACTTGTTCTCGGATTGTTCTCCGAGACACTTTTATTGAGATTTGTCAGTTTAGTATACTTGCTTTATTCTGGCATTTGATCTGTGATTATCTGTTGTGGATGAGATTAGTATAGACTGTGACTATTTATATTGGACCTGCTTATTGTTATATTACAGCTTAAGTATGCCCTGATGGATCCATTAAATTGGGTTGTCCATCGGTGCGTACTGCTGGCCATTATCACGCATCCGGTCCCTCGGTTATTTGGGACTAGGGCGTGACACCTATAGTACAAACACCAAAAGACGTCAGACCGGTAGGTAACAAGTGGGTGTTTGTAAGAAAGCGAAATAAAAAGAATAAAATCGCTTGATTTAAGGCACGATTCTTGGCACAAGGATTTTCTCAGAGACCCGGAATTGATTACGAAGGGACGTATTCTCCTGTAATGGATGCAACAACGTTCCGTTATTTGATAAGTCTGACAGTTGTAAAAAAACTGGACATGAGACTTATGTACGTTGTAATAGCCTATCGATATGGTGATTTAGATAGCGATATCTATATGAAAATCCCAGATAAATTTAACCTACCCAGCTCAAAAGCTAAAAACATGCATTCCATAAAGCTAAGTGTAGCGCCCCGTTCTCCCGGTGCGGAGAGCGCGGCTAAGAAACACAAGACGGTATCGTTCGATCGGGATAGATTGAAACAAGAACTCGTCCTCGTTATGGATTTGTTTCTTCGGAATCGATTCCCACATTCAGTGGACCGTGCCCCAAGGATCGGCTTAACGGCAGAGTCAGGAGGGACCTCTCCGCTGCTATCTTTTATTGCCTCGGTTTTCGATGTCGCTTGTTGCTTTCGTGCTTTGAGTTGGTTTTGGGATTTGCTTGTTTTCCTTGAACGGTTTCGATGGTTTTCATTATTTTCGTTCATTGACTTGCACTTCTATTCCAAGATTGGAAAGAGAGGAAGAAGTATTAATCGAGCTGTTCGTGTGCAGGTGAACGAGCAGTAGGCGGCTTGCGAGCGGAGTCGTGAAGCGCCTCTTTCTTTCTCCCTTCCTAAATCTAAGTGAGTGGCTACCAACCCGATTAGCTAGCCCTGCTTCCAAGATTCACACCAAAACTCTTGCATTCTTGTTGCCCCGATCAAACGATACCAAGTAATAATAAAAGATACCAAGATAAAAGAGTACTGCTTGTCAATCAAACTTGTGAACGAATACTTGTATGCATGCTTGTTCGTTTGGAATGTTCATTATGTTTAAAGTTTAGTTAGAATGCATATCTCTATAAAATATTGTTATGCATATGGAACACACTTTCTTTGCCATAGATGGATCATATAGACTATGCAAAGACTGTTGTGTATGGAACTTGTATCGTGCTGGAAATTATCTTGAAACGTGCATGCATTGATGGAAAACTTAACGAACGCTTCGATCACGGACAACTTGTGCACAAGGTTTTGGAGGTTTCGCGGACGGTCGCCAGGGCGCTGGGACCGATCCGATCCGGACGAAACATATGGATTAGTCAATTGGAATTGAGGAAGTAAACGGCATGTGGCGAGGCTCGCAACCTGCGTCGCATATCGTTTTCTATCCCGTGACTATAACTCGTCCCTCGTGGCACCACGCCAGTGATCTCTATGTATATTTAAACCTGTAGCATACTAACTTGTGTCTTCGTGGCAGAGAAGGCAAGGTAAGTATTGTGCAGGTAATTCAGACGGTCAGGTAAAATCCACCGAACGGTGGTACGTTCATTTCAGTAAATTCTATATGCTGCTTACTTGTAAATGAACTAAGGCAAGATAGAAACCCACAAATATGCATGCTTCATTAAACAACGTGTTGATTGGTATAGTCAGGCTAGCTCGCCTTCACCAGCATGTTTCGATATGCTGACCCTCGTTGAAACAGGTTCTCCGCACCAAGGCGAACCGAGCGAGGAGCCGAAGTCGTCTTCCCGATCCAGTCCAGCTGTTGGCGCATCTTCACCGCGCCCCCAAAGCATTTTAGAGTCAGGAGCCTGCAACTCTTCATACACAAATGCAGCTCCGTGGCAAAGCGATCCTCCAGCATGGAGGTCTTTATCATTTTGAGTTTATAAAGGGATGTAATGTACAGGACTGCTATCTCATTTTGAGTCATCTCTTTTGTAAGCCGTTCGGCATATTAGCTAACTCGTTCAAGAGTTTGTAATAGATGTTCATTATCAATAAAGAGAACTTTTCCATATTATAAATCTGTGTTTCAATTTATCTGCGTACTCTGAATATGTGCTTGCTATGCAAATCATTAAAGCCTTGTGCGGGCGCAACTCCAGGCCCGCACGGCGGTCACGACTTGGGGGACGCCTCGGGACGTGACATAGTGGTATCAGAGCACAGATTCAAGTTCCTTAGACTTCGTGCTGGAAAAGTTCCTTTAACGATCAAAATTCCTGTGCGAACTCTTGAACTCGCTAGGCCAAAATGAGATACGTTCATGCAATAAGTCCATAATACATTATGATCCTAATGTAATTTACCTTCTTTTGAAGGAATGGATCCAGCGCAATCTGCAGCGCAACCACTGAACGAAACACAAGAAAGCAGTTCGGATACTTCGGGAAGCTCTCGGAACCAACGAGGCATGTCTCAAGTCGACCCGCTTGAGCGGGTAATGCAAATGTTAGAATCGCAACGACAACGAGACGATGCTCGCCAAGCCAAGCTCGAGAGTAATCTAGAGACCCGATTCTCAGTCCAACAAAAGCAGGTAGATGCCCTGCAACAGATCGTTCAGACTTTGGCTGCCAACCATTCCGCCGCAACAGCAACGACTCCGGTGGAACAGCCCGTGCTTGAAGTGGAGACGCCTCAAATTCCAAGGCCGAGGGACGTGACTGCCTTCAACTTGGGCCATTTCAAGAAAGTCTGCAACACCCCATTCAACGGGACTGAGGACCCAGTGGTAGCTCTAGATTGGCTAGCCGAGATTGAAGATCACTTCACTCTGCTAGAGGTCCCCGAAGATAAGCGTGTCTCCTGCGTGCAACTCCAGCTCCGCCTCAACGCACACGATTGGTGGGACGTGCATCGACGATCTCTCCAATTTGATCACGGAGAGGAGGCGATCTCGTGGACGACCTTTCGTGCCGCGTTCGAAGAGGAGTTTATACCGCCTCCAGTACAACGTAAAATGGAAAAAGACTTCGTGCAACTGAGGCAGGGCAGCTTGACAGTGAAGCAATACTCCGCCGAGTTCAACCGACTCTCCAAATTCGCTAGGGCCTATTTACCTGATGCAGCGAGTCGAGCTAGAAGGTTTGAAGGTGGACTACGCCCTGCCATCTATTCGCACGTGGTCAATAATCAGTATGGAACAATGCGTGAAGTCATGAATCACGCCTTATCGCTCGAGCCACAGTATCCTCACGTTTCTACCGGCGCTGTGCATACATCCAGTCACAAACGCCATAGCAACGACGGAGGGAACAATGCTGCAAAGCGTCGAAACGACGGTGGTCAGCATAAAGGGAACCAGGAGAATGGACTATGCTTCTATTGTAAAAAGCCGGGGCACACCGCAAATAACTGCCATGTTAGAAAGGGTCTGTGCTTCAACTGTGGCGGTCCAGGCCACATATTTCGAGATTGTCCCCACCCCTCTAAAGTCCTGCCTCAACGCAATGTTCCTTAGAGGTAGGCTCTATTCCTAAGTTTCGGGACGAAACTTCCAATTGGTTGGGTAGGATGTAGCGCCCCGTTCTTCCGGTGCGGAGAGCGCGGCTAAGAAACACAAGACGGTATCGTTCGATCGGGATAGATTGAAACAAGAACTCGTCCTCGTTATGGATTTGTTTCTTCGGAATCGATTCCCACATTCAGTGGACCATGCCCCAAGGATCGGCTTAGCAGCAGAGTCAGGAGGGACCTCTCCGCTGCTATCTTTTATTGCCTCGGTTTTCGATGTCGCTTGTTGCTTTCGTGCTTTGAGTTGGTTTTGGGATTTGCTTGTTTTCCTTGAACGGTTTCGATGGTTTTCATTGTTTTCGTTCATTGACTTGCACTTCTATTCCGAGATTGGAAAGAGAGGAAGAAGTATTAATCGAGCTGTTCGTGTGCAGGTGAACGAGCAGTAGGCGGCTTGCGAGCGGAGTCGTGAAGCGCCTCTTTCTTTCTCCCTTCCTAAATCTAAGTGAGTGGCTACCAACCCGATTAGCTAGCCCTGCTTCCAAGATTCACACCAAAACTCTTGCATTCTTGTTGCCCCGATCAAACGATACCAAGTAATAATAAAAGATACCAAGATAAAAGAGTACTGCTTGTCAATCAAACTTGTGAACGAATACTTGTATGCATGCTTGTTCGTTTGGAATGTTCATTATGTTTCAAGTTTAGTTAGAATGCATATCTCTATAAAATATTGTTATGCATATGGAACACACTTTCTTTGCCATAGATGGATCATATAGACTATGCAAAGACTGTTGTGTATGGAACTTGTATCGTGCTGGAAATTATCTTGAAACGTGCATGCATTGATGGAAAACTTAACGAACGCTTCGATCACGGACAACTTGTGCACAAGGTTTTGGAGGTTTTGCGGACGGTCGCCAGGGCGCTGGGACCGATCCGATCCGGACGAAACATATGGATTAGTCAATTGGAATTGAGGAAGTAAACGGCATGTGGCGGGGCTCGCAACCTGCGTCGCATATCGTTTTCTATCCCGTGACTATAACTCGTCCCTCGTGGCACCACGCCAGTGATCTCTATGTATATTTAAACCTGTAGCATACTAACTTGTGTCTTCGTAGCAGGGAAGGCAAGGTAAGTATTGTGCAGGTAATTCAGACGGTCAGGTAAAATCCACCGAACGGTGGTACGTTCATTTCAGTAAATTCTATATGCTGCTTACTTGTAAATGAACTAAGGCAAGATAGAAACCCACAAATATGTATGCTTCATTAAACAACGTGTTGATTGGTATAGTCAGGCTAGCTCGCCTTCACCAGCATGTTTCGATATGCTGACCCTCGTTGAAACAGGTTCTCCGCACCAAGGCGAACCGAGCGAGGAGCCGAAGTCGTCTTCCCGATCCAGTCCAGCTGTTGGCGCATCTTCACCGTGCCCCCAAAGCATTTTAGAGTCAGGAGCCTGCAACTCTTCATACACAAATGCAGCTCCGTGGCAAAGCGATCCTCCAGCATGGAGGTCTTTATCATTTTAAGTTTATAAAGGGATGTAATGTACAGGACTGCTATCTCATTTTGAGTCATCTCTTTTGTAAGCCGTTCGGCATATTAGCTAACTCGTTCAAGAGTTTGTAATAGATGTTCATTATCAATAAAGAGAACTTTTCCATATTATAAATCTGTGTTTCAATTTATCTGCGTACTCTGAATATGTGCTTGCTATGCAAATCATTAAAGCCTTGTGCGGGCGCAACTCCAGGCCCGCACGGCGGTCACGACTTGGGGGACGCCTCAGGACGTGACATAGTGGTATCAGAGCACAGATTCAAGTTCCTTAGACTTCGTGCTGGAAAAGTTCCTTTAACGATCAAAATTCCTGTGCGAACTCTTGAACTCGCTAGGCCAAAATGAGATACGTTCATGCAATAAGTCCATAATACATTATGATCCTAATGTAATTTACCTTCTTTTGAAGGAATGGATCCAGCGCAATCTGCAGCGCAACCACTGAACGAAACACAAGAAAGCAGTTCGGATACTTCGGGAAGCTCTCGGAACCAACGAGGCATGTCTCAAGTCGACCCGCTTGAGCGGGTAATGCAAATGTTAGAATCGCAACGACAACGAGACGATGCTCGCCAAGCCAAGCTCGAGAGTAATCTAGAGACCCGATTCTCAGTCCAACAAAAGCAGGTAGATGCCCTGTAACAGATCGTTCAGACTTTGGCTGCCAACCATTCCGCCGCAACAGCAACGACTCCGGTGGAACAGCCCGTGCTTGAAGTGGAGACGCCTCAAATTCCAAGGCCGAGGGACGTGACTGCCTTCAACTTGGGCTATTTCAAGAAAGTCTGCAACACCCCATTCAACGGGACTGAGGACCCAGTGGTAGCTCTAGATTGGCTAGCCGAGATTGAAGATCACTTCACTCTGCTAGAGGTCCCCGAAGATAAGCGCGTCTCCTGCGCGCAACTCCAGCTCCGCCTCAACGCACACGATTGGTGGGACGTGCATCGACGATCTCTCCAATTTGATCACGGAGAGGAGGCGATCTCGTGGACGACCTTTCGTGCCGCGTTCGAAGAGGAGTTTATACCGCCTCCAGTACAACGTAAAATGGAAAAAGACTTCGTGCAACTGAGGCAGGGCAGCTTGACAGTGAAGCAATACTCCGCCGAGTTCAACCGACTCTCCAAATTCGCTAGGGCCTATTTACCTGATGCAGCGAGTCGAGCTAGAAGGTTTGAAGGTGGACTACGCCCTGCCATCTATTCGCACGTGGTCAATAATCAGTATGGAACAATGCGTGAAGTCATGAATCACGCCTTATCGCTCGAGCCACAGTATCCTCACGTTTCTACCGGCGCTGTGCATACATCCAGTCACAAACGCCATAGCAACGACGGAGGGAACAATGCTGCAAAGCGTCGAAACGACGGTGGTCAGCATAAAGGGAACCAGGAGAATGGACTATGCTTCTATTGTAAAAAGCTGGGGCACACCGCAAATAACTGCCATGTTAGAAAGGGTCTGTGCTTCATCTGTGGCGGTCCAGGCCACATATTTCGAGATTGTCCCCACCCCTCTAAAGTCCTGCCTCAACGCAATGTTCCTTAGAGGTAGGCTCTATTCCTAAGTTTCGGGACGAAACTTCCAATTGGTTGGGTAGGATGTAGCGCCCCGTTCTTCCGGTGCGGAGAGCGCGGCTAAGAAACACAAGACGGTATCGTTCGATCGGGATAGATTGAAACAAGAACTCGTCCTCGTTATGGATTTGTTTCTTCGGAATCGATTCCCACATTCAGTGGACCGTGCCCCAAGGATCGGCTTAGCGGCAGAGTCAGGAGGGACCTCTCCGCTGCTATCTTTTATTGCCTCGGTTTTCGATGTCGCTTGTTGCTTTCGTGCTTTGAGTTGGTTTTGGGATTTGCTTGTTTTCCTTGAACGGTTTCGATGGTTTTCATTGTTTTCGTTCATTGACTTGCACTTCTATTCCGAGATTGGAAAGAGAGGAAGAAGTATTAATCGAGCTGTTCGTGTGCAGGTGAACGAGCAGTAGGCGGCTTGCGAGCGGAGTCGTGAAGCGCCTCTTTCTTTCTCCCTTCCTAAATCTAAGTGAGTGGCTACCAACCCGATTAGCTAGCCCTGCTTCCAAGATTCACACCAAAACTCTTGCATTCTTGTTGCCCCGATCAAACGATACCAAGTAATAATAAAAGATACCAAGATAAAAGAGTACTGCTTGTCAATCAAACTTGTGAACGAATACTTGTATGCATGCTTGTTCGTTTGGAATGTTCATTATGTTTCAAGTTTAGTTAGAATGCATATCTCTATAAAATATTGTTATGCATATGGAACACACTTTCTTTGCCATAGATGGATCATATAGACTATGCAAAGACTGTTGTGTATGGAACTTGTATCGTGCTAGAAATTATCTTAAAACGTGCATGCATTGATGGAAAACTTAACGAACGCTTCGATCACGGACAACTTGTGCACAAGGTTTTGGAGGTTTCGCGGACGGTCGCCAGGGCGCTGGGACCGATCCGATCCGGACGAAACATATGGATTAGTCAATTGGAATTGAGGAAGTAAACGACATATGGCGGGGCTCGCAACCTGCGTCGCATATCGTTTTCTATCCCGTGACTATAACTCGTCCCTCGTGGCACCACGCCAGTGATCTCTATGTATATTTAAACCTGTTGCATACTAACTTGTGTCTTCGTGGCAAGGAAGGCAAGGTAAGTATTGTGCAGGTAATTCAGACGGTCAGGTAAAATCCACCGAACGGTGGTACGTTCATTTCAGTAAATTCTATATGCTGCTTACTTGTAAATGAACTAAGGCAAGATAGAAACCCACAAATATGCATGCTTTATTAAACAACGTGTTGATTGGTATAGTCAGGCTAGCTCGCCTTCACCAGCATGTTTCGATATGCTGACCCTCGTTGAAACAGGTTCTCCGCACTAAGGCGAACCGAGCGAGGAGCCGAAGTCGTCTTCCTGATCCAGTCCAGCTGTTGGCGCATCTTCACCGCGCCCCCAAAGCATTTTGGAGTCAGGAGCCTGCAACTCTTCATACACAAATGCAGTTCCGTGGCAAAGCGATCCTCCAGCCTGGAGGTCTTTATCATTTTTAGTTTATAAAGGGATGTAATGTACAGGACTGCTATCTCATTTTGAGTCATCTCTTTTGTAAGCCGTTCGGCATATTAGCTAACTCGTTCAAGAGTTTATAATAGATGTTCATTATCAATAAAGAGAACTTTTCCATATTATAAATCTGTGTTTCAATTTATCTGCGTACTCTGAATATGTGCTTGCTATGCAAATCATTAAAGCCTTGTGCGGGCGCAACTCCAGGCCCGCACGGCGGTCACGACTCGGGGGACGCCTCGGGGCATGACACTAAGACATTCATTATACGGTTTGAAACAATCCAGAAGGATGTGGTACATCCGTCTTAGTGAATATATGAAAATGGAGGGATATGAGAATAATCCTATATGCCCATGTGTCTTCATAAAGAAATCTGAGGGTTTCTCTATAGTTGCAGTATATGTTGATGACATAAACTTGATTGGGACAAGACATAAAATCAATGAGACTGCAAATTATCTGAAAAAGGAGTTCGAGATAAAATATCTTGGAGACACGAAATATTATCTCGGATTACAAATTGAGCATTGCACTAATAGAATTTTAGTGCATTAATCCAAATACACAGAAAATATATTAAAACAGTTCAATATGGATAAAGCTCATCCCCTTAGCACTCCAATGGTTGTTCGATCTTTAGACATCAATAAAGAACCATATCGTCCTAAGGACGATAATAAAATGATTATAGGACCCGAAGTACCATACCTTAGTGCCATTGGGACATTAATGTATCTATCACAATGTACAAGGCCAGACATATCATTCTCTGTCAATCTGTTGGCTAGATATAGCTCGGCGCCAACTCGCAGAGATTGGAATGACATTAAATATGTGATGAGATATCTTAGTGGAACTACCGACATGGGATTATTTTATACTTGTGGTTTATCTGATATCGCGAATCTAGTTGGCTTTGTAGATTCAGGTTATTTATCTGATCCCCATAAATGTCACGCCCCGATCCCGTGGAATCGTTAGTCGTCCCCCGGGCGTGACCGCCGTGCGGGCCTAGGTTGCGCACCGCACAAGGCTAAGTATTTTTGTTTCGCATAGCGAGCACATATTCAGAGTACGCAGATAATTGAAACACATATTGAAACATGGAAAAGTTCTCTTTTTATTGATAATATGAACATCTATTACAAACTCCTTGAACTGAGTCATAAGGATTGCCTCTATGGGCTTACAAAAGTGTTGACACAAAATGAGATAGCAGTCCTGTACATTACATCCTTACTAAACTCAAAATATAAGACCTTGCGTCGGAACGACTGCTTTGCCACAAAGTTGCATGGTTGCTTGGTGGCTAGCTTCTAACTTCAAAATGCTTATTCTTCTTCAAAATGCTTCAAAGGTTGGCACGGTCGAGGCATGCCTACAGCTGGACTGGATTGGGGGTTTGTCTCCTGCTCCTCGCTCGGCTCTCCTTAGCGCGGGGAACCTGTTTCAACGAGGGTCAGTACATCGAAACGTACTGGTGAAGGCAAGCTATCCCAACTATACCAATCAACACGTTGTTTTAATGAAGCATGCATATTTGTGGGTTTCTATCTTGCCTTAGTTCATTTTACAGCAAGACATATATATAGAATTATTGAAATAACTCGCCACCGTTCGGTGACATTTACCTGCCCGTCTGAACCACCTGCATAATACTTACCTTGCCTTCCCTGCCAAGAAGACACAAGTTAGTAGCAACAGGTTTAAATATATAAGGGGGATCACTAGCACGTTGCCATAATGGACGGGCTAGTCTCAGTACGGAGTGCCGTGCGACGCATAGATCAGGACATCCCAAGGCATTCCGTCCTATAGCAGGCGACTATCATGAGTTCCGTCCGGATCGGATCGGTGCCAGTGCCCCAGCGACCGTCCGTAGGAACTAAGACCTTGTGCACAAGTTGTCCGTGATCAACGCAGTACACTAAGTTAGCATCAAGGCAAATCAGGGCGTATCAGGAGCATGGCAGTAACAGGCAAGATTTATTTTAGCATAGTCTTCCTGTTGGGTTATTGCTTTGAAAATGAGTTCTATACATAGCACAGTTTTAAGAAGAAATATACATTCTAACTTATATTTATGCATATGATGAACATTCCAAACGAGCAAGCATATAAGTAAGTAACCGTTCACAGGTTTCATTGACAAGTAATATTTCCTAAGTCTATTCCCTTATTATCTTGATATCTTTTAGTTATTTACTTGGTATCGTTTGATCGGGCAAAGCACGAACACAAGATTTAGATGTGAAGACTAGCGAGTAGGGCTAGCTAATCGGGTTGGTAGCCAATCACTTTAGTAGTTGGAAGGAAAAAGGAAAGAAGTGCTTTAGGAGTCCGCTCGAGCGACGCCTACAGCTGGTTCACCTGTATTGACACGAACAGCTGATCAGTACTTCTTTCTCTCTTTCCCTTATCGGAATTGGAGTGCAGTCCTAAGAACGAAAGCAATGAAATCCATCGAAACCGTTCAAGAAAACCCAAGCAAATCCGAAAACCAACTCAAGGCACGAAAACAACAAGCGACAGCGAAAACTAGGCAACAAAGAATGCAGCGGAGAGGTCCCTCCTGACTCTGCCGCTAAGTCGATCCTTGGGGCACGGTCTACTGAATATGGGAATCGATTCCGAAGAGACAAATCCATAATGAGGATGAGTTCTTGATTCAATCTATCCCGATCGAACGATACCGTCTAGTATTTCTTAGCCGCGCTCCCCAAATAGGGGGAACGGGGCACCACATCCTACCCAACTAATTGGAAGTTTTGTCCCGAAACTTAAGGAATAAAATCTACCACTAGGAAATAATGAGGGAAACCGTTCCCTCATATCAGATTCGAGCTCCCAAGTAGATTCTTTGACAGAGTGATTCCGCCAAAGCACGCGCACTAGAGGAACCGAACGGGTCCGAAGCAGCTTTTCTTTTCTATCCAAAATTTGTACCGGCTGTTCTACATACGTCAAGTCAGGCTGAAGGTTCAGTTGTCCCAGGTCTACCACGTGGCTTGGATCGTACACATATTTTCTAAGTTGGGAAACATGGAATATATCATGTACGTCAGCTAGGGATGGTGGTAGGGCGATCTGATAAGCAACTGAAGCAACCCGCTTTAGTATTTCGAACGGGCCGACAAATCGTGGACTTAGCTTTCCCTTCGCTCCGAACCTGCTGACCCCTCGCATGGGCGAGACCTTAAGGAATACCCGGTCACCTACTTGAAACTCTAGCGGTCTCCGATGAACATCCGCATAGCTCTTCTGACGACTTTGAGCTATCTTTAATCTGTCCCGAATCAGCGGAACCTTCTGGACGGTCTGCTCCACGAGCTCAGGGCCAAGTACTTGCCGCTCCCCGACTTCGTCCCAACAGATAGGAGATCTACACTTTCGCCCGTATAATGCCTCATACGGCGCCATTTGAATGCTTGATTGATAACTATTGTTGTAAGCAAATTCGGCTAGAGGTAGATGAAGGTCCCAACTAGTCTTCGTGTCCAAGGCGTAGAGTCGCAGCATGTCTTCGAGGATCTGGTTGACGCGCTCTGTTTGGCCATCGGTCTGTGGATGGTAGGCGGAGTTGAATTTCAACTTCGTCCCCATTGCTGACTGCAGGCTTCCCCAGAAATATGATATGAATCGACCATCTCGATCGGAGACTATGGTTACGGGCACGCCGTGAAGTCAGACGATTTCGTTGAGATATATCTGAGCCAGGCGGTCGGCACTCCAAGTAGATTTGATAGGTAGAAAGTGAGCTGACTTGGTGAGTCGATCGACGATAACCCAGACTGCATCATGTCCCCGTTGCGTCCTCGGCAAGCCAACAATAAAGTCCATCGTTATATCATCCCATTTCCACTCCGGAATAGCAAGGTTCTGAAGCTCTCCGCCTGGTTTCTGGTGTTCGGCCTTTACTCGTTGACAAGCCATGTAATGCGACACAAACTGCGCCACATCCCGTTTCAAGCCGTGCCACCAAAACGTCGTGCGAAGATCCTGATACATCTTTGTGCTACCCGGATGAGAAGTATAACTAGCATAGTGAGCTTCCGTGAGTATCTCTTGTCTGAGGGCCGCGTCGTTCGTAACACATAGTCTTCCCTTTACTCGAAGCATCCCATCTGTGCTTACCGCAAAGTCGGACGCCTTTCCTGCCAAGATGAGGGCATGAATCTTCTGCAGGAATGGGTCATCCTTCTGAGCGGCCTTCACTTTGTGTAACAAGTCGGGCTCGAGGCGCAGTTGAGCTACTTGCGCCCACTTCTTATATCTTATTTTCAGTGTAATACCCAGTGATTCAAGATCTCGGCGCAGCCTATCATCAATAACCAAATTCCCTACAAACACTCGACTCAACACGTCAGCTACTACGTTTCCCTTTCCAGGCGTGTATCTGATCGTGAGATCGAAGTCGCTCAGGAGTTCAAGCCATCGCCGCTGCCGAAGATTCAAATCCTTTTGAGTGTACAAGTATTTCAAGCTTTTATGGTCCGTATAGATTTCATACGGTACACCATAAAGATAGTGACGCCACAGCTTCAATGCAAACACTACCGCGGCAAGTTCGAGATCATGCGTTGGGTAGTTCTGCTCGTGAGGCTTTAGCTGTCTAAACGCGTAGGCTATTACCTTATAGCGCTGCATCAGGACACATCCTAGACCCTTTCCTGAGGCATCACTATATATTTTAAAGTCATCCGGTCCGTTCGGCAGAGTAAGAATTGGGGCAGAGATGAGGCGCTGCTTTAACTCCGTAAATGAAGCTTCACAGTCCTCTGTCCAAGTAAACTTAGCACCCTTTCGTGTCAACTGAGTCAAGGGTGAAGCGATTCTAGCAAAATTTTGTATAAATCTCCGGTAGTACCCTGCCAGACCAAGGAAACTTCGGATGTCGCTAGCTGACTCCGGTCATTTCCACTGCGTGATTGCTTCTATCTTCTTCGGATCAACTGAGATGCCTTTCGAGGAGATGATATGCCCCAAAAACGAGATACTGTCCAGCCAAAATTCTGATTTGCTTAATTTGGCATACAACTTATGGTCTCGAAGGGTTTGCAGCACCATCCGTAGGTGTCCTGCGTGCTCATCCCTAGTCTTCGAGTACACTAAGATGTCATCGATAAACACCACCACGAATTTATCGATGAAGGGCCTAAAGACACGGTTCATCATATCCATGAATGCAGCAGGGGCATTCATCAGTCCAAATGGCATCACGAAAAACTCGTAATGGCCGTAGCGGGTTCTGAAAGCAGTCTTGGGCACGTCTTCTGGCTTAATCTTCAGCTGGTGGTAACCCGAGCGAAGATCAATCTTAGAAAACACCGTTGCCCCTTGTAACTGATCAAACAAGTCGTCTATCCGTGGCAGAGGATATTTGTTTCTGATTGTGACCTTGTTTAATTCCCTATAATCTATGCAGAGGCGTAGAGTTCCGTCCTTTTTCTTCACAAAGAGCACAGGAGCGCCCCAAGGAGACACGCTCGGACGGATGAACCCGCGATCAAGTAATTCCTGGAGTTGGCGCTTTAATTCATTCAGCTCTGCAGGTGCCATTCTGTACGGAGGCTTGGAAATCGGCTGTGTATTTGGAAATGTGTCGATAGTGAATTCAATCTCTCGGTCTGGCGGCATACCGGGTAGTTCGCTCGGGAACACATCGGGGAACTCTGCCTCAACGGAAGTTGACTCGACGTTTATGTAGTCCTGCCGTGTGTCCCGAACCGATGCTAGGAATCCCTCGTAGCCTGTGTAGAGCATTCGCCGAGCAGATTTTGCCGAAATTACCATGCAGGCCCTGGTCGCATTGTTCGCTGGACTACTGGTGTAACAGAACACGGCTTCTCCGGGCAGAGGGAAAATGACTCGCTTCTCTGCACACTCAATAGTTGCTGCGCACGCGCCTAGCCAGTCCATTCCCAAAATGATATCATAGTCCCGTACATCAAGAACTAAAATATCAAGTGACAGCTTTCTCTCCCCAATACAGATATAACCGCCTAGGCATGCTGAACAGACAGGAATTTTTGTACCAGATGGGGTGCTAACGCTTAAATCTAAATACAACGGAGTCATTTTTACATTGTTCTCCGTGGCGAAGTTTGTAGAAATAAAGCTATGGGTTGCACCTGAATCAAATAGAATACGAGCAGGTATATTATTGAAAAGTAAGGTACCTGACACGACGGTATCCGAAGCTAGAGCTTCTTCCCGTGTCATGGTGTAGACTCGGCCTTGAGCTTGATTACGCCCTGGCTGCGACGCCACTCGATTTGCCTGAGGAGTCGGAGTTTGATCTGGTTGTTGCGGTGGACGACGCAGACAGCTGCTAATCTGATGGCCTGGATCGCCGCAACGGAGGCAAGTCCCAAGCTTGCGGCGATAATCTTTTTCGATATGCCCTGGCTTCCTGCAAAAGTTGCAGGTCTTGCTGGTGTCTCCACGTTGTTTACTGCCGTTATTTGGACGCTTTGCAGCGTTGTTTCCTCTATCATTGCCTTGGCGTTTGTGATTGGAAGTTTGCACAGCGCCGGCAGCAATGTGAGGATACTGCGGTTCCAGGAAGAGGGCATGGTTTAAGACTTCCCTCATCGTCTGATACTGCGGAACGGCTACGTGCCCGTGGATGCCAGGACGTAGCCCCCCTTCGAATCGTCTGGCACGACTCGCTGCATCCGGTAGATAAGCGGTAGCAAATTTGGCCAGTTTATTGAATTCTGCCGAGTATTGCTTCACCGTCATGCTGCCCTGCCGGAGTTGAACGAAATCGTTTTCCCGTTGACGTCGTAGTGGTGGGGGTATAAACTCCTTCTCAAACGTGGCACGAAAAGTCGTCCACGCGATCGCCTCCTCTCCATGGCCAAGTTGAAGAGATCGTCGATGCACGTCCCACCAGTCGTGCGCGTTGAGGCGAAGCAATAGTTGGGCACAGGTGACGCGCTTGTCTTCCGACACTTCTAGGAGAGAAAAATGATCTTCAAGCTCGGCGAGCCAATCTAGGGCCACGATCGGGTCCTCAGTCCCATTAAATGGCGTGTTGCATGTAGCGCCCCGTTCTCTCGGTGCGGAGAGCGCGGCTAAGAAATACAAGACGGTATCGTTCGATCGGGATAGATTGAATTAAGAACTCGTCCTCGTTATGGATTTGTTTCTTCGGAATCGATTCCCATATTCAGTGGACTGCGCCCCAAGGATCGGCTTAGCGGCAGAGTCAGGAGGGACCTCTCCGCTGCTATCTTTTATTGCCTCGGTTTTCGATGTCGCTTGTTGCTTTCGTGCTTTGAGTTGGTTTTAGGATTTGCTTGTTTTCCTTGAACGGTTTCGATGGTTTTCATTATTTTCGTTCATTGACTTGCACTTCTATTCCGAGATTGGAAAGAGAGGAAGAAGTATTAATCGAGCTGTTCGTGTGCAGGTGAACGAGCAGTAGGCGGCTTGCGAGCGGAGTCGTGAAGCGCCTCTTTCCTTCTTCTTTCCAAAATCTAAGTGAGTGGCTACCAAACCGATTAGCTAGCCCTGCTTCCAAGCTTCACTCCTTCGCCCCGATCAAACGATACCACGTAATAATAAAAGAAACCAAGATAAAAGAGAATAGACTTGGTTAATACTGCTTGTCAATCAAACTGTGAACGGTTACTTACTTGCATGCTTGTTCGTTTGGGGCATTTATCATATGCATAAATACAAGTTAGAATGTTTGTTCTTCTTTAAATTATGCTATGAAATATACTGAATCAAGAGGCTATGCAACTGAATCATAATACTGCTTGTCCTGAACTGGCATTGCCTATACTGCATGAACTGTTAGCTTAATGAAACAATACCGATTCGATCACGGACAACTTGTGCACAAGGTCACTGGTTCCTACGGACGGTCGCTGGGGCACTGGCACCGATCTGATCCGGACAGAACTCACTGTAGTCTACTGTATCTGAACGGGATGGATTACAGCCACTACTGAATCTTCGCTGCATTCCATCCTCGTTCAAGACTAAACGGTCCATTATGGCATCCTAGCCAGTGATCCACTGTATATTTAAACCTGTTGCATACTAACTTGTGTCTTCGTGGCAGGGAAGGCATGGTAAGTATTGTGCAGGTAATTCAGACGGTCAGATAAAATCCACCAAATGGTGGCACGTTCATTTTCAGTAAATTCAATATGCTGCTTACTTGTAAATGAACTAAGGCAAGATAGAAACCCACAAAAATATGCATGCTTCACTAAACAACGTATTGATTGGTATAGTCAGGCTAGCTCGCATTCACCAGCATGTTTTGATATGCTGACCCTCGTTGAAACAGGTTCTCCGCACCAAGGCGAACCGAGCGAGGAGCCGAAGTCGTCTACCCGATCCAGTCCAACTGTTGGCGCACCTTCACCGTGCCCCTTGAAGCCTTTTGAAGTCCGAAGCTGCAACTCTTCATACACAAATGCAGCTCCGTGGCAAAGCGATCCTCCAGCCTGGAGGTCTTTATCATTTTGAGTTTATAAAGGGATGTAATGTACAGGACTGCTATCTCATTTTGAGTCATCTCTTTTGTAAGCCGTTCGGCATATTAGCTAACTCGTTCAAGAGTTTGTAATAGATGTTCATTATCAATAAAGAGAACTTTTCTATGTTTCAAATCTGTGTTTCAATTTATCTGCGTACTCTGAATATGTGCTTGCTATGCAAATCATTAAAGCCTTGTGCGGGCGCAACTCCAGGCCCGCACGGCGGTCACTATTCGGGGGACGCCTCAAGTGATTCTACGGATATGCACAGCGTTGTTTCCTCTATCGTTGCCTTGGCGTTTGTGATTGTAGGTATGCACAGCGCCGATGGAAACGTGAGGATACTGCGGTTCCAGAGATAGGGCATGATTCATGACTTTACGCATCGTTCCATACTGATTATTGACCACGTGCGAATGGATGGCAGGGCGTAGTCCACCTTCAAACCTTCTGGCTCGACTCGCTGCATCAGGTAAATAGGCCTTAGCGAATTTTGAGAGTCGGTTGAATTCGGCGGAGTACTGCTTCACCGTCATACTGCCCTGCCTTAGTTGCACGAAATTATTTTCCATTTGACGCTGTACTGGAGGGGGTATAAACTCCTCTTCGAACGCGGCACGAAAGGTCGTCCACGAGATCGCCTTCTCTCCATGATCAAATTGGAGAGATCGTCGATGCACGTCCCACCAATCGTGTGCGTTGAGGCGGAGCTGTAGTTGCACACAGGCGACGCGCTTATCTTCGGGGACCTCTAGCAGAGTGAAGTGATCTTCAATCTCGGCTAGCCAATCTAGAGCTACCACTGGGTCCTCAGTCCCGTTGAATGGGGTGTTGCAGACTTTCTTGAAATGGCCCAAGTTGAAGGCAGTCACGTCCCTCGGCCTTGGAATTTGAGGCGTCTCCACTTCAAGCACGGGCTGTTCCACCGGAGTCGTTGCTGTTGCGGCGGAATGGTTGGCAGCCAAAGTCTGAACGATCTGTTGCAGGGCATCTACCTGCTTTTGTTGGACTGAGAATCGGGTCTCTAGATTACTCTCGAGCTTGGCTTGGCGAGCATCGTCTCGTTGTCGTTGCGATTCTAACATTTGCATTACCCGCTCAAGCGGGTCGACTTGAGACATGCCTCGTTGGTTCCGAGAGCTTCCCGAAGTACCCGAACTGCTTTCTTGTGTTTCGTTCGGTGGTTGCGCTGCAGATTGCGCTGGATCCATTCCTTCAAAAGAAGGTAAATTACATTAGGATCATAATGTATTATGGACTTATTGCATGAACGTATCTCATTTTGGCCTAGCGAGTTCAAGAGTTCGCACAGGAATTTTTGATCGTTAAAGAAACTTTTCCAGCACGAAGTCTAAGGAACTTTGAATCCGTGCTCTGATACCACTATGTCACGCCCCGAGGCGTCCCCCGAGTCGTGACCGCCGTGCGGGCCTGAAGTTTCGCCCGCACAAGGCTTTAATGATTTGCATAGCAAGCACATATTCAGAGTACGCAGATAAATTGAAACACAGATTTGAAACATAGAAAAGTTCTCTTTATTGATAATGAACATCTATTACAAACTCTTGAACGAGTTAGCTAATATGCCGAACGGCATACAAAAGAGATGACTCAAAATGAGATAACAGTCCTGTACATTACATCCCTTTATAAACTCAAAACGATAAGGACCTCCAGGCTGGAGGATAGCTTTGCCTCGGAGCTGCATTTGTGTATGAAGAGTTGCAGCTTCGGACTTCAAAGGCTTCTAGGGCGCGGTGAAGATGCGCCAACAGTTGGACTGGATCGGGTAGACGACTTCGGCTCCTCGCTCGGTTCGCCTTGGTGCGGAGAACCTGTTTCAACGAGGGTCAGCATATCGAAACATGCTGGTGAAGGCGAGCTAGCCTGACTATACCAATCAACACGTTGTTTAGTGAAGCATGCATATTTGTGGGTTTCTATCTTGCCTTAGTTCATTTACAAGTAAGCAGCATATAGAATTTACTGAAATGAACGTGCCACCGTTCGGTGGATTTTACCTGACCGTCTGAATTTCCTGCACAATACTTACCATGCCTTCCCTAAAACGAAGACACAAGTTAGTATGCAACAGGTTTAAATATACACAGGGATCACTGGCTTGATGCCACAAAGAGACGGTTTATAGTCTCGGGACAAGAATGTTATGCAACGCAGGTGGCGAGCCCCGCTACATAGCATCCCGTCCATGACAAACGACTATACGAACTCTTCCGCCCGGATCGGATCGGCCCCAGTGCCCTGGCGGCCGTCCGCGGAAGCCAAAATACCTTGTGCACAAGTTGTCCGTGATCGAGCACATTTAGTTCGAATTATTTCACACGAATTTACAAACGAATTTCGAACGAATAGGAGCAAGCTCCATAGCCAAACAGTTTTGCATAGTCTTACTAACAGTTTGTTTCATAACAAGCATATATTTCCATACTTAGCACGATTCATAGAACAGTTATAAACGAACTAGCATACAGGATGATAACCGTTCATAAGTTTAGTTGACAAGCAATATTTCAAGTCTATTCCCTTTTTATCTTGATCTCTTTATTTATTACTTGGTATCGTTTGATCGGGGCGAAGGAGTGAGGCTTGGAAGCAAGGCTAGCTAATCGGGTTGGTAGCCACTCACTTAGATTTTGGAAAGAAGAAGGAAAGAGGCGCTTCACGACTCCGCTCGCAAGCCGCCTACTGCTCGTTCACCTGCACACGAACAGCTCGATTAATACTTCTTCCTCTCTTTCCAATCTCGGAATAGAAGTGCAAGTCAATGAACGAAAATAATGAAAACCATCGAAACCGTTCAAGGAAAACAAGCAAATCCTAAAACCAACTCAAAGCACGAAAGCAACAAGCGACATCGAAAACCGAGGCAATAAAAGATAGCAGCGGAGAGGTCCCTCCTGACTCTGCCGCTAAGCCGATCCTTGGGGCGCAGTCCACTGAATATGGGAATCGATTCCGAAAAAACAAATCCATAACGAGGACGAGTTCTTAATTCAATCTATCCCGATCGAACGATACCGTCTTGTGTTTCTTAGCCGCGCTCCTCGAATAGGAGGAACGGGGCGCTACAGCTACCTCCTCAAATTACTCAAAAATATTGTCTCTCCATGAAGCAAGTAGAAAATGTATTTGGATGAGATCGTTGATTCAACACAGAAATTAGCTCCTGTCACCTTTCCCCTACCACAAATAATCTAATTGTTATTCATGAGGATAATGCAACATGTATTATACAAATTCAATGTGAATTCATTAAAGGAGATAGGACCAAGCACATCTCACCGAAGTTTTTCTATACTCATGAGCTTCAGAAGAACTTTGATATTGACGTCTAACAAGTTCGCTCAAGTGATAATCTTGCAGACTTGTCCACCAAATCGTTGCCAAAGTCAACTTTTCAGAAATTAGTTCATGGAATTGGAATGCGACGTCTTCTTCAGCTGACTGTTCATGATCAACATCATCAGGGGGAGTGATTATTTTCAGGGGAAGATATATTTTGTATGGACTATAAAGCGTTGTACTCTTTTTCCTTAGTCATGGATTTTTCTATTGAGTTTTTTCTGACAAGGTTTTAATGAGGCAACATTAAGCGTGTCCAACATCTATCTAAGTCATCCTAAAGATTATACTCTTTTCTTTTACACAGGTTTTGTCCTAATGGGTTTTTCTGGCATAGTTTTTGTCACGCCCCAATCTCCCGCAAGCTCAATAGTCCCCGCTGAACGTGAATCACCACGTTGCAGCTCTCCCGCGGGACAATCGTTCTTTTCGGGACGTGATGTCGTACGAGCCTGGAGTTGCGCTCGTACAAGGCGATGTTGTCAAACACCAAAGTTATCATCGAAATGACCAAGTTACAGCGAAAGTCGTTGTATTGTGTACCAAGCACACAATCAGAGTAATACGCAGCGAAGCTCTCGATAGGGTCCAAATGAAATGCCACGAAGGCAATGCCCCGAAGGCGATGCCACGAAGGCGATAAAATACTCTTGCTCTTTTCTCTTAGCCCACAAAGGTACTTACAGTTCATACATCATGTCTCGTATATCCAAGCAGTGCCACTACGTCTGCGTACCTGAAATAATGCCCACAAACGTGGGTCAGTACACAACCGTACTGGTGAGCGGGGTAACCCACTCGTCTAAGCCGACACTAAGTAAAATAGTGAATGCAAACAGTTATTTGGTGATCTTTCTAGTTGAATCCTAGATTCGTTTCATGGCATAGGAATGACATGTTAAGGAAAGCTATAAAGCAGTTTAAGCATGCAAGTATTCAACTCAATCCAAACGACAAGCAATATATAACCAACCCGAAGGATTCTAGCATGCAAACCATCATGCTCAAACCCAAGCAACGCGACTATCGTACCATCAAACTTGCCTCAACATCCATCCTCAACCAAAACTTACAATCCAATCCCAAAGTGTACACTCTTGCCGAGGCAAGGTGGCCGCGCCTACACGAAGCACAAACCAACCAAAGTAAAGCAAACCAACTCTTATCTATATGAAGTCACTGGCCAAGCCATAAAGGACATTGATCGGACCAAGATCAATATGGCAGTCCTACCCGATCCAGGGCTGGGCAGCTACTTCCTCCTGGTGGTATCGGACTACCAGCACCGCGCCCAAGACGTGATGCCCATGTCTCCTCCATGGCCGAACGGTCCCGGTGCCCCGGAGTCCATCCCGTTCGAGGAAACGAAACCCTGTGCAACACAGGTTGTCCGTGACATGCAGACACCAAGTAGGTATGACGAGAGGATCGAACATTCTCGCCCCACCAAGCGATCCTAAACTCGTTCAACCAAACATCCAACCAAAATATCCATAACCAAAACATCCATAACCATTCTTCCAACATATAGCCCAAGGCACCAAATCCAAGTTATTCCCATAGGCACAATGCCTCTTCTCAACACAGTGTTTCAAATTGGTGCAACACCCATGCTCAAAGCAATCCTATGGCACAATGCCCCAACAATAGCACAATGCCCCATTCGTGGCACAATGCCCCATCAAGCGGCACAATACCCTCGCCGATACAGTTGTTCGGTTTTGAACCACAACTGCTCGCTTTGTAAGACAAAGCGACCAAGTGATACTCGTGCACGGATGCATGCTCGCTCGCCTGAATTTCTGATATTCCCAACGCCTTAATGTATCATTCCAAAATATATAATTCCAACCGTCCAAGCATAATCCCAATCGTTTCAACTGACTGCCTCAAATGTAATATTCCAACTCTAGCTCCAACTATCCAATGCACAAATTAATTCAAGCCACAATCCTATCCAAGCAAACGACGTACACTCTATGCACGCCTCAGTGTAGTGATTCCCAAGTTTCAGCCCAAGTGTTCAAGCCTATTACGTGTTTTCCATATTATTATGTATGAAGGAGTAGAGGAGAAGGGAAAGAGCCCACTCACAATGTTTGATCCCGTTAAGCATCCTGTCCTGCCGATACGGCCAATCCCTTGAACCCGTGGTCCGATGCAAGCGCGATCTACTCAACTGGTATGACCGTGCGAGCAGGCCGTGCTCTCCAAATCATCCGACCGATCGGACTAAGGAAGACGGCATTATCGCTCCCATCCAGCTATCTCAGTAATATTCTGAACGAACACCTGATTTTCATCGAACCCGCTAGCCATCTGCACATTGAAACCCACTCAATCAATACTTCTTCCCAAAATCCAACAATTCAAATGTAACCAGCATTTGTTTTATTCAATCCGACTCAGCGTAACGCACCGTGCGGTTGTGGGGCGTTATAGTTTTAACGAGGCAATAGGCTTAGAGATGGTGGTCATCCAAAGGGGGAGTGTTATAACGTGGGTTACTAAAGGGTTGGATTTCCACTTTGTTTTTAGTCCCACGTTGGTTATAGATTAGTATTACACCTTCATTGGGTTGTATAAATTAGGCCTTTGCCTCCCACTATGTGATTACACTAATAAGAGATATTCTCTCCTATTTTCTTCTTCCTTCTTCTACGTTTATTCTAACAAGTTAATAGTTATAGATATTTTTTAGCATTTTACTAAAATTTTCTTTGACCACATTACCAATTGCGATTATTTGCCTATAAGGCTATAGACTACAAACTACACCATTTATTTATTCTAGAAAGTTAAAAGTCAAATCATTTTTGACAAAACTTTTTCTCCTCATATTTTATCTTGTTGCTTTTTGTGGTGCTGGTGGCTTGTGTCACGCCCCGGCCCCGCCCGGGCCGCCGCTCCGCCCTGCCCTGCCCCGTGCGGCCGAGAATGAACGGACCGAACACGTATCACCGTGCCTCGGCGCGCCGGACGCGAATCACCGCGCCCGTCCCGCGGGTGCGAGGGAGGAAAGGAGCCAAGCGAATGGCCCGTTCGAGCTTTCGGGGGACGTGATGCCGCACGGGCCTGGGGTTGCGCCCGTGCAAGGCCAATCGTTTAAGTTGATAGTTGGCTATCATCGCATCAATCGAGTAAGCAGCGGAAAGGGACTTGTTGCAATGCAATGCATTAGCCAACTGAGTGTTCGGGACAATCGAGGCAACTTGGGTTTCCTTTAGCAAAGGCACACGTTCGTTCCATACATTATGCCCCCTTATACGATAGCATTCTCGGGACAACAATCGAAACCAGGATTCCGGGTCTTTGGGACTGTGGCACGCCTATCGCTTCCTCGGACGATCCAGTACCTGCGAACAAGTAAACTGTTGGTGGGTCAGCACTTTATACAAGTACTGGTGAGATAAATCAACTGAACAGAAACAAGCATTCACTCAAACAGGCACTAAGTAATCATGTTATAAAACATTACATTACTAGTGATCTTTCTAGTTTTACCTAGGTTCGTTTTATGCAGTTCTAGCAGAGTCGATTTACTTGTTTAGAAACATGTTTGGAAACAGAGTTTCATATTGAATATGCAAGCAAGCAAACCGTTCATGTTTCAGGGTGTGCGTAGTGTGTCTCGTGCGACTCGAGGGTCTGATGCAAGGCTAGACACACGATGCACATTCTTAGGGGCAGTCACTATCCAAGCCAACACAATGACTTAGCTATATGCAGGGCGGTCCCCGAGTATCTCAGGATCGGTAGCGGTTAGTCCAGCATACCAATGACTCTTTTATCTGATGCTAGAGGCAGCTGTGACTCATGGTTGCTTTGCACTATCATGGTAGCAGCCGGGACACATGCAGTTCAGCTCTCCACCAATAGCCATTGTCCGACCGCGTGCGAATGCATGGAACACTATCAAATAAACTCTAGTATGCAGACGAGATGAACCATCAGAATATACTCATTGTTGCGGGGCAATCCGACTTATCACTTGAACACGTTCAGGCACAGTATGGTTCTCTCGAAGCATAGACGATAGTGATCATGTTCATGCACTCTAAGCAGGCGATTCAGGATTCTCGTTAAGCAGACATTGTTTTAAAGACAAGCTAGGTGAGTTCGTTCATTAACATGCAAGGCAGGTTCTATCATTCTCTTAAGAAAACATTGCAAGCAAAAACTCAGGTTATTATTAAGGCGTGCAAGAATCAGAGAACGAAGTTCTGCCCACTCACTTTGATACATAACGTCGGCGCGGAGCGGGGCGTTACATACTTACCAACCAACAAAAAGTTTCGTCCTCGAAACTTCAAGGATAAACTTCTCGATATCCCGAGTAGCGATAGTGCCGTCCCTCGCCGTACTCAATCGAAACAATCAAGCAATTCAAGTTCAGGAAACATTTTGCACTTTGAGAATATCTATGGACTTATTGTATGGAACGCTCCTTGCAAAACCATATCGATAATATCTCAGAGTCATAGCAACGGTTTGGGCCAGAGAATCGATTCCGCTCTGATACCATTCTGTCACGCCCCGGCCCCGCCCGGGCCGCCGCTCCGCCCTGCTCCGCCCCGTGCGGCCGAGAATCAACGGACCGGACACGTATCACCGTGCCTCGGCGCGCCGGACGTGAATCACCGCGCCCGTCCCGCAGGTGCGAGGGAGGAAAGGAGCCAAGCGAATGGCCCGTTCGAGCTTTCGGGGGACGTGATGCCGCACGGGCCTGGGGTTGCGCCCGTGCAAGGCCAATCGTTTAAGTTGATAGTTGGCTATCATCGCATCAATCGAGTAAGCAGCGGAAAGGGACTTGTTGCAATGCAATGCATTAGCCAACTGAGTGTTCGGGACAATCGAGGCAACTTGGGTTTCCTTTAGCAAAGGCACACGTTCGTTCCATACATTATGCCCCCTTATACGATAGCATTCTCGGGGCAACAATCGAAACCAGGATTCCGGGTCTTCGGGACTGTGGCACGCCTATCGCTTCCTCGGACGATCCAGTACCTGCGAACAAGTAAACTGTTGGTGGGTCAGCACTTTATACAAGTACTGGTGAGATAAATCAACTGAACAGAAACAAGCATTCACTCAAACAGGCACTAAGTAATCATGTTATAAAACATTACATTACTAGTGATCTTTTTAGTTTTACCTAGGTTCGTTTCATGCAGTTCTAGCAGAGTCGATTTACTTGTTTAGAAACATGTTTGGAAACAGAGTTTCATATTGAATATGCAAGCAAGCAAACCGTTCATGTTTCAGGGTGTGCGCAGTGTGTCTCGTGCGACTCGAGGGTCTGATGCAAGGCTAGACACACGATGCACATTCTTAGGGGCAGTCACTATCCAAGCCAACACAATGACTTAGCTATATGCAGGGCGGTCCCCGAGTATCTCAGGATCGGTAGCGGTTAGTCCAGCATACCAATGACTCTTTTATCTGATGCTAGAGGCAGCTGTGACTCATGGTTGCTTTGCACTATCATGGTAGCAGCCGGGACACATGCAGTTCAGCTCTCCACCAATAGCCATTGTCCGACCGCGTGCGAATGCATGGAACACTATCAAATAAACTCTAGTATGCAGACGAGACGAACCATCAGAATATACTCATTATTGCGGGGCAATCTGACTTATCACTTGAACACGTTCAGGCACAGTATGGTTCTCTCGAAGCATAGACGATAGTGATCATGTTCATGCACTCTAAGCAGGCGATTCAGGATTCTCGTTAAGCAGACATTGTTTCAAAGACAAGCTAGGTGAGTTCGTTCATTAACATGCAAGGCAGGTTCTATCATTCTCTTAAGAAAATATTGCAAGCAAAAACTCAGGTTATTATTAAGGCGTGCAAGAATCAGAGAACGAAGTTCTGCCCACTCACTTTGATATATAACGCCGGCGCGAAGCGGGGCGTTACAGCTTGGAGGTTGGAGTTGGTGGCATTGATGATTTGGTCTACCAAACAACCCAACAATTCTATTTCTTTTGCAACACGGACTCCCATTTCGTAGCCATGATGAAAGTGAAGGTTCAAGCAATCAAAGAAATTATTTGGAGCTTTATTTTCTTGCAATAAATAATGAGTGTTAAAAATGTTGTTCTTAATGAAACTCGTGGATATCAGAAATTGTCATCACCTGGTATTTAGAAGGAAATTACTCGATCTGTTGCAGATGAGGCTACTAGTATAATCATCAAAGACCTTGGTGATTCATTATTTTCTATTCTAATCGACGAGTCACGTGATGTATCAATCAAAGAACAAATGGCGGTTGTTTGATATATGTGAACAAAAAATAGGCATATAGTTGAGCACTTTCTTGGCATTCACCATGTGGCTGAAACAACTGATATTTCATTGAAGGTTATTATTGATGCATTATTTTTTACTTATGGATTTACCATACCAAGACTATATAGTCAACGTTATAATGGGGCGAGTAATATGCAAGATGAGTTTAATGGCTTGGAAGCTGTCACGCCCCAGATCCAGAATACTGGAGAGCGGGGGAATGACTAAGCCAACCGTACCTTACAGAATACCGAAGTAACCCGCAATGTGTTAAGGTTGTCTAGAGACGAGGGGGTGCATACTGCAATCAAGTTTCCTAGGGTCAAGAACTTCTGTATCTTAATCATTCAATAAAGTAGTAATAACATAGAACATTTTAGAATAAGCTGTAAGCCGTCCCAAACGTTGTATCAGAATATTCTAGATATCTAAAAATATAAAATGATATTCCAAATACACAATCAACAGTATACATGACAGTGAGTTAGCTGCAGTCAGAGTATAATACAGTCATGTAGGGAACTAGTGTCCAGATTTACCGTCTAACAGATGCCGGTTGGCTGAACGCTCAAAAGAATATAGTTTACAAAAGACAAACAGTGAAACAAGAAACCCACTCGTGACCCTCAGCAGCCACCCTACTGGTGCGTGCCATCAGTGAGGGAGAAGTAAGCTTGATCCTCCGTGCTGGTTCTAAACCTGGCCATACAAAACCAGTGGGGTCAGATCCCAAATATCAAGTACCACAAAGGAAGCACGAAATGAGGAAACAAAACCAGATCTATAGCATGAAATGCATGATCCAACAATCAATGGCATATATCCCATCCATGACATAATACGATATCCCTTCACCAAACAAGGACATGAAGTGCCCTATAATATCAAGATAGAATACGACCCTTGATTATGGTTAAGATAAAATATTCTGCGTCGTAGTTTTGGTCCATAGTTCATCATAACACAACAACGCAACCCAGCAATCAAACTGTAACACCCCGTTCCGTTCCAGTGTGTCACGACCCGCACCCGGTTTAGGGGCACGAGTGCGTGGGTACGTCCAGCCTACACCGCAGCATCGGCGGTAGAACGCTGTCAAGGTCTTGATACTATCTAACTAATGTTACGCAAATATCCAAACTCCATTAGGAGGCACGGATGACACAAATAGATGAACATATACTCAATCACAGGATTACAGCACGATAAGATTTCGAAACAGAAATTAGAATTAAACACAACACCAGTCCACAAGAAATAACTTAACTTAACAATATCCAAGAATCATCAAAAATGCCGGAGACAAATCCGGTACCAAATAGTCTACTAAAAGAACTAACAAGAAATAATAATTCCGTCTAGACTTCCAGAATCAACTACTACCAAGTCTGCAGCTACTCACCATAAGTGTCGGACAGCGGTCATCTAAGGCATAGTCTGGAAAAATATTTCCAGTCAGGAAGGAGCAAAGCAACACTCTCAAATAACAGTTCCATTAATTGATAATGTCTATAATACAATAAAATATGTCATGCTAGCTACTGAGAAGACAGTGAAATAAATGCAATGGCAATTTAAGAGAGACAGGCAATGTAAAGAGACAGGAAATAGGCAATATGATACAGTCAGTGCATGTATGGAAATAAAAAGAACAAGAAACAGTATCATATACGGGTGATGTAGTATATGATTTAAAATAGGGAACTGTAATCTATTCTAAGTGTTTGAAATAGTAGTTTCAAAATGTGATCGGCTTGGGAACATGTACGATAGCTACAGGGCCTGGCTAATCATGGGTGAAGAGCATGATTAACACTTACAATTTTCTATACTACAATAAGAGGTTATGATCACATTTCTTACTAACTACTTCCCCGCCCCCAACTAGTACTGTGGATCCAACCATGACACGTCACGATACACGAGCAAGTCAAGTCTATCATGTACGATGTCTAAATATACATGTCGTGTACAATGTCAATACGATAATCAAGATAACATCTCATGACTGCAGATCCAAGCTATACTAGTCCGTGTAACACAGTGTCAAAGATTCAGTTGTAACATTTCAAGATCATTGAACTTATAGCAATTATCAAGAATTGGAAATTATCAGAGAATGTACTTGCCTTGGTCCTTAGCTGGTATTTATGGATGTCCTGTTCCAGAGTATCCCCTGGTAAACCAACAGTCCTAAAAACATATCACAATAACACTTGTATCAGGGGCTATACTAACACACAATAGAAATCTACTAGCCTTAGGGCTACGCTAGGTACGGTAGGGGTCATCTACTAGATAGGCCAACTATATATATATCCCTTAATTACAATAATAGCTATAAGTACAAATATATACACTTTAAATAAAACTAATACCTGTATGTACATACAACCATATCTCCAATTAAATACAACTACAAAGTATACATGTATATATTATAAAAATGTACTAAGGGTTTATACAAAAATATACCTACACATATATATATCTATGTCAAATGAACAATAAAGATATATATATACACACCAAAATAGTACGTATACTATTATTTTTATATACTAATTTATACCAATTAAATATATATATTGAAAATATGCTAAGTATATATATATATTTAAAATACATATAGTAGAACACGCATTTATATATATCAATCATATATACATATAGAAATATATTAAATGTATGTACAACATACATATTTGAAATTATATCAAGTATATATATATACAAAATATATATATATTAAACTTAATTATAGAATTTATTTAAATACATACTATACTCATACAATTGATTACTAATAAATAAATAATATACATTTACATATTTATACATTTATTTGAATATATACCAATCACATATTAAGAATACACTAATGCTAATACACCAAAATAAATTTATACTAGCATATACTTTTATTAAATAATGTCATAAAGTAAACCTATGTATATATACATATATATATACAAATTAAATTAAAATACATATACTAATTTCCACATTAATTAAATATATAAATACTTTAAATTAATTATATATACAAATTAAATTAAATGCATATACTAATTTCACATTAATTTAAATATATAAACAAACATTTATATATATATACATTATATATATATATATATATACATATATATATATACATACACTATACTATACATTAATCAATATATACACAAATACCTATACTAGTATATACATATACATATACTAATTATATTAAAATATACAAAGTATATATATATAAAATGCATCAATATACATATACAAAATATGTACTTATACATATATATTAATACATACGTTTACAAAATATGAATACATATGTACATTATAGTGAATACACCCACAATACATTATACAAGGTATATATATATATACCATACTAATATATATTAAACATTAATTTAATTTCATAATTACATATACATGCTAATGTATCCATCTACTTATACAAAATTCCTACATACATTATATTTATATATACATATATATATATATATATATATCTATATATATATATATATATAAAGAAAGAGGGAGAGGGGAGGAAAGGAGGCTTACTGGGCTGATGTCGCCGGAAAATGGCCGGAGGGAGTCGGCCGCCGGAGATGTGCAGGGAGGCCGGAGTTGATCGGGAATGAAGGGGATGGGAGTAGATGATGGTGGTGGAGATGGTAGGAGATGGTGGTGGTGATAGGAGGAGGAGCTCGGCCGCCGTCCAGAGGGGGCGCCGGAGTTCAGGGGCCGCCGGACTCGCTGTTGGAGGTGGTGGTGGTGTTGGGAATCGGCCGCTGGAGATGGTAGGGATAGGAGGAGGAGCAGCCAGCGAGGGGAGGAGGAGCAGTGGAAGGGGATGATCGGCCTGGAGCAGCCGCCGGTGGGGGATGTCGGCCTGGAGCAGCTCGACAGCAGGGAGGGAAGGAGCAGCGGCTTCGGCCGGAGTTGGCGTCGCCGGGCGCGGAGGCTCGGGATGGCCGCCGGAGTCGTCGGCAGAGGGAGCTGGCTCGGCCTGGCCGCCGGCTGAAGGGAGGAGCACAGCCGTATGCAGTGGCCGCTCGCCGGAGCACGGGAAGTCGGCCGGGGTGTTCGGCTGAATGGGAGATGCACAGTATTCCCCCCCTCCTCTATTTGAAATTCAAATATTTATCAAGAAGAAAAGAAAGGAAAAGAAGAAAAATAAAAAGAGGAAAGGAAAGAGAAGAAGAAAGGAAGAAGGAGAAGAAAAAGGGAAGAAAGTTTTTACAACGTAGGAGAGAGGGAGGAGGCTTGTGAGGAGGTGGTGTTTTCTAGGTTGCCTAGGGATTAGGGTTTGAGGGTACAAGACATTAAATAGGATGAGGGGATTTTGATGGAGGGTTGTGATTGACCCTCTAAATGAGTGGTCTAGATTGAACATGAGGGAAATAATTCATGGGGAATTTAGGGTGAGGTTTAATTAAAATATTTAGGATTCCTCATTGGTTAAAATAATTGGGTGAGGCCACAAAAATGCCAATTTGCAATTTAGCCCCCTTAACTTTGGGAAATTGCACAAACACATGAAATGACGAAAATTTGGCGGGCGATTCGGTGTCCGGTATTTTGTAGGGTCAGGGGGTGCTGTAAGACTGGTACGGGCTCAATTTGCAGGACACTGGAATTAAATTAGGATTTTAAAATCAGATAAAATGGTATCCTCAATTTAAATAGAAATAAATGCAAGTTGTGTTCAACAATTAATTAGGAGTACATGGAGCCAAAATCAGGTCAGGTCATCAATACCAATATTGAAGAAGACTCAGAACAGAATATTACCCTAATTTGGGCTGCACGAAAAATAGGTCAAGATGGCCTCCAATTTTCGATTGGAACGCACAACGATGAAAATATGAGTTTATTAAAATAACGTCCGCGATGATTTTTGTGCGGCCAGAAATAATGCACAGAGAGCACAATTATGAGTTGCAAAAATAGCAGAATTGAATGTGGGCATGTCTAGGGCAAGATGGTGAAATTTGTTGGAAGACAAAAGCTAGGGTAGTGCTCCAAATATCGAAGCAAAGGCAATGCGCAAAAATATTAAATAAAATACGGTAATTAATTACAATCTCCAAATATTAAATTCTAGATAAAATAATAAAATCCAGAACCCTATAATTCCGACAGGTGTTCGTCTACTGGGCTTCTAGGTCTAGTCTGCTAGCTAAAAATAAAATGAATAAACACTGCATATAATTATATATTTAATTACACATCGCACAAAATTATTTAAATTAAATACACTATCATGCAATTAATTAATTGTAAACAACATAATATTAAATATTGTAAAAAAATTCGAAAATACCCCTGTTTTCAGAATGTGGTAGTGACAAGTCTACCCACCTTAAAAGAATTTCGTCCTCGAAATTTAAAATCCTCATACTAGTGTTTAAATCATACTCACTATTATTCCCTCAATAAATTCATCAACCACGAATAATCCACAAGGTCTTTCACAATTTCAAAAATCTGAAATTATTTGTATAACCTAAAAATCTTCAAGTAAAATCAAAGTCCATCAAGAATTTCCTTGAAAGTTTTTAGCTACTAATTCGATACTCAGAATTTAATATCCACTCCTCAAAAACTCAACAATATGATATTTAAGGATTCTCCAAATGTCACATCCCATGTAAAATTCTAAAATTCATAATTGTAACCAAATAAATATATTGATAAATCTCCCAAAATTTCTAAATTAATAACCAATTTAAACATGTCAAAATCTTTCCTGGAATTAATTAACCACCAATTATGCCATGTTAATTTCTTAACCATTTATTTAAATCAATAATTATCCTCAAATTTTAATCATCTTGTTCCTCTTGTCAAGTCATAACTCCTTCATGAATCTTCACTACAGTCAACACCAATAATCACGGTCTAAGAAAATTCTACCTGTAGTCATACCACATACAATCTAGGGGGAACATACATGGTTATGGTCTCATTTGTTATGGTGTTGCAGTCTATGTATCAGGGGTACTACTACTACATTATAACAAGAGTCATGCATACGAACTACGGTACTAAGCAATCAATCAATCAATCAAATAGAGAGGAACAGAATGGAGGAAAGAACAGAACCTACAAACACATTACCTGCAATATCGGTCCCTCGACCGTCACCGCAATTGCCCGTCCTGCTGGGGTGGTTCCCTCCGCGGGTACTGAGCAATATACGGTTCCACAGGTAGCCTAACTGGATCTCTATAGTCTGAAGTTGTGCGCTGGCCGGGAAGATAAGAGGCTAGAAGACAATCCCTAACTCGATGTCCCGCAGCACCGCAGTGCAAACAAAGTCCTAGCCTCGTTCTACAGCTCTCCCAAAGGTGACCTGGCTTCTTACAGAAATGACAAGTCTGCTGTGTCTCTCTTGGATGCTGTTGCTGATCCTGCTGAACATGAATTGGTGCCTGGTACTGCTGTTGATACTGATACGCCCATGGATGTTGCTGGATAGGAACTGGTGCTAAGTACTGCGGTGGATGCTGAAATGTCCATGGTTGTTGCTGAATATGAAATGGTACTTGGTACTCTTGTTGGTGCTGAATAAGGGGATGCTTGGCTGGTCTTGCGCTATCATTCGTATCTCCAACAGTATCGTGACTCCTCTTAGGCCTGAGATCCAGATCCTCTTCTGCGATCTGAGCATCCATCAAGATAGCCTCAAAGGTAGCGGTACGACGACCAGAAGTGCGCGACTTAATCTCTCTTGTCAGTCCCTTTCTAAATTTTCGGGCTCGATCTCCTGGGTCCCGAATCATAGATGATGCAAAACGGCTCAATCTACAGAATTCTGCAGCGTACTCGTCGACCGACATGTTCCCTTGAACTAAGTCATGAAATTGACTTTCCAAGGTTCCCAATGCCACGTCGGGAAAGAACTTCTCCTTGAAGAGTTCCTTGAAGGTCTCCCAAGTAAGTCCTTGTGCAGTAATTCTCGGTTCTGTGCGATACCACGTGAGTGCGATATCGAACATCTGACTGCCAGCGGCTTCTATCTTCAAGTTCTCCGGAATCTGGGTCAATCGTAGACTTCTCTCTATATCCTCTAGCCAGTCGTCAGCGTAAAGTATCCCTTCGGTGCCTTTGAACTCTCGAGGCATCATTCTTTTGAAATCCACTATAGTGCCTGATCTCTGCTGCTGGCCAGGAAACTGTTGGTACTGTGCTACTTTCTCCAAAGCTTGGAGAGTCACTTGATGGGCATTCTCCATGTTTTCTTTCATCAGCTCGGTTTGTGCCTGGTACGCTTCTGCTTGCACCTTCTGAGCCTCAGCTTGAACTCGCTGAGCGTCTGCCGTCACTCTCTGGGCATCTACCATGCCCTGGATCAAGGTAAACATCTGCGTTCCGTCAATGGGCAAACCTTCGGGAATCGGAGTCGGTGGAGGAGGAAGGTTGTCCGTCACAGCTGCGGCAATCTTCTGAACAGGTGGAGGAGGATCCCCGATAAGTGTAGAAACTCCCACATGTTTCGGAGATGTAGGAGGAACTACGGATGTCTGTCCATCAGGTGGAGAGGTGGCAGACCCCTCTAAAGCTGACGTTCCCGCTCTCATAGACCTTGTCTGCGGCGACATCCTGAAGACAGATCCCAAAGAATCAATTTAGGCAAAATGCGATATCATCAAGGAAGGACAGTATAATTCTAAGGAAGCAACATTCAAAATAGATAGATAGATTGGAAATAAATCCTAGTTGTGATTGCACGGGTCAGGATGCATCCATAGTCCGATACCTCTATCCCCTAGGGATCACAGTTCTATCACAAGCACACTCACTGCTAGCTTCCTTACCTACTGCAATCGCTGATACTAGCTATTCTTATCACCCAAGTGCATATCATTTGCAACACACCATACTAAGTACTGCTCTCTCTTCAATGCAATCCTAGATGAACACCTAAACCAGTTGGCAGTGAGATCTCAATTATACTCAAGCCAACAGATCCTTACATATGCATCTCACCTACTTATATTATAATATATCTCCCACTATAAAATCTTATCCTCAAATAAATTTTCCTCAAAAATAACTCCTCGAATAAAATTTAAAGTAAAATGTATACACTCCCCTCAAGGTCAATTATTGAAATACTGAAATGAAAACTTAATCACCTAAAAGATCCTTACAGCCTTGTCTAGGTTTATTGAATCGAATCTGAATCCTCAAAATAAAAATTTAATAACCATATTTCAACTCTTCAATTTCAAAATTTTGCAATTCATTGAAATCTTCAAAATAAGATTTTATTAACATAATATCTCAACCTCTCAAAATTCTTAAAATTTGAAATTCATTTTCAATCCTCAAAATTAAAATTAAAAATTCACCTTTCGTAGTCCAATAGCCCTAATGTTAATCATTTTCACTGTCCTCATCGACGGGCATCATCAAATAATACCATAAATTAGTCTATAAATTCATCTTAATATGAAATCAACCCTACAATGAAACCCAAATCCTAATTTAATACCTAATTAACAACAATCAAATCAAGTGAAACCAAAATCCTAATTTAATAACTAATCAACAACAATCAAATTCAATATCAATAAGTGAGAATGGACAGAACAAGGGAATGATTTAAATTGGAAAATTTAACAAGATTCTCAGGGGTTATCCCAGGAATCTCTCAAGGAATTGTGATTGAGTATTTGCTCTTGTCCTAGTATCCTATATCCTAGTTCCTATCGCAGGTACGCAGTAGTATAACAAGGATGTCACACTACTACGACATCGCACAACTCGCGAAGTCTGACCTGCATGGGCCACCACTAAAAACGTGTCACGACCCGCACCCGGTTTAGGGGCACGAGTGCGTGGGTACGTCCAGCCTACGCCGCAGCATCGGCGGTAGAACGCTGTCAAGGTCTTGATACTATCTAACTAATGTTACGCAAATATCCAAACTCCATTAGGAGGCACGGATGACACAAATAGATGAACATATACTCAATCACAGGATTACAGCACGATAAGATTTTGAAACAGAAATTAGAATTAAACACAACACCAGTCCACAAGAAATAACTTAACTTAACAATATCCAAGAATCATCAAAAATGCCGGAGACAAATCCGGTACCAAATAGTCTACTAAAAGAACTAACAAGAAATAATAATTCCGTCTAGACTTCCAGAATCAACTACTACCAAGTCTGCAGCTACTCACCATAAGTGTCGGACAGCGGTCATCTAAGGCATAGTCTGGAAAAATATTTCCAGTCAGGAAGGAGCAAAGCAACACTCTCAAATAACAGTTCCATTAATTGATAATGTCTATAATACAATAAAACATGTCATGCTAGCTACTGAGAAGACAGTAAAATAAATACAATGGCAATTTAAGAGAGACAGGCAATGTAAAGAGACAGGAAATAGGCAATATGATACAGTCAGTGCATGTATGGAAATAAAAAGAACAAGAAACAGTATCATATACGGGTGATGTAGTATATGATTTAAAATAGGGAACTGTAATCTATTCTAAGTGTTTGAAATAGTAGTTTCAAAATGTGATCGGCTTGGGAACATGTACGATAGCTACAGGGCCTGGCTAATCATGGGTGAAGAGCATGATTAACACTTACAATTTTCTATACTACAATAAGAGGTTATGATCACATTTCTTACTAACTACTTCCCCGCCCCCAACTAGTACTGTGGATCCAACCATGACACGTCACGATACACGAGCAAGTCAAGTCTATCATGTACGATGTCTAAATATACATGTCGTGTACAATGTCAATACGATAATCAAGATAACATCTCATGACTGCAGATCCAAGCTATACTAGTCCGTGTAACACAGTGTCAAAGATTCAGTTGTAACATTTCAAGATCATTGAACTTATAGCAATTATCAAGAATTGGAAATTATCAGAGAATGTACTTGCCTTGGTCCTTAGCTGGTATTTATGGATGTCCTGTTCCAGAGTATCCCCTGGTAAACCAACAGTCCTAAAAACATATCACAATAACACTTGTATCAGGGGCTATACTAACACACAATAGAAATCTACTAGCCTTAGGGCTACGCTAGGTACGGTAGGGGTCATCTACTAGATAGGCCAACTATATATATATCCCTTAATTACAATAATAGCTATAAGTACAAATATATACACTTTAAATAAAACTAATACCTGTATGTACATACAACCATATCTCCAATTAAATACAACTACAAAGTATACATGTATATATTATAAAAATGTACTAAGGGTTTATACAAAAATATACCTACACATATATATATCTATGTCAAATGAACAATAAAGATATATATATACACACCAAAATAGTACGTATACTATTATTTTTATATACTAATTTATACCAATTAAATATATATATTGAAAATATGCTAAGTATATATATATTTAAAATACATATAGTAGAACACGCATTTATATATATCAATCATATATACATATAGAAATATATTAAATGTATGTACAACATACATATTTGAAATTATATCAAGTATATATATATACAAAATATATATATATTAAACTTAATTATAGAATTTATTTAAATACATACTATACTCATACAATTGATTACTAATAAATAAATAATATACATTTACATATTTATACATTTATTTGAATATATACCAATCACATATTAAGAATACACTAATGCTAATACACCAAAATAAATTTATACTAGCATATACTTTTATTAAATAATGTCATAAAGTAAACCTATGTATATATACATATATATATACAAATTAAATTAAAATACATATACTAATTTCCACATTAATTAAATATATAAATACTTTAAATTAATTATATATACAAATTAAATTAAATGCATATACTAATTTCACATTAATTTAAATATATAAACAAACATTTATATATATATACATTATATATATATATATACATATATATATATACATACACTATACTATACATTAATCAATATATACACAAATACCTATACTAGTATATACATATACATATACTAATTATATTAAAATATACAAAGTATATATATATAAAATGCATCAATATACATATACAAAATATGTACTTATACATATATATTAATACATACGTTTACAAAATATGAATACATATGTACATTATAGTGAATACACCCACAATACATTATACAAGGTATATATATATATACCATACTAATATATATTAAACATTAATTTAATTTCATAATTACATATACATGCTAATGTATCCATCTACTTATACAAAATTCCTACATACATTATATTTATATATACATATATATATATATATATATATATCTATATATATATATATATATATAAAGAAAGAGGGAGAGGGGAGGAAAGGAGGCTTACTGGGCTGATGTCGCCGGAAAATGGCCGGAGGGAGTCGGCCGCCGGAGATGTGCAGGGAGGCCGGAGTTGATCGGGAATGAAGGGGATGGGAGTAGATGATGGTGGTGGAGATGGTAGGAGATGGTGGTGGTGATAGGAGGAGGAGCTCGGCCGCCGTCCAGAGGGGGCGCCGGAGTTCAGGGGCCGCCGGACTCGCTGTTGGAGGTGGTGGTGGTGTTGGGAATCGGCCGCTGGAGATGGTAGGGATAGGAGGAGGAGCAGCCATCGAGGGGAGGAGGAGCAGTGGAAGGGGATGATCGGCCTGGAGCAGCCGCCGGTGGGGGATGTCGGCCTGGAGCAGCTCGACAGCAGGGAGGGAAGGAGCAGCGGCTTCGGCCGGAGTTGGCGTCGCCGGGCGCGGAGGCTCGGGATGGCCGCCGGAGTCGTCGGCAGAGGGAGCTGGCTCGGCCTGGCCGCCGGCTGAAGGGAGGAGCACAGCCGTATGCAGTGGCCGCTCGCCGGAGCATGGGAAGTCGGCCGGGGTGTTCGGCTGAATGGGAGATGCACAGTATTCCCCCCCTCCTCTATTTGAAATTCAAATATTTATCAAGAAGAAAAGAAAGGAAAAGAAGAAAAATAAAAAGAGGAAAGGAAAGAGAAGAAGAAAGGAAGAAGGAGAAGAAAAAGGGAAGAAAGTTTTTACAACGTAGGAGAGAGGGAGGAGGCTTGTGAGGAGGTGGTGTTTTCTAGGTTGCCTAGGGATTAGGGTTTGAGGGTACAAGACATTAAATAGGATGAGGGGATTTTGATGGAGGGTTGTGATTGACCCTCTAAATGAGTGGTCTAGATTGAACATGAGGGAAATAATTCATGGGGAATTTAGGGTGAGGTTTAATTAAAATATTTAGGATTCCTCATTGGTTAAAATAATTGGGTGAGGCCACAAAAATGCCAATTTGCAATTTAGCCCCCTTAACTTTGGGAAATTGCACAAACACATGAAATGACGAAAATTTGGCGGGCGATTCGGTGTCCGGTATTTTGTAGGGTCAGGGGGTGCTGTAAGACTGGTACGGGCTCAATTTGCAGGACACTGGAATTAAATTAGGATTTTAAAATCAGATAAAATGGTATCCTCAATTTAAATAGAAATAAATGCAAGTTGTGTTCAACAATTAATTAGGAGTACATGGAGCCAAAATCAGGTCAGGTCATCAATACCAATATTGAAGAAGACTCAGAACAGAATATTACCCTAATTTGGGCTGCACGAAAAATAGGTCAAGATGGCCTCCAATTTTCGATTGGAACGCACAACGATGAAAATATGAGTTTATTAAAATAACGTCCGCGATGATTTTTGTGCGGCCAGAAATAATGCACAGAGAGCACAATTATGAGTTGCAAAAATAGCAGAATTGAATGTGGGCATGTCTAGGGCAAGATGGTGAAATTTGTTGGAAGACAAAAGCTAGGGTAGTGCTCCAAATATCGAAGCAAAGGCAATGCGCAAAAATAATAAATAAAATACGGTAATTAATTACAATCTCCAAATATTAAATTCTAGATAAAATAATAAAATCCAGAACCCTATAATTCCGACAGGTGTTCGTCTACTGGGCTTCTAGGTCTAGTCTGCTAGCTAAAAATAAAATGAATAAACACTGCATATAATTATATATTTAATTACACATCGCACAAAATTATTTAAATTAAATACACTATCATGCAATTAATTAATTGTAAACAACATAATATTAAATATTGTAAAAAATTCGAAAATACCCCTGTTTTCAGAATGTGGTAGTGACACAGTGGACTACCGTCTCAAACGGCAAAGTACAACTGTCCCGACCCGCTTTGCCTCAAATGTGAAGCAAAGGATATCCAGACTTGTCTCTACAGGAATTCGGCTTAGGCTTTCAGAGGCTCGCTTGACGTATCGCTCTACCGAAGCGAATTATCGCTAAGGTGGGTGGCTATGTCGAACTTGTCTTTACTTAGCCAGCACACATAAAACATGGATATTTCATGCTAGTCGCTAGGTGAATCACCCCCTGCATGCTAATAAGAATCCAACGCGCCTAGCTAAGGGAATAATCCCAACTTGTATTGCTATGCTAGAACATGGAAATTAAAATACTGCTTATATTCAGACCCTCACATGCCAAGTCCCCTAACGACCTAACTCTCGGTCTACCTTCGGGCCCGAGCAAACGTGTCTACTTATGTTCCTTAGAAACGCATGCTTGTCTGCTTGAATATTGTCTTGTTTTCATCCAACCCCGGGAGACTACTAAGTAGTCGTCCCATGCATGATTGAACCTGCAAGTATCCGGGACCATTAGGTCACCCAAGGCAGCCCCGAACCAGGGGAATGCATCAAGGCAAGTCACTCACTGAACATAGAATCAAGGTGCAAGCGTACTTGTGTATCCGTGTTCATATGTTCTCATGTATCTCGTGTACTAGTGTTGCCTGTATGGCCAAATAAATCACGTACTCGTGTTGCCTGAAATTGGATTGACCCTGACTTGCATGTCACGGACAACTCGAAAATGAGGCATAGTTCCACGGACGGTCACCGGGGCACTGGGGCCGCTCCGATCCGGATGGAACTTCAAGTGTGGTCCATCGTGTGTAGGCGAGTGGTTTGTAGCGCCTCTTGTACTTTCGTTGCATTCCACTTGGCCTAGGACCACATCATGTGTAGTCTATCGTGTGCTGGCGAGATGGTTTGTAGCACATCGTGTACTTGGTTGTATTCCATCTTGGCCTTGGACTACATGTGCAATCTATCGTGTACGGGAAAAATGGTTCGTAGCGCATCGTGTGCTCTCGTTGCGTTCCATTCTCGTCTGGGATTAGTCCTTTATGGCTATGCCAGTGACTCATGTTCATATAGATAAGTCATCCTCGCTTAGCGGCTATCCGCGTGCGAGTTATTTTTTCGCATCAAAGAACAACTGAGAACTCCAAATATTGTCCCGCTCAATGACCCTCGTGTTTGCATATGCTATGCCTCCTGAATGCTTATACTTGCCCGTGCTTGAATTAACAATGTTTGCCTTGGACAGGGAAGGCCAAATGGCAAGTCTCGTCGTATTTTCTTTCATGTTGCACGGCGCACTGCCACACGAGTTAGGCTATTCAATATTTGCATGAAACTGATCCTAAGGCAACTAGAAAGACAACTTAATAGTTGGTGCATGAAACCTGTATTACGTGTTTGGATTTGTCGAGCGGGCGAGTAGCTTCCCCACCAGTGCATTAAATGTACTGATAATCCACCAGTTTGTATGCAGGGTGTGGGAGAACCTCGTTCGGTACGGATGCCTCCCTCGTGCGTGCTAAGGTGTGGAGATCACTCCGAAGCAGCGGTGCGTCGGGAACTGAAGCACATATACAAGACATAAGTTGTGAACATCGCCTGTACATCGCTTGTACAATTATTCCATAATTGTAGCCACTTGGCACGCTTTTACTGTTTCAGAGAGAGAGAGAGGCTTGAGCGACTTGTAATCTCGGCTATACGCCGCCTATAACACTTGTTTATATCAATAAAAGAACTTGTTTTACTTCAACTTGTATTTCAATGCTTCCGCTATATTATCGACTCAGTGAACTTGTTATCGATCGCCTATGCATTCATGACTCTGCTGCACTCAGACAATCTGTGCGACTCTGTGGCTTAGAACTCTAACCACCAGCCAATGAACCACGGCCTTGCACGGGCGTGGCTCACGCTCGTGCGGCATCACGTCCGGATGGGTCAAAGCGATCTTTCCGTAGGAGCGCTGGCGAGGGTGATTCCCGCCTAGCGGGGACGGCTGATTTGCCTGCAGGAGATCGGGGAGTGACATATTGGTATCAAAGCCTGGCTTCTACGCCTTTGGACTTCATTTTGAATATCTCTGTTTCGAAAGCTCGTTCGTGGGTTATGTGCACGCTCTCTCTCAATGCCTCAATGGGATGTTCCAACAATAAGTCTAAATACTTTCAAAATATGTTTTGAATGATATGCTTGCTTGTATGATTGTGTGCTGCGAGTGGCCTTTGTGCCAACCTGTGCGAACCCTTGAGAGTATCGCTAGTAGCTTATCCGATTTCACTAACTCTAAGTTTGGTTGAATGCATCTATTCGAGGGATGCCTTGAACTAGTGCACCATCCAAGACTTAAGAAAAGGTGAAACTCGAGTGCTAAGACTTCGCTATCACTAAGCTTGTTGACGTTCTCACGCTAGAAGTGCACTTCGAAAGTGCGCACGATCCAGACTAAGTGATATGCTGATCTCGATGCTTGTGCAAGTGAATATCCAGATAAACAAGTACAACGACTTGTCTAAGATTGCCTCAACCCTAGATTACTGCTTGTCCTCAGTAAGTCTCGAGGACGAGACTTTTTTCTGAGTTGGGTAGGATGTAACACCCCGTTCCGTTCCAGTGGACTGCCGCCTCAAACGGCAAAGTGCAACTGTCCCGACCCGCTTTGCCTCAAATGTGAAGCAAAGGATATCCAGACTTGTTCCTACAGGAATCCGGCTTAGGCTTTCAGAGGCTCGCTTGACGTATCGCTCTACCGAGGCGAATCATCGCTAAGGTGGGTGGCTACGGTAAACTTGTCTTTACTTAGCCAGCACACATAAAACATGGATATTTTATGCTAGTCGCTAGGTGAATCACCCCCTGCATGCTAATAAGAATCCAACGCGCCTAGCTAAGGGAATAATCCTAACTTGTATTGCTATGATAGAACATGGAAATAGAAATACTGCTTATATTCAGACCCTCGCATGCCAAGTCCCCTAACGACCTAACTCTCGGTCTACCTTCGGGCCCGAGCAAACGTGTTTACTTATGTTCCTTAGAAACGCATGCTTGTCTGCTTGAATGTTGTCTTGTTTTCATCCAACCCCGGGAGACTACTAAGTAGTCGTCCCGTGCATGATTGAACCTGCAAGTATCCGGGACCGTTAGGTCACCCAAGGCAGCCCCGAACCAGGGGAATGCATCAAGGCAAGTCACTCACTGAACATAGAATCAAGGTACAAACGTACTTGTGTATCCGTGTTCACATGTTCTCGTGTATCTCGTGTACTAGTGTTGCCTGTATGGCCAAATAAATCACGTACTCGTGTTGCCTGAAATTGGATTAATCCTGACTTGCATGTCGCGAACAACTCGAAAACGAGGCATAGTTCCACGGACGGTCACCGGGGCACTGGGGCCGCTCCGATCCGGATGGAACTTCAAGTATGGTCCATCGTGTGCAAGCGAGTGGTTTGTAGTGCCTTTTGTACTTTCATTGCATTCCACTTGGCCTAGGACCATATCATGTGTAGTATGAGTAGGGGTGTTGCACCCAATTTGAAATACTATGTTGGGGTATTGCACCCAATTTGAAACACTATGTTGAGAAGCGGCATTGTGCCTATAGGAATAACTTGAGATTATGCCTTGGGCAATATGTTGGAAGATTGGTTATGGATCTTTGGTTGGATATTTGGTTGAATGAGTCTAGAATCGCTTGGTGGGGCGAGAATGTTCGATCCTCTCGTCATACCTACTTGGTGTATGCATGTCACGGACAACCTGTGTTGCACAGGGTTTCGTTTCCTCGAACGGGATGGACTCCGGGGCACCGGAACCGTTCGGCCATGGAGGAGACATGGGTATCGCGTCTTGGGCGTGGTGCCGGTAGTCCGATACCACCAGGAGGGAGTAGCTGCCCAGCCCTAGATCGGGTTGGACTGCCTATTGATTAGTCCGATCAATGTCCTTTATGGCTTGGCCAGTGACTTCAGATAGATAAGAGTTGGTTTGCTTTACTTTGGTTGGTTTGTGCTTCGCGTAGGCGCGGCCACCTTGCCTCGGCAAGAGTGTGCACTCAAGATTTGGATATAAACTTTGGTTGAGGATGGATATTTGAGGCTTGGGAATGGTTCGTTATGTTATCGTGCAAACAATAGCTTGAGTAGGACGGGTTGCATGCTAGAATCCTTCGGGTTGCTTATATATATTTGTTTGTCGATTGGTTTGAGTTGAATGCTTGCATGCTTAAACTGTTTTACAGCTTTTCTTAATATGTCATCCCTATGCCATGAAATGAATCTAGGATTCAACTAGAAAGATCACCATATAACTGTATGCATTCACTATTTTACTTAGTGTCGGCTTAGGTGAGTGGGTTACCCCGCTCACCAGTACGGTTGTGTACTGACCCACATTTGTGAGCATTATTTCAGGTACGCAGGCGTAGTGGCGCTGCTTGGATATACGAGGCATGATGTATGAACTGTAAGTACCTTTGTGGGCTAGAGAAAAGGGCAAGAGTATTTTATCGCCTTCGTGGCATTGTCTTCGGGGCATTTCATTTGGACCCTATCGCGAGCTTCATTATGTATTACTCTGATGTGTGCTTGGTACACAATACTTGACTTCCGCTGCAACTTGGTCGTTTCGATGATAACTTTGGTGTTTGACAACATCGCCTTGTACTAGCGCAACTCTAGGCTCGTACGGCATCACGTCCTGATGAGAACGATTGTCCTGCGGAAGAGCTGCAACGTGGTGATTCACGTTCAGCGGGGACTATTGAGCTTGCGGAAGATTAGGGCATGACAAATTGGTATCAGAGCGCCTGGTTTATTTCCTCGAACTTGGTCCTTCGTTTCATCACAAACTTTAAATAGCTTCCGCGTGTCGTTTAGCTCTTAGCTCTACTCGGTGCCGCATTGGATGTTTCATGCAATAAGTCTATAAATTGTTGGTTGTGGCTGCATGTTATGCTTCGTTGTGTTGCTTTTGGTTGGTTTTCGTTAGATCGCTTAGCATCGTTAGGCGTTGTTGTATTCGTGCAACAAGTTGGATGGCATTGTTGTATTTGTGCAACAAGTTGAGAGCTGTCGTTGGGTTGGCTTGGCTTGTCGATCAGGGAGTTTCTGATTGCATCAGTGGATCAGTTGGTTGGCATACGAGATTGGTTATGTGGCATGTTGTGAGTAGAAGCATCGGATGAGAATGGATCGTTGCACGAGTTTCTCGTGTAGCAGAATTGTTGGACGGAGTTTAATTTTTGGCTGGGTGTATCACAGAGAGCGTTGCACAAGTTGCTCGTATGGCGCATTGGTTGAGCAGGTTTGAGTTTGGCTTGGGAGTATCAGGATAAGTTTGCACGAGTTGCTCGTGAAGCAAAAGGGTGGAACAGTTGGGTATTGGGTTGGATTACTCGGAAGAGAGCTCGATGCACGGGATTGCTCGTGTTGCGAAAGTATTAGACGGTTTGGAAATAGTTGGAAGCATTGAGAATGGAACATAGCATGAGTTGCATAGCGAGATTGATGGAAAAAGTAAGATGGTTCACTTATTGGTTGAGTTTTTGTATCAGACACGAGTTGGGAAAGGCAGGATCACGCATAAGGGATGGCTCGAACGTTGTTCAAAGGAATCATAATACGAGTAGCGGCTTTATTCGGAGTGGTATATGGGATACCACATAGTGAGCAAGGCATTAAAAATGTTTTGGTTGGACATGAATGGAAATTACCTGAACGGACTCGGGTAACAGGAATATAAGTTGGTTGGTGCACGTCAGTTGAGTTGGGAAGAATAAAAATGGAGCAAGCGAATATTGAGTTGAGCATGTGGAACAAACAGTTGGGTTATGCTTGAGCGAAGAGATGGATTAATCGGAGGATAGTGAGCACGGTCTACGATTTTGGGCAACACATTTGAGCTGTTGGTTGAGCAAATCACTGTGCTGCTCGAGTAAGTTGGACGTGCATTGTGGGACGTAGCAAACGGATAAGAATTTGAGCAAGTCTCGAGTTTCGAGAATCATTACAATTTGTAGTGCGAGTAGACGAACATGGCAATTCAGAAATTTGATGGATTCATAGCAGAACGATGGATTGATGAAGACGGTTTCAATGAGCGCAGCTCTCGAACTGTGGCTCGGATAGATAGCAAGACTCTAGGTGGTTAAGCGGCATTGGTTGACAGATCATCAGAGGTAGTGCATGAATTTCTCGGATTCGGAAGTTTATTCAGATAGAATGGTTGGATTATGGCTCGGATTTGCAGATGAGATATAGCATGGTTCATAGTAACTGTCCATCGTGATGACTTATAATTATCGAGCGTAGCTTTGGGACAGCTGACCCTAACGACTTGCTCGCCAGGTCGGAGATTGAATATTGTAGACCCATAGAACGACCCTTGTGGCGGCGCATTGGGGAATGCGTCGAGGGCAGATGTGAGTGCTGTGTGTTGGAGATTGGCTTATTGACTGAGTGTTGGATTTGAGAGACCTTGGGATAGCCTTCAGCTGAAGAAGCAGCCAAAAGACCGAAGCGATAGTGGGATTGGCCTAAGTCAACTGATGAGATTCAGAGTCGCAGATTTTTGTAGATGGCATCGTCTCTTACTCATCGTGCCCTGAAAGGGAATAACATTCATATGAATTGACGACTGTGAAACTAGCTCGTGAAGTTAAAGCAACGGCTCGTTCAGATCAAATCCTTGCGAATACTGGAAGGGACAGATTTGCCTCAGATTTACAAGATGTCTCAGAACTTAGTCTGGGAAGCGTGCTCGTTCAGAAGGCAAAGGTGATATCCTATGCTTCGAGGCAGTGGAAGCAACGCGAAGAACTATTCCATGCGCAACCTAGGAATTGTGGCGAGTGTGTCCACGTTGAAATCGTGGCGACACTATCCCTTTGGCGTGGCGGCAAAATCTTCGTGGATCACACGAACCTCAATATAGATGTTCACCCAGCGAGGTATTGAGATTGAGGAAGAAGTGTTTGGCTGAGCTGATCTAAGCAAAGTTGATATTTGGGTAAGTCGTCTAGCTGGGGTAGTATCAATAGTGATGATCGTTCGGTGCACGAGATATATTTGGAGATATTGCTAGTACGGATTCAGAAATAGTTGGATGGATTGAGTTGGAACACGAACTGATTGAGTTGGTGGGAAATTATCATATTTGAGAATAGTGCTCAAGCGAATATGTTGGAATGGAAAACATGATTTGGTTTAATTGGGAGTAAAGCAAATGGATGCCTCGGACATAAAGATACCCTTGTAACTTGTCCAAATTCGCTATCGCAAAGCTCGGCTGAAATGTATGTATTTTAGGGACGCCTTAAATATGTGTACGATCCAAAACTAAGCGATACGAAGAATTCGTATTGAGCTACAAGGAGGATATGGGAATTCATGGAATTTGTACGAGCGTTCAGCAGAGTGAGATGCTGAGTCAGAATCATGAGTATGAGAGTTGCATAGAGCAGAGTTATGTATGGGACAAACAGCATGTAATAGGAATGAGTACCAGCATGGTTCGTGGACGAACCTGATTCTAAGTGGTATATTATGTAACGCCCGCAACCGCACGGTGCGTTACGCTGAGTCGGATTGAATGAAACAAATGCTGGTTACATTTAATTTGTTGGATTTTGGGAAGAAGTATTGATTGAGTTATTTCATGTGCAGATGGCTAGCGGATTCGATGGAAATCAGGTGTTCGTTCAGAGTAGTACTGAGATAGCTGGGTTGGAATGATAATGCCATCTTCCTTAGTCCTATCGGTCGGATGATTTGTAGAGCATGGCCTGCTCGCACGGTCATACCAGTTGAGTAGATCGCGCTTGCATCAGACCACGGGTTCAAGGGATTGGCCGTATCGGCAGGACATGATGCTTAATGGGATCAAATATTGTGAGTGGGCTCTTTCCCTTCTCCTCTACTTCTTCATGCCTAATAATATGGAAAATACGTAAAGGCTTGAACACTTGGGCTGGAACTTGGAAATCACTACACTTAGGCGTGCATAGAGTGTACGTCGTTTGCTTGGTAGGATTGTGGCTTGAATTGATTTGCGCGTATGGATAGTTGGAGCTAGAGTTGGATTATACATTTGAGGCTGTTGGTTGAATAATTGAGATTATGCTTGGACAGTTGGAATGATACATTGAGGCATTGGAAATATCAGGAATTCGGGCGAGCGAGCGTGCATCCGTGCACGAGTATCACTTGGTCGCTTTGTCTTGCAAAGCGAGCAGTTGTGGTTCAAAATCGAACAACTGCATCGGCGAGGGTATCGTGCCACCGTTGGGGCATTGTACCACGGGATTGTTCTGAGTAGGGGTGTTGCACCCAATTTGAAATACTATGTTGAGAAGCGGCATTGTGCCTATAGGAATAACTTGAGATTGTGCCTTGGGCAATATGTTGGAAGATTGGTTATGGATCTTTAGTTGGATATTTGGTTGAATGAGTCTAGAATCGCTTGGTGGGGCAACAATGTTCGATCCTCTCGTCATACCTACTTGGTGTCTGCATGTCACGGACAACCTGTGTTGCACAGGGTTTCGTTTCCTCGAACGGGATGGACTCTGGGGCACCGGGACCGTTCGGCCATGGAGGAGACATGGGTATCGCGTCTTGGGCGTGGTGCCGGTAGTCCGATACCACCAGGAGGGAGTAGCTACCCAGCCCTGGATCGGGTAGGACTGCCTATTGATTAGTTCGATCAATGTCCTTTATGGCTTGGCCAGTGACTTCATATAGATAAGATTTGGTTTGCTTTACTTTGGTTGGTTTGTGCTTCACGTAGGCGCGGCCACCTTGCCTCGGCAAGAGTGTGCACTCAAGATTTGGATATAAACTTTGGTTGAGGATGGATATTTGAGGCTTGGGAATGGTTCGTTATGTTATCGTGCAAACGATAGCTTGAGTAGGACGGGTTGCATGCTAGAATCCTTCGGGTTGCTTATATATATTTGCTTGTCGATTGGTTTGAGTTCAATGCTTGTATGCTTAAACTATTTTACAGCTTTCCTTAACATGTCATCCCTATGCCATGAAATGAATCTAGGATTCAACTAGAAAGATCACCATATAACTGTATGCATTCACTATTTTACTTAGTGTTGGCTTAGGCGAGTGGGTTATCCCGCTCACCAGTACGGTTGTGTACTGACCCACGTTTGTGGGAATTATTTTAGGTACGCAGGCGTAGTGGCGCTGCTTGGATATATGAGGCATGATGTATGAACTGTAAGTACCTTTGTGGGCTAGAAAAAAGAGCAATAGTATTTCATCGCCTTCGTGGCATAGCCTTCGTGGCATTGCCTTCGGGGCATTTCATTTGGACCCTATCGTGAGCTTCATTGCGTATTACTCTGATGTGTGCTTGGTACACAATACTTGACTTTCGCTACAACTTGGTCGTTTCGATGATAACTTTGGTGTTTGACAACATCGCCTTGTACGAGCGCAACTCCAGGGTCGTATGGCATCACGTCCCAATGAGAACGATTGTCCTGCGGGAAAGCTGCAACATGGTGATTCACGTTCAGCGGAGACTATTGAGCTTGTGGGAGATTGGGGCGTGACATGTAGCGCCTCTTTTACTTTCATTGCATTCCACTTGGCCTAGGACCACATCATGTGTAGTCTATCGTGTGCTGGCGAGATGGTTTGTAGCACATCGTGTACTTGGTTGCATTCCATCTTGGCCTTAGACTATATGTGCAATCCATCGTATACGGGCAAAATGGTTCATAGAGCATCGTGTGCTCTCGTTGCATTCCATTCTCGTCCGGGATTAGTCCTTTATGGCTATGCCAGCGACTCATGTTCATATAGATAAGTCATCCTCGCTTAGCGGCTATCCGCGTGCGAGTCGTTTCATCGCATCAAAGAACAACTGAGCATTCCAAATATTGTCCCGTTCAATGACCCTCGTGTTTGCATATGCTATGCCTCCTGAATGCTTATACTTGCCCGTGCTTGAATTAACAATATTTGCCTTGGACAGGGAAGGCCAAATGGTAAGTCTTGCCGTATTTTCTCTCATGTTGTACGGTGCACTGCCACACGAGTTAGGCTATTCAATGTTTGCATAAAACTAATCCTAAGGCAACTAGAAAGACAACTTAATAGTTGGTGCACGGAACCTGTATTACGTGTTTGGATTTGTCTAGCGGGCGAGTAGCTTCCCCACCAGTGCATTCAATGTACTGATAATCCACCAGTTTGTATGCAGGGTACGGGAGAACCTCGTTCGGTGCGGATGCCTCCCTCGTGTCACGCCCCGATCTCCCGCAGGCTAAATCGGCCGTTCCCGTTAGGCGGGAATCACCCTCGCCAGCGCTCCCGCGGAACGATCGCTTGACCCATCCGGGCGTGATGCCGCACGAGCGTGATCCACGCCCGTGCAAGGTCATGGTTCATTGGCTGGCGGCAAGAGTTCTAAGCCACAGAGTCGCACAGATTGTCCGAGTGCAGCGGAGTCATGAACGCATAGGCGATCGGTAATAGGTTCACTGAGTCGACAATATAGCGGAAGCATTGAAACACAAGTTGAAGTAAAGCAAGCTCTTTTATTGATATGAACAAGTATTAAAGGCGACGTATAGCCGAGATTACAAGTCGCTCAAGCCTCTCTCTCTGAAACAGTAAAAGTGTGCCAAGTGGCTACAAATGTGGAATGATTGTACAGGCGATGTTCAGGCGAGTTCGGGCTATGTTCCAATATTATGTCTTGTATATGTGCTTCAGTTTCGGACGCACCGTTGCTTCAGAGTGATCTCCACGCCTAAGCACGCACGTAGGAGGCATCCGCACCGAACGAGGTTTTCCCGTACCCTGCATACAAACTGGTGGATTATCAGTACATTGAATGCACTGGTGGGGAAGCTACTCGCCCGCTCGACAAATCCAAACACGTAATACAGGTTCCGTATACCAACTATTAAGTTATCTTTCTAGTTGCCTTGGGATCAGTTTTATGCAAAGATTGAATAGCCTAACCCGTGTGGCAGTGTGCCGTGCAACATAAGAGAAAACACGGCGAGACTTACCCTTTGGCCTTCCCTGTCCAAGGCAAACATTATTAATTTAAGCACGGGCAAGTATAAGCTTTCGGGAGCATAGCATATGCAACATGCAAACACGAAAGTCATTGAACGGGACAATATTGGTGTGCTCAGTTGTTCTTTGATGCGATGCAATGACTCGCACGCGGATAGCCGCTAAGCGAGGATGACTTATCTATATGAACATGAGTCGCTGGCATAGCCAAAAAGGACTAATCCCAGACGAGAATAGAATACAACGAGAGCACACGATGCGCTATGAACCATTTCGCCCGAACACGAGGGATTGCACAAGTAGTCCAAGGCCAAGATAGAATGCAACCAAGTACACGATATGCTGCAAACCATCTCGCCAGCACACGATAGACTACACATGATGTGGTCCTAGGCCAAGTGGAATGCAACCAAGTACACGATATGCTGCAAACCACTCGCCTGCACACGATGGACCACACTTGAAGTTCCATCCGGATCGGAGCGGCCCCAGTGCCCCGGTGACCGTCCGTGGAACTATGCCTCGTTTCCGAGTTGTCCGCCACATGCAAGTCAGGGTCAATCTAATTTCAGACAACACGAGTACGTGATTTATTTGACCAATCTCAGGCAACACGATTTATTTAACCAATCTCAGGCAACATGATTTATTTGACCAATCTCAGGCAACACGAATACACGATATACTTGAACCATGATTCTACGTTCAGTGAGTGACTTGCCTTGATGCATTCCCCTGGTTCGGGGCTGCCTTGGGTGACCTAACGGTCCCGGATACTTGCAGGTTCAATCATGCACGGAACGATTACTTAGTAGTCTTCCGGGGTTTGGATGAAAATAAGGCAACATTCAAGCAGACAAGCATGCGTTTCTAAGGAACATAAGTAAACACGTTGCTCGGGCCTGGAGGTAAACCGAGAGTTAGATCGTTTGGGGACTTGGCATACGAGGGTCTGAATATAAGCAGTATTTCAATTTCCATGTTCTATCATAGCAATACAAGTTGGGATTATTCCCTTAGCTAGGTGTCACGACCCGCACCCGGAATTGGGGTACGAGTACATGGGTACGTCCAGCCTACGCCGCAGCATCGGCGGTAGAACGCTGTCAAGGTCTTGATACTATCTAGCCAATCTCACACAAGCATCCAATCTCCATAAGGAGGCACGGATGACACAATAAAATGAACACATACTCAATCACAAGATTACAGCACGATAAGATATCGAACAAAAATTAAGTACAACACAAGTCAAAATATAATCTAACTCAACAAATATCCAAGTCATCATAAATGCCGGAGACAAATCCGCTACCAAAAAGTCTGCTAAAAGAACTAACTAGAAGATTAGTAATTCCGGCTAGACCTCCCGGAATCACAACTAATCTACCAAGTCTGCAGCTACTCACCATATGGTCCATAAAGTGTCGGACAGCGGTCCTCTAAGGCATAGTCTGGAAAAATGTTTCCAGTCAGGAAGGAGCAAAGTACAAATCTCAAATAACAGTTCCATTAAATTGATAAGGACTATAAAGCAATAAACATGTGATGCTAGCTACTGAGAAGACAGTGAAATAAATGCAATGGCAATTAAAAAGAGACAGGCAATGTAAAGAGACAGGCAATAGGCAATATGATACAGTCAGTGCATGTATGAGAATGAAAAGAACAAGGAACAGTATCATATATGGGTGATGTAGTATATGATTTAAAATAGGGAACTGTAATCTACTCTAAGTGTTTGAAATAGTAGTTTCAAAATGTGATCGGCTTGGGAACATGTACGATAGCTATAGGGCCTGGCTAATCATGAGTGAAGAGCATGATTAACACTTACATTATTCTATACTGTATAAAGGGTATGATCACATTTCTTACTAACTACTTCCCCGCCCCCAACTAGTAATGTGGATCCAACCATGACACGTCACGATACACGAGCAAGTCCAATCTATCATGTACGATGTCTAATATGCATGTCGTGTACAATGTTAATACGATAATCAATGTAACATCTCATGACTGCAGATCCAAGCTATACTAGTCCGTGTAGTACAGTGTCAAGGATTCAGATGTAACATTTCATGATTATTGAACTTATAGAAATTATCAAGGAATTGGAAATTATCAGAGAATGTACTTGCCTTGGGTCCTTAGCTGGTAATTATTGATGTCCTGTCCCAGAATATCCCCTGGGTGAAGCAACAGTCCTAAAAACATATCACAATAACACTTGTATCATGTGCTACCCTAACACACAGTCTATAAACACTGGCCTCAGGGCTATGCCAGGCAGGACACTAGTCAACTAGGGTCATCTAGTAGGGATACATATATACATATTATACTATACCAATTGAACAATAAAGATATATATATATTTATACCAAAATAGTACGTATACTATTACATTTTATATACCAAAATATGTATATATCATATATGTGCAAAAGTACATTTTTAGAATATACATATATATATTGTCAACATCATTCTTAAACATACTAATATTAATTCACCAAATTAATTTTTATACCATATAAAAATACCCAATATACATACATATACATATGCATTAATTAAATACATATTTATACAATTAATTATACATACTTAATTATACAATTTATTTAAATACATACTATACTCATACAATTAAATAAAAATAAATAATATACATATTCATATTTTAAATACATACATTACCAATTTATTTATATACTATACATATATGCGTATTAAACATTAATTAAATAAATAATATACATATACATATATGAATTTATACTCATACGTATATACATATATCTCTACACATTAATTATATATATACAAATACATATACATTAGTCATATGTATATATACATTACATTAGCTACATATATATATATGTATATATATATATATATATATATATATATATATATATATGTGAAGAAGGAAAGAGGGGGAGAAGTAAACTCACAGCCGGGGAGGGCTGGCTTGCCGGCCGGAGTACGGCAGGAGGGAGGAGCAGCAGGGCTGGAGCCGCGGCCGGAGTAGGGATCGGGCTGCGGGGTCGGTACTCGGCCGGACTGATGGTGGTGGTGATTGGCTGCCTGAGGGAGGATGAGGATGGAGGTGGTGGTGGTCCAGCGAAACTCGGGGTCTCGGTTGGGTCGAGGAGCTCGACCGGAGGGCTGAAGAACAGTGGTTACCGGAGGGAGTTGGCCGAGCTCGAGTCGGGGCTCTCGGGAAGAGGCCGGGGAGCAGGAATCGATGGCCGCCGGAGTGGGCAGCGGGCCGCCAGAGGATCGGGGCTGGCCAGTGGCCGCCGGAGTGGGCAGGGGCCGCCGGAGCACAGAGGAGTCGGGGTGCAGAGGCTCGATGAACAGTAGGTGCGGGGGGGGGGAATGAACAGTGTTCCCCCCCTTTCTTCCTTTGAATTCAAATGAAAAAAAAAATAATAAAGAAGAAGGAGAAAGGAAGAAGGAGAAGGAAGAGAAGAAGAAAAGAAGAGAAGTGGAGAAAAAATTAGAATGAGGGGGCTACGGTTGTGGAGGCTTGAGGGAGAATGTGGGGGCTTCTTAGGAGGTGGGGAAACCTAGGTTTTCTAGGGATTAGGGTTTGATGTGACATGACATTATATAGGGAGAGAGGGTGTGTGAATTTAAGGGTGAGGATGGACCCATAGAATGAGTGGTTCAGATTGGTCATGAAGGAATTATAATTCATGTAGGAATGCGGGTGAGGTTTAATTAAAAATTATTAGGGCTCCCTCATTATTTAAACAAATGGGTGTTGACACAAAAAATACAAATGTGCAAATTAGCCCCCTTAAATTTGGGTATTTGCACAGACGCATGAAATGATGAAAATTTGGCGGGCGATTCGGTGTTCGGTATTTTGTAGGGTCAGGGGACGCTGTAAGTTTGGTATGGGTTCAAATAGCAGGGCACTAGAATTAAATTGGGATTTTCAGAATCGGTTAAAATAGTATCCTCAATTTAATTAGAAATAAATATAAGTTGTGTTCTAAAATTAATTAGGAGTACATGGGGCCAAAATCAGATCAGGTCATCAATACCAATAATGAAGAAGACTCAGAACAGAATATTACCCTAATTTGGGTTGTACGAAAAATAGGTCAAGATTTGCCTCCAATTTTGATTGGAACGCACAACGATACAAAATAGGAATTTATTAAATAACGTCCGCGACGATTTTTGTGCGGCTAGAAATAATGCACAGAGAGCATAATTATGAGTTGCAAAAATAGCAGAATGGAAGGCGGGCATGTCTAGGGCAAGATTGTGAAATTTGTTGGAAGACAAAAGTCAGGGTAGCGCTCCAAATATCGAAGCAAAGGCAAGGCGCAATAATTAATTAAAATACGGTTATTAGTTACAATCTCCAATAAATAAATTCTAGATAAAATAATTAAATACAGAATTCTATAATTCCGACAGGTGTTCATCTACTGGCTTCTAGGTCAAGTCTGCTAGCTCAAAATAAATGAACACTGTATATAATACTATATTTAATTACACACCTCACATAATTATTTAAATTAAATATACTATCATGCAATTACTTAATTGTAACTACAATAATATTAAATATTATTAAAAGTCAAAAATACTCCTGTTTCGGAACGTGGTAGTGACAAGTCTACCCTCCTTAAAAGAATTTCGTCCTCGAAATTTAAAATCCTCATAGTAGTGTTTAATCATACACATTATTATTTCCCTCAAATTTAAATTCATCAACCACGAAATCAGGTAATAATCCACAATGTCTTTTCATAATTTAAAAATTCTTAAATTAATGCATTCCGGAAAAATCCTCGAAATGAAATCAAAGTCCATTTTTATCAAAAATTCCCTTGAAAGTCTTAGTTAATAATTCAATACTCAGAATTTAATATCCACTCCTCTAATTTGATTTTAATCAATGCACATATAGAAAATGTAAATCTCATCCCAAAAGTTTGAATTCAACATTAGTCCATCAATAATTTTATTCCTCGGTTTCCTCTTTCCTCAATTACTCAACAATGCGATACTTAAGGATTTTTCAAATGCAACATCCAAATATAACATTTTAAAAATTCATAACTTGCAACCAAATAAATATAATGATAGTCTCCCAAAATTTCCAAATTTTAATAACCAATTTAATTACATCATAATCTTCCTGGAATTAATAAACCACCAATTATGCCATGTTAATTTCTTAACCCTCTATTTAAATCAATGTTTATCCTCGAATTTTAATCATCTTGTCTCTCTTGTCAAGTCATAACTCCTTCATGAATCTTCGTCATGGTCAAACCCCAATAATCATGGTCTAAGAAAAATCTTTCCTACAATCATACAACATGGAATCTAAGGGGGATACGTACGGTCATGGTATCTATTGTCATGGTATTGCAGTCTCTGTATCAGGGTGTACTACTAACTACATTCTAACAAGAAAATCATGCATACAACTTGTACTAAGGAATCAATCAATCAATCAAGTAGATAGGAACAAAAGGAAGGAAGGAACAGAGCCTGCTAACACATTACCTGCAGTATCGGTCTCCTCGACCGACATCGCAAATGCCCCGCCCTGCTGGGGTGGTTCCCTTCGCGGGTGCTGAGCAATATACGGTTCCACAGGTAGCCTAACTGGATCTCTATAATCTGAAGCTGCGCACTGGCCGGGAAGATAAGGGGCTAGAAGACAATCCCTTACTCGATGTCCAGCAGCACCGTAGTGCAAACAAAGTCCTAGTCTCGTTCTACAGCTCTCCCAAAGGTGACCTGGCTTCTTACAGAAATGACAAGTCTGCTGTGTCTCTCTCGAAGGCTGTTGCTGATTCTGCTGAACACGGACTGGGGCCTGGTACTGTTGTTGATACTGATACGCCCATGGATATTGCTGGATAGGAACTGGTGCTAGGTACTGCGGTGGATGCTGAAATGTCCCTAGTTGTTGCTGAATATGAAATGGTACTTGGTACTGCTGTTGGTGCTGAATACGGGGATGCTTGGCTGGTCCTGCGCTACCATTCGTATCTCCAAAAGTATTGTGACTCCTCTTAGGCCTGAGATCCATATCCTCTTCTGCAATCTGAACATCCATCAAGATAGCCTCAAAGGTAGCGGTACGACGACCAGAAGTACGCGACCTAATCTTTCTCGTCAGCCCCTTTCTAAATTTCCGGGCTCGATCTCCTGGGTCCCGAATCATAGATGATGCAAAACGGCTCAATCTACAGAATTCTGCAGCGTACTCGTCGACCAACATGTTTCCTTGAACTAAGTCATGAAACTGACTTTCCAAGGTTCCCAATGCCACGTCGGAAAAGAACTTCTCCTTGAAGAGCTCCTTGAAGGTCTCCCAAGTAAGTCCTTGTGCAGTAATTCTCGGCTCCGTGCGATACCACGTGAGCACGATATCGAACATCTGACTGCCAGCGGCTTCTATCTGTAAGTTCTCCGAAATCTGGGTCAATCGCAGGCTCCTCTCTATATCCTCTAGCCAGTCGTCAGCGTAGAGTATCCCTTCGGTGCCTTTGAACTCTCGAGGCATCATCCTTTTGAAGTCCACTATAGTGCCTAATCTCTATTGCTGCTGGCCAGGAAACTGCTGGTACTGTGCTACTCTCTCCAAAGCTTGGAGAGTCACCTGATGAGCATTCTCCATGTTTTCTCTTATCAGCTCGGTTTGTGCCTGGTGCGCTTCTGCTTGCACCCTCTGAGCCTCAGCTTGAACTCGCTGAGCATCTGCCGTCACTCTCTGGGCATCTACCATGCCCTGGATCAAGGTAAACATCTGTGTCCCGTCAATGGGCAAACCTCCGGGAATCGGAGTCGGAGGAGGAGGAAGGTTGTCCGTCACAGCTGCGGCAATCCTCTGAGCAGGTGGGGGAGGAGGATTCCCGAAAAGTGCGGATACTCCTACATGCATCGGAGATGTAGGAGGAACTACGGCTGTCTGTCCCTCAGGTGGAGAGGTGGCAGACCCCTCTAAAGCTGATGTTCCCACTCTCATTGACCGTGTCTGCGGCGACATCCTGAAGACAGATCCCAAAGAATCAATTTAGGCAAAAATGCGATATCATCAAGGAAGGACAGTACAGTTCTAAAGATGCAACATTCAAGATAAATAGATTGGAATAACATTCCTAGTTGTGATTTCATAGGTCAAAGATGCATCTAAGGTTTGATACCTCTATCCCCTAGGTATCACAGTTCTACTATAAGCACACTCACTGTTAGCTTCCTTACCTACTACAACCGTTGATACTAGTTATCCTTATCACTCAAGTGCATATCAAATGCAACACACCATACTAAGTACTGCTCTCTCCAATACAATCCTAGATGAACACCTAAGCCAGTTGTGTGGTGCCCCGTTCCCCCTATTCGGGGAGCACGGCTAAGAAATACTAGACGGTATCGTTCGATCGGGATAGATTGAATCAAGAACTCATCCTCGTTATGGATTTGTCTCTTCGGAATCGATTCCCATATTCAGTGGACCGTGCCCCAAGGATCGACTTAGCGGCAGAGTCAGGAGGGACCTCTCCGCTGCATTCTTTGTTGCCTAGTTTTCGCTGTCGCTTGTTGCTTTCGTGCCTTGAGTTGGTTTTCGGATTTGCTTGGGTTTTCTTGAACGGTTTTGATGGATTTCATTGCTTTCGTTCTTAGGACTGCACTTCAATTCCGATAACGGAAAGAGGGGAAGAAGTACTGATCAGCTGTTCGTTTCAATACAGGTGATCCGGCAGTAGGCGTCGCTCGAGCGGACTCCTAAAGCACTTCTTTCCTTTTTTCCTTCCAACTACTAAAGTGAGTGGCTACCAACTCGATTAGCTAGCCCTTCTTGCTAGTCTTCACATCAAATCTTGTGTTCGTGCTTGCCCCGATCAAACGATACCAAGTAAATAACTAAAAGATATCAAGATAATAAGGGAATAGACTTGGGAAATATTGCTTGTCAAATAAAACTGGTGAACGGTTACTTACTTATATGCTTGCTCGTTTGGAATGTTTATCATATGCATAAATATAAGTTAGAATGTATATTTCTTCTTAAAACTGTGCTATGTATAGAACTCATTTTCAATGCAATAACTCAACAGGAAGACTATGCTAAAGTAAATCTTGCCTGTTACTGACATGCTCCTGATATGCCCTGATTTGCCTCGATGCTTAGTATACTGCGTTGATCACGGACAACTTGTGCACAAGATCTTAGTTCCTGCAGACGGTCGCTGGGGCACCGGCACCGGTCTGATCCGGACGGAACTCATGATAGTCGCCTGCTATAGGACGGAATACCTTGGGACGTCCTGATCTATGCGTCACACGGCACTCCGTACTGAGACTAGCCCGTCCATTATGGCAACGTGCCAGTGATCCCCCTTGTATATTTAAACTGTTGCGACTAACTTGTATCTTCTTGGCAGGGAAGGCAAGGTAAGTATTATGCAGGTGGTTCAGACGGGCAGGTAAATGTCACCGAACGGTGGCGAGTTATTTTAATGATTCTATATATATGTCTTGCTGTAAAATGAACTAAGGCAAGATAAAAATCCACAAATATGCATGCTTCATTAAAATAACATGTTGATTGGTATAGTTGGGATAGCTTGCCTTCACCAGTACATTTTGATGTACTGACCCTCGTTGAAACAGGTTCCCCACGCTAAGGAGAGCCGAGCGAGGAGCAGGAGACAAACCCCCAATCCAGTCCAGCTGTAGGCACGCCTCGACCGTGCCAACCTTTGAAGCATTTTGAAGAAGAAGAGGCATTTTGAAGTTAGAAGCTAGCCACCAAGCAACCATGCAACTTCGTGGCAAAGCAGTCGTTCCGACACAAGGTCTTATATTTTGAGTTTAGTAAAGGATGTAATGTACAGGACTGCTATCTCATTTTGTGTCAACACTTTTGTAAGCCCATAGAGGCAATCCTTACGACTCAGTTCAAGGAGTTTATAATAGATGTTCATATTATCAATAAAAGAGAACTTTTCCATGTTTCAATATGTGTTTCAATTATCTGCGTACTCTGAATATGTGCTCGCTATGCAAAACAAAATACTTAGCCTTGTGCAGAGTGCAACCTAGGCCCGCACGACGGTCACGCCCAGGAGACGACTAACGATTCCACGGGATCGGGGCGTGACATGTTGGTATCAGAGCGCAGCTTCAAAGTTCCTTTGACTTTGAACTGGGAAAGTTCCTTTAACGATAAATCCCTGTGCGAACTCTTGAACTCGCTAAGACCAAAATGAGATACGTTCGTGCAATAAGTCCATAATACCTTATGATCCTGATGTAATTTACCTTCCTTTCAAGGAACGACGCAAGCGCAACCATCAGCGCTAGCGCCAGGCGAGACAAGGCTCAGGAGAGCAGTTTCGGAACTTCAGGAAGCTCTTGGAGCCAACGGGGCATGTCTTGATCAGATTCGCTTCAGCAGGTGATGCAAATGTTCACGGAGCAACGACAGAGGGATGATGCCCGCCAAGCCAAGTTCGAGAGCAACCTAGAGGCCCGGCTCTCAGTCCAACAAAAGCAGGTAGATACCCTGCAGCAGCTTGTTCAGACCCTGGCCTCCAACCATTCTGCCGCAATGACAGCTACCCCGGTGGAGCAGCCAGCACTTGAAGTCGAGACACCGCTAGTGCCAAGGACGAGGGAAGTGACTGCCTTCCCCTTTGGTAACTTTAAGAAGGTCTGCAACACGCCGTTTAATGGGACTGAGGACCCGATCATGGCCCTAGATTGGCTCACCGAGCTTGAAGATTATTTTTCTCTCCTAGAAGTGTCGGAAGACAAGCGCGTCACCTGTGCCCAATTATTGCTTCGCCTCAACGCGCACGACTGGTGGGACGTGCATCGACGATCTCTTCAACTTGGCCATGGAGAGGAGGCGATCGCGTGGACGACTTTTCGTGCCGCGTTTGAGGAGGAGTCTGTACCCCTACCTCTACGACGTCAACGGGAAAACGATTTCGTTCAACTCCGGCAGGGCAGCTTGACGGTGAAGCAATACTCGGCAGAATTCAATAAACTGGCCAAATTTGCTACCGCTTATCTACCGGATGCAGCGAGTCGTGCCAGACGATTCGAAGGAGGGCTACGTCCTGGCATCCATGGGCACGTAGCCGTTCCGCAGTATCAGACGATGAGGGAAGTCTTAAACCATGCCCTCTCCCTGGAACCGCAGTATCCTCACGTTGCTGCCGGCGCTGTGCAAACTTCCAATCACAAACGCCAAGGCAATGATAGAGGAAACAACGCTGCAAAGCGTCCAAATAATGGCGGTAAACAGCGTGGAGACACCAACAAGACCTGCAACTTTTGCAGGAAGCCAGGGCATATCGAAAAAGATTGTCGTCGCAAGCTTGGGACTTGCCTCCGTTGCGGCGATCCTGGCCATCAGATTAGCAGCTGTCCGCTTCGTCCACCGCAACAACCAGATCAGACTCCGGCTCCTCAGGCAAATCGAGCGGCGCCTCAGCAAGGGCGTAATCAAGCTCAGGGCCGGGTCTACACCATGACACGGAAAAAAGCTCTAGCTTCGGATACCGTCGTGTCAGGTACCTTACTTTTTAATAATATACCTGCTCGCGTTCTATTTGATTCAGGTGCAACCCATAGCTTTATTTCTACAAACTTCGTCACAGAGAACAATGTGAAAATGACTCCGTTGCATTTAGATTTAAGCGTTAGCACCCCATCCGGTACAAAAATACCTGTCTGTTTAGCATGCCTAGGCGGTTATATCTGTATTGGGGAGAGGAAGTTGTCACTTGATGTTTTAGTTCTTGATGTACGGGACTACGATATCATTTTGGGAATGGACTGGCTAGGCGCATGCGCGGCAACTATTGAGTGTGCAGAGAAGTGAGTCATTTTTCGTCTGCCCGGAGAAGCCGTGTTCTGTTACACCAGTAGTCCAGCGAACAATGCGACCAGGGCCTGCATGGTAATTTCAGCAAAATCTGCTCGGCGAATGCTCTACATAGGCTGCGAGGGATTCCTAGCATCGGTTCGGGACACACGGCAGGACTACGCAAACGTCGAGTCTACTTCCGTTGAGGCAGAGTTCCCCGATGTGTTCCCGAGCGAACTACCCGGTATGCCGCCAGACCGAGAGATTGAATTCACTATCGACACATTTCCAAATACACAGCCGATTTCCAAGCCTCCGTACAGAATGGCTCCTGCAGAGCTGAATGAATTAAAGTGCCAACTCCAGGAATTACTTGATCGCGGGTTCATCCGTCCGAGCGTGTCTCCTTGGGGCGCTCCTGTGCTCTTTGTGAAGAAAAAGGACGAAACTCTACGCCTCTGCATAGAATATAGGGAATTAATCAAAGTCACAATCAGGAACAAATATCCTCTGCCACGGATAGACGACTTGTTTGATCAGTTACAAGGGGCAACGGTATTTTCTAAGATTGATCTTCGCTCGGGTTACCACCAGCTGAAGATTAAGCCAGAAGACGTGCCCAAGACTGCTTTCAGAACCCGTTACGGCCATTACGAGTTTTCCGTGATGCCGTTTGGACTGATGAATGCCCCTGCTGCATTCATGGATGTTATGAATCGTGTATTTAGGCCTTTCATCGATAAATTCGTGGTGGTTTTTATCGATGACATCTTGGTGTACTCAAAGACTAGGGATGAGCACGCAGGACACCTGCGGATGGTGCTGCAGACCCTTCGAGACAACAAGTTGTACGCCAAACTGAGTAAATGTGAATTTTGGTTAAACAGTATCTTATTTTTGGGGCATATCATCTCCTCGGAAGGCATCTCAGTTGATCCGAAGAAGATAGAAGCAATCACGCAGTGGAAACGACCGGAGTCAGCTAGCGACATCCGAAGTTTTCTTGGTCTGGCAGGGTACTACCGGAGATTTATACAAAATTTTGCTAGAATTGCTTCGCCCTTGACTCAGTTGACATGAAAGGGTGCGAAGTTTACTTGGACAGAGGACTGTGAAGCTTCATTTACGGAGTTAAAGCAGCGCCTCGTCTCTGCCCCAATTCTCACTCTGCCGAACGGACCGGATGACTTTAAAATATATAGTGATGCCTCAGGAAAGGGTCTAGGATGTGTCCTGATGCAGCACGATAAAGTCATAGCCTATGCGTCGAGGCAGTTAAAGCCTCACGAGAAGAATTATCCGACGCATGACTTAGAACTGGCGGCGGTAGTGTTTGCGTTGAAGCTGTGGCGCCACTACCTTTATGGTGTACCGTGTGAAATCTATACGGATCATAAAAGCTTGAAATACTTATATACTCAAAAGGATTTGAATCTTCGGCAGCGGCGATGGCTTGAACTCCTCAGTGACTTCGATCTCACGATCAGATACACGCCTGGAAAGGGAAACGTAGTAGCTGACGCGTTGAGTCGAGTGTTTGTAGGGAGTTTGGTTATTGATGATAGGCTGTGCCGAGATCTTGAATCACTGGGCATCACACTGAAAATAAGATATAACAAGTGGGCGCAAGTAGCTTAACTGCGCCTCGAACCCGACTTGTTACACAAAGTGAAGGCCGCTCAGAAGGACGACCCGTTCCTGCAGAAGATTCATGCCCTCATCTTGGCAGAAAAGGCGTCCGACTTTGCGGTAAGCACGGATGGGATGCTTCGAGTAAAGGGAAGACTATGTGTTCCGAACGACGCGGCCCTCAGACAAGAGATACTCACGGAAGCTCACTATGCTAGTTATACTTCTCATCCTGGTAGCACTAAGATGTATCGGGATCTTCGCACGACGTTTTGGTGGCACGGCTTAAAACGGGATGTGGCGCAGTTTGTGTCACATTGCATGGCTTGTCAACGAGTTAAGGCCAAACACCAGAAACCAGGCGGAGAGCTTCAGAACCTTACTATTCCGGAGTGGAAATGGGATGATATAACGATGGATTCTATTGTTGGCTTGCCGAGGACGCAACGGGGACATGATGCAGTCTGGGTTATCGTCGATCGACTCACCAAGTCAGCTCACTTTCTGCCTATCAAGTCTACTTGGAGTGCCGACCGCTTGGCTCAGATATACCTCAACGAAATCGTTCGGCTCCACGGCGTGCCCGTAACCATAGTCTCCGATCGAGATGGTCGATTCATATCACGTTTCTGGGGAAGCCTGCAGTCAGCAATGGGGACGAAGTTAAAATTCAGCTCCGCCTACCATCCACAGACCGATGGCCAAACAGAGCGCGTCAACCAGATCCTAGAAGACATGCTGCGACTCTATGCCTTGGACACGAAGACTAGTTGGGACCTTCATCTACCTCTAGCCGAATTTGCTTACAACAATAGTTATCAATCAAGCATTCAAATGGCGCCGTATGAGGCGCTATACGGGCGAAAGTGTCGATCTCCGATCTGTTGGGACGAAGTTGGGGAGCGGCAAGTACTTGGCCCTGAGCTCGTGGAGCAGACCGTCCAGAAAGTTTGGCTGATTCGGGACAGATTAAAGATAGCTCAAAGTCGTCAGAAGAGCTATACGGATGTTCATCGGAGACCGCTAGAGTTCCAAGTAGGCGACCGGGTATTCCTCAAGGTCTCGACCATGCGAGGTGTCAGCAGGTTCAGAGCGAAGGGAAAGCTAAGTCCACGATTTGTCGGCCCGTTCGAAATACTAAAGCGGGTTGCCTCAGTTGCTTATCAGATTGCTCTACCACCATCCCTATCTGACGTACATGATATATTCCATGTTTCCCAACTTAGAAAATATGTGTACGATCCAAGCCACGTGGTAGACCTGGGACAACTGAACCTTCAGCCCGACTTGACGTATGTAGAACAACCGGTACAAATTTTGGATAGAAAAGAAAAGCTGCTTCGGACCCGTTCGGTTCCTCTAGTGCGCGTGCTTTGGCGGAACCACTCTGTCGAAGAATCTACTTGGGAGCTCGAATCTGATATGAGGGAACGGTTCCCCTCATTATTTTCTAGGGTAGGTTCTATTCCTTAAGTTTCGGGACGAAACTTCCAATTAGTTGGGTAGGATGTGGTGCCCTGTTCCCCCTATTCGAGGAGCGCGGCTAAGAAATACTAGACGGTTTCGTTCGATCGGGATAGATTGAATCAAGAACTCATCCTCATTATGGATTTGTCTCTTCGGAATCGATTCCCATATTCAGTGGACCGTGCCCCAAGGATCGACTTAGCGGCAAAGTCAGGAGGGACCTCTCTGCTGCATTCTTTGTTGCCTAGTTTTCGCTGTCGCTTGTTGCTTTCGTGCCTTGAGTTGGTTTTCGGATTTGCTTGGGTTTTCTTGAACGGTTTCGATGGATTTTATTACTTTCGTTCTTAGGACTGCACTTCAATTCCGATAACGGAAAGAGGGAAAGAAGTACTGATCAGCTATTCGTTTCAATACAGGTGATCCGACAGTAGGCGTCGCTCGAGCGGACTCCTAAAGCACTTCTTTTCTTTTTCCTTCCAACTACTAAAGTGAGTGGCTACCAACCCGATTAGCTAGCCCTTCTTGCTAGTCTTCACATCAAATCTTGTGTTCGTGCTTGCCCCGATCAAACGATACCAAGTAAATAACTAAAAGATATCAAGATAATAAGGGAATAGACTTGGGAAATATTGCTTGTCAAATGAAACTGGTGAACGGTTACTTACTTATATGCTTGCTCGTTTGGAATGTTTATCATATGCATAAATATAAGTTAGAATGTATATTTCTTCTTAAAACTGTGCTATGTATAGAACTTATTTTCAATGCAATAACTCAACAGGAAGACTATGCTAAAGTAAATCTTGCCTGTTACTGACATGCTCCTGATATGCCCTGATTTGCCTCGATGCTAACTTAGTGTACTGCGTTGATCACGGACAACTTGTGCACAAGGTCTTAGTTCCTGCGGACGGTCGCTGGGGCACCGGCACCGGTCCGATCCGGACGGAACTCATGATAGTCGCCTGCTATAGGACGGAATACCTTGGGACGTCCTGATCTATGCGTCGCACGGCACTCCGTACTGAGACTAGCCCGTCCATTATGGCAATGTGCCAGTGATCCCCCTTGTATATTTAAACCTGTTACGACTAACTTGTGTCTTCTTGGCAGGGAAGGCAAGGTAAGTATTATGCAGGTGGTTCAGACGGGCAGGTAAATGTCACCGAACGGTGGCAAGTTATTTCAATGATTCTATATATATGTCTTGCTGTAAAATGAACTAAGGCAAGACAGAAACCCATAAATATGCATGCTTCATTAAAACAACGTGTTGATTGGTATAGTTGGGATAGCTTGCCTTCACCAGTACGTTTCGATGTACTGACCCTCGTTGAAACAGGTTCCCCGTGCTAAGGAGTGCCGAGCGAGGAGCAGGAGACAAAACCCCAATCCAGTCTAGCTGTAGGCACGCCTCGACCGTGCCAACCTTTAAAGCATTTTGAAGAAGAAGAAGCGTTTTGAAGTTAGAAGCTAGCCACCAAGCAACCATGCAACTTCGTGGCAAAGCAGTCGTTCCGACACAAGGTCTTATATTTTGAGTTTAGTAAAGGATGTAATGTACAGGACTGCTATCTCATTTTGTGTCAACACTTTTGTAAGCCCATAGAGGCAATCCTTACGACTCAGTTCAAGGAGTTTGTAATAGATGTTTATATTATCAATAAAAGAGAACTTTTCCATGTTTCAATATGTGTTTCAATTATCTGCGTACTCTGAATATGTGCTCGCTATGCAAAACAAAATACTTAGCCTTGTGCGAAGCGCAACCTAGGCCCGCACGGCGGTCACGCCCGGGGGACGACTAACGATTCCACGGGATCGGGGCGTGACAAGTTGGCAGTGAAATCTCAATCATGCTCAAGCCAACAGATCCTTACACATGCATCCCATCTACTTATATACTAATATATCTCTTCCACTATAAGATTTTTATCCTCAAAATAAATTCCTCAAAATAACTCCTCAAATAAATTTAAAGTATAATGCATATACCTTCCTCAAAGTCAAACATTCAAATACTGAACGAAAATTTTATCACTTCCAAAAATCCTTACAGTTTTGTCTATGTTCATTGAATCGAATCTGAATTCCTCAAAATAAATTTTAATAACATAATATCTCAACTTCTCAAAATAAAAAATGCAATTCATTTTCACTCTTCAAATTATAATTTAAATCCATATCTAGTAGTCCAATAGCCCTAGTGTTATCTTCCTCACTGTCCTCATCGACATGCGTCATCAGATAATACCATAAATCAGTCTGCAAAATCATCTTAATATGAAATCAAACTATATGATGAAACCAAGATCCTAATTTAATACCTGATCAACAATCAACAAGTGAAAATGGACGGAACAAGGGAATGATTTTAAATTAGAAATTATAACAAGATTCTTAGGGGTCATCCCAGGAATCTCTCAAGGAATTGTGATTGAGTATTCGCTCTCGTCCTAGTATCCTATGTCCTAGATCTTATTGCAGGCACGCAATAGTATAACAAAGATGCCACACTACTACGATATCGCACAACTCGCAAAGTCTGACCTGCATGGGCCACCACTAAAAATGTGTCACGACCCGCACCCGGAATTGGGGCACGAGTACGTGGGTACGTCCAGCCTACGCCGCAGCATCAGCGGTAGAATGCTGTCAAGGTCTTGATACTTTCTAGCCAATCTCACACAAGCATCAAATCTCCATAAGGAGGCACGGATGACACAATAAAATGAACACATACTCAATCACAGGATTACAGCACGATAAGATATCGAACAAAAATTAAATACAACACAAGTCAAAATATAATCTAACTCAACAAATATCCAAGTCATCATAAATGCCGGAGACAAATTCGGTACCAAAAAGTCTGCTAAAAGAACTAACTAGAAGATTAGTGATTCCGGCTAGACCTCCCGGAATCACAACTAATCTACCAAGTCTGCAGCTACTCACCATATGGTCCATAAAGTGTCGGACAACGGTCCTCTAAGGCATAGTCTGGAAAAATATTTCCAGTCAGGAAGGAGCAAAGTACAAATCTCAAATAACAGTTCCATTAAATTGATAAGGACTATAAAGCAATAAACATGTGATGCTAGCTACTGAGAAGACAGTGAAATAAATACAATAGCAATTAAAAAGAGACAGGCAATGTAAAGAGACAGGCAATAGGCAATATGATACAGTCAGTGCATGTATGAGAATGAAAAGAACAAGGAACAGTATCATATACGGGTGATGTAGTATATGATTTAAAATAGGGAACTGTAATCTACTCTAAGTGTTTGAAATAGTAGTTTCAAAATGTGACCGGCTTGGGAACATGTACGATAGCTATAGGGCCTGGCTAATCATGAGTGAAGAGCATGATTAACACTTACATTGTTCTATACTGTATAAAGGGTATGATCATATTTCTTACTAACTACTTCCCCGCCCCCAACTAGTAATGTGGATCCAACCATGACACGTCACGATACACGAGCAAGTCCAATCTATCATGTACGATGTCTAATATACATGTCGTGTACAATGTCAATACGATAATCAATGTAACATCTCATGACTGCAGATCCAAGCTATACTAGTCCGTGTAGCACAGTGTCAAGGATTCAGATGTAACATTTTATGATTATTGAACTTATAGAAATTATCAAGGAATTGGAAATTATCAGAGAATGTACTTGCCTTGGGTCCTTAGCTGGTAATTATTGATGTCCTGTCCCAGAATATCCCCTGGGTGAAGCAACAGTCCCAAAAACATATCACAATAACACTTGTATCACGTGCTACCCTAACACACAGTCTATAAACACTGGCCTCAGGGCCATGCCAGGCAGGGCACTAGTCAACTAGGGTCATCTAGTAGGGATACATATATACATATTATACTATACCAATTGAACAATAAAGATATATATATATTTATACCAAAATAGTACGTATACTATTACATTTTATATACCAAAATACGTATATATCATATATGTGCAAAAGTACATTTTTAGAATATACATATATATATTGTCAACATCATTCTTAAACATACTAATATTAATTCACCAAATTAATTTTTATACCATATAAAAATACCCAATATACATACATATACATATGCATTAATTAAATACATATTTATACAATTAATTATACATACTTAATTATACAATTTATTTAAATACATACTATACTCATACAATTAAATAAAAATAAATAATATACATATTCATATTTTAAATACATACATTACCAATTTATTTATATACTATACATATATGCGTATTAAACATTAATTAAATAAATAATATACATATACATATATGAATTTATACTCATACGTATATACATATATCTCATACAATTAAATAAAAATAAATAATATACATATTCATATTTTAAATACATACATTACCAATTTATTTATATACTATACATATATGCGTATTAAACATTAATTAAATAAATAATATACATATACATATATGAATTTATACTCATGCGTATATACATATATCTCTACACATTAATTATATACATACAAATACATATACATTAGTCATATATGTATATATACATTACATTAGCTACATATATATATATGTATATATATATATATATATGTGAAGAAGGAAAGAGGGGGAGAAGGAAACTCACAGCCGGGGAGGGCTGGCTTGCTGGCCGGAGTAAGGCAGGAGGGAGGAGCAGCAGGGCTGGAGCCTCGGCCGGAGTATGGATCGGGCTGCGGGGTCGGTACTCGGCCGGACTGATGGTGGTGGTGATTGGCCGCCTGAGGGAGGATGAGGATGGAGGTGGTGGTGGTCCAGCGGAACTCGGGGTCTCGGTTGGGTCGAGGAGCTCGACCGGAGGGCTGAAGAGCAGTGGTTGCCGGAGGGAGTTGGCCGAGCTCGAGTCGGGGCTCTCGGGAAGAGGCCGGGGAGCAGGAATCGATGGCCGCCGGAGTGGGCAGCGGGCCGCCGGAGGATCGGGGCTGGCCAGTGGTCGCCGGAGTGGGCAGGGGCCGCCGGAGCACAGAGGAGTCGGGGTGCAGAGGCTCGATGAACAGTAGGTGCGGGGGTGGGAAATGAACAGTGTTCCCCCCTTTCTTCCTTTGAATTCAAATAAAAAAAAAACAATAAAGAAGAAGGAGAAAGGAAGAAGGAGAAGGAAGAGAAGAAGAAAAGAAGAGAAGTGGAGAAAAAATTAGAATGAGGGGGCTACGGTTGTGGAGGCTTGAGGGAGAATGTGGGGGCTTGTTAGGAGGTGGGGAAACCTAGGTTTTCTAGGGATTAGGGTTTGATGTGACATGACATTATATAGGGAGAGAGGGTGTGTGAATTTAAGGGTGAGGATGGACCCAAAGAATGAGTGGTCCAGATTGGTCATAAAGGAATTATAATTCATGTAGGAATGAGGGTGAGGTTTAATTAAAAATTATTAGGGCTCCCTCATTGTTTAAACAAATGGGTGTTGACACCAAAAATGCAAATGTGCAAATTAGCCCCCTTAAATTTGGGTATTTGCACAGATGCATGAAATAATAAAAATTTGGCGGGCGATTCGGTGTTCGGTATTTTGTAGGGTCAGGGGGCGCTGTAAGTTTGGTATGGGTTCAAATAGCAGGGCACTAGAATTAAATTGGAATTTTCAGAATCGGTTAAAATAGTATCCTCAATTTAATTAGAAATAAATGCAAGTTGTGTTCTAAAATTAATTAGGAGTACATGGGGCCAAAATCAGGTCAGGTCATCAATACCAATAATGAAGAAGACTCAGAACAGAATATTACCCTAATTTGGGTCGCACGAAAAATAGGTCAAGATTTGCCTCCAATTTTGATTGGAACGCACAACGATACAAAATAGGAATTTATTAAATAACGTCCGCGACGATTTTTGTGCGGCTAGAAATAATGCACAGAGAGCATAATTACGAGTTACAAAAATAGCAGAATAGAAGGCGGGCATGTCTAGGACAAGATTGTGAAATTTGTTGGAAGACAAAAGTCAGGGTAGCGCTCCATATATCGAAGCAAAGGCAAGGCACAATAATTAATTAAAATACGGTAATTAGTTACAATATCCAATAAATAAATTCTAGATAAAATAATTAAATACAGAATTCTATAATTCCGACAGGTGTTCATCTACTGGCTTCTAGGTCAAGTCTGCTAGCTCAAAATAAATAAACACTGTATATAATACTATATTTAATTACACACCTCACATAATTATTTAAATTAAATATACTATCATGCAATTACTTAATTGTAACTACAATAATATTAAATATTATTAAAAGTCGAAAATACCCCTGTTTCGGAACGTGGTAGTGACACTAGGTGCGTTGGATTTATTAGCATGCAGGGGGTTATTCACCTAGCGACTAGCATGTATCAATCCAGATTTTTATGTGTGCTGGCTAAGCAAAGACAAGTTCACCGTAGCCACCCACCTTAGCGATGATTCACCTCGGTAGAGCGATACGTCGAGTGAGCCTCTGAAAGCCTAAGCTGAATTCCTGTAGGGACAAGTCTGGATATCCTTTGCTTCTCGTTTGAGGCAAAGCGGGTTGGGACAGTTGCACTTTTGCCGATTGAGCCGGCAGTTCGCTTGAGCGGAACGGGGTGTTACACCTCGTGCGTGCTAAGGTGTGGAGATCACTCCGAAGCAGGGGTGCATCCAGAACTGAAGCACATATACAAGACATAAGTTGTGAACATCGCCTGAACATCGCTTGTACAATCATTCCACAATTGTATCCACTTGGCACGCTTTTACTGTTTCAGAGAGAGAGGCTTGAGCGACTTGTAATCTCGGCTATACGCTGTAACGCCCCGCTCCGCGCCGGCATTATATATCAAGGTGAGTGGGCAGAACTTCGTTCTCTGATTCTTGCACGCCTTAATAAATAACCTGAGTTTTGCTTGCAATGTTTTTTTAAGAGAATGATAGAACCTGCCTTGCATGTTAATGAAAGAACTCACCTAGCTTGTCTTGAATCAATAAGTCTGCTAAACGAGAATCCAGATCGCTTGCTTAGAGTGCATGAACATGTTCACTATCGTCTATGCTTCGAGAGAACCATACTGTGCCTGAATGTGTTCAAGTGATAAGGCGGATTGCCCCGCAACAGAGAGTGTTTATAGATGGTTCGTCTCGTCTGCATACAGAGTTTATTTGATAGTGTTCCATGCATTCGCACGCGGTCGGACAATGGCTATTGGTGGAGAGCTGAACTGCATGTGTCCCGGCTGCTACCATGATAGTGCAAAGCAACCATGAGTCACAGCTGCCATTAGCATCAGATAAAAGAGTCATTGGTATGCTGGACTAACCGCTACCGATCCTGAGATACTCGGGGACCGCCATTCATATAGCTAAGTCATTGTGTTGGCTTGGATAGAGGACTGCCCCTAAGAATGTGCATTGTGTATCTAGCTTTGCATCTGACCCTCGAGTCGCACGAGACACGCTGCGCACACCCTGGAACATGATCGGTTTGCTTGCCTGCTTAGTATATGAAACTCTGTTTCCAAACATGTTTCTAAACAAGTAAATCGACTCTGCTAGAACTGCATGAAACGAACCTAGGTAAAACTAGAAAGATCACTAGTAATGTAATATTTTATAACATGATTACTTAGTGCCTGTTTGAGTGAATGCTTGTTTCTGTTCAGTTGTTTTATCTCACCAGTACTTATAAAAGTGCTGACCCCCCAACAGTTTACTTGCTTGTGCAGGTACTGGATCATCCGAGGGAGCGATAGGCGTGCCACAGTCCCGAAGACCCGGAATTCTGGTTTCGATTGTTGCCCCGAGAATGCTATCGTATAAGGGGGCATAATGTATGGAACGAACGTGTGCCTTTGCTAAAGGAAACCCAAGTTGCCTCGATTGTCCCGAACACTCAGTTGGCTAATGCATTGCATTGCAACAAGTCCCTTTCCGCTGCTAACTCGATTGATGCGATGATAGCCAACTCTGAACTTAAACGATATGGCCTTGCACGGGCGCAACCCCAGGCCCGTGCGGCATCACGTCCCCCGAAAGGCTCGAACGGGCCATTCGCCTGGCTCCCTTCCTCCCTCGCACCCGCGGGACGGGCGCGGTGATTCGCGTCCGGCGCGCTGAGGCACGGTGATTCGTGCCCGTCTCGTTAATTCCCGGCCGCACGGGGCGGGGCAGGGCGGAGCGGCGGCCCGGGCGGGGCCGGGGCGTGACAGAATGGTATCAGAGCAGAATCGATCTTCTGGCCATGACTCTGAGATCGATATGGTTTTGCAAAGTGCGTTCCATACAATAAGTCCATAGATATTCTCAAAGTGCAAATGTTTCCTGAACTTGAATTGCTTGATTGTTTCGGTTGAGTACGGCGAGGGACGGCACTATCGCTACTCAGGATATCGAGAAGTTTATCCTTGAAGTTTCGAGGACGAAACTTTTTGTTGGTGGGTAAGTATGTAACGCCCCGCTCCGCGCCGGCATTATATATCAAGGTGAGTGGGCAGAACTTCGTTCTCTGATTCTTGCACGCCTTAATAAATAACCTGAGTTTTGCTTGCAATGTTTTCTTAAGAGAATGATAGAACCTGCCTTGCATGTTAATGAAAGAACTCACCTAGCTTGTCTTGAATCAATAAGTCTGCTAAACGAGAATCCAGATCGCTTGCTTAGAGTGCATGAACATGTTCACTATCGTCTATGCTTCGAGAGAACCATACTGTGCCTGAATGTGTTCAAGTGATAAGGCGGATTGCCCCGCAACAGAGAGTGTTTATAGATGGTTCGTCTCGTCTGCATACAGAGTTTATTTGATAGTGTTCCATGCATTCGCACGCGGTCGGACAATGGCTATTGGTGGAGAGCTGAACTGCATGTGTCCCGGCTGCTACCATGATAGTGCAAAGCAACCATGAGTCACAGCTGCCATTAGCATCAGATAAAAGAGTCATTGGTATGCTGGACTAACCGCTACCGATCCTGAGATACTCGGGGACCGCCATTCATATAGCTAAGTCATTGTGTTGGCTTGGATAGAGGACTGCCCCTAAGAATGTGCATTGTGTATCTAGCTTTGCATCTGACCCTCGAGTCGCACGAGACACGCTGCGCACACCCTGGAACATGATCGGTTTGCTTGCCTGCTTAGTATATGAAACTCTGTTTCCAAACATGTTTCTAAACAAGTAAATCGACTCTGCTAGAACTGCATGAAACGAACCTAGGTAAAACTAGAAAGATCACTAGTAATGTAATGTTTTATAACATGATTACTTAGTGCCTGTTTGAGTGAATGCTTGTTTCTGTTCAGTTGTTTTATCTCACCAGTACTTATAAAAGTGCTGACCCCCCAACAGTTTACTTGCTTGTGCAGGTACTGGATCGTCCGAGGGAGCGATAGGCGTGCCATAGTCCCGAAGACCCGGAATCCTGGTTTCGATTGTTGCCCCGAGAATGCTATCGTATAAGGGGGCATAATGTATGGAACGAACGTGTGCCTTTGCTAAAGGAAACCCAAGTTGCCTCGATTGTCCCGAACACTCAGTTGGCTAATGCATTGCATTGCAACAAGTCCCTTTCCGCTGCTAACTCGATTGATGCGATGATAGCCAACTCTGAACTTAAACGATATGGCCTTGCACGGGCGCAACCCCAGGCCCGTGCGGCATCACGTCCCCCGAAAGGCTCGAACGGGCCATTCGCCTGGCTCCCTTCCTCCCTCGCACCCGCGGGACGGGCGCGGTGATTCGCGTCCGGCGCGCCGAGGCACGGTGATTCGTGCCCGTCTCGTTAATTCCCGGCCGCACGGGGCGGGGCAGGGCGGAGCGGCGGCCCGGGCGGGGCCGGGGCGTGACATACGCCGCCTATAACACTTGTTTATATCAATAAAAGAACTTGTTTTACTTCAACTTGTATTTCAATGCTTCCGTTATATTGTCGACTCAGTGAACTTGTTACCGATCGCCTATGCGTTCATGACTCTGCTGCACTCGGATAATCTGTGCAACTTTGTGGCTTAGAACTCTAACCACCAGCCAATGAACCACGGCCTTGCACGGGCGTGGCTCACGCTCGTGCGACATCACGCCCGGATGGGTCAAAGCGATCGTTCCGCGGGAGCGCTGGCGAGGGTTATTCCCGCCTAGCGGGGACGGCCGATTTGCCTGCGGGAGATTGGGGCATGACACAAACAAGGACATGAGTTAAACTATCATGCCACAACAACCTATGTCCCTAATTCCACTCAACAGAAGTCATAATACACAAGCAGAGATACAATAAGTAGAAATAATATAGCTTCAGTACATGAAGTATCATAACACAATGATGCAACCAAACAACCAAACAAGGACATGGGTTGAATTATCATGCCACGATAGCCCACTTTCCTGGCTAGCACATATACAAGCAAATTAGACGGCCAATCATGTACTACGGCTTGATATATGATCTCTGGATTATCTCGGTAATGCAATATATGAGTATCCTCAGATCATGCCATAATCGAGCAGGGCTGACTTAACAAATAATATACAAGCAAGAATATATGTAAAGATGTACCAGTCCTTTGCAGGGGCCCTAAGCTAATTAATAATCAGTAGCAGTTCCAGGCTTTCTATAGGAAAGATACTGGCTCGGTCTTATAATTAAATCAGATACTGCACTCCACTAGTGCGGATGATATACAGTATCCGTGGTGGCCAGCCTTTAATCCCAACTAATTTAGGGTGGTTCGACAGACACAATCTCGAGATATCGTTCCCTCCCAATGCCTTACAATTAAGTTGCCTAGTTAACCCTATGTTAGTTAGAATCTCATGCCGTGGTCACATGAATATTTCTTCTTAGATGTCGTACCTTAAGTACGTGCACTCTTGATACGAATCCATATTGTCACTTGAAAGTTAAATCTGGATTCACCCAAGTGTGATGCAACAATCAATACTAACTAGCCATGGCTAAAGTCACTATCCAACTACAACTACCAGATCTGTGCATAAAAATAATAACATATTTCACATAGCAGGATTATGTAGCACAATGACTTACTATATATATATATCAAGTAGCACTCTCGGTACTATCAAGTGTATCAGCACGGATACAATAGTCAGGGCAGGAACAAGTTCTAGTATCTAGATCATGGATAAGTTATCAGATAACAAATTATTCAGGACATGATAGCCTAATACTGGTCACATCAATTTGTCACTTTATTATATCGATGAATGAGAATAAGAGTAGTGCGAGAACCCCTCGAGATCAGATCCACAACCCTTAAACCAAACAAGGATCGGAGCTGCAGAATGTCACCCGAGTTGAACTACACCTCTTATTCTGTCCAACGTATAATAATGTGTACTTGCAACGCGACCGCTGCGGAGATTTATCTCCCTCACCGTAAGAACAATATAGATCCGTCCTTCTCATACAAGGTGTACTTGCCTATTGAGTGAGGGAAAAACCTAAGAGAGAGAGAAAAGAAAGAATGAAGATGGAGAGAGAAAGAAGTTGGGTTATATAGCTAGGGTTTGAGGTTTAGACCATGGGTTCAACTCTTGGCCAGACCAACCCAAACCATAAACCAAGACAAACCAAAGAATAGGTCTAGTCTCATGCAACCAAATAAATAACATGCAAACGAGAAATACTACATTCCAAAATACGTATATTAGGAACGAGGAGTGACACACGATAAATTCTAAATTACAAGAATACCCCTTAAAAAACTTTACCACTCTCCCATTTTCTCTTGTTACCATATGTGCCCATTGTTAAAGATAGGGCCTACCATTCAGGTGGGCCCACAATCCATAATTGGAACAGTCATGAAAGGGACTGTTGGTCAAGCTTGAGCCTAGAGGGGAGCCGAGGAGGAGGCAAGCGAAGAGGAGAGCCGAGCAGGTGGCAACTTTCTGGAGGAGAGGGGCTCGATAAGGAGTCACAACCAAAACTCGAAGGAGGGGAGGAGCTCGACAAAAACTAAAAAAATGCCTCGAAATAAGTAAAAAACCAATCGAAAATAAATAAAACTCACGTAAAAAAGTAGCACCAAATGCTTCAAATCGAAAAAATCCCAAAAAAACCAACTAAAAACCAAAAACAAAATTATATCGAGAAAATCAGTAGAAAGCAAACCAAAACCTATCCGATTTAAATAGAGAGGACACAATTATTCACTGTGGCTCATTTTTGATGTTTCTGAATTTTATTATTAAATTTTTATTTCTATAAAATTCATAGGCTAAATTATAACTTGATACCCTCAACTATTACAAATGTTCAACTTGATAGCCACAACTTTGATATACGTCAACTTGATAACAAAAAAAGAGAGAGACCAAATTGTAACACCCCGTTCCGCTCAAGCGGACTGCCGACTCAATCGGCAATAGTGCAGCTGTCCCGACCTGCTTTGCCTCAATCAAGAAGCAAAGGATATCCAGACTTGTCCCTACAGGGATCCGGCTTAGGCTTTCAGAGGCTCGCTCAGACGTATCGCTCTACCGAGGCGAATCATCGCTAAGGTGGGTGGCTACGGTGAACTTGTCTTTGCTTAGCCAGCACACATAAAATCTGGAATGTTCATGCTAGTCGCTAGGTGAATCACCCCCTGCATGCTATTAAATCCAACGCACCTAGCTAAGGGAATAATCCCAACTTGTATTGCTTGCTAGAACATGGAAATGAAATACTGCTTATACTCAGACCCTCGCATGCTAAGTCCCTTGACAGTTTCATCTCTCGGACTACCTTCGGGGCCGAGCAAACGTGCTGATTATGTTCCTTAGAACGCATGCTTGTCTGCTTGAATGTTACCGTATTTTCATGCAAACCCCGGAAGACTATTACGTAGTCGTTCCGTGCCTGAACGAACCTGCAAGTATCCGGGACCATTAGGTCGCCAAGGCAATCCCCGAACCAGGGGCACGCATCAGGGTAACGAATACTGAACGTGAATCCTTAACGTGACAACTGAATGATAATCACATCAAGTTTATGTCTGAACGAGAATCACGTCACGTAACGAACGAATCTCAGCTCTTGGAGCAAACGCTCGTTCAGATCACGAATCATGGATTATCATTCAAGTTGTGGATTGAACTGACCCTGATCCTGACCTGCATGTCGCGGACAACTTGGAAACAAGGTTTAACGGTTCCACGGGTGGTCACCGGGGTACTGGGACCGTTCCGATCCGGATGGAACATCACGATAGTCTCACGTGCGGACAGGATGGCGTGTAGCGCCTCACGTGCTTCGTTGCACACCATCCTTGTTCAAAGACTAAACGGTCCTTTATGGCTATGCCAGCGACTCCTGTTCATATAGATAAGTCATCCTCGCTTAGCGGCTATCCGCGTGCGAGTCACTGCATCGCATCGACTGAACACCAGAACGATCATGTTAAAACGACCCTCCTGTTTGCATATGCTTGCCTCCTGAATGCTTATACTTGTCCGTGCTTGAATTAACATGTTTGCCTCAATGTTTGCCTTGGACAGGGAAGGAAATGGTAAGTTGGTAAGTCTCGCCGTGTTTCCTCTAACATCGCAAGGCACACTGCCCGACACGTTAAGCTGTTCAATGTTTGCATGAAACTGATCCTAAGGCAACTAGAAAGACAACTTAATAGTTGTGCACGGAACCTGTATTACGTGTTTGGATTTGTCGAGCGGGCGAGTAGCTTCCCCACCAGTGCATTCAATGTACTGATAATCCACCAGTTTGTATGCAGGGTGCGGGAGAACCTCATGCGGTGCGGACGCCTCCTTCGTGCGTGCTAAGGCCAGGAGTTCCCTCTGAAGCCTTGCAACGGTGCGTCCGGGACTGAAGCGCTTATACAAGACATAAGTTGTGAACATCGCCTGACCATCGCCTGTACAAATCATTCCACAGTTGTAGCCACTTGGCACGCTTTTACTGTTTCAGAGAGAGAGGCTTGAGCGACTTGTAATCTCGGCTATACGCCGCCTGTAACACTTGTTCATATCAATAAAGAGATTACTTTACTTGTTTCAATGCTTCCGCTTTATTGTCGACTCAGTGAACCTGTTACCGATCGCTATGCGTTCCTAAACTCCGCTGCACTCGGACAATCTGTGCGACTCTGTGGCTTAGAACTCTTGCCGCCAGCCAACGAACCATGGCCTTGCACGGGCGTGGATCACGCTCGTGCGGCATCACGCCCGGATGGGTTAAGCGATCGTTCCGCGGGAGCGCTGGCGAGGGTGATTCCCGCCTAGCGGGAACGGCCGATTGCCTGCGGGAGATCGGGGCGTGACACAAATTATCCGTCCCTCCTCCCTTCCTCCCGGCGGCTGCCCTCCCTCCTGGTGGCTGCACCCCCGCGCCCCCCCCTCCCTAGCGCAGTGCCCCGTCGCACCCGCAACCCCGCCCTCTCCTTCTCTCCTCTCGTGGCGGTGTTAGTAGCAGTCCGTGCTCGACGGAGAGGGGGAGGGAGGGGGTTGGGGGCGTGACGTGGGGGTGGGGAGAGGGGGCACATGGTGTGGTGTAGCCGTTGGGGGGGGGGTGATGCAGCTGGTGGGGGAGAGATGTAGAGAGAGAGAGAGAGAGAGAGAGAGAGGGCAGAAATAATTTGATTATTTTTAAATTTTAATATATTAAGTTGACGTCTATCAAAGTTGAGGATATCTAATTAAACATTTGTAATAGTTGAGGATTTCAAGTTATAATTTAGTCAAAGTCATAGAGAGAGATTTTGGAGGAAAAGAGACGTGTTTGAAACAAAATTAAAATTATCGAGGCAAAACAAGCGAGACGTAACCTAACTAATATTAGGTGGGGCCCCGACTGAGTGAGTCAAAGTTGACTTTAATACTCTGGCGCGCGCGCGCACTATCTCTCTCTCCATTCATTGTTTTCTTTAGCAATTAATTAATTTGTGTGTGTCATAATTAATGTTTCGTCAGCAAAAAAAATAAAAATGATCAACATTCTTCTCTCATTCCGGCCCACTTGGCGAGAGTCAGAGCATGCCTTCACATTATAGATTGTAGTACCTTATCCTAGCTAGCTAGCTAGCAAAGTACTAATTAAGGACAAATACCAATTAGTTAATTAGCTCTATTTCTATTCTATTCATCGATCGATCGATTGATTGATAAAATCTCTCTCTCTCTCTCTCTTCTTGGCTTCTTGGCTTGCTGGCTCTTGCTGCTACAGCTAAAGTGCGGTAGCTAGCTACCACCTGGACGGACGGACCACTTGGTAATTTTATTAATTTCCATCCCTAGCTAGCTACTCGATCGAAATTTTTCTTAATTTCATGATGTTTGTTTGTTTGTTTGTTTGTTTTGATTTCAGCCACCTATAGCTAGCATGTATGCATGAAATCTTTGATTGATTTCAGCAATCATAACACTTTATATATATAATAAGAATAGGATGCTTATAACTCCTTTCATCATAAAAAGAAGAGAGCTTTTCTTTTTATTGCGAGCGGATAGGCAGCCAGGCACTGATTATATATATATATATATATATATATATATATGAGCCTAATTAATTTAGAATCTAACAGAATTAAACTTCCTATGATTGAAACAAAGTGATCGATCGATTTATGTAACTTAATTAGCTTAAGACAAGAATAAATGAGGGAGTTATTTTATTTTTTGAGACTAAACGTGGGAGTAGTTAATTTGGTGGAGAAGAGAAGAGCATATCTAAGAGTAGTGAGTGGGTCAGGATCAACGTTCATCTATGCTGCATGGACACGGATTCGACACAACAACATGAATTCGGCATCTATTTTGACACGTCCTAGTATATTTTAGAGTGTCCATGGCGTGTCTAATACGTGTGTCCTGCACGACACAGACAAGGTGGATTTTGGAGTGTCAGGCGTGCTCATCAAGGGGTACTTTGTGATCATAGTGTACCCTTGAAACCGAAAGAATGAAAGACGGTCCAACTATGTTTCATTGTTCAGAATGTTCAACGATTAGAAACATATATGTCCAGAAAATTAGTATTGTTGGAATGAGAATGTTGAGACGGATGGGTGAAATTAAATACCTAAAAAACTTGAAAGATCGATGGGAGATAAGTCAGGAATTTTTTTGTTGGAAGCTGAAGGTGGTTTCAATTGAGGGTAAAATGAAAGAACTGTTTGAAACGATTTGGTGCAATAGACACCAATAGATGCAGCACCCATCAGGAGTGACAATATTAGTTGAAAGCTAGAAGGTCTACAACTAGGGACAGGCTTAGATGAACTTGGGTTCAGGAAATTTAGGATATTATTGTTGCAAATGTTTGGGATTAAGGATTTCTTTTATTATAGCTAACCATCATTAATTGTCTAGCCCAATCTTCCAAGTCTTCTTCCATCAAAATTGGGCCATTAATGGAGCCCAAGGAACTAGTCCACAAGTAATATTTGACAAGCTTAATTTATGACCAACTCAACAACTGTGTCAACTTGACGTCAATCTCTAAGATAATGTCGAATTCCTAGCCAAGATAGCTACGAGCAAGAGAGAGCTACACCATAATTAAGCCTGGCCTATAAATCCTGTTGGTGTGTAGAATATTTGATATTTGTGTTCATGCAGTTTGAGCACACTCAATCAGGGAGCACACCTTCTTAATCAGTTGTTATAATCTAGGAGTATTAATTTGTGAAACAACTGTTAAACTTTAATCATTGAGAATTTGGAGCTTAGTATTTGATAATTGTACACTGATTCTGGTGACACAAACCCCCTTAGAACAAACAAGGATCATCCATCATTAAACATGGAGAATTTCAACGTCCATATAAGAACATCTTTTGTTGAGAAAACAGGTCATGTGTTCAAGGTTTGTTGTTCGTTTTACACTGAACACATGATCAACAACTAATTGATTGAATTTCTGGTATACATACATGCCCTTGTCTATCTATATTTCGATTCTGCATCTCTTTATGATGCATATAGTTTAACGACTAAATGCTTTGTTTTTAGGTGACCACGAACTCGTAGAGGACCATTAATCTGCAATCAAAGCTTATTCGGTGGTCTTGACTTACAGTAATGAACTGGTTATCTTGCATATTTAAAGGGAAAAAGTCTTCAGGGCTACAAAATGTTCAGGGCATTGAAGGTATGTACATGTGGCATTGATGGTGTTCAATTGCAATCATGATCAATGTAACAAGTTATAATCTTAATGAATGTGGGCAAGTAGCTAGCTAGTTTTATCTCAAAAAATAAACTATGTAAACTAGTTATGATCTTCTCCCCATATCAGTTTAAGGTGCATGGCTTTTCTTTCTCAACTGTATATATGGACTCTATGATATAACTATTAACTACTGCATCATATATGTTTTTTTTCCTTAGGGATACCAGGGATTGAAAATGTGAGGATCTTTTCTTATAAAGACTTGAGAAATGCCACTGCAGATTTTAGTTCTGTTAATAAAGTTGGGGAAGGGGGTTTTGGTTCTGTCTACAAGGTAACAACACACACATTGATATATATATATATATATATATATATATATACTTCCCAAAAGTAGTAAATGTGTACACTACACTACACTACCAAATTAATTAAGTATTCGTTCGTATTGCTTACCTGTTTTCGTACATATAGGGGACCCTTAAAGATGGGACAGTTGTTGCCATAAAGGTGCTCTCCAGTGACTCAAGACAAGGAGTACGGGAGTTCTTGGCTGAACTTACTGTGATGTCTCATATAGTCCATGAGAACCTTGTTACGTTCTGTGGATGTTGTGTTGAAAGTAATCAGAGAATAATAATCTACAATTATCTCGAGAATAATAGCCTTGCACAGACCCTTCTTGGTAACTTGTTCTAACTTCATTAGAATTTATTTTCCTAAATTTATTTGAATCAATTTACCTTTTCGTATTGCTATCTTCTCAACATTATTCCATTGGAATTAATTCATGCCGCTTAATTATTGCATTTTTCTTAGGTGCAAATCGCAGTAACATTGAGTTCAGCTGGAGAACTCGTACTAGAATATGTATTGGTGTTGCTCGTGGACTTGCATTTCTTCACGAGGAAGTCCGGCCCCATATTGTTCATCGGGATATCAAGGCAAGCAATATTCTTCTTGATGGGGATCTTACTGCAAAAATTTCAGATTTTGGATTAGCAAAGCTCCTGCCACCAAATACAACCCATGTCAGTACCCGTGTTGCAGGGACAATGTGAGTTTAATCTATATATTGCTGATCATATTCCGTCATTTTTTTATTTTTACCATTAATTGTTCTTACTATTCCTCCCAGTGTCGATCCCATTTTTAATGTAACCTTAGTTTCTATGGGAATTAATTTATGCTTTAGGCTCGCAGTTAGGTTATGGGCTTGAGGAAATGAAATCATGTGACTGACCTAAAAGTTCTCTATCAAGGCTCTGTTTTGTTAATTGTTTGGTTGAGTTGCAAGTTAACATTGCTATTACATTGTTGAGTTGCAGGTTGAATTATATATTGTAGCTTAATTAATATTGATTCTGGCTGGATTTACGACTTTTATTATCTGCTATAACATTGCCTAAATATTTAACCATACTAGCTTTCCTTGTTATTACCGAGCTAGCTACACTTTTGGTTTAAGGGACAAAGTTAGTGAGCTCCTGAACAAGCTAAATTTGGGCTTAAGTTTGTCTATAATTCAACCTCATCAAGCTACCTTGTAATTTTAAACGAGCGGCTGGCAAGCCGAGATTAAGCTCGGGAATATTATAGAGAGTCGAGCTTGAGTTCATATCTAGGATCTTCTTAACCTAGCTACTTCTTCTGCTGCTGTTGCGCGCAGAGGTTATTTGGCACCCGAGTATGCAATTCGTGGGCAGGTGACACGGAAGTCAGATGTTTACAGCTTTGGTGTTCTTCTACTGGAGATAGTTAGTGGCAGATGTAACACAAATACAAGGTTGCCTTATGAAGACCAGTTTCTTCTTGAAAGGGTAAGTAAGCCTGTAAATGATATCGATCATAGCTTGCTTATTAGACTAATTGCATGGAAAGATATATAAATTGGAGTACGTATACGTACGTACGTACGTACCTGATCTCCATCCAGTTCCCAGATGTCATGGATGGGCTTCTCGTGTTGCAGACGTGGGCGCTATACGAGCGTGGGGAAGTCCTGAAAATTGTAGATACTTCCTTGGACGACGACGAGTACTTTGATACTGAAGAGGCACGCAAATTCTTGGAAATCGCTCTTCTGTGTACACAAGATGTGTCCAAGCTCCGTCCTTCCATGTCCACAGTCGTCGGGATGCTGACAGGTGAGAGGGCTGTGGAATCTGACAAGATAACCAAACCTGGTCTAATCTCTGACTTCGCGGACCTAAAGATTACAGCAGGCCGGAAAAGGACCAAAAACACATCATCCACTATGTCCTCTGCTGGTGCATCTCCTCCTCTGTCATCAGAAGACACCACGCGTTCAAGCTGGACCTTTACTGCCATAAGTGGCAGAGATTGAATGAAGAAGCAGCAAACAAAGAAATCAAGAAAGAAAGAAAAACTATAGCTACTCAGGAGATTTGAAATTGGTTGAGGTACACATATAGGTTTTACAAAGATAGATTCATTCCGCATAACGTGGTTATTTATCTTGTATATATATACACACCTGCAGTGCAGTGCAGTGCAGTGCAGTGCAGTAGTTGTACTTAAATACTATCTATCTATCTATCTATCTATCTATCTATGTTTTGTGTTTAAGCCAATGTAAGAATGCTTGCCCTGATTTCATAGAGGATGAGTATAATTCCACCTTTGACTCAAAAGTTAATTGCTCCCATCCCATCTGCAACTCCTCTGCTTTTGCCAATTATATATATTGTTCTAAAAGAATAAGTCATGTTTCTATCAACTTATAATGCCATCATCTTGATCAAATGGCAAGTAAATTTACAAATGGGTTTCTTATATATTTGTTGCAGGCTGGCAATGCATGCTCCTCGTTTCTTTTGGGAGCTAAAAGGCTGAGGAGAGCAATTGTCAATTTATAAAGAATAATTTCTTTGTAAGAACAATTGTCAATTTATAAAGAATAATTTCTTTGCTAATATTTTGAATTATAACCCAATCATCCCTATCCAAAACCCATATTTTTGTTTCTCTTTTACCGTAAACACTAAAAAAATATATCACACCTATCTATATCAAACACTACCCTTATTTATAAACTTATGTAATCTTCCAACACAATTCAACTCGTTTTAGAATTAGTAAGTCAAATTACTTAATATAAATCAAAAACTAGATTTAATCTTGTTCTAGTTCAAATAAGATCCAAATTCTAACAATCTTCATTGTCCAAAAAAAATATAGAGAGAAAATAATTGATTGATTTATTTCCAAGAGAAGTAGTACATATATATAGGAGGAGGCTAGCCTACATCTTATTTTCTATCCAATGTGGGACTAAATAAATCTCTCATAACTCAACACTCCCCCTCAAGATGGGCGATATATATCAATCATCCACATCTTGTTACAAAATATATCAAACTCTCTAGGACCTAAACCTTTCGTTAAATAATCAGCTAACTGTTCCGCTGATTTCACATAGCTCAAAGTCAAAAAATTTCTATTCAACTGCTCCTTGATGAAGAACCGATTAATTTTCACATGTTTGGTACAATCATGCTGAGCTGGATTGTTTGCAATATCAATTGCTGATTTGTTGTCACAACAAAGTTGCAAGAAGTTTCCTCTAAATAATGTGGTGTCCCGTTCCCCCTATTCGGGGAGCGCGGCTAAGAAATACAAGACGGTATCGTTCGATCGGGATAGATTGAATTAAGAACTCGTCCACGTTATGGATTTGTTTCTTCGGAATCGATTCCCATATTCAGTGGACCGTGCCCCCGGGATCGACTTAGCGGCAGAGTCAGGAGGGACCTCTCCGCTGCATCTTTTGTTGCCTAGTTTTCGCTGTCGCTTGTTGCTTTCGTGCTTTGAGTTGGTTTTCGGATTTGCTTGAGATTTCTTGAACGGTTTCGATGGATTTCATTGCTTTCGTTCGTAGGACTGCACTTCAATTCCGATAACGGAAAGAGAGGAAGAAGTACTGATCAGCTGTTCGTGTCAATACAGGTGATCCAGCAGTAGGCGTCACTCGAGCGGACTCCTAGGCACTTCTTTCCTTCTTCCTTACAACCACTAAAGTGAGTGGCTACCAACCCGATTAGCTAGCCCTTCTTGCTAATCTTTACATCTGAATCTGTGTTCGTGCTTGCCCCGATCAAACGATACCAAGTAATAACTAAAAGACTTCAAGATAATAAGGGAATAGACTTGGAAAATTATGCTTGTCAAATGAAACTTGTGAACGGTTACTTACTTACATGCTTGTTCGCTTGGAATGTTCATCCATATGCATGAATATGAGTTAGAGAATATATATGCTTCTTCTTAATTTGTGCTATGTGTCACGCCCCGGTCCCGCAGGGCCGTTCGTCCTCGCTTTGGTCCCTACGAAACCGATCATCCTCGCACGGGCGTGATGCCGTGCAAGCCTAAAGTGCGCTTGCACAAGGCCAAAGCTTTGATACAAGGGCAAGTAAGCTATTAAATACTGAAGCAGCGGCACATAACATTGCAGAAAAGTGAAGAACACAATGGTACAAGAAACAAGCTCTTTTATTGATATTCAGAAGTGTTACAAGCGGCGCATGGCCGAGGTTACAGATCGCTCAAGCACTCTTTCTCTCGATTACAATAACACCGTTCCATACATTATGTCCCTCTATACAAAAGCAGCTTAAAGCAGGCACAATCTCGATGCGGCTCGAGGCATCGACTCCAGATTTCCGGTTCCTTGGGATGAGGCACGGCTATCGCTTCCTGGACGAACGAGCACCTGAGAACAAGCAAACTGTTGGTGGGTCAGCACTTTATGCAAGTACTGGTGAGTATAAACAACTGAACAGAAGCTACACCCCCTGAAACCCACACTAAGTAGACTTGTGGCAAAACATTGCATTACTAGTGATCTTGCTAGTTTTACCTAAGTTCGTTTCATGCAGTTCTAGCAGAGTCATATTACATCTTTTGAAACACATGTTAGAAACCAGTTTTGCATACTCGATACTCAAGCATCCAAGCAACGCCCCAATCTCCCGCAAGCTCAATTGTCCCCGCTGAACGTGAATCACCACGTTACAGCTCTCCTGCAGGACAATCGTTCTTATCGGGACGTGCGCAACATGCATTGTGTATCATAATCTAACTCTTTTGGGGCAAAGCTTATTTAGCAGAATGAGCATATCGAATTGAGGCAAACATATCAAGTGGACTGTCATATCTTCAAGCATTTAAGGCAACATATCTATATACATGAAGTACTAACAGAAACTCAACGGTGCAGACTAAATGAATAAGCAGGCTTATGTATTAACTCATATTTCTTACCCACGGTCGAGCGGTTATCCCTGCAGCAGACACACAAGTTAGTAACAATTTGCATAACATAAAGCATACAGTTCTCTAGTTTCCTGTTCGTCTCTGCATCAAACAGTTAGGTATGCAAGAAGGCTAGCCTAGCATGCGCCCTAACTATATGATGGTCCCCACCACGGGATTAGCAGTTGGGACGTACAAGCCCATCTCACTAATAGACAGGTCTACCCTCCCGTACGTAAGGTGTGTTAAGCCTCAGGGTATCTAGATCTCTTTCCGGCCGAACGATCCCCAGTGCCCCAGGGACCGCCCGAGAGATAATCCTTGTGCACAAGTTGTCCTGACCAAATGCATGAATGCAAGCCCTATCAGAAAATATGCTATCATGCAACTGATGAACAATGCACACATAAGTCTATCTCTTCTTTTCTCTTTACACATAGCCTAATAGCCACACCCTCCCGTAAGTAAGGACGTTCACGCCTCAGGGTGGACTATTAGTCTAGATCACAAGTTCACGTTATTCTCCAAGTTTATCTTTTCACAAGCCAACAGTAAAACATATTCAAGCAAGCTAACTCTTAAACAAGTAACAAGCAAGAACAGTTCTTATAACTCTAGCATGCAAATTCTATCTCTTTGTGGACAAGCATTTGAGTAATCCAGTCTTAGCATACGATATTAAGAAATAAGTGCAAGCAATCCTTTTTACTTTTGTTATTAGCATAACAAGGTTCTATCTCGTTTCAGACAAGCATTTCTAGTTCTCTTATTAGGCAAGCAAGCAGATTCGTTTCAATGACAAGCTATGTGAGTTCTCTTATTAGCATACTGAGTCGGTTCTAGCATTATTCTTATGAAACAATCTTATTAAGCAACAAGCATTCAAAAACTCAGATTCATTATTAAGGCATGCGAGAATCAGAGAATGTAGTTCTGCCCACTCACTTTGATTAATCGGTCGGGAACTCTCCGAGAAGACTTCCGTTCGAGCAAGCAAGGCGATCTCACTTGTACATAGTGCCTACGCGGAGCGGGGCACTACACTATGCTCTAGAACTCATCTTGAATGCAATAAACCGAACAGGAAGACTATGCTAAAGTTAAATCTTGCCCTGTTACTGTCCTGCGCCTGACATTTTTCTGATTTACCTCAAATGCTAACTTAGTGTACTACGTTGATCACGGACAACTTGTGCACAAGGTCTTCGTTCCTGCGGACGGTTGCTGGGGCACCGGCACCGATCCGATCCGGACGAAACTCATGATAGTCGCCTGCTATAGGACGGAATGCCCTGGGACGCCCCGATCTATGCGTCGCACGGCACTCCGTACTGAGACTAGCCCGTCCATAATGGCAATGTGCCAGTGATCCCCTCGTATATTTAAACCTGTTGTAACTAACTTGTGTCTTCTTGACAGGGAAGGCAGGGTAAGTATTATACAGGTGGTTCAGACGAACAGGTAAATGTCACCGAACGGTGGCGGGTTATCTCATTGGTTTCTATATATAAATTCTTGCTGTAAAATGAACTAAGGCAAGATAGAAACCCACAATAATTATGCATGCTTCATTACAACAACGTGTTGATTGGTATAGTTGGGTTAGCTTGCCTTCACCAGTACGTTTCGATGTACTGACCCTCGTTGAAACAGGTTCCCCGCGCTAAGGAGAACCAAGCGAGGAGTAGGAGACAAACCCCCAATCCAGTCCAACTGTAGGCACGCCTCAACCGTGCCACCTTTTTGGAGCATTTTGAAGAAGAAGCAAGCCACCAAGCAAATATGCAGCTTCGTGGCAAGGCCATCGTTCCGACCCAAGGTCTTATATTTTGAGTTTAGTAAAGGATGTAATGTACAGGACTGCTATCTCATTTTGTGTCAACACTTTTGTAAGTCCATAGAGGCAATCATTATGACTCAATTCAGGAAGTTTGTAATAGATATTCATATTATCAATAAAAGAGAACTTTTCCATGTTTAATCTGCGTTTCAATTATCTGCGTACTCTGAAAATGTGCTCGCTATGCAAAACAAAAATACTTAGCCTTGTGCGGTGCGCAACCTAGGCCCGCACGGCGGTCACGCCCGGGGGACGACTAACGATTCCACGGAATCGGGACGTGACATGTTGGTATCAGAGCACAGCTTCAAAGTTCCTTTGATTCATGAACTGGAAAAGTTCCCTTAGCGATAACTTCCTATGCGAACTCCTGAACTCGTTAAGGCCAAAATGAGATACATTCATGCAATAAGTCCATAATACATTATGATCCTAATGTAATTTACCTTCTTTCCAAGGAATGGCGCAAGCGCAACCATCAGCGCAAGAACCAGGCGAGACACAGGCTCAGGGGAGCAGTTCCGGAACATCAGGAAGCTCTCGGAGCCAACGGGGCATGTCTCAAACCGATTCGCTTCAACAAGTGATGCAAATGTTAACCGAGCAACGACAGAGGGAGGATGCCCGCCAAGCCAGGTTCGAGAGCAATCTAGAGGCCCGACTCTTAGTCCAGCAAAAGCAGGTAGATACCCTGCAACAACTTGTTCAGACCTTGGCCACCAACCAGTCCACAGCTACAACAGCGACCCCGGTGGAACAACCAATACTTGAAGTAGAGACTCCGCTAGTGCCAAGGATGAGGGAAGTGACTGCCTTCTCCTTTGGTAACTTCAAGAAGGTCTGCAACACGCCATTTAAAGGGACTGAGGACCCGATCATGGCCCTAGATTGGCTCGCCGAGCTTGAAGATCATTTTTCTCTCCTAGATGTGCCGGAAGACAAGCGCGTCACCTGTGCCCAACTACTGCTTCGCCTCAATGCGCACGACTGGTGGAACGTGCATCGACGATCTCTTCAACTTGGCCATGGGGAGGAGGCGATCGCGTGGACAACTTTTCGTGCCTCATTTGAGGAGGAGTTTATACCTCCGCCTGTACGCCGTCAGAGGAAAAACGAGTTCGTGCAGCTAAGGCAGGGCAGCATGACGGTGAAGCAATACTCGGCAGAATTCAACAAATTGGCCAAATTTGCTAGCGCCTACCTACCCGATGCAGCGAGTCGTGCCAGACGATTCGAAGGAGGGCTACGTCCTGGCATCCACGGGCATGTATCCGTTCCACAGTATCAGACGATGAGGGAAGTCTTAAACCACGCCCTCTTCCTCGAACCGCAGTATCCTCACGTTGCAACCGGCGCTGTGCAAACTTCCAATCACAAACGCCAAGGCAACGATAGAGGAAACAACGCTGCAAAGCGTCCAAATAACGGCGGTAAACAGCGTGGAGACACCAACAAGACCTGCAACTTTTGCAGGAAGCCTGGGCATATCGAAAAAGATTGTCGCCGCAAGCTTGGGACTTGCCTCCGTTGCGGCGATCCAACCCATCAAATTAGCAGCTGTCCGCTCTCCCCACCACAACAGCAGAATCAGACACCGGCACCTCAGGGAAATCGAGCGGCGCCTCAGCAAGGTCGTAATCAAGCTCAAGGCAGGGTCTATACCATGACACGGGAAGAAGCTCTAGCTTCGGATACCGTCGTGTCAGGTACTTTGCTTTTCAATAATATACCTGCTCGTGTTCTATTTGATTCAGGTGCAACACATAGTTTTATTTCCACAAATTTTGCCGTGGAGAACAATATAAAAATGACTCCGTTGCACTTAGATTTAAATGTTAGCACCCCCTCTGGTACGAAAATACCCGTCCGTTCAGCGTACCTAGGCGGTTATATCTGTATTGGGGAGAGAAAGCTGTCACTTGATGTTTTAGTTCTAGATGTTCGGGACTACGATATCATCTTGGGTATGGATTGGCTCAGCGCGGGCTCGGCAACTATAGAGTGTGCAGAGAAACGAGTCATCTTCCACCTGCCTGGAGAAGTCGAGTTCTGTTACACGAGTAGTCCAGCCACTAACGCGACTAGGGCCTGCATAGTAATTTCGGCGATATCTGCTCGGCGGATGCTCCACTCAGGCTGCGAGGGATTTCTAGCATCAGTTCGGGACACGCGGCAGGACTACGCAAACGTCGAGCCTAATTCCGTTGAGGCGGAGTTCCCCGACGTGTTTCCGAACGAACTACCCGGCATGCCGCCCGATCGAGAGATTGAATTCACTGTTGACACATTTCCAAACACGCAGCCGATCTCCAAACCTCTATACAGAATGGCCCCTGCAGAGCTGAAGGAATTAAAATGCCAACTCCAAGAATTACTTGAGCGTGGATTTATCCGTCCGAGCGTGTCTCCTTGGGGCGCGCCTGTGCTCTTCGTGAAGAAGAAGGACGAAACTCTACGCCTCTGCATTGACTATCGAGAACTGAATAAAGTCACAATCCGAAACAAATATCCTCTGCCACGGATTGATGACTTGTTCGATCAGCTACAGGGAGCGGCAGTGTTTTCGAAAATCGATCTTCGCTCAGGTTACCACCAGCTGAAGATTAGGCCTGAGGACACGCCCAAAACTGCTTTCCGAACCCGGTACGGTCATTATGAGTTTTCCGTGATGCCGTTTGGACTGATGAATGCGCCTGCAGCATTCATGGATGTTATGAATCGAGTATTTAGACCTTTCATCGATAAATTTGTGGTTGTTTTTATCGATGACATCTTGGTGTACTCGAAGACTAGGGATGAGCACGCAGGACACCTGCGGATGGTGTTGCAAACCCTTCGAGACAACAAGTTGTACGCCAAATTAAGTAAATGCGAATTTTGGCTAGACAATATATCCTTTTTAGGGCATGTCATCTTTTCGGAAGGCATTTCAGTTGATCCGAAGAAGGTAGAAGCAATCCTGCAGTGGAAACGACCGGAATCAGCCAGCGATATCCGAAGTTTCCTTGGGCTAGCAGGGTACTACCGTAGGTTCATACAGAATTTTGCTAGAATTGCTTCACCCTTGACTCAGCTCACACGGAAGGGTGCAAAGTTTACTTGGACGGACGACTGGTGAAGCTTCGTTTACGGAGTTAAAGCAGCGCCTCGTCTCTGCCCCGGTCCTTACTTTGCCGAACGGACCGGATGACTTCAAAATATATAGCAATGCATCAGGAAGGGGACTAGGATGTGTCATGATGCAACGGGACAAAGTGATAGCCTATGCGTCTAGACAGCTAAAGCCTCACGAGCAGAACTACCCAACGCATGACCTCGAACTTGCCGCGGTAGTGTTTGCATTAAAGCTGTGGCGCCACTATCTTTATGGCATGCCATATGAAATCTACACGGACCATAAGAGCTTGAAATATTTGTACACTCAGAAGGATTTGAATCTTCGGCAGCGGCGATGGCTTGAACTCCTTAGCGACTTCGATATCATGATCAGATACACGCCTGGCAAGGGAAACGTAGTAGCTGACGCACTGAGTCGAGTGTTCGTAGGAAGCTTGCCTATCAACGATATGCTGCGCCGAGACCTTGAATCACTGGGCATTACACTGAAAATAAGATATAAGAAGTGGGCGCAAGTATCACAACTACTCCTCGAACCCGACTTGTTACATAGAGTGAAGACCGCTCAGAAGGACGACCCATTCCTGCAAAAGATTCATGCCCTTATCTCAGCAAGGAAGGCGTCCGACTTTGCGGTAAGCACGGATGGGATGCTTCGAGTGAAGGGGAGACTGTGCGTTCCAAGCGACGCGGCCCTCAGAGAAGAAATACTCACGGAAGCCCACTATGCTAGCTATACTTCTCATCCGGGTAGCACAAAGATGTATCGGGATCTTCGTACGACGTTTTGGTGGCACGGCTTGAAACGGGATGTGGCGTAGTTTGTGTCGCATTGCATGGCTTGTCAACGAGTAAAGGCCGAACACCAGAAACCAGGCGGAGAACTACAGAGCCTTGCTATTCCGGAGTGGAAATGGGATGATATAACGATGGATTTTATTGTTGGCTTGCCGAGGACGCAACGGGGACATGATGCAGTCTGGGTTATCGTCGATCGACTCACCAAGTCAGCTCACTTTCTGCCTATCAAATCTACTTGGAGTGCCGACCGCCTGGCTCAGATATATCTCAACGAAATCGTTCGACTCCATGGCGTTCCCGTAACCATAGTCTCCGATCGAGATGGTCGATTCATATCACGTTTCTGGGGAAGCCTGCAGTCAGCAATGGGGACGAAGTTGAAGTTTAGCTCCGCCTACCATCCACAGACCGACGGCCAAACCGAACATGTCAACCAGATCCTCGAAGACATGTTGCGACTCTGCGCCTTGGACTTGAAGACGAGTTGGGACCTTCATCTACCTTTAGCTGAATTTGCTTACAACAATAGTTATCAATCAAGCATTCAAATGGCGCCGTATGAGGCGTTATACGGGCGAAAGTGTAGATCTCCTATCTGTTGGGACGAAGTTGGGGAACGGCAAGTACTTAGCCCTGAGCTCGTGGAGCAGACCGTCCAGAAAGTCCGGCTAATTCGGGATAGATTAAAGGTAGTTCAAAGCCGTCAAAAGAGCTACGCGGACACACATCGGCGACCGCTAGAGTTCCAAGTAGGCGACCGAGTATTCCTCAAGGTCTCGCCCATGCGAGGAGTCAGCAGGTTCGGGGCAAGAGGAAAGCTAAGTCCGAGATTTGTCGGCCCGTTCGAAATACTAAAGCGGGTTGCCTCAGTTGCGTATCAAATTGCCCTACCACCATCCCTATCCGACGTACATGATATATTCCATGTTTCACAACTTAGGAAATATGTGTACGACCCTAGCCATGTGGTAGACCTGGACCAACTGAACCTTCAAGCCGACTTGACGTATGTAGAACAGCTTGTGCAAATTTTAGATAGAAAAGAAAAGCTGCTTCAGACTCGTTCGGTTCCTCTCGTGCGCATGCTTTGGCAGAATCACTCTATCGAAGAATCTACTTGGGAGCTTGAATCCGAAATTAGGGAAAGGTTCCCTTCATTATTTCCTAGTGGTAGGTTCTATTCCTTAAGTTTCGGGACGAAACTTCCAATTAGTTGGGTAGGATGTGGTGCCCCGTTCCCCCTATTCGGGGAGCGCGGCTAAGAAATACAAGACGGTATCGTTCGATCGGGATAGATTGAATTAAGAACTCGTCCTCGTTATGGATTTGTTTCTTCGGAATCGATTCCCATATTCAGTGGACCGTGCCCCCGGGATCGACTTAGCGGCAGAGTCAGGAGGGACCTCTCCGCTGCATCTTTTGTTGCCTAGTTTTCGCTGTCGCTTGTTGCTTTCGTGCTTTGAGTTTGTTTTCGGATTTGCTTGAGATTTCTTGAACGGTTTCGATGGATTTTATTGCTTTCGTTCGTAGGACTGCACTTCAATTCCGATAACGGAAAGAGAGGAAGAAGTACTGATCAGCTGTTCGTGTCAATACAGGTGATCCAGCAGTAGGCGTCACTCGAGCGGACTCCTAGGCACTTCTTTCCTTCTTCCTTACAACCACTAAAGTGAGTGGCTACCAACCCGATTAGCTAGCCTTTCTTGCTAATCTTCACATCTGAATCTGTGTTCGTGCTTGCCTCGATCAAACGATACCAAGTAATAACTAAAAGACTTCAAGATAATAAGGGAATAGACTTGGAAAATTATGCTTGTCAAATGAAACTTGTGAACGGTTACTTACTTACATGCTTGTTCGCTTGGAATGTTCATCCATATGCATGAATATGAGTTAGAGAATATATATGCTTCTTCTTAATTTGTGCTATGCTCTAGAACTCATCTTGAATGCAATAAACCGAACAGGAAGACTATGCTAAAGTTAAATCTTGCCCTGTTACTGTCCTGCGCCTGACATTTTCCTAATTTGCCTCAAATGCTAACTTAGTGTACTACGTTGATCACGGACAACTTGTGCACAAGATCTTCGTTCCTGCGGACGGTTGCTGGGGCACCGGCACCGATCCGATCCGGACGGAACTCATGATAGTCGCCTGCTATAGGACGGAATGTCCTGGGATGCCCCGATCTATGCCACTACCAGAAAAAGTCAAATTAGCGATGTCTAAAAACGTCGCTAAATAATAAAAAATCGTCGCTAATTAGGTTTAGCGACGTAATTAGCGACGTTTCAAAGCAGTCGGAAAACACCAAGTCGCTAAAACAAAAAACGTCGCTAAACGTCGCTATACCGACGTTTTTTAGCGACTTTAATGTGTCGCTAAATTTAGCGACGTTTTGCGACGCCAAGTCACTAAAAAGCGACGTTTAGAAAAGTCGCTAAACGTCGCTAATTAGCGACATCTATCGCGACGTTACACCGACGTCTTTAATGACCTGGCTATACTGCCATGTCAGCAATTGGCGACGTTTAGCGACGTAATTAGCGACGTCATTAGCGACGTCCTTAGCGACGTTTTACAGCGTCGCTAAGTAGCGACATAATTAGCGACGTAAATTAACGTCGCTAAACGTCGCTAAACGTCGCTAATAACGTCGCTAAATTTTAAAAAAAAATAAAAAAATAATGTGCAGAAGCAAACATTGGTGATTCCCTGCAGTTTTACATCATCTTCATCATACACACCAACATGATTCAATCTAGTTAACTATATAATCCAATTAAATTAAAGACCACAAGAAGTATCAATCCAATTAAATGTGGATAACTATATAATCCAATTAAATTAACTAAAAAATTAAAGACCACAAGAAGCATCATACATCATGTCTATTGTTGAAGTATCAATAATTCATAAATAATAATAAAAATAACTATACTACTACGGATCTGCAGGAGGCTGACCAACGGCGCGCTTGAAGGATAACAACTCCTCATACTCGTCCCGTGGAATCGACACCGATGTCGATGGAGAAGGCAGTGACGTCGGTGGAGGCCGTGCCCGCTCCAAGTATGCGAGTCGCTGGTTGTAAGAATCCAGGGTAGATAACAGCCTCGTACTGCTATCACCCATTGAATTCTGCATCCTCGTCAGGTTCTCGCCCATCGATAGCTGTGACGCATGCATCCTCGTTAGCTTCTCGCCCATCGATAGGTGTGACGCCTGCAGCTCCATGATGTTGCGATCATTGGAGGCTCTAATATCATTTGTCAATTCTCGTAGCTCCGTCATGCTGCGGTCGAGCATATCCAATCGTGCGATGAGCATCGGATCGTCCGCCTGCGGCTGGGACCGGGACTGGTCCTCCATACTTCGCAGCAAGTCGTCACGGAGAGACGCAATCTGACGGTCAACGGCCTCCTGGACTCTGGCCGACGACTGCGAGGGCTGCGACTGCGAGGGGTGTGTGGAATGCACAGCTGTCGGGGAGGCCCTAGATGACTGCGTCGCAACCAGGGTGCCATAGGAGCCCGTACCGTAGTACGTACCCCTCTGGAGACCACCAGCTGCGGTCACCCACAGGTCGTCCGCCGACGGAGATGGACCGGGCTGCGACGAAGCACCAGCCTCTCCAGGTGTAGGTGTACTAGCAGTCGCCCGCTCACGAAGCCTAAGATACTCGGCCTAGAAAAGGTTTGGAAACTCAATAATTGCCTAAGTTATATTAAAATAAACACAAAGTAAAGTAATACTTACATAGGTTTGTGAGGCCCTCTCATCAATGAGATTTCCGTCCTTGCGATGGGTGGCCAAGAAGACGGTCACCATGTTTGCATCCTCACCCCTCTGTACCTGTTAAAAATATATTTTTTATTACTAAACTTAAATATTTTTTCCAAGTACCATTTTATGGTACTTATATTAAAATAATATATTTTAAAAGAAAAAATATACCAAACGACGAAAATGTTCCGTCATCGGAATCGAGCCATCACACCACTTGGCAGCATTCTACCTAGCCGCCTTGGCCTTCTTAGACCTTTCCTTGTAGCTCGGATCGTCGAATCTAGCCCTCATCGCAGTCCACTGCTCAGGCGTGATCCAACCTTGGATCGGTTTTCCAGCACGATCATGAGCCTTCTGGTCATCCAGAGCATCTCGGATAAGCTTGGCGGCAACGGTAGGAAAGAGCCGCTCTATCAACTCGGCCCGGTGCGGAGGATAAAAATACGTTTGCTACAATAAATAATTCATTAAGTTAGCATCACGAATATGCATAAATTAGAAGATTTATTTAATATACTTTTACCTGGAAGTGCGCAAACCAGAACGCCTTCCTCTCCTCCGGAGTCTCAGAGTAGTTGATCCAAGGGCCACCGTAGTTGTTCCTCAAAAATTGGCCCAGGCGTCTCTGAACCGACGATGGACGATATCTATACAGAAATAATAATTTAGATTACTGAAAAAGTCAATATACGATGAATAAAGAGAAACACAAATATATACTAAACCATCTAATTGACTTACTTTGTACCGTCGGCCCAAATCTCTGTCCTCGTCTCCTCCGGTGGTGCGCATGGAGGATCTTGCTGATGCTGGGACAACGTCGGCACGACCTCCTCTACATGCTCATCTGTCTCCATGGTTCCGTCAGCAGGAGGAACGCTGGACGAGGGAGTACTATCACGCCTGGAACTACTCGTCCCAGGAGTGATGCCACGCAACGTCGTCGCAGTCGGAGATGTGACTGATCGATATACTGGAGTACTGGGCGACGATGATCCGGAACCAACAGTAGGCAGTACCGGAGTGGCACTCTGTCTACCTCGGGACCTGCCGAATCCTCCGCGTCGTCCTGTCATATCTGATAACAACATATGATGAATATAGAGAAACACAAATATATACTACATTCTACAGTCGAAATGTGATACATATCTCAAAGCATTATACAGTCAAAATATAATACATATATTCGTTAATGTCAACATCTACTTCTACATGCAATATTTACAGTCCAAATACAGTTACATTCTACATGGAATATTTTATATTTTCAATCATCTTCAGAAAATTCATCTTGTTCGCCTTCCTCGTCCTGCTCTTCCTCTTCCTCGTCTTCACTTTCATCTACTTCGTCGTCCTCTTTGGATAATTCTACATCTTCTACATTATTACTCGTGTAATGAGTAACTTCCGTTGAGTCCATATCTACAATATTTGTTACAAGAGGTAGATCGTCCTCCTGATAAGCTATTTCGTCAATGTCAAAGGTATTTCTAGCTTTAGTCTTGCATACTGCCCACCAATCCGACCTCGCTGTCCCCCGTCTAGGATAAGTTGTGAAGTACACGAGCTGAGCCTGACTTGATAGGACAAATGGTTCGTAGCCTTGATATCTACGCTTGTAGTTTATATCCACAAGGCCATGCTTGTCAATTTTCCAACCTTGATCTTGAATCGGATCGAACCATTCACACCTGAATAGCACGATATTAGCAGGTTCTGGGCCATAATTATATGTCAACTCCACAATCTCTCGTAAGATGCCAAAAAAATCATTGCCCAGATTGACGTCTTTGTAGTTTGTAGATTTGATACACAAACCACTGTTTTTCGTGGAATCAAGATCCAGAAAGCTGTATCTGATAGGAGCATTTATTGACTTGAACCTGAACCCATTCACACAGAAACTTGGCCATATTTTTACGGCAGTAATTGGTCCCTTGGCTAGAGTCCTAATAGATTCAGTCTCGGATGATATTAGACGATCGACCTAAATACCAAAGTAGCGATAGTAAGTTATTTGTTTTGCAAGTGCAGAAATAAAAAATAATTACCAAGCATCTTACATATGCGCTCAACCAAGAAGAAAAATGGCATCTTATATCTTGTTCTACTTCTTCGTCTGTTATGTAGGGTCTAACCGACCTCAACTCATCATTATATGTGCTGAAAAACAATGAAGCAACTGCTGATTAGTAGCATAATAGTATCTTATACTATTACATTGAGATGATGTAAACGTGGACGTATTAATTACTTACCCCTCTAGTGTTACGCCCCAATCTCCCGCAAGCTCGATAGTCCCCGCTGAACGTGAATCACCACGTTTACAGCTCTCCCGCAGGACAATCGTTCTTATCGGGACGTGATGCCGTACGAGCCTGGAGTTGCGCTCATACAAGGCGATGTTGTCAAACACCAAATATTATCATTGAAACAACCAAGTTGCAGCGGAAGTCAAGTATTGCGTACCAAGCACACAATCAGAGTAATACGCAGCGAAGCTCACGATAGGGTCCAAATAGAAAATGCCCCGAAGGCAATGCCACAAAGGCGATGCCACGGAGACGATGAAATACTCTTGCTCTTTTCTCTAGCCCATAAAGGTACTTACAGTTCACACATCATGCCTCGTATATCCAAGCAGCGCCACTACGCCTGTGTACCTAAAATATTGCCCACAAACGTGGGTCAGTACACAACCGTACTGGTGAGCGGGGTAACCCACTCGCCTAAGCCGACACTAAGTAAAACAGTGAATGCAAACAGTTAAATGGTGATCTTTCTAGTTGAATCCTAAATTCATTTCATGGCATAGGGATGACATATTAAGGAAAGCAGTAAAGCAGTTTAAGCATGCAAGCATTCAACTCAAACCAATCGACAAGCAAATATATATAGCAACCCGAAGTAAACTAGCATGCAACCGTCCTGCTCAAGTCCAAGTAACACGATAACATATCGAACCATTCCCAAGCCTCAATATCCATCCTCAACCAACTTTTACAATCCAAATCTCACAGTGCACACTCTTGCCGAGGCAAGGTGGCCGCGCCTACACGAAAGCCAAACCAACAAAAGAAAAGCAAGCCATCACCTATACTATATGGAGTCACTGGCTAAAAGCCATAAAGGACATTGATCGGACCAAGATCAATAGGACAATCCTACCCGATCCAGGGTTGGGCAGCTACTCCCGCCTGGTGGTATCGGACTACCAGCACTGCGCCCAATCGCGCGATGCCCATTGTTTCCTCCATGGTAGAACGTCCCGGTGCCCCGGTGCCTCATCCCGTTCCAGGAAACCAAACCCTGTGCCACACAGGTTGTCCGTGACAATGCAGACACAGTAGGTATGACGAGAGGATCGAACATTCTCGCCCCACCAAGCGATCCTAGACTCGTTCCATGAATTATCCAACCAAAACATCCATAACCATTCTTCCAACATATTGCCCAAGGCACCAAATCCAAGTATTTCCATAGGCACAATGCCTCTTCTCAACACAGTGTTTCCAATGGTGCAAAACCCTTCTCAAAGCTAACCCATGGCACAATGCCCCAAAAGAGACACAACACCCTCGCCGATGCAGTTGTTCGGTTTCGAACCACAACTGCTCGCTTTGCAAGACAAAGCGACCAAGTGATACTCGTACACGGATGCACGCTCGCTCGCCCAGATTCCCGATATTCCCAATGCATCAATGACTCATTCCAACTGTCCAAGCATAATCCCAATCAATCAACCAACTGCCTCCAATGCAATATTCCAACTCTAGCTCCAACTATCCAACGCGCAAACTAAATCAAGCCACAATCCTACCAAGCCAACGACGTCCACTCTATGCACGTCTCAGTGTAGTGATTCCCAATATTTCTATCCAAGTGTTCAAGCCTTTACGTGTTTTCCATATTATTAGGCATGAAGGAGTAGAGGAGAATGGAAAGAGCCCACTCACAATGATTGATCCCGTTAGGCATCCTGTCCTGCCGATACGGCCAATCCCTTGAACCCGTGGTCCGATGCAAGCGCGATCTACTCAACTGGTATGACCGTACAAGCAGGCCGTGCTCTACAAATCATTCGACCGATCGGACTAAGGAAGATGGCATTATCATTCCAATCCAGCTATCTCAGTACTGCTCTGAACGAACACCTGATTTCCATCGAACCCGCTAGCCATCTGCACACGAAACAACTCAATCAATACTTATTTCCAAAATCCAACAAATCAAATATAACCAGCATTTGTTTGATTCAATCCGACTCAGCGTAACGCTCCGAGCGGTTGCGGGCGTTACATAATATACCACTTAGAATCAGGTTCGTCTACGAACCGTGCTGGTACTCATTCCTATCACATGCCACAATCCATTTCCATGGATCTGCTCTATGCAACTCATATTATCCTGATCCATACTCAGCATCTCGCTCTGTTGAATGCTCGTACAAATTTTATATTCCCACATCCTCCTTGCAGCTCAATACGAATTCTTCGTATCGCTTAGTTTTGGATCGTACACATATTTAAGGTGTCCCTAAAATACATGCATTTCAGCCGAGCTTTGCGATAGCGAATTTGGACAAGTTACAAGGGTATCTTTATGTCCGAGGCATCCACTTGTTTTACTCCCAATTGAACCAAATTTCGATTTCCATTCCAACATATTCGCTCGAGCACTATTCTCAAATATGATAATTTTCTACCGACTAAATCAGTTCGTGTTCCAACTCAATCCATCCAACTATTTCTGAATCCGCACTAGCAACATCTCCAAATATGTATCTCATGCACCAAACGATCATCACAACTGATACTACCCCAGCTAGGCGACTTACCCAAATATCAAATTTGCTCTCATCAGCTCAACCAAACACTTCTTTCTCAATCTCAATACCTCGCTGGGTGAACATCTATATTGAGGTTCGTGTGATCCACGAAGATCTCGCCGCCACGCCAAAGGGATAGTGTCGCCACGATTTCAACGTGGACACACTCGCCACAATTCCTAGGTTGCGCATGGAATAGTTCTTCGCGCTGCTTCCACTGCCTCGAAGCATGGATATCACCTTCGCCTTCCGAATGAGCACGCTTCCCAAACTAAGTTCTGAGACATCTTATAAATCTGAGGCAAATCTGTCCCTTCCAGTATTCGCAAGGATTTGATCTGAACGAGCCGCTGCTTTAACTTCACGAGCTAGTTTCACAGTCGTCAATTCATATGAATGCTATTTCCTTCCAGGGCACGATGAGTCAGAGGCGATGCCATCGATAAAAATCTGCGACTCTGAATCTCATCAGTTGACAAGGCTACTTCCACCATCGCTTCGGTCTTCTGGCTGCATCTTCAGCTGAAGGCTATCCCAAGGATCTCTCAAATCCAACACTCAGTCAATAAACCAAATCTCATTGCTCACATCTGCCCTCGACGCATTCCCAAATACGCTGCCTCAAGGGTCGTTCAATGGGTCTACCATATTCAATCTCTGATCTGACGGGCAAGTCGCTAGGGTCAGCTGTCCCGAAGCTACGCTCGATAATTGTAATCATCACGATGGACAGTTGCTATGAACCATGCTATATCTCATCTGCAAATCCGAATCAAAATCCAACCATTCCATCCGAGCGAACTTCCGAATCCGAGAACTCATGCACTACCTCTGCTGATCTGTCAACCAATGCCGCTTAACCGCCTAAAGTCTTGCTATCTATTCAAGCCAACAATTCGAGAACTGCGCTCATTGAAACCGTCTTCCATTAATCCGTCGTTCTGCCCTGAATCCATCAAATTTTCTGAACTGCCATGTTCGACTTCTCGCACTACCACTTGCAATGATTTCCGAAACCAAAGACTTCCTCCAATTCTTATCCGTTTGCCGCGTTCCACAATGCACGTCCAACTTGCTCAAGCAGCACAGTGATTTCTTTCGACGTTGCTCCCATATTTAGCTATCTTCAAAAGTCTGTCCGCCACAATCTTTGTCCTCAGTTGTTGCCACACTCCGTCCACGTCTTCCAGAGAATCCGTCTACCATTGTTGCACCATCTTGCCCAAAATTCTATTTTCGCTAAACCTGAGTCAAACTTCTCGAGCAGCAATATCCAAAATCTTTCAAGTTTGTGTGAATCCATCGCATTGTCCCTCCAAACTAAATCGTGTTTCATTGCTCAACCAACAGCTCAAATATGTTGCCCAAAATCGTAGTCCGTGCTCGCTATCCTTCAATTAACCAATCGCTTCGCTCAAGCGTCTCCCAACTGTTCGTTCCGATCTCGTCCATCTTGTCAAGTCCAACGATACTTCCATTTGCACCAGTCCGTTCTCGATATACTCAACTCAATATTCACTTACTCCATTTTCATTCTTCTCAACTCAATCGACTTGCACCAACCAACATGTATTCTCAATACCCGAGTTCGTTCAGGCAATTTCCATTAATGTCCATCCAAAAATACTTTCAATACCTTGCTCAACACGTTTGATCCTATATACCACTTCGAATCAATTCGCTACTCACATTACGTTTTCCTGCACGAATCCAAGATCCGTTCGAACCATTCTCCATGCATGATCATGCCTTTCTCAACTCAAGTCTGACACAAAAACTCAGGCAATGCTTGAATTATCCAACTGTTTCCATAAATCTCACTATGCAACTCGTGCCATATCCCATTCACAATACTTCCATCTATTCTCAAAGCCGTCTGATACCTTCTCAACACGAGCAATCGTGCAATGATCTCTCTTCAAAGTAATCCAACCCAATACTCAATGGTTCCACACATTTGTTATACGAGCAACTCGTGCAGACTTATTCTGATATTCTCAAGCCAAACTCAAACATGCTCAACCGATGCGCCACAGCCGAAATTCCAACTTCTATCCAACACAGTCGCTAGACGAGCAACTCGTGCAACGATCCATTCTCAAATCCAATGCTTCTACTCACAACATGCTGCATAACCAATCTCGTCAGCCAACCAACTGATCCACAGATGCAATCAGAAACTCCCTGAACAATAAGACAAGCCAAACCCAACGAAAGCTCTCACTCGTTGCACAAATGCAACAACGACTAACGAGGCTAAGCGATCCTACGAAAACCAACCAAGGCAACCCAACAAAGAATAATATGCAGCCACAGCTAGCAATAAATAGACTTATTGCATGAAACATCCGATGCGGCACCGAGTAGAGTCAAGAGCTAGATGACACGCGGAAGCTATTTAGAGTTTGTGATGAAGCGAAGGACCAAGTCCGAGAAAATGAACCAGGCGCTCTGATACCAATTTGTCACGCCCCAATCTCCCGCAAGCTCGATAGTCCCCGCTGAACGTGAATCACCACGTTTACAGCTCTCCCGCAGGACAATCGTTCTCATCGGGACGTGATGCCGTACGAGCCTGGAGTTGCGCTCATACAAGACGATGTTGTCAAACACCAAATGTTATCATTGAAACAACCAAGTTGCAGCGGAAGTCAAGTATTGCGTACCAAGCACACAATCATAGTAATACGCAGCGAAGCTCACGATAGGGTCCAAATAGAAAATGCCCCGAAGGCAATGCCACAAAGGCGATGCTACGGAGACGATGAAATACTCTTGCTCTTTTCTCTAGCCCACAAAGGTACTTACAGTTCATACATCATGCCTCGTATATCAAAGCAGTGCCACTACACCTGTGTACCTGAAATATTGCCCACAAACGTGGGTCAATACACAACCGTACTGGTGAGCGGGGTAACCCACTCGCCTAAGCCGACACTAAGTAAAACAGTGAATGCAAACAGTTAAATGGTGATCTTTCTAGTTGAATCCTAAATTCATTTTATGGCATAGGGATGACATGTTAAGGAAAGCAGTAAAGCAGTTTAAGCATGCAAGCATTCAACTCAAACCAATCGACAAGCAAATATATATAGCAACCCGAAGTAAACTAGCATGCAACCGTCCTGCTCAAGTCCAAGCAACACGATAACATATCGAACCATTCCCAAGCCTCAATATCCATCCTCAACCAACTTTTATAATCCAAATCTCACAGTGCACACTCTTGCCGAGGCAAGGTGGCCGCGCCTACACGAAAGCCAAACCAACAAAAGAAAAGCAAGCCATCACCTATACTATATGGAGTCACTGGCTAAAAGCCATAAAGGACATTGATCGGACCAAGATCAATAGGGCAATCCTACCCGATCCAGGGTTGGGCAGCTACTCCCGCCTGGTGGTATCGGACTACCAGCACTGTGCCCAATTGCGCGATGCCCATTGTTTCCTCCATGGTAGAACGGTCCCGGTACCCCGGTGCCTCATCCCGTTCCAGGAAACCAAACCCTGTGCCACACAGGTTGTCCGTGACAATGCAGACACAGTAGGTATGATGAGAGGATCGAACATTCTCGCCCCACCAAGCGATCCTAGACTCGTTCCATGAATTATCCAACTAAAACATCCATAACCATTCTTCCAACATATTGCCCAAGGCACCAAATCCAAGTATTTCCATAGGCACAATGCCTCTTCTCAACACAGTGTTTTCAATGGTGCAAAACCTTTCTCAAAGCTAACCCATGGCACAATGCCCCAAAAGAGGCACAACACCCTCGCCGATGCAGTTGTTCGGTTTCGAACCACAACTGCTCGCTTTGCAAGACAAAGCGACCAAGTGATACTCGTACACGGATGCACGCTCGCTCGCCCAGATTCCCGATATTCCCAATGCATCAATGACTCATTCCAACTGTCCAAGCATAATCCCAATCAATCAACCAACTGCCTCCAATGCAATATTCCAACTCTAGCTCCAACTATCCAACGCACAAACTAAATCAAGCCACAATCCTACCAAGCCAACGACGTCCACTCTATGCACGCCTCAGTGTAGTGATTCCCAATGTTTCTATCCAAGTGTTCAAGCCTTTACGTGTTTTCCATATTATTAGGCATGAAGGAGTAGAGAAGAAGGGAAAGAGCCCACTCATAATAATTGATCCCGTTAGGCATCCTGTCCTGCCGATACGGCCAATCCCTTGAACCCGTGGTCCGATGCAAGCGCGATCTACTCAACTGGTATGACCGTACGAGCAGGCCGTGCTCTACAAATCATCCGAACGATCGGACTAAGGAAGATGGCATTATCATTCCAATCCAGCTATCTCAGTACTGCTCTGAACGAACACCTGATTTCCATCGAACCCGCTAGCCATCTGCACACGAAATAACTCAATCAATACTTATTCCCAAAATCCAACAAATCAAATATAACCAGCATTTGTTTGATTCAATCCGACTCAGCGTAACGCTCCGAGCGGTTGCGGGCGTTACATCTAGCTTCTCCACTTCATCCTCGTCGCAATTGAGTAATATATACAATTGAGCAGCCCTTAGCTCATCGTCATTCAAATATCTCTTCTTCATTTTTCCCGAGGGCTTTCCGGATGCATTGAATACTTTGAGTATTGCATCATTAGATTCCTGATATGCGTCGTCGTTTCTGGGAGCTTTCGTCCTATTAGTAGCAACATGCGGTTTGAAATACGTCGAGAAAAAGTTTGTAATCTCCTCGAGAACATAAGCTTCACAAATAGAGCCTTCAACCCGTGCCTTATTTTTCACCTTTCTCTTTAGGTGATTCAGATGGCGCTCGAAGGGGTACATCCACCGATAACTGACAGGACCACCAACACGTGCCTCATAAGAAAGATAAATTAGCAAATGCTCCATAGAGTCGAAGAATCCAGGAGGAAATACCTTCTCGAGCTTACATAGTGTTACCGCAATGTCCCTCTCTTGCTTTTCTAGACGATCGACAAGCAACTTAGTACAACAAAGATCTCTGAAGAATATGCTCAGCTCTGTCAATGGGTCCCAAACGACCTGCGGTAAGAATTCCCGAAATGCAATCGGAATTAACCTCTCCATGAATACGTGACAATCGTGGCTCTTCATACCTACTAGTTTGTTCTCCTTGAGGTCGACGCATCTTTTCAAGTTCGACACGTACCCGTCTGGAAACTTGAGACCCTGAATCCACCTACAAAGTCTACCTTTATCCTCTTTATCCAGTGAGAAAACTGACTTAGGTTGCTTTAACTTTCCATTCCCCTCCTCTATCAAATGCAATACAGGACGTCTACATATGTCTTCTAAGTCCAACCTGGCCTTCGGATTATCTTTCGTCTTCCCCTTTACATCCATTACAGTATTAATTATGTTATCAAACATATTCTTCTCGATATGCATGACATCAAGGTTATGTCTGATCAGATTGGTGCTCCAATATGGCAGATCCCAGAATATACTCCTCTTCGTCCAGTTATGGGTGCGACCAAATCCGTCACACTTGTACCCCTTAGCAGGCTCTTCGATAGCACTTGATAAATCTTTTACCTCTTCCCATATCGTGCATCCGGGCCACCTTGGCAGTGGATTGGCCTTCTCCACAACTCCCGCACGAAAAGCATTCCGATTCCTCCGGTACGGATGATCCTTCGGCAAAAATTGTCGATGACAATCGAAGAAGCACGGTTTGCCTCCGTGTTTCAAACGGAAAGCCTGAGAACGGTCTATGCAATACGGACATGAGAGACGACCATGGGTGCTCCATTCCGATAACATTCCATAGGCCGGAAAGTCGTTGATGGTCCACATAAGTGCTGCCCTCATCTAAAAATTCTGCTTCCTAGAAACATCGTACGTGTTGGCACCTACTTCCCACAGCTGATTCAACTCATCTATCAAAGGCTGTAAATACACATCGATGTTCCTATTCGGATTGTTTGGACCCGGGATAATAACGGTTAGGAACATATACGGAGTCTTCATGCACATCCAAGGCGGTAGATTGTACGGAGTGACGATCACAGGCCAACACGAATACTGGGAGCCCGAAAGTCCGAATGGGGTAAAACCGTCAGAGCAGAGCCCCAATCTGACATTACGTGCTTCCTCGGCAAAATATGGATACTCTCGATCAAAGTGCTTCCATGCTTCTCCATCGGATGGATGATCCAATACTCCTTCGATCTGTTTTCGCCTGTGCCAACTCATATTTTCTGCAGTCTCCTTAACCATAAACAACCGCTGCAACCGCGGCGTCAAAGGCAAGTAGTGCATCGAATCGGTAGGCTTCCTTGCACCGACAGACTTTTCTCTAACAGTGGCCTTGTAGCAATCAGCACCACACAATCTGCACGCATCTTCATCCTTGTCGTCTTTGTAGTACAACATGCACCCGTTGCGACATGCATCAATTTTTTCGTATCCCATCTAAAGCGATCTCACCATCCTCTTAGATCGATAGAAGTCTTTAGGCAACTTTGCACCCTCGGGCAAGATCTCTATAATCAAATCGAGCAGTCGATTATAGCATTCTTGCGACATGTTAAAATCGAACTTGATGCTCAATAATCTTGTAACCACCTCCAACGGTGAATGATCCTCACAACCAGGATATAGTGGAGTCCTTGCATTCTCAAGCAACTCCATAAACTTTGCAGCATCGGCATTCGGTGCCTCCTCAGCTGCACCATAATTGTCCGGATTGAAACTCGGTCCCGCCGCATCATAATTGTCAGGATTGAAACTAGGCCCCGCCGCATCATAAACCATGTTCACCAACCCGTCGTCGTAAGCATCGTGGTCTTGGATATCCATATACGGCTCCACATAGGACTCCGACTCCGATGCTAGAGATACAAGTTCTCCGTGCGCGGTCCACTGATAGTAATTCGGCGTAAAGCCCTTCGAGTATAAATGATACGTAACTTCCACTTCTGGATGATATTTCCTGTTGCGACATCTCACACACGGACACTTAATTTTGGTACCGTCCATGTACTGAGGGAACGCCTTGGCGAACTGCAGGAACTGCTGTACACCCTCAATGAATTCATCCCGCACACCGCACATGTCATCAGGATGACGGTTGTACATCCACGAACGATGACGCAGATAGTAATTTATATCCATTTCTAGATACTTCTGCAAAAATGACAGTATGTATCATATAAATTATTACATACAGTGGTTTATCACCTAGCTTCATAACTTAACCGTACTATAAAAATTATATCTGATATAATACATACTTTCATTTATCAAAGTCTAAAATAAGCAATATTCATGCTAACCCATCTTAAACCAACTAACCAATACCTGGACACTAAGCTAACTAAAACTAGTATACATAGCTCACTAAATGCAACTGAAAACGGATACTGATACAGTGGGACTTGTTGATACTTACTGATACATGGTTGCTGAAATGACACAGTGCTGATGGTTTTCCTCTTCGGTTGCCTACTCACATTTGCAGACCTCCTTCTCACTGCCCACTACAAGGCTTGAGCATGCCATCCCGCTTATTCTAGATACCATCTTAGTACACTCCTATCTAACATCTCTAAACATCACTAACCTACATATCTATATATACCCTATTAACACTTGACTTTATACCTTGCCTGCATCAACTCCTACAATTGCCTGTACTGATACCTCACACAGTCCCTGATACGTATTAGTGTATAAGTACTGATGACTGATACCAAACTGAAACTGAGATGCACTAAGGCATGCCTCTGCACTGCCTAGGGACTGCCCCCAAGCCTAACTGACATGCACCATTTGGGTGCACTGCTGCAGTGCCCCATGCCAGAGCCCCAAGTCTGTGTCTATGTGATATTAGTGTCGGTGTTCATGTGATATTAGTATCTGTGTCCATGTGATATTAGTGTCTGTCTGTGTCCATGTGATATTAGTGTCTGTGTCCATGTCAAAAAACTTAATCCTAACCCTAGGTCCTTATCAGTGTCTGTGTCAGTGTGTGTGTGTGTCATGTCGTATCTGTGTCACCATCTGTGTGTGTGTGTCATGTCTGTGTCAGTATCACATGTGTTATGAGAGAGAGAGAGAGAGAGAGAGAGAGAGAGAGAGTTAGGCTTTACCTAGAGCTCGAGGAAGAGGAGGGGATGCCGGAGTAGCCGCGGGGGAGGTCGACGGAGCAGGCGGTCGACGGAGCGGGGGGGGGGGGGGGGCGGGGGAAATTTTGTTTCGTTTCAAAATTTCAACACATGGGGAAAAACGAAACCGAGCCCTAATTAACCAAATTTTAGCGACGTTTAGTGACGTCAAATAAGGACGTCGCTAAATTAAATTATAGCGACGTTACGGTCGTCGCTAAACACGTTGCTAAATATTTCTAATATAAACGTCGCTATTTGCGTCGCTAAACGTCGCTAACTTAGATATATTAGCGACGTTTAGCGACCAAAATTGAACTTATAGCGACTAATCTTATAAAAACTGAACATAAGTCGCTAAACGTCGTTAAATGTCGCCAATTAGCGACGTCTACCGACGTTTTACATGGAGTCGCTAAAAAATGTCGCTAATCCCGCTTATTCTAGTAGTGTGCGTCGCACGGTAATCCGTACTGAGACTAGCCCGTCCATAATGGCAATGTGCCAGTGATTGTCATGCCCCGATCCCGTGGAATCGTTAGTCGTCCCCCGGGCGTGACCGCCGTGCGGGCCTAGGTTGCGTACCGCACAAGGCTAAGTATTTCTGTTTCGCATAGCGAGCACATATTCAAAGTACGCAGATAATTGAAACACATATTGAAACATGGAAAAGTTCTCTTTTTATTGATAATATGAACATCTATTACAAACTCCTTGAACTGAGTCATAAGGATTGCCTCTATGGGCTTACAAAAGTGTTGACACAAAATGAGATAGCAGTCCTTTACATTACATCTTTTTACTAAACTCAAAATATAAGACCTTGGGTCGGAACGACTGCTTTGCCACGAAGTTGCATGGTTGCTTGGTGGCTAACTTCTAACTTCAAAATGCTTCTTCTTCTTTTTCAAAATGCTTCAAAGGTAGCACGGTCGAGGCGTGCCTACAGCTGGACTGGATTGGGGGTTTGTCTCCTGCTCCTCGCTCGGCTCTCCTTAGCGCGGGGAACCTGTTTCAACGAGGGTCAGTACATCGAAATGTACTGGTGAAGGCAAGCTATCCCAACTATACCAATCAACACGTTGTTTTAATGAAGCATGCATATTTGTGGGTTTCTATCTTGCCTTAGTTCATTTTACAGCAAGACATATATATAGAATCATTGAAATAACTCGCCACCGTTCGGTGACATTTACCTGCCCGTCTGAACCACCTGCATAATACTTACCTTGCCTTCCCTGCCAAGAAGACACAAGTTAGTAGCAACAGGTTTAAATATACAAGGGGATCACTGGCACGTTGCCATAATGGACTGGCTAGTCTCAGTACGGAGTGCCGTGCGACGCATAGATCAGGACGTCCCAAGGCATTCCGTCCTATAGCAGGCGACTATCATGAGTTCCGTCCGGATCGGATCGGTGCTGGTGCCCCAGCGACCGTCCGCAGGAACTAAGACCTTGTGCACAAGTTGTCCGTGATCAACGCAGTACACTAAGTTAGCAATCGAGGCAAATCAGGGCATATCAGGAGCAGGGCAGTACAGGGCAAGATTTACTTTTGCATAGCCTATCTGTTCAGTTTATGGCATTGAAAATGAGTTCTATACATAGCACAGTTCTAAGAAGAAATATACATTCTAACTTATATTTATGCATATGATGAACATTCCAAACGAGCAAGCATATAAGTAAGTAACCGTTCATAAGTTTCATTTGACAAGCAATATTTCCCAAGTCTATTCCCTTAATATCTTGATATCTTTTAGTTATTTATTTGGTATCGTTTGATCGGGCAAAGCACGAACGCAAGATTTAGATGTGAAGACTAGCAAGTAGGGCTAGCTAATCGGGTTGGTAGCCACTCACTTTGGTAGTTGGAAGGAAAAGAAAAGAAGTGCTTTAGGAGTCCGCTCGAGCGACGACTACAGCTGGTTTACCTGTATTGACACGAACAGCTGATCAGTACTTCTTTCTCTCTTTTCCTTATCGGAATTGAAGTGCAGTCCTAAGAACGAAAGCAATGAAATCCATCGAAACCGTTCAAGAAAACCCAAGCAAATCCGAAAACCAACTCAAGGCACGAAAGCAACAAGCGACAGCGAAAACTAGGCAACAAAGAATGCAGCGGAGAGGTCCCTCCTGACTCTGCCGCTAAGTCGATCCTTGGGGCACGGTCCACTGAATATGGAAATCGATTCCGAAGAGACAAATCCATAACGAGGATGAGTTCTTGATTCAATCTATCCCGATCGAACGATACCGTCTAGTATTTCTTAGCCGCGCTCCCCGAATAGGGGGAACGGGGCACCACATCCTACCCAACTAATTGGAAGTTTCGTCCCAAAACTTAAGGAATAAAACCTACCACTAGGAAATAATGAGGGGAACCGTTCCCTCATATCAGATTCGAGCTCCCAAGTAGATTCTTCGACAGAGTGATTTCGCCAAAGCACGCGCACTAGAGGAACCGAACGGGTCCGAAGCAGCTTTTCTTTTCTATCCAAAATTTGTACCGGCTGTTCTACATACGTCAAGTCGGGCTGAAGGTTCAGTTGTCCCAGGTCTACCACGTGGCTTGGATCGTACACATATTTTCTAAGTTGGAAAATATGAAATATATTATGTACGTCAGCTAGGGATGGTGGTAGGGCGATCTGATAAGCAACTGAAGCAACCCGCTTTAGTATTTCGAACGGGCCGACAAATCGTGGACTTAGCTTTCCCTTCTCTCCGAACCTGCTGACCCCTCGCATGGGCGAAACCTTGAGGAATACCCGGTCACCTACTTGAAACTCTAGCGGTCTCCGATGAACATCCGCATAGCTCTTCTGACGACTTTGAGCTATCTTTAATCTGTCCCGAATCAGCCGAACCTTTTGGACGGTCTGCTCCACGAGCTCAGGGCCAAGTACTTGCCGCTCCCCGACTTCGTCCCAACAGATAGGAGATCTACACTTCCGCCCGTATAGCGCCTCATACGGCACCATTTGAATGCTTGATTGATAGCTATTGTTGTAAGCAAATTCGGCTAGAGGTAGATGAAGGTCCCAACTAGTCTTCGTGTCCAAGGCGTAGAGTCGCAGCATGTCTTCGAGGATCTGGTTGATGCGCTCTGTTTGGCCATCGGTCTGTGGATGGTAGGCGGAGCTGAATTTCAACTTTGTCCCCATTGCTAACTGCAGGCTTCCCCAGAAACGTGATATGAATCGACCATCTCGATCGGAGACTATGGTTACGGGCACGCCGTGAAGTCGGACGATTTCGTTGAGATATATCTGAGCCAGGCGGTCGGCACTCTAAGTAGATTTGATAGGCAGAAAGTGAGCTGACTTGGTGAGTCGATCGACGATAACCCAGACTGCATCATGTCCCCGTTGCGTCCTCGGCAAGCCAACAATAAAGTCCATCGTTATATCATCCCATTTCTACTTCGGAATAGCAAGGTTCTGCAGCTCTCCGCCTGGTTTCTGGTGTTCGGCCTTTACTCGTTGACAAGCCATACAATGCGACACAAACTGCGCCATATCCCGTTTTAAGCCGTGCCACCAAAACGTCGTGCGAAGATCCCGATACATCTTAGTGCTACCTGGATGAGAAGTATAACTAGCATAATGAGCTTCCGTGAGTATCTTTTGTCTGAGGGCCGCGTCGTTCGGAACACATAGTCTTCCCTTTAGTTGAAGCATCCCATCCGCGCTTACCGCAAAGTCGGACGCCTTTTCTGCCAAGATGAGGGCATGTATCTTCTGCAGGAACGGGTCGTCCTTCTGAGCGGCCTTCACTTTGTGTAACAAGTCGGGCTTGAGGCGCAGTTGAGCTACTTGCGCCCACTTCTTATATCTTATTTTCAGTGTGATACCCAGTGATTCAAGATCTTGGCACAGCCTATCATCAATAACCAAACTCCCTACAAACACTCGACTCAATGCGTCAGCTACTATGTTTCCTTTTCCAGGCGTGTATCTGATCGTGAGATCGAAGTCGCTGAGGAGTTCAAGCCATCGCCGCTGTCGAAGATTCAAATCCTTTTGAGTGTACAAGTATTTCAGGCTCTTATGGTCCGTATAGATTTCGCACGGCACGCCATAAAGATAGTGACGCCACAGCTTCAATACAAATACTACCGCGGTAAGTTCGAGATCATGCGTTAGGTAGTTCTGCTCGTGAGGCTTTAGCTGTCTCGACGCGTAGGCTATCACCTTATCGCGCTGCATCAGAACACATCCTAGACCCTTTCCTGAGACATCACTATATATTTTAAAGTCATCCGGTCCGTTCGGCAGAGTGAGAATTGGGGCAGAGATGAGGCGCTGCTTTAACTCCGTAAACGAAGCTTCACAGTCCTCTGTCCAAGTAAACTTCGCACCCTTTCATGTCAATTGAGTCAAGGGAGAAGCAATCCTAGCAAAATTTTGTATAAATCTCCGATAGTACCTGCCAGACCAAGGAAACTTCGGATGTCGCTAGCTGACTCCGGTCGTTTCCACTGCGTGATTGCTTCTATCTTCTTCGGATCAACTGAGATGCCTTCCGAGGAGATGATATGCCCCAAAAATGAGATACTGTCCAGCCAAAATTCTGATTTGCTTAATTTGGCATACAACTTGTGGTCTCGAAGGGTTTGCAGCACCATCCGCAGGTGTCCTGCGTGCTCATCCCTAGTCTTCGAGTACACTAAGATGTCATCGATAAACACCACCACGAATTTATCGATGAAGGGCCTAAAGACACGGTTCATCGTATCCATGAATACAGCAGGAGCATTCATCAGTCCAAACGGCATCACGGAAAACTCGTAATGGCCGTAGCGGGTTCTGAAAGCAGTCTTGGGCACGTCTTCTGGCTTAATCTTCAACAGGTGGTAACCCGAGCGAAGATCAATTTTAGAAAACATCGTTGCCCCTTGTAACTGATCAAACAAGTCATCTATCCGTGGCAGAGGATATTTGTTCCTGATTGTGACTTTGTTTAATTCCCTATAGTCTATGCAGAGGCGTAGAGTTCTGTCCTTTTTCTTCACAAAGAGCACGGGAGCGCCCCAAGGAGACACGCTCGGACGGATGAACCCGCGATCAAGTAATTCCTGGAGTTGGCGCTTTAATTCATTCAGCTCTGCAGGTGCCATTCTGTACGGAGGCTTTAAAATCGGCTGTGTATTTGGAAATGTGTCTATAGTGAATTCAATCTCTCGGTCTGGCGGTATACCGGGTAGTTCGCTCGGGAACACATCGGGGAACTCTGCCTCAACGGAAGTTGACTCGACGTTTGCGTAGTCCTGCCGTGTATCCCGAACCGATGCTAGGAATCCCTCGCAGCCTGTGTAGAGCATTCGCCGAGCAGATTTTGCCGAAATCACCATGCAGGCCCTGGTCGCATTATTCGCTGGACTACTGGTGTAACAGAACACGGCTTCTCTGGGCAGACGAAAAACGACTCGCTTCTCTGCACACTCAATAGTTGCCGCATACGCGCCTAGCCAGTCCATTCCCAAAATGATATCATAGTCCCGTACATCAAGAACTAAAACATCAAGTGACAGCTTTCTCTCCCCAATACAGATATAACCGCCTAGGCATGCTGAACAGACAGGAATTTTTGTACCAGATGGGGTGCTAACGCTTAAATCTAAATGCAACGGAGTCATTTTAACATTGTTCTCCGTGGCAAAATTTGTAGAAATAAAGCTATGGGTTGCACCTGAATCAAATAGAACGCGAGCAGGTATATTATTGAAAAGTAAGGTACCTGACACGACGGTATCCGAAGCTAATGCTTCTTCCCGTGTCATGGTGTAGACTCGGCCTTGAGCTTGATTACGCCCTTGCTGAGGCGCCGCTCGATTTGCCTGAGGAGCCGGAGTCTGATCTGGTTGTTGCGGTGGACGACGCGGACAGCTGCTATTCTGATGGCCTGGATCGCCGCAACGGAGACAAGTCCCAAGCTTGCGGCGACAATCTTTTCGATATGCCCTGGCTTCCTGCAAAAGTTGCAGGTCTTGCTAGTGTCTCCACGCTGTTTACCGCCGTTATTTGGACGCTTTGCAGCGTTGTTTCCTCTATCATTGCCTTGGCGTTTGAGATTGGAAGTTTGCACAGCGCCGGCAGCAATGTGAGGATACTGCGATTCCAGGGAGAGGGCATGGTTTAATACTTCCCGCATTGTCTGATACTGCGGAATGGACACGTGCCCGTGAATACCAGGACGTAGCCCTCCTTCGAATCGTCTGGCTCGACTCGATGCATCCGGTAGATAAGCGGTAGCAAATTTGGCCAGTTTGTTGAATTCTGCCGAGTATTGCTTCACCGTCATACTGCCCTGCCGGAGTTGAACGAACTCGTTTTCCCGTTGACGTCGTAGAGGTGGGGGTATAAACTCCTCTTCGAACGCGGCACAAAAAGTCGTCCACGCGATCGCCTCCTCTCCATGGCCAAGTTGAAGAGATCGTCGATGCACGTCCCACCAGTCGTGCGCGTTGAGGCGAAGCAATAGTTGGGCACAGGTGACGCGCTTGTCTTCCGGCACTTTGAGGAGAGAAAAATGATCTTCAAGCTCGGCGAGCCAATCTAGGGCCACGATCGGGTCCTCAGTCCCATTAAATATCGTGTTACAGACCTTCTTGAAGTTGCCAAAAGTGAAGGCAGTCACTTCCTTCGTCCTTGGCGCTTGCGGTGGTTCGACTTCAAGCGCTGGCTGCTCCACTGGTGTAGCTGTCGTTGCGGCAGAATGGTTGGAGGCCAGGGTCTGAACAAGCTGCTGCAGGGTATCTACCTGCTTTTGTTGGACTGAGAGCCGAGCCTCTAGGTTGCTCTCGAACTTGGCTTGGCGGGCATCATCCCTCTGTCGTTGCTCCGTGAACATTTGTATCACCTGCTGCAGGGAATCTGATTGAGACATGCCCCGTTGGCTCCGAGAGCTTCCTGAAGTTCCGGAACTGCTCTCCTGAGTCCTTGTCTCGCCTGGCGCCAGCGCTGATGGTTGCGCTTGCGTCGTTCCTTGAAAAGAAGGTAAATTACATCAGGATCATAATGTATTATGGACTTATTGCATGAACGTATCTTATTTTGGCCTTAACGAGTTCAGGAGTTCGCACAGAAATTTATCGTTAAGGAAACTTTTCCAGTTCAAGTCAAAGGAACTTTGAAGCTGTGCTCTGATACCAACATGTCACGCCCCGATCCCGTGGAATCGTTAGTCGTCCCCCGGGCGTGACCGTCGTGCGGGCCTAGGTTGCGCACCGCACAAGGCTAAGTATTTCTGTTTCGCATAGCGAGCACATATTCAGAGTACGCAGATAATTGAAACACATATTGAAACATGGAAAAGTTCTCTTTTTATTGATAATATGAACATCTATTACAAACTCCTTGAACTGAGTCATAAGGATTGCCTCTATGGGCTTACAAAAGTGTTGACACAAAATGAGATAGCAGTCCTTTACATTACATCCTTTTACTAAACTCAAAATATAAGACCTTGGATCGGAACGACTGCTTTGCCACGAAGTTGCATGGTTGCTTGGTGGCTAACTTCTAACTTCAAAATGCTTCTTCTTCTTCTTCTTCAAAATGCTTCAAAGGTAGCACGGTCGAGGCGTGCCTACAGCTGGACTGGATTGGGGGTTTGTCTCCTGCTCCTCGCTCGGCTCTCCTTAGCGCGGGGAACCTGTTTCAATGAGGGTCAGTACATCAAAACGTACTGGTGAAGGCAAGCTATCCCAACTATACCAATCAATACGTTGTTTTAATGAAGCATGCATATTTGTGGGTTTCTATCTTGCCTTAGTTCATTTTACAGCAAGACATATATATAGAATCATTGAAATAACTCGCCACCGTTCGGTGACATTTACCTGCCCGTCTGAACCACCTGCATAATACTTACCTTGCCTTCCCTGCCAAGAAGACACAAGTTAGTAGCAACAGGTTTAATTATACAAGGGGATCACTGGCACGTTGCCATAATGGACGGGCTAGTCTCAGTACGGAGTGCCGTGCGACGCATAGATCAGGACGTCCCAAGGCATTCCGTCCTATAGCAGGCGACTATCATGAGTTCCGTCCGGATCGGATCGGTGCCGGTGCCCCAGCGACCGTCCGCTGGAACTAAGACCTTGTGCACAAGTTGTCCGTGATCAACGCAGTACACTAAGTTAGCAATCGAGACAAATCAGGGCATATCAGGAGCAGGGCAGTACAGGGCAAGATTTACTTTTGCATAGCCTATCTGTTCAGTTTATGGCATTGAAAATGAGTTCTATACATAGCACAGTTCTAAGAAGAAATATACATTCTAACTTATATTTATGCATATGATGAACATTCCAAACGAGCAAGCATATAAGTAAGTAACCGTTCATAAGTTTCATTTGACAAGCAATATTTCTCAAGTCTATTCCCTTAATATCTTGATATCTTTTAGTTATTTACTTGGTATCGTTTGATCGGGCAAAGCACGAACGCAAGATTTAGATGTGAAGACTAGCAAGTAGGGCTAGCTAATCGGGTTGGTAGCCACTCACTTTGGTAGTTGGAAGAAAAAGAAAAGAAGTGCTTTAGGAGTCCGCTCGAGCGACGACTACAGCTGGTTCACCTGTATTGACACGAACAACTGATCAGTACTTCTTCCTCTCTTTCCCTTATCGGAATTGAAGTGCAGTCCTAAGAACAAAAGCAATGAAATCCATTGAAACCGTTCAAGAAAACCCAAGCAAATCCGAAAACCAACTCAAGGCACGAAAGCAACAAGCGACAGCAAAAACTAGGCAACAAAGAATGCAGCGGAGAGGTCCCTCCTAACTCTGCCGCTAAGTCGATCCTTGGGGCACGGTCCACTGAATATGGGAATCGATTCCGAAGAGACAAATCCATAACGAGGATGAGTTCTTGATTCAATCTATCCCGATCGAACGATACCGTCTAGTATTTCTTAGCCGCGCTCCCCGAATAGGGGGAACGGGGCACCACAGTGATCCCCTCGTATATTTAAACCTGTTGTAACTAACTTGTGTCTTCTTGACAGGGAAGGCAGGGTAAGTATTATACAGGTGGTTCAGACGAACAGGTAAATGTCACCGAACGGTGGCGGGTTATCTTATTGGTTTCTATATATAAATTATTGCTGTAAAATGAACTAAGGCAAGAAAGAAACCCACAATAATTATGCATGCTTCATTACAACAACGTGTTGATTGGTATAGTTGGGTTAGCTTGCCTTCACCAGTACGTTTTGATGTACTGACCCTCGTTGAAACAGGTTTCCCGCGCTAAGAAGAACCAAGCGAGGAGCAGGAGACAAACCCCCAATCCAGTCCAGCTGTAGGCATGCCTCAACCGTGCCACCTTTTTGGAGCATTTTGAAGAAGAAGCAAGCCACCAAGCAAATATGCAGCTTCGTGGCAAGGCCGTCGTTCTGACCCAAGGTCTTATATTTTGAGTTTAGTAAAGGATGTAATGTACAGGACTGCTATCTCATTTTGTGTCAACACTTTTGTAAGCCCATAGAGGCAATCCTTATGACTCAGTTCAGGAAGTTTGTAATAGATGTTCATATTATCAATAAAAGAGAATTTTTCCATGTTTAATCTGTGTTTCAATTATCTGCGTACTCTAAAAATGTGCTCGCTATGCAAAACAAAAATACTTAGCCTTGTGCGGTGCGCAACCTAGGCCCGCACGGCGGTCACGCCCGGGGGATGACTAACGATTCCACGGAATCGGGACGTGACAAATAACGCATCTCAGCCAACATGCTCTTCACCCACATCATCTTGCACAGGATACTGCCATAGCCCTATACTCGGCCTCAGCTGTAGACCTAGCCACTACATCTTGCTTTTTGCTATGCCAAGATACAAGAATGCCTCCAACAAAAATATAGTAACCTATAGTGGACCTGCGATCGTCCATACAACCCATCCAATCGGCATCACAATAGCCTTCAACTCTCAGATGTCCAGAACTTCTGAACCATAACCCCTTTCCTGAGCTTCCTTTAATATACTTGAGAACTCTGTGAATTGCCTCCATATGCTACTCTCTGAGATCATGCATATATCTACCCACCACACTCACGGCAAAAGTAATATCAGGTCTCGTATGACATAGATATATGAGCCGACCAACTAATCTTTGATATTGCTCCTTACTTCCCGGATCACCATCCTCAGCACACAACTTGTGATTCTGCTCGATAGGAGTAGAAGAAACCCTGTAACCCAGCATTCCTGTCTCTGAAAGAAGGTCCATAGCCTACTTTCACTGAGAAAGTACTATACCCTTTCGTGACCTTGCAATTTCAATTTCGAGGAAGTACTTCAACTGTCTCAGATCCTTAACTTCAAATTCCTCTCCAAGCATTTTCTTCAACGTAGGATCTCCTCAATATCGTCTCCAGTAATTAAAATATCATTAATATAGACTGCAAGAACAGTGATACGAGTCTTGGAGTTCCTTAAAACATAATATGATCTTTATTGCACTGCCTATAGCCCATACCACAGATACAAGTCTGAATCTATCAAACCATACTCTCGGAGACTACCTTAGCCCATACAAAGACTTCTTCAATTTGCATACCTTCTCCGTTGCTTGTGAATTAGCAAAGCCTGGTAGAATCTTCATATACACCTCCTCTTGGAGATTCCCGTGCAAAAATGCGTTCTTGATATCTAGCTGATGTAGTTGCCAATTAAAGTTGGCGGCATATGACACCAACACTCGTACATTGCTCATCTTTGCGACTGAAATAAATGTTTCATCATAGTTGATACCATAAGTTTGGTTATAGTATTTAGCAACCAATCTGGCCTTGTATCTGTCAATCTTCCCCCCTGGAGTCTGCTTAATAGTATAAACCCATTTACATCCAACATCCCGCTTTTCAGCTGGCAATGGTACCAGTTCCCCATGTGTCATTCTTCTTCAAGGCCTGAAGTTTCTTCTGCATGGCACTGAACCACCTAGAATCTTGCTTAGCTATCTGCCAGTTGTTAGGTACAAGCACTGAATCTAATGATGCAAGGAAGGACTTATATGCATGTGGAGTGGATGCATGTGAAATATAATATGCAATGTCAGTATCCCAACTACAAAACTTAGCTGGTGGTTTTTCAGCATTGACTCTAGAAGTTCTACGAAGTAAGACATGAGGATTAGAAGTATCAGGGGAGAAATTATTACTAGGTGACTCAGATGGAAGGGCCGAAGAAGGAGAAGAGGGACTTGGGACATCAGCATTTGTGGGTACTAGCATAGGGACATCAGGAGGAAGTTCATGCTGCTCCTGTTGCTGCTGCTCATGCTGCTCCTACTGTTGCTGCTCATGCTCCCTATATACTCTCAGCTCCCCCTTACTGTCATCTCCCTTGATACACAATCACTCCTTGGTTACTCAAAAGGACATGGAATCATACCAACCACGATGCCACTCTCATTCTCTCCCTCTCTACTAGCATCAGTAGAGCCATCCTCGAACAAGGAACTTAACTCTGTTTTCTCCCCATAAAATGGTTCAAACTCCCGGAAGGTCACATCCATACTGATAAAAAACCTTCTTTCAGTGGGATACCAACATTTGTATAGTTACTGACTTGGTGAGTAGCCCACAAAGATATATTTAACTGCTTGTGGATCCAGCTTGCTCACCATTATTCTGTGATCTCGCACAAAACATGTACAGCCAAACACTCTGGGAGTAACAATAAAAATATTAGAGCCCAAGAGCATCTCACATGGTGTCTTCATCCCTAATACTCTTGACGGTATCCCGTTGATTAGATAAGCTGCTGTCATAACAACCTCACTCCATAATTTTTTTGGCACATTCATTGTCAGCATCAAAGAACATGCCACTTCTAGTAGATGCCTGTTCTTGCGTTCAGCCACCCTATTCTTGTCGTGTCCCAATCTCCCGCAAGCTCAATAGTCTCCGCTGAACGTGAATCACCACATTGCAGCTCTCCCGCAGGACAATCGTTCTCATCAGGACGTGATGCCGTACGAGCCTGGAGTTGCGCTCGTACAAGACGATGTTGTCAAACACCAAAGTTATCATCAAAACAACCAAGTTGCAGTGAAAGTCAAGTATTGTGTACCAAGCACACATCAGAGTATACGCAGCGAAGCTCTCGATAGGGTTCAAATGAAATGCCACAAAGGCTATGCCACAAAGACGATGTAATACTCTTGCTCTTTTCTCTAGCCCACAAAGGTGCTTACCGTTCATATATTATATCCCGTATATCCAAACAGCGCCACTACACCCGCGTACCTGAAATAATGCCCACAAACATGGGTCAGTACACAGCCGTACTGGTGAGCGGGGTAACCCACTTGTCTAAGCCGACACTAAGTAAAATAGTGAATGCAAACAGTTATATGGTGATCTTTCTAGTTGAATCCTAGATTCATTCCATGGCATAGGGATGACATGTTAAGGAAAGCTGTAAAGCAGATTAAGGATGCAAGCATTCAACTCAAGCCAATCGACAAGCAATAAATAACCAACTCGAAGAAAACTAGCATGCAAACCGTCATACTCAAACCCAAGCAACACGAGAAACTATCGAACCATTCCCAAGCCTCAATATCCATCCTCAATCCAAACCTTACAATCCAATCTCGATATGCACACTCTTGCCGAGGCAAGGTGGCCGTCGCCTACGCAAAAAGCACAAACAAACCAAAGTAAAGCAAACCAAGCCTTATCTATATGAAGTCACTGGCCAAGCCATAAAGGACTTTCATTGGACTAATCAATAGGCAGTTCTACCCGATCCAGGCCTGGTAGCTGTAGTGCCCCGCTCCGCGTAGGCACTATGTACAAGTGAGATCGCCTTGCTTGCTCGAACGGAAGTCTTCTCGGAGAGTTCTCGACCGATTAATCAATGTGAGTGGGCAGAACTGCATTCTTTGATTCTTGCATAACTTAATAATGAATCTGAGTTTTTGAATGCTTGTTACTTAATAAGATTGTTTCATAAGAAGAAGGATAGAACCGACTCAGTATGCTAATAAGAGAACTCACATAGCTTGTCATTAAAACGAATCTGCTTGCTTGCCTAATAAGAGAACTAAAAATGCTTGTCTGAAACGAGATAGAACCTTGCCATGCTAATAACAAGAGTAAAGAGGATTGCTTGCACTTATATCGTATGCTAGACTGGAATACTAGAATGCTTGTCCACAAGAGATAGAATTTGCATGCTAGAGTTATAAGAATTGTTCTTGCTTGTTACTTGTTTAAGAGTTAGCTTGCTTGAATATGTTTTATTGTTGGCTTGTGAAAAAGACAAACTTGGTGAATAGCGTCAACTTGTGAATCTAGACTAATAGTCCACCCTGAGGCTTAACACACCTTACTTACGGAAGGGTGTGGCTATTAGGCAATGTGCATTAAAGAGAGTGAGCTTCGGCTATCTGGACTTGATAGATGTGTTTGCTTGCTTGTTCTGGATTGAGTGCATAATCATGTATTGATAGGAGCTTGCATTCTCGCATTTGGTCAGGACAACTTGTGCACAAGGATTATCTCTCAAGCGGTTCCTGGGGCACTGGGGATCGTTCGGCCCGAAAAGAGATCTAGATACCTAAGGCTTGTACGTCCTTGGGTAGCCGCGACTCGTCTATTAGTGAGATGGGCTTGTACGTCCCAACTGCTAATCCCGATGAGGGGACCATCATATAGTTAGGGCGCATGCTAGGCTAGCCTTCTTGTATACCTAACTGTTTGATGCAGGGACGAACAGGGGAAACTAGAGAACTGTATACATTATATTATACAAATTGTGGCTAACTTGTGTGTCTGCTGCAGGGATAACCGTTCGGCCGTGGGTAAGAAATATTATGAGTTTATCTATAGCCTGCTTGATCATTCAGTATGCATCGTAATTTATCTGATAGAGCTTCATTGCATTTGCATCGGTTGGACAATGGCTATTAGTGCAGAGCTGAACCTCAGTCACAGCTGCTAATAGTACCAGTATGTGAGTCATTGGATGGCTGGATTACCGCTGCCAATCCTGAGTTTCTCGGGGACCAAAATCATATAGATGTGTTGCCTTAAGTGCTTGAGTGCATAATAGTCTACTTGATATGCTTGCCTTGATTCGATATTTTCAGTCTGCTAGAGTAACTTTGCCCCAAACGAGATAGATTATGATGCACAATACATGCTGCGCACTACACGATAGAGCACTGTCCCGAATCGTATGCTTATAGTTTGAATATGCAAAACTGGTTTCTAACTTGTGTTTTCAAAAGATGTAATCTGACTATAGTTCTGAACTGCATGAAATGAACTTAGATAAAACTAGCAAGATCACTAGTAATACAAATATTTTGCCACAAGATTACTTAGTGTGGGTTTCAGGGGGTGTAGCTTCTGTTCAGTTGTTTTATCTCACCAGTACTTGCATAAAGTGCTGACCCACCAACAGTTTGCTTGTTCTCAGGTGCCGTTCGTGCGAGGAAGCGATAGCCGTGCCTCATCCCAAGGAGCCAGAAATCTGGAGTCGATGCCTGGAGCCGCATCGAGTTGTGCCTGCTTTGAGTTGCTTTTGTATAAAGGGACATAATGTATGGAACGGTATCATTGTAATCGATAGAAGAGTGCTTGAGCGATCTGTAACCTCGGCCATGCGCCGCTTGTAACAATTTTGATATCAATAAAAGAGCTTATTTTCATATGCCATTGTGATATTCACTTTTCTGCAATATGTGTGCCGCTGCTTCAGTATTGAATAGCTTACTTGCCCTTGTATCAAAGCTTTGGCCTTGTGCAAGCGCATCTTAGGCTTGCTCGGCATCACGCCCGTGCGAGGACGATCAGTTTCGTAGGGACCAAAGCGAGGACGAACGGCCCTGCGGGACCGGGGCGTGACATAATGGTATCAGAGCGACTCGATTCTTTGCCCATTCCGTTGCCTCCGACTCTGAGTTGTGATTGTGTTGCAATAAACGTTCCATACAATAAGTCCGTAAATATTCTCAAAGATGCGCACAAAAAGTTTTCTGGATTTGTTTTATTGCTTGAGATGTGATTGGTGATTTCTGGATTGCTGAGTTTTGATTAAGGATGGTGAGGGATGAGGACTATCGCTGCTCTGTGTTTTCGTGAGTTTCTCCTTGAGTTTCGAGGACGAAACTCTTTGTTGGTGGGTAAGTATGTAGTGCCCCGCTCCGCGTAGGCACTATGTACAAGTGAGATCGCCTTGCTTGCTCGAACGGAAGTCTTCTCGGAGAGTTCCCGACCGATTAATCAATGTGAGTGGGCAGAACTACATTCTTTGATTCTTGCATGACTTAATAATGAATCTGAGTTTTTGAATGCTTGTTGCTTAATAAGATTGTTTCATAAGAAGAAGGATAGAACCGACTCATTATGCTAATAAGAGAACTCACATAGCTTGTCATTAAAACGAATCTGCTTGCTTGCCTAATAAGAGAACTAGAAATGCTTGTCTGAAACGAGATAGAACATTGCCATGCTAATAACAAGAGTAAAGAGGATTGCTTGCACTTATATCGTATGCTAGACTGGAATACTAGAATGCTTGTCCACAAGAGATAGAATTTGCATGCTAGAGTTATAAGAATTGTTCTTGCTTGTTACTTGTTTAAGAGTTAGCTTGCTTGAATATGTTTTATTGTTGGCTTATGAAAAAGACAAACTTGGTGAATAGCGTGAACTTGTGAATCTAGACTAATAGTCCACCCTAAGGCTTAACACACCTTACTTACGGGAGGGTGTGGCTATTAGGCAATGTGCATTAAAGAGAGTGAGCTTCGGCTATCTGGACTTGATAGATGTGTTTGCTTGCTTGTTCTGGATTGAGTGCATAATCATGTATTGATAGGAGCTTGCATTCTCGTATTTGATCAGGACAACTTGTGCACAAGGATTATCTCTCGAGCGGTTCCTGGGGCACTGGGGATCGTTCGGCCCGGGAAGAGATCTAGATACCTAAGGCTTGTACGTCTTTGGGTAGCCGCGACTCGTCTATTAGTGAGATGGGCTTGTACGTCCCAACTGCTAATCCCGATGAGGGGACCATCATATAGTTAGGGCGCATGCTAGGCTAGCCTTCTTGCATACCTAACTGTTTGATGCAGGGACGAACAGGGGAAACTAGAGAACTGTATACATTATATTATACAAATTGTGGCTAACTTGTGTGTCTGCTGCAGGGATAACCGTTCGGCCGTGGGTAAGAAATATTATGAGTTTATCTATAGCCTGCTTGATCATTCAGTATGCACCATAATTTATCTGATAGAGCTTCATTGCATTTGCATCGGTTGGACAATGGCTATTAGTGCAGAGCTGAACCTCAGTCACAGCTGCTAATAGTACCAGTATGTGAGTCATTGGATGGCTGGATTACCGCTGCCAATCCTGAGTTTCTCGGGGACCGAAATCATATAGATGTGTTGCCTTAAGTGCTTGAGTGCATAATAGTCTACTTGATATGCTTGCCTTGATTCGATATTTTCAGTCTGCTAGAGTAACTTTGCCCCAAACGAGATAGATTGTGATGCACAATACATGCTGCACTGCACGATAGAGCACTGTCCCGAATCGTATGCTTATAGTTTGAATATGCAAAACTGGTTTCTAACTTGTGTTTTCAAAAGATGTAATCTGACTATAGTTCTGAATTGCATGAAATGAACTTAGGTAAAACTAGCAAGATCACCAGTAATGCAAATATTTTGCCACAAGATTACTTAGTGTGGGTTTCAGGGGGTGTAGCTTCTGTTCAGTTGTTTTATCTCACCAGTACTTGCATAAAGTGCCGACCCACCAATAGTTTGCTTGTTCTCAGGTGCCGTTCATGCGAGGAAGCGATAGCCGTGCCTCATCCCAAGGAGCCGAAAATCTGGAGTCGATGCCTGGAGCCGCATCGAGTTGTGCCTGCTTTGAGTTGCTTTTGTATAAAGGGACATAATGTATGGAACTATATCATTGTAATCAAGAGAAGAGTGCTTGAGCGATCTGTAACCTCGGCCATGCGCCGCTTGTAACAATTTCGATATCAATAAAAGAGCTTATTTTCATATGCCATTGTGATATTCACTTTTCTGCAATATGTGTGCCGCTGCTTCAGTATTGACTAGCTTACTTGCCCTTATATCAAAGCTTTGGCCTTGTGCAAGCGCATCTTAGGCTTGCACGGCATCACGCCCGTGCGAGGACGATCAGTTTCGTAGGGACCAAAGCGAGGATGAACGGCCCTGCGGGACTGGGGCGTGACAGTAGCTAACCCGCTTGTCCGTATCAAACTACCGGCACCGCGCCCAAGACGCGTTACCATTGTCTCCTCTATAGTCGAACGGTCCCGGTGTCCCGGAGCCTATCCCGTTCGAGGAAACGAAACCCTGTGCAATACAGGTTGTCCGTGACATGCAGACACCAAGTAGGTATGACGAGAGGATCGAGCATTCTCGCCCCACCAAACGATCCTAGACTCATTTTAATCAAATATCCAACCAAAATATCCATAACCAAATATCCATAACCATTCTCCAACATATAGCCCAAGGCACAAATCTCAAGTTATTCCCATAGGCACAATGTCGCTTCTCAATACAGTGTTTCCAATTGGTGCAACACCCCTCGCTCAGAATAATCCCAGGCACAATGCCCCAACAGTGGCACAATGCCCTCGCCGATACAGTTGTTCGATTTCGAACCACAACTGCACGCTTTGCTTGACAAAACGTCCAAGTGATACTCGTACATGGTTGCACGCTCGCTCGCCCGAATTCTCGATGTTCCAACCAAGATGTATATTTCCAACTGTCCAAGCATAATTCCATTTCTCTCTCCAACTGCCCAAATGTAATCCTGATCTAGCTCAACTAACCCACGCGAAAACCAAATCAAGCCACAAACCTATCCAAGCAAACGACGTACACTCTATGAATTGCCTCAGTATAGTAATTTCCAAGTTCCAGTCCAAGTGTTCAAGCCTTTACGTGTTTTCCATATTATTAGGCATGAAGGAGTAGAGGAGAAGGGACAGAGCCCACTCACATAGTTTGATTCTGTTAAGCATCCTGTCCTATCGATACGACCGATCCCTTGAACCCGTGGTCCGATACAAAGCACGATCTACTCAACTGGTATGACCGTGCGAGCAGGCCATGCTCTCCAAATCATCCGACCGATCAGACTAAGGAAGATGGCATTATCGCTCCAATCTTGCTATCCCAGTACTGCTCTGAACGAACACCTGTTTTCCATCGAACTTCGCTAGCGATCTGCATATGAAACCAATTTAAATCAATACTTGTTCCCAAATCCAACAAATTGAAATATAACCAGCTATTGCCTCATTCAATCTGACTCAGCGTAACGTACCGTGCGGTTGCAGGGCGTTACATAATATACCACTTAGAATCAGGTTCGTCCCCGAACCATACTAGTACCCATTCTTTACTAGCATGCCACTTTCCCAATTCATAATCTCTGTTCCATGCAACTCACCTTTTCTTGATCCTGACTCATCATCTTGCTTGCGCTGAACACATCGCACAAATTCTATATTCCCACATCCTCCTTGCAGCTCAATACGAATTCTTTATATCGTTTAGTTTTAGATCGTACACATATTTAAGGCATCCCTGAAATAATGTATTTCAGCTGAGCTTTGCGATAGCGAATTTGGACAAGTTACAAGGGTATCTTTATGTCCGAGGTACTTATTCGCTTTACTCCCAATTGAACCAATCCTAATTTTTATTCCAACATATTCGTACAAGCGTTGTCCTCAAGTATGATGATTTCCCACCTGACTCAATTCAGTTCGTGTTCCAGCTCAAACTATCCAACTATTTCTGAATCCACACTAGCACAATCTCCAAATATTATCTCTTGCATCGAACGATCATCTCAACTGATACTACCCCAGCTAGGCGACTTACCCAAATATCAAACTTTGCTTTTAGATCATCTCATCCCAACACCTTTTCCTGCCATCTCAATACCTCACTGGGTGAACATCTATATTAAGGTTCGTGTGATCCATGAAGATCTTGCCTTCATGCCAAAGGGATAGTGTCGCCACGATTTCAACGTGGACACACTCGCCATAATTCCTAGGTTGCGCATAGAATAGTTCTTCCCACTGCTTCCACTGCCTCGAAGCACAGGATATCACCTTCGTCTTCTGTACGAGCACGCATCCCAGACTAAGCTTTGATGCATCTTGTAAATCTGAGGCACATCTGTCCCTTCCAGCATTGTAATGATTTGATCTGAACGAGCCGCTGTTTTAACTTTACAAGCTAGTTTCACAGTTGTCAATTCATATAAATGCTATTCCCTTTCCGGGCACGACGAGTCAGAGGCGATGCTATCTTCAAAAATCTACGACTCCGAATCTCATTAGTTGACTAGGCCATTCCCACCATCGCTTCGATCTTCTGGCTGCATCTTCAGCTGAAGGCTATCCCAAGGATCTCTCAAATCTAACACTCAGTCAATAGGCCAATCTCTAACACACACTACTCACATCTGCCCTTGACGCATTCCCAAATGCGCCGCCGTAAGGGTAGTTCTATGGGTCTACAATATTCATCTCTGATTTGGCGGTCAAGTCGCTAGGGTCAGCTATCCCGAAGCTACGCTCGATACTTGTAAGTCATCACGATGGACAGTTACTATGAACCATGCTATATCTCCTCTGTAAATCCGAGCCATAATCCAACCATTCCATCCGAACGAACTTCTGACTCCGAGAACTTCATGCACTACCTCTTACAATGATTTTTGAAACCAAAGACATGCTCCAATTCTTATCCGTTTGCCGTGTTCCATAATGCATGTCCAACTTTCTCGAGTAGCACAGTATTTTGCTCCAATGTTACCCTCTCATTTAGCTATCTTCGAATGTTCATCCGCCATAATCCTTGCCCTCGTTCCATTCCTTAGTCCATCTTGATTTTCCTGTGTTTCGATTAGTCCACACACTCTCAATGCCTCGTGCATCAGTTCCAACATAAATCTCAAATCCTTATTGCCTTTACTTGCTGCCTCAATCTGCCTCAGTACTACAAGTGTTAACTTCCAATCTGACTTAACATCAACTAGACTTGCTCCATGCCCATTCATGTTTTCTGGGGAATCCGTCTACCATCGTTGCACAATTTTGCCAAATTTTACTTCCGCTAAACCTGAGTCAAACTTCTTGAGTGCCAATTTCGAAAATCCTTCAAGTCCGTACGAATCCATCGTATTGCCCCTCCAAACCAAATTATGTTTTATTGCTCAACCAACAGCTCCAATATGTTTCCAAAATTCATAGTCCGTGCTCGCTATCCTTCGATTCACCCATCCCTTCGCTCAAGCGTATCCCGACTGTTCGTTTTCTCATGCTCAACTCTCTCTTTGCATTCATGAATGCTCCACCGAACTTCCAAATCGTGCAACCGAACTCTGATATTCGGCTTTCCATCTGAACAATCTCAACTATTGGTAATTCTTGGTCTGCCTCAATCCTTCAAATTTCAAAACACTTTTTCCAACTGTTTGTTTCGATCTTGTCCATCACCCAAGTCCAACGATACTTCTAATTACACAAGTCCGTTCTCTATATGCTCAACTCACTATTCGCTTGCTCTATTTTTTATTCTTCCCAACTCAGCCGATGTGCACCAACCAACTTATATTCCTGTTACCCTTAGTCCGTTGAGGCAATTTCTATTGATACCTATCCAAAATATTTTAATACCTTGCTCACTATGTGGTATCCCATATACCACTCTAAATCAAGTCGCTACTCGCATTACGATTCCTTTGCACTAATCCAAGATCCGTTTGAACCATCCCTTATGCGTGATCCTGTCATCCCCAACTCAAATCTGACATAAAACTCAGCCAATGCACGAACTATCTAACTCTTTCCATCAATCTGGTTAGGCAACTCGTGCCATGTTCCATTCTCAATACTTTCGACTATTTCTCAAACCATCCGATACTTTTGTAATACGAGCAACCGTGCAACGATCTATTCCAAGTAATCCAATCCAATACCCAACTGTTCCTTATATTTGTTGTACGAGCAACTCATGCAATGCAATCCTGATATTCCTAAGCCAAACTCAAACCTGCTCAGCCAATGCTCTATGTGATATACCCAGCCAAAAATTAAACTTCCATCCAACTATTTGCTACACGAGCAACTCGTATAACAATCCATTCTCAATCGATGCTTCTACTCAAAATATGCCGCATAACCAATCTCGTCTGCCAACCAAGTAATCCATTGATGCAACCAGAAACTCCTCGAATGACAAGCCAAGTCAAAACAACGACACACCTCCCAATTTGCTACACAAATGCAACAACGCCACCCAACTTGCTGCACGAATGCAACAACGCCTAACGATGCTAAGCAATCTAACAAAAACCAACAAAAGCAACATAATAAAGCATAACATGCAGCCACAACCAGCAATATATAGACTTATTGCATGAAACATCCAATGCGGCACCGAGTAGAGCCAAGAGCTAAACGACACACGGAAGCTATTTAGAGTTTGTGATGAAACGAAGGACCAAGTACGAGAAAATGAACCAGGCACTCTGATACCAATATGTCATGCCCCAATCTCCCACAAGCTCAATAGTCCCCGCTAAACGTGAATCACCATATTGCAGCTCTCCCGCAGGACAATCGTTCTTATCGGGACGTGATGCCGTATGAGCCTGGAGTTGCGCTTGTACAAGGTGATGTTGTCAAACACCAAAGTTATCATCAAAATGACCAAGTTGCAGCGAAAGTCAAGTATTGTGTACCAAGCACACATCAGAGTATACGCAGCGAAGCTCTCGATAGGGTCCAAATGAAATGCCACAAAGGCTATGCCACAAAGACGATGTAATACTCTTGTTCTTTTTTCTAGCCCACAAAAGTGCTTACCGTTCATACATTATGTCCCGTATATCCAAGCAGCGCCACTACACCCGCGTACCTGAAATAATGCCCCTAAACGTGGGTCAGTACACAGCCGTACTGGTGAGCGGGGTAACCCACTCGTCTAAGCCGACACTATGTAAAATAGTGAATGCAAACAGTTATATGGTGATCTTTCTAGTTGAATCCTAGATTCATTCCATGGCATAGGGATAACATGTTAAGGAAAGCTGTAAAGCAGATTAAGGATGCAAGCATTCAACTCAAGCCAATCGACAAGCAATAAATAACCAACTCGAAGGAAACTAGCATACAAACCGTCCTACTCAAACCCAAGCAACACGAGAAACTATCGAACCATTCCCAAGCCTCAATATCCATCCTCAATCCAAACCTTACAATCCAATCTCGATATGCACACTCTTGCCGAGGCAAGGTGGCCGTCGCCTACGCGAAAAGCATAAACCAAACCAAAGTAAAGCAAAACAAGCCTTATCTATATGAAGTCACTGGCCAAGCCATAAAGGACTTTGATCGGACTAATCAATAGGCAGTTCTACCCGATCCAGGCCTGGTAGCTAACCCGTCTGGTCGTATCAAACTACCAGCACTGCACCCAAGACGCGTTACCATTGTCTCCTCTATGGTCGAACGGTCCCGGTGCCCCAGAGCCTATCCTGTTCGAGGAAACGAAACCCTGTGCAATACAGGTTATCCGTGACATGCAGACACCAAGTAGGTATGACGAGAGGATCGAGCATTCTTGCCCCACCAAATGATCCTAGACTCATTTCAACCAAATATCCAACCAAAATATCCATAACCAAATATCCATAACCATTCTCCAATATATAGCCCAAGGCACAAATCTTAAGTTATTTCCATAGGCACAATGCCGCTTCTTGAAACAGTGTTTCCAATTGGTGCAACACCCCTCGCTCAGAACAATCCCATGGCACAATGCCCCAATAGTGGCACAATGCCCTCGCCGATGCAGTTGTTCAATTTTGAACCACAACTGCACGCTTTGCTTGACAAAGCGTCCAAGTGATACTCGTGTATGGATGCACGCTCGCTCGTCCAAATTTCCGATGTTCCAACCAAGATGTATATTTCCAACTGTCCAAGCATAATTCCATTTCTCTCTCCAAATACCCAAATATAATCCCGATCTAGCTCAACTAACCCACGCAAAAACCAAATTAAGCCACAAACCTATCCAAGCAAACGACGTACACTCTATGCACGCCTCAGTGTAGTGATTTCCAAGTTCCAATCCAAGTGATCAAGCCTTTACGTGTTTTCCATATTATTAGGCATGAAGGAGTAGAGGAGAAGGGACAGAGTCCACTCACATAGCTTGATTCCGTTAAGCATCATGTCCTGCCGATATGGCCGATCCCTTGAACCCATGGTCCGATGCAAAGCATGATCTACTCAACTAGTATGACCGTGCGAGTAGGCCGTGCTCTCCAATCATACGACCGATCGGACTAAGAAAGACGACATTATCGCTCTAATCCAGCTATCCCAGTACTGCTCTGAACGAACACCTATTTTCCATTGAACTTCGCTAGCAATCTGTACATGAAACCAACTCAAATCAATACTTGTTCCCAAATCCAACAAATTAAAATGTAACCAGCTATTGCCTCATTCAATCCGAATCAGCGTAACGCACCGTGCGATTGTGGGACGTTACAATTCTGAGCAGGAGTATCTGGGCAAGTGATTTGATAAAGAATTCTCTGACTAGAGTTGAAATTAGCAAACTCCTTGTTAGTGTACTCGATCCTATTATCTGTTCGAAGAATCTTCACATATACTCTAAACTGGATCTTTACATATGCTGATAAGCCTTAAAAATATTTGTACACCTCAGATTTTTTCTTCATCATGTAGATCCAGGTCATACGTGAGTAGCAATCAATGAAGGTAAAAAACCATCTGAATCCACTGATAGAAGTAGTAGGATACGGTCCCCAAATATTAGAATAAACAAGTACAAATGGCTCAAAAATTCGAAGACCAACCCTTTTATAAGTAGAACGTGTGTGCTTTCCAAGTTCACAAGCATTGCAAAATAACCTTTTTTGGTCTACTTTATTCATTATCTCAGGTTCTAACTTATTCAAACTATCAAAAGATAATGCCCTAATCTGCAGTGTTGGAGCATTGCTTCTGTTTTTGGACCTCCACTAGTAGTAGCAGCAAAATATTGCAGCCTCCCGGTCCAGGTATTAAAGACCATCAGGCCTGATGCCAGTCCCAAGCCTCTTCTCCGTGGCCTTCTCTTGGAAAGAACACATATCCCAATCAAAAAAATAGTATAATTTAATTGATCAATGAGAGAGCTAACATAAAGTAAGTTGACCAAAAATGAAGGAACATGCAATACAAATGATAGTGTAACATATGAAGTACAATGGACCGAGCCAGTACCCCTAATGGGTTGGGATGTCCAATCAGCAGTCTGAACTATCTCGGGATCCATATGCTTGCTCGGATAATATAATGCAAACTTACTAGATGCACTTATGATATGCCTAGATACACCTGAGTGTATGATCCAACCAGTATAATATTTAGTGAATATAAGTGCCTGAACCGAAATACCTATGCCCATATGAGCAGCGTAACCAGTAAAGTTACCAAGGTAGGTCGTGTTATCCAGATCTTGAGTGGCCATTCCCTTACCCTTAAAACTCTCACCCTGAAGCTTGAACTAACGTAGTTCCTCCAGCTCTATTATCTCATCTTCAATCATTTCGGTAGTAGTCTCCTCCATCACAGCTAGGTGAGCAACTCCCCGGCCTAGCGTCCCCTGCCTCCTTGACCTACATGTCCACCTTTCTGTCCTCTGCCTCCTCGGCCACGACTAGAATTGTGATGTTGAGGGCAGTTGTAGATGAGGTGCCCTTTCTTTCCATAATTGTAGCACTTTCTGTCATCGCTGCTGGGAGTACTAGGAACCACCAATACAAAACAGACAGCTGGTAAGGTCTCACCTTTCATCACCTTCTGTCGGATCTCCTATTGCTCCATCGATGCAACATCCTCATCCAGGGACAAAAAAGATGGCCAATGACACATTGCTGCCCTCCTAGCCTCAAACTGCAGGTTCAAACCCTTTAGAAAATGAGCCACACGCCTACGCTCAAGGTACTATTTTCAAGGAGAACATCTGCCAGATTTTGCAATGATAATGAATCATAGTAGTCCAAGTCTGCCCATAAGCGACGTAACACTACTGCATACTGGAGTATTATCTTCTCCCCCTGTGTGGTAGCATTAATCTTCTCCTCAACTTCTATCATCATCATGACACTCCCAGCTTCAGAGTACATCCCAGCTAATATCATCTAGACATCAGCTGCACTACAGATCGACTCCACCATCCTAGCTATGGATCGAGACATCGAAGTCAGTAGCAAAGAAACCACCAGAGAATTAAGGTGACTCCATGTGCTCCACTCAACCCTCGTCTTATCCTTTGGCTCAGTGCACTCTTCCTTCACATATTTTTCAAGTCCCTTGGTCCGAAGGTTCATCAGCATCCTCTTAGACCAACTTAGCTAGTTTTTCGTCCCCTCAAGTTTGATGTCATTGGGCAGCAACTCTATCTTCTTTATCACCTGTGGCAGTTCTGGTACTGGCACGATTGCCCTACTGGATAAGGTCTCCTCTAATTTGGCCTGAAATACCTTGGCTACTCCCTCCAGTATCTCTTTTAACTCCTGACTAGTCACAGGTGTTCCCATCTCCACAGTTGTACACATGGACGAGGTCAAACGTAACTCAAATACGTGTTGTGCGCCTACATTAGATTATGACTTTCTCCATCTATTTGTACACCCCCAAACTTATGCGACATAAGAAATATACGATGGATAGAACTTGCCAAAACAAGAGCTAAAAATAGATATTTGTGTAAAACTTTCCAGGAAGTATGCTCTCTAATCTCAGAACCCACGTTGAGATTGAAATCAGAGGATCACACAAGAGTTCCTCTCTGATTATCCACTATCCAACGACGGGTTTGATGACACCCGCAGGCAAATCCGCAGGGAACGTCGACGACACCTGAGGATTGGTAGGTGGGGGGGGAGGGTTCCATGCACAGAGGAAGACAGGGGGGATCGGGTGAGAGACAGGAGGAAAGGAAATTCTTCTTTTTTTTGAATTTTTTTTGGAAAAGGATTCAGAGCTTTGGCTCTGATACCTTGTAGAGAGAAAATAATTAATTAATTTACTTCCAAGAGAGGGGGTACATATATATAGGAGGATGCTAGCCTCCTCCTTATTTTCTATCTGATATGGAACTAAATAAGTCTCCTATAACTCAACAAAAAAAATATTAATCTAGTGATCACAGTTGGTCGAAGTTGAATGGATAGTTGAACTTACCAACTCGAACAAAGCGTGAAGCATCTCCACCTTAAGTAGAAATTTTCTCCATATTTAAAACTTAAGCATCATTGTCCAAAGTTGCTTGTATATTTGTCATAGTAATCCCTTCAAGTACATACAAGTTTCAAATTCTCTTTCTTTTAATGGCCATGCGAAGTTCTTTCCTAATTTTCATTGTTCCACCTCATATACTAGTTATGTAATCTTTATAATCCAAAGTTCCAAGAGAAAAAATATTTAGCTTCAAGTCTGGTACATTACGAACTCTTCTTAGCGTCTTGACAGTTCCATCATGCATTCTAATCTTGATATTTTTCATGCCAACAACTTTACAAGTAGTCTCAGCATTAGTATACACAGTGCCCTATATAACTTCATGTGTATCAAACCACTCTTGGTTCCAACACATCATAGCAAAATTCATAATAAAAAAAATCCATCAATCTTGTGAGTGTCTTCGAATTTCAGAAGCATATACTAATAATATCTCATCCCTCTCCTCTTGGTCTTGGATGAGTATATTATCAATAAGGGAAGATATAACTAATGCTATAAAGTGTCGGTTGCATGTCATGTCCACTACGTGTCTGGTACACACGTAGACATGGTAGTTGAGCAATTCTGAGGGAAGATGTAGCTAAATACTACGCAAGTACTAATACTCATACTGGAAATTACGATAAATAATGACTATCGTAAATCGTATCAACTTTGGTCTGAAGCATTTAAAAAAAAAAGAGAGTGAAGTATCTTACCACTAATAATGTTGTTTTTGTGATGAATAACAAAGGAGCGCGTCAATCTACAAAAAAGTCAATATGAAATAATAGTACTTAAATGTAGGAGAGATCAAGAAGATGCAAGGTCGTTCATCTGCTTGGCTAGTCAAGCATGAGCTAGTTCATAGATCTTTGGACTTCGATTATAAAGGAATAGAGACTTGACAAATCCTTCGTGGAATGGTTTGGTTTGATCTGATCCTCTCATCTAGAGACCAGGGCGAAAGACCATAGGGAGATTGCCTATACCCCTAGTACAAGAAGAATGGTCCAGACCCCTTCAAACTGAAATAAAATAAAGGAGTTGTAGGCCCTGAAAGAAACTCTAGAGGGGGGTGAATAGAGTTTAAGCAATAATCCTCTAATCAAATCTAATGATAATTACCAACACAAAATTTAACTAGTAAATAGTAGAAACAGGTGAATAGTAGAAGTCACAAACGTAAACACCGTAATGTATACTAGTGTCCCTCGTGGAAGAATAATCCAGTCCCGAGAACTCTTGCTCCGTGTTAATCCACTATTGTGTAAATAGCGAACAACACAATCTTTGATCCGAAGGCTTGCCGACTTCTTACAACCACGTGCTTTGATCCGAAGAGCACACCGACTTTACACTTGAAATGAAAGACGAAACTTAAAATTTTCAAGTAACTACAAATCGAACAACTTCTAATCGATCCCGAACTTAGGAACTTAGAGGGCTTAGGGAAGTTGTTGCTTGAAGATGAAAGTGAGAATGAGTGAGTGAAAATGGTATGAATCTTCAATGCTATTTATAAGCTTTTTCTGAACCGAGTTCGGGCAGAGTTCGATCCCCTAACGTTGGAGCCTGGTCTTCAGGATGACTGAATCAAATTAGAAAATTAGGTTTTACCCTGACTAAGTTTGGCCCGAGATCGGTCCAAGTTTGGTCCGAGTTCTGTTGGTCAGTTTCTAGAATGTTGGGTACTTCAAGTTGATTTGAGTTATGTTTGAATTGGTTTTGGGTTGGCTTATTTGAGTGGACTTGGGTTAGTTTGATCTAGTTTTAGGTAATCCTATTTGAGTGGATTTGAGTGCCATCTAGTTGCCAAGTGTGACTCAATTTACAGTAGTCCTAGAGTCAAATAAAATACAAAAATACATAGGAAATTAAAAAAAACCAGACAAAAATAATCATCATTCTTTTTGTGATGCAATAGCAGTGATGTACTTTGATGATCTTCAGTTGCACCGTATTGCAACATATCGAATCAAGGTTTAGTTCAACTATCAAAATCAAGTTGACCATGACAAATTGGGCCAACAATATCTCCCATTTTGATAATTGACAATCGTAACTAATACGACAAAACTCCATTACGAATATTAGAGATGGTGTCACCCTCATATTTTTACTCAAGGGTAGTTTGGTAATTGATATGGGTAATTATAATTTTAGGATTAATTGTATCTAATATTTGTGCATGCATGCATGCATGATTAATTAATTATTGTATTACTTATTTATTGCTAGTTGTAGTTTTGTTTTAGACTTATGTAGTGGACCTAACCCATTTATTAGAATGCACGAACCCAATATTTTGGATGAGTTTAGTTTGAGCCCATGAATTAGGCCCATGGATTAGGAGGTTGGATTAATTAGAGAAACCATTAGACTAGAACCTTTCCTTCCTAATTAATTTTTTCATGAGAGGCCCCAAGAGGTATTTGGAATATTTTAGATTACTTGGAGAGGGGGTTACATGGCCGGCTATATAGGAAGAGAGAGAGTGCTCATTTTATTTTACCAATTTTCCAATTCTTAGATCTATAATTTTTCTCTTCCAATTTCCTCCATTCCCTCATCAATTATTCACCAATCCCTTTTCAAATTCATCATTGAGGCTTCTACACCAAGGATCTACAAGAAGAAAGCAATGAGGATGAGGCCAAGATCAACAAGAAGAGGAGCTACTTGGCAATTGAGAACTTTTTATTAGGAATCCATCTCCCAATAGGTATATTTTAGTTTTTCCCCTTCTAATAGACTCTAGATATGAGATTTAACCATGAGAAACTAACCCACATGCATAGGCTACCCATAGGAGTTGGTTTTAGGTTCATCGGAGACCAACAGTGGAAGTTATGTACAATTTGGTGTCAATTTTGAGAGAATTTTGAGATTGGCACATGTGGTGTTTGTCAATTGGTCTAATAGATCAAATTGATATATGATTATTTATTTGTGACTAGTGTCGTATCCACAATTGAATACATGTAGGCCGTATCTCGTCAATTTGACAAAATGGGTTAATTTTGGGAGTTTTCCTCTGATACGGGGCCTTGTGCATATCATATTGTGATACAGACACGTAGATACTCTAATTACTATACGTATTGTTTATAATTATTGTCTTAGACTTGTTTGTGTTCTCCGGAATACGTTTGGTTGTGTGGTGGAGCCGTATCGCAAGCGTATCATAGAGGTAGTATGATATGGGTACGGTGCACTCCACGTGTTTGATGTTTTATCTTTCTTGCTATACGTACGTGTGTGTATATATATATATATATATATATATATATATATATATATATATATATATATATGATAATTAGGTGATATGTATATGCATATAATAGTGTATTTTAGTTTATGTATATATGCGTGTCAATGTGTGTATATATTAGAGTATATATATGTCTATATATATATATATATATGTGTGTGTGTGTGTGTGTGTGTGTGTGTGTGTGTGTGTGTGTGTGTTTGTATATATATGTAAGAGTGTAGTATATATATGCTTATGTAGATATGTATATATATATATATATATATATATATATATATATATATATATATAGTTGGATTTATATACATAGAGGATTGTGTGTATATCTATTTGGGTAGGTGTGATAGTGTGCTATGTTATGTTTGTGTGTGTGTGAGTGAGTGAGCAGTTGGTGAGGGGCTCGGGGCAGTAGAAGAGTTGTGCACATTGTCCAGTATGCCTCAATTGACAGTCTTGAGGGGCTCGGGATGAGGAGCATAGCAGTATCAGCAAACGGGGAAGGCAGCAACCTCACTGTAACACCGTGCAGCTACACAGCAAGCCTGCTCGAGGCAGTACAATGTGCAGCCATACTACCTGCAGCACCGCAACAGTGAAATCAGCAAAGAGTGCAAAGCACACAACTATGTGTACAGTTTGTGCAGCCAACCACAGGGAGCATGCTGTGCAGTGCGACTGCACATAATCAGCAAGAAGGGAATACCATATCAGTTCAGCAGTGTGGCAACTGCTGAAGAGTGCCGAAAGGGCACTGCAGTGCTCAACCTCGAGGTGATGCAAGTCAGCTTAGCCACTAAGCATCAGTTCAGAAACTGTGCAGTGCACAGCAAAAGGGAGAGAAGTTGGGCATTCAAGTATCAGCAGGATGTTTAACTCGTGCACACGAGGTAAGTGCACAGGTATTCATTGTATCCATGTTTCAGTATCAATGTTCACTGTGCAGTAGCAATATTCGGGTATCAGTTCACAGTTTCAGTTGGTAGATGGGTTTTGGGTTATGAGGTATTAATATTTTGGGTAGTTAGCTATATTTGGTTAGCATTTTATAGTGTTAGAGTTAGTTAGTGAGATAGGCATATTAGTGTTAGTTAGATTAATGTTAAGGTATTGAGTATTTAAGGTAATTGGGTTATGGTTAGTAGATTAGTTGTTAGTTACTTTGGTTAGTAGTTATATGGTGTAGTTAGTATATATATAGCTGTGCATAATAGTTGATAGTAGTAGTTAGTTTCTATATTATATGAATATATATATATATATATATATATATATATATAAATATATATATATATATATATATATATATATATATATATATATATATATATATTATAGTGTTAATTTATAGTTAGTATATTAGCTTGGGATACCAAGGTAATACCAAGGTATTGGGTCGATACCCAAGGTATTGACTTTGGGTATCGAGATGGGTGCGATACACATTGATGCAAGGCCAAGGTATCATATTTTTCTTGTTTTGATCTAGTATTATAATATGTGACTTGTATATATATCTAAAATATTATTTTCATATAAATAAACTTGCGTATCTTAGGATATGGCTCTTTGAGTGCCTTGTTATTTCTTAGCTTAGCTAGTATAGCATAGTTTCATAGTGTATCGACTTAGTGACTTAGTATTAGACTCTTGCAACCTAGATTTTATTGGTTTGACTTAGAAATGACGTATCAACCTAGAATTGCATCAACTTAACTGATTTTTATTCTTGAACCTTGTATTGATGTAATATACCATATATAGGTTGTGTGACACCAGCTTGGGCATCGAGTGACACACCTTGCTCAGGACTTCAGGCGAGTACATTTCTCTGATAGTTTTTAATTCATAATATTGTATATATGCATGTTCTAGAATTGTATACTTGATCCCGATACAGTGATTTCATGGACTGGTACTATATGGATCCCGTCAGGAGATATTATCCCCTACCGTGTTCAGCGGGTACTCGTGTATATTGTATTTCATCGTGTATATTGGGTATTGATGATACTTTATATTCACACACTGCTCATATTCAGTGTGCTTATTCGTGTACACCCACCGCTCATGTTTGGTGGTTATGATATTCGTGTACACCCACTGCTCGTATTCAGTGGTTATATTTTATGTTCGTAGCGTGTCGTGATTGGATCCATTGGTATTAGTTGGGGGTGGGAGAGTAGGAGTTGATTATGTGATCAAAGTCCCATTGTTACATCGTGTACATTCTGGTTACATACCTCACTTGTAATCGTCTTAACTAATCATGTTCACCCAACTCGATCACATAATAAACTTGCATTCTGTGGCACATTAGTTAGATTGTAGTTACTTCCTCATATTGTGATATTCATATTGTTGTTCTATATTCTCGTACATTACCTGTATATCTATTGTTCATCATTCATATGTTTAGTGATCTTATATTTTATTTCTATTATCTATTTTATATGCTCAATTATGCTATTGAAACTGCTTTCAGAGGTATGTACTTCGCTCCAATCCTGACTGGATATTTTTTTTTCAGATGACTGAAATTTATAGCAGTGTCCCACATTCTACGGGCCGCAGGACGGCGTACCTATAGAGGATACTCCTATTGACCAGAAAGACTTAGTTGCAGAGCCCGAGGAGGTCTAGTTATATTTGTATTGGATTGTATTAGACTATTCTTTTGGTGGATTCACAGTTTGTATTATTATTTCAGATTATGGATTGTATCTTACTTTTTCCTTCGCTATTCCATTCGTGCATTATTCTTCCTTAGTTTGTTTTGTGATTGAGATTATTTATTCATGTAAGATACCATATTGCTCCTCCATTTAGAGTTGAGATCATTAACATGTACCATATTATATTGTTGAGATGTTAGATAATTATAAATGACCCAGATAACATTTTACCATCGATTCTACGGTGTAGGTTGGGCGTAACTACGAAATCGTGCCCGAATATCCGGGTGCGAGTTGTGACACATTTTTAGTGGTGGCCCATGCAAGTCTAGATAGATATCGTAGTTGTGCTCGTCTAGAGTACTACTACGAGCCTGCTTTAGGAAATATGATTTAGGCTGAGGGTTTACTCAATCACGCCTAGAAAAATTCCAATATCTATTTTTGTAATCCTTATCTATTGAATATTGCTTTACTTTGAATAAAGTTCTGTCCTTCTTTGATGATATCGTATCATATTCAATATTGATTCCGTATTTCAATCTATCTTGAGGATGCCGCCGAAGACGCATTCCCAGCGATCAGGTGCCACGATAGCGCGATCAGTCACTTCATCACCCATGAGGGCAGCATCCTCAGATGATGGTCCAGCACATACATTCAGGAGGTCAGCTTTACCAGTCTAGGTGGGCGTATCGACTGCAGCTTTCGGAGGTGCTCCACCTCCAGTACCGAGGAGAGGACAGACAATTTCCGAGGATCTTCTACCTCCACCACCTGTAGTTGATCAGACGCAGATATTCATGCTCTTCCAGTAGATAATGGAGGCGCAGCAACGACAGTCAGAGGTCCTGCGATAGAACGTGGAGAATGCTCACCAGATCGCACTTACAACAGTGGAGAGAGCTACTACAGCCCAGCCATAAATGGTACCAGCTCAGTTTATTCCGTATCAGCCGAGGCCGGGTACCATCATTGACTTCAAAAGGATGGGCCCGAAGGACTTCAGGGGCACAGAGGGGATTATCTATGCGGATGAGTGGATCGAGGACATCGAGAGGAACCCGCGGCTGGCGTAGATTCCAGAGATGCTATAGATAGAGGCAGTGGGTTGTATGATATTCGATATTGTATTGACATGGTTTCGAACAGACCCCAAGATTGCAGTACCATGACTCTCTTAGGAAGCCTTCAAAGAGCTTTTCAAGGAGAAGTTCTTCCCAGACGTGGCTCTTACATCTTTGGAGAGTCAGTTCCAGTACCTCGTCTAGGGAGGTATATCAATGGACGAGGTTGCGGCGGAGTATTATCGTCTAGGTCGCTTCGTAGAGGGTCAGAACCCAAGAGGTAGAGCAAGGAAGTTCAGGAAGGGCCTGAACCGGGAGGTCAAACCCCAAACCAACGAAGATCCTACTGGCACCTTCGAGGAGATACTCAGACAGGCGCAGAGAGCGGAGGATGACTTAGAGCTTGGCTCTAAGAGGTCGAGGGACACAGGAGGATCCAACAACTACACGGGTCCAGCAAAGAGGCCTCACTTCTAGCAGCAGCACCAGAGGCAGCAGTATCACGGGCCAGCTAGAGCGCTGGCTCAGCAGATGTATCAGATTCAGAGGGAAGCAGTTCCTTGTACTTTTTGTAAGAAGCAAGGACACGGATGGGACGCATGCAGGATGAGGCTAGGCTAATGCTTATTCTGTGGATCGGGAGATCATAAGTTGCGGGCTTGTCCTAAAGTCCCAGCTCGTCCAGTTCAGGGTGGAGGACAGGCACAGAGGGCACCCGCTAGACCACTAGCGGGATAGCAGCATAGAGGACCTCTTCCACCACAACAACAATAGTTTGCCCAGCATCAGTAGCAGAGAGGAGCACAGCGATAGGGGCGAGCTTTTGCCTTGACTGTCGAGAAGGAGGAGCCGGTTGGCAATGCTATCTCAGGTTCAGTTTATCTCGACTCTTTTCCAGCTCATATTTTGTTTGATTCTGGTGCTTCTCATAGCTTTGTATTTGTATCTTTTGCTTTGAGACATCATCTTGAGTCTGAACCGTTGGTGAGTACTTACAAGATCACGACCGGGGGTGGCATTATCCTGGTCAGTGATATACAAGAACCAGAGATTTTATTTAGGAGGCCGTGAGCTGAGCGTATGTTTACTCGTAATGTCACTTCCGAGTTACGATATAGTACTCGGGATGGATTGGTTGAGTAGACATCACGCTAGTATCGATTATCGTAGAGGCAGAGTTTTATTTCAGTCGCCAGGAGAGCCAAAGTTCGAGTTCGTCCGAGGAGTAGAGAAGAGCGAAGGAAATTTCTGTGGAGCTTTAGTAGAAGAGCAGGAGTCGCCACATCCGTTGATTGCAGAGTTCTTGGATGTCTTTCCAGAGGAGTTATCAGGGTTGCCATCGGGCAGAGATATAAAATTCTCTATAGATTTAGTGCAAGGCACAGAGCCGATATCTCAGCACGTCTATAGAGTAAACAGCAGCGAACTGGCAGAGTTGAAAAAGCAGATGGATGAGTTGTAAGACAAGGGCTTTATCCGTTCCAGTTCATCACCATAGGGTGCTCCAGTACTTTTTATATCAAAGAGGGATGGGTCGGTACGTATGTGTATCAACTACAGGGTACTTAATAACCTTACTATTAAGAACAAATATCCGTTATCGTGGATTAATGATTTGTTTGACCAGTTGAGCGGAACAAAGGTATTTTCCAAGATAGACTTGAGGTCAGGGTACCATCAGGTGAAAGTGAAGAGGAAAGACATCCCAAAGATAGCTTTCAGGACTCGCTATGGGTAGTTCGAGTTCTTGGTGATGCCGTTTGGGTTGACCAATACCCCAATGGTGTTTATGAACCTGATGAACAAGGTATTTCATCAGTACCTGGACCACTTTGTTGTAGTCTTCATTGATGATATTCTGATATATTCGAAGACCCCAGAGGAGCATGAGCAGCACTTAAGGATTATTCTGGAGACCTTCAGGAAGGAGAAGCTGTATGGCAAGTTATTGAAGTGTGAGTTCTTCCTTGATAAGGTTAAATTCCTTGGGCATGTTATTACAGAAGATGGAATCCTCGGTGGACCCAAAGAAGATCTCAGTAGTTGAATCGTGGTCTATCCCGAGTTCAATAGCAGAGATCAGGAGCTTCCTTGGATTAGCAGGCTACTACCGAAGGTTTGTTCAGGACTTTTCCAGACTTGCAGAGCCGATGACTAGGCTGACCAGGAAGGATATAGAATTCGTTTGGACTGAGGATTGTCAGTCAGTATTTGAGGAGCTAAAGAGAAGATTGACTACAGCTCCCATCTTGACACTACCATCAGGAGCAGGAGAAATTTTTATTTACCGTGATGCATCAGAGAAGGGTTTGGGTTGTGTGTTACAACAGCACGGGAAGGTGATTGCCTATGCTTTCAAACAATTGCGCCCGCATGAGAAGAACTACCCTACCCATGATTTGGAGTTGACAGCGGTTATCTTTGCTCTCAAATTATGGAACACTATTTATATAGAGAGAGAGTAGAGATCTTCACAGACCATACGAGCTTAAAGTATGTGATTATAGAGAAAGAGCTCAATATGAGGCAGCGGCGATGGTTGGAGCTGATGAAAGACTTCAACATATCCTTGCAGTACCATCCAAGGAAGGCCAACATAGTCGCGGATGCTTTGAGCAGGTATCCCGTGGCTATGTGCTTGACTAGAGACAGATATTTATTAGCAGATCTTGACAGTTTGGGCATTGATGTTTTGATTCCTGGAGTCGCAGCACAAATGTGGGGACTTCAGGTACAGTCGGAGCTGATGGACCGGGTCAGAGCCGGACAGTATGAGAATGAGTCTCTGAGGAGCATCAGAGCACAGGTTCAGGTCGGATTGGCAGATGACTTTATCGTCGCGGATGATGGATCATTGCGACATGGTACCAGGTTATGTGTACCGAGAGGAGCATTGCGCGAGAAGATACTGCAGGAGGCACATCATTCTCAGTACTCTATGCATCCAGGTGCCAATAAGATGTATAGAGACTTGAGGGAGCATGTATGGTGGTATGGCATGAAGCGGGAGGTAGCTAGCTTCGTGTCCAGATGCTTAGTTTGCTAGCAGGTCAAGGCGGAGAGACAGAGGCCAGGAGGATTGCTTCAGCCTTTACCCATTCCGGAGTAGAAATGGAAGCTTGGGACCATAGATTTTGTATCGGGACTTCCGCGTTCTCCAGGAGGCAAAGATGCGATTTGGGTCATCGTTGACAGGTTGACCAAATCAGTCCACTTTCAACCATTTAAAGTGGGAACATCTACGGAGAGACTTGCGAAGATGTATGTGCGCCAGATTATCATATTGCACGGTGTTCCAGTGAGCATAGTCTCGGATCAGGATGGTCGCTTCATGTCCCATTTATGGAGAAGTTTGCAGGCTAGCTTGGGCACTCAGCTCAAGTCCAGTTGTCACGCCCCAGTCCCAAAATACGTAGGACTAGGAATACGTAAGCATGTCAGCCGTATGCATATGATAATTCTAATATATGAAAACCATAACACATACGTACGCTGTATTATGAATAATAATTCACAAGTGGTATAGATTTATGTCATGAGTCACAGGGCATAACTAGATCTCATCTACAGAATCAAGTAGAAATGAATAACCAATCAACTATATAACTGAATCAAGTATAAGGTGCTTGATAAGAATAAGTAGTTGGGTGGAGACAAATCCACTACCAAACTAGAATATAAGAGAAACAAAATAAGTACATCTAATGAACAATGAGGCTCGAAGAGAAGACCTCCTCGAAAGAGAGATAAGTAGCAAGTCCTGATCCGTTCTTCTACAAATACTCATGATCGTCTGTACCTGAAAATGGACCAGGTCCTCAGAGGGACGTAACAAAATACATAGAATCATGCCAATTGAATACAGTAAAACATGCATAATAGACAAAAAAATATACAAGTATGCTGTACTAGACAATCTATATTAAAATGTATAATGAGGACAACTTTTTAACGTAATGGGCAGGTGTAGGCTACTCTAATACACATGTTATCTCATAACTCACACAAACGTCCATGTACCATCAATCGACATACCTCGAGGGTAGCGACCATTGTGACACCATCAATCGACATACCTCGAGGGTAGCGACCATCGCGATACAACTACCGTAGTGCATCCTAGTACTACGGTTTACCAGAGTGGGTAGCCTATACGCTTACTGACTGTCCTCCCCTCCCATGATACTATGTGTCAACATATATAATATATAATTATGACTGAAAAAAATATGTATATAATGAATATATGGAAATATGATAAACATGTAAAGTACCGTAAGCAATTTGGCAACGTATACTTGCTTGGCAAAAAAGTTGCGTAGTGTAAGTGTCTAGACGTCAAGCACAAAGGGTCAAAAACTATGACCTCTGAATGAACATCTCCGGATGCTGAAATAAACATCACCAACGTTCCTAAAATAAATGAGATAGTCAGAAAAGTCTACCCTTTTGTCACGACCCGCACCCGAAATTTGGACATGAGTCGTGGGTACGTTCAGCCTATGCCGCAGCATCGACGGTTAGAACACTGTCTAGGTCTCAACATATAATATATCCTGTCAATAGTCTCAGCTCCGCACGGAGGACAATGATAAATAATCCACAGTTCTATGATATACTCAATCACAAGCTATAAGAAATAATGGCACGATGGGAATAGAAAAGAGTTCTAATAAAAACAACCACAATAATCCAACTCAAATCCTGGGTCTAATGACCTCACAAAGTCACAAAAATAATAAGTACAACTCAGTCTCAGTCTAAAACAATAATACAGAAAAAGTAGTCTAAGAGCAGCCAGGTACGTTCTCCTCTAGGCTAGGCAACTCCTCTGGGGTTTCTGGAGTGAAATCACCCTCTAATCCTGGGCCATAATGAGTGGGACAAAGATCCTCCAGGTCCTCTGAAAAATGTTATCCAGTCAGAATTGGAGCGAAGCACAAGCACTAACAGCAGTTTTATTAAATTGACAAAATCTATAAACAGTGTAAGAAATACAAGATGGAAATAAATGCTGAAATATAAATACTGGAGAAAATGGAAATAGGCAATAGAGCATCTAGCAATGAACATTAAATAGTGAATGCTAGACAATAAGTAGTGAATGCTGGAATAGGTAAATATGAATAAAATAGACATCTAGCTAAGTGTTTGAAATATTAGTTTATTATGTGATCGGCTTGGGGCTTGATCAGGCTGGTTATATATGATTAACTATGATTCTTGTAGGTCAGGCTAACCATATAGTTAGCTATGATGCATGTAGTGGTCAGGTTAATCATATATAACAGCTATGATGCATGTAAGATGGTCAGGCCGCACCCAACGTGAGAAGTGGGGTGAGCTATGATGCATGTAAAGGATTTAGATATGATCACATAATCTACTAATAGTTCCACATCCCCCAGCTAGCACGATGGATTCCAATCATGACTCCTCATGATGGGGATCTAGGGTGCTAACCCGTGTATCCATAGTGTCAGAATCAAGTATGTAATACACTACAATTTATAGAAGTAATCAACAATGAAAACTGTCAGAGAATGTACTCGCCTGTGGTCCTGAGCAAGGTGTGAGGATCGATGTCCAAAGTGGGATCACAATGACCTATTTATGGAATATTAATGTCAGATATTAAATCAAAAGAATAACATGTTTAACAAATTAAATACGAGGTTTCTAGGTCATCCTAAAAATCTACTGGTCAATACTAGTCCTTTTGATACCATGCTAGCCCATACTTAGACCAGCCTAACTAAACTAGTCATTAATAGACTGACTGGGTAGTACCAGTAGCTAAGATATACTAACACCACACTAGAGTTATTTATACTTGCCTAATATATATAGAATAGTGTTTATATAGTAACTTAACTTATACCTTACTCATATACTTAATACCATCAACCCAAAACTAGCTATACACTCTGATACTCCCCTTGATGTTTATATTCATAACCCACACTTATTCAACACTGCACCTATTCTAATTACCTACACAGTTGCACAGTTTCACATTCTAAAATGGTTCAGACTTCATACATGCATGGCCTAACCCTTGAGACAAGCATATGGCTACTGGCAAGATCAACCAGGTAAGTTTGACCCTTGCTCACTGGTATAATTCAGTTTTTCACACATACCTACACACATTAATACATAAAAATCCTACACACATATACACAAAATTACTGATACATAAACTTACTAACTTACTGCTACATCCACACACTCTTGCACAACACAGATACACACTGGTAATGCACCTAGGTATCTAACTGACACACAGACACTTACCTACACCTCTCACTGAAACCAATCACTATACCCAATACTGATACTGAACATAGGTATGGATCAAATTTGCACATTTTACACTCAAGTTACTGACATAACACATAGGTAAAACTGGTCCCAACTTACTGACCTACAGCCACACACAGAGGAAACTGACACAGGTTCCTCACAACTACATCTACACACACTGATACTCACATACAGTTTATGAAAACTGGCACAAGTTCTCTGATGTACAGAACTTGAGGCTCGCCTGGACCTAATGCTCCAGTATGTCCAACTGCTCACATGCTGATTCACACGGGAAAACACACAGGTTTACTCTCCAAAGCTGTGCTGCAGAACCTGATACTCAATGATGCTGAAAAACCCGATACTGCCCAATACAAGAGGATCTTCGACTGATACACAGTTCTCCTATACAGACACACGGGCTCCCCCCCAAATCTGATACACAAATACTGATACTAAGCCACACCCAACATAGGATACAACCCAATACATCACAATCTTCCTATTAACACATACCCAATCTCTCCCCAAATACACAGCCATATACACACAGATATTTGGATACTCACAGTTATTTGAATACTCACACACACAGAACCACAGAATCACTGCACTAAATTCTGGACCAAACCCGACTTGCACAGGAGATCAAAACAATAACACATCTACACATATGCATATATCTATACATCAACATCATACACCAAATTAGGTAAAATAGAGTAGGTTAGATAGGCGTTCATCCATCTGGGCATTTCATCAAACACATAACATGCTGAAAACAGATTTAACAATTACTCATGAACCCAAATGTAAAACTCTAAAAAATCAAGATCAAAACTAAGTGTAGGAGATGTGAACATGCCCACACGAAATCCCTAGGCTTAGGGTTCCAGAAATTTGGGGAGAACACTCAAAAATTCACCAAAACCCTAGATCTTCTAGGTTTACATGTAGAATCCCTAAAATTCGAATTCTAAACCTTAGGGTGGGTTCCTAATGGGCATTAACATCTGAAAACAGACTTTAAATAAATAAAAATAGGGTTTTACCTGTAGGGATGGTTTCTCCAATGGAAGTTCTTCTTCCCCAAGGTTCCTTGACCCACGTTCCTTGCTTTCCTTGCTTTGGAGGAGGAAGAATGGGATCCCTAGGGTTTGCTTCTGAATTTGGAGTGGGGAATTGGTTTTCTCTTGTGGAGGCTAGGGTTTCTTCTTTCTACATGAAGGAAGAAGTGGCTCCCTTTTATATTAAAACTAGTTTAGGGTTTCCAATGCATAGTTTAGGTTAAACCCCTAGGTTAGGTCATGTAGAACCTAATTAACTAAGGTTTAGCCAGTCTAGGGTTTGAGGTCCAAACCTAAAGTTTGAATTCTAGGGTTTCTCTAGAACTGGGTTTTCAATTAGGGTTTAGTCATTAGGGTTTGACCTATTGGGTTCTGGGGCTTGACCTAAAACCAAATATTATTAACAACATATAATTACTTTATAAAACTTAGCAGATTAATTAAACACATAATTATTCAAAATAGTGAAATTACCCAATTGCCCTTATCTGGAAAAGTGGTAGTGACAAGTCTACCCTCCTAAAAGAAATTTCGTCCCCGAAATTTGGACTGAACTAGAACAAGAATGAAATCAGAAAAGGAATTTACCTCAAGTCTAGAAAAGATGCGGGTATTGCTTGCGCATTTCGTCCTCTCTCTCCCAGGTCGACTCCCCTGGAGAGTGATGTCTCCATGCAACACGAACCAAAGGAATAGTTTGGTTCCGCAATACCTTCTCTCTGCGGTCCAAGATCTCTACGGGCTACTCGGGGTAGCTGAGCGTTGGACCAACCTCAATCTCCGAGTGATCCAGTACGTGACTAGGGTCTGCCACGTACCGCCTCAGCTGTGACACGTGGAACACATCATGCACTCCCTCCAATGCAGGCGGCAAGTCTAGTCTATAGGCCACTGCACCTACCTTCGCAAGAATACCGAAGGGTCCGATGTAGCATGGGCTAAGCTTCCCGCCTCCGCCAAAATGAATTGTGCCACGCGTCGGAGAAATCCGTATGAATACTAAATCGCCAACCTAAAATAAAACAGTCTCAACACGCAGTCTAAACAAACAAATACTAGCCAGAAAAGCAATAATCTATACCTGAAACTCAAGGGGTCTACGGTGGCTGTCGGCCCAATGCCGCTGTCTGTCCTGCGCCACTCGCAGTCTGTCTCTGATGAGTTTTACCTTTTCTGCTGCATCCACGACCATTTCTGGTCCTAGCAAGGCTCTCTCTCCAACGTCGTCCCACGATAACGGTGTACGACACCTCCGTCCATAAAGAGCCTCAAATGGTGATATCTCGATGTTGGCCTGGTAGCTGTTGTTGTAAGCGAACTCTACCAGGTGCAGATGATTCTCCCAAGAACCTCCGAAATCTAGAACACAAGTATGTAGCATATCCTCTAGAGTCTGAATAGTCCGTTCAGACTGCCCGTCTGTCTGGGGGTGGTATGCGGTACTGAACTTGAGCTGAGTGCCCAAGCTAGCCTGCAGACTCCTCCAGAAGTGGGAAGTGAAACGGCTATCCCGATCCGAGACGATGCTTACAGGAACTCCATGAAGTCTAACGATCTGACGCACGTACATCTCTGCTAGCCTCTCTGTCGACGTGCCCACCTTGAAGGGTAAGAAATGGGCTGATTTGGTCAACCTGTCCACGATGACCCAAATCGCGTCCTTCCCTCCTGGAGAACGTGGAAGCCCTAAAACGAAATCCATGGTCACGTGCTCCCATTTCCACTCTGGAATCGGTAAAGGTTAAAGCAACCCTCCTGGCCTCTGCCGGTCTGCCTTTACCTGCTGGCACACTAGACACCGAGATACGAAGCGTGCTACCTCGCGCTTCATTCCATACCACCATACGTGCTCTCTCAATTCTCGATACATCTTGTTGGCACCGAGATGCATCGAGTACTGAGAGCGGTGTGCCTCCTGCAAAACCTCCTCGCGCAGCTCCCCGCTCGGCACACACATCCTCGTGCCGTGTCGTAAGGAGCCATCCTCTACGATAGTAAAGTCGTCCGACAATCCTGCCTGAACATGTGCTCTGATACTCCTCAAGGCCTCATCATCATACTGCGCCGCTCTGATCCTGTCCATCAGCTCGGACTGTATCTGCAATCCCCACATCTGAATCTCAGTACCGGGAACTAACACCTCAATCTCCAAACTCTCCAAATCCGCCAACAAATGTCTATCAGTCGTCAAGTACATAGCCATCGGATACCTGCTCAAGGCATCGGCGACTACGTTGGCCTTCCCTGGGTGGTACTGCAATGAGATATTAAAGTCCTTTATCAACTCCAACCACCTCTTCTGCCTCATGTTCAGCTCCTTCTGTGTGAATACGTACTTCAAGCTCTTGTGGTCTGTGAAAATCTCCACACGCTCTTCGTACAGGTAATGTTTCCACAGCTTTAGAGCGAAGATAACTGCTGCTAACTCCAAATCGTGGGTGGGGTAGTTCTTTTCATGAGGGCGTAACTGCCTGGAAGCATAGGCAATTACCTTCCCGTGCTGCTGAAGAACACATCCCAGACCCTTTCCTGAAGCATCACTGTATATGGTGAAACCACCTGTCCCTGCTGGCAACGTCAAAACTGGAGCTGTTGTCAACCTCTTCTTTAGCTCATCAAATGCAGCCTGGCACTCCTCCGTCCAGACAAAATCCACATCCTTCCTAGCCAGTCTGGTCATTGGCGCTGCAATCCGGGAGAAGTCTTGTACAAATCTCCTGTAGTATCCTGCTAACTCGAGAAAACTCCTGATCTCAGCTACCGAACTGGGGGTAGCCCACGACTCTACTGCCTCGATCTTTTGTGGGTTAACCGAGATTTCGTCACCCGATACCACATGCCCAAGAAATTCAACTTTGTCAAGGAAGAATTCACACTTAGAGAGTTTTCCGTACAACTTCTCCCTCCTGAGAGTCTCTAAGACCAACCTCAGGTGCTCTTCGTGCTCCTCTGGGGTCTTGGAATACACAAGAATATCGTCAATGAATACCACCACGAACTTGTCAAGGTACTGGTGGAACACCTTGTTCATCTGGTTCATGAATACTGCCGGTGCATTGGTTAAACCAAATGGCATCACCAGGAACTCAAACTGGCCGTATCTGGTCCGAAAGGCTGTCTTCGGTGTGTCTTCTCTCTTTACCTTCACCTGGTGATAGCCTGACCTCAAATCTATCTTGGAAAATACCCTCGTCCCGCTCAACTGATCGAAAAGATCATCTATCCTTGGCAGCGGGTACTTGTTCTTGATAGTGATATTGTTCAAAGCTCTATAATCAATGCACATACGCACCGTGCCGTCCTTCTTCGGTACGAACAATACCGGAGCTCCCCATGGTGATGAACTGGATTTGATGAAGCCTTTGTCCTGCAGCTCCTCAACTTGCTTCTTCAGTTCTGCCAGCTCGCTGTTGTTGACTCTATAGACATGTTGTGAAATGGGCTCCGCTCCTGGAACCAAGTCTATAGAGAATTCAACATCTCTGTCTGGCGGCAAGCCTGGCAATTCTTCTGGAAATACATCCAGGAACTCCGCTATCAAAGGATGTGGCAACTCCTCTTCTTCTGCCCTGGCTCCGCAAAATGTGCCCCTGCTCTGTTCTGCTGCTCCTCTGACGACCTCAAACTCCGGCTCTCCTGGTGGTCTAAATAATACTCTGCCTCTATAACAATCTATAGTAGCATGATGCCTACTCAACCAGTCCATTCCGAGTACAATATCATACACCGGAAGTGGCATGACAAGTAAGCTCACGCTCAACTCTCGGCCTGCTACTGACACTCTCCGGTCCTTGCAGTGATCACGGACTAGGATAATACCTCCACCAGTCATGATCTTGCAAGTCCTAGCTAATGGTTCTGTGTCTAAATGATGTCGAAGTGCATAAGATACAGACACAAAACTATAGGAAGAGCCAGAGTCGAACAAGGTAAATACGGGAATACAATCGAGAAGAACCGAACCTGTGATCAAGTCTCCTGCTGGCTCGATCTCCTCGACTGCCATGGCGTACGCTCGCCCCTGGGGTGCACCTCTCTGCTGCTGATGCTGGGCAAACTTCTGTGGTGGAAGTGGTCCCCTCTGCTGTTGGCCTCCTGGTACGGTAGGTACCCTGTCTGGTCCTCTCTGGGAGGCTGCTCCACCCTGACCTGGACGAAAGGTAGGACAATCCTTCAGCTGGTGTGTCGTCGATCCGCAAGATAGACATGAGCCCAATCTCTTCCTGCAGATATCTCTAGTATGTCCCATCTTCCCGCAGTACGCACACTGGATGGCGGGCTGGTTCTGTCTCTGTTGCTGCTGCTGGACCTGCCCTCGGGCTGGTGCCTGATGCTGCTGCTGAAAGGGTCTCTGCTGTTGCTGCTGAAAGTGTGGACGCTTGCCCGGTCCCGTACTATTGTTTGCTCCTCCGGAACCATCGCGTCCCCTCTTGGTCCTGAGGCCCAAGTCGTCCTTGGCTACTTAGGTATCCATCAATATGCCCTCGTAGGTAGCTGTGCGACGTCCCGACGTGCGAGACTTGATCTCCCTTGTCAGCCCCTTTCTAAATTTCTGGGCCCTGTCTCCCGGATCTCTAATCATCGATGGCGCGAAGCGGCTCAGGCGGGAAAACTCCGCGGCATACTCATCGACGGACGAGCTCCCCTGGGCTAAGTCATGGAACTGACTCTTCAAAGCTCCCAGGGCAACATCAGGAAAGAACTTTTCTTTGAAGAGTTCCTTGAAAGCTTCCCAAGTGAGTCCCCTACGCAAGAGTCTCGGCTCCGTACGAAACCACGTCAAGGCGATGTCGAACATCTGGCTGCCAGCGGCCTCGATCTGGAGGGCCTCTGGAAGCTGTGCCAAGCGTAAGTTCCTCTCGATGTCCTCTAGCCCATCATCGGCGTAGAGTATCCCTTCTGTCCCCTTGAACTCCCGAGGCATCATCCTCTTGAAATCCACAATGGTGCCCGGCCTCTGGTGGTGCTGATCAGGACGCTGCTGCTGCTGGGTAACTCTCTCCACAGCTTGGAGAGCCACTTGGTGAGCATTCTCCATGTTCACCCTCATCATCTCTGTCTGGGCCTGATGTGCCTCAGCCTGCACTATCTGGGCCTCTGCCGATGTCCTCTGGGCATCGACCATGCCCTGAATCAAAGCGAACATCTGTGCTCCATCGACGGGCACACCTCCTGGATGCTGAACTGGTGGTGGTGGAGGCGTCGTAGCTGTGGGGACCCTCTGAACTGGTGGTGGAGGACCCCCGAATGCTGCAGACACTCCCACATGTACTGGAGATGTAGGAGGTGCTGCGAATGTCTGTCCGGCAGGGCGAGAGGTGGCAGACCTCTCTGAATCTGCTGCTCCGAGTCTCTGGGACCTTCTTGGCGGCATCCTGAAGACAGATCGAAAGATTTAATTAAGGCAATAGATACGATATCATCAAGGAAGGACAGAAAAATTCTAAAGGAAAAATTATTAAGAGTAATGTCATAAGAATCAGAATTTCCTAATTGTGATTGAGCATATCCTCGGCCTAAATCCTATTTCCTAAAACAGGCTTGCAGTAGTACAACTAAGTTGTCGCACTACCACGACACCGCACAACTTACGAAGCTAGACCTGCATGGGCCACCACTAAAAATGTGTCACGACCCGCACCCGAAATTTGGGCATGAGTCATGGATATATCCAGCCTACGCCGCAACATCGGCGGTAGAACACTGTCTAGGTCTCAACATATAATATATCCTGTCAATAGTCTCAGCTCCGCACGGAGGACAATGATAAATAATCCACAGTTCTATGATATACTCAATCACAAGCTATAAGAAATAATGGCACGATGGGAATAGAAAAGAGTTCTAATAAAAACAACCACAATAATCCAACTCAAATCCTGGGTCTAAATGATCTCACAAAGTCACAAAAATAATAAGTACAACTCAGTCTCAGTCTAAAATAATAATGCAGAAAAAGTAGTCTAAGAGCAGCCAGGTACGTTCTCCTCTAGGCTAGGCAACTCCTCTGGGATTTCTGGAGTGAAATCACCCTCTAATCCTGGGCCGTAATGAGTGGGGCAAAGATCCTCCAGGTCCTCTAAAAAATGTTATCCAGTCAGGATTGGAGCGAAGCACAAGCACTAACAGCAGTTTCATTAAATTGACAAAATCTATAAACAGTGTAAGAAATACAAGATGGAAATAAATGCTGGAAATGTAAATACTGGAGAAAATGGAAATAGGCAATAGAGCATCTAGCAATGAACATTAAATAGTGAATGCTAGACAATAAGTAGTGAATGCTGGAACAGGTTAATATGAATAAAATAGACATCTAGCTAAGTGTTTAAAATATTAGTTTATTATGTGATCGGCTTGGGGCTTGATCAGGCTGGTTATATATGATTAACTATGATTCTTGTAGGTCAGGCTAACCATATAGTTAGCTATGATGCATGTAGTGGTCAGGTTAATCATATATAACAGCTATGATGTATGTAAGATGGTCAGGCCGCACCCAACGTGAGAAGTGGGGTGAGCTATGATGCATGTAAAGGATTTGGATATGATCACATAATCTACTAATAGTTCCCCATCCCCCAGCTAGCACAATAGATTCCAATCATGACTCCTCATGATGGGGATCTAGGGTGCTAACCCGTGTATCCATAGTGTCGGAATCAAGTATGTAATACACTACAATTTATAGAAGTAATCAACAATGAAAACTGTCAGAGAATGTACTCGCCTGTGGTCCTGAGCAAGGTGTGAGGATCGATATCCAAAGTGGGATCACAATGACCTATTTATGGAATATTAATGTCAGATATTAAATCAAAAGAATAACATGTTTAACAAATTAAATACGAGGTTTCTAGGTCATCCTAAAAATCTACTGGTCAATACTAGTCCATTTGATACCATGCTAGCCCATACTTAGACCAGCCTAACTAAACTAGTCATTAATAGACTGACTGGGTAGTACCAGTAGCTAAGATATACTAACACCACACTAGAGTTATTTATACTTGCCTAATATATATAGAATAGTGTTTATATAGTAACTTAACTTATACCTTACTCATATACTTAATACCATCAACCCAAAATTAGCTATACACTCTGATACTCCCCTTGATGTTTATATTCATAACCCACACTTATTCAACACTGCACCTATTCTAATTACCTACACAGTTGCACAGTTTCACAGTCTGAAATGGTTCAGACTTCATACATGCATGGCCTAACCCTTGAGACAAGCATATAGCTACTGGCAAGATCAACCAGGTAAGTTTGACCCTTGCTCACTGGTACAATTCAGTTTTTCACACATACCTACACATATTAATACATAAAAATCCTACACACATATACACAAAATTACTGATACATAAACTTACTAACTTACTGCTATATCCACACACTCTTGCACAACACAGATACACACTGGTAATGCACCTAGGTATCAAACTGACACACAGACACTTACCTACACCTCTCACTGAAACCAATCACTATACCCAATACTGATACTGAACATAGGTATGGATCAAATCTGCATATTTTACACTCAAGTTACTGACATAACACATAGGTAAAATTGGTCCCAACTTACTGACCTACAGCCACACACACAGGAAACTGACACAGGTTCCTCACAACTACATCTACACACACTGATACTCACATACAGTTTATGAAAACTGGCACAAGTTCTCTGATGTACAGAACTTGAGGCTCGCCTGGACCTAATGCTCCAGTATGTCCAACTGCTCACATGCTGATTCACACGGGAAAACACACAGGTTTACTCTCCAAAGCTGTGCTGCAGAATCTGATACTCAATGATGCTGAAAAACCCGATACTGCCCAATACAAGAGGATCTTCGACTGATACACAGTTCTCCTATACAGACACACGGGCTCCCCCCTAAATCTGATACACAAATACTGATACTAAGCTACACCCAACATAGGACACAACCCAATACATCACAATTTTCCTGTTAACACATACCCAATCTCTCCCCAAATACACAGCCATATACACACAGATATTTGGATACTCACAGTTATTTGGATACTCACACACACAGAACCACAGAATCACTGCACTAAATTCTGGACCAAACCCGACTTGCACAGGAGATCAAAACAATAACACATCTACACATATGCATATATCTATACATCAACATCATACACCAAATTAGGTAAAATAGAGTAGGTTAGATAGGCGTTCATCCATCTGGGCATTTCATCAAACACATAACATGCTGAAAACAGATTTAACAATTACTCATGAACCCAAATGTAAAACTCTAAAAAATTAAGATCAAAACTAAGTGTAGGAGATGTGAACATGCCCACACGAAATCCCTAGGCTTAGGGTTCCAGAAATTTGGGGAGAACACTCAAAAATTCACCAAAACCCTAGATCTCCTAGGTTTACATGTAGAATCCCTAAAATTCGAATTCTAAACCTTAGGGTGGGTTCCTAATGGGCATTAACATCTGAAAACAGAATTTAAATGAATAAAAATAGGGTTTTACCTGCAGGGATGGTTTCTCCAATGGAAGTTCTTCTTCCCCAAGGTTCCTTGACCCACGTTCCTTGCTTTCCTTGCTTTGGAGGAGGAAGAATGGGATCCCTAGGGTTTGCTTCTGAATTTGGAGTGGGGAATTGGTTTTTTCTTGTGGAGGCTAGGGTTTCTCCTTTCTACATGAAGGAAGAAGTGGCTCCCTTTTATATTAAAACTAGTTTAGGGTTTCCAATGCATAGTTTAGGTTAAACCCCTATGTTAGGTCATGTAGAACCTAATTAACTAAGGTTTAGCCAGTCTAGGGTTTGAGGTCCAAACCTAAAGTTTGAATTCTAGGGTTTCTCTAGAACTGGGTTTTCAATTAGGGTTTAGTCATTAGGGTTTGACCTATTGGGTTCTGGGGCTTGACCTAAAACCAAATATTATTAACAACATATAATTACTTTATAAAACTCAGCAGATTAATTAAATACATAATTATTCAAAATAGTGAAATTACCCAATTGCCCTTACCTGGAAAAGTGGTAGTGACAAGTCTACCCTCCTAAAAGAAATTTTGTCCCCGAAATTTGGACTGAACTAGAACAAGAATGAAATCAAAAAAGGAATATACCTCAAGTCTAGAAGAGATACGGGTATTGCTCGCGCATTTCGTCCTCTCTCTCCCAGGTCGACTCCCCTGGAGAGTGATGTCTCCATGCAACACGAACCAAAGGAATAGTTTGGTTCCGCAACACCTTCTCTCTGCGGTCCAAGATCTCTACGGGCTGCTTGGGGTAGCTGAGCGTCGGACCAACCTCAATCTCCGAGTGATCCAGTACGTGACTAGGGTCTGCCACGTACCGCCTCAGCTGCGACACGTGGAACACATCATGCACTCCCTCCAATGCAGGCGGCAAGTCTAGTCTATATGCCACTGCACCTACCTTCGCAAGAATACCGAAGGGTCCGATGTAGCGTGGGCTAAGCTTCCCGCCTCCGCCAAAACGAATTATGCCACGCGTCAGAGAAATTCGTAGGAATACTAAATCGCCAACCTAAAACAAAACAGTCTCAACACGCAGTCTAAACAAACAAACACTAGCCAGAAAAGCAACAATCTATACCTGAAACTCAAGGGGTCTACGGTGGCTGTCGGCCCAATGCCACTGTCTGTCCTGCGCCACTCGCAGTCTGTCTCTGATGAGTTTCACCTTTTCTGCTGCATCCACGACCATTTCTGGTCCTAGCAAGGCTCTCTCTCCAACGTCGTCCCACGATAACGGTGTACGACACCTCCGTCCATAAAGAGCCTCAAATGGTGACATCTCGATGCTGTCCTGGTAGCTGTTGTTGTAAGCGAACTCTACCAGGTGCAGATGATTCTCCCAAGAACCTCCAAAATCTTGAACACAAGTACGTAGCATATCCTCTAGAGTCTGAATAGTCCGTTCAGACTGCCCGTCTGTCTGGGGGTGGTATGCGGTACTGAACTTGAGCTGAGTGCCCAAGCTAGCCTGCAGACTTCTCCAAAAGTGGGAAGTGAAACGGCTATCCCGATCCGAGACGATGCTTACAGGAACTCCATGAAGTCTAACGATCTGACGCACGTACATCTCTGCTAGCCTCTCTGTCGACGTGCCCACCTTAAAGGGTAAGAAATGGGCTGATTTGGTCAACCTGTCCACGATGACCCAAATCGCGTCCTTTCCTCCTGGAGAACGTGGAAGCCCTGAAATGAAATCCATGGTCACGTGCTCCCATTTCCACTCTGGAATCGGTAAAGGTTGAAGCAACCCTCCTGGCCTCTGCCGGTCTGCCTTTACCTGCTGGCACAGTAGACACCGAGATACGAAGCGTGCTACCTCGCGCTTTATTCCATACCACCATACGTGCTCTCTCAAGTCTCGATACATCTTGTTGGCACCGGGATGCATCGATTACTGAGAGCGGTGTGCCTCCTGCAAAACCTCCTCGCGCAGCTCCCCGTTCGGCACACACATCCTCGTGCCGTGTCGTAAGGAGCCATCCTCTGCGATAGTAAAGTCGTCCGACAATCCTGCCTGAACATGTGCTCTGATACTCCTCAAGGCCTTATCATCATACTGCGCCGCTCTGATCCTGTCCATCAGCTCGGACTGTATCTGCAATCCCCACATCTGAATCTCAGTACCGGGAACTAATACCTCAATCTCCAAACTCTCTAAATCTGCCAACAAATGTCTATCAGTCGTCAAGTACATAGCCATCGGATACCTGCTCAAGGCATCGGCGACTATGTTGGCCTTCCCTGGGTGGCACTGCAATAAGATGTCGAAGTCCTTCATCAACTCCAACCACCTGTTCTGCCTCATGTTCAGCTCCTTCTGTGTGAATACGTACTTCAAGCTCTTGTGGTCTGTGAAAATCTCCACACGCTCTCCGTACAGGTAATGTTTCCATAGCTTTAGAGCGAAAATAACTGCTGCTAACTCTAAATCGTGGGTGGGGTAGTTCTTTTCATGAGGGCGTAACTGCCTGAAAGCATAGGCAATTACCTTCCCGTGCTGCTGAAGAACACATCCCAGACCCTTTCCTGAAGCATCACTATATATGGTGAAACCACCTGTCCCTGCTGGCAACGTCAAAACTGGAGCTGTTGTCAACCTCTTTTTCAGCTCATCAAATGCAGCCTGGCACTCCTCCGTCCAGACAAAATCTACATCCTTCCTAGTCAGTCTGGTCATTGGCGCTGCAATCCTGGTGAAGTCTTGTACAAATCTCCTGTAGTATCCTGCTAACCCGAGAAAACTCCTGATCTCAGCTACCGAACTGGGGGTAGCCCACGACTCTACTGCCTCGATCTTCTGTGGGTTAACCGAGATTCTGTCACCCGATACCACATGCCCAAGAAATTCAACTTTGTCAAGGAAGAATTCACACTTAGAGAGTTTTTCGTACAACTTCTCCCTCCAGAGAGTCTCTAAGACCAACCTCAGGTGCTCTTCGTGCTCCTCTGGGGTCTTGGAATACACAAGAATATCGTCAATGAATACCACCACGAACTTGTCAAGGTACTAGTGGAACACCTTGTTCATCAGGTTTATGAATACTGCCGGTGCATTGGTTAAACCAAATGGCATCACCAGGAACTCAAACTGGCCGTATCTGGTCCGAAAGGCTGTCTTCGGCGTGTCTTCTCTCTTTACCTTCACCTGGTGATAGCCTGACCTCAAATCTATCTTGGAAAACACCCTCGCCCCGCTCAACTGATCGAAAAGATCATCTATCCTCGGCAGCGGGTACTTGTTCTTGATAGTGATATTGTTCAAAGCTCTATAATCAATGCACATACGCACCGTACCGTCCTTCTTCGGTACGAACAATACCGGAGCTCCCCATGGTGATGAACTGGATTTGATGAAGCCTTTGTCCCGCAGCTCCTCAACTTGCTTCTTCAGTTCTGCCAGCTCGCTGTTGTTGACTCTATAGACATGTTGTGAAATGGGCTCCGCTCCTGGAACCAAGTCTATAGAGAATTCAATATCTCTGTCTGGCGGCAAGCCTGGCATTTCTTCTGGAAATACATCCAGGAACTCCGCTATCAAAGGATGTGGCAACTCCTCTTCTTCTGCCCTGGCTCCGCAAAATATGCCCCTGCTCTGTTCCGCTGCTCCTCTGACGACCTCAAACTCCGGCTCTCCTGGTGGTCTAAATAATACTCTGCCTCTATAACAATCTATAGTAGCATGATGCCTACTCAACCAATCCATTCCGAGTACAATATCATACCCCGAAAGTGGCATGACAAGTAAGCTCACGCTCAACTCTCGGCCTCCTACTGACACTCTCCGGTCCTTGCAGTGATCACGGAGTAGGATAATACCTCCACCAGTCATGATCTTGCAAGTCCTAGCTAATGGTTCTGTGTCTAAATGATGTCGAAGTGCATAAGATACAGACACAAAACTATGGGAAGCGCCAGAGTCAAATAAGGTAAATGCGGGAATACAATCGAGAAGAACCGAACCTGTGATCAAGTCTCCTGCTGGCTCGATCTCCTCGACTGCCATGGCGTACGCTCGCCCCTGGGGTGCACCTTTCTGCTGCTGATGCTGGGCAAACTTCTGTGGTGGAAGTGGTCCCCTCTGCTGTTGGCCTCCTGGTACGGTAGGTACCCTGTCTGGTCCTCTCTGGGAGGATGCTCCACCCTGACCTGGACGAAAGGTAGGACAATCCTTCAGCTGGTGTGTCGTCGATCCGCAAGATAGACATGAGCCCAATCTCTTCCTGCAGATATCTCTAGTATGTCCCATCTTTCCGTAGTACGCACACTGGATGGCGGGCTGGTTCTGTCTCTGTTGCTGCTGCTGGACCTGCCCTCGGGCTGGTGCCTGATGCTGCTGCTGAAAGGGTCTCTGCTGTTGCTGCTGAAAGTGTGGACGCTTGCCCGGTCCCGTACTACTGTTTGCTCCTCCGGAACTATCGCGTCCCCTCTTGGGCCTGAGGCCCAAGTCGTCCTCGGCTACTTGGGCATCCATCAATATGCCCTCGTAGGTAGCTGTGCGACGTCCCGACGTGCGAGACTTGATCTCCCTTGTCAGCCCCTTTCTGAATTTCTGGGCCCTGTCTCCCGGATCTCTAATCATCGATGGCGCGAAGTGGCTCAGGCAGGAAAACTCCGCGGCATACTCATCGACTTTCGTAAAAATTCTTGGTTATATTGAGAAGAAAACCTTTCAATTAGATTTTGAAAATATTAAATAGGTTGGTGGCTAATTAGGCATGAACACGGGGGTTTGGGTCAAAATTTTAGGCTATTTTTGGTCAGTTTTTTGGCCATTTTTTCGTCGATTTTTTGACCAATCCTGGGCACTAAAACTCGTTCCGCTTGAAGGAAATCCTAGAGGGTTAGGTTGTGAACGTATTTGGACAAACCGCTCGAGAAAAGAATCAAAGATGAGAGAGATACATCACCTTGAAGAGAGGGACGTCGAGGCTGTGCTGCTGTACTGTGCGCGCGCGTGGGCGGCCTGCGGCTGCTGCCACGGCGGTCACCGGCGGGTGCGGCGGCTACGGCGGCTGCGCGGTGGTTGCCTGAAGGTCAGCGGCGGTCGTCGGCATCTGGAGGGTCAGTTTTTCGGCCCTTTTTTGGTCAATTTTTCGACCAATCCAGGGCACTAAACTCGTTCCGCTTGAAGGAAATCCTAGAGGGTTAGGTTGTGAACGTATTTGGACAAACCGCTCGAGAAAAGAATCAAAGATGAGAGAGATACATCACCTTGAAAAGAGGGACATCGAGGCTGTGTTGCTGTACTATGCGTTCGTGTGGGCGGCCCGCGGTTGCTGCGGCAGCGGTCGCCGGCGGGTGCGGCGGCTGCGCGGTGGTAGCCCGAAGGTCGTCGGCGTCGGGAGGGTCGGCGCTGTGGTCGAGGTGAAGGGGATTAGGGTTAGGGTTTGAGTTTAGTAATATATATATATATATATATATATATATATATATATATATATAGGCAGGGAGAGGGGGGATGTCTGGACCGCGGGGGGGGGGGGGTGGTGGGATAAAGTCATGGGTTCCTGTGGATAGTTTTTAGGGATGGTTAGGAGTTTAGGTTTCTTTTCTTTTCTTTCTTTTGTTTTTTGTTTTTCTTTCTTTAGTATTATTATTACTATTACTATTACTATTACTTTTAGTATTAGTATTAGTATTAGTATTAGTATTAGTATTAGTATTACTTATTATTATTATTATTATTATTATTATATTTATTCAATATATATATTTACAAATATAGATGAGATTATATAAAAATTTAAAAAGAACATTTGCACACAGAATAAATTTTAGAAAATCTATCACTCTTTAACAAGACTCCAAAAATAATAGAATAATATTTTGTGGAATAAGTCTAAATGAGTATTCATATAAGTAAATCAATCAATAAAATTTATTTTTCTAATTAACTATAAAAATACTCCAAATTTTTTAATAATTTAATAAAAATACTTAAAATAAAATTTAAAAATTTAGGAGATTTACATTCTACCCAACTTACAATAATTTCATCCTCGAAATTAACACTAACCCATATTCGTAATAAATCACTATAGCTATTAACACTTTATTGCTAGCTAGCAGTGCTTCCTAAAAGGTTATGGTCAGCCACCCTAACACTTTTCTCCCTTATTGTCTATACACTATTCTTTTATCCTCTAACTCGTCTACACTACCCAACTTACAAAAATTTTACTAGTAGTCAAAGTCTTTTAAGGCTATTGTCTAGGTTGTAAGACAAATTTTTTCATTGGGTCGAGAATTTTGGGATACTTGTCTAGAATCTCATAACCATAATTTTTTTTCTTAACCGTCAAGTATCGTAGTCTAATACTGCTACGCTACCTGGCCAGTATGGCTGCAAATAATTTGACTACTCTACTATAATCGTCGAGCTGCAGCTGTCGCTACCTCTCCAGTGATTTGTCATAGTCATCAGTTCGTAACAAGTGCCTTCAACTCTTTCCTAAGCTTAGTCTAAGTTTAGGGCAACAATTAAGGTCTTGACTAACTTTACAAAACTATTAGAAGTATAAACCATTTTAATAGTCCAACTAATTCCTGTTGGACAAAAGGATGCTACTCATGGTTTAAAAAATAATAATAAGCGAATACATATATTGCTATAGTGCATATACATAAGGGTTATCATGAACTCATCTTTTAGTTATTAATCATTACTAACCCGGTTATGTTTTAACTAACAAAATAAAGGGTGAGGTTGAAGTAAATCAATAATTCATGATGGCATGAAAAGATGCAAATACGATAGGAAGAATTAAGTATGGGATAAGGAATGGATATGGAAGAGAAGATGAGCCATCCAAGGGGACGAGATAGTGATAGGAATTAAAATACTACTACTGCTAGTTGTGTCATCCATTAGCATCGTGGGTATGCCATCTAGTTAAAATATCTACATATCCTCAAAAATTTTAACACCAAATATATCACATGTGATATGCCCTTAATTACAAAAGATAGTCACAAAGTAATATAATTGGCCTATGGGGTATATCTAGTAGTCTCCGTGTATCAAAGTTATACCAAGCACGAGCGTTCGTCTTTCAGAAATAAGGGAAGACAAAAAACAATAAAAAAGAATTCAAGGAGGAGGTGATCGAATACAAGTACGGAATTCAAGGTGATTAAAGAATTCAAAAAGAAAAGAGTTGTCAAGGCAGTTGTGGATTGACATCTTATTTTAGTAAATTCCTATTCACATGCTCATATCAGTACAGTTATGGAACCGATAAGATATGGTCGGACATTATCTAAAGGGCAAGTATATTCGTCTACTAGTCAACTATATATCTCAATTCATGTAAAGTAGTCATGCGAAGAGCGAACCAAGCGCACTAAGGTTAGCTAGACCATAATACACTAATTCTGATTTAGACAATGTATTAGTAGGCGTCCCCAATAACACATATGTCATGAACAAGCTCGATAAAAGAATAAGCTTGTAAAACTAGGCTATAATAGCAGCATAAGTCGAGGTAGTCCAGAAAATATAAGTACGTTGGATTATGATGAAGAAAGGTACAAAATAATTTAAGTTCACAAAGAAGATAAGACTTGTCTGGTGTTGTGCCTCTACAATTGCCATACTAACTTCTTGTCTAAGTCTCTAGTCGACCAAATGGGGTATGGGCCTCTAAGTTCTACAGTCTAGATAAACACTATCTTCTTATGCAAGCCTATAGTTGGTGTCATTCAATTATACTTCATTAATGGGTCAAAAGGACTATATAATATTAGGTTATGAGGCACACTACTAAACTTACAAGAATTTAACTAATAGTGTTATTGAACAATAGAGTGTATATACCTAGTACAAGTCACCTTCCTAACCCCTATCAAGCACGAAAGAAAATATAAGATTAATGTTGTGAAAGGATTAAGCAAGATGCAATGCAAGCAATTAAATAAGAATGCGGAACAAAATTAAGGGAGGTGATTAAATAAGTGGATGAGATCCTATACTCTATTCCTATGCGCAGGCTTGCTTGGTACAACAACGTAACCGAGACAATATGCTCTCGTCCTGCATGGGACACCACAAAAATATGTCATGCCCTAGTCCCAAAATACGTAGGACTAGGAATATGTAAGCATGCCAGCCGTATTTATATGACAACTCCAATATATGAAAACTATAACACATACGTACGCTGTATTATGAATAACAATTCATAAGTAGTATAGATTTATGTCATAAGTCATAGGGCATAACTAGATCTCATCCACATAATCAAATAGAAATGAATAACCAATCAACTATATAACTGAATCAAGTATAAGGTGCTTGATAAGAACAAGTAGTTGGGTGGAGACAAATTCACTACCAAACTAGAATATGAGAGAAACAAAATAAGTACATCTAATGAACAATGAGGCTCGAAGAGAAGACCTCCTCGAAAGAGAGATAAGTAGCAAGTCCTGATCCGTGCTCCTGCAAATAGTCATGATCGTCTACACCTGGAAAGGGACCATGTCCTCAAAGGGACGTAACAAAATACATAGAAGCATGCCAATTGAATACAGTAAAACATACATAATAGACAGAAAATATACAAGTACGCTGTACTAGACAATCTATATGAAAATACATAATAAGGATAACTTTTTAACGTATGGGCAGGTGTAGGCTACTCTAATACACATGCTATCTCACAACTCACACACACGTCCATGTACCATCAATCGACATACCTCGAGGGTAGCGACCATCGTGACACCATCAATCGACATACCTCGAGGGTAGCGATCATCGTGACACAACTACCGTAGTGCGTCCTAGTACTACGGTTTACCAGAGTGTGTAGCCCATACGCCTACTGACTATCCTCCCCTCCCATGATACTATGTGTCAAGTGTGTATCAACATATATAATATATAATTATGACTGAAAGAAAAAATATATAATGAATATATGAAAATATGATAAGCATGTAAAGTACTGTAAGCAATTTGACAAGGTATACTTGCCTGGTAAGAAAGCTGCGTAGTGTAAGCGTCTAGACGTCAAGCACAAGGGATAAAAAACTATAGCATCCGAATAAACATCTCCGGATGTAGAAATAAATATCACCAATATTCCCAGAATAAGCGAGATAGTCAGAAAAGTCTACCCTTTTGTCCAATTTGGACACGGGAAAAACGGTAATGTTGGGTCAAAGCGGAGTCCACATGTGGCCTACTTTGTACTGAAATGTGTGCCAAAGGTAAAGGTCTCTAAATAGGATAAATTGGTCAAACAAATTCTAAACGTCGATACAAACTCAACGATATGTCCAATTTTGAATTCCGGTGAGCCGATCACAAATTTGCCCTTCAAGTCAAACCGTAGGGCCCACGACCCACGAATAGGCTGCTCGGTCAACTGTCTCAGAATCGCATAAAACTTGGGTCAGTGAACCAATGTGATACCATGAATTTAATGGCGTAAGTTTCGTCGTATTCTGACAAGCGTACACAAAGTGGGGTAGTGGTTTGCAAAAATTGCGATACGGGAACGTTTTTACGGATATGGGTTGATTTCGGTGCGCACACACGTCCGAATCAACCTCCGTAAAAGTCCACGGATCAGGATATACCATACGCGCCTTTCGATATAATTGGTACGCGATGAGGCAGTCCCGTTTGGCGTGGTGTACTCCGTATCATAAAATTTAGTTTTAAAATACCAAGTTTTTTGTCTTTTTGGAGGTCAAATAATTTAACAAATAAAATAAATTAATAAAAACTAAAAGAACAGTTAAATTCTCGGTTATATTGAAAATAAAATCTTTCAATTAGATTTTAAAAAATTAAGCAGGTTGGTGGCAAATTGGACATGAACATGGGGATTTAGGTCAAAATTTTGGACTATTTTTGGTCAGTTTTTTGGCCATTTTTCGGTTATTTTTTGACCAATCCAAGGCACTAAAACTCGTCCCGCTAGAAGAAAATCCTAGAGGGTTAGCTTGTGAACATATACGGATAAACCGTTGAAGAGAGGGACGTCGAGGCTGTGCTGCTGCACTGTGCGCACGCGTGGGCGGCCCACGGCTACTGCGGCGACGGTCATTGGCAGGTGCGGCGGCTGCGCGGTGGTAGCCTGAAGGTCGACGGTAGTCGCCGATGTCGGGGGGGGGGTTGGCGCCGAGGTTGAGGTGAAGGGGATTAGAGTTAGGGTTTGAGTTTATATATATATATATATATATATATATATATATATATATGGGAGAGGGGGGGGGGGATGTCTGGGCCACGAGGGGGGGGGGGGGGGGGGAGTCGTGGGTTTCTGTGGGTATTTTTAGGGATGGTTAGGATTTTAGGTTTCTTTTCTTTTCTTTCTTTTGTTTTTTTTTCTTTCCTTAGTATTATTAGTATTATTATTACTATTACTATTACTGTTAGTATTAGTATTAGTATTACTTATTACTTATTATTATTATTATTAATATATTTATTCACATATATATTTACATATATAGATAAGATTATATAAAAATTCAAAAAGAATATTTGCGCACAGAATAAATTCTAAAAAATCTATCACCCTTTAACAAGATTCTAAAAATAATAAAAAATTGTTTTGTGGAATAATTCTAAATGAGTATTCATATAAGTAAATCAATCGATAAATTTTATTTTTCTAATTAACTATGAAAATACTCCAAAGAAATTCAATAATTTAATAAAAATATTTAAAATAAAATTTAAAATTTTAGGGGGTTTACATCAGTACCGCTTATCACCTTAGACGGACGGACAGTCAGAGAGGACTATTCAGACTCTCGAGGACATGCTACGCACCTGTGTTTTGGATCTTGGAGGTACTTGGGAGGATCACCTTCACTTGGTAGAGTTTTTATACAACAACAGCTACCAAGCCAGCATTGAGATGTCCCCATTCGGGGCATTGTATGGACGGAGATGTCGCACTCCGTGGTCCTGGGATGATGTTGGTGACAGAGCTTTATTGGGACCAGATATGATAGTGGATATAGTAGAGAAAGTGAAGCTTATCAGGGACATACTTCGAGTGGCGCAGGACAGGCAGCGGCATTGGGCTGATAGCCACCGGAGACCTTTGGAGTTTGAGGTTGGCAGTCTAGTTTTTTTGAGGATTTCTTTGACACGTGGCACGATTCATTTCGGCGGAGGCGAAAAGCTTAGTCCGCGATTCATCGGTCCTTTCAACATTCTTGAGAGGGTTGGTACAGTCGCTTAAAGACTAGACTTACCACCTGTACTGGAGGGAGTGCACAACGTATTTTACGTGTCATAGCTGAGATGATACGTGACAGATTCCAGTCATGTGTTGGATCACTCAGAGATACAGGTAGGCACTACTCTTAGCTATCCAGTGTCACGCCCCGATCTCCCACAGGAAAATCGGCCGTTCCTGCTAGGCGAGAATCACCGTGTCAGCGCTCCCCCGGAACGATCGCTTTGACCCATCCGGGTGTGATGTCGCATGAGCGTGAGCCACGCCCGTGCAAGGCCATGGTTCATTGGCTGGCGATAAGAGTTTTAAGCCACAGAGTCGTACAGATTGTTCGATTGCAGCGGAGTCATGAACACATAGGCGATCGGTAACAAGTTCACTGAGTCAACAATATAGCGGAAGCATTGAAACACAAATTGAAGTAAAGCAAGCTCTTTATTGATAATAACAAGTGTTACAGGTGGCGTATAGCCGAGATTACAAGTCACTCAAGCCTCTCTCTCTGAAACATTAAAAGCGTGCCAAGTGGCTACAATTGTGGAATAATTTTACAGGCGATGATCAGGCGATGTTCATAACATTATGTCTTGTATATGTGCTTCAGTTCCGGACGCAACGATGCTTTGGAGTGATCTCCATGCCTTAGCATGCACGAAGGAGATATCCGCCCCGAACGAGGTTCTCCCGCACCCTGAATACAAACTGGTGGATTATCAGTACATTGAATGCACTGGTGGGGAAGCTACTCGCCCGCTCGACAAATCCAAACACGTAATATAAGTTCCATGTACCAACTATTAAGTTGTCTTTCTAGTTGCCTTAGGATCAGTTTCATGCAAACATTGAATAGCCTAACTCGTGTGGCAGTGCACCGTGCGACATGAGAGGAAACACGGCGAGACTTACCAACTTACCATTTGGCCTTCCCTGTCCGAGGCAAACAATATATTCAATTCAGGCACAAGAAACATATATGAACATTCAGGAGCATAGCATATGCAAACACGATATCGTGGGTAAGGTCACGTTATAAGTACATGATTTATAGGAATATCAGGTGTATTACATACGATGATTTATTGATATGTACTTGACACCGTTCGGTGTCTTTTACCTGACTATCTGAATCACCTGCACAACTTACCATGCCTTCCCTGCCACGAGGACACAAGTTAGTATGCAACAGGTTCAAATATACATGATGATCACTGGCCTGATTGCCATAAAGGACACTAGTCTGCGACAAAGATGGTTTGCTACGTGCAAGAATGTGAGGCGCCGTATACCATCCCGTCCAAGTACGTGAGACTAAACGTGAGTTCTATCCAGAGCCGGAACGGTGCCAGTGCCCCAGCAGCCGCCCGCAGGAACTATACCTTGTGCACAAGTTGTCCGTGATCGAGACATTAACATTCATTCGCCCGAAGGCTACATTAACAAGCATTCGCCCGAAGGCTACGTTATTCGCCCGGAGGCTATGTGAATATTCGCCCGGAGGCTACGTTATCAATCATTCGCCCGAAGGCTACGTGAATTATAAGACAAGCAGTATTGCCTGATTTATTTTGTTCAGTGAGTGACTTATGCCTTGATGCAATTCCCCTGGGGCGGAGATTGCCTTGGTGACCTAGCGGTCCCAGATACTTGCAGGTTTATTCAGGCACGGAATGACTACTTAGTAGTCTTCCGGGGTTTGGATGAAAATAAGGCAATATACAAGCAGACAAGCATGCATTTATATAAACACAAATATTCATGTTGGCTCGGGCCCGAAGGTAAGCCGAGGAGTGAGATCGTTAGGGGACTTCCCGAGCAACACATTCTAGGGCAGCATGCGAGGGTCTGAACATATATAAAAGCAGTATTTCATTTCCATGTTCTAGCATAAGCAATACAAGTTGGGATTATTCCCTTAGCTAGGTGCGTTGGATTCATATTAGCATGCAGGGGGTGAATCACCTAGCGACTAGCATGAACATTCCAGATTTTGTGCTGGCTAAGCAAAGACAAGTTCACCGTAGCCACCCACCTTAGCGATGATTCGCCTCGGTAGAGCGATACGTCAAGCGAGCCTCTGGAAGCCTAAGCCGGATTCCTATTGGGAAAAGTCTGGATATCCTTTGCTACTCGTTTGAGGCAAAGCGGGTCGGGACAGTTGCACTTTTGCCGTTTGAGTCGACAGTCCGCTAGAACGGAACGGGGTGTTACATCCTACCCAACTCAGAAAAAGTCTCGTCCTCGAGACTTACTGAGGACAAGCAGTACGTTTCAATCAATTTTGATTTAACGATACAAGGCTGAGGCAAACCTATACAAGTCGTTATACTTGTTTATTTGGATATTCACTTGCACAAGCATTTGAGATCAGCATATCACTTAGTCTGGATCGTGCGCACTTTCGAAGTGCACTTCTAGCGTGAGAACGTCAACCATCTTAGTGATAGCAAAGTCTTAGCACTCGAGTTTCACCTTTTCTTAAGTCTTGGATGGTGCACAAGTTCAAGGCGTCCCTCAAACATATGCATTCAACCAAACTTAGGGATAGTAAAATCGGACAAGCTTCTAGCGATACTCTCAAGGGTCCGCACAGGTTGGCACAAAGGCCACTCGCAGCACAAAATCATGCACATAATCATATCATTCAAAATGTATTTTGAAAGTATTTAGACTTATTGTTGGAATATCCCATCGAGGCATTGAGAGAGAGCATGCACGTAACCCACGAAAGAGCTTTCGAAACTGAGATAATCGAAATAAAGTCCAAAGGCGTAGAAGCCAGGCTCTGATACCATTATGTCATGCCCCGATCTCTCGCAGGCAAATCGGCCGTTCTTGCTAGGCGAGAATCACCGCGCCAGTGCTCCCGCGGAACGATCGCTTTGACACATCCGGACATGATGCTGCATGAGCGTGAGCCACGCCCGTGCAAGGCCATGGTTCATTGGCTGGCGGTAAGAGTTCTAAGCCACAGAGTCATACAGATTGTCCGAGTGCAGCAGAGTCATGAACGCATAGGCGATCGGTAACAAGTTCACTGAGTTGACAATATAGCAGAAGCATTGAAACACAAGTTGAAGTAAAGCAAGCTCTTTATTGATAATAACAAGTTTTACAGGCGGCGTATAGCCAAGATTACAAGTCGCTCAAGCCTCTCTCTCTTAAACAGTAAAAGCATGCCAAGTTGCTACAATTGTAGAATGATTTTACAGGCGATGATCAAGCGATGTTCATAACATTATTTCTTGTATATGTGCTTCAGTTCCGGATGCAGCGATGCTTTGAAGTGATCTCCACGCCTTAGCACGCACGAAGGAGGCATCCGCCCCGAACGAGGTTCTCCCGTACCCTGCATACAAACTGGTGGATTATCAGTATATTGAATTCACTGGTGGGGAAGCTACTCGCCCGCTCGACAAATCCAAATACGTAATATAAGTTCCGTGCACCAACTATTAAGTTGTCTTTCTAGTTGCCTTAGGATCAGTTTCATGCAAACATTGAATAGCCTAACTCGTGTGGCAGTGCGCCGTGCGACATGAGAGAAAATACGACGAGACTTACCAACTTACCATTTGGCCTTCCCTGTCCGAGGCAAACAATATATTCAATTTAGGCACAAGAAGCATATATGAACATTCAGGAGCATAGCATATGCAAACACGATGTCATGGGTAAGGTCACGTTACAAGTACATGATTTATAGGAATATCAGGTGTGTTGCATACGATGATTTATTGATATGTACTTGACACCGTTCGGTGTCTTTTACCTGACTATCTGAATCACCTACACAACTTACCATGCCTTTCCTGCCATGAGGACACAAGTTAGTATGCAACAGGTTCAAATATACATGATGATCACTGGCTTGATTTCCATAAAGGACACTAGTCTGTGATGAAGATGGTTTGCTACGTGCAAGAACGTGAGGCGCCGCATACCATCCCGTCCAAGTACGTGAGACTAAACGTGAGTTCCGTCCGGAGCCGGAATGGTGCCAGTGCCCCAACAGCCGCCCGCAGGAACTATACCTTGTGCATAAGTTGTCCGTGATCGAGACATTAACATTCATTCGCCCGAAGGCTACATTAACAAGCATTCGCCCAAAGGCTACGTTATTCGTCCGGAGGCTACGTGAATATCCGCCCGGAGGCTACGTTATCAATTATTCGTCCGAAGGCTACGTGAATTATAAGACAAACAGTATTGTATGATTCATTTTGTTCAGTGAGTGACTTATGCCTTCATGCAATTCCCCTGGGGCGGAGATTGCCTTGGTGACCTAGCGGTCCCGGATACTTGCAGGTTTATTCAGGCATGGAATGACTACTTAGTAGTCTTCCGGGATTTGGATGAAAACAAGGCAACATACAAGCAGACAAGAATGTATTTATATAAACACAAATATTCACGTTGGCTCGGGCCCGAAGGTAAGCCGAGGAGTGAGATCGTTAGGGGACTTCCCGAGCAACACGTTCTAGGGTAGCATGCGAGGGTCTGAACATATATCAAAGCAGTGTTTTATTTCCATGTTCTAGCATAAGCAATACAAGTTAGGATTATTCCCTTAGCTAGGTGCGTTGGATTCATATTAGCATGCAGGGAGTGAATCACCTAGCAACTAGCATGAACATTCCAGATTTTATGTGTGCTGGCTAAGCAAAGACAAGTTTACCGTAGCCACCCACCTTAGCGATGATTCGCCTCGGTAGAGCGATACGTGTAACACCCTGTTTCGCTCAAGCGGACTACCATCTCAAACGGCAATCGTGCAGCTGTCCCGACCTGCTTTGCCTCGATCAAGAAGCAAAGGATATCCAGACTTGCCCCTACAGGATCCGGCTTGGACTTTCAGAGGCTCGCTCAGACGTATCGCTCTACCGAGGCGAATCATCGCTAAGGTGGGTGGCTACGGTGAACTTGTCTTTGCTTAGCCAGCACACATAAAACCTGGAATCATATATGCTAGTCGCTAGGTGATTCACCCCCTGCATGCTAATAAATCCAACGCACCTAGCTAAGGGAATAATCCTAACTTGTATTGCTTGTTAGAACATGGAAAAGGAAATACTGCTTATATTAAGACCCTCGCATGCTAAGTCCCTTAACGGTTTCATCTCTCGGACTACGTTCGGGCCCGAGCAACGTACCTGCTTATGTACCTAGAAACGCATGCTTGTCTGCTTGAATATTGTCGTGTTTTCATCCAACTCCGGGAGACTACTTAGTAGTCGTTCCGTGTATGATTGACCCTGCAAGTATCCAGGACCGTTAGGTCACCACGCAGCCCCGAACCAGGGGAGTGCATCAAGACAAGTTATTGTACAAAGAACAAGATCCAAGTATCCTGTGTACTCGTATACTCGTGTTCCCGTGCACTCGTGTTCTCGTGTTCTCTTGTTCAAAGTGCACGCGTGTTCTCGTATTCTCGTGTATCTCGTGATAATTGAATGACCCAAAAAGAAAGTGCATGTCGCGGACAACTCGAAAATGAGGTATAGTTCCACGGACGGTCACCGGGGCACTGGGGCCGATCCGATCCGGATAGAACTCTTGTGTGGTCCCTCATGTTCGGGCGAGTGGTTTGTAGCACCTCGTGTACTTATGTTGCATTCCACTTTCCCGGGACCACATCACGTGTGTAGTCCATCGTGTGCGGACAAGATGGTTTGTAGCGCATCGTGTACTTGTTGCATTCCATCTTGGCCTTGGACTACTTCATGTACAATCCATCGTGTACGGGCGAGATGGTTCGTAGCGCATCGTGTGCTCTCGTTGCGTTCCACTCTCGTCTGGGATTAGTCCTTTATGGCTATGCCAGCGACTCATGTTCATATAGATAAGTCATCCTCGCTTAGCGGCTATCCGCGTGCGAGTCATTGCATCAAGAACAACTGAGCACACCAAATACTGTCCTGTTCAATGACTCTCATGTTTGCATGTTGCATATGCTATGCTCCAGAATGTTTAAACATGCCCCTGCTTAAATTAACAATGTTTGCCTTGGACAGGGAAGGAGATGGTAAGTTGGTAAGTCTCGCCATGTTTTCTCTAACATCGCACGGTGCACTGCCCGACACGTTAAGCTATTCAATGTTTGCATGAAACTGATCCTAAGGCAACTAGTAAGACAACTTAATAGTTGTGCACGGAACCTGTATTACGTGTTTGGATTTGTCGAGCGGGTGAGTAGCTTCCCCACCAGTGCATTCAATGTATTGATAATCCACCAGTTTGATATGCAGGGTGCGGGAGAACCTCGTGCGGTGCGGACGCCTCCTTCGTGCGTGCTAAGGCCAGGAGTTCCCTCTGAAGCCTTGCAACGGTGCGTCCGGGACTGAAGCACATATACAAGACATAAGTTGTGAACATCGCCTGACCATCGCCTGTACAAATCATTCCAAAGTTGTAGCCACTTGGCACATTTTTACTGTTTCAGAGAGAGAGGCTTGAGCGACTTGTAATCTCGGCTATACGTCGCCTGTAATACATGTTTCATATCAATAAAGAGATTACTTTACTTGTTTTAATGCTTCCGCTATATTGTCGACTCAGTGAACCTGTTACCGATCGCCTATGCGTTCATGACTCCGCTGCACTCGGACAATCTGTGCAACTCTGTGGCTTAGAACTCTTGCCGCCACACTACCAGAATAAGCGGTATTAGCGACGTATTTTAGCGACGTCTAGTTAAAACGTCGCTAAATCAGCGACTCTGTAAAACGCGTCGCTAGACGTCGCTAAATGGCGACATTTAGCGACGTTTAGCGACTTTTATTAAGATTTTAAAAGTATAGTCGCTATAAGTTCAATTAAGGTCGCTAAACGTCGCTAATATATCTGATTTAGCGACGTTTAGCGTCGTAATTAGCGACGTATATATCAAAAAAATTTAGCAACGTATTTAGCGACTTCATTTGCGTCGCTAATTTTAATTTTAGCGACGTAATTATGTGACGTCGCTAAACGTCGCTAATTTTTGTTTAATTAGGGCTCGGTTTTCTTTTCTCCGTCTGTCGAAAATTTTGTCGAAAATTTCGAAACCTTTCGAATTCCCCCGCCCCCCCCCCTCTCCGGCGACCGGATTTCCACGGCTGCGTCTACTCCGGCTTCCCCCTCCTCCTCCTCGAGCTCTAGGTTATCTCTCTCTCTCTCTCTCTCTCTCTCATGTGACACTGACACAAGACACTTGACAGACACGACACACGCACACAGACACGACACACGCACACAGACACACACGACACACACACACACAGACGCAGACACACACACACGACACACATAGACGACACACACACAAACACGACACACACACGACACACAGACACAGACGCAGGGGTTAGGTTTAGGGTTGGGGTTAGGGTTAGGGTTAGGGATAGGGTTAGGTTTTTTGACCTGGGGTTAGGATTAGGGTTAGGGTTTGCTTTGCTTGTAAGTATTTTTTTAGGTTACTTTTTGTTGTTGATTTTTAAGGGGCTTTAGGATTTTGGGCTTCTCAATGGATGTGTATCATAATTTTCTAGTTATACACTTTAAGTGTTTGTTTAAATGCTAGTGTGTGTGTTATATTGGAGGCTATGATACATGTATTTGTGTAGATGTCATATATATATATATATATATATGTGTGTGTGTGTGTGTGTGAGTGTGTGTGTGTGTGTATTTTCGTGGTTGTGTGTGTGTGTCCCTTAACTAATGAGGTGCCTGTGTGACTAATGGTGTGTATGTGGCAGTGGGGGAATAAGTGGTGTGTTGGTTAGCTTATAGAAGCTGTGATAGCAGTGTAGAGTGATATGCACATATCAGTACACATCATTTGGTGCTTACACAACAGGGTTGGGCAGCACTGTGCTGTGGTCGGGCTATGAAGTATCAGTAACAGCTGCAACTTATGTTGCACTGCTAGAGAGAGAGCAACACCGCAAGAGATAGGGGAAGTATTGGTAGTTGGTACTGCTGTTGTATCTGTGTGAGGGAGCCAATTGGTGCTCGAGTTGTACTAAGGGGAGGAGAGTCACTGCTCAATAGCAGTGACTTAAGTGTTGTAAGGATGATGAGATACTTGTGCCTGTGGGTGTGTGAGTGTATGAGGGTGTGTATCTTGATAGCAATCTGATAATTAGAAGAGCAGAAGTTCAGTGATGAAATTTTAACAAAAATGTTAGCAGTGGCAGTAGTAAATGACAAGTGAGAAAGTTTGAGGGTGTGTATCTTGATAGCATGTATGTGGTGGTAATATTGAACTATGAAGTGACTAAAGGGGGGGGGGCCTGGATGATGCGATGTTCAGTTGAAAGTTAAGTAATTAGTGTAAGTTGGGTAATGCAGTGTCAGTGGGTGTATTGGTTAGTGTCACCCCCACATTTTTAGATGAGGATAATTTTGTCATTTTGTATAGTTATTTTATTTTTAGTGATTTAATATTAATTGGTGTGCTATTTAATTAAATTATGCTTCTGTTCCAATAGCTAATTCTTTGTTTTCATCTATCTTACTTTAGAATGATACATAAAGCTTTATAATCTACTTTAGAATGATCTATACTGCTACATAGTCAATTTGCTAATTCTTTGTTTTCATCTATCTTACCAGATGGCACCCAAGAGAGCGACACCTCCTACTGTTAAGGAGGAAGTTATGCCTCCTACTGTTAAGGAGGAAGTGATGCCGACTACTGTTAAGGAGGAAGAGATACCACCTGCGGGGAGTTCCAGTCACCCAGCACCTATCGCGGCGGTATCTCAGACGGGGAGTTCCAGCCACCCAGCACCTATCGCGGCGGTATCTCAGACGGGGAGTTCCAGTCACCCAGCACCCATAGCGGAGCTTGATAACATTAACGCTGCTTATGCGCAGTATTTGAGGGACTGGTATCTGCCCCATTTTGGAAATTCTCGAGATTGATACTATAATGTTTCATATACTTATATATTATGCATTTTGTGTTACTGTGATACTCTGATACTTATATATTATGTGATGCTGTTTATGACCATTTTGTGTGAGTGTGATGCTGTTTATGCCCTTTTTGTGTTACTGTGATGCTGTTTATGCCCATTTTGTGTGACTGTAAAACTTTTATTGTCTGTCTATAATATTTGTGTGTATTAATTGTATGACTGTGATACTTTTATTCATATTCAATATTGTTAATCCGGTGTTGAGTGTTCCACCGAAGGGGTCGACGAACCCATAGAATTCAACGGAGGGTTGCTCCGGGTATATTTTAAATTAGAAATTTATAAATTGCAGGAATAATAGTTTGGAAAAATTCAGGTTTTTTTTTTAATTTTTTTGTAACTTTAGCGACGTATTTAGCGACGTTTAGCGACGTCTAGCGACGTTACTATAAGTCGCTAAAAAAGTCGCTAATTAGCGACGTCTAATTAGCCGTCGCTAAAGACGTCGCTAAACGTCGCTAAATATGTCGCTGTGCGTCGCAAATTGCTGACATGGCAGTACTGCCAGGTCATTAAATACGTCGCTGTTACGTCGCTATATAAGTCGCTAATTAGCGACGTTTAGCGACTTTAATAAACGTCGCTATTTAGTGACTCGGAGTCGCTAAACGTCGCTAAATTTAGCGACACAAAAAAGTCGCTAAAATACGTCGGCATAGCGACGTTTAGCGACGTTTTTCCTTTCGGCGACTTGGTTTTTCCCGACTGCGTGAAAACGTCGCTAAATACGTCGCTAAAATTTTTTAGCGACGTTTTTTTGTTATTTAGCGACGTTTTTGGGCGTCGCTATTTTGACTTATTCTGGTAGTGCCAGCCAATGAACCATGGCCTTGCACGGGCGTGGATCACGCTCGTGCGGCATCACGCCCGGATGGGTTAAGCGATCGTTCCGCGGGAGCGCTGGCGAGGGTGATTCTCGCCTAGCGGGAACGGCCGATTTGCCTGTGGGCGATCGGGGCATGACAGGTTGGTATCAGAGCCTGGCTTCTACGCCTTTGGACTTTAATTCGATATCTCTGTTTTGAAAGCTCGTTCGTGGGTTATGTGCACGCTCTCTCTCAATGCCTCGATGGGATGTTCCAACAATAAGTCTAAATACTTTTAAAGTGCGTTTTGAATGATATGATTGCTTGTCTGGTTGTATGCTGTGAGTGGCCTTTGAGCCAACCTGTGCGAACCCTTGAGAGTATCGCTAGTAGCTTGTCCGATTTTCACTAACCCTAAGTTTGGTTGAATGTATCTATTCGAGGGACGCCTTGAACTAGTGCACCATCCAAGACTTAAGAAAAGGTGAAACTCGAGTGCTAAGACTTCGCTATCACTGAGCTGGTTGACGTGTTCACGTTAGAAGTGTACTTCGAAAGTGCGCACGATCCAGTCTAAGCGATATGCTGATTTCGAAGCTTGTGCAAGTGAATATCCAAATGAACAAGTACAAATGACTTGTCTAGGATTGCCTCGACCCTAGATTTATGCTTGTCCTTAGTAAGTCTCGAGGACGAGACTTTTTCTAAGTTGGGTAGGATATAACACCCTGTTCCGCTCAAGCGGACTACCGTCTCAAACGGCAATCGTGCAGCTGTCCCGACCTGCTTTGCCTCGATCAAGAAGCAAAGGATATCCAGACTTGCCCCTACAGGATCCGGCTTGGACTTTCAGAGGCTCGCTCAGACGTATCGCTCTACCGAGGTGAATCATCGCTAAGGTGGGTGGCTACGGTGAACTTGTCTTTGCTTAGCCAGCACACATAAAACCTGGAATCATATATGCTAGTCGCTAGGTGATTCACCCCCTGCATGCTAATAAATCCAACGCACCTAGCTAAGGGAATAATTCCAACTTGTATTGCTTGCTAGAACATGGAAAAGGAAATACTGCTTATACTCAGACCCTCGCATGCTAAGTCCCTTAACGGTTTCATCTCTCGGACTACCTTCGGGCCCGAGCAACGTACCTGCTTATGTACCTAGAAACGCATGCTTGTCTGCTTGAATATTACCGTGTTTTCATCCAACTCCGGGAGACTACTTAGTAGTCGTTCCGTGTATGATTGACCCTGCAAGTATCCAGGACCGTTAGGTCACCACGCAGCCCCGAACCAGGGGAGTGCATCAAGACAAGTTATTGTACAAAGAACAAGATCCAAGTATCCCGTATACTCGTATACTCGTGTTCCCGTGCACTCGTGTTCTCTTGTTTAAAGTGCACGCGTGTTCTCGTGTTCTCGTGTATCTCGTGATAATTGAATGACCCAAAAAGAAAGTGCATGTCGCGGACAACTCGGAAACGAGGTATAGTTCCACGGACGGTCACCGGGGCACTGGGGCCGATCCGATCCGGATGGAACTCTTGTGTGGTCCCTCGTGTTCGGGCGAGTGGTTTGTAGCACCTCGTGTACTTATGTTGCATTCTACTTTCCCGGGACCACATCACGTGTGTAGTCCATCGTGTGCGGACAAGATGGTTTGTAGCGCATCGTGTACTTGTTGCATTCCATCTTGGCCTTGGACTACTTCATGTACAATCCATCGTGTATGGGCGAGATGGTTTGTAGCGCATCGTGTGCTCTCGTTGCGTTCCACTCTCGTCTGGGATTAGTCCTTTATGGTTATGCCAGCGACTCATGTTCATATAGATAAGTCATCCTCTCTTAGCGGCTATCCGCGTGCGAGTCATTGCATCAAGAACAACTGAGCACACCAAATACTGTCCCGTTCAATGACTCTCATGTTTGCATGTTGCATATGCTATGCTCCTGAATGTTTAAACATGCCCCTGCTTAAATTAACAATGTTTGCCTTGGACAGGGAAGAAGATGGTAAGTTGGTAAGTCTCGCCGTGTTTCCTCTAACATTGCACGGTGCACTACCCGACACGTTAAGCTATTCAATGTTTGCAAGAAACTGATCCTAAGGCAACTAGTAAGACAACTTAATAGTTGTGCACGGAACCTGTATTACGTGTTTGGATTTGTCGTGCGGGCGAGTAGCTTCCCCACCAGTGCATTCAATGTACTGATAATCCACCAGTTTGATATGCAGGGTGCGGGAGAACCTCGTGCGGTACGGACGCCTCCTTCGTGCGTGCTAAGGCCAGGAGTTCCCTCTGAAGCCTTGCAACGGTGCGTCCGGGACTGAAGCACATATACAAGACATAAGTTGTGAACATCGTCTGACCATCGCCTGTACAAATCATTCCACAGTTGTAGCCACTTGGCACGTTTTTACTGTTTCAGAGAGAGAGGCTTGAGCGACTTGTAATCTCGGCTATACGCCGCCTGTAATACATGTTTCATATCAATAAAGAGATTACTTTACTTGTTTTAATGCTTCCGCTATATTGTCGACTCAGTGAACATGTTACCGATCGCCTATGCGTTCATGACTCCGCTGCACTCGGACAATCTGTGCGACTCTGTGGCTTAGAACTCTTGCCGCCAGCCAATGAACCATGGCCTTGCACGGGCGTGGATCACGCTCGTGCGGCATCACGCCCGGATGGGTTAAGCGATCGTTCCGCGGGAGCGCTGGCGAGGGTGATTCCCGCCTAGCGGGAACGGCCGATTTGCCTGCGGGAGATCGGGGCATGACAATACGTCAAGCGAGCCTCTGGAAGCCTAAGCCGGATTCCTGTAGGGACAAGTCTGGATATCCTTTGCTACTCGTTTGAGGCAAAGCGGGTCAGGACTGTTGCACTTTTGCCGTTTGAGTTGGCAGTCCGCTAGAACGGAACGGGGTGTTACATCCAGAGCAGCTAGTAGAGATTCTGGATCGGAGAGAGAAGGTGCTGAGGAACCAGACGATTTCTTTGGTGCGCGTCGTGGAGGCATCACTCGACAGGAGAGAGTACCTGGAAGCGAGAAACCGAGATGCCCGAGCGATATCCATATCTGTTCGAGCCGTGAGGTATAATTCTTTCTTGCATTGTATTATTTGGTTTTGGTAATCAGTTTCTTCCTTAATTTCGAGGACAATTTTTTTTTAAGGTGTGCAGGATTGTTACCCTCACATTTTTACTCAAGGGTAGTTTGTTAATTGACATAGGTAATTATAATTTTAGGATTAATTGTATTTAATATTTGTGCATGCATAATTAATTAATTATTGTATTAATTATTTATTGCTAGTGGTAGTTTTATTTTAGACTTGTGTAGTGGACCTAATCCATTTATTAGAATGTATGAACCCAATATTTTGGATGAGTTTAGTTTGAGGCCATGAATTAGGCCCATGAATTAGGAGGTTGGATTAATTAGAGAAACCATTAGACTAGAACCTTCCTTCCCTAATTAATTTCTTCATGAGAGGCCTTATGGGATATTTGAGATATTTTATATTGCTTGGAGAGGGGGTAACATGGCCGGCCATAGAGGAAGAGAGAGAGTGCTCATTTTATTTCACCAATTTCCCAATTCTTAAATCTACAATTTTTTTCTTCCAATTCCCTCCATTCCCTCATCAATTCTCCACTAATTCTTCACCAATCCCTTTCCAAATTCTTTATTAAGGCTTATACACCAAGGATCTACAAGAAGAAAGCAAGGAGCAAGGAGGAGGAGGCCAAGATCTACAAGGTGAGGAGCTACTTGGAAATTAGGGTCTTTTTATTGGGAATCCATCTCCTAATAGGTATATTTTAGTTTTTCCCTTCTAATAGACTCTAGATCTGAGATTTAATTATGAGAAACTAACCCACATGCATAGGCTACCCATAAAAATTGGTTTTAGGTTCATCGGAGACCTACGGTGGAAGTTATGTACAATTTGGTGTCAATTTTGGAAGAATTTTGAGATTGACACATTTGATATTTGTCAATTGGTCTAATAGATCAAATTGACATATGATTACTTGTTTGTGACTAGTGTCGTGTCCATAATTGGATACGTGTAGGCCGTATCTCGTCAATTTGACGAAACAGGTTAATTTTGGGGGTTTTCCTCCGACATAGGGTCTTGTGCTTATTACATTGTGACACGGACATGTAGATACTCTAATTACTATACGTATTGTTCATAATTAGTGTTTTAGACTTGTTCGTGTCCTCCGAGATGTGTTTGGTTGTGTGGTGGAGCCGTATCGCAAGCGTATCATAGAGCAAGTGTGTTACGGGTGTGGTGCACTCCACGAGTTTGATGTTTTGTCTTCCTTGCTATACGTACGTGTGTAATTATATATATATATATATATATATATATATATATATATATATATATATATATATATTAGGTGATATGTATATGCATATAATAGTGTATTTGAGTTTATTTATATGTGTGTATCAATGTGTGTATATATTAGAGTATATATAGATATATATATATGTCTATATGTATATATATATGTGTGTTTGTATATATATGTAAGAGTGTAGTATATATATGCTTATATATATATATATATATATATATATATATATATATATATATATATATATATATATATATATATATACATATAGAGTTGGATTTATATATATAAAGGATTGTGTGTATATGTATTTGTATAGGTGCGGTAGTGTTCTATATTATGTTTGTGTGTGTGTGAGTGAGTGAGCAGTTGTTGAGGGGCTCGGGGCAGTAGAAGAGTTGTGCACAGTGTCCAGTGTGCATCAATTGACAGTCTTGAGGGGCTCGGGCTGAGGAGCATAGCAGTATCAGCAAACGGGGAAAGCAGCAACCTCACTGCAATACTGTGCAGCTGCACAGCAAGCCTGCTCGAGGCAGTACAATGTGCAGCCATACTACATGCAATACTGCAACAGTAAAATCAGCAAAGAGTGCAGAGCAGACAGCAATGTGTGCACTTTGTGCAGCCAACCATAGGGAGCATGCTGTACAGTAGGACTGCATAGTATCAGCAAGAGGGAATGCCGTATTAGTTCAGCAGTGTGGCAACTACTGAAGAGTGCAGAAGGAGCACTGCAGTGCTTAACCTCGAGGAGATGCAAGTCAACATAGCCACTGAGCATTAGTTCAGAAACTTTGCAGTGCACAACAAGAGGGAGAGAAGTTGGGCATTCGAGTATCAGCAGGATGTTTAACTCGTGCACACGAGGTGAGTGCACATATATTCAGTGTATCCATGTTTCAGTATCAATATTCACTCTGCAGTAGCAATATTCGGGTATCAGTTCACAGTTTCAGTTGGTAGTTGGGCTTTTGGTTATGAGGTATTGATGTTTTGGGTAGTTAGCTATATTTTATTAGCATTTTATAGTATTAGAGTTAGTTAGTGAGATAGGTATATTAGTGTTAGTTAGATTAATGTTAAGGTATTGAGTATTTAAGGTAATTGGATTATGGTTAGTAGATTAGTTGTTAGTTACTTTGGTTAGTAGTTATATGGTGTAGTTAGTATATATATAGCTGTGTATAATAGTTGATAGTAGTAGTTAGTTTCTATATTATATGGATATATATATTATAGTGTTAATTTATAGTTAGTATATTAGCTTGGGATACCAAGGTAATACCAAGGTATTTGGTCGATACTCAAGGTATTGACTTTGGGTATCGAGATATGTGCGATACACATTGGTGCAAGGCCAAGGTATCGTATTTTCCTTGATTTGATCTAGTATTATAATATGTGACTTGTATATATATCTAAAACATTATTTTCATATAAATAAACTTGTATATCTTAGGATACGCCTCTTTGAGTGCCTTGTTGTTTCTTAGCTAAGCTTGTATAGCATAATTTTATAGTGTATCGACTTAGTGACATAGTATTAGACTCTTGCAACATAGATTTCATTGGTTTGACTTAGAAATGGCGTATCATCCTAGAATTGTATCAACTTAACTGATCTTCATTCTTGAACCTTGTATTGATGCAACATACCATATATAGGTTGTGTGACACCAACTTGGGCATCGAGAGACACACCTTCCTCAGGACTTCTGGCGAGTACATTTCTCTGATAGTTTTTAATTTATAATATTTATATATGCATGTTCTAGAATTATATACTTGATCCCGACACAATGATTTCATGGACTGGTACTATATGGATCCTTTCAGGAGATGTTATCCCCTACCGTGTTCAGTGGGTACTCGTGTACATTTTATCTCATCGTGTATATTGGGTATTGATGATACTTTCTGTTCACACACTGCTCGTGTTCAGTGTGCTTATTTGTGTATACCCACCGCTCGTGTTCGGTGATATTCATGTACACCCACTGCTCGTGTTCAGTAGTTATATTTTGTGTTCGTAGCGTGTCATGATTGGATCCATTGGTGTTAGTTGGGGGTGGGAGAGTAGGAGTTGATTATGTGATCAAAGCTACATTGTTATATTGTGTACATTCTGGTTACATACCTCACTTGTAATCGTCTTACCTGATCATGTTCATCCTACCCGATCACATAATAAACTTGTATTCTGAGGCACATTACTTAGATTACAGTTACTTCATCATATTGTGATATTCATATTGTTGTTATTTATTCTCGTACATTACCTGTATATCTATTATTTATCATTCATATATTTAGTGATCTTGTATTTTATTTCTATTATCTATTTTATATGCTCGATTATGCTATTGAAACTGCTTTCAGAGGTATGTACTTCGCTCCAATCCTGACTAGATATATTTTTTCCAGATGACTGACTTTTATAGCAGTATTCCACATTCTACGGGCTGCAGGATGGCATAACTATAGAGGATACTCCTATTGACCAGGAAGACTTAGTTATAGAGCCCGTAGAGGTCTAGTTATATTTGTATTGGATTGTATTAGAATATTCCTTTGGTGGATTCACAGTTTGTATTATTATTTCAGATTATGGATTGTATCTTATTCTTTTCTTCGCTATTCCATTCATGCATTATTCTTTCTTAGTTTATTTTGTGATTGAGATTAGTTATTCATGTGAGATACCATATTGCTCCTCCGTTTAGAGTTGAGATGATTGACAGGTACCATATTATATTGTTGAGATGTTAGATAGTTAGAAATAACGCAGGCATCGTTCTACTACTGATTCTGCGGTGTAGGCTGGGCGTAACCATGTACTCATGCTTGAATATCCGGGTACGGATCATAACAGATGGCTCCCCCGTAATGTGTGCGAGAAACTTTGAAACTTGTTATGTTCTCCTCTGTATCATGTAGCTACCAACTAAAATATCAGCAATAGAAATCATGTTCTCCCCCTTTGTCATTTTATCAAAATGGATGGCTCTCCCGTAAACAATGAAGCAATATACAAAATAATGAAACACAAGAGTGAAGCAACATAGATAAAATATCATATTCGAACATCGAATAGAGAAGCAAACTAGCATATATATATATACACACACACACACACACATATATATATATATATATATATATATATATATATATATATATATATATATATATATATATATGTGTTCTCCCCCTTTGTCATTTTATCAAAATGGATGGCTCTCCCGTAAACAATGAAGCAATATACAAAACAATGAAACACAAGAGTGAAGCAACATAGATAAAATATAAAATATCATATTCGAACATCGAATAGAGAAGCAAACTAGCATATATATATATATATATATATATATATATATATATATATATATATATATATATATATATATATATATCATTGCAACATAGCCAAAATTTAAAACACAAATAGAAAAACTAAGTGACGTAGTTCAAAGACAACTAGAAATATCCAAAGTGAAAACTACATAGTCCATACTAAATGAAAATGAAAACTAGAACTAAAGCTAGACCATCAACATCAACATCATATCCAAACTAAAACCTGAGCCAGATGCACTATATCAGTTACTAATTACCGCCAGTCGGAGGGTCCTCAGCTGAACGGTTGGGATCACAATAGGCATCACCAGTATCCAAATATCTCATAATAAATGGATCATCAGTTAGGTAACCAGTGCATGAAGGATCAAGTATCATAAAAAATATTTCAGCTGGGTGCTAAGACAAGATATACTGAAGGTCTGCCAAGGAGTTGGATATAGCATTGGCCTTAAGAGTAGTCAGGTAGTCATGATCACAAAATCGAGAAGTAATTATCTCGTCTTGCAAGCAAAAATGCTCGCGAATCAAGTCCTGAATAGAGTCCATGGTAGCTGGAGGGGCAGATGTAGTAGGTGGAGCAGCAGGATGTCCATGAGATTTAGAGGAGGATTAGTCATCATCAACAGGAGGAGGAGAAGGAGGAAAAGTAGGATCAGTCCTACATGCTATGGTCAGTTAAGCAGGATCATCATGAAATTAAAATTTATCCAAAGGTATATAGAAATGCTTAAAGATGATGGGCAAGTACATGGCGTAGAGTAGATTACGCCCTTTCTTGCGACATCAAACCATGGCATTGATAATAGTCTTTGGAGGGCTAAATAGGACAATAAAGTGCAGTTGATAGAGACCTGTCAACTCCAAGTAGGTGATCTCATCGGTAGAACCCGCCTTAGGAATAATAACAGAAAATAACATGTGATGCAATTCATAGAAGTGCTAGTTTAAATATCTGCCACGAAGACGTCTGGGTGGACGAGGATGAGGTGCAAAAAAAGAGTCCTTGAATGAGTCAAGTGTCATGTTGTTTTGAAATTAAAATTTAGTGATGTCCATAAGGGGGTTACCCTCAGTTAGGACGTAGAGAATTTCTTCCAAATCTTCGTCATCAAACTCAATATCAATACCACATACACTAGAATGGGTAGTACTATGTTCATACGTTAAATTATAGTAGAACATATGAATTAAATTTAAATAAATACGGTGTCTAGTGGCGCAAGTTTACCAAGTGAAAGATATTAAAGTTAGACAAATATTCATGGATGATAGTAAAACTAATAGGATTTTCAGGATAGTCATTCCTTTTTTGGAAGTCATCAAATCATTCACCTGACGTTTCGAGGATTCTAAAGGGAAAACCATCGAAAATACCATCATCGGACATATGTGGGCTAAATAGGGAATGAGGAACTTCCTCTTTAGGAGTGGATGAAGAGGCTTCATCTATCTTTCTCTTCTTCCTACTTACCCTATTAAACAACCTTGGGGCCATAGAAATAACTAGAAAGGGAAAGAGAGATTTATACCTCATACAAATAGGAGATAATGAAAGAGGAGGATGAAGGAGATCATGATATGGAGTTTGAGCACCTGAGATGGCCTGAGGAGGTAGATTCACCAATCTAGGTTTTAAAAAAAGTAGGGTTTGGAGATTGAAGATGAGGAGAATAAGGGCTACTCTCAGTTCTGGTCAAAATATGGATGGGTATAGTGTTTAAAACACAAGCCAACTTAAGTTAAAGTGGGGCCATACTCGGGCTGCTGTTCTGGAAACATGGTGACTGAGTTCGGTTTGAGTTCAGTCAGAACTCGGGCCGAGTTCGGTTCCCTTGGAACCAAATACAACATAATTAAAACAAAAATGAATGAAGGATTCCAAGATTGCAACGAATATAGTTGAAGCGGTCTTCGGCTAAGGGTTTACTGAAAATATCATCTAATTGATATTTTGTGTCAACAAATTCTATGCTAATGTCACCGTATAGCTGATGATCAAGCAAAAAGTGATGTCTAATTTCTAAATATTTAGTACATGAGTGACATATTGGGTTCTTTGTGAGATTGATCATGCTAGTGTTATCACAAAAAATAGGAATATTTTTTTAAACATATGATAGTCTTCAAAGGTTTGCATAGCAACATCCTGCAGTTATATATTCAGCCTCATTAGTTGATAATGCAATAAAATTTTATTTTTTGCTAAACCAAGAGGCTAAAGCCTTGCCTAGGAAATGACCAGTGCCACTAGTACTTTTACGATCAACCTTGTATCCCACAAAATAGCATCCGAATAACCAACAAGGTCAAAGGAAGTAGTTTGGGGACACTATAAGATGACCGTCGAAGTGGCTTTTCAAGTATCGAAAGATACTCTTAACAACAAACAAAAGTGATTCCTTAGGGTTAGATTGATATCTAGCACACACACAAACACTATACATGATACCGAGATGACTAACAATAATAAATTAAGTTACCGATAATACCTCAATACTTACGTATGTCGACAGATTTGTCATTTTCATCAAGGTCAAGCTTGGTAGATGTAGCAATGGGTGAACCGATAGACTTTGCATTCTCTATTTCAAATTTTTTAGAAAATCCTTGGTGTACTTGGCTTGATTGATGAAAGTCCCTTGTAGATTTTGCTTGATTTGCAGTCCAAGGAAAAATTTGAGTTCTCCCATCATGCTTATCTCAAATTCACTCTGAATACGCTTACCAAACTCTTCACACAGAGATTGGTTAATAGAACCAAATGTGATATCATCAATGTAAATTTGCACTAATAGAAGAGTGTTATTGTTTGCTTTAATAAATAAATTTGTGTCAAATTTCCCTTTTAAAAAGCTATTTTCATGTAAGAAGGAACTGAGACTTTCATACCAAGCTCACGGGTCTTGTTTCAGTCTGTACAGGGCCTTAAGTAACTTGAAAACATGATTTAAAAATTTAAAATCTTCAAAGCCATGGGGTTGCTCAACAAAAACTTCTTCTTTTATAAAACTATTTAGAAAAGCACTTTTAATATCCATTTGAAATAGTTTAAAATTATGAAAACTAGCAAAAGCACAAAGCATGCTAATGGACTTAAGTCTCTTAATATTAACATAAGTCTTGTCATAATCAATGCCCACTTCTTGATTATAGCCTTGAGCTATGATACATGCTTTGTTACGTGTGACTTGTACATCCCCACTAAGTTTATTTTGGAATACCCATTTGGTACCAATGACCGAATAATCACTAGGTCTAGGAACAAGTTCCCAAACTTAATTTCATTCAAATTGGTTTAGTTCCTCTTGCATAGCAGAAATTCAAAATTCATTAGTGAAAGCTTCATTGACATTCTTAGGTTCTATTTGAGAAATAAAAGCAACATTTGTAATGATATTTTTGCTAGCTGAACGTGTACTTACACCCTTGGATACATTTTCTATTATCAAGTCTTCTGGATGATCGTCCGTGAATCGCATCTTATTTGGAGAACTCTCCAGATAGCTTATACCAGTTGTTGTATCTTGTCGGTGCTGATTCTTTGTTGGATGTTACATCGACATCTTTATCATTACTGTCACTTGGTACTTGACTGTTAAGCTTATCAAAAGTAACATTTATAGATTCTTCAATAATCAAATAACCCTTCTTAAAAACCCAAAAACCTTTACTCTTATAATCATAACCAAGAAAAATTCCTTCATCATCTTTAGAATCAAATTTACTCAATTTATCCTTGGTATTTAAACTAAAGCATTTACATCCAATAACCTTAAAATAACTAATGGTAGACACTCTATGAAACCAAAGTTCATTGGGAGCTTCTTTGACATAGGTCGAATTACAAACCTATTCAAAACATGGCATGCTGTATTTACAGCTTCTGCCCACAAATATTTTGAAAGATTATATGGATTTAACATGACACTAGCCATATCGCCAAGAGTTCTATTTTTTTGCTCCACAACACCATTTTGTTGATGAGTTCTAGGACAAGAAAAATTATTAGAAAAAATATTTGAATCACAAAAGCTTTTAAAATCTACATTTTCGAATTCACCTCCATGATCACTTCGTATTTGAGTAATTATGAAGCCCTTTTCGTTTTGAACCTTTTCGCAAAATGTTACAAATTTAAAAAATGCCTTATTTTTTCTTGTAAGAAATAAAACCCATGTATATCTTAAAAAATTATCAATAATCACAAAATTATATAGCTTACCGCCAAGACTGACGACTCTGCTAGGTCCAAATAAATCTATATGTAAGAGTTGAAGAGGACTAGAGGTAGTTACCATATTTATGGATTTAAAGGAAGGTATGGTTGATTTTTTCCTCATAATTGACACAGACAATATCCTTTTTAAATGATATATCCGGTAAGCCTCTTACCAATTTCTTTGAAAATAATCTTACAATTGTGTCCATGTTTGCATGTCCGAGATGCATATGCCATAACCATGTTTCATCTTTGTTGGCGTAAAGACATCTGCCTGCGTTGTTATTATCTTCTGATATATATATATATATATATATATATATATATATATATATCTATTATCTTTCTAATACCTTTATAAACAGTTTTACCACTAGATCTATCATAAATAGAGCATTTGTTTTAAGTTAATACCATAATTATTGTCAGCCAGATGACTAATGCTTAACGGGTTATGTTTCAACTCTGTTATTAGACAACCATTCTATATAACTGGAAAATGAGAGATACCAACATCACCATTACCAATAATATACCTTCTAAGTTGTTATAGAAGGAGACATATCCTTATTTCTTCATCGATAGCGTTATAAATAGGAAAGCATCACCAGTCATATGTCGTGAGCAACCGCTATCGAGGATCCACTTGCTTCTAGCATGAGAGGGTTGGTCCACCTATAACACAAGTTGAAGATGTGACCCTTGGTACCCATTTCTTTGAGGGTCTTGCATTGTTAGTCTTTGGAACCCACATATAAACATCCATATCAATAAACTTTTTAGCTCTAAATTGAGGTAAAATGTGTCCTTTAACACCACAGTAATGACATGTAGCATGAATATTAGATCTAGGTGCTACATTATGAATACATATAGTATTATGATATGATGTGAGTGGATACTTGTAATATAAAGTATGGTTACTTGAAGCTTTAGCCTTGCTTCCTTCTATCTTATGTGTCTTGTAAGTGACCTTGTGTTTAGGCACATGTCTCGTGTTAGATTGAGTTGGAGGTTGTTCTACTTGTTTTTCCAATCTAATCTCTAACATTTTAAAGGTAGTATAAACTTTATTATACTTAGCAGTGAGTGCATCTACTCTTTGTGCAGCTATGTTGTATTTCTTCTTTTCTGGCTCATAGAGTTCATTAAGTTTTGCATACTCTTGTGTATTTTTCTCAAATATGTTTGAGGGCTTTATGCAAACTTAATTCCAAAGAAGACATCTCATTTGTGTCACTAGAAGAGGTTACTTTATTTAATAAGGAAGTGAATATTTATTTTCAAGCTTGTGAACTTGAATCTCTTTTCTAGCTAGCTTGTATTTATCTCTAAGCTTTTTGCTATCCTCAAAAAGTTCATTGAAAGCATCAAAAGTTCATCGTAAGAAAATTTTTGGTAAAGCGGATTAGTTGTTACCTCATTTGACAAAGCCATTAGGCATAGTTTAGCCACATTACAAGAACTTTCTTCTTTTTCTTCCTCTGAATTGCTTGCCTCGCTTTCTTGCCATGTGCTCGTGTTAGCATATTTGCGAGATGACAATCTTTTGCTACTACTTTTGTAGCAGTTTCCCTTCTTTGTTGTAGGACATTCTTTCTTGATGTGGCCTATCTTCTTGCAGTTGTAGCATACATGATCTTCATCCTTGTAGTCCTTTTTTTGGTTTGATCTCTCAAACTTAAAGAACTTTCTAAAGTTCTTAGAGATTAGGGCCAAATCATCATCACCTAAACCATCGTCTTTAGGTTCACTATCGGAGTCCTTCTTATGATGTGCTTTGAGTTCTATGGACTTATCTTTGGGCGTTGATTCTTCTTGCTCTTTGATATCAAGTTTATGCATCATCAACTATCCCATTAGTGTCTCAAAAGTCATCCCTGTGAGATCGTTTCCTTTTATAATTATCGTTGCTTTAGGGTTCCAGTTCTTGGTGAGTCCCTGAAGCAGCTTGTGTATCTTTTCATGATTTCTGCAATCCTTACCAAGAGAATAAAGAGGATTAACAATATCAAGGAAACATATAAATATTTGTGTAATAGTCTTATTAGGCTTCATTTTGAAGGCCTCATATTCTTGTGTCAATATAATAATTTTAGATTCCTTCAATTGTGAAGTTCCTTCACGAGTAACCTCTAGAAGTTTCCAAACCTCGTGAGACGTGGCATATGTAGAGACTCTATTAAACTTAATTCTATCTACTAGACAAAATAATACATTAATAGCCTTTGTATTGAGACTTGATTTCTTCTTTTCAAGCTAAGTGTACCTGTCATGTGGTTTATCTATAAGAACACCATCAACAATAATCTTAGCAGCATTTTTGTAACCATCTATAACAATGCACCATAAATCAAAATCAAGGGATTTAAGATAGAAACTCATGTGTGTCTTCCAGAATGTGTAGTTGGTTCCGTCAAATAGGGGTGGTCTATTTGTGTATTAACATTCACCATTTTTGGTGTAGATGGATTTGAGGGTTGCCATTGATCTGGTTAAGGATGTGAGTTCGATTCAAGAGTCCTACTCTGATACCACTTATAGGCCTTGAAAGCAACTCTAGAGGGGTGGTAAATAGAGTTTAAGAATTAATCCTCTAATTAAATCCAACAATAGTTACCAATACAAAATTTAACAAGTAAATAGTAAAAATTATCATGCCCCAATCTTTCATAAGTTTGATCGTCCCCGCTGGACGTGAGATCACCACACCAACACTCCAGCAGGACACTCATCGGGACGTGATGTCGTACGAGTCTAGAGTTACGCTCGTACAAGGTAATGACATCAAACGTCATAGTTATAATCGAAATTACCAAGTTGTAACAAAAGCCAAGTATTTTACAAACAAGATCACATCAGAGTATACGCAGGGAAGCTCTCAAAGGGTCCAAATAAAGATGCCACGAAGGCTTACAACACACTTGCTCTCTCTTGCCCACAAAGGTACTTACTGTTGCATGCATCATGTCCCATATATCCAATCTGTGCCATTACACCTGCGTATTTGAAAGATATGCCCACAAACATAGGCTAGTACACAGCTGTATGGGTGAGCGAGATAACCCACTCACCAAAACTAACACAAAGTATATAGTGAATGCAAACAGTTATATGGTAATTTTTTATTTAAACCAAGATTTATTTTATGGTAATAGCATGACATGTTAAGGAAAGTAGTAAAGCAGGTTAAGCATGCAAGCATTGAAATCCAGTAAACACACTAGCAGTTATATGCAAAATCAAAGAACTAAATATGCAAATATGTTCTACTCAAATCCCGTAAGTTAAGCGTGAACTTATCAAACCATGTTACAAACCAAGTCTCGAATCCAACAATGCACACACTCTTTCCTAAGGCAAGGTGGACGCCCACCGCCTACTCAAACGCACAACAAGACCAGACAAAATCTTATCTATATGAAGGTTACTAGCCAAGCCATGGAGGACTATTCTGAGGCTTTTTGACCCGATTTAGTGCTGTGTTACAAGCCTGCCTGGTGGACTCGAACTGTAATTAATCGTGCTTCAAAAATATGTTACCGATTGTTTCCTCTATGGCCGAATGGTCCCGGTGCTTGGGAGCCTATCCCGATCGAGAAAACCAAACTGTGCGCACAAGTTATCGTGATCATGGAATGCTCCACTAAAGTAGGTACGACGAGGAATCGTGCCTTCTCGCCCCACCAAACTATACTCGCCCCGTTCTATCTGATTCACCAAATCTGTTATCAAATTTTAGTTCAAGATACTATTCTCAAATTATGTCCACTAGGCACCATACCGCTTCTCGACACAGTTCTCCGATTGGTGCAACACTCCATTCCGATAGATTTATGGCACAATGCCTTCTCCGATGTAGTTTTTTGATTTTGAACCACAACTGCATGCTTCACTTGATGAAGCGTTCGAACTTGATACTCATACACAATGCATGTTCGCTCGATACTGCTTACCTGATGCTCCAACCATAATGATAAACTCAAGCCACAACTTATATTCATCCAAACGGTGCACACTCTATGCACACCATAATAAGTTATTTTCAATATTCCAGACCAAGTGTTCAAGATATTAAGTGTATTCCAATTGTTAGGAATAAAGGATTAGAGGAGAAGGGACAGAGCCCAGTCACCAAGTTGAACCTGCTCAATGCCCTGCCTAGCACTCTATCATGTCGATACGGCTGATTTCTTGAATCCGTGGTCCGATACGAAGCACGATATACTTAATTGGTATGAACGTGCGAGCAGGCCATGCTTTTCGAATAATCCGGCCCGATAGGACTAAGGAAGACAGTATTATCGCTCCAAATCACACTATCCCTGTACTGCTCTAAATGAACACACTGATTCCATTGATGACGCCCATGCCTCATCCTGATACGAGGTGATACTCTAACCCCCATGAACTCTGCACGCGATCTGCACATGAAACCAACTAAAATCAATACTTGCTCCCATATCTAAATTAATAAAATACAACCAAACTTTTGTCTCGTTTTAATTCGATTCGGCGTAATGCACCCTTTAGGTACGGGATATTATATAATATACCAATTAGAATAAGGTTCATCCTCAAACTAAACTAGTACGCATTCCTTTCTCGTCTGCTGCTTGACCATTTTAGAGTCTACTCCATGTAATCCATACTTCACTAATCCAGACTTATCATCCTCGCTTCGTGCTCAACGCTCACACAAATTTCATATTACCACATCCTCCTTACAACTCAATTTGAATTCAAAATATCACTTAGTTTAGATCATACACATATTTAGGGCATCCCCGAAATACATGCATTTCAGCCGAGATTAGCGATAGCGAATTTGGATAAGTTACAATGGTATCTTCATATCCGAAATATTCATCGCTTTAATCTCGACTGAAATGATCCTAACGTCCAAACCATAACTCATCCACACGTGCACTAATCCCGGATATATGACTCTCCATTGACGATCACTTGACCCAATTTAATCCGTATTTTGGCTCGACCATTCTCTAGTAAGATCCAACTATTTCTGAATTCACACTTGCATCGTCTGAGCTCAACAAACCAAACTCTAACTTTTTTCAATCGCATAATATTCCGCACACAACATTTTAAAATACCATCTTTATGCTCTGAATGATCATCACATCTGATACTACCCCAGCTAAGAGACTTACCCAAATATCGCACTTAACTCCTAGATCAGTTTGGCCTAACACCTCTGTCTAAAATCTCAATACCTCTCTAGATGAACACCTATTTGGGGCATATGTGATCCACGAAGAATTTGTCGCCACACCATAGGGATAGTACTGCCACAATTTCAATGCGGACACAATCGCTACAATTCCTAGGTCATGCATGGATTAGTTCTTTTTATGCTGCTTCTACTACCTCGAAGCACCTGGATATTACCTTTGCCCTCTGCATGAGCACGAACCGCAAACCAAGTCTAATTTTATCTTGTAGATCTGAGGCACATCTGTCCCTTCCGGTAGTACAAGGATCTGAGCTGAAGCAAGCCGCTCCTTGAACTTCTAGAAGTTAGTCACAAAGTCATCAATTTATATGAATGCTATTCCCTTCTTGGGCACGATGGGTCAGAAGCGATGCCATCTTTGATAATCCGTGACTCTGAATCTCATAAGTTGACTCGGGCTATTTTTACCATCTCTTCGATCTTCTAGCTGCATCTTCAACTAAATACTATCCCAATAATTTCTCAAATCCAACACTCAGTCACCTAAGCCTATCTTCAATATATACCACTCAATATCCATCCTCGATGCATTCCCAAATACGCCACCGCAAGGGTCGTTCTATGGGTCTACAATATTCACTTCGATTTGGCGGACGAGTTGCTAAGGTTATCTGTCCTGAACTCGATAATTATAAGTCATCATGATGGATAGTTACTATGAACCATGCTATATCTCATCATGCAAATCGATCCATAATCCAACAATCCAATCCGAACATATTTTTGAATTCGAGCACTGCATGCACTAACGCTGACGTATCTGCTAACCAAATGCCGCATAACTATCTAGAGTCTGACTATCTATCCAAGCCACTAATCAAGAAACTACGCTCGCAGAAAACGTCTTTCCATACTTCGCCGTTCTTCTCTGAATCCATCAAAAAATTTGAATCTTCATGTCCGACTTCCTGTACTTCTACTTGCAACCATTTCTAAAACTATAGCTTGCTCCATTTCTTCTTTGTACGCAATGCTTCAGTACTGCATATTCATCTAGCTCGAGCGGCACGATGATTTGCTCCGACGTTGCCTTCTTGTTCAACTGTCTTCAAAGTTCCATCTGTCACGATCATTGATATTATTCCATTTCTTAGCACCATTTTAATTTCTTAGTGTTTCGATACGTCCACCTGTTCCCGATGACTTTTATTCCATTCTCAGATGCACTATCACTTCCACTTCAATTATTTTGTTGTGTTACGTATATTTTAGTACTGCAAGTGTTAACTTCCGATCTGGCTTAATATCGACTAGACTCTCATCATGCTCATTCATGTCTTTTAGAGAACTCGTCCACCTTTTTTGCAACATTTTTTCAACTCTGCATCCGCCAAACTCTAAGTAAAAAATTCTCGAGTGCTAACATCCGTATCCATTAAGTTTGGTGTGACTCTATCGCTTCAAAACCGAACGTATTCTTCTGCTCAACTGACTGCACCTTTATATCGCTGAACTCTATAATCCATGCTTGTTATTCTTCAATACACCCATCACTCATGCGGATATGCTCCAACTATTTATTCCATATGCTCTACTCTCTGCATCAACTAATGCTCAGCTGAACTTCTAAATCGATCACGCAAAATTTTGATATTAGACTCCATGTCTGCATGATCTCATCCTATCTTCAATACTTGGTCCGCATCACATGCACTCCTTTTCTTTAATCTGCTTATTATGCTTGTTCCGCATCACTCTTCCAAATTCAAATATTTGCTCAACTGATTTGTCCATCACCACAATGTAAAACTCTAAATCGCTATCTTTTTTTTAATCATTACCTTGTCGTCCCATTCTGTTCACTATTCTCAGCCTGTTGATCCATTACTTGTTCCATTCTTTATCCAATATAACTTCCATTGACACAAGTCTATCACAACTTAGTATAACTTTCACATACATTCCTGTTACCCGCGTCTGTTGCGACAATGTTATTGCTGTCCATCCAAAATATTTTGATGCTTCACATCACTATGTAGTTTTCCATATACCACTTTGAATCAAACCACTTATCGTATCACACTTTCTCTGTATTGATCCAAAATTCGTTCGAACTATCTATTCTGAAGTGACTCTACCAACCATAACTCAACTGTTTACTCAAAGTCTGACATAAAACTCACTCAATGCATGAACCATCTTATTCTTCTGTTGATCTCGTCTGTTGGAACTTGTGCAATATTCCATTCTTGATACTCCCAAATATCTCTAAAATCGTTCGATAAATTCATTGCAAGAGCAACTTGTACAACGTTCTCTCTCCCTGATATTCCAAGTCACTACTCAAATCTGTTCAACACATTTGCTGTATGAGTAATTTGTGCAATGTTCTCTCTGATATTCCTAGCCAAAATTAAAACTCTGTCCAACACATTCTCCATCCTTCCAATGTCTCTACTCATAACATGCTAACATACCTATCTCGTCTGCCAAATTAACTTCTCTCCTGATGCAACCAATATCTCCCAAAGCAACAAGCTACACAAACTCAATGACACCTCTCAACTAGCTGCACAAATGCTACAATGCCACACAACTTGTTGTACGAATACAACAATGCCTAGAAATACTACTCGATTCTATTAAAATGCTACAAAAAATAAACGCAATAAACAATAAGAACATAAAACCAACAAATATATAGACTTATTGCATGGAACTTTCAATGTGGCACCGAGTAGAGCCAAGAGCCATTCGATTCACGGATGCTATTTAGAGTTTGTGATGGACCAAGCAAAGGGAAAGGTCTGAGAAAATCAACCGAGCATTCTGATACCAAATTGTCATACCCCAAACTCTCATAAGTTCGATCATCCCCGCTGGACGTTAGATCACCACGCCAACGTTCCCGTAAGACATCCGTTCTCATTGGGACATGATGCCGTACGAGCCTGTAGTTGCACTTGCACAAAACAATGACGTCAAACATCATAGTTATCATGAAATGACCAAGTTACAGCAAAAGCCAATTATTGTTACAAACAAGATCATATCAGAGTATACACATCAAACCTCTAATAGGGTCCAAATGAAGATGCCACAAAGGCTTACAACACTCTTGCTCTCTCTTGTCCAAAAATGTACTTACCGTTGCATGTATCATGTCCCCTATGTCCAAGTTGAGCCACTACACCTTTGTACTTGAAAGATATGCCCACAAACGTAGGTCAGTACACAACTATACTGGTAAGCGGTATAACCCATTCGCCTAAACCAACACTAAGTAGATATGAATGCAAGCACTTATATGGTGATCTTTCTACTTGAATCTAGATTTATTTTATGCTAGTGGCATAACATGTTAAGAAAAACAGTAAAGAAGGTTAAGCATACAAGCATTGAAATCCAGTAAACACACTAGCAGTTATATGAAAACTCAAAGAACTAAATATGCAAATCTGTTCTACTCAAATCCCGTAATTAGCATGAACTTATTGAACTACGTCACAAACCAAGTCTCGAATCCAACAATGCGCACACTCTTGCCCGAGGCAAGGTGGACGCCCGTCGCCTACTCAAACGCACAACAAGACTACACAAACTCCTATCTATATGAAGGTCACTGGCCAAGCCATAAAGGACTATTCTGTAATATTTTGACCCGATCCAGTACTGAGTTGCAAACCCGCCTGGTGGTCTCGAACTGTATGTAATCTTGCTTCAAATACAAGTTATCGATTGTTTCCTTAATGGCCGAATGGTCCCGGTGTCCTAGTGCCTATCCCGTTCGAGGAAATTTAACACTCATACAGGTTGTCCATAACCATGCAATACTCCGCTAATGTAGGTACGACGAGGAATCATGTCTTCTCGCCCCACCAAACTATACTCGTCCTATTTTACTTGATTCACCAAATCTATTCTCAAATTATAGTGCACGACACCATTCTCAAATTATTTTTACCAGGTACTATGCATCTTCTTGACACAATGCTCCGATTAGTACAATACCCCATTCTGATAGATCTATGGCATAATGCCTTCTTAGATAAAGTTGCCCAGTTTTGAACCATAACTGCACGCTTTGCTTGATGAAGTGTCCGAACCTGATACTCGTACACAACGAACACTCGTTCGATACTGCATTCCTGATGCTCCAACCATAATGATCAACTCAAGCCACAACTTATAATCATCCAAACAATGTACACTCTTTGTACGCCACAGTGACGTATTTTGAATATTCCAGACCAAGTGTTCAAGATATTATAAGTATTCCAATTGTTAGGCATAAAGGAGAAGAGGAGAAGGGACAGAGCCCACTCACCAAGTTGAACCTGTTCGATGTCCTGTCTAGCACTCTGCCTTGCCGATACAGTTAATTTCTTGAATCTATGGTCCGATACGAAGCACGATATACTCAATTGGTATGACCGTACGAGCAGGCCGTGTTCTCCAAATTATCTGACCCGATCATACTAATAAAGACGGTATTATTGCTCCAAATCCTGCTATCCCTGCACTTCTCTGAACGAACACTATAAACCCACTAATTTTTAGATTTAATTTTAAATTTATTTAATACTGATATTATGTAATTATTGAGATTAAGGGAGAATTTTTTGTATTTTTAGCTAATTATAATAAATATATATTCATGGATTGATATTTATGTGTATTTAATTAATTATAAATATTGTATAAAAAATATATTTTTGAGAGTACAACTATTATTAGAGTATTGTAGATTTTTTTGGAATTTAATTGAAGTACAAAACTATTTTTAGATAGCTATATATATATATATATATATATATATATATATATATATATATATATATATATATATAAAGATTAATAATAATTATTAAACCCTAAACCAAACCAGTATCCTAAACCTAAACCCGAACACTAAACCCGAAACCTACCTATACCTGCACCCTACCGCTACAATAACTTTCTTGTAAACCCCAGTAGCTGACCGCTCCCTTTCCTTCTCCTAAACCTCCTCGATCCCCTCTCTTCCCATTCCGAAACCCCCCTTCACACCCCTATATATACATCTCCCCAGACCAACCCCTCAGTCATCTCCCCGACCACCACTAACCATCGTCGATGGAGTCGACCGCCGTCGCACGCCGCCGCGAGCAGACCCGCTTCAAAAACATTTCGAGCAGCATAGCGATACGAGGTACTCTTCTTCCCTCTCTGTATCTCCCTACTCAGTAAACCTAATATCGAACCATCAAATTCTATGTGAAGACCACACGACCCCCAAGAACACTGTTTAATTAGTTTAGCTTATCGTATCCTGTGTCGATCGTAATTCGTGACATAAAATAGGAAAAAAATAACTTAATTTTAAGATCATAAACTTTTCCAACCTTCCATGTTCGTATCTAATTTTTTCCAACCTAATTAATATTTAAAAATTCTACTTAAACAGTAATTTAGACAACATAACCTAGTTTTAATCCCTTTAAACACTTTCTTTTAATTTGATGTATGCTGTGATTTATTTGCTGTCAAAATTGGTCAAAAACTTGATTTTCTAAATCCAAATTTTATCGATACGGGGTGCATCCTGCTAAACGAGACGACTTCGTCATGTGCGAATTGTACCGAAAGGTGCTTATCGTCAACGCGGACGTGTGAGATTTTGTGAAACTTAATTTGGATGTGCGTGGACACCGAAATCAACGCGTTTTCATCAAAAAAATTATATTGACCTGTTCTGACACTTGTCATAATTTTGTGTGTGCTTGTCATTTCGCAACGAAAATTACGCCATCGGATTTACAGCATTACGCTGGTCATATAACCCAAGTTTGGTTCAATTATGAGAATATTGACAAAATACCATTTCGCGGGCCCTATGGTTCCACTTGACGGGTGATTTTGTGACCGGCTCATCGAAATCTAGTTCTGGATGTTCCGTTGGGTTTGTATCATTATTTTGGACTCGTAGACACTAAGTATGACGAGTATGGAGAACTTTATCTTTGGTACATTTTTTGGAACGAAGTGGGCCACATGTGGACCCTATTTTGACCAGAAAGTGTCAATTCTGTCCCTGTGTCAAAATTGGACTTATGGGCTGTCAATTCTAGCTATTTTATATATTTTGAGAGCAATGGTGATATTTTTTTCAGCATCCGGAGGCATACTTGCAGATTCTACTATTATAGGAGCAATTGACGGAGTTCATAAACCAGGCAAGTGTACCTTGCTAACTTTCAGTAGATCCTGTGATATTAATTGCTTGTGTTCTTTATATATATATACTTTTGTGATATACCTGTTCAATCTATAACCTTGAGATGTTACTTAGCGTACGAACAAGATTCAGGTGTCGACACCGTTTGCGAAGTCGTGTAACGTCATTTAGAGAGTTGATTGCACGATCCAATTTTTACGTGCTTGCTTTACCAAGTACGTCATACCATATGACACTTGACACTATTTTATGTGACAAAATCTTTTTGGAGTTATTCATGGTGATTCTGTATAGGCTTACAGGATTCGTGATATAAGACTTGCATATATTGAGATATCATTATGACTCGTTGTACTAGCTAGAGGTCATGATCTTGCGTGTTATGGACATGAGATATTGTGGACATGAGACATAAGGTTACATTAGTTGGGGAGAGACAAACATGCTACAGGCTGATTATATATATACTATACTACTGGAATACATGATACTACTTGCTGCTATGGACTCCCCGACACAGAGCCTGTAGTGGTCTCAGCCTGAGTACTAGTGATGCTCTTATTTTGTATTTCACTTAGCTGGTTACATATCTTGCCCTGAGGATTTATTTTATTTACTATATTTTATTTAGCTTGAGTGTTTTTTGTACCTTGCTATGTCCCCTGAGGACCTGGATCCGGATTATGTCCCCAGGTACAACAGAGGAGGATTATCCTGAGATATACGGGACATGAGTTAACGCTGGAGTAGTACTAGCACCAGAGGACGAGGTTGTACTAGAGGATTTCTTCTGAATATTCAATTACCTACTAAGTTATCTATGCTTATTGTTATTTCATATATGGACTTATGGACATATATATTGGTGTTATTCTTTTTTCTTATTTTGTCGGGTTGTTCCCCGAGACACTACTTATTTGGACTTGTTTATGGACTATATTTCGTTATCTATTATCTTGACTGATCTATCATATTGTATTGTATTTCTTTCTGTGGATGAGATAAGAATTATACTAAGATAGATGGTGTAGACTTGTATTTGTTACAACTTAAGTGCACTATAATGGGTCCATAAATTGGGTTTACCTATTGGAATTGTGCTGCTGTTCATTGCCACATGGCTAGTCCCTCGGTATTTTGGGATTGGACGTGACAAACACACTGATTCCATTGATGACGCCTATGCCTCAGCCTGATGCAAGGTGGTACTCTGATCCCCCGAACTCTGAACTCGATCTGAACATGAAACCAACTCAAATAAATACTTTCTCCCAAATCTAACTTATTGAAATATAACCAAACCTTTGTGTCGTTTCAATTTAACTTAGAATAATGCACCATGCGAGTGCGGGGCATTACATAATATATCACTTAGAATAAGGTTCTTCCTCGAACAAAACCAATACCCATTCCTTTCTCATATGCCGCTTGACCATTTCATAGACTGCTCCTTGTAATCTATACTTTACTGATCTAGACACATCATTCTCGCTTTTCTCTCAACGCTCTTAAAAATTTTATATTCCCACATCCTCCTTTCAACTCAATTCAAATTTAACATATCACTTAGTTTGGATCATACATATATTTAAGGCATCTCCAAAATATATGTATTTTAGCCGAGTTTAGCGATAGCGAATTTGGACAAGTTATAAGGGTATCTTAATGTCCAAAACATTCATCGCTTCACTCTCGAATGAACCCATCCTATCGTCCAAGCCATAACTCATCCACACGTGCACTTATCGACATCGCCAAAGTTAATACTCGGGGAGGTAAAGTTGAACAAACTTTTTATTTGATTGATTGGGAATTGATAAATAGAACAAAATAATCTCTAATACATAGAATCTAAGTAGAATAAAAGTATAATAATATGGATAAGTGTGACTGTGTAGATCGAGCACTATTCGGGACCAAGGAGGGTGACGCGGCTTCGGAGAACTTGAGTATGTGACTCAATATGTGTCCCTCGTGGAGCTTCTGTCTTCTTATCCTCTCTTTCTTTTTGGTCGTGATGGAAGTCTTCTTCTCTTTTTATTTGTGTGGGCGACGCCAACTATTTATAGCTTTAAGAGGGCCTTACTTGCATGTACTCGCACATATCATGCTGCCATATAATGGTGTATGTTGTAATAGGCTGCCACGTGGCTGTTCAAGATCTGGGGTTGCTGATGCCCATAATACTCATGACATGTGTCATGATAATTTGATTGCACCTTAGGAATATGTTCGGCCGATACATGAAGATCAACGGTGTAACACCCCGTTCCGCTCAAGCGGACTGCCGTCTCAATCGGCAATCGTGCAACTGTCCCGACCTGCTTTGCCTCGATCAAGAAGCAAAGGATATCCAAACTTGTCCCTACAAGAATCCGGCTTGGACTTTCAGAGGCTCGCTCAGACGTATCGCTCTACCGAGGCGAATCATCGCTAAGGTGGGTGGCTACGGTAAACTTGTCTTTGCTTAGCCAGCACACATAAAATCTGGAATATTTATGCTAGTCGCTAGGTGAATCACCCCTGCATGCTAATAAATCCAACGCACCTAGCTAAGGGAATAATCCCAACTTGTATTGCTTGCTAGAACATGGAAAATGGAAATACTGCTTATATTCAGACCCTCGCATGCTAACTCCTTTAACGGTTTCACTTCTCGGCTTACCTTCGGGCCTGAGCAACGTGCCTGCTTATGTTCCTTAGAAATGCATGCTTGTCTGCTTAAATGTTACCGTGTTTTCATGCAAACCCCGAAAGACTACTACGTAGTCGTTCCGTGCCTGAACGAACCTGCAAGTATCCGGGACCGTTAGGTCACCAAGGCAATTCCCGAACCAGGGAATTTGCACCCTGACTGAATAAATCACTGAATCATAGCTCGCGAAGCAAACTACTGAATCAACTGGCCTGGCAATCGATATACGACTGTGAACAATCATGCCTGTACATTGAACATGATATGTCCTATCCTGAACTTGATCCTGTGCCTAGCCAGACCTGAATACAGACCTGCATGTCGCGGACAACTCGAAAACGAGGCACCGTTCCACGGGCGGTCACCGGGGTACTGGGGCCGACCCGATCCGGATGGAACTCTCCTGTTTAGTCATCCTGTGCAAAGACGGAATGGTGTGGAGCGCATCCTGTACTCTCGCTGCACCCCATTCTCGTTAGTGACTAAAATTGGTAACTCTCCTGTTTAGTCATCCTGTGCAAAGACGAAATGGTGTGGAGCGCATCATGTATTCTCGCTGCACCCCATTCTCGTTAGAGACTAAAATTGGTCCTTTATGGCTATGCCAGCGACAACTGTTCATATAGATAAGTCATCCTCGCTTAGCGGCTATCCGCGTGTGAGTTACTGCATCGCATCAATGAATGACTTAACACCTGAATGATCATGTTTAAACGACCCTTCGTGTATGCATATGCTTGCCTCCTGAATGTTTATACATGCCCCTGCTTGAATTAATCATGTTTGCCTTGGACAGGGAAGGAGAAATAGTAAGTTGGTAAGTCTCGCCGTATTTCCTCAAACATCGCACGGCGCACTGCCCGACACGTTAAGCTATTCAATGTTTGCATGAAACTGATCCTAAGGCAACTAGAAAGACAACTAAATAGTTGTGCACGGAACCTGTAATACGTGTTTGGATTTGTCGAGCGGGCGAGTAGCTTCCCCACCAGTGCATTCAATATACTGATAATCCACCAGTTTGTATGCAGGGTGCGGGAGAATCTCGTGCGGTGCGGACGCCTCCTTCGTGCGTGCTAAGGCCAGGAGTTCCCTCTGAAGCCTTGCAACGGTGCGTCCGGGACTGAAGCGCTTATACAAGACATTAGTTGTGAACATCGCCTGACCATCGCCTGTACGTTCATTCCACAGTTGTAGCCACTTGGCACGCTTTTACTGTTTCAGAGAGAGAGGCTTGAGCGACTTGTAATCTCGGCTATATGCCGCCTGTAATACATGTTTCATATCAATAAAGAGATTACTTTACTTGTTTCAATGCTTCCGCTATATTTGTCAACTCAGAGAACTTGTTACCGAATCGCTGTGCGTTCATGACTCTGCTGCACTCGGACAATCTGTGCGACTCTGTGGCTTAGAACTCTTATCGCCAGCCAATGAATCACGGCCTTGCACGGGTGCGGTTCACGCTCGTGCGGCATCACGCCCGGATGGGTCAAGCGATCGTTCCGCGGGAGCGCTGGCGAGGGTGATTCCCGCCTAGCGGGAACGGCCGATTTGCCTGCGGGAGATTGGGGCGTGACAAATGGGGTAATAGTGGGGCACATGGCACTTTTGGTGAATGGGAACACTTGGAGAAGTAGTGGCGCTTGACACTGCTGGCACGTGGGAATATTAGATTGGAGTAGTAGTGGCGCATGGCACTGCTGGCGCATGGGAACACTACTTATTGTTGTGGATGACGCATGGATCTGGATCACTTTGGCGCATAGATTTTGATCACTTTGGCACATGGCTCTTAATTACTGTTGGCGCATATTTTAAATTTTTAATGCTTCTACAAGACCCCCTTCAAAGTTTCCAAACTTAAACTTTATTAGTTTTAATTTTGGAATACATTCAACAGAAGCATGGAGGAGATAGGCACATGGGCTACTTCAACGCATGTAAGAAGCATTTTTTTCGCTTGGCGCATTTGGCAATTTGGCTCATGGAAGATCACTTAGCGACTGACACGCTGTCGGATTTATTCCTCAATTTTTACACCTAACCACTCAGAAGCCATTAATGGATATTTTGTTTATAAATTGAAAGGTGGTGGGAGAGAGAAAGGATAATTCTCTTTCTTCCTTGCCTAATGTCTCCACGGAAGTCGAGTGCGGGGAGATCGGTTGAACGGTTCATCGATCCCCTCCCTTTGATAGTCGATCATCCAACTGCCATCTTTGGAGGTATGGAACAAAACTTTCTGCCTTTTATTCTTTGGGCACGAGGACACTTTGGCACTATCAATTTGCTTGGGCAAAAAATCGTCCTTCATGCACAGGCACTCTCCTTGGCTTGACGCACATGGTTGTTGCCGAAGGGTGCGACATGAAGATGCACTGACAGCAAAATCCTCTCTCGGTAGCATGGGTGATGTTGTCTCCGGACACTCATCTGAGGAGTGCGCTGGGAACTATGCGTGACCATGCCGCATGGGTCCATTCACCTCTGTACTTATGGCGGTTACATACGTATATACCAGACTTTGGTGCCTATGCACATCTCCCCCGAGCGCATAGATGTCTAGATTGCCATGAATCACGATTGACACATGGTCTTACGGATGTGCGCCTTCTGATAATTGTCTTCTCTTATAAATATTTTGACTTTTTATGTGCTCATCTTGCAGGGACTTCCTTCGATTGCTTGAGTCCTGATGGAGCATGTAAGGATATCATATTTGCCATTATTCGTGATGAATAAATATATTACCCAGAGGATTGTCTGTGATCTTCCAACCTAGGTCACTGCAGCTATTCCCCATATACGACCAGAATGTGATGGTTGGATCTCTGGTCGGATCCTGGCGACGCATCTGTATGGAAGAGATGGGACTAGTTATCCCAACCATGATTTCTAGTTGCATCCTTTCACACGATAGAGTTAGGTCTATAGAATTACCTCTGTGTTGTAAGCTCCCTTGTTATCCATCGGTATAGATTCTTTTTGATGTTCTGTGGCTTGCACTGAGGAATTTTATGAAAGTGATGATCCAGAATGCGTTGAGCTCCCGACTTTACACGTGTTGGTACCAGAAACAACACAAAGGGGTCTCTTTCTTTTTAAATGTACTCATGATCTTGAATATTAATAAAAAAATCTTAAATCTAATGGACTTCCATATGTACTCATGATCTTGAATATTAATAAAAAAATTTCCTTCTTATGTTTAGAAATTTTCTTATTGCTATGGTTATCGTGGCTGTGAGTATTATACCAGGGCTAGTATGGACGTAATATAACATCATAACAACAATAACACCAAGCCCTATTAGAGGTAGTATGAACGTGATAGGTTAGAGTAGTTCCTTTAAGGAAGTTAAGTAAGGATATCATCTTCGATGGTAGGGATACTTTGGTGTAGAACCGATAGTCAAGAAGTTTGTTTGTAGCTGAGTACGACCATGGTAAAATATTTTATGAAGATAAAAGAAAATGAGTCAGAGGTAGTATGGACATGACTACTTTTTTACTGGGGAACATGGGCAGCTCATAGTTCTGAGGTGATGTGGATGTGAACTACTTGTGTCATGACCTGCACCCAGAATAAGGGCACAAGTACGTGAACTACACCCATCCTACATCGTAACAACGACGTAGAATGCTGTCTAGGTCAATAATACTATCTAAATATCTCATACTATATATATTGTACCTGTCATGTCATCTCAACTCTAATTGGAGGAACAATATGATATATGATAATTAAATCAATACTCAATCATAATATAAAACTAGAGAAAGATATGGCACGTTATATGGAATAGAAGGAAAGAAATACGAAGAATCATAATACATCACAAGTCCAAGTCTAATCTCCACAACACCAAGGTCTCAAAATAATAATAGTACATGTGTCACTACCACATTTCCAGATTAGGGCATTTGTGTAATTTTACTATTTTGAATAATTATGTATTTAATTAATCTGCTGAGTTTTATAAATTAATTATATGTTGTTATTGATGTTTGGTTTTAGGTCAAACCCTAGAACTCAGTAGGACTAACCCTAATGACTAAACCCTAGTTTGAAAACCAAATTCTAGAGAAACCCTAGAATTCAAATTTTAGGTTTGAACCTCAAACCCTAGAATGACTAAACCTTAGTTAATTAAGGTCCTATTGACCTAACATGGGGGGTTTAACCTAAACCTATGCATTTAAAACCCTAACCTAGTTTTTAATATAAAAGGGAGCCACCCTCAAACCTTTCCTCCTTCATGAAGAAAGAAACCCTAGCCTCCATTAAGAAAAAAAAAGCCATTTCCCTCACCTCAAATTCGGAATCAAACCCTAGGATTCCATCTTCCACCTCCAAAGCAAAGGAAAGCAAGGAGCTTGGGTCAAGGAACCTTGGGGAAGAAGAACCTTCATAGGGAAACCATCTCCCTATAGGTAAAATCCGGATTTTCCCATTTTAATTTCTGTTTTTCTGTTGTTAATACCCATTAGGAACCCACCTTGATATTTAGATTTCGATTTAGGGTTTTGGTTTGGGTTTTGGTGACCTACGTTGGATTTCCCCCAATTTCGTGAACCCTAATCCTAGGGGTTTGCTAGTGGACCGATTTCATCCTCAATGTATGGTTTAGATCTCAGTTCTTAGGGTTTTGATTGGGAATTTATGGGTTTGTATGTAAATTCATTTTTCTGCACTGCATATATTTGATGAAATGATTACTAAGGGAATAACTTTCTAATCTATTCAATATAACCTATTTTAATGTATGGTATATATATATACACATATATGCATGTGTATTGGTGGTGTTGGTTGTTTTGAAGGGTGTGAGCAGTCGAGTTTAGAGTTGGACAGTGTGTGCTGTGTGAATTGAGGGTTATGTGCAGTCAAGTTTGGAGGAAACCAGTGTTCAGTCAGGTGTATTTTTTGTGCTGCGTGTTAATGTAGTGTGTGTCTTGTGTCCCCGTATCTTGGGGTGTCAGACACGGTGGAGTACACTGTGTGCAGTCGGGTTTTAGGATGTGTGTGTAGACTGAGAACTCACAGTAATACCTAGAGTGTATACCTGTGTTTGCTTCAATATGATATCAGTGTGTGTAGGTTTGTTAGGGCTTGTGCAGTATGAGTTATTTAGTGTTCTTTGTATCAGGGAGCAGAGAGTTTTATGTATCAGTATGAGTTTCTGTGTGCATTGGGTTAGGTAAATAGTGTGTGTGTATTATAGAACCTAGTATATCCAGTGTGAGCATGCCTGTGTAAATATCTGTGTATCTGTGTCTCAGTTAGAAGTAACTTTGTGTTCAGTGTATTCAAAACCTGTGTATGTATCCTAGAACCCATAACTTGTGTGTATGTATCCGTTAGTCAGTGTGTTAGTGGGTAAATTCTCAGAATGTGTATCAGTTAGGTGAGAGTTTATCTGTGTGTGTGTCCTAGGTTTATTTCAGATTTCAGTATACCTATGTGTGTGTGAGAGTGTATTGTGCAGATAACCTATGTGTCAATGAGAACCAATGTGTAGCTGTGTATTAGCTAGGTGTGAGATAATACCTGTGTGTGTATTAGAGTGGCTGTGAGTATAGTGTGTTAGTGATAACTGTGTGTAGGAGTTCCTGATTTCAGTATATGTGATTGTGTGTGTGAGTAAACAGTAGGTGTATCACTAATATGCCTGTGTATTAGATTACCTGTGTGTGTGTGTAGATGATACCTGGGAGTGCAATGAGTTTCCTGTGTGAGTGCAGTGAGGTATTAGGAGAGTGAGGAAACTGTGGTTGTGTGTAGCTGTGTATTAGATGTGCCAGTGTGTGTACGAGTGTGAGAGAGAGGGCAGTGTGGCAGTCTATTAAAGTCAGTGTGTATTAGTTAGAGAAGTATCCCTGTGTAATACCTGGGTGTGTTTTGGGTTAGGGATTTGTGTGTGTTCCAGTTAAGAGTGTAATGTGACTGTGGGTGAGGTAGCAGCTGACCTAAGACTGTGTGTGTCCCTGTATTGGGAGTGTCAGTTGTTAGAGCAACAACAGTCCAGATCTTTAAGAGTAGGTAAGTAAATATTATGCAAGGGTATTGGAGGTGGGTTGATATACTAAGACAGGAATATAGTAGGCTAAGTACTGTGTCAGTTAGTGAGTAGAGTATCAGTATTTGGTATCCTAGTTTAATACATAATGTTTATGAGTTGAGGTTGCCTTTGGAGTACTAGTTTAAGTAGCAGTTAAGATAATTGGGGTTAGTAGCCAATATTGATGCAAGGTATATGTTAAGGGTTGTATTAAGATACAAACTAGAATATATCTATAGGAGTTGTTATATACAATTAACATATAGTATATAATAGTAGCTAGTATTATACTAGATACCTTAGTATGGTATAGAATTTGACTAGTGGACCTAGCTAACCTAGTTTAGACTTATCTATGGCCTAGAAATATTATTATTAGTTAGTTATTCATGCCATCCTTCATTTCACCCTATTAACATTGATATCTTATATATAGGTTCTTGTGACTCCATTTTGGACATCGATCCTCATATTTTGCTCAGGACCACATGTGAGTACATTCTCTGACAGTTTTCGTTTTGTTGATTACTTCTATAAATTGTAGTGTATTACATACTTGATTCCGACACTATGGATACACGGGTTAGCACCCTAGATCCCCATCATGAGGAGTCGTGATTGGAATCCATCGTTCTAGCTGGGTGATAGGGAACTATTAGTAAATTATGTGATCATATCCAAATATTTACATGCATCATAGCTCACCCTACTTCTCACGTCGGGTGCGGCCTGACCATTTACATGCATCATAGCTGTTATATATGATTAGCCTGACCACTACATGCATCATAGCTAACCATATGGTTAGCCTGACCTACAAGAATCATAGCTAATTATATATAACCAGCCTGATCTAGTCCCAAGCCGATCACATAATAAACTGATAATTCAAACACTTAGCTAGATGTCTATTTTTTTCAGATTCACTTGTTCTAGCATTCACTATTTATTGTTCATTGCTAGATGCTCTATTGCCTATTTTTATTCCTCCAGTACTTTACATTTCCAGTATTTATTCTCATCTTGTATTTCTTACACTGTTTATAGTTTTTGTCAATTTAATGAAACTGCTGTTAGTGTTTGTGCTTCACCCCAATCCTGACTGGATAACATTTTTCAGAGGACCTGGAGAACTTTTGCCCCACTCATTACGGCCCAGGATTAGAGGGAGATTTCACTCCGGAAATCCCAGAGGAGTTGCCTATTCTAGAGGAGATCTTACCTGTTTGTTCTTAGATTACTTTTTTCTGCATTTATTATTTTAGACTGAGACTGAGTTGTATTTATTATTTTGTGACTTTGTGAGGTCATCTAGACCCAGGATTTGAGTTGGATTTATTGTGGTTGGTTTTATACTAGAACTCTTTATTTCCATTCTCATCGTGCCCATTTATTTCATATAGCTTGTGATTGAGTACATTTATTGAACTGTGGATTATATTATCTTTGTCCTCCGTACGGAGTTGAGACTATTGACAGGATATATATTATGTTGAAACCTAGACAGCGTTCTACCGCCGATGCTGCGGCGTAGGCTGGACGTACCCACGACTCATGCCCAAATTCTGGGTGCGGGTTGTGACACATTTTTAGTGGTGGCCGATGCAGGTCTAGTCTTAGATTCGCATTAGAGCGATATCGTAGTGGTGCTCGCTTAGAGTATTACTACGAGCCTGTTTTAGGGAATAGGAATTAGGCCGAGGATATGCTCAATCACAATTAAGAAATTCTGATTCTTATGATACTACTCTTAATAATTTTTCGTTTAGAAATTACTGTCCTTCCTTGATGATATCGTGTCTATTGCCTTAATTAAATCTTTCGATCTGTCCTCAGGATGCCGTCGAGAACCAGGTCCCGGAGACTCGGAGCAGCAGTATCAGAGAGGTCTGCCACCTCTCGCCCTGCCAGACAGACATCCGCAGCACCTCCTATATCTCCAGTACATGTGGGAGTGTCTGCAGCATTCGGGGGTCCTCCATCACCTGTTCAGAGGGTCCCCATAGCTACGACGGAGCCTCTACCACCACCACCACCACCAGTTCAGTATCCAAGAGGTGCACAGATGTTCGCTTTGATTCAGGGCATAGTCGATGCCCAGAAGACGTTGACAGAGGTCCAGAGGGTGCAGGCTGAGGCACACCAGGCCCAGATAGAGATGATGAGGGTGAACATGGAGAATGCTCATCAGGTGGCTCTCCAGGCTGTGGAGAGAGTCGCTCAGCAGCAGCAGCATCCTGGTCAGCACCATCAGAGGCCGGGCACCATTGTGGACTTCAAGAGGATGATGCCTCGGGAGTTCAAGGGGACAAAAGGGATACTCTACGCCGATGACTGGCTAGAGGACATCGAGAGGAATTTGCGTTTGGCGCAGCTTCCGGAGGCCCTTCAGATCGAGGCCACCGGCAGCCAGATGTTCGATATCGCCTTGACATGGTTTCGCACGGAGCCGAGACTCCTTGACGGGGGACTCACTTGGGAAGCTTTCAGGGAGCTCATCAAGGAGAAGTTCTTTCCTGACGTTGCCCTGGGAGCTTTGGAGAGTCAGTTCCATGACTTAGTCCAGGGGATCTCGTCCGTCGATGAGTATGCCGCAGAGTTTTGCCGCCTGAGCCGCTTTGCGCCATCGATGATTAGAGATCCGGGGGACAGGGCCCGGAAATTTAGAAAGGGGCTGGCAAGGGAGATCAAGTCTCGTACGTCGGGATGTCGCACTGCCACTTTCGAGGGCATATTGATGGATGCCCAGATAGCCGAGGACGACTTGGACCTCAGGCCCAAGAGGGAACGCGATGTTTCCGGAGGAGCAAACAGTAGTGCGGGACCGGGCAAGCGTCCACACTTTCAGCAGCAACAGAGGCCCTTTCAGCAGCAGCACCAGCAGCACCAGGCACCAGCCCGAGGGCAGGTCCAATATCAGCAGCAGAGGCAGACTCAGCCCGCCATCCAGTGTGCGTACTGCGGGAAGGCAGGATATACTAGAGAGATATATAGAAAGAGATTAGGCTCATGTCTGTCCTGCGGATCGACGATACACCAGCTGAGGGATTGCCCTACCATTCAGACTCGTCCAGGTCAGGGTGGAGCATCCGCCCAGAGAGGACCAGACAGGGTACCTGCCGTACCAGGAGGCCAACAACAGAGGGGACCACTTCCACCGCAACATCAGAGGTTCGCCCAGCATCAGCAGCAGAGAGGTGCACCCTAGGGGCGAGCGTACGCCATGGCAGTCGAGAAGATCGAGCCAGCAGGAGACTTGATCACAGGTTCAATTCTTCTCGATTGTATTCCCGTATTTACCTTATTCGACTCTGGCGCTTCCCATAGTTTTGTGTCTGTATCTTATGCACTTCGATATCACTTAGACACAGAACCATTAGCTAGGACTTGCAAGATCACGACTGGTGGAGGTATTATCCTAGTCCGTGATCACTGCAAGGACCGGAGAGTGTCAGTAGGAGGCCGAGAGTTGAGCGTGAGCTTACTCGTTATGCCACTTCCGGGGTACGATATTGTACTCAGAATGGACTGGTTGAGTAGGCATCATGCTACTATAGATTGTTATAGAGGCAGAGTAGTATTTAGACCACCAGGAGAGCCGGAGTTTGAGGTCGTCAGAGGAGCAGCGGAACAGAGGAGGAGCATATTTTGTGGAGCCAGGACGGAAGAAGAGGAGCTGCCACATCCTCTGATAGCGGAGTTCCTGGATGTATTTCCAGAGGAGTTGCCAGGCTTGCCGCCAGACAGAGATGTTGAATTCTCTATAGACTTGGTTCCAGGAGCGGAGCCCATTTCACAACATGTCTATAGAGTCAACAACAGCGAGCTGGCAGAACTGAAGAAGCAAGTTGAGGAGCTGCAGGACAAAGGCTTCATCAAATCCAGTTCATCACCATGGGGAGCTCCGATATTGTTCGTACCGAAGAAGGATGGCACGGTGCGCATGTACATTGATTATAGAGCTTTGAACAACCTCACTATCAAGAACAAATACTCGCTGCCGAGGATAGATGATCTTTTCGATCAGTTGAGCGGGGCGAAGGTGTTTTTAAAGATAGATTTGAGGTCAGGCTATCACCAGGTGAAGGTGAAGAGAGAAGACACGCCGAAGACAGCCTTTCGGACCAGATACGGCCAGTTTGAGTTCATGGTGATGCTATTTGGTTTAACCAATGCACCGAGAGTATTCATGAACCTGATGAACAAGGTGTTCCACCAGTACCTTGACAAGTTCGTGGTGGTATTCATCGACGATATTCTTGTGTATTCCAAGACCCCGGAGGAGCACGAAGAGCACCTGAGGTTGGTCTTAGAGACTCTCAGGAGGGAAAAGCTGTACGGGAAACTCTCTAAGTGTGAATTCTTCCTTGACAAGGTTGAATTTCTTGGGCACGTGATATCGGGTGACGGAATCTCGGCTAACCCACAGAAGATCGAGGCAGTGGAGTCGTGGGCTACCCCCAGTTCGGTAGCCGAGATCAGGAGTTTTCTCGGGCTAGCAGGATACTACAGGAGGTTTGTACAAGACTTCTCCAGGATTGCAGCGCCGATGACCAGGCTGACTAGGAAGGATGTGGATTTTGTCTGGATGGAGGATTGCCAGGCCGCATTTGATGAGCTAAAGAAGAGATTGACGACAGCTCCCATTTTGACGTTGCCAGCAGGGACATGTGGTTTCACCATCTACAGTGATGCTTCAGGGAAGGGTCTGGGATGTGTTCTTCAGCAGCACGAAAAGGTAATTGCCTATGCTTCTAGGCAGTTACGCCCTCATGAAAAGAACTACCCCACCCACGATTTGGAGTTGGCAGTAGTTATCTTCGCTCTAAAGCTGTGAAAACATTACCTGTACGGAGAGCGTGTGGAGATCTTCACAGACCACAAGAGCTTGAAGTACGTGTTCACACAGAAGAAGCTGAACATGAGGCAGAGGAGATGGTTAGAGTTGATGAAGGACTTTGATATCTCATTGCAGTACCACCCTGGGAAGGCCAACGTAGTCGCCGATGCCTTGAGCAGGTATCCGATGGCTATGTACTTGACGACAGATAGACATTTGTTGGCTGATCTGGAAAGCTTGGAGATTAAGGTATTAGTTCCCGGTACTGAGATTCAGATATGGGGATTGCAGATACAATCCGAGCTGATGGACAGGATCAGAGCTGCGCAGTATGATGATGAGGCTCTGAGGAGTATCAGAGCACAGGTTCGGACAGGATTGTCGGACGACTTTACTATCACAGAGGATGGTTCCTTACGATACGGCACGAGGATATGTGTGCCGAGCGGGGAGCTGCACGAGGAGGTTTTGCAGGAGGCACACCGCTCTCAGTACTCGATGCATCCCGGTGCCAACAAGATGTATCGAGACTTGAGGGAGCACGTATGGTGGTATGGAATGAAGCACGAGGTAGCACGCTTCGTATCCCGGTATCTAGTGTGCCAGCAAGTAAAGGCAGACCGGCAGAGACCAGGTGGTTTGCTTCAACCTTTACCGATTCCAGAATAGAAATGGGAGCATGTGACCATAGATTTTGTTTCAGGGCTTCCACGTTCTCCAGGAGGGAAAGACGCGATTTGGGTCATCGTGGACAGGTTGACCAAATCAGCCCATTTCTTACCTTTCAAGGTGGGCACGTCGACAAAGAGGCTAGCAGAGATGTACGTGCGACAGATCGTTAGGCTTCATGGAGTTCCTATGAGCATCATCTCGGATCGGGATAGTCGTTTCACTTCCCACTTCTGGAGGAGTCTGCAGGCTAGCTTGGGCACTCAGCTCAAGTTCAGTACCGCATATCACCCTCAGACAGACGGGCAGTCTTAAAGGACTATTCAGACTCTCGAGGATATGCTACGCACTTGCGTTCTAGATCTCGGAGGTTCTTGGGAGGATCATCTGCACCTGGTAGAGTTCGCTTACAATAACAGCTACCAGGCCAACATCGAAATTTCACCATTTGAGGCTCTTTATGGAAGGAGGTATCGTACACCGTTATCTTGGGATGACGTTGGAGAGAGAGCCTTGCTAGGACCAGAAATGGTCGTGGATGCAGCAGAAAAGGTGAAACTCATCAGAGACAGACTGCGAGTGGCGCAGGACAGACAGCGGCATTGGGCCGACAGCCACCGTAGACCCCTTGAGTTTCAGGTTGGCGATCTAGTATTTCTACGGATTTCTCTGACGCATGGCACGATTCATTTTGTTAGAGGCGGGAAGCTTAGCCCACGCTACATCGGACCCTTCGGTATTCTTGGGAGGGTAGGTGCAGTGGCGTATAGACTAGACTTGCCGCCTGCATTAGAGGGAGTGCATGATGTGTTCCACGTGTCGCAGCTGAGACGGTACGTGGCAGACCCTAGTTGTCATGCCCCAATCTTCCGCAAGCTCGATAGTCCCCGCTGAACATGAATCACCACGTTGCAGCTCTCCCGCAGGACAATCGTTCTCATCGGAACGTGATACCGTACGAGCCTGGAGTTGCGCTCGTACAAGGCGATATTGTCAAACACCAAATATTATCATTAAAACAACCAAGTTGCAGCGGAAGTCAAGTATTGTGTACCAAGCACACAATCAGAGTAATACGCAGCGAAGCTCACGATAGGGTCCAAATAAAATGCCCCGAAGGCAATGCCACAAAGGCGATGCCACGGAGACGATGAAATACTCTTGCTCTTTTCTCTAGCCCACAAAGGTACTTACAGTTCATACATCATGCCTCGTATATCCAAGCAATGCCACTACGCCTGTGTACCTGAAATAATGCCCACAAACGTGGGTCAGTACACAACCGTACTGGTGAGTGGGGTAACCCACTCGCCTAAGCCGACACTAAGTAAAATAGTGAATGCAAACAGTTATATGGTGATCTTTCTAGTTTGAATCCTAGATTCATTTCATGGCATAGGGATGACATGTTAAGGAAAGCTGTAAAGCAGTTTAAGCATGCAAGCATTCAACTCAAACCAAACGATAAGCAAATATATATAGCAACCCGAAGTAAACTAGCATGCAACCATCCTGCTCAAGTCCAAGCAACACGATAACATATCGAACCATTCCCAAGCCTCAATATCCATCCTCAACCAACATTTATAATCTAAATCTCACAGTGCACACTCTTGCCGAGGCAAGGTGGCCGCGCCTACACGAAAGCCAAACCAACAAAAGAAAAGCAAGCCATCACTTATACTATATGAAGTCACTGGTCAAGCCATAAAGGACGTATGATCGGACTGATCATATGCGGTTCTCCTCGAAACAGCGCTAAGTAGCTAACCCACCTGGATCGATTCCCACCGCTGGCACTGTGCCCAAGGCACGTTACCAATTGTCTCCTCCATGGCCGAACGGTCCCGGTGCCCCGGAGCCTTCCCGTTCGAGGAGACCAAACCCTGTGCAATACAGGTTTTCCGTGACATGCAGACACCAAGTAGGTATGACGAGAGGATCGAACATTTTTGCCCCACCAAGCGATCCTAGACTCGTTCCATGAATTATCCATAACCATTCTTCCAACATATTGCCCAAGGCACCAAATCTCGAGTAATTCCATAGGCATAATGCCTCTTCTCAACATAGTGTTTCCAATGGTGCAACACCCATGCTCAAAGCTAACCCATGGCACAATGCCGTTTTAGTGGCATAATGCCTCATTCGAGGCACGATGCCCCATCAAGCGGCACAACACCCTCGCCGATGCAGTTGTTCGGTTTCGAACCACAACTGCTCGCTTTGTAAGACAAAGCGACCAAGTGATACTCGTACACGGATGCACGCTCGCTCGCCCAGATTCCCGATATTCCCAATGCATCAATGACTCATTCCAACTGTCCAAGCATAATCCCAATCAATCAACCAACTGCCTCAAATACAATATTCCAACTCTAGCTCCAACTATCCAACGCGCAAACCAAATCAAGCCACAATCCTACCAAGCCAACGACGTCCACTCTATGCACGCCTCAGTGTAGTGATTCCCAATATTTCTATCCAAGTGTTCAAGCCTTCGTGTTTTCCATATTATTAGGCATGAAGGAGTAGAGTAGAAGGGAAAGAGCCCACTCATAATGTTTGATCCCGTTAGGCATCCTGTCCTGCCGATACGGCCAATCCCTTGAACCCGTGGTCCGATGCAAGCGCGATCTACTCAACTGGTATGACCGTGCGAGCAGGCCGTGCTCTACAAATCATCCGACCGATCGGACTAAGGAAGATGGCATTATCATTCCAATCTAGCTATCTCAGTACTGCTCTGAACGAACACCCGATTTCCATCGAACCCGCTAGCCATCTGCACACGAAACAACTCAATCAATACTTATTCCCAAAATCCAACAAATCAAATGTAACTAGCATTTGTTTCATTCAATCCGACTCAGCGTAACGTACCATGCGGTTGCGGGCGTTACATAATATACCACTTAGAATCAGGTTCGTCCACGAACCGTGCTGGTACTCATTCCGATCACATGCCACAATCCAATTCCATGGATCTGCTCTATGCAACTCTCATATTCATGATTATGACTCAACATCTCGCTCTGCTGAACGCTCGTACAAGTTCCATATTCCTACACCCTCCTTGCAGCTCAATACAAATTCTTCGTATCGCTTAGTTTTGGATCGTACACATATTTAAGGCGTCCCTAAAATACATGCATTTCAGCCGAGCTTTGCGATAGCAAATTTGGACAAGTTACAAGGGTATCTTTATGTCCGAGGCATCCATTTACTTTACTCCCAATTGAACCAAATTTCGATTTCCATTCCAACATATTCGATTTGAGCACTATTCTCAAATATGATGATTTCCCACGACTCAATCAGTTCGTGTTCCAAATCAATCCATCCAACTATTTCTGAATCTGTCACTACCATATTTCCAGATAAGGGCATTTGTGAAATTTTACTATTTGGAATTTTTATGTATTTAATTAAATTGTTGAGCTTTATAAACTAATTATATATTGTAAGTGATATTTGGTTTTAGGACAAACCCTAGAACGCATTAGGACAAACCCTAATGACCAAACCCTAATTTAAAAATTCAGTTCTAGTGAAACCCTAGAATTCTAATTTTAGGTTTGGACCTCAAACCCTAGAAGGCCTAAACCTGAGCTAATTAGGTTCTACATGACTGGACCTGGGGGTTTAACCTAAAAACTATGCATGGAAACCCTAAACTAGCTTTAATATAAAAGGGAAGCCTCTCACAAAGCCATCCTTCATGTAGAAAGGAGAAACCCTAGCCTCCATAAGAGAAAACCATCTCCCCACCTCCAGATTTCGAAATCTAGACCTAGGAGACCCCATTCTTCTCCTCCAAAGCAAGGAAAGCAAGGAACGTGGGTCAGGAAGCCTTGGAGAAGAAGAACCTCCATTGAAGAAGCCATCTCCCTAGGTAAAACCCTATTTCTATTCATTTTAATTCTGTTTTCTGTTGTTCATACCCATTAGGAAACACCCTTGCTGTGTAGATCTCGAAATTTAGGGATTCTAGGTAAAAACCTAAGAGGAACTAGTGTTTTGGTGACCCACATAGGTTTTCCCCAATTTTTCAGGAACCCTAACCCTAGGTATTTGTAGGGAGACTGATTTTATCTCATATGTGTAGGTTGAACCCGATTTTAGGGTTTGGATTAGAGGAATTATGGGATCTTATGCAAAACCACTTTTTTGTACTCCTAGTGTTTGATGAAATATTCCTTAAGGTTTACCTATCTAACTTATTTAATTTCTGCATAGTTGATATATGAATCTATATGTATATATATATCTATTGTGTTGTTAATAGGTTATGTGCAGTCGGGCCTGGGAAGTATTGCCTATGGGAATGAACTGAGTGTGCATTGAGGGAATTCAGGGCAGTGTCTCCCTGATTCTGTGAACCAGTGTCTTTGCATTAGTGTCTAGGTTTTGGTTGTGTGTGTTGGGGTATTCTTGGTTGGGGATTAGTTATCAGTATATTGCAACTTGTGTTGTGTGTGTAATTCTGTGCATAGGGGTTTAATTGGCTGTGTGCAGTGAACTGTGAGTTATGCATCAGTAAACTTCAGTGTATGAATTGGAGTTCCTATCAGTGTGTATATTTATGTGTGTGTGTGCAGTGAACATGGGGTGTATCTATGTGATTCAGTGTGTAGCAGCATGTGTGAGTGGGTACATGTGGCTGTGTGAAATTCTGAGTGAGGAATTCTGAGGTGTGCAGTGTGTATGTGTGCACTGAGTTTTGTGTGTCAGTGATGTGGTGTGCAGCAGTGAGTGATTATGTATCAGTATGAGAACTATTGTGTATGTGTTAATAGGTAGGAATTATGGGTTTAGATGCTGTGTCAGAGAGTCTGCTGCTGTGTTCATGCATCAGTGCTTCAGGTATTGGGGGATTGAGTATCAGTGAGTATGTATGTGAGGTATTAGAGCAGGGGGAAACCTGTGTCAGCAAACTGTGTGTGTGAGTGATGTATTAGCAGTTCAGAAACTGTGGTTAAAGCAAACTGTGTGTGTGTGTATTAGGGTGCCAGTGAGTGAATGTGTGGCTATGTTTATGTGCCAGTGTGTGCCAATGTTGAACTAGCTGTGTTGGTTTCCACAGTGCAGCATGGTTGATGGGTGAGGCAGTGATGTATGTGAGGGTTCAGTGTGAGTATCAGACTTTAGTTGATACTTAGTGTCAGGTTGGATGAGGGGAGTGCATATGCTTGTGTATTGATATGTGTTAGTATGCAAAACAGATAAGGATCTGCAGTATGTGGGTATAGTTCCTGCACATAAAAATTAGTTAGAGGGGAGTTTACCTGTGTGTTCTCAGTAAGGGGGAAACAGTCAGTGTGTGTGTGTGCATGTTGGGTAGAGTTGTCCCAGTTTTAATAGAGTGTACTGTGTGTGTGGGTTTATTTCAGAACCTGTGAACTAAATTTCTGTGTGTATATAACAGTGCTTGAACCTATGTGTCTCTGTGTAATAGTATTCAACCTGTGTGAGTGTGTTGCTGTCAGTGGGTACATTGAGGTAATATGTGTGTGTAGGTATTGGAGTGTCAGTCAAAAGAGAGTCAGTTAGAGTTATGTATATAAGTAGATAATTAGAGTTTAGTTAGTGGTTGGTTACATTATCTTGATTAGATGCTTGATATCAGTTAAGTTAGATAACAGTCAGTATTTATATGCCAGTGAGTATATAACTATAAGTAGTATCTTCTATAATATTATTTAGGATGTTAGTGATCATTTAGTATAGTTAGTATATATATTAAGTACCAGTTAGCAAATTAGAATGTCAGTTAGTATTAGTAGTTAATAGGGAATGTTAGTTATATAATAGCTAGTATCACTTAGAAACTTAGGTAAATACCTAGAATAGCTAGTGTTAGCTAGTTAGTGGCCAATTTAGACCAATTGACTTAGTTTGGACCTAGTATGACTTGGTTGAGCTAGAATGGCTTAGAAATTAACCTAGAAGCATTCATTAGTATATTTTATCCATTTTCCACTTATACATATTTTGACATTGAATTTCCATAATTAGGTCCTTGTGATTTCATCTTGGACATCGATCCTCACACCTTGCTCAGGACCACAGGCGAGTACATTCTCTGACAGTTTTCATTGTTGATTACTTCTATAAATTGTAGTGTATTACATACTTGATTCCGACACTATGGACACACGGGTTAGCACCCTAGATCCCCATCATGAGGAGTCGTGATTGGAATCCATCGTGCTAGCTGGGGGAATGGGGAACTATTAGTAGATTATGTGATCATATCCAAACTTACCATGCATCATAGCTCACCCCACTTCTCACGTCGGGTGCGGCCTGACCATCATCATGCTTCATAGCTGTTATATATGATTAGCCTGACCATTATCATGCATCATAGCTAACCATATGGTTAGCCTGACCTTCAAGAATCATAGCTAATCATATATAACCAGCCTGATCTAGTCCCAAGCCGATCACATAATAAACTGATATTTCAAACACTTAGCTAGATGTTTATTTTATTCTGATTCATTTGTTCTAGCATTCACTGTTTATTGTTCATTGCTAGATGCTCTATTGTCTATTTCATTTTTCTCCTGTACTTCTCATTTTCAGCATTTATTTCTATCTTGTATCTCTTACACTGTTTATAGATTTTGTCAATTTAATAAAACTGCTGTTAGTGCTTGTGCTTCGCTCCAATCCTGACTGGATAACAAAATTTTTCAGAGAACCTGGAGAACTTTTGCCGACTCATTACGGCCCAGGAATAGAGGGAGATTTCACTCCAGAAATCCCAGAGGAGTTGCCTATCCTAGAAGAGAACTTACCTGCCTGTTCTTAGATTACTTTTTCTGCTTTTATTGTTTTAGACTGAGACTGAGATGTATTTATTATTTTGTGACTTTGTGAGGTCATTTAGACCCAGGATTTGAGTTGGATTATTGTGGTTGGTTTTTTAGAACTCTTTTCAATTCTCATCGTGCCATTATTCTTATAGCTTGTGATTGAGTATATTATAGAACTGTGGTTTATTTATCATTGTCCTCCGTACGGAGTTGAGACTATTGACAGGATATACTATGTTTGTGACCTAGACAGCGTTCTACCGCCGATGCTGCGACGTAGGCTGGACGTACCCATGACTCATGCCCAAATTCCGGGTGCGGGTCGTGACACGTTTTTAGTGGTGGCCCATGCAGGTCGAGTCAACAGATTCATATTAGGGCGATATCGTAGTGGTGCTCGCTTAGAGTATTACTACGAACCTGTTTTAGGAAATAGGAATTAGGCCGAGGACATGCTCAATCACAATTAGGGAATTCTGATTCTTATGATACTACTCTTAATGATTTTTCTTTAGAAATTACTTCCTTGATGATACTGTATCTATTACCTAAATTGATTCCTTTTGCGCTGTCCTTCGGATGCCGTTGAAGACCAGATCGCAGGATCAGCAGCAGCCTCCGAGGCAGATCCAGCAGGCTTGTCACTTCTGTAAGAAGCCAGGTCACCTTTGGAAGAGCTGTAGGGTGAGGCGAGGACTTTGTTTGTACTGTGGCATTGCGGGACATCAAGTGAGGGGTTGTATTCGAGCTTCTTATCTTCTCGACCAGTGCGCATAACCAAATCAAAGAAGTCCAGTTAAGCCACCTGTGGAACCGCAGATGGCTCATCATCAGCAGCACCAGACACCAGTTCGAGGACACATCCAGCAGCAGCAGCTACAGAGACAGACTCAGCCCACTATCCAGTGTGTGTATTGCAGAAAGATGGGACATACCAGAGACATCTGCAGGAAGAGGTTGGGCACATGTCTGTCCTGCGGATCGACGACACACCAGCTGAGGGATTGCCCTACCATTCGTCCAGGTCAGGGTGGAGCAGCCACCCAGAGAGGACCAGCCAGGGTACCTGCCGTACCAGGAGGCCAATAACAGAGAGGACCTCCACTTCCACCGCAGCAGCAGATGTTTGCTCAGCACCGGCAGCAAAGAGGTGCACTCCAGGGGCGAGCATACGCCATAGCAGTCGAGAAGGTCGAACCAGCAGGAGACTTGATTACAGGTTCAGTTCTTCTCGATTGTATTCCCACATTTACCTTATTCGACTCTAGCGCTTCCCATAGTTTTGTGTCTATATCTTATGGACTTCGACATCATTTAGAGACAGAACCATTAGCTTGGACTTGCAAGATCACGACTGAAGGAGATATTATCCTAGTCCGTGATTACTGTAAGGACCGAAGGGTGTCAGTAGGAGGCCGAGAGTTGAGCGTGAGCTTACTCGTCATGCCACTTCCGGGGTACGATATTATACTCGGAATGGACTGGTTGAGTAGGCATCATGCTACTATAGATTGTTATAGAGGCAGAGTATTATTTCGACCACCAGGAGAGCCGAAGTTCAAGCTCGCCAGAGGAGCAGGGGAGCAGAGCAAGATGCTCAATCACAATTATTGAGAGATTCCTGGGACGACCCTTGAGAATCTCATTATGAATTCCAATTTAATTCCTTTCCCTTGTTTTCATCTGTTCTCGCTTGTTGGTAATGAGTTGGATTCTTGTTGACCAGTTGATTAATTTAATTCTTGGTATCGTTGTTGAGTTGATTTTTATCGAGATGAATTTTACGGGCTAAATTTTACGGTATCATCTGATGACATATATATTGATGAGGACAGTGAGAAAGGTAAAACGTCTACTTTGGTTATGGAACCTAGAATTTATTGCAGCCATACTAGTTGTCGTGACGAGAACGTAGGAACCTGACTAGGATGTACATACTGTAGTTATGAAACTTAGAGTCTCTCGCAGCCATACCGGTTGGCGTGGCGAAGATTCTAGATGACATGATTATAGAGTTACATACCTTAGTTACGGAACCTGTCGTTTATCGCATCTATGCTTACTGGCGTGGCGAGGATTCTGAGTGTCATGATTTCTGACAGACGTGTATGATTATCAGGTTGTATCTTAAATTGGTTCTTAAAATATCATCTCAACACTTATCTATTTCTGTTGATTCAGGATTTTTCCATCGTTTCTTCTGCTTGCTAGCAGTAGAATACCCTTAGTCCTCAGTCCAGTTCCTTTTTGAGCTCCTATTTTTGATTCCCTGTTAAGTATGATAAGTAGTGACTTGTAATTATGTCTGTGTCTTGAGTTTTAGTATTGATTAAGTGTTGCTTGTGAGTTTGTAAGTGTTTCCTAGTTGGACATGTGAGCAGTAGGCATTTATCTAGAATTAACCCATAGCGTAGTGCCTGGTAGCAATAGTTCTATGATAGGAGTGTTATAGTTAGTATTGGCACTATAGATAGAAGGAGTATCAGTGATGATTCCAAGAGTTAGTATCAGAGCCAGCATACCCGTCCTGGATAATCATGATTATGTAATTGGATGATCTATGTAAATAATTAAGTATCAAGGAATTGTGTTAAGGATTAAGGGAGCCTGATGTTCAATTTGATGATTGATACCGGGTGTGCTAAAAAATAAAGGAATGTATACACATAAAGGGTTTTAATGCGATGTTATGTAAAAAAAAAAATATTGAGGATTCAAAAATTTGATTCAATAAACATAGTCAAAGCTATAAAAATTTTTAGAAGTGATTGAAATTTTATTTCGATATAGAGTACTTGACTTTGAGGAAGTGTAAGCATTTATTTTTGTTTAAGAAGTTAAACTTAGATGATCTTATTTTGAGGATTAATTTATGGTGGGTAAGAAATATATTGGGATATGAGTGGATAAAGTGCATACGAAAGGATCTGTTAACTTGGGCATGATTGAGATGGCACTGCAAACAAGACTTGGGTGTCCATCTAGAGTTGTATTAGAGAGAGTAGTATTTAGTATGGTGTGTTGCACTTGGTGTGCACTTGAGTGATAATAACAGTTAGTATGAACAATTGTAGTAGGATAGAGAACTAGCAGTGGGTCTACTTGCAGTAGAACAGAGGTACCTAAAGAGATAGAGGTATCAAACCTTACAGGCATCTTTTGACTTATGATTGTGTTAAAGGTCCTTAGTATTAGATTTTGATATTAATAGACTGGTGTGTGCAATATGGATGTATTCATAGATGTTGTGGACTAATGATTAGTTGATATGGATACCAGTGTACAAGGACAGGGATTAGTTAGTGAATGTGCCAGAGTTAAGTGTGTATTAGAGGATGTGAGTTGACAGAAAGAGACAATGTGCCTTAAAATTTGAGGATATGCTACGCACTTGCGTTTTAGATCTCAGAGGTTCTTGGGAGGATCATATGCACCTGGTAGAGTTGCTTACAACAACAGCTACCAGGCCAGCATCGAGATGTCACCATTTGAGGCTCTTTATGGACGAAGGTGTCGTACACCGCTATCGTGGGACGACGTTGGAGAGAGAGCCTTGCTAGGACCAGAATGGTCGTGGATGCAGCAGAAAAGGTGAAACTCATCAGAGACAGACTGCGAGTGGCGCAGGACAGACAACGGCATTGGGCCGACAGCCACCGTAGACCCCTTGAGTTTCAGGTATAGATTATTGTTTTCTGGCTTGTGTTGTTTATTTAGACTGCGTGTTGAGACTGTTTTGTTTTAGGTTGGCGATCTAGTATTCCTACGGATTTCTTCGACGCGTGGAACGATTCGTTTTGGTAGAGGCGGGAAGCTTAGCCCACGCCACATCGGACCCTTTGGTATTCTTGCGAAGATAGGTGTAGTGACATATAGACTAGACTTGCCGCCTGCATTAGAGGGAGTGCACGGTGTGTTCCACGTGTCGCAGCTGAGACGGTACGTGGCAGACCCTAGTCACGTACTGGATTACTCAGAGATTGAGGTTGGTCCGACGCTCAGCTACCCTGAGCAGCCCGTAGAGATCTTGGACCGCAGAGAGAAGGTGTTGCGGAACCAAACTATTCCTTTGGTTCATGTTGCATAGAGACATCACTCTCCAGGGGAGTCGACCTGGGAAAGAGAGGACGAGATGCGCGAGCAATACCCGTATCTCTTCTAGACTTGAGGTATATTCCTTTTCTGATTTCACTCTTGTCCTAGTTCAGTCCAATTTCGAGGACGAAATTTCTTTTAGGAGGGTAGACTTGTCACTACCACATTTCCAGATAAGGGCATTTGTGAAATTTCACTATTTAGAATTTTTATGTATTTAATTAAATTGCTGAGCTTTATAAACTAATTATATATTGTAAGTGATATTTGGTTTTAGGACAAACCCTAGAACGCATTAGGACAAACCCTAATGACCAAACCCTAATTTAAAAACCCATTTCTAGTAAAACCCTAGAATTCTAATTTTAGGTTTGGACCTCAAACCCTAAAAGGCCTAAACCTGAGCTAATTAGGTTCTACATGACTGGACCTGGGGGTTTAACCTAAAAACTATGCATGGAAACCCTAAACTAGCTTTAATATAAAAGGGAAGCCTCTCACAAAGCCATCCTTCATGTAGAAAGGAGAAACCCTAGCCTCCATAAGAGAAAACCATCTCCCCACCTCCAGATTTCAAAATCCAGACCTAGGAGACCCCATTCTCCTCCTCCAAAGCAAGGAAAGCAAGGAACGTGGGTCAGGAAGCCTTGGAGAAGAAGAACCTCCATTGAAGAAGCCATCTCCCTAGGTAAAACCCTATTTCTATTCATTTTAATTCTGTTTTCTGTTGTTCATACCCATTAGGAAACACCCTTGCTGTGTAGATCTCGAAATTTAGGGATTCTAGGTGAAAACCTAGGAGGAACTAGTGTTTTGGTGACCCACATAGGTTTTCCCCAATTTTTCAGGAACCCTAACCCTAGGTATTTGTAGGGAGACTGATTTCATCTCATATGTGTAGGTTGAACCCGATTTTAGGGTTTGGATTAGAGGAATTATGGGTTCTTATGCAAAACCACTTTTCTGTACTCCTAGTGTTTGATGAAATATTCCTTAAGGTTTACCTATCTAACTTATTTAATTTCTGCATAGTTGATATATGAATCAATATGTATATATATATCTATTGTGTTGTTAATAGGTTATGTGCAGTCGGGCCTGGGAAGTATTGCCTATGGGAATGAACTGAGTGTGCATTGAGGGAATTCAGGGCAGTGTCTCCCTGATTCTGTGAACCAGTGTCTTTGCATTAGTGTCTAGGTTTTGGTTGTGTGTGTTGGGGTATTCTTGGTTGGGGATTAGTTATCAGTATATTGCAACTTGTGTTGTGTGTGTAATTCTGTGCATAGGGGTTTAATTGGCTGTGTGCAGTGAACTGTGAGTTATGCATCAGTAAACTTCAGTGTATGAATTGGAGTTCCTGTCAGTGTGTATATTTATGTGTGTGTGTGCAGTGAACATGGGGTGTATCTATGTGATTCAGTGTGTAGCAGCATGTGTGAGTGGGTACATGTGGCTGTGTGAAATTCTGAGTGAGGAATTCTGAGGTGTGCAGTGTGTATGTGTGCACTGAGTTTTGTGTGTCAGTGATGTGGTGTGCAGCAGTGAGTGATTATGTATCAGTATGAGAACTATTGTGTATGTGTTAATAGGTAGGAATTATGGGTTTAGATGCTGTGTCAGAGAGTCTGCTGCTGTGTTCATGCATCAGTGCTTCAGGTATTGGGGGATTGAGTATCAGTGAGTATGTATGTGAGGTATTAGAGCAGGGGGAAACCTGTGTCAGCAAACTGTGTGTGTGAGTGATGTATTAGCAGTTCAGAAACTGTGGTTAAAGCAAACTGTGTGTGTGTGTATTAGGGTGCCAGTGAGTGAATGTGTGGCTATGTTTATGTGCCAGTGTGTGCCAATGTTGAACTAGCTGTGTTGGTTTCCACAGTGCAGCATGGTTGATGGGTGAGGCAGTGATGTATGTGAGGGTTCAGTGTGAGTATCAGACTTTAGTTGATACTTAGTGTCAGGTTGGATGAGGGGAGTACATATGCTTGTGTATTGATATGTGTTAGTATACAAAACAGATAAGGATCTGCAGTATGTGGGTATAGTTCCTGCACATAAAAATTAGTTAGAGGGGAGTTTACCTGTGTGTTCTCAGTAAGGGGGAAACAGTCAGTGTGTGTGTGCATGTTGGGTAGAGTTGTCCCAGTTTTAATAGAGTGTACTGTGTGTGTGGGTTTATTTCAGAACCTGTGAACTAAATTTCTGTGTGTATATAACAGTGCTTGAACCTATGTGTCTCTGTGTAATAGTATTCAACCTGTGTGAGTGTGTTGCTGTCAGTGGGTACATTGAGGTAATATGTGTGTGTAGGTATTGGAGTGTCAGTCAAAAGAGAGTCAGTTAGAGTTATGTATATAAGTAGATAATTAGAGTTTAGTTAGTGGTTGGTTACATTATCTTGATTAGATGCTTGATATCAGTTAAGTTAGATAACAGTCAGTATTTATATGCCAGTGAGTATATAACTATAAGTAGTATCTTCTATAATATTATTTAGGATGTTAGTGATCATTTAGTATAGTTAGTATATATATTAAGTACCAGTTAGCAAATTAGAATGTCAGTTAGTATTAGTAGTTAATAGGGAATGTTAGTTATATAATAGCTAGTATCACTTAGAAACTTAGGTAAATACCTAGAATAGCTAGTGTTAGCTAGTTAGTGGCCAATTTAGACCAATTGACTTAGTTTGGACCTAGTATGACTTGGTTGAGCTAGAATGGCTTAGAAATGAACCTAGAAGCATTCATTAGTATATTTTATCCATTTTCCACTTATACATATTTTGACATTGAATTTCCATAATTAGGTCCTTGTGATTTCATCTTGGACATCGATCCTCACACCTTGCTCGGGACCACAGGCGAGTACATTCTCTGACAGTTTTCATTGTTGATTACTTCAATAAATTATAGTGTATTACATATTTGATTCTGACACTATGGACACACGGGTTAGCACCCTAGATCCCCATCATGAGGAGTCGTGATTGGAATCCATCGTGCTAGAACTATTAGTAGATTATGTGATCATATCCAAACTTACCATGCATCATAGCTCACCCCACTTCTCAGGTCGGGTGCGGCCTGACCATCATCATGCTTCATAGCTGTTATATATGATTAGCCTGACCATTATCATGCATCATAGCTAACCATATGGTTAGCCTGACCTTCAAGAATCATAGCTAATCATATATAACCATCCTGATCTAGTCCCAAGCCGATCACATAATAAACTGATATTTTAAACACTTAGCTAGATGTTTATTTTATTCTGATTTATTTGTTCTAGCATTCACTGTTTATTGTTCATTGCTAGATGCTCTATTGTCTATTTCATTTTTTTCCTGTACTTCTCATTTTCAGCATTTATTTCCATCTTGTATCTCTTACACTGTTTATAGATTTTGTCAATTTAATGAAACTGCTGTTAGTGCTTGTGCTTCGCTCCAATCCTGACTGGATAACAAAATTTTTCAGAGAACCTGGAGAACTTTTGCCGACTCATTACGGCCCAGGAATAGAGGAAGATTTTACTCCAGAAATCCCAGAGGAGTTGCCTATCCTAGAAGAGAACTTACCTGCCTGTTCTTAGATTACTTTTTCTGCTTTTATTGTTTTAGACTGAGACTGAGATGTATTTATTATTTTGTGACTTTGTGAGGTCATTTAGACCCAGGATTTGAGTTGGATTATTGTGGTTGGTTTTTTTAGAACTCTTTTCAATTCTCATCGTGCCATTATTCTTATAGCTTATGATTGAGTATATTATAGAACTGTTGTTTATTTATCATTGTCCTCCGTACGGAGTTGAGACTATTGACAGGATATACTATGTTTATGACCTAGACAGCGTTCTACCGCCGATGCTGCGACGTAGGCTGGACGTACCCACGACTCATGCCCAAATTCCGGGTGCGGGTCGTGACAGAATCAGCACTAGCGACATCTCCAAATATATCTCATGCACCGAACGATCATCATAACTGATACTACCCCAGCTAGGCGACTTACCCAAATATCAACTTTGCTCTCATCAGCTCAACCAAACACCTCTTTCTCATTCTCAATACCTCGCTGGGTGAACATCTATATTGAGGTTCGTGTGATCCACGAAGATCTCGCCGCCACGCCAAAGGGATAGTGTCGCCACGATTTCAACGTGGACACACTCGCCACAATTCCTAGGTTGCGCATGGAATAGTTCTTCGCGCTGCTTCCACTGCCTCGAAGCATAGGATATCACCTTTGCCTTCCGAACGAGCATGCTTCCCAGACTAAGTTCTGATGCATCTTGTAAATCTGAAGCAAATCTGTCCCTTCCAGTATTCGCAAGGATTTGATCTGAACGAGCCGCTGCTTTAACTTCACGAGCTAGTTTCACAGTCGTTAATTCATATGAATGCTATTCCCTTCCAGGGCACGATGAGTCAGAGGCGATGCCATCGATAAAAATCTACGACTCTGAATCTCATCAGTTGACAAGGCTACTTCCACCATCGCTTCGATCTTCTGGCTGCATCTTCAGCTGAAGGCTATCCCAAGAGTCTCTTAAATCCAACACTCAGTCAATAAGCCAAATCTCATTGCTCACATCTGCCCTCGACGTATTCCCAAATACGCCGCCTCAAGGGTCATTCTATGGGTCTACCATATTCAATCTCTGATCTGGCGGGCAAGTCGCTATGGTCAGCTGTCCCGAAGCTACGCTCGATAATTGTAATCATCATGATGGACAGTTACTATAAACCATGCTATATCTCATCTGCAAATCTGAATCAAAATTTCAACCATCCATCTGAGCGAACTTCCAAATCCGAGAATCGTGCTCGTTGAAACCGTCTTCCATCAATCCGTCGTTCTGCCCTGAATCCATCAAATTTTCTGAACTGCCTTGTTCGACTTCTCGCACTATCAATTGCAATAATTTTTGAAACCAAAGACTTGCTCAAATTCTTATCTGTTTGCTGCGTTCCACAATGCACGTCACTTGCTTGAGCAGCACAATGATTTGTTCCGACGTTGCTCCCATGTTTAGCTATCTTTAAAAGTCTGACCGCCATAATCTTTTGCTTTCTATTGTTGCCACAATCCGTCCACGTCTTCCGGAGAATCCCTTTACCATCGGTGCACCATCTTGCCCAAAATTTCACTTTCGCTAAACCTGAGTCGACTTCTTGAGCAGCAATATCCAAAATCTTCAAAGTTTGTGTGAATCCATCGCATTGTCCCTCCAAACCAAGTCGTGTTTCATTGTTTCAACCAACAGCTCAAATGTGTTGCCCAAAATCGTAGTCCATGCTCGCTATCATTCGATTCACCCATTGCTTCGCTCAAGTGTATTCCAACTGTTCATTCCGATCTCGTCCATCTCTCAAGTCCAACGATACTTCCATTTGTACCAGTCCGTTCTCGATTGCTCAACTCAATATTCGCTTGCTCCATTTTTCATTCTTTCCAACTCAACCGACGTGCACCAATCAACTTGTATTCTCAATACCCGAGTTCGTTCAAGCAATTTCCATTTGATGTCCAAACCAAAATATTTTCAGTGCCTTGCTCAATATGTGGTATCCCATATACCACTCCGAATCAAGTCGCTACTCGCATTACGATTCCTTGCACTGATCCAAGATCCGTTCGAACCATCTCTTATGCGAGATCATGCCTTTCACAACTCAAGTCTGACACAAAAACTCAGCCAATGCAGGAATTATCCAACTATTTTCATCAATCTCGCTATGCAACTTGTGCCATATCCCATTCTCAATACTTCCAGCTATTCTCAAACCGATTGCTATTTTCGCTACACGAGCAACTCGTGCAACGATCTTTTCCAAGTATTCCAACCCAATACTCAATGGTTCCACACATTTGTTGTACGAGCAACTCGTGCCAACTTATTCTGAAAATCCTAAGCCAAACTCAAACATGCCCAACCGATGCGCCACAGCCGAAATTCCAACTTCTATCCAACACATTCGCTAGACGAGCAACTCGTGCAACGATCCATTCCCATCGAATGTTCCTACTCAAAACATGCCGCAATACCAAATCTCGTATGCCAACCAACTGATCCACCGAAGCAATCAGAAACTCCCTGAACGACAAGCCAAGCCAACCCAACAAAAGCTCTCAACTTGTTGCACAAATGCAACAACGCCAACCAACTTGCTGCACGAATGAAACAACGCCTAACAAGGCAAATCTATCTAACGAAAACCAACCAAGGCAACACAACCAAGAATAAAATGCAGCCACAACAAGCAATATATAGACTTATTGCATGAAACATCCAATGCGGCACCGAGTAGAGTCAAGAGCTAGATGACATGCGGAAGCTATTTTGAGTTTGTGATGAAACGAAGGACCAAGTCCGAGAAAATGAACCAGGCACTCTGATACCAATTTGTCACGCCCCAATCTCTTGTAAGCTCGATAGTCTCCGCTGAACGTGAATCACCATGTTGCAGCTCTCCCGCAGGACAATCGTTCTCATCGGGACGTGATGTCGTACGAGCCTGGAGTTGCGCTCGTACAAGGCGATATTGTCAAATACCAAATGTTATCATTGAAACAACCAACTTGCAGCGGAAGTCAAGTATTGTGTACCAAGCACACAATCAGAGTAATACGCAGCGAAGCTCACGATAGGGTACAAATGAAATGCCCCGAAGGCAATGCCACAAAGGCGATGACACAGAGACGATGAAATGCTCTTGCTCTTTTCTCTAGCCCACAAAGGTACTTACAGTTCATACATCATGCCTCGTATATCCAAGCAGCGCCACTACGCCTGTGTACCTGAAATAATGCCCACAAACGTGGGTCAGTACACAACCGTACTGGTGAGTGTGGTAACCCACTCGCCTAAGCCGACACTAAGTAAAATAGTGAATGCAAACAGTTATATGGTGATCTTTCTAGTTTGAATCCTAGATTCATTTCATGGCATAGGGATGACATGTTAAGGAAAGCTGTAAAGCAGTTTAAGCATGCAAGCATTCAACTCAAACCAAACGACAAGCAAATATATATAGCAACCCGAAGTAAACTAGCATGCAACCGTCCTGCTCAAGTCCAAGCAACACGATAACATATCGAACCATTCCCAAGCCTCAATATCCATCCTCAACCAACATTTACAATCCAAATCTCACAGTGCACACTCTTGCCGAGGCAAGGTGGCCGCGCCTACACGAAAGCTAAACCAACAAAAGAAAAGCAAGCCATCACTTATACTATATGAAGTCACTGGCCAAGCCATAAAGGATGTATGATCGAACTGATCATATGCGGTTCTCCTCGAAACAGCGCTAAGTAGCTAACCCACCTGGATCGATTCCAACCGCTGGCACCGTGCCCAAGGCACGTTACCTATTGTCTCCTCCATGGCCGAACGGTCCCGGTGCCCCGGAGCCTTCCCGTTCGAGGAGACCAAACCCTGTGAAATACAAGTTGTCCGTGACATGCAGACACCAAGTAGGTATGACGAGAGGATCGAACATTCTCGCGCCACCAAGCGATCCTAGACTCGTTCCATGAATTATCCATAACCATTCTTCCAACATATTGCCCAAGGTACCAAATCTCGAGTAATTCCATAGGCATAATGCCTCTTCTCAACACAGTGTTTCCAATGGTGCAACACCCATGCTCAAAGATAACCCATGGCACAATGCCGTTTCAGTGGCACAATGCCTCATTCGAGGCACGATGCCCCATCAAGTGGCACAATACCCTCGCCGATGTAGTTGTTCGGTTTCGAACCATAACTGCTCGCTTTGCAAGACAAAGCGACCAAGTGATACTCATACACGGATGCACGCTCGCTCGCCCAGATTCTCGATATTCCTAATGCATCAATGACTCATTCCAACTGTCCAAGCATAATCCCAATCAATCAACCAACTGCCTCAAATGCAATATTCCAACTCTAGCTCCAACTATCCAACGCGCAAACCAAATCAAGCCACAATCCTACCAAGCCAACGACTTCCACTCTATGCACGCCTCAGTGTAGTGATTCCCAATGTTTCTATCCAAGTGTTCAAGCCTTTACGTGTTTTCCATATTATTAGGCATGAAGGAGTAGAGGAGAAGGGAAAGAGACCACTCACAATGTTTGATCCCGTTAGGCATCCTGTCCTGCCGATACGGCCAATCCCTTGAACTCGTGGTCCGATGCAAGCGTGATCTACTCAACTGGTATGACCGTGCGAGCAGGCCGTGCTCTACAAATCATTCGACCGATCAGACTAAGGAAGATGGTATTATCATTCCAATCCAGCTATCTCAGTACTGCTCTGAACGAACACCTGATTTCCATCTAACCCGCTAGCCATCTGCACACGAAACAACTCAATCAATACTTATTTCCAAAATCCAACAAATTAAATGTAACCAGCATTTGTTTCATTCAATCTGACTCAGCGTAACGCACCATGCAGTTGCGGGCGTTACACTAGTCACGTACTTGATCACTCGAAGATTGAGGTTGGTCCGACGCTCAGCTATCCTGAGCAGCCCGTAGAGATCTTGGACCGCAGAGAGAAGGTGTTGCGGAACTAAACTATTTCTTTGGTTCGTGTTGCATGGAGATATCACTCTCCAGGGGAGTCGACCTGGGAGAGAGAGGACGAAATGCGCGAGCAATACCCGTATCTCTTCTAGACTTGAGGTATATTTCCTTTTCTGATTTCAATCTTGTTCTAGTTCAGTCCAATTTTGAGGACGAAATTTTTTAGGAGGGTAGACTTGTCACTACCATATTTCCAGATTAGGACATTTGTATAATTTCACTGTTTTGAATAATTATGTATTTAATTAATCTGCTGAGTTTTATAAATTAATTATATGTTGTTATTGATGTTTGGTTTTAGGTCAAACCCTAGAACTCAGTAGGACTAACCCTAATGACTAAACCCTAGTTTGAAAACCAAATTCTAGAGAAACCCTAGAATTTAAAATTTAGGTTTGAACCTCAAACCCTAGAATGACTAAACCTTAGTTAATTAAGGTCCTATTGACCTAACATGGGGGTTTAACCTAAACCTATGCATTTGAAACCCTAACCTAGTTTTTAATATAAAAGGGAGCCACCCTCAAACCTTTCCTCCTTCATGAAGAAAGAAACCCTAGCCTCCATTAAGAAAAAAAAAGCCATTTCCCTCACCTCAAATTCGGAATCAAACCCTAGGATTCCATCTTCCACCTCCAAAGCAAAGGGAAGCAAGGAGCTTGGGTCAAGGAACCTTGGAGAAGAAGAACCTTCATTGGGAAACCATCTCCCTATAGGTAAAATCCGGATTTTCCCATTTTAATTTCTGTTTTTCTGTTGTTAATACCCATTAGGAACCCACCTTGATATTTAGATTTCGATTTAGGGTTTTGGTTTGGGTTTTGGTGACCTACGTTGGATTTCCCCCAATTTCGTGAACCCTAACCCTAGGGGTTTGCTAGTGGACCGATTTCATCCTCAATGTATGGTTTAGATCTCGGTTCTTAGGGTTTTGATTGGGAATTTATGGGTTTGTATGTAAATTCATTTTTTTGTACTGTATATGTTTGATGAAATGATTACTAAGGGAATAACTTTGTAATCTATTCAATATAACCTATTTTAATGTATGGTATATATATATACACATATATGCATGTGTATTGGTGGTGTTGGTTGTTTTGAAGGGTGTGAGCAGTCGAGTTTAGAGTTGGACTGTGTGTGCTGTGTGAATTGAGGGTTCTGTGCAGTCAAGTTTGGGGGAAACCAGTATTCAGTCGGGTGTATTTTTTGTGCTGCGTGTTAATGTAGTGTGTGTCTTGTGTCCCCGTGTCTTGGGATGTCAGACACGGTGGAGTACACTGTGTGCAGTCGGGTTTTAGGATGTGTGTGTAGACTGAGAACTCTCAGTAATACCTAGAGTGTATACCTGTGTTTGCTTTAATATGATATCAGTGTGTGTAGGTGTGTTAGGGCTTGTGCAGTGTGAGTTATTTAGTGTTCTTTGTATCAGGGAGCAGTGAGTTTTATGTATCAGTATGAGTTCCTGTGTGCATTGGGTTAGGTAAATAGTGTGTGTGTATCATAGAACCTAGTGTATCCAGTGTGAGCATGCCTGTGTAAATATCTGTGTATCTGTGTCTCAGTTAGAAGTATATGTGTGTTCAGTGTATTCAAAACCTGTGTATGTATCCTAGAACCCATAACTTGTGTGTATGTATCCGTTAGTCAGTGTGTTAGTGGGTAAATTCTCAAAATGTGTATCAGTTAGGTGAGAGTTTATCTGTGTGTGTGTCCTAGGTTTATTTCAGATTTCAGTATACCTATGTGTGTGTGAGAGTGCAGTGTGCAGATAACCTATGTGTCAATGAGAACCAATGTGTTGCTGTGTATTAGCTAGGTGTGAGATAATACCTGTGTGTGTATTAGAGTGGCTGTGAGTATAGTGTGTTAGTGATAACTGTGTGTAGGAGTTCCTGATTTCAGTATATGTGATTGTGTGTGTGAGTAAACAGTAGGTGTATCACTAACATGCCTGTGTATTAGATTACCTGTGTGTGTGTGTAGATGATACCTGGGAGTGCAGTGAGTTTCCTGTGTGAGTGCAGTGAGGTATTATGAGAGTGAGGAAACTGTGGTTGTGTGTAGCTGTGTATTAGATGTGCCAGTGTGTGTACGAGTGTGAGAGAGAGGGCAGTGTGGCAGTGTATTAAAGTCTGTGTGTATCAATTAGAGAAGTATCCCTGTGTAATACCTGGGTGTGTTTTGGGTTAGGGATTTGTGTGTGTTCCAGTTAAGAGTGTAATGTGACTGTGGGTGAGGTAGCAGCTGACCTAAGACTGTGTGTGTCCCTGTATTGGGAGTGTCAGTTGTTAGAGCAACAACAGTCCAGATCTTTAAGAGTAGGTAAGTAAATATTATGCAAGGGTATTGGAGGTGGGTTGATATACTAAGACAGGAATATAGTAGGCTAAGTACTGTGTCAGTTAGTGAGTAGAGTATCAGTATTTGGTATCCTAGTTTAATACATAATGTTTATGAGTTGAGGTTGCCTTTGGAGTACTAGTTTAAGTAGCAGTTAAGATAATTGGGGTTAGTAGCCAATATTGATGCAAGGTATATGTTAAGGGTTGTATTAAGATACAAACTAGAATATATCTATAGGAGTTGTTATATACAATTAACATATAGTATATAATAGTAGCTAGTATTATACTAGATACCTTAGTATGGTATAGAATTTGACTAGTGGACCTAGCTAACCTAGTCTAGACTTAGTTATGGCCTAGAAATATCATTATTGGTTAGTTATTCATGCCATCCTTCATTTCACCCTATTAACATTGATATCTTATATATAGGTTCTTGTGACTCCATTTTGGACATCGATCCTCATATTTTGCTTAGGACCACAGGCGAGTACATTCTCTGACAATTTTCGTTTTATTGATTACTTCTATAAATTATAGTGTATTACATACTTGATTCCGACACTATGGATACACGGGTTAGCACCCTAGATCCCCATCATGAGGAGTCGTGATTGGAATCCATCATGCTAGCTGGGGGATGGGGAACTATTAGTAAATTATGTGATCATATCCAAACATTTACATGCATCATAGCTCACCCTACTTCTCACGTCGGGTGCGGCCTGACCATTTACATGCATCATAGCTGTTATATATGATTAGCCTGACCACTACATGCATCATAGCTAACCATATGGTTAGCCTGACCTACAAGAATCATAGCTAATCATATATAACCAGCCTGATCTAGTCCCAAGCCGATCACATAATAAACTAATAATTCAAACACTTAGCTAGATGTCTATTTTCTTCAGATTCACTTGTTCTAGCATTCACTATTTATTGTTCATTGCTAGATGCTCTATTGCCTATTTTCATTCCTCCAGTACTTTACATTTCCAGCATTTATTCTCATCTTGTATTTCTTACACTGTTTATAGTTTTTGTCAATTTAATGAAACTACTGTTAGTGTTTGTGCTTCGCCCCAATCCTGACTGGATAACATTTTTCAGAGGACCTGGAGAACTTTTGCCCCACTCATTACGGCCCAGGATTAGAGGGAGATTTCACTCCGGAAATCCCAGAGGAGTTGCCTATTCTAGAGGAGATCTTACCTGCCTGTTCTTAGATTACTTTTTTCTGCATTTATTATTTTAGACTGAGACTAAGTTGTATTTATTATTTTGTGACTTTGTGAGGTCATCTAGACCCAGGATTTGAGTTGGATTTATTATGGTTGGTTTTATACTAGAACTCTTTATTTCCATTCTCATCGTGCCCATTTATTTCATATAGCTTGTGATTGAGTACATTTATAGAACTGTGGATTATATTATCTTTGTCCTCCATACGGAGTTGAGACTATTGACATGATATATATTATGTTAAAACCTAGACAACGTTCTACCGCCGATGCTGCGGCGTAGGCTGGACGTACCCACGACTCATGCCCAAATTCCGGGTGCGGGTCGTGACAACATGCCAAGTCTAAGAGTCATACAAAGCAATAATAAAAACTAAGCCTCCTCTGTGGCTAGTGCTACGTCCTCATGTACTAGAGGTGTTATCTCTCCTGCTAGCTCACCATCTTGTGCCTTATAATATTTGTGACACATCTCCACTAGCCAGTCATCTGAAAATTATTTTCAATCAGGATTGGAGCAAAGTAAAAAACTCTGAAAAGAGTTCCAAATACATGGTAGAACATATATGATAAGTAATAGAAAAGAATAAAAGATGAACGAGCAAAAGGAAATAAAATAAACTATAATAAACAAGCAATATACTAGAAAGGAAGAATATGTAATAAGAAATAACTGCAGGTAATGGAAATAAATAAACTAGCTAATGTGCTTTAGAGTACAAGTTTGTTATATGATCGTGTTAGCTTGAACACGAATATAATATGTTAACTTGATTACACGCATGATATATAATCGACATATACACGAATACATTGGCTTGATCATATACCCAACTCCTACTCCCCCATTTCCAACCAATACTAATAGATTCAATCACGACACGTTATGAACAAGATTATAAGGACACTAAACACGAGCAGTGTGTGAATACGAAGTACACGATAATCAATACCTGATATACACAATGAATACATATGAAGGAGTATCCGCTGAATACGGTAGGGGATAACATCCCATGATAGGATCCATTTAGTACCAGTCCGTATAGCCACTGTGTCAAAATAAAATAAATAGTTCTAGAATATGTGATATATACGCTCTCATGACTGAAAACTAACAGAGAGATATACTCGTCTGTGGTCCTGAGCAAAGAATACGAAACGGTGTCCGAACTAGTATCACACTGACCTATATATGAAATGCCATGTCAATTGATATATTAGAGTGATAAACATACTGAAAGAGGCTAAAATATAATTTCTATGTCATTTCTAGGTCAAAAGTAGGTCAAACTAGTCAAACTAGGTCAAACTAGGTCAATTCAGTCAAACTAGGTCATTATTCCAATTCAGGTTCATAACTAGCTTCGAAGTTGGTTTATAGAGCCATACAAGTTAAAACTAGGTGTTACTAGGTTATCTCTAGGTTTCTAGGTCATTCCGGTAGGTTTCTAGCTTATTATGCTATAATATACAATATTACCTACTAATACCTTGGCCTATAGATAATTTTCTTAGTATCCTAATCAAATACCTTAGTCGTATCTCATATAACATAACTATGGCAAAATACCCTGGTTATGGGTCAATGCCTTAGCTAGAGTTAATACCTTGGCATTGAGTCAATATCTTATCCCCGTATCCTAGTATCTTATGCCGTATCATGATAACTACCCAATACCTTAGTATAACTCATAACTAAGTATCTTGAATGCCTTAATATATATAACTTAACTAACACACACAATGGAACATGGTACCACACACACACACACACTTAATACCCAAATATCACAACACTAACCTTCACTCAACACACTACTTACTAACTAACTAACACCTATCAATATCTTGACACTCTAATACCCCTTACTCAACCTTGGTACTTGATATCTTGATATTAAGATACCACTTAACTATGCATACCCTATAGAATATATTCTCACTAACGCACACTTGATACAAATACCAACACACTCAAATACCCCACTCTAACACACACTAAACCTATATATACACTAGGATACAATTGTGCACTAACTAACTTCTTCTGCTGCTCCTTATGCTGTTGCTTATGCTTATGCTGCAGCTGGTGCTGCTATAAGCTGCTACTTATGCTGTTGTTACTGCTGCTTATTGTAACTACCACTTTTTCGGAGAGGGATATTTTTATCATTTAATAATTATTTAATTATTTTGCATGTTAATTATTTAAATATTATATTTATTATTATTGTTAGTGGGCTAGACTAATCACTAGACTTGTGTTAGTGGACATAACTAGACTTGATATGACAACTTGGACAAATGGTTAGACTAGTCACATTGGACCCAACTTAAGTTAACCACTTTCATTAATTTGAAGATTAGATTAAACCTTCATTAGGGAGAGAAGCTTCCAATAGTTAAACCTCTCTTCATGACAATCCACTAGGGGTATTCTAAAAATTACACCTTGCTTGGACAAGGGGTTGGTGGCCGGCCCTATAAGTAGTGAGTGACTTTCTCTCCCCTCTCATTTATTCATTCAATATTTTTTCCAATTAGTGTTCATCCCCAAATAGCTCCATTACTCCATCAAATCTTTCACAAATTACTTCCAATCTCTTCCATTATCAATATCTAAGGAGCCTAGATGCTTGGATTTGCAAGAGCACTTGGAAATGAAGGCTTTGGAAAAGAAGCTCTTGTCCAAATTGTGTCCACTTGGCTTTGCATTGGAAATCCATCTTCCAATAGGTAAAATTCCTATTTTTCTAGTCTTTTCTATTCTAATTAGTGTATTAGACCCTTAGGAACCCTCCCTTGGCTAAGGGCTACCCATAGGAAGAAGAACTAGGTTCATAGGATGCCTATTGTGAAAGTTACATTGACTTTTGTGGCCAAATTGGGGGAAGTCCAAATTTGGACCACTAAGTATTTGTAGAAATGTCTTATAGATGATCTTGGAGTGAGAGGCATGATTTGAGAGGATATACGTGTCCACAATTAGATACGAGTAGTGCGTATCATGATACTTTATGATATATGAGTTTGATTTGGTAATTTTTCATTGAATTGTGTGTCAATAGGTCAATTTCATCAATTGCATGATATATAGCTATTTAGTTATTAAATATTATTATATATAGCTATTATGATGCGTTTCATGTATTTTAAGGTTTGGTATCATAATAGATTGAATATTGGAAAGTGAATCATGGGTATCTCGATATTGAGCACTAGGTGTTTGTTATATTGCCTATGTTAGTATGGTGTTATAAGTGCTCTAGTATGGTGAGTGTACTATGGAAGAATGTGTGTGCATTGGTGAGTGTTAGAGTGGTTAGTGGTTGACCATTGTGTATCAGTTGGTACCTGGTAATATCTTAGAGTTGGTATCGGAGGAGGGTGTTTGAAGGTGTTAGTGGTGTTGGATAATATTAGTGTTGTACTTGGTATGTGCTATTGGAATTATATAGGGTCTGCTCATGTGTGTACTGGTACTAACTGTATGTGGGTGTATGAGCTTGTGAGTGAGTTATTGGTAGCAGTGTGCATCTATTTTACTTTGTGATATGTCCTACATTGAAAGAAGAGTATGTATAAGCTTGAGTATTTGTGATTGTAACTGGGCAGTAGTGCACAACAAGAGAAGGGGGATGGGTAGCAGTAAAAGACTTAAGTGTTTGTGGTTTTGGGCTGCACTTGGAGCAGCTAGAGGGCTCGGGTAAGTTTGGTTCTGCACAAATGACCAGTGTGAATCTAGGCACGTGTGGAGAGGGAAAGGTAGTGAACTGCCTTCAGTGGAAGTTAGGTAGGAATAGAAGGATGTTGTTGTTGATGTTACTTTGTAGTGTTCAGTCGGGTTTTGGATGTTGGTGATGATACTGTATTATTTCTGTTGGTGAAGTTGGCAGCAGATTTTGCAGTGAGTGTTGGATACTAAGTTAGGTATCTTAGTAGTGTTCAAGTGTAGGTAAGGAGTGGGTGAATGAATGTTTGGTACTGGAGTATGCAAACCTGGATAGGAGTTGGGCAATATATGGTACAGTGCATCAACCAGGGGGTTGAGCCTGTACACTGGAGGTTTGATGGACTGTGCAGATGCATTGGCAAATAACATCAGCACTTACAGGTGGCATAAGCAAGGGGAAGCTATAGGAAGGCCAATAGGGAGAAATTGGTGTATCAGTGTAGGGTAATTGGGGCTCGGATACTTCCTTTGAGTGTATGTGTATACCTCTGGTTCACTAATGAGTGTGATTCCTGGTATGACAGTATGGTGTTAGCAGGGTATTGGTGACTAGTTAGTGAGTGTATTAGTGTATCTTGAGTATGGGAGTCTAGTATCGAGAATCCTGTAGTGCACATGAGTATCAAGTGGGTGTAATATTATATTAGTGTGTGTGTGTGTGTGTGTGTATGTGTCTTAGAGTGTATCATAGGTTTTAGTGATTGTTGTGGGTGTGTGTTGAGTTAGGGGAGCTGTCTGCATGTTTATGTATATTGTGTGCACTACCAATGCAGTGAAGAGAGGACCACAGTTACATAAAACTGTGTGCAAGGGAGAGTAGAGGTGGAGTCTCGGGTTGTGAAGTACAACAGAGCCGCAACAACAGTGAAATCTAATGCTAAAATCAACATATTTAGGGAAATGTGTGGACTGATGTATGTTCCCATTTGAACACTTAGCATGAAGGGGAGTGTGGTATTAGAGTGGTGTGTGGTAGTGGAAGAGAGGTACTTCACTGCCTAATAGTTACTTTAATGTCAGACTTGTAACTTAGTTGATAGGGGAAAATCTGCCTGGGTATTAATTACAGTAGGAAGAGCAGTAGGGGTACTCAAGTATGAGGTATAATTGAGTTTCAGTTGAGAGTATCAGTTGGGTAATGCATGAGTATCAGTAAGAGGTAAAGGTATTGGATGTGGGTAATAGTTAAGGTATTGGGTTCAGGTATAGGATATGTTGGTAGTACCATGTATCAAGTGTGAGTTTCATGAGATGTTAGCTAAGATATATATATATATATATATATATATATATATATAGTTAGTTAGTTAGTTAGTTAAAGTAAATACCAATAAGTAGAGGTAATATAAGTTAGTGGTATAAGAGTTAGCCAGTTGAGTATTGGAATGAGAGAGAGTTGAAGTATGAAGTGTGTCTAACTCAGTTACTTAGAGTTTGAGTATCTTAGTGTGGATTAGTGTCAAGATATAGATATAGGATAGGTTTAAACTAAGGTATAAGTTAGTATCAGTTTGAATAGTTAGTTAATAGGTAATGAACTTTAGGCTAAAGTTATGGGTATATACAAGGTAGTAAGTACTAGCAGGGTATTAGCATTGGGATACCAAGTTATAAGTTAAGATATTAGTAAGTTACCATAGAATATGACTTATATGTATATTAGTAGTAGCTAGTATAGCTAATATTAACTAGTATTGACCTAGAAATCTAGATATGACATGATATTTCATATATAGGTCTGTGTGACAACAACTCGGATACCGAGTTATATCATTTTCTCAGGACCTCAGGCGAGTACATCTCTCTGTTAGTTTTTATCTCATGATAGTAGATATATCACATGTTCTAGAACTATCTACTTGATTCTGACACAGTGGCAACATGAAATGGTACTAAATAGATCCTGCCATGGGATGTTATCCCCTACCATGTTCAGCGAGTACTCCTTCACGTGTATTTCATCATGTGTATCGGATATTGATTTTCATGTACTTTGTGTTCACACACTGCTCGTATTCATTGTGGTTATATTCGTGTTCGTAACTTGTCATGATTGGATCCGTAAGTATTGGTTGAGGATGGGGGAGTAGGAGTTGATTATGTGATCAAGCCCAGTGCATTCGCGTACATGTCAATTACATATCACACGTGTAATTTACCAAATTATATTCGTGTTCAACCTAAACCGATCACATAACAAACTTTTACTCTAAATCATATTAGCTAGTTTATCTATTTCTTTTACCCGTGGCTATTCCATATTGTGTGTTCTTCTCTTTTCAGTACATTACCAGTTTACTATAGTTCACTTTTAATTCCAGTTGCTAGTTATCTTGTAATCTTTTTTATTACCTGTCATATATGCTCTACCATGTATTTGGAACTGCTTTCAGAGTTTTTTACTTTGTTCCAATCCTAACTGGATAATATTTTTTAGTGCGTATTGTGCTCTCCATTCCTGGATGTCAGAGAAGATGTCATAGACATGACTGCTCTTATACTGTGGACTTGAGGTGACAAATTGTAGAGATCTAGGCCAGTATTTCTTTTTCATAACATGTCTAGTTTTCTTTCTTTAGAATTTTATTTGAATTTTATTTCTTGTTCATTCTTCCTTTAGATTATTGTGATTGAGTACATGATAGAACTAGCTATATTAGTATGTTTGATTGTTAGATAGTGATGACCTATTCTACCGTCGATGCTGCGGCGTAGGCTGGATGTACCCACGTACTTGTGCCCCTTTACCGGGTGCGGGTCGTGACATATTTTTATGCTGGCCCATGCAGGTCAGGCTTCGCTATTAGTGCGATGTCATGGTAGTGCAACGACTTAGTTGTACTACTGCGAGCCTGTAATATAATATAGGATACTAGGATAAGAGAATACTTAATGACATCTAGGAAATTTTGATACTCATTTGATTCTTGAATATTTGTTCTTTCTTGTAAATATTTGAATTCTTATTTCTTTGAAACTCATTATCTGCCCATGTATATCCTTAGAAATGATGACATTATGACACTCTTGAGAGTGAATTGACAATGATATTATGATCCTTATAATCTATAATGAATAGAGAATGATAACAGACATAACAAATTAAATTGGAGAAATATATAGAGGTTGCATGAATCAGGCTTATAATGATGATCAAGGAGGACAAAAGAACGAATTGGAAGGATTGATGACTAAGCTTTGGAGTGTCAATACTTTAAGGTTATAACTTGTAAATACAAATCGATAAACACTGAACATGAGATTCTAGGGGAGATGGTAAAATAGGGATTTGAAATTCTAAGTGGTTATGTGCGAAATAGCTTAAATATTTATAATATAATATTGAGGATCACTAAAACAAACAAATAAGGATCTTAAAATTGGTGGTATTACGTAAATAGTAAAAGATAGCAAAAATCAAGAAGAATATAAGAAAAATGAAGGCTAGGTTGAGGATTATCAGTCTCCTTACATAAAGGCATTTTGAGATTATGAATATCGAGAAGTGCATAGAGGGTACGCTTTAAATATATATTGGGTTTAAATTTATATTTTCAAGAATTGAGGATGATGACAAATTTAAATTTTATGGATTGGAATTATTGGAATGTTGTATAAAGGGGGACAGAAGATCATTGATTTTTTTGGATATAATTTCAATTATAAATGATAATCGACAATAAGGTTATAAATTGAGGATATTTTTATCATAAGGATTAATTAATAGATGATGATTGGAAGATTATAAATATTTTGATGTCAAGATTTAATTTAGTGACATATGTTATTGAGGAATAATTTAAGAATTTGACAAAAACGTTAATATTGAGAATAATCCGAGATTAAATGAAGGGGTTTAATCTGATTTGTGGATACAACATTGACTCAAGGATATGGATTAGTTAAGGCACAAATTGAGGAAAGTAGAAATTTTTAGAATTGACGGTGAATTACGAAATTCGCTAGAGGATCACAAGGTTATATGGAAGTAAATGAATGAGTCATTAAGGAACATTTACTTCTGGGGAGATCGAGCAAAAATTCTAGAACAAAGTTCTCCACCATCTATACTATTTTTCTGTAACTCCATTCTTGTATTGATTTGTACCAGATTCATTATAATATTTTGCCATACTAGTTTGATTATATTATTATCTATCATAGTAGTTCTATTATTATTAGGATATTTGAGGAGTAGTTTATAAGTGGAGCTCTTGGTAGGGACTGCAAGGTCTATGACATGTGGAGATCGTGAATGGGTATAAAAGATAATAAGGAATGATTGACGATGGAAATGTATGCATGAACACTGATGATAGAACTTCATAAGTCAGAAGTATTGGAGGGATAAAACCCTGAAGAAAAACTGGACAAGATCACTAGAGTGAATTTTATCGGAAGAATGATCTTGGAAATTGAATCAATAAAAAAAATTAAAGACAGATAGCGTAAAATTAATTTGAAGCCATAGAGACTATAAACCTCGATGAAAAGAGGTATTGTTTACTGGTAGGTGGTGCTAATTAAGGTGGTATTGAGGATTAATAAAGTAGACGAGGGCAATATTGATCTTAGAAATCCATTTTAGTAAATCTAGATATGAAGGATAATGAATACAATTGAGGATTCAAATTTTATGCTGCTAAAAATAGTGGTGAACATTGTTACAAGTTGAAAAAAAACTGAAGGATAATTAAGATAAATTTTGGGTCAAATTGAAATTGGTAAAATTTTGATAGATTTTAGTATGTGCATATTAAAGTGAGAGTGAAATTATGTTAGAGAAAAATTAGATGAGAATGCGAATAATGAGGGTGTTCAAGAGTAATGAAGGAAACAATATTATAACCAAACACTGAATTGAGATTAGATAAGTTGGATGGATCAAAATAAAGTTTTAAAGTAGTAGGGATTATGCAATGAGGTAAACTAATTTTTAAATACAAATTAAGTTAAACTGGGGGGTAATCTACAAGAAGGGAACATTGGTAGTAAAATAGTAAATCAGGACAATAATACCACGTACTAGAAGGTAGTAGATATAAGACAATAAAATAAGGTACGAGATGTTTGACTAGTAGATACAAGCAGCTAGAATCTTAAATTAGATACGATGGATTTAGAAAATCGAAGAGAATTGAATTTCGAAAGATGGACCCTTTTACGGACAAGAATGAGATTTGGGATAACTACATCTTACAAGAGATGCAATTAATGACAGCGGATCGTAAGGGTAACTAGAAACGATAAAGAGAAAATATTGATGGATAAGGTAAAGTGATTTCCACAGGGTTCATAAGAGTTTTAAATATTGAGGATGATAGATTAGAAAGATATGACAAGAGCTAATATATCAAGGACAATGTAGAGACTTAAACTGGGAGTTCAAGATCAGTCTAAAAAGGAATCAAGGTTTCGTGGAACATAATGATTGAGTAATCTTTTGAGGAGAGGAGATGTGTAAGAATTACCTTATATTAGAGCCATGGGGTATTCCTTATTTCTTGATCATGCTTGTGATGTCTTAGTGCTAGTTCTTCTTTAAATTTTGAAGACGAAATATTTCTAAGGGGGATAGGATTGTAACTACCACTTTTTCGGACAGAGATATTTTTGTAATTTCATAATTATTTAATTATTACGCATATTAATTATTTAAATATTATATTTATTATTATTGTTAGTGGACTAGACTAATTACTAGACTTGTATTAGTTGACCTAACTAGACTTGACATGACAACATGGACAAATGGTTAGATTAGCCACATTGGACCCAACTTAAGTTAACCACTTTCATTAATTTAAAGATTAGAGTAAACCTTCATTAGGGAGAGAACCTTCCAATAGTTAAACCTCTCTTCATGATAATCCACTAGGGGTATTCTAGATGTTACACCTTGCTTGAACAAGGGGTTGGTGGCCAGCTCTATAAGTGGGGAGAGACTTTCTCTCTCCTCTCATTTATTTATTCCTTATTTTTCCTAATTAGTATTCATCCCCAAATAGCTCCATTCCTCCATCAAAATTTTCACAAATTACTCCCAATCTCTTCCATTATCAACATCTAAGGAGCCTAGAAGCTTGAATTTACAAGAGCACTTAAAAAGGAAGGCTTTGGACAAGAAGCTTGTGTCCAAATCGTGTCTACTTGGCTTTACATTAAGAATCCATCTTTCAATAGGTAAAATCCCTATTTTACTTGTCTTTTCTATTCTAATTAGTGTATTAGACCCTTAGGAACCCTCCCCTGGCTAAGGGCTACCCATAGGAAGAAGAACTAGGTTCATATGATGCCTATTATGAAGGTTACATTGACTTTTGTGGCCAAATTAGGGAAAGTCCAAATTTGGACCACTAAGTGTTTGTAGAAATATCTCATAGGCGATCTTGGAGTTAGAGGCATAATTTGAGAGGGTATACGTGTCCACAATTGGATATGAGTAGTGCGTATCATGAAACTTCATGATACATGAGTTTAGTTTGATAATTTCTCATTGAATTTGTGTCAATAGGTCAATTTCATCAATTGCATGATATATAGTTATTTAGTTATTCAATATTATTGTATATAGCTATTGTGATGTGTTTCATATATTTTGAGGTTTGGTATCATAATAGAATGAATATTGGGAAGTGAATCATGGGTATCTCGATATTGAGCACTAAGTGTTTGTTATATTGCCTATGTTAGTGTGGTATTATAAGTGCACTAGTGTGGTGAGTGTACTATGGGAGAATGTGTGGGCATTGGTGAGTGTTAGAGTAGTTAGTGATTAAGCATTGTGTATCAGTTGGTACCTGGTAATATCTGTCACGACCCGCACCCGGTGTAAGGGTACTAGTCGGAAACAACGCCCAGCCTACGCCGCAGAATCGGCGGTAGAACGCTGTCTAGAAAGTCTATCTAATATAATGAACCACCAATAATGATAGAATACTCAATCACAGAACTAAGATAGAATGAACACAAATCAGATAAGAATAGAATAGTCACAAACAACTCATGAGTCTAAAATAATACATCAATGAGTCTGAAGAAAAACAAAAATAAGCTGGAGACAAATCCAGTACAGAAGAATACTACAAAGCTACAAGCTACAAGCTACAACTCCAAGGTCAACTGTCTCAGTTGGGATAAGTCCCTCTTGAGCCAGGGTCTCAGAATCTAAACCCACAACATCCTGGGGTCCATAAAAGGTAGGGTACCACTCCTCAGTATCATCTGGAAAAATATATCCAGTCAGGAAAGGAGCAGAGTACAACCCTAACAGCAGTTCTCAATTAATGATAAAAACTATGTAACAATAAATAGCTATGGATAAACAAGATACACAAAATATAGGAGAGATATATGTACAATAAGAAAATACTGGAAATAAATGCAATAAGGAACAATATGCCAATGAAACAATAATACTAATGACTAAGTGTGTGAGTACTAGCTTAACATGTGATCGGCTTGGGCAAGATGCAATGCGGCCTGGCTAATCATACGTGCGGTGCATGATCAACACTATTCGCTTACCAGTACTTTATTCAATAGGGATTTGATCACATATTTATACTAATACTTCCCACCCCCGACTGGTATAATAGATCCAACCACGGTATGCTATGGCACTAGATTCCCCAAGAAGATAGCTAGTCTCCCCGAGAATCGGTGTCTGTACATGTACAAGATAACCAATGAAACAATACATGTACCATATACACCATATACCGAGGAATAATATCTCATGACGAGATCCGGATATACCAATCTGTGTAACCATAGTGTCAAGAGAAACATGGATATCTACACTAGATACAACGAACATAGAGGATATCATAAATGAGAAACTATCAGAGAATGTACTCGCCTGAAGTCCAAAGAACAGTCTCACAGATGTCTGACTCGGTGCCTCAAAGACCTAGATATGGAATACCACATTAATACAAGGTCCCGGAAGGAGAACAAGTCAAACTAGTCAACTTCTAGGTCAATAAATCAATTCTAAGTTAAAAGTCAACTATGGTCAACTCTAAAGTCAACTAAAGTCAAACATGGTCAAACCAAGGTCAACCTCACAAGACATCTATATAAATAACATAGACTAAAAAAATACAACAATTAGGAATCAAGGTTTGATCCCAATTGGTACCCGCACAAAGTATACTTAAGATACAATATTATACACTCTAATATAATGTATATACAAACCAATATTTATACAAATAAAAATAATATATCACTACTAGTATTATACCTCACAATAAGCACATATATATATATATTCATATATATATACAATTATAATATATAATATATAAATTAATTATGCCAAATCGTCACTGAAAACAGTGAGCTAAAAAAATACAATTTAAATAAAACAGGCTTATAGTGACAGTCTTGACTGTCACTGAAAAACTGTCACAGAAAAGCTAAATAATAAACCTACTGCCGACTTGGATTGCTGACAGTTTAAAACTGTCGCAGAAAACTGTCGCAAAATCTCTGCTTAATTACCCGCCCACTGTTATTTAATGACAGATTTGTCATTAAATACACAGAGCTACAGCGGCTGCTGTAACAGACCAAAATAATGACAGTTCTCAACTGTCATTAAAACCACTATCACCAAACAGTAATATATATATATATATATATATATAAATATATATATATACAATATATAATCAAAATACATATATATATATATAAAATAATGTAATAACTATATATATATATACATATAAACTTACACAATTAAATACCAATAGTTACATAACACATGCACATATTAATGTACGTATTTTACATGGCTAGAAGCACACATAAAATACATTCATTAATATACAAATAATTATATAATAGTTATAAATAATATAATTACACATAAGTATTTTTTACAAAACCTTTATGTATAAATTATTTATTAACATAAGTACATATATAATGGCATGCAAGAAAGCTACATATATATATTTATACATCACATTAGAACACATAAAAATATACAGATCTATGCTACAATAAATACCATAATAAATACACTATAATAAATATATAATATCTATATATATTTACTAATTATAGGTGAAGAATTAAGGCACAAATAATTAGATCTATACAAAAACACACACAATTGGAGAGTATCACACCGTATCCCACTAGATCTAGGATACGCATGCGACACGAGTCCAACACACAACCAATTGCACCCCGAAGGACACAAACAAGTCACAAATAATATTTATGAATAAATCAAAGTATCAAAAGTAGATCTATGTGTCCGTGTCAAAATACGACATGTACAAAGTCCCGTGTCGGAGGGAAAACCCCCAAAATGATACGTATCATAAAATTATTAGGATACGAACTACATGTACTCACTTGTGAATACGACACTAGCCCCAAACACATAAGCACATGCCAAATTGATCTATAGGATCAATTGACACACACAACAATTTGTCAATTCGGAATTTCTCCAAAATTGACACAAAAAGCACCATAACTTTCTCCCTGGGTTTCCTATGAACACAAAACAAAGTCCTATGGGTAGTACATACATATGGGTTGATTTTACATGATTAAATCTCAGATTTAGAAGCTATTTTAATGGAAAAAACTGAATTATACCTATTTGGAGATGGATTCCTAATGAAACCTTCAATTGAGATGAACTTGCTTCCAAATTGTAGATCCTTGCTCCTCTTTGTAAATCCTTGCTTCCTCCTTCTAGATCCTTACTTCTTAACTTTCTAATGGTGAATTGGAAAGAATTTGGAATGAATTTGGTAGGGAATTGGAATGGGAATGGAGGGAATTTGGTAGTGGGAAATTCTAGATCTAGATTTGGAATGAAAATGAGAGGAGAGAAAAATTTCCCCCCCTCTAATATAGGCCGGCCATGCCCCCCTCCCCAAGCAATTATGAAATGTCTAATGTACCCCTTGGGGTCTCTCATGAAGAAATAATTAAGGAAGGAAGCTTCTAGTCTAATCACTTAATTAATTTAATCTATCTCCTAACCATGGGCTTTCTAAATGGCCAAGTCTAACTATTTAATTCATGTTGGTCCATGGGTCCAAACTAAACTAGTTGGGTCCACTAAAATAAGTCCAAAATAATTAAATAACATCTAATAATAATTAAATAATACAACAAATAATTATTTACCATGCACAATATTTAATTAAATAGGAAAAGACTAAAATACCCTTTTTCCTAAAATGTGGTAGTGACAAGTCTACCCTCCTTAAAATAATTTCGTCCTCAAAATTCAAAGATGAAAACTACCCCCAGAAAATCACAGAACAGAACTAAAGAATCACAACTAACTATGAAAGAACATAACTAGAAATAACATAACTCAAGGTACAAACAAATATGGATAACGCTCTCGCATTTTATCCTCTCTCTCCCAGGTAGAATCCCCCGGAGAGTGATGCCTCCATGCGATGCGTACCAAAGGAATAGTCTGGTTCCTCAGCACCTTCTCTCTCCGATCCAGAATCTCAACTGGCTACTCTGGATAGCTAAGAGTAGGGCCCACCTCTATCTCTGAGTGATCCAATACATGACTAGGATCGGCCACGTATCATCTCAACTGCGATACATGAAATACGTTGTGCACTCCCTCCAATGAAGGTGGCAAGTCTAGTCTATAAGCAACTGTACCGACCCTCTCTAGAATAGTGAAAGGTCCGATGAATCGCGGACTAAGCTTTCCACCTCCACCGAAGCGAATCGTGCCTCGTGTCGGAGAAATCCTCAGAAACACCAAACTACCCACCTATAAGAAAATACTATCTTAAGAACTTAATCTATAACAAACAAGAACAAGCACAAACAAAAATCTAAACTATACCTCAAACTCCAAAGGTCTCCGATGGCTATCGGCCCAATGCCGCTGTCTGTCCTGCGCCACTCGAAGTCTGTCTCTGATCAACTGAACCTTCTCTGCTGCATCCACAACCATCTCTGGCCCAAGCAAAACTCTCTCTCCAACATCGTCCCAAGACAAAGGAGTACGACACCTTCGACCATATAGAGCTTCAAAAGGTGACATCTCTATACTGGCCTGGTAACTGTTGTTGTAAGCAAACTCTACCAAATGGAGATGGTCCTCCCAAGAACCCCCAAAATCTAGTACACAAGTGCGCAACATATCCTCGAGAGTCTGAATAGTCCTCTCTGACTGCCCATCTGTCTGGGGATGATATGCAGTACTGAATTTGAGCTGAGTGCCCAAACTCTCCTGCAAACTCCTCCAGAAATGAGAAGTGAAACGACTATCTCGATCTGAGACTATGCTGACGGGAACTCCATGTATCCTAACGATCTGCCTCACATACATCTCTGCCAGCTTCTCCGTAGATAAACCCACCTTGAAAGGCAAAAAGTGGGCCGACTTGGTGAACCTATCAACAATGACCCAAATCGCGTCTTTCCCTCCTGGAGATCGTGGAAGTCCGAACACAAAATCTATAGTAATGTGTTCCCACTTCTACTCTGGAATGGATAATGGCTGAAGTAAACCTCCTGGCCTCTGCCTCTCGGCTTTCACCTGCTGGCACACTAAGCATCTGGATACAAACTGTGCCACTTCCCTCTTCATGCCATACCACCACACACTCTCTCGTATATCCCGATACATCTTGTTAGCACCTGGATGCATGGAATACTGAGAGCGATGCTCTTCCTGCAATACCTTCTCTCGCAACTCCCCACTAGGCACACACAATCTAACTCCATGCCTCAAAGATCCATTCTCTACAATAGTAAAATCATCCTCCAATCCTGCTCTCACCTGAGCTCTGATACTCCTCAAAGATACATCATCATACTGTGCTTCCTTGATCCTGTCCATCAAATCTGAGTGTATCTATAATCCCCACATTTGCATAGCACACCCAGGAACAATCACCTCAATGCCCAAGCTCTCCAAGTCCTCCAACAAATATCGATCCTGTGTCAAGAACATAGCTACCGGATACCTGCTCAAAGCATCGGCAACTACATTGGCTTTCCCAGGATGATATTGTAAAGAGATATCAAAATCCTTCATCAGTTCCAACCACCGACGCTGCCTCATGTTCAACTCCTTCTGCGTGAAAACGTACTTTAAGCTTTTGTGGTCTGTAAAGATCTCCACACGCTCTCCGTACAAATAATGTTTCCACAACTTCAGGGCGAAAATGACGGCTGCCAACTCCAAATCATGGGTAGGATAGTTCTTTTCATGAGGACGCAATTGCCTGGATGCATAGGCAATCACTTTTCCATGCTGCTGAAGAACACAACCCAAACCCTTCCCCGATGCATCACTATAAATAGTGAAACCTCCGGACCCTGATGGCAACGTCATAATAGGAGCAGAAGTTAACCTCTTCTTCAACTCCTCAAAAGCAACTTGGCAATCCTCCGTCCAAACAAACTCCACATCCTTCCTCGTGAGTCTGGTCATCGGCTCGGCAATCCTCAAAAAATCTTATACAAACTTCCTGTAGTAGCCTGCCAATCCCAAGAAACTCCTGATCTCTGCTACCGAACTCGGAGTCTTCCAAGATTCCACTGCTGAAATCTTCTTCGGATCCACTGAAATACCATCACCAGTCACAACATGCCCCAAGAATTCTACCTTGTCCAAGAAAAACTCACACTTGGACAACTTCCCATACAGCTTCTCATTCGTCAGCACATCCAACACAATCCTCAAATGCTCCTCATGCTCCTCCGGTGTCCTCGAGTATATGAGTATGTCGTCGATGAACACCACCACGAACTTGTCAAGGTACTGGTGGAACACCTTGTTCATCAAGTTCATAAATACCGCCAGTATATTAGTCAAACCAAACGGCATCACCATAAACTCGTACTGACTATACCGAGTTCTAAAAGCAGTCTTCGGTATGTCCTCCGGCTTCACCTTTACCTGATGGTAGTCTGATCTCAAATCTATCTTAGAAAACACCTTGGCACCACTCAACTGATCAAATAGATCATCAATCCGTGGCAAAGGATACTTATTCTTGATAGTGAGATTATTCAAAGCTCTGTAATCAATGCACATGCGCACCGATCTATCCTTCTTCGGTACAAACAATACCGGGGCTCCCCATGGTGAAGAACTCGATCTGATAAACCCCTTATCCTGTAATTCATCTATCTTCTTCTTCAACTCGACCAGCTCGCTGTTGTTTACTCTATAGACATGCTGCGAAATTGGTTCTGCACCTGGCACCAAGTCTATAGAAAATTTAATATCTCGATCTGGCGGCAATCCTGGCAATTCCTCAGGAAACACATCCAAGAATTCTGCTATCAACGGATGTGGCAACTCCTTGTCTTCCACCATAGCTCCACAAATAATGCCTCCTCCCTGCTCCGCAGCTCCTCTAGCAAACTCGAACTCTGGCTCTCCTTGCGGACCAAATAAAACTCTTCCTCCTATACAATCTATGCTAGCACGGTGCCTACTCAACCAATCCATCCCGAGTACAATGTCGTAGCTCGGAAGTGGCATTACAAGTAGACACGCACTCAACTCCCGGCCTCCCAAAGTAACTCTCCGATCCTTGCAAATATCATTAACTAGGATAATGCCTCCCCCGGTCATGATCTTACAAGTCCTAAGCAAAGACTCCGCTACCAAACCATACTTTAGAGCAAAAGAAATAGATACAAAACTATGGGAAGCACCACTATCAAACAAAGCTAAAGCTGGAATGGAATCAAGAAGAATAGAACCTGCGATGACATCTCCGGTGGATTCCTCCTCTTCGACGGTCATAGCAAATACTCGTCCCTGTCGAGCACCTCCCTGCTGTTGATGCTGGACAAAATGCTGTTGCTGTGTCGGAAGCGGTCCCCTCGGCTGTGGTGCAGGTGGTCTCGTCTGTGCCCTCGGAGCTGGAGCTGCTCCCTGAACTGCACGGCGAGGACACTCCCTCGATTGATGCCCTTCAGTACCATAATATAAACAAACTCCTAGTCTTCTCTTGCAAACTTCCCAGATGTGGCCGGGTTTCTTGCAGAAGTTGCATGGAGCTTGCTGTAACTGTCTCTACTGTTGAGGTGCCTGGTAAAAAGGCGCTCTAGCTGGAGTCTGGTTCTGTTGTGGCTGCTGGAAAGGTCTGGACTGGAAATGAGGACGTTTGGCAGATACTGCACTGCCGTTGGCCCCCAAAAAAGAATCACGGTCTCTCTTGGTCTTCAAACCCAGATCCCGCTCAACCTTGCGTGCCTCCGCAAGTATCTCCGAGTATGTCTCATAAAAAGACGGAATAAGAATCTTCACTTCCCAGTTTAGACCCTCACGGAAACGAATAGCTCAAACCTCCGGCTCCCTCACCAAGTACTCTGCAAATCGACTCAACCTACCGAACTCCGCAGCGTATTCCTCCACAGACATGCTCCCCTGAATGAGACTCTCAAATTGTCTCCCCAAGTCAAGCCTGTCCATCCGGGCGAAAAACTTCTTCTTGAAAAGGTCCTTGAATACCTCCCAAGATTGTCCTACGTCAACCAGTACTGGCTCATTCCTGAACCAAGTGCGAGCGACGTCGAACAGTTGAAGTCCTACCGCCTCAACCTTCAGATCTTCAGAAAGACGGAACACCCTCATAAGATGCTCAATGTCCTCGAGCCAATCATCAGCATAGACGATGCCCTCCGTCCCTTTGAAAACCCTAGGCTTCAGTTTCTTGAAGTCCTGAATGTTGCCTGGCCGAAGCTGAGCAACTTGAGGAACAACCTGCTGTTGGACCGGAACTCCTCTCTCAACTACAGCACGAGCAAGCTAATGAGCATTCTCGATGCCCTGCCGTAGAACGTCGGTCTGCCTCTAATGTGCCTCTGACTGAGCCCTCTGTGCCTCGAGCATCTCACGAAACAGTGTAAACATCTGTGACGCCTCTGCTGGCACAGGAGGTGGAGGTGGAACCCCCTCAGATACAGCTGGCACAGTCCTCTGAGTAGGTGGTGGACCTCCGAAAGCAGCTGATACTCCAATCACCGGAGAAGTGACTGGTGCAGGCCCTCGGGATGTCGCAGATCTCTCAGAAACTGCTCTCCCCTGCTGTGATCTAGTCTTAGGCGACATCCTGAGACAAAGCGAAAGAAAGAATCAATATGGCACAAGATGTAAGATATTCAAGGAAAGGACAATTTAAGGGATCAAGTATCAATGTCAAAGGAGTATAGTTGAATCAAAAGAATTTTCCTAGATGTGATTGAGTATCTCAGCCTATATCCTATCGCAGGCTCGCAGTAGTACAACTAAGTTGTCGCACTACCACGACATCACATACTTGTGAAGCTAGACCTGCATGGGCCACCACCAAAAATTTGTCACGACCCGCACCCGGTGTAAGGGTACTAGTCAAAAACAACGCCCAGCCTACGCCGCAGAATCGACGGTAGAACGCTGTCTAGAAAGTCTATCTAATATAATGAACCACCAATAATGATAGAATACTCAATCACAGAACTAAGATAGAATGAACACGAATCAGATAAGAATAGAATAGTCACAAACAACTCATGAGTCTAAAATAATACATCAATGAGTCTGAAGAAAAACAGAAATAAGCTGGAGATAAATCCAGTACAGAAGAATACTACAAAGCTACAAGCTACAAGCTACAACTCCAGGGTCAACTGTCTCAGTTGGGATAAGTCCCTCTTGAGCCAGGGTCTGAGAATCTAAACCCACAACATCCTGGGGTCCATAAAAGGTAGGGTACCACTCCTCAGTATCATCTGGAAAAATATATCCAGTCAGGAAAGGAGCAGAGTACAACCCGAACAGCAGTTCTCAATTAATGATAAAAACTATGTAACAATAAATAGCTATGGATAAACAAGATGCACAAAAGATAGGAGAGATATATGTACAATAAGGAAATACTGGAAATAAATGCAATAAGGAACAATATGCCAATGAAACAATAATACTAATGACTAAGTGTGTGAGTACTAGCTTAACATGTGATCGGCTTGGGCAAGATGTAATGCGGCCTCGCTAATCATACGTGCGGTACATGATCAATACTATTCGCTTACCAGTACTTTATTCAATAGGGATTTGATCACATATTTATACTAATACCCCCACCCCCGACTGATATAATAGATCCAACCACGGTATGCTATGGCACTAGATTTCCCAAGAAGATAGCTAGTCTCCCCGAGAATCGGTGTCTGTACATGTACAAGATAACCAATGAAACAATACTTGCACCATATACACCATATACCGAGGAATAACATCTCATGACGAGATCTGGATATACCAATCCGTGTAACCATAGTGTCAAGAGAAACATCGATATCTACACTAGATACAACGAACATAGAGGATATCATAAATGAGAAACTATCAGAGAATATACTCGCCTGAAGTCCAAAGAACAGTCTCATAGATGTCTGACTCGGTGCCTCCAAGACCTAGATATGGAATACCACATTAATACAAGGTCCCGGAAGGAGAACAAGTCAAACTAGTCAACTTCTAGGTCAATCAATCAATTCTAAGTTAAAAGTCAACTATGGTCAACTCTAAAGTCAACTAAAGTCAAACATGGTCAAACCAAGGTCAACCTCACAAGACATCTATATAAATAACATAGACTAAAAAAATACAATAATTAGGAATCAAGGTTTGATCCCAATTGGTACCCGCACAAAGTATACTTAAGACACAATATTATACACTCTAATATAATGTATATATAAACCAATATTTATACAAATAAAAATAATATATCACTACTAGTATTATACCTCACAATAAGCACATATATATATATTCATATATATATACAATTATAATATATAATATATAAATTAATTCTGCCAAATTGTCCCTGAAAACAGTGAGCTAAAAAAATATAATTTAAATAAAACAGGCTTATAGTGACAGTCTTGACTATCACTGAAAAACTGTCACAGAAAAGCTGAATAATAAACCAACTGCCGACTTGGATTGCTGACAGTTTAAAACTGTCGCAGAAAACTGTCGCAAAATCTCTGCTTAATTACCCGCCCACTGTTATTTAATGACAGATTTGTCATTAAATACACAGAGCTACAGCGGCTGCTGTAACAGACCAAAATAATGACAGTTCTCAACTGTCATTAAAACCACTGCCACCAAACAGTAAAATATATATATATATATATATATATATATATATATAAATATATATATATACAATATATAATCAAAATACATATATATATATAAAATAATTTAATAACTATATATATATATATATATATATAAACTTACATAATTAAATACCAATAGTTACATAACACATGCACATATTAATGTACGTATTTTACATAGCTAGAAGTACACATAAATTACATTCATTAATATACAAATAATTATATAATAGTTATAAATAATATAATTACACATAAGTATATTTTATAAAACCTTTATGTATAAATTATTTATTAACATAAGTACATATATAATGGCATGCAAGAAAGCTACATATATATATTTATATATCACATTAGAACACATAGAAATATATAGATCTATGCTACAATAAATACCATAATAAATACACTAAAATAAATATATAATATCTATATATATTTACAAATTATAGATGAAGAATTAAGGCACAAATAATTAGATCTATACAAAAACACACACAATTGGAGAGTATCACACTGTATCCCACTAGATCTAGGATACGCATGCGACACGAGTCCAACACACAACCAATTGCACCCCGAAGGACACAAACAAGTCACAAATAATATTTATGAATAAATCAAAGTGTCAAAAGTAGATCTATGTGTCCGTGTCAAAATACGACATGTACAAAGTCCCGTGTCGGAGGGAAAACCCCCAAAACGACACGTATCACCAAATTATTGGGATACGAACTACATATACTCACTTGTGGACACGACACTAGCCCCAAACACATAAGCACATGCCAAATTGATCTATAGGATCAATTGACACACACAACAATTTGTCAATTCGGAATTTCTCCAAAATTGACACAAAAAGCACCATAACTTTCTCCATGGGTCTCCTATGAACACAAAACAAAGTCCTATGGGTAGTACATACATATGGGTTGATTTTACATAATTAAATCTTAGATTTAGAAGCTATTTTAATAGGAAAAACTGAATTATACCTATTGGGAGATGGATTCCTAATGAAACCTCCAATTGAGATGAACTTGCTTCCAAATTATAGATCCTTGCTCCTCTTTGTAGATCCTTGCTTCCTCCTTCTAGATCCTTGCTTCTCAACTTTCTAATGGTGAATTAGGAAGAATTTGGAATGAATTTGGTAGGGAATTGGAATGGGAATGGAGGAAATTTGGTAGTGGAAAATTCTAGATCTAGATTTGGAATGAAAATGAGAGGAGAGAGAAATTTCCTCCCCTCTAATATAGGCCGGCCATGCCCCCCTCCCCAAGCAATTATGAAATATCCAATGTACCCCTTGGGGCCTCTTATGAAGAAATAATTAAGGAAGGAAGCTTCTAGTCTAATCACTTAATTAATTTAATCCATCTCCTAACCATGGGCTTTCTAAATGGCCAAGTCTAACTATTTAATTCATGTTGGTCCATGGGTCCAAACTAAACTAGTTGGGTCCACTAAAATAAGTCCAAAATAATTATATAATATCTAACAATAATTAAATAATACAACAAATAATTATTTACCATGCACAATATTTAATTAAATAGGAAAAGACTAAAATACCCTTTTTCCTAAAATGTGGTAGTGACAATATCGTAGAGTTGGTATCAGAGGAGGGTATTTGAAGGTGTCAGTGGTGTTGGATGATATTATTGTTGCACTTGGTATGTGCTATTGGAATTAGATATAGTGTGCTTATGTGTGAACTGTTACTAACTGTATGTGGGTGTATAAGCTTGTGAGTGAGTGATTGATAGAAGTGTGCACCCATTTAACTTTGTGATGTGTCTTGCATTATGAGAAGAGTATATATAAGCTTGAGTATCTGTGATTGTAACTGGGCAGTAGTGCGTAACAAGAGAAGGGGGATGGGTAGTAGTGAAGGGCTCGAGTGTTAGTAGTTTTGGACTATACTTGGAGCAGCTAGAGGGATCGGGTAAGTTTGGTTCTGCAAAAATGACCAGTGTGCATCCTGGCATGTGTGGAGAGGGGAAGGTAGTGAACTGCCTTCAGTGGCAGTTAGGTGGGAAGAGAAGGATGTTGTTGTTGATGTTGCTTTGTAGTGTTGCAGTCGGGTTTTGGATATTGGTGATGATACTGTGTTGTATCTATTGGTGAAGTTGGCAGCAGATTTTGCAGTGAGTGTTGGATACTAAGTTAGGTATCTTAGTAGTGTTCAAGTGCAGGTAAGGAGTGGGTGAATGATTGTTGGGTACTGGAGTATGTAGGATCGTGTAACACCTCTAGTGGTGGGATGAATAGCGTAAGTGCTTGTGCAATAAATAATAATCACCAATTAGAAATTATAAGTTTAAGGACTACTTATAAACAGTAGCAATAAATATAATCAAAGTATAAGAAGAGTACAAGTAAAGTTCAGAAAGAAAACTCAAACAAAAAGAATTTTATCCTGGTTTCCCTCGTGGAGGACTAGTCCAGGCCCAAAAACTCTTGCTCAGTGTTAATCCAGTAATTGTGAAATAGGGTATACACACCCTTTGATCAGAAGAGCACGCCAACTTCTTACAACCCGAGCATTTGATCCGAAGAGCTCGAAGACTTCAGACATGTATATAACGCAGATTTTAAACCAAGCTTGTATAACTCAAATCAACTTATAATCAGAATGTCATTTGGGCACTTAGGAGGAAAGAGAGTTGTTTTGGGAATGAGAAAGATTAAAGTGCTTTGAGTAATAGAGAAGAAGAATGCTTTAGTGAATGAGTTATGTTGAAATATGGAAATTCTTCTCTATTTATAGGATTTTTCTGAGCCGAGTTTGGGCCGAGTTCGGATGCTTTAACGTTTATAAATTCGAATGTTAGATCCTGGTCATCCGGAAGAGGTGGTTGACTAGGAAATCGGTTCAGGGTAACCGAGTTCGGTTCGAGTTCAGGGTAACCGAGTTTGGTACCAGCGACTTCGGGTTGCACAAGATAGGCATCGGCATTGGGCAGATCAACATCGTAGGACTTTAGAGTTTTGTGTCGGCGACCATGTGTTCTTACAAATTTTGCCAACCCGTGGATTCATTAAATTCGGGGTTCGTGGGAAGCTTAGTCCGTGATACATCTGTCCGTTCAATATTCTCGAGCGGGTAGGCGATATTGTATATCGTCTTGCCCTTTTGCCTTCACTATGTGAGGTGTACAATGTATTTTATGTGTCTCAATTACGTAGATATATCCCGGATCCGAGTTATATCCTCGACCATACCGAGCTAGTCGTTGGTAACGACTTGTCTTACGAGGAGCAACCCGTATCTATTTTGGACCAAAGAGAGAATGTGTTCAAGAATCAGACCATTCATCTTGTCCGAGTTGCTTGGGGTCATCACCCTTTGGAGAGTCGACGTGGGGACAGGAGGACAATATTCGATCTCGGTATCTGCACATGTTCGACATGGAAGGTATATTCGTTCTTATGCCTTCATATCTCGAATCTCGTGATTCGTTTACCCATGCTATCTGATACTATTTTTCTTTATTATATGCTTGGATTTGATTACATAAGCAGATATGCTTGTAGTTAGCGTAATACTTGTTCTGATTTCTTTAACTAGCCTTGGGTTTGAATTTAGGGGACAAAATTTTTCTAAGGTGGGTAGAGATGTCACTCCTCGTTCCCGATATACGTATTTAGAGCATATTAGTTTCCCTGCTTATATTATCTATTGTTTGCATGATAATTAGTTGCATGCATGGAGACTAGACCCATTCTTTGGTTCAATTAGACTCATGGTTTAATTGTTGGGTTGGTTTATTCATGAGTTGAACTCATGGTCTAAATCTCAAACCCTAACCATAAAACTCATCATCCTTCTCCCTCTTTCCTCACTCTCTCATTTTTTTTCTTCCTTCATTTAGGCAAGTACACCTTGCACCACATGGAAAAATCTTTTGATTTTTGATTCTTGCTTTTTTTTGCATTTTATTATTCTATTATATGCTCATGATGATTATAAACACTTTTAGTACTTGGAATTTTTAGTTTTAATAGAGGGATTTGAGTAGATCTACATTCTAAGTTTAGGGTTTTCATGGGTCCCTTAAGTTTTTGGTGGTTTTGATATACTATAACATAGTATTTTAGAAAAATAGTTTTTGGGATGGATGAAGCACTTCATTTCGAGCATTTTGGCTTTTGGTTCACTCAATTCAGAGTTAAAATAAAGTTTTTATGAAGAAAATAATTTTCAGTTTTGGTGTTCTCGCCATGGCTGAACTTGCTGCCTGGAGAAGATGAAGACCCATGCGGCCGAGAGATCTATGCGGCCTTGACCCATATGAGGCAATTGAGCATATGCGACCTTGAGCTCATGTGGCTATGCGGCCTGAACTCATGCGGCCATGTGGTCTGAACTCATGCGGCCATGCGGTCTGAACTTATGCGGCCTTGAGCTCATACGACCTCAACGATCAGCGACCATGCGACCTATGCGGCTATGTGGCCTAGACCTATATGGAAACTGATTCTATACGACAGTTGATCACCATGCGGCCTTGATCCTTATGCGCGCATGCGGCCCCTTGCACACGCTTTATTGGACTGGTTTTTTTCAATGTTCCTTTGGACTTTATGGGATGTATGTGTGACTTTGATAACCATAAGAGTATTAGACCCATCTATGTGCCATGATCCGACTACTTGTATCCGTGCTGATACACTTACTACGTGCTATATGTTCCTACGTGCTAAGTGTTCTTACGCGATTATATTACATGTTTACACTATGGTGTACCTATGCGCTACGTGACATGTGATATGTCTTAATCTCCAACATGGACATAAGGGTTAGTCAATGATCAAGCGTGGCTAGAATCTGTTAATTGTTGCATCACGCTGGGGTGAATCCAAGTTGAACTGTAAAGTGGAAAATTAATTCATATCTAGCATGACCATACTATGGTACATCATATAAAAGGAATACCATATGACCATGCCATGTGATTCCAATTAACAATAGAATTAACTAGACAACTTAACTTGTAGACCATTGGAAGGGAATGGAATCTCGAGATCTTACCTAACTAGCCACCTCTAGTCATCTGATTTGGGGTGTGCATGCTATTCCCCATGGATATTGTTTAAGTCCTTATTAGTGGATGACAATATCCGACTATTATACTATACTATGTGTTTTATACGATCTTAGCAAGGTGGCCTTACGAGGGACCGGTGCGCAATATTATTTGTTATACGGCGATTTATGGCTCGGCTAACCCTACTAGTACATAGTTCGATCTGAGGATTCCTATATGCATAATATCTCTAGGATAACCCGAACCCTATCTAGTAAGCCATATAAATGATTAGCCGATTATGTAACTTACCTTGTTTGTGTATTATATCTGCTTTCAAATAGTCTAGGGATATGTTCTATCATGGTACGATGGTCAAACCCTTGTCCTTGTTTGGTTGTAGGGTTAGATTATTGTGTCACAATAGGCTATAAACCAAAACTATGATACAGAACTATATATATATATATATTATAACCTGGTTTTATTTATTCATTCGTGCTTCCTTTGTGGTACTTGCTATTTGGGGTCTAACCCCACTGGTTTTGCATGGCCAGGTTTAGATCTAGCGCCCGAGAATAAATCGTACTTTGTTACGCCCCAGTACCAAAATACCGAAGGACTAGCTACGTGGCATTGGCCAGCATCACACTCCAATAGGCAAACCCAATTTAATGGTCCCTTTAGAGTGTACTTAAGCTGTATCAAAACCAAAAAGGTCTACAATATATATGTCATAGTCTATGTATCTAATCTCATTCACCAAGTCATAAACAAGAGGCAATATGATAACCAGTGTCACATATCAATACCATAAATAAAACTGTCTATCATAATATAATAAATAAATATCACGGGGAATAACCCGTATCAAATAATAAGAGAGAAATATCCAAATCCACAACTAAGAATCACAAGGTATCATACATAAAAATAATCTGAGAATCAAGAGAAGTCCTCCGGTACGACCTCGTCCTCGGCTGATGGTACAACTCCAAAATTAGCTCCTGAACCGTAAACCTCAGGATAAACCTCCTCATCAATACCTGGAGACATAATCCATATCAAGGTCTTCAGGGGACATAACAAGGTACAAGAAACACTCAAGCCAATAGTGAATAGTATAATGGTATGAATATGGGAAAAGCTACAACTATGTGATATGCAAATGAGAGTGTGGTATTGTACCCTGGGCTGGTACTCATAAAAGATCCCAATGGACACTTCCGTATGCTAATGGTACACTCAAGGCTCCGTGTGGGGGAACTAGGAGGAAGATGTATATAGATAAATATAATACTTTAGATTCCTCATAGGGAACCTAAAGCCTAATACACATAAATAGTAATAGTAAAATATGCCCAGAGCACGATGAAGACTCTCCCCACCCAATGTAATCTCGTATCTAATCAAGACACGCAAGATCATGACCTCTAACTATCAACATAAGTCATAGTCAATATGTACAATTATAATTACAACTAAAGCATGCATCCTGTAGTCATATCCAGAGTCCAAGTACCACGATCAAGTCGTGAAAGACTCCGTCATATGAATAATTGTGTCCAGTGTCCTATGGTAGGATGTGCAAAAAATATGTGCACAAAACATGGGTTCGAAAGAATGACTCTCTAACTATGATACTAGACTCCGCAGGGGATGTTGGTACCCGAATCTTATTCGGACACAACGTATCGTATAACGGCCCTAGGCTCAATAAGTACATCAATAAGCCACACAAATATCTAATGCATAAATAATATCAAATAAATAATTTAGAACTGTAAACATCTTGGCAAGGTATACTTGCCTGGTTCTGCAGTCAGCGATGGTAAAGGTGATCCCGCGTCGACTCCTTCAAAAATTAATTGACCCAAAAATAAATTAATTAATTAAGGATCCAAACATAATTTCTTGTAATTATAACTAAATCCTTAATTTCTTCAATTCCATGCAAAACCAAGTCCGTTATTATTTCTAACAACCTTGCTTACTTTTACAGGGTATCGAGACCTAGTTTCTTGGTTTTTGACTTCCAAAGTTTAAGTTTAAGTTTAAGTCCCCAATTAAAAGATATAGAATTAAATTCTAATAAATTATATTTTCCAGAATTAAACATGATTTATATGAATTTATAGAAATAAATTCCAGATTTGACAAAAATAACATATTTCAAGATTTCGGCAACTCTATGTTGACTAGTTTTGTCCAAAACTTGTTCGAGACATAACCAATCGATTATTATTGTTTATATCTATTAAAAATTATTTTATATCCTATTATGTGCTATTCTAATCTCAGAAAATAATTACCTATTTATTTCATCCAAAAATCCTCTATTTACTAGCAAAACAATGTCATATAATTACCTGAAAATCTAGGCTAGTGGCCCTTAGTTATAGGTTAATATTTGACATTATAATATCAGAAAATTTATTTAAAACCACTTATTTTCCAGAAATTAAATATTAATTAATTCAGTTTTTTTTATAAGCAATAAGATTCCCTCTATTAGTTGTATCACGAATCTTAAACTAGTTCTACCGACAAGCAACCATCACCAAACTATCACAAAAAATCTATATTTTTTAATATGAGAAAAGATGGCATAATAGGGGTTCTAATTCAGTAAATTAACTTAACCTAAAAGCATCATGTCATGGGATTTGAGGAAGAAGTATTTAAGGTTTACCGAAACCGTTGGAGGATTTGAAGGTGGTGTTTCTTCTTGTCCAAGAATTTCTCCTTCTTGCCCGTGCTCGACTTGCTACTTCTTTGTGATGGGTTATTGATGAAGAAAATAGTTCTTGATATAATTATGGAGAAGATGAGTTCTTCTTGAAGGTTTAATGACGTTTGGATGGAGATATGGTAGAAGGATGATAAAAATTGGAGCTTTTGGAAGAGTGAAAGAGATTTTTGGGGAAAGAGATGATGTTGTGAGGTTGAGAGAGGCAAGGGGGGGGGGGGCCATTCCATGTGTGGGGGAAAGAGGAAAGGGACGGCCAACTATGAGGGTGGGGTTTTTGATAAGATTAGGGTTAGGGTTTGTTGATGAATTGATATATATACGGCCTTTTTAAATAGATTTAAATAAATGAGGGGGTTATCCTATTGCTAGGGGCGTTCAGCCAAAGTGGGGGGCTGCTCTTGGTCGAAATTTTGAGGGTGGGGTTGGTTGTTATGGTTAGGATTGGATAAGATTTGGTTGTTGGGTTGGTTAGGGAAGTGGCTAGGTAGTTATTTGCCAACTAGGTTGCCACCTATACAACTTTTTATGGTTAGAACTTCTATAAATAGAAATAAATCAATTTATATATCATTTATATATATAATATATTTACAAGGAAATAATTGGGGTGCACTACATGCCTACATATGTTTGGATTAAGTTCTAGTCAAAAGGGACAAATTTATGGTAACCGTAATTCTTGATGTTCTTTAATATTTTTGGAGCATGGGGGAGATCCAATACTTGCAACATCCATATTCCAACTATATTAAACTCAATTAAAATTATTATTATAAATTTTATTGGAAGGAAAAATGTCGTGCATTGCTCAAAATATCAAAGCCATGGCTAAGGGTAATATATCTAAAAGAAGGTTTTAGAAATTACTACTCTATTCTATTTAAATTAAATAAAATAATTAAAATAAAATAAAATACCAAAATAACCCTATTCAAAAATTAGGGGGCTTACAATCTATCCACCTTAAAAGAATTACTTCCTCAAAATTAAGGATAAGGCTACTCTATGAAGCTATAATGACATAACAACTACGGCAGTTCTGAGGCCATACCTTCATCCTCGAATAAGTGAGGATAACGCTATCGTACATCATCCTCTCGCTCTCAAGTGGATTCACCTGGAGAGTGATGATTCCAAGCTACGCGAACCAGTCTGATCGTCTAACCCTGCAGCATCTTCTCACTAGTATCCAGTATCCCTGTCACCCTCACATTTCCATCTAAGGGTAGTTTGGTAATTATCTTGAGTATTAATTATTTTAGAATTATTATAATTAATATTTGTGCATGACTAATTTATTTATTTTAATTATTGCTAGTGTAGACTTATTTTAGACTTGTGTAGTGGACCTAACCTTTTAATTAGGGGACATGAACAAACTTTTGGACTAGTCTAAGTTGAGCCCATGAATTAGGCCCATGGATTAGGAAACATGATTAATTAGTGGAACCATTAGACTAGAACCTTCCCTCCCTAATTATTTCTTCATGAGAGGCCCCAAGGGATATTTTTGACTTTGTACATTGCTTGAGGAAGGGTTTTTGTCCAGCCATAATTGAGAGGAGAGAGAGTGCTCTCATTTTAGTTCTTCCCCAAAATTCTAGATCTAGTTTTTCCCCTTGAAATTCCCCATCAATTCCCCATCATTTCACCATCAATTCTCTTCAAATCTCCTTCTAAATTCAATATTGAAGCCTTTACATCAAGGATCTACAAGCAAGGAGCAAGGAACAAGGAGGAGGAGACCAAGATCTACAAGGAGAAGAGCAACTTGTCATTTGGGACCTTTTCATTGGGAATCCATCTCCCAATAGGTATAATTCAGTTTTCCCCCTTCCTATAGACTATAGATCTGAGATTTTACCATAAGAAATCACCCCACATGCATAGGTTACCCATAGGATTTGATTTGGAATCATTTGGAGACCTACGGTGGTAGTTATGTCCATTTTGGTGCCAATTTTGGGAGAATTCCGAAATTGGCACATGTAGTGCTTGTCAATGGATCTAATAGATCTAATTGACCATTGATTATTTGTTTGTAGCTTGTGTCGTGTCCACAATTGGATACGTGTGGGCCGAATCTCGTCGATTTGACGAAACGGTCGTTTTTGGGGGTTTTCCTCCGACACAGGGCCATGTGCATATCATATGGTGACACGGACACGTAGACACTATAATTTATATATGTATTGTTCGTAATATATGTATTAGGCTTGTACGTATCCTCCGGGATATGTTTGGTTGTGAGTTGGGGACCGTGTCGCAAGCGTATCATAGAAAAGTGTGATACGGGTGCGGTGCACCCCATGTGTTTGTGTTTTGGCTTTTGTACTATACATGCATATATAAATATATTTGTATATGCTATCTATACTTTAATTGGAATATATAATAGTGTAATTTGGGTTTTTGTGTTTTTGTGTGTCTATATGTATATATTAGAGTATCTTGATAGATTTATGTGTGTGTCTTTGTGTCTATATACTAGTGTTTATAACTAGGTTTAGATCTAGATCTATACGTATTTATATGTTGTGTTGGGTTATGTATATATATGGGGATATAGAGATGGATACGTATCTAGTTATTATTGTATTTGTATGTGTATAGAATATATATATTTGTGTGAACCTTAGGGTGTTGTGTGTGTTTGAGTTAGTGAGGGGATAGGGCTCGACACAGGTGAACCACCAGTCACTGTGTGCAGAGGATAGGAAGAGAGAGAGCAGCAGCAGCAGGGTACAGCAACACAGCACAGTCTGAAGGGAACAACAGTTCACTGTGTGAAACTGTGAAGCAGTAGTTTCACTGTGTGAAACTGTGAAGCAATTTCACCAGGTACTCGACAGCAGGAAGTATCAGAACAGATACTTAACATGAGAACTGAAGGCTCACTGTGTACCTGAGAATCAAAAGATGGACTGAAGGTTACCTGTGCACCTACCTGAAGAACTTGACACAGCAAGTACTGTGTGCAGTACACACTAAATCGAGGTAAGAAGACTGCACAGCAACTCGAGACAGGAAGACTGCACAGCTATGTGCACAGCATGAATGCAGTTTACCTGGACTGAACTGCACTTACCTGACTTGAAGACTCACTGTGCAGATGCACAGTGAGGACATATCTGAAGGTTCAGTTCAGATGCTCACCTGAGATGAAGGCTCAGTTCACTGAAGGATCAGTGCAGTATTCAAATCACTGAAGAACTGATACACAGCTACCTGCAGATGTACACAGCAAGGAGACTGACTGAACACAGCAACTGAGGATTTACCTGAAGGCAGCAATTGCAGTGAAGAGCAAGCAGGCATTCAGCAGTGTGGTAATCAATCTACTGTGCAGTTCATACTGCACAGTATCAGGCTTGGTATTAGTCGATGTTCTTTATAGTATCAGTTCAGTATTTCAGAATTTGTGTTAGTAGATTGATTAGTTGTTAGTTCAATAGGATCTAAGTATAGTTATGTGTATTATTGATAAGTTAGATATGGTTAGTAGTATATAGATAACTGAGTAGTTAAGTGATCCAGGTTGTATGAGTGGGTAGTCATGTTTCCAGTTTAGTGTTTGGTTTCATTGGTTGGATTTCAGTCATTGGATTAGTTGTTTTAGTTAGTGCTTGAGTATAGTTAAGTTATTATTAGTTAGTTAAGCTACAGGTGTATGTATATATTGTACTAGTTATGAGTTAGTGTTAAGTTACCTTGAGATATCAGGGTATTCCCAAGGTATCGGGCCGATACCCAAGGTATTGAGCGTGGGTATCAAGGGTAATTGCGATACGCATTGGCACAAGGCCAAAGTATCATAATTAAATTGTTTGAGATATTATTATTATTATTTATGACTTATGTATATTTATAAACCTATTTTCATATTAGAAAATCGGCGTATCTTAGGATACGGCTTCTTGTTTTGCACCGAGGTGTGTTAGTTTAGCTAGTATAGCATAGCTTCATAGTGTATTGACTTAGTGACTAGTTTTAGACTCTTACAACCTAGAAATACATTGGTTTGACTTAGAAACGGCATATTGACCTAGAAATTCTTCAACTTTATTTATTTTTATCATTGAACCTTGTATTGATACAACATACCATATATAGGTTGTGAGACACCAGCTTGGGCATCGAGAGACACACTTTGCTCAGGACTTCAGGCGAGTACATTTCTCTGATTGTTTTCAATTCATAATGTTGTATATATGCATGTTCTAGATTAGTATACATTGATTCCCGACACAGTGATTTCACGGACTGGTGCTTTATGGATCCCGTCAGGAGGTGTTATCCCCTACCGTGTGCAACGGGTACCCAATGACATGTATTTCATCGTGTACATTGGGTATTGACTTTCATGTGCTTCTTGTGTATCCACTATTTCGTGTGCTAGTGTGACTATCGTGATCATGTACGTAACGTGTCGTGATTGGATCCATGAGTGTTGGTTGGGGAGGGGGAGTAGGAGTTGGTTATGTGATCAAAGCCCTCTTGATCTCATGTGCATGTCGATTATACACCTCACGTATAATGGAGTTACCTATATACCTCATGTGCAACCTAAACCGATCACATAACGAACTCTCACTCTAAAACACATAGTTAGTATTTCTTGTTCTCTACTTGCAGTTATTCTTGTATTTTACTTCCAGCTTATTGTGCCTATTGCCTGTTCACTTGTACAGTTTATTCCTTCTACTTGTGCATCTTGTATCATTTTTCTATTGCTTGTTATATATGCTCGATTATGTTATTGGAACTGCTTTCAGAGGTATGTGCTTTGCTCCAATCCTGACTGGATATATTTTTCTAGATGATTGGCTAGAGGAGCTGTGTCCCACACATTACGGACCTCAGAAGGGTGAGACTTTAGAGGACACTCCCCTAGAGCCAGAGGACATAGTACCAGTGACCGAGGAGGTCTAGTTTTGTTTAGATGTTGTATTAGACTATATTTTTGTGGAGATTCACAGATGTACTATTGTTTCATTTGTAGAATTGTATCTTCTTCCCTTCGCTATTTCCATTCGTGCATTATTTCCTCCTTAGTTGTTTTATGATTGAGATTGATATATTTGTGAGATACCATATTGCTCCTCCGATTGGAGTTGAGATGATTGACAGGTACCATATTATATTATTGAGATGTTAGATAGTTAAAAATGACCCAGACAGCGTTCTACCGCCGATTCTGCGGCGTAGGCTGGGCGTAACCACGTACTCATGCCCGAATATCAGGGTGCGAGTCATGACACGTTTTTAGTGGTGGCCCATGCAGGTCTAGATAGACATCATAGTTGTGCTCGACTAGAGTATTGCTACGAGCCTGCTTTAGGATACAGGATTTAGGCTGAGAGTTACTCAATCACAACTAGGAAAAATTCCAATATTTTGTTCTACAAATCTTTATCTATTTGATATTGTCTTTCATTTTGAATTAAGTTCTGTCCTTCTTTGATGATATCGCATTATATTCAATAATTGATTCCGTATTTTTAATCTGACTTCAGGATGCCTCCGAAGGTCAGATTCTATCGCTCGGTAGCAGCGGCAGCTTCCTCAGCTACTTCTCTGCCTGCTGCGGATAGAGTAGCAGCTGCTACTGTTACATCTTCCGTCGAGAGGATCGCCTCACCGGTCCAGGTGGGAGTCTCAGCAGCCGTTTTTGGGGGTGCTCCTCCCCCGGTTCAGAGGGTTGCTCCAGTTGTTCCCGAGGATCTTCTGCCACCACCGCCAGTACCAGCTGATGCTACACAGCTGTTTGCACTTTTCCAGATGATGATGGAGGCCCAGAGGGCCCAGGCCGAGGCACAGCACCGACAGACCGAGATGTTGAGACAGGACATCGAGAGTGCTCACCAGGTGGCCATCACCGCCGTAGAGAGGACCACACCACTACAGCCACGGGAGGTACAGCCCAGGCCCGGCACCATTCAGGACTTCAAGAAGTTGGATCCCCGGCCTTTCAAGGGGACAGAGGGCATCATCTATGCCGATGATTGGTTGGAGAGCATGGAGCGCGTCATGCGCTTATCCCGTCTTGCGGAGGACCTGATGGTGGAGGCAGCAGGATTGTAAATGATGGACATCGCCAGCACGTGGTTCCGGAATGAGCCACGGATCGCCGATCCAGGATTGACATGGGGAGAGTTCAGGGACCTGTTCAAAAGAAAGTTCTTCCCGCCTACTGAGAGACTTGACCTGGAGCGACAGTTCCAGAACCTCTACCAGGGGAACATGTCGGTGGAGGAGTATGCCGCCGAGTTTGGTAGGTTGAGCAGGTATGCCGACTATATGGTAAGAGACCCAGAGAACCGGGCTAGTAGGTTCAGAGAGGGTCTGAACTGGGAAGTAAAGGCTCTCATTTCTTCGAGCCACGAGACGTATACCGATATCTTGAGGTAGGCTCGCAAGGTCGAGAGAGACCTGAGTGGGAGGCACAAGAGGGACCGAGATGTTTATGGTGGCAGCAGCAGCACAGGTCCAGCGAAGAAGCCATATTTCCAGCACCAGAGGCAGCAGTCCAATGCGCCTAACCGAGCACCTGTATAGCAGACGTATCAGATGCAGAGACCAGCCCAGACAGCTCGTGCTTGCCCCTTCTGTAAGAAGGCAGGGCACGGATGGGACGTTTGCAGGAAGAGGCTCGATCAGTGTTTGTTTTGTGGTTCATCAGATCACCAGCTGAGGGATTGCCCCAAGACCTTAGCTCGGACAGTTCAGGACGTAGCTCCTATCCAGAGGATACCCGCGAGACACCCAGTGGGACAGCCGAGAGGACCTCCTTTACAGCCCCAGCAGCAGAAGTTTGTACAGCACCAGCACCAGCAGAGGGGTGCACATCAGGGGCGAGCTTTTGCCCTGACCGTAGAGGAGTCAGAGCCAGTCGGAGACGTTATATCAGGTCCAGTCTTACTCGATTCTTTTCCAGCTCATGCCTTATTTGATTCTGGTGCATCTCATAGCTTTGTATCTGTATCTTTTGCTTTGAGACATCGTCTTGAGTCTGAACCGTTGGTGCGGACTTACAAGATCACGACCGGGGGTGGCATCATCCTGGTCAGTGATGTTTGCAAGAACCAGAAGGTTTATATGGAAGGCCGTGAGCTGAGTGTATGTTTACTTATAATGCCACTTCCGGGTTATGATATAGTACTCGGAATGGATTGGTTGAGTAGACATCACGCTAGTATCGATTGTTGTGGAGGCAGAGTTTTATTTCAGACACCAGGAGAGCCGGAGTTCGAGTTCGTCCGAGGAGCAGAGCAGAGCGAGGGCATTTTCTGTGGGACTTTGGTAGAAGAGCAGAAGCCACCACATCCGTTGATTGCAGAGTTCTTGGATGTCTTTCCAGAGGATTTACCGGGGTTGCCACCGGACAGAGATATGGAGTTCTCTATAGACTTAGTGCCAGGAGCAGAGCCAATCTCTCAGTACGTCTATAGAGTAAACAACAGTGAACTGGCAGAGTTGAAGAAGCAGGTGGATGAGTTACAAGACAAAGGCTTTATCCGTTCCAGTTCGTCACCATGGGGTGCTCTGGTACTGTTTGTACCCAAGAAGGATGGGTCGGTACATATGTGTATCGACTACAGGGCACTTAATAACCTCACTATCAAGAACAAATACCCGTTGCCGCGGATTGATGACTTGTTCGACCAGCTGAGCGGAGCGAAGGTATTCTCGAAGATAGACTTGAGGTCAGGGTACCACCAGGTGAAGGTGAAGAGGGAAGACATCCCGAAGACGGCTTTCAGGACTCGTTATGGACAGTTCGAGTTCTTGGTGATGCCTTTTGGGTTGACCAATGCCCCGGCAGTGTTCATGAATCTGATGAACAAGGTATTTCATCAGTACCTGGATCAGTTTGTGGTAGTCTTCATAGACGACATTATGATATATTCGAAGACCCCGGAGGAGCATGAGCAGCACTTGAGGATTGTTTTGGAGATCCTCAGGAAGGAGAAGTTGTATGGCAAGTTGTCAAAGTATGAATTCTTCCTTGATAAGGTTGAATTTCTTGGGCATGTCATTACAGGAGATGGAGTCTCGGTGGACCCGAAGAAGATCTCAGCAGTTAAATCGTGGTCTACCCCGAGTTCAGTAGCAGAGATCAGGAGCTTCCTTGGATTAGCAGGCTACTACCGGAAGTTTGTTCAGGATTTCTCCAGACTAGCAGAGCCGATGACTAGGCTGACCAGAAAGGACATAGAATTCGTCTGGACTGAGGATTGCCAGTCAGCATTTGAGGAGCTGAAGAGGAGATTGACTACAGCTCCCATCTTGACACTACCATCAGGAGCAGGAGAATTTTCCATTTACAGTGATGCATCAGAGAAGGGTTTGGGTTGTGTACTACAGCAGCACGGGAAGGTAATTGCCTATGCTTCCAGGCAATTACGCCCACATGAGAAGAACTACCCTACCCATGATTTGGAGCTTGCAGCAGTTATCTTTGCTCTCAAATTGTGGAAACACTATCTATATGGAGAGAGAGTAGAGATCTTCACAGACCATAAGAGCTTGAAGTATGTGTTTACACAGAAAGAGCTCAACATGAGGTAGCGGCGATGGTTGGAGCTGATGAAGGACTTCGACATATCTTTGCAGTACCATCCAGGGAAGGCCAACGTAGTCGCGGATGCTTTGAGCAGGTATCCCGTGGCTAGGTGCTTGACTAGGGACAGGCATCTATTGGCAGACCTCGATAGTTTGGGCATTGAGGTATTGATTCCGGGAGTCGCAGCGCAGATATGGGGACTTCAGGTTCAGTCGGAGCTGATGGACCGAGTCAGAGCCGGACAGTATGAGGATGAGTCTCTGCGGAGCATCAGAGCACAGGTTCAGGTCGGGCTGGAAGAGGACTTTACCGTCGCAGATGATGGATCATTGCAACACGGTACCAGGTTGTGCGTACCGAAGGGAGCATTGCGCGAGGAGATTATGCAGGAGGCGCATCGTTCCCAATACTCTATGCATCCCGGTGCCAACAAGATGTATAGAGACATGAGAGAGCATGTATGGTGGTATGGCATGAAGCGAGAGGTAGCTAGCTTCGTGTCCAGATGCTTAGTTTGCCAGCAGGTAAAGGCGAAGAGACAGAGACCAGGAGGATTGCTTCAGCCTCTGCCCATTCCGGAGTGGAAATGGGAGCATGTTACCATGGATTTTGTATCAGGGTTTCCGCGTTCTCCAGGGGGCAAGGATGCGATTTGGGTCATCGTGGACAGGTTGACCAAATCAGCCCACTTTCTGCCATTTAAAGTGGGTACATCTACGGAGAGACTTGCGGAGATGTATGTGCGCCAGATTGTCAGATTGCACGGTGTTCCAGTGAGCATTATCTCGGATCGGGATAGCCGCTTCACGTCCCATTTTTGGAGGAGTTTGCAGGCTAGCTTGGGCACTCAGCTCAAGTTCAGTACCGCTTATCATCCTCAGACGGACGGACAGTCGGAGAGGACTATTCAGACTCTCGAGGACATGCTACGCACCTGTGTTTTGGATCTTAGAGGTTCTTGGGAGGATCATCTTCACTTGGTAGAGTTTTCATACAATAACAGCTACCAAGCCAGCATTAAGATGTCACCATTCGAGGCATTGTATGGACGGAGATGCCGCACTCCATTGTCCTGGGATGATGTTGGTGACAGGGCTTTATTGGGACCAGAGATGGTAGTGGATACAGCAGAGAAGGTGAAGCTTATCAGAGACAGACTTCGAGTGGCACAGGACAGGCAACGGCATTGGGCTGATAGCCACCGGAGACCTCTGGAGTTTGAGGTATAGCTTTAGTTTTGTCTTGTTTGTGTTTGATTGTTGCTTATTAGAGTGCTAAGTTTGTGTTTCGTGCTAGGTTGGCGATCTGGTTTTCTTGAGGATTTCTCCGACACGTGGCACAATTCGTTTTGGTGGAGGCGGCAAGCTTAGTCCGCGATTCATCAGTCCTTTCAGCATTCTTGAGAGGGTCGGTACAGTCGCCTACAGACTAGACTTACCACCTGCACTGGAGGGAGTGCACAACGTATTTCACATGTCGCAGTTGAGACGATACGTGGCAGATCCCAGTCATGTGTTGGATCATTCGGAGATAGAGGTGGGCCCTACTCTCAGCTACCAGAGCAGCCAGTGGAGATTCTGGATCGGAGAGAGAAGGTGCTGAGGAACCAGACGATTCCTTTGGTGCGCGTCGCGTGGAGGCATCACTCGCCAGGAGAGAGTACCTGGGAGCGAGAGGCTGAGATGCGCGAGCGATATCCGTATCTTTTCGAGCCGTGAGGTATAATTCTTTCTTGCATTATATTGTTGTTTTGGTAGATAGTTTCTTCCTTAATTTCGAGGACGAAATTTTTCTAAGGTGGGTAGGTTTATCACCCTCACATTTCCATCTAAGGGTAGTTTGGTAATTATCTTGAGTATTAATTATTTTAGAATTATTATAATTAATATTTGTGCATGACTAATTTATTTATTTTAATTATTGCTAGTGTAGACTTATTTTAGACTTGTGTAGTGGACCTAACCTTTTAAATAGGGGACATGAACAAACTTTTGGACTAGTCTAAGTTGAGCCCATGAATTAGGCCCATGGATTAGGAAACATGATTAATTAGTGGAACCATTAGACTAGAACCTTCCCTTCCTAATTATTTCTTCATGAGAGGCCCCAAGGGGTATTTTTGACTTTGTACATTGCTTGAGGAAGGGTTTTCGTCCAGCCATAATTGAGAGGAGAGAGAGTGCTCTCATTTTAGTTCTTCTCCAAAATTCTAGATCTAGTTTTTCCCCTTAAAATTCCCCATCAATTCCCCATCATTTCACCATCAATTCTCTTCAAATCTCCTTCTAAATTCAACATTGAAGCCTCTACATCAAGGATCTACAAGCAAGGAGCAAGGAACAAGGAGGAGGAGGCCAAGATCTACAAGGAGAAGAGCAACTTGTCATTTGAGACCTTTTCATTGGGAATCCATCTTCCAATAGGTATAATTCAGTTTTCCACCTTCCTATAGGCTATAGATCTGAGATTTTACCATAAGAAACCACCCCACATGCATAGGTTACCCATAGGATTTGATTTAGAATCATTTGGAGACCTACGGTGGTAGTTATGTCCATTTTGGTGCCAATTTTGGGGGAATTCCGAAATTGGCACATGTAGTGCTTGTCAATGGATCTAATAGATCTAATTGACCATTGATTATTTGTTTGTAGCTTGTGTCGTGTCCACAATTGGATACGTGTGGGCCGAATCTCGTCGATTTGACGAAACGATCGTTTTTGGGGGTTTTTCTCCGACACGGGGCCATGTGCATATCATATGGTGGCACGGACACGTAGACACTATAATTTATATATATATTGTTCATAATATATGTATTAGGCTTGTACGTGTCCTCCGGGATACGTTTGGTTGTGAGTTGGGGGCCGTGTCGCAAGCGTATCATAGAAATATGTGATACGGGTGCGGTGCACCCCATGTGTTTATGTTTTGGCTTTTGTACTATACATGCATATGTAAATATATTTGTATATGCTATCTATACTTTAATTGGAATATATAATAGTGTAATTTGGGTTTTTGTGTTTTTGTGTGTCTATATGTATATATTAGAGTATCTTAGTAGATTTATGTGTGTGTCTTTGTGTCTATATACTAGTGTTTATAACTAGGTTTAGATCTAGATCTATACGTATTTATATGTTGTGTTGGGTTATGTATATATATGGGGATATAGAGATGGATACGTATCTAGTTATTATTGTATTTGTATGTGTATAGAATATATATGTTTGTGTGAACCTTAGGGTGTTGTGTGTGTTTGAGTTAGTGAGGGGACAGGGCTCGACACAGGTGAACCACCAGTCACTGTGTGCAGAGGATAGGAAGAGAGAGAGCAGCAGCAGGGTACAGCAATACAGCACAGTCTGAAGGGAACAACAGTTCACTGTGTGAAACTGTGAAGCAGTAGTTTCACTGTGTGAAACTGTGAAGCAATTTTACCAGGTACTCGACAGCAGGAAGTATCAGAACAGATACTTAACATGAGAACTGAAGGCTCACTGTGTACCTGAGAATCAAAAGATGGACTGAAGGTTACCTGTGCACCTACCTGAAGAACTTGACACAGCAAGTACTGTGTGCAGTACACACTAAATCGAGGTAAGAAGACTGCACAGCAACTCGAGACAGGAAGACTGCACAGCTATGTGCACAGCATGAATGCAGTTTACCTGGACTGAACTGCACTTACCTGACTTGAAGACTCACTATGCAGATGCACAGTGAGGACATATCTGAAGGTTCAGTTCAGATGCTCACCTGAGATGAAGGCTCAGTTCACTGAAGGATCAGTGCAGTATTCAAATCACTGAAGAACTGATACACAGCTACCTGCAGATGTACACAGCAAGGAGACTGACTGAAAACAGCAACTGAGGATTTACCTGAAGGCAGCAATTGCAGTGAAGAGCAAGCAGGCATTCAGCAGTGTGGTAATCAATCTACTGTGCAGTTCACACTGCACAGTATCAGGCTTGGTATTAGTCGATGTTCTTTATAGTATCAGTTCAGTATTTCAGAATTTGTGTTAGTAGATTGATTAGTTGTTAGTTCAATAGGATCTAAGTATAGTTATGTGTATTATTGATAAGTTAGATATGGTTAGTAGTATATAGATAACTGAGTAGTTAAGTGATCCAGGTTGTATGAGTGGGTAGTCATGTTTCCAGTTTAGTGTTTGGTTTCATTGGTTGGATTTCAGTCATTGGATTAGTTGTTTTAGTTAGTACTTGAGTATAGTTAAGTTATTATTAGTTAGTTAAGCTACAGGTGTATGTATATATTGTACTAGTTATGAGTTAGTGTTAAGTTACCTTGAGATATTAGGGTATTCCCAAGGTATCGGGCCGATACCCAAGGTATTGAGCGTGGGTATCAAGGGTAATTGCGATACGCATTGGCACAAGGCCAAAGTATCATAATTAAATTGTTTGAGATATTATTATTATTATTTATGACTTATGTATATTTATAAACCTATTTTTATATTAGAAAATTGGCGTATCTTAGGATACGGCTTCTTATTTTGCACCGTGGTGTGTTAGTTTAGCTAGTATAGCATAGCTTCATAGTGTATTGACTTAGTGACTAGTTTTAGACTCTTACAACCTAGAAATACATTGGTTTGACTTAGAAATGGCGTATTGACCTAGAAATTCTTTAACTTTATTTATTTTCATCATTGAACCTTGTATTGATACAACATACCATATATAGATTGTGAGACACCAGCTTGGGCATCGAGAGACACACTTTGCTCAGGACTTCAGGCGAGTACATTTCTCTAATTATTTTTAATTCATAATATTGTATATATGCATGTTCTAGATTAGTATACATTGATTCCCGACACAGTGATTTCACGGACTGGTGCTTTATGGATCCCGTCAGGAGGTGTTATCCCCTACCGTGTGCAACGGGTACCCAATGACATGTATTTCATCGTATGCATTGGGTATTGACTTTCATGTGCTTCTTGTGCATCCACTATTTTGTGTGCTAGTGTGACTATCGTGATCATGTACGTAACGTGTCGTGATTGGATCCATGAGTATTGGTTGGGGAGGGGGAGTAGGAGTTGGTTATGTGATCAAAGCCCTCTTGATCTCATGTGCATGTCAATTATACACCTCACGTATAATGGAGTTACCTATATACCTCATGTGCAACCTAAACCGATCACATAACGAACTCTCACTCTAAAACACATAGTTAGTATTTCTTGTTCTCTACTTGCAGTTATTCTTGTATTTTACTTCCAGCTTATTGTGCCTATTGCCTGTTCACTTGTACAGTTTATTCCTTCTACTTGTGCATCTTGTATCATTTTTCTATTGCTTGTTATATATGCTCGATTATGTTATTGGAACTGCTTTCAGAGGTATGTGCTTCGCTCCAATCCTGACTGGATATATTTTTCCAAATGATTGGCTAGAGGAGCTGTGTCCCACACATTACGGACCTCAGAAGGGTGAGACTTTAGAGGACACTCCCCTAGAGCCAGAGGACATAGTACCAGTGACCGAGGAGGTCTAGTTTTGTTTAGATGTTGTATTAGACTATATTTTTGTGGAGATTCACAGATGTACTATTGTTTCATTTGTAGAATTGTATCTTCTTCCCTTCGCTATTTCCATTCGTGCATTATTTCCTCCTTAGTTGTTTTGTGATTGAGATTGATATATTTATGAGATACTATATTGCTCCTCCGATTGGAGTTGAGATGATTGACAGGTACCATATTATATTGTTGAGATGTTAGATAGTTAGAAATAACCCAGACAGCGTTCTACCGCCGATTCTGCGGCGTAGGCTGGGCGTAACCACGTACTTGTGCCCGAATATCAGGGTGCGGGTCGTGACAATCCCCACGGGCTGTTCCTTATATCTCAAACTCGAACCTACAGCAATCTCAGAATGATCAACTACGTGGCTTGGGTCGGCCACGTATCTCCTCAGCTGTGAGACATGGAATACATCATGCACTACCTCTAGAGATGGGGGTAATATAAGACGATATGCCACCTCACCAATACGCTCCAAGATATCGAAAGGACCAATGTACCTTTGACTCAGCTTGCCTTTATTTTTGAATCTAATGGTGCCTCGAGTTGGGGAGATCCTCAGGAATACGTGTTCACCTTCCTTGAACTCTAAAGGTCGTCGATGCGTGTCTGCCTAATGCTTCTGCCTGTCCCGGGCTGCACGAAGATGGCTCTGGACTTGCTTTACCCTCTCAACTGTGTGTGTCACCAGCTCTGGACCGAGTATCTGTTGTTCACCTATATCACTCCAACATATAGGAGACCTGCACTTCCTACCGTACAATGCCTTAAAATATTCCATCTGGATGCTCGCCTGATAGCTATTATTGTAGGAGAACTCTACCAGATGCAAGTGGTCTTCCCAAGACCCTCCAAAATCTAGAATACAGGATCGCAACATATCCTTTAGGATCTAGATTGTGCTCTCTGATTGGCCATCTGTCTGTGGATGGTAAGCAGTGCTGAACTTGAGTCTAGTGCCTAAGCTCTCCTGCATACTCCGCCAAAAGTGGGAGGTGAATCTAGAATCACGATCCGATACAATACTAACTGGCACTCCATGCAACCTCATAATCTGTCGCATATACGTGTCGACTAGAAGCTTTGTGGACTGTCCGACTCTGAATGGCAAGAAATGTTGTCACTACCACATTCTGAAATAGGGATATTTTTGACTTTTTGTTTATTATAAGTATTGCGTATATTATTTTAAATAATTGTATGATATGTATATATATATTTATATTATATACAGTGTTCTTAATGCATGAGTTAGTATACTAGACATAGAAGTCCACTAGATGAAGCCCTGACTGAAATATAGGATCATGTATTTTAATTAGCATTTTTGGGATTTTAATTATGGAGGTTGTAATTAGTTATTGTGATTTTATTTAATTGTTGTGCTTTACCGTTGCTTTGATTTTTGGAGCGCTACCCTAGCTTTTGCCTTCCAACAAATTTTACACATTTGTCCTAGACATGCCAGCCTACTATTCTGACATTTGTATAACTTATAATTATGCTCTCTTGTGCTACATTTTAGTCGCACAATATTCGTCGCAAACGCTTATTTTTAATTCTAAATAAATCCAATTTTGTATCTTTGTGCTTTCCAATCGAAATTGGAGAAACAATCTCGACCCATTTTTGAGCAACCCAAATTAGGATAATATTCTATTCTGAGTCTTCTTTATTCATGATACTTGTGTCCCACCTAATTTTAGCCCCATGTACTTCTAATTAATTTTAGAACACCAATTGCATTTATTTTAATTAAATTAAACCAAAAACCCAACTTTGTGCAATTTTCCAATCGTTGGGCACTTTTATGCAAAAGTGCATTAAGGTGTCTACCCCATTGGACATAACACATGAAGAAACCTATTTCTCCTTTATATGAATTTTTTCATAATTTTTGGGAGTGTGTAACTCAACATCAACCTCCTCAAACCATAGCCCTCCAAACTTTGAACCAAATGCAATCCTAGCCATCCATTTTGAATCTATTGAATCATAGCCCTTGAAATTCTACATGACAAGCCAAGGCCTTTTTCCAAGGGTTGACCAAGCCAATTTCTAGGTCAACCCAACACCTTTACATGTGCCTATAAATATTCTTTTTCCTTTTCTTTATTTCTTTCAACAAAAACCTAAGCAAGCACAGCCGACTCCTTTCTTCATCTCCTTTCCATCATCCCTGTCGAACTCCCCCTCGCCGGAGTTCACCGCCAACAGCCGGAGACCCGCCGTTCTCTTCCAGACCCGCTCGCCTACACCCATCTCCTCCTCCTCGTCGACCGGATCTCCCGTCGACCCCCTCCTTCACTTGTTGAAGCCCGACCCCGACTGCACCAAGATCTCACCGGAGTCCCCGCCTCGCCAACCCGCCGTTCTCCTCCGACCAAACAGAGACCCTCTACTACCCTTCCCGTTTGCCTGTACACCGCTCGACGACCCGCTGCTGAAGCCGACTTCAACGATCACCGGAGAAACCGCTGACCCAATGACCGTCGACCCCTCCGTCGTTCGCCTGAAGCCGCTGCACCCCGTCGACGACTCGCCGGAGAAACCCGCTGTCCCGTTCGACTGAATCGAGCACTTTCATCTCGACGATCTCGACACAAATACCTCGTTCCCGTGTGCACAGGTTCGAGACACTCCTTCTTGTTGCGTACACGTACTCGTACGCATATACGCGTATTGTTCATTGGTATATTTGGTAATGGGTGTATGTATTTAGTATATGTTTAATATGTATATAATTGGTATATATATATATATATATATAGTATATGAATTCAATTAGTATATATATACATATATATATTGTATATGTATTTAATTGGTATACATATATATTGTAAGTATTTAATGTTATATGCTAGCTAAGACTATATATATATTTATATATGTACCTTGAGACCCTAGTGTTAGTTACGGATATCCCGTAGTTATATTTGACCATGTGACCCTGAGTGACTGTGAGAAGACTGCCTTGTGTATACTGACATACTGGCAAGACATGTGTAGTTTGACTATCTGTTTTGTACAGGATTTGCAGACATGACACCCATGAAACTAGACGCACACTTGACCATAGTTGACCAGTGTCACCCTAGTGTAGCTGCTGAGTTCAGCGTAATTATATTGGGTGTGCTAGTATAATGGCTGATGCTGTATTGTGTTATATTATATGTATATAGGACCATTGGATCGTCCTGTGAGACTTCAGGAGCAGGATATTGGTATTGCCAGCTAAGGACCCCAGGCGAGTACATTCTCTGATAGTTTCTTATTTATGATATCCTCTATGTTCATTGTATCTAGTGTAAATATCCATATTCCTTGATACGATGGTTACACAGATTGGTATATCCGAATCTCGTCATGAGATATTATTCCTTGTATATGGTGTATCTTGTACAAGTCTTGTTTCATTGGTTATCTTGTGCATGTACAGACAATGATTCTCGGGGAGACTTGCTACCTTCCTAGAGAATCCCGTGCCATAGCGTACCATAGTTGGATCTACTATACTAGTCGGGGGTGGAGAGTATTTTAGTATAGATATGTGATCATACCCTTCATGTACAAGTCTTGTTCTCATGTTAGTGTTGGTCATACACCGCACGTATGACTAGCCAGGCAAGTATTCGTGTACAAGTTCCCAAGCCGATCACATGTTAAAGCTGGTACTCACACACTTAGTCATTAGTATTCTTGTTCATTGCCATATTGTGTATTCTTGTATTTATTTTCAGTATTCCTTTTATTGTGTATCTCTTGTACATGTATATGCATCTTGTATATTTCCATCTATTTATTGCTACATAGTTTATAGCATTGATGTAGAACTACTGTTAGAGATGTACTTTGTTCCATCCTGACTGGAAATATTTTTCCAGACTGCGACTTAGAGGACTTATTTTTGGCATACTTGGAGACTTGGATGTTATTGTTGCAGGTTAGATTATTTTATTATTTGAACTTGTGTTGTATTTTATTTATTTTCTTGGATATCTCATCATGCTTTAGTTTTTGTGTGTTTTTGTGATTGAGTATTCCATATTATATTATGATATCTGTGTCTCCTTATGGAGTTGGATACTCGTTTAAGATTGTTTAGATAATGTATTGACCTAGACAGCGTTCTACCGCCGATGCTACGGCGTAGGCTTGACGTACTCACGTATTCGTGCCCCAAATTTTGGGTGCGGATCGTGACACATTTTTAGTGGTGGCCCACGCAGGTCAGACTTTACAAGTTGTGCGATGTCGTGGTAGTGCGACATCTTAGTTGTACTACTGCGTGCCTGCGATAGGATCTTGGATATAGCATACTAGGATGAGAGCGAATACTCAATCACAAAATATTTGAGAGATTCCTGGGACGACCCTTGAGAATCTCATTATAATTTTTATTTTAAATCTTTTTCCTTGTTTCCTTCTGTTGTCACTTGTTGAATTTGATTCTTGTTGATCAGTTGTTAAATTAAATTCTTGGTATCATTGTTGAGTTTGATTTCATATTGAGATAAATTTTATGGACTAATTTACGGTATCATCTGATGACATATGTTGATGATAATAGTGAAAAAGATTAACATTAGAGCTATTGTACTACAAGATGTGGATTTAAATTATGATTTGAAGATTGGAAATAAATTTCAGTTTTAAGAATATTTGAGGAGTTGAGATTTTATGTTATTAAATTTTGAGGATTCAAATTCAATTCAATAAATATAGTCAAAGCTATAAAGATATTTGGAAGTGATTAAAATTTTATTTCAATAATTGAATATTTGACTTTTGAGGAAAGTATATACATTTTATTTTAAATTGTTCGAGAAGTTAAATTTTAAATATTTTATTTTGAGGATAAAATTTTATGGTGGGTAAGAAATGTATAGTTGTATATGAGTAGATGATGTGCATGTGTAAGGATCTATTGGCTTGAGAATGCTTGAGATGGCACTACAAACTGACTTGGGTGTCCATCTAGAGTTGTATTAGAGGGAGCAGTACTTAGTATGGTGTATTGCACTTGATGTGCACTTGAGTGATAAGAACAACTAGTATAGACAATTTTAGTAGATAACAGAGCTAGCAGTGGGTGTACATGTAGTAAAAACTGAACTACCTAAAGAGATAGAGGTATCAAACTTTGGATGCATCATTTGACCTATGATTGTGTTAGAGGTCCTTGGTATCAGATTTTGGTATTAATAGACATGTATGTGTAACGTGGATGTATCCATAGATATCTTATGGACTAGTGATTAGTTGATATGGGTATCATTGTATAAGGATAGAAATTAGTGAGTGAATATGCCAGAGTTAAGTATATGTTAGAAGTTGAAGATGTCCAGGTGATGTGTTAGCAGGTTCTGTTCTGTTCTTTCCTTTTGTTCTTTTTTCTGCCTTTTTGATGGATTGATTGATTTCTTAGTACCGTAGTTTGTATCAATAATTTTCTTGCTAGAATGTAGTTAGTAGAATACCTGACAAAGACTGCAATACCATGACAAAAGAGACCATAACCGTGCATGTTTTCTCTAGATTGTATATTGTATGACTGTAAGTATGATTTTCTTAGACCTTGATTGTTGGAGGTTTGACCGTAATGAAAATTAATAAAGAGGTTATGACTGGACAAAGAGAGACAAGGTGCCTTAAATTTTGAGAATAAATAATAATCTAAATAAAAAGTTGAGAACTTAATATGGCAGAATTGACGATTTGTTAAATCATTATGAAGATTAAGATATGATTGAATTTGTCATTAAAATTTGAGAAATTTAAGAAGATTATCATTATATTTATTTGATTGCAAGATATAAAATTTAAAATTTATATTTTGAATGTTGTATTTGAAGATTTCATAAGTATTATATTGTTTGAGTATGGTGTGGAAAAAGGAATCGAGGAGTAAGATCATTAATGGATTAGTGTTTGAATTCAAATTTTTGGGATGAGATTTTAGATTTTATAAATATACTTTGATTGGATTTAAAATTAGAGGATTGGGTATTAAATTTTGAGTATTTAGATACGAACTTAAAATTTTGAAGGAGATTGTAATAAAAATAGAATTTGATTTTATTTTGAGGATTTTCAGGAATATGATATTTATAGAATTTTGAAAGTTTTGTGAAATAACAATATGGATTTACTTTATGATTATAGGTTTGATGAATCTAAATTTGATGGAAAATAAAATATAATGAGTAAATACAACTATTGAGGATTTTAAATTTTGGGTACGAAATTTTTCTAAGGAGGGTAGACTTGTCACTACCACATTATAAAATAGGGGTATTTTTGACTTTTTGTTTATTATAAGTATTGCGTGTATTATTTTAAATAATTGTATGATATGTGTATATATATTTGTATTATATACAGTGTTCTTAATGCATGCGTTAGTAGACTAGACCTAGAAGCCCACTAGATGAAGCCATGACTGATATATAGGATCATGTATTTTAATTAGCATTTTTGGGATTTTAATTATGGAGGTTGTAATTAATTATTGTGATTTTATTTAATTGTTGCGCTTTACCGTTGCTTCGATTTTTGGAGCGCTACCCTAGCTTTTGCCTTCCAACAAATTTTACACCTTTGTTCTAGACATGCCAGCCTACTATTCTGACCTTTGTGTAACTTATAATTATGCTCTCTTGTGCTACATTTTAGTCGCACAATAATCGTCGCAAACGCTTATGTTTAATTCAAAATAAATCAAATTTTGTATCTTTGTGCGTTCCAATCAAAATTGGAGACACAATCTTTACCCATTTTTGAGCAACCCAAATTAGGGTAATATTCTATTCTGAGTCTTCTTTATTCATGACACTTGTGTCCCACCTAATTTTAGTCCCATATGCTTCTAATTAATTTTAGAACACCAATTATATTTATTTTAATTAAATTAAACCAAAAACCTAACTTTGTACAATTTTCCAATCGTTGGGCACTTTTATGCAAAAGTGCATTAAGATGTCCACTCCATTGGACACAACACATGAAGAAACCCATTTTCCCTTCACGTGAATTTTTCCATAATTTTTGGGAGTGTGTAACTCAACATCAACCTCCTCAAACCATAGTCCTCCAAAGTTTGAACAAAATACAATCCTAGCCATCCATTTTGAATCTATTGAATCATAGCCCTTGAAATTCTACATAACAAGCCAAGGCCTTTTTCCAAGGGTTGACCAAGCCAATTTCTAGGTTAAGCCAACACCTTTACATGTGCATATAAATATTCTTTTTCCTTTTCTTTATTTCTTTCAACAAAAATCTAAGCAAGCACAACCGACTCCTTTCTTCATCTCCTTCCCATCATCCCTATCGAACTCACCCCCTCGCCGGAGTTCACCGCCAGTAGCCGGAGACCCGCCGTTCTCCTCCATACCCGCTCGCCTACACCCATCTCCTCCTTCTCGTCGACCAGATTTACCGTCGACCCCCTCCTTCATTCGCTGAAGCCCAACCCCTACTCCACCAAGATCTCGCCGGAGTCCCCGCCTCGCCAACCCGCCGTTCGCCTGCTACCCTTCCCGTTCGCCTGCACACCGCTCGACGACCCACTGCTGAAGCCAACTTCAACGATCACCGGAGAAACCGCTAACTCATTGACCGTTGACCCCTCCGTCGTTCGCCTGAAGCCGCTGCACCCCGTCGACGACTCGCCGGAGAAACCCGCTGTCCCGTTTTATTGAATCGAGCACTTTCATCTCGACGACCTTGACACAAATGCCTCGTTCCCGCGTGCACAGGTTCGAGACACTCCTTCTTGTTGCGTACACGTTCTCGTTCGCATATACGCGTATTGTTCATTGGTATATTTGGTATATGGGTGTATGTATTTAGTATAAGTTTAATATGTATATAATTGGTATATATATATATATATATATATATATATATATATATATATATATATTTAGTATATGAATTCAATTAGTATATATATACATATATATATTATACATGTATTTAATTGGTATACATATATATTGTAAGTATTTAATGTTATATGTTAGCTAAGACTATTTGTATATTTATACATGTACCTTGAGAGCCTAGTGTTAGTTACGGATATCCCGTAGTTATATTTGACCCTATGACCCTGAGTGACTGTGAGAAGACTGCCTTGTGTACACTGACGTACTAGAAAGACATGTGTAGTTTGACTGTCTATTTTGTACAATATTTGCAGATATGGCACACGTGCAACTAGACGCACACTTGACCCTAGTTGACCAGTGTCACCCTAGTGTAGCTGCTGAGTTCAGCATAATTATATTGGGTGTGCTAGTGTAATGACTGATGCTGTATTGTGTTATATAATATGTATATAGGACCATTAGATCGTCCTGCGAGACTTCAGGAGCAGGATATTGGTATTGCCAGCTAAGGACCCCAGGCGAGTACATTCTCTGATAGTTTCTTATTTATGATATCCTCTATGTTCATTGTATCTAGTATAAATATCCATATTTCTTGACACGATGGTTACAAGGATTGGTATATCCGGATCTCGTCATGAGATGTTATTCCTTGTATATGGTGTATCTTATACAAGTCTTGTTTTATTGGTTATCTTGTACATGTACAAACATTGATTCTCGGGGAGACTTGCTACCTTCCTAGAGAATCCCGTCCTATAGCGTACCATGGTTGGATCTACTATAGCAGTCGGGGGTGGAGAGTATTTTAGTGTAGATAAGTGATCATACCCTTCATGTACAAGTTTTGTTCTCATGTTAGTGTTGGTCATACACCACACGTATGACTAGCCAGGCTAGTATTAGTGTACAAGTTCCCAAGCCGATCACATGTTAAAGCTAGTACTCACGCACTTAGTCATTAGTATTCTTGTTCATTGCCATATTGTTTATTCTTGTATTTATTTCAAGTATTCCCTTTATTGTGTATCTTTTGTACATATATATGCATCTTGTATATTTTCATCTATTTACTGCTATATAGTTTATATCATTGATTTAGAACTGCTGTTAGAGATGTACTTCGTTCCATCCTGACTGGAAATATTTTTCCAGACTGCGACTTAGAGGACTTGTTTTTGGCATACTTGGAGACTTGGATGTTATTATTGCAGGTTAAATTATTTTATTGTTTGGACTTGTGTTATATTTCATTTATTTTCTTCGATATCTCATCGTGCTTTAGTTTCTGTGATTGAGTATTCCATATTATATTATGATATCTGTGTCTCCTTATGGAGTTGGATACTCGTGTGAGATTGTTTAGATAGTGTATTGACCTAGACAGCGTTCTACCGCTGATGATGCGGCGTAGGCTAGACGTAACCACGTACTCGTGTCCCAAATTCTGGGTGCAGGTCATGACAAATATGCCTAGTTTGTGAGACAATTCGCAATAACCCACACTGCGTCCTTCCCAATGGGACTCCTCGGAAATCCTGTAACAAAATCTATGGTGATTTGCTCCCACTCCCATTCAGGGATGGGTAGTGGCTTTAACATACCCGCGGTCCTCTGATGCTCGGCCTTAACTTGTTGACAGACCAAACATTTTGCCATGAATTGTGCAATCTCTCTTTTCATTCCATGCCACCAGTAATACTGCCTCAAATCTCGGTACATCTTCGTACCTCCCAGATGAATAGAGTAAATAAAGCTATGTGCCTCCTTCATCAATTCCTGTCTCAACTCTCCATTTGGTACATATAGGCAATTTCCATACCTCAATGTTCCGTCCTCATGGATTCGAAGTCCCATCTGCATACCGGCTTTCGTCCTCTCTCTAAGTCTCCGAAATCTAGCATCTGTCGGCAAAACTGCCTTGATCCTCTCAACTAGTGAGGAATGAACCTCAAGGTTAGCCAATTGTCCTTCTTGTCCTGGCAGAATAACCTCTATCCTAAGCTCCTGAAGGTCCTATAATAGCTGGGGCTGTGTTGTCAAGAAATAAGCCGTGGGCTTCCTGCTGAGTGCATCTGCTACGACGTTGGCCTTGCCCGGATGGTACTACAAATCTATATCATAATTAACCATCAAATCTAACCATCACCTCTGCCTTAAGTTGAGCTCCTTCTGGGTGTAGACATACTTGAGACTCTTGTGATCAGTAAAAATCTTTACTCGCTCTCTATAAAGATAGTGCCTCCATATCTTCAATACAAAAATCACTGCAGCTAGCTCAAGATCGTGCGTCAGATAATTCTTCTCATGCACCTTCAACTGTCTCGATGGGCTGCATCAAAACACATCCTAATCTACTTCCTGATGCATCACTATATACTATAAATCCTCTCGATCCTGAAGGAAGGGTCAAGATTGGTGCAGTCGTTAACCGCTTCTTCAACTCTTCAAAGGTCTTTTGACACTCCTCTGTCCAAACAAACTCCTGGTCCTTACGCGTCAATCGCGTCATAGGCTCTGCAATTCTTGAGAAGTTCTGCACGAATCTCCGATAATGTCCGACAATTACGAGAAAACTCCTAACCTCTGCAACTGATGTAGGTGTAGGCCATGTCTCAATGTTAGCAACCTTCTCTGGATCAACTGAAATTCCTTCTCCTGAAATTATGTGTCCAAGAAAAGGTACTCTTTCCAGGCAAAATTCATATTTGCTGAGCTTGGCGTACAACCTCTCCTGCCGCAGTGTTTTCAATACGATTCTAAGATGCTCCTCGTGTTCTTCGTGGGTTTTGGAGTATACCAAGATGTCATCTATAAATACGACTACGAACTTGTCTAAGTACTGGTGGAAGACCTTATTCATTAAGCTCATAAATATAGCTGGCACGTTAGTTAAACCAAATGGCATAACTAAGAACTCATAATGGCCATACTTGGTCCTGAAGGTTGTCTTTGGTATATCTTCCTTTCGCACCTTGATCTGATGATAGCCGGATCTGAGATCGATTTTTGAGAATACACAAGCACCACTTAATTGATCGAATAGATCATCAATGCGCGGTAAAGGATACATATTCTTGATTGTTACAGCATTCAGTGCTCTGTAATCAATGCACAAGCATACTGTTCCATCCTTCTTTGGTACAAATAGGATTGGCGCAGCCCAAGGTGAAATGCTGGCTCGAATAAAGTCCTTCTCTAAAAGATTATCAACCTGTATCTTCAGTTGTACTAATTCCTTTGGTGCTAACTGGTACACAGATGAGGTAATAAGCTCCGCTCCTGGATTCAATTTTATAGTGAATTCTATTTCCCGATCAGGTGGTAAGCCTGAAAGGTCGTCGAAAAATATATCCACAAACTCTAATATAACCTTCGGGTATTCCGGCTCTCCTTCTGCAGTGAGTGCCTTAAAAGTAGGTTGGGCACCCTGCTCTCTGGCTCCTCGAAGAAACTCAAACTCCGGATGTCCCGACGGTCTAAAGATGACACGTCCACGCCGACAGTCTAAAGTTGCATGGTACTGACTCAACCAGTCCATACCAAGTACGACATCATAGTCCGGCATGAAGAAAATCAAGAATTGAGTTCGCATCTCACGACCACAAACTACTATCGAACAAGATCTATAAGTGTCACTAACGGGGATGATACCGCCTCCCGTAAGAATCCTGATAGTCTTCAGGAGGGGTGAGGTAGCTACTCTATGTGTGGCTACGAAACTTGCAGCGATGAATGAATGAGATGCTCCTGAATCAAATAATGCTATAGCAGGTAATAAAGCAACTAGTATGGTACATGCGATGACCTCTCCTGTAGTCTCTGCCTCCTCAATATTCATGGCAAATGCCTGACCTCGTCCCTGAGCTGGTGCTCTCTGCTGCTGTACTTGTTGAAAAAGTGTTGTCTGTGGTACCAAGGGTGGCCTCGGCTTATATCCTCCCGAAGCTGGTGGTCTGGCTCTCCAACTCCTGCCTGTGGTGCTCCTGGTGCTGGATACGCTGTAAACCCCCAGATTTTTCAGGAATTGAAAAATGAATTTTCAAAATTTTTTATGATTTTTAACTAATTAAAATAAATGATTTTTGGTATTAATTATTTTTTTATAATTTTAGTAAATATTAAAATATTATAAAAATAATATTTTTGGGTGTAAAATAAAATATTAGACATTGGGTAATTTTCCAACAATTTATTGGACCCCAGAACTATTTTTAAAGACCTAAAAACTAAACTTATTTTTAAACCAAAATAAACTGAACCAAGCCAACCGGTTTAACCCCGAACCGGACCAACCCAAAACCATGCTGAACCGGACCCAAACCCTAGCGGGTCGGGTCGGATCCGAAACTCAAACCTGACCCGAACCCGCCACCCGCTAACCCTAAATCCCTAACCCCCAATTTCCTGACCGTTCCCCTCCCCGGCGGCCGTTTCCGCCGCCGTGGCCCTCCGGCTCCCCCGCGACCGTTTCCCCCGCAGCCGTCCTCCTTCTCCCCGAACGCCTTGCGATGCCTCGCCTCCCCGCGCCGGTACCCCTCCCTGCAAACCGCCACCGGCTTCCTTATATAAACCAACCCCCAGCCACCGAGCACCCCTCACCACCATCTCCGGCCCCTTCACCATCCTCCGCCGAGCTCCCCTTACCACCATCTCCAGCCCCTTCACCGACCTCCGCTGATTCCTCCACCGTCTCTGCCATATCACCACCTCCACGAACTATAAACCCAGCCAACCACCGCCTCTCCGGCCGCCGTCTACTCACTAGCCCGCCGCCCCGAGCTCCTCGACCAAGGTCAGTGACTACCCCCAGCAGTCGCTGTGCCCTGCAGCACCACCGCCGGCAAGCTCTGTCAACCCGCAGTCGCAGCACACGCCACCTCGCACGTAGGCGACGAATAGTCGTTACCGAGCTATCGTTCCGGTAAGCATTACTCTCTCATTGTCGCCTTTTTTCCCGTTATGTCTGCTGTGACGTATAGACTACATGACCCCCTCGAAACCCGTGCCATCGGTTCGGCGTATTGCGTCCTGTGTCGATCGCAAATTGCGACGCCAAATTAGGAAAATAAATCCCCTTTTTTGAAAATTTAGAAATTGTCCCGAACTCCCCAATTCGCGACCATTTTACGAATAACCTGTTAAATATTTTCAAAATTGGTTTGAAAAGTAATTTAGACCATATGACCAAGTTTAAACCCTATTTTTAGTTTAATTTATTGAGCTGTAATTTGTATTTAATTCGAGGGTAAACAGACCAAAATATTGGTTATTTAAATACTTTGATTTTCCTGGAACTGGATGCGCCCCTCTAAACGAGGCAACTTGGTCATGTGCAAACTTTACCGAAAGGTGCGCGCCGTCAAGACGGACGTATGGGATTTTACGGAAGTTGATTTGGATGTGCGTGCACACCGAAATCAAAGCATATCCGTCGACAACACCCCGTATTGGCCATGTTCTGAAACTTATTGTAACTTCGTGAACACTAGTCGTATCGAAATAAAACTTGCGCCATCGGACTTATAGCAATACACTGGTCCTATGACCCAAGTTTGGTTCGATTCTGAGAACATTGACAAAATTCCGTATAGTGGGCCCCACGGCTCCATTTGACGGGCGATTTTATGATCGGCTCATCGGAATCTAGTTCTGGACATTCCATTGAGTTCGCATCATTGTTCTAGACTTGTAGACACTAAGTTTGATGAATTTGGAGAACTTTGTCTCTAGCATATTTTTCGGTGCGAAGCATGCCACATGTGGACCCCGCTTTGACTAGAAACTGTCACTTTTGCCCCTGTGTCCAAATTGGACTTATGGACAGGCAATTTTTGCTATTTGATATTTTCTGAGCATGGTGGTAACGTTTATTTCAGCAACCGAAGGAGTACCTGCAGATCCTGCTGATACCAGAGCAACAGTTGGAAATCAACCCCAAGCATGTGTACCTTGCCAATCTTGCAGTTCTTGTTACATAACATTCCTTTGATTTGTTATATGATGTATCTGTTCAACCTAGGACCGTGCAACATTACTTAACGTCCGAATAATATTCGGGTGTAAACACCGTACGCGGAGTTGTGTAACGTCACATAGAGATGGATATCGAAACCCTATATATCTTCGTGCTTGCATCATCAAGTACGTCATACCACAGGACACCTGACACTATTCATGAGACAGAATCTTCTTGAGATATTCATGGTGATTCTATATAGGTTACATGATTTATGACATAGATATTGCATGTGCTTAGATATCATTATAACTTGTTGCATTAGATATGATCTTGCGTGTCATAGACATGAGACGTGTGATTACATTGGGGGGGGGAGAGACACACAGGCTACAGGCTAATTTTATATATGTATTTATTATTGTGAGGCCGTAGACTCTATATCTAAGCTAGGCACAATACGTGATATTACTGCTACCGGCTCCCCGACACCGAGCTTGTAGTGGTCTCAGCCTGAGACTAGTGTTGCTCTCATTTTGTATATCACTTAGCAGGTTACATAGTTTACCATATTGATTCATTTATTATTGTACTGCATTTATTTTGTCTTGAGTTATTCTTGTACCTTGCTATGTCCCCTGAGGACCTGGAATCCGGATTATGTCCCCAGGTATAGCAGAGGAGTTCTATCCCGAGGTATACGGGACAGGAGTAGAAGCAGGAGCAGGAGCAGGCACTAGAGCTGAACCGATCCCCGAGGATGAGGTGATAGCAGAGGATTTCTCCTGAGTATTTGCTTAATTTATACTCAGTATTTGTTATTGTTTGACTCTTTCATTTCTGGTCTGTTGAACTATTGTATCAGACTTATCATAGGGTTATTTCCCAAGATATATTTATTGAGACTTGATGCTGATTTATATTTCATATTGATGTATTCATTTCTGTGGATGAGATTAGTATATTAGACCCTTACTGTTGTTTTACAGCTTAAGTACTCACAGATGGGTCCATTAAATTAGGTTTGCCCATCGGTGTGTGCTGTTGGCCATTGCCACGTGTCTAGTCCCTCGATATTTTGGGACTGTGGCGTGACATGGTTTTTGTGGTGGCCCATGCAGGTCAACGACTAAATTGTTCGGTTTCAACTTAGGAACTGAGCAAGCCTGCATTAAGGATAGGATAAGTTTTAGGATCTCATCCACTTGATTGAATCATTCTTGGTATCTATATCGGATTCGAATTAAATTTTTGACATGCATTTTGCCTTGATTTCTCTGTGCGCCTCTTATAGTTTATTTTGGATACAGATTAATAGATCTACGATCAAATGACAAAACTCCTGCAAGAACACCACTAGGTACTGTAGCCATCTACGGAGAAGATGAAGTGACGCCATTGAGTGGGGATCCCTCCACTCACCGAAGCAGTCAAGCAAATTAGCAGGCTTCTAGATTTCGGCAAGATGATATTCCACTACCACCGCAGTTTACTCCACCAATGCCTATATTCCCAAAAGGGCAGGCTATGGACGGGCAGCAGATATTTCAAATGATCTATATAGTGATGCAAGCTCAACAGCAGATTCAATAAGAGGCACTACGAAATAGTATAGTTACAGCACTAGAGCAGGCGAATCTACCAGCACAATGGCCCTCGATGGGATCTATCATCGATTTATGCTAGCTGAAGCCTCGTACCTTTTCTGGCAAGAAGGAGCCCACTGAAGTTCATGAGTGGCTGACTAACACTCAACATCAATTAGAAGCAGCTGAGCTTCCAAGAGAGCGTTGGATGACTGCCGTCCAGATGCAATTGATGGGCAATACACATCATTGGTGGCTATCTGAGGAGACACAACTCGAACCAGACCGAGTCACTTGGGAAGAGTTCTCTAGACTCTTTCAGGAGATGTACATTCCATCTATTACTCGATCGGAACTTCGGGACAAGTTCAATCGCCTTACTCAAGACAATATGATAGTGGAAGAGTATAATACGGAGTTCATCCGTCTGAGTCGCTTCGCACCTACCATGATCCCGACAGAAGAAGAGAAGGATGAGAAATTCTTCGATGGACTAAACTTTGAGCTACAAAGATTGATCGGATCCGTTGTACCTACTTCATACTCGGACGTTCTTGCTGCAGCCCGACGTATGGAGCGCGTCACCGGGAGAGAATCCAGCTTGAAAAGGCTATTTTTATCAGCACCAATCAGAGCATCACAAGAGGAGTCTACAAAGCGACCTCAAAAGAATCTACCGCAGAGAGCAGCACCAAGAGCCCCATCCCTTCCTACTTGTTACTACTGTGGCAAGGTAGGCTATATTGAGAGGTAGTACAGACGCAAGTTGGGACTGTGCTTGCTTTGCGGATCCAGCCAACATGTAGTCAGAAATTGCACGAAGCATTGAGAAGAAACACCGATGGTTCACCAACGAGCACCAATGGTTAACCAACAAGCTCTACCAGCACCAGAAGGATATCATCCGAGGCCACCTTTGGCACCCCAAGCAGTACTCTTCCAGCAGGCCCAGCAACAGCAGAGGGCACAACCACAAGGACGTGGACAAGATTTTGTGATGACCATGGAAGACGCGCAGACTCGTGGAGTAGCAAATGCGCATAAGATTTAAGTTATTCATAGATTTCTATTCATAGTATTGCTTTAGCATGTGTCTGTTAGTTCATAACCTTAGCCTTAAACCTAGTGTTTTGAATTTGTTAAATTGATAACCTAGTTTTTCTCCGCTGTAGTTTTCTTTGCTCTAACCAGTTTCCTTAACTCTTGAATTACCTAATTTTTATTGTTTAGGGAAATATTTTATTTATTCCCTATGTGTTTTGCTTAACTCTCGTCCTTCGATTTATCTTTGGTCATGATTCTTTCATTGTGTCGTGCTTCGAACCTTTCTTGCAACCGTGTCATCTCTTCTAACTAGTTATGTTTCGTTATTCTTTGATTGCGAGGACGCAATCCTCTTGAGCGGGGTAGATTGTAAACCCCTAGATTTTTTAGGAATTTAAAAATGAATTTTCAGAAATATTTGTAATTTTTAACTAATTAAAATAAATGATTTCTGGTATTAATTAAATTTTTTGTGATTTTATTAAATATTAAAATATTATGAAAATTATATTTTTGGGTGTAAAATAAAATATTAGACATAGGGTAATTTTTCTGAAATTTATTGGACCCCAGAACTATTTTTAAAGACCTAAAAACTAAACTTATTTTTAAACCAAAATAAACGAACCAAACTAACCGGTTTAACCCTGAACCGGACCAACCCAAACCTATTCTGAACCGGACCCAAAACCTAGCATGTCGGGTCGGATCTGAAACTCAAACCCGACCCGAACCCGACATCCGCTAACCCCAAATCCCTAACCCCCGATTTCCCGACCGTTCCCCTCCCCGGCGGCCGTTTCCGCTGCCGTGGCCCTCCGGCTCCTCCATGACCGTTTCCCCCGTAGCCGCCCTCCTTCTCGCCCAACGCCTCCGCGACGCCTTGCCTCCCCGTGCCGGTACCCCTTCCTACAAATCGCCGTCGGCTTCCCTATATAAATCAACCCCCAGCCACCGAGCACCTCTCACCACCATCTCCGGCCCCTTCACCATCCTCCGCCGAGCTCCCCTCACTACCATCTCCGGCCCCTTCACCGTCCTCCGCTGATTCTCCCACCGTCTCTGCCACATTACCAACTCCACGAACTATAAACCCAGCCAACCACCGCCTCTCCGGCCACCGTCTACTACCCTAGTCCACCGCCCTGAGCTCCTCGACCACGGCCGGCGACTACCCCCAGCAGTCGCCATGCCCTGCAGCACCACCGCCGACAAGCTCTGTCAACCTGCAGTCGCAGCACCGCGCCACCTCGCATGTAGGCGACGAACAGTCGGTACCGAGCCATCGTTCCGGTGAGCATTACTCTCTCCTCGCCGCCTCTTTTCCCGTTCTGTCTGCTATGACGTGTAGACTACATGATCTCCTCGAAACTCATATCATCGGTTCGGCGTATCGCGTCCTGTGTCGATCACAAATTGCAACGCCAAATCAGAAAAATAAATCCATTTTCTTAAAATTTAGAAATTATCCCGATCTCCCCAGTTCGTGACCATTTTACGAATAACCATTTAGACAATATGACCAAGTTTTAAATCCTATTTTTAGTTTAATTTATCGAGCTGTAATTTATATTTAATTCGAGGGTGAAAATGACCAAAATATTGGTTATTTAAATACCCTAATTTTTCCAGAACTGGGTGCGCCCCGCTAAACGAGGCAACTTGGTCGTGTGCGAAATTCACCAAAAGGTGCGCACCGTCAATACGGACGTGTGGGATTTCACAAAAGTTGATTTGGATGTGCGTGCACACCGGAATCAACGCGTATCCGTCGACAACACCCTATATCGGCAATGTTCTAAAACTCATTGTAACTTCGTGTACACTCGTCGTATCGAAACAAAACTTGCGCCATCGGACTTGTAGTTATACGCTGGTCCTATGACCCAAGTTTGGTTCAATTCTGAGAACGTTGACAAAATCCCGTATCGTGGGCCCTACGGCTCCACTTGACGGGCAATTTTGTGATCGGCTCATCGGAATCCAGTTCTGGATATTCTATTGAGTTCGTATCTTCGTTCTGGAATTGTAGACACTATGTTTGATGAATTTGGAGAACTTTGTCTCTGGCACATTTTTTAGTGCGAAACGGGCCACATGTGGACCCCGCTTTGACCAGAAACTGTCACTTTTGCCCCTATGTCCAAATTGGACTTATGGACTGTTTGATAATAAACGAAAGAAATGAAACTAGGTTTATACGAAACCCTTCCTTTGGTTTACAAACAAGAAGTACAATTAATCATATACGAGGATGTTAAGTACAAAATTTAATCTGGGTAAATATTGCTATAGGAGTCTGATCTGCGGTTGATCACTTTGTCCCTTGGACCACACGATGATGAAGAAGTGCTGAAGAAGAAATAGCTTCAAAGATTGTAAGAGGGAGTGGATGCTCGATGCCAAAATCGTCGATCACTACTCTCTGTCTGTACTCTTCTCTCTTCGATTTTATGACTTCTCTCCTCAATTCTTTGACCTTGGACCTCCGTGGACGGAGGTCTCTATTTATAGGGTTTAGTGACAGTAACCGTCCAGTCGACGTAGAAGTCGGACAGTGGAGAGTGTGGCACTTTTTATCCGGCGGTTATAATAACTGCCACCCACGTATAAATGATCTTCTGAATTTGCGTGTGACACGTGTCCCATTATGAGGTGACGCGTATAACTGCTACAAAGATCACGACATGCAAGCCACGTAGGTAACTGTCCCTCGCATAGAAACCAATGACTGTCACCATGGCGTAGAAGCCAAATAGTTGTCAAACTGGCGTAGAAGCCAGGTAGGCGTAGAAGCCCAATAGGCATAGAAGCCCAATAGCTGACATATAGGCGTAGAAGCCCAATAGCTGTCAGATTGGCATAGAAGCCAAGTAGGCTTAGATGCCTGATGCTGCATAGATAGGTTGCCTGCGTAAGGACAGTCAATTATCCTTCCTTGACCGGGATCTTGAGCGTATTCTGGACCAAATAGCCTTACCATGCACCTTTGCAAATATAGCCTGAGTTGGCGTATTCCGAGGAGATAGCATACGGCGTACTCCTATAGTTGAAAATAGCCAGGTCAGCGTATTTCAAGGAGATAGCGTACAACGTGCTCTTATAGCTGAAAATAGCCTGATGGCGTAATATGCAGAGATGCTGATGTGGACGTATTAGCCGTAATTATGGTTCACCCAGTCTTTGGAAGTAGAACCAAATCTTGTGCATTAAATGCAGAGATCTGCCCCCATCACGCGCATTAACTGCAGAGCTGTGCCTCAAGCTCTGTACGAAGAGCAGCTTTTGACGTGGCAGTTCGTTTCATCTTCTATTGAGTATAAAAGCTCACGTCTGTCTGTATAAAACTAGGCAGCATATTCCCTTGAATGCATAAAAGCAATTTGTATCAAGAAAATGTCACTAAACGACGGTCTGGGTCTCTGTGCCGAACCATCATTACAGCCGTCGTTTTGATAGTCGTGCAGTACTCTTTGTCAGGAGTCAGGTTCACTGCATGATCTGACAGGTTCATTCGAGGAATACGAAGAGTTCCTCGTACACTTCCATGCTGCATTAAAAGCAGATGGGTTTTACCCCGAAGGGGTGATGTAACAACCTTTTTACGCTGAAGCAGTCTGGAAATACTGTATTATGCGGGTTATTCTGGAGCTATATTTTATGCTGTACTTAGCGATGAAGCTCTGATGTACGCCGATAGCTCTTTACGCCATACAGCACTGAAATACTGCGTATAACTCTACAGCGTATTTTTCATGCTTCTACAAGACCCCTTCAAAGTTTTCAAATTCCTCGTAATTTGAAACACTTTGAATGAGGCATGAAACGGTCAAGTCTGACTCGTTCCTCGAGGCTGATTTCTTGGCAGATTTTTGGGAGTTTGTTGGGATTCGATGTGTTCTCTTTTGCCTATATAAAGGCTGATGAGTTAACCTGTTCTTCCCATATTTTCTTTACCACACAGAGATGGTTGCCGAGGTTCGTCTTGCTGACTTGAGGAAGAAGAAGATCATGTTCTTCCAGCATGTAAGGAGCCGAAAAAGAAGGCGTCTTTGAGCAAATGTCCTCTGTAACGATGGATCATGGAAGGATATCATAGCTTCCTTTGCTCGGGATGATCAGCAATTTCATATGGTGATTCGTCCAGGAGAGAGGAAGGGTCACATTCGACCACACAGCTTGTAGGCTGTATTTTCTCCCGTTACGACGGTAGACGAGGGCAGACAAACTGGCCCTGTCTTCCAGTATTGAATTGGGTCTGAATCCTAACTCAATCTGTCATGGCATATGGAGGGTGGGCTCTTGAATAATTTATACAGGCCCAGTTCTGTATCCTCCCGCCATTAATCATTTTCTTGTTAATCGGCCGCGAAAACCGACTAACTGCTGAAGAAGACGGAAAAGATCTCCACCAATACGAGAACCTGACAGAACAGACTCTTGGTGTGATCCTAAGTGAAAATGAGAAACCCTTGGTAGAACAAGGATTTCCATCATATGTAATCATGAAAATAAAAAATCCTTTGTAGATTGGATTTCCATCATATGTAATCATGATTAATAAAATTGTCTTCTTTTACGCATATGATAATTTGCCTTATTTTGCTGTGATGAAGTCTGAATATGTGCAGCTTCGACACATTGCCGACTCTGATAAAAAGAGTATCTGGTCTCGTCCCATCTTTTACGCGTAACTGAAGACGCGTAGAAAGCTGCTTAGCATTTAAGTCGAATATCCGAACTGTCATGCTGTTTTGAACGATGAGTCGCATAGAGTTCTGAACTGTCACTTTTTTGATAGGAAGAATTCTTGTTCAGATCATCATCTTCAAGAATGATTTCCCGAAAATCCCTTGAAGTAGGGCGAGAAATGGCTGTCAAAACTGACCATACTTGAACTGTAGAGAAAAGATTTTAACTAGATTTTGGATAAACTTCCAATCGACCTAAGAAGAAGAGTCATTTTCAATGCTGAACTCTGTATGTATTGGGTACTTAGGATGTTTTGAGGCCAAGAAGGAGCATTTTCTGTGTGAACCCTTGTAATTGGCCGTCTTGAGAATTGTTCAGATATACGCATACTCTGGCCTACATATTTTAAGATATGCGGAAATTTATAGATTTGTAGTATAGATGAGCATAAAATCATAGGTTTGTAGCCTCTCGAGCGTAAAAGCTGCTGAGCATAAGAGCATCCGGGCATAAAACCGTAGATTTGTAGCCTCTGAAAAGAAAACTTCCGAGCGTGCAGTCGTAGATTTGTAGCCTCTGAGCGTAATAAGCTTCTGAGCGTGAAATCATAGATTTGTAGCTTCTGAGCGTGAAGTCGTAGGTTTGTAGCCTCTTGAGCGTAAAAGCTACCGAGCGTAAAAGCATCCGGGCGTAAAACCGTAGACTTATAGCCTCTGAGCTTAAAATCGTAGATTTGTAGCCTCTCGAGCGTAAAAGCTCCTTAGCGTAAAATCCTAGATCCGCTCTGTACGAAAAACTTTTTGAATTTGCTGACTGTCCGTCCCTAAATGATAGGCTGACGTGGTCCCCAATCATAACCGAATATTAAATATCGGATTTGGTTAGGGATTCGAAGCGTTTATCTAAATTCTATAAATACCCTAAAGCCTTTATAGAAGAAACTCTTCATCTGTCTTTTGCAAAAACCTTCGTCTCTTTGAGAACTCTTCTTCGTCTCTTTCTCTGAGCACTCTGAGTTTTAGCAATGACACTGAAACAACCTTCAACCGCTAAGGGAAAAAAAGCTGCCTCTTCTTCTCACTCCTCTGCTCAAGCACGAGCGACTCCCATTGGGCTGAGCGAACCTCGCTCTGAACAAAGTGTCCCACCGTCAAGCTGTGCACCTGGCATCATAGGTAAAGCTTTTGGGATGACAAATAAAATAAAGAAAACCCTTCGTACACGTTGTACGTGAATGCGCTAGGTCATCTTCTGTGCTGAGAGCCTCTTCGAGGAAGATGATGCACAAATATGTTTTATCATTTACGCCCACATCCCTAATGTGTCAGCGTAAAAACTCTATATTTTCGCAGTCTGACGTAAAAGCTTTGACTGTCAAAATTTGGCGTATACTATAAATTTTTGGTGTTACGCTCTGGATAAAAATTCTTGCGTAACAACTCAAATTTTGACAGTCTGGCGTAAAACACAGACTGTCAGATTTTTGTGTATACTGCCAATCTTGAATTTTACGCCTAGGAAATAGGTTCCAGCGTAAAAACTCAAATTTTTACAATCTTGGCAAAAAATTACAGACTGTTGATCTTTGGCATAGGCTGCAAGACTGTAATGTCTAGTATAGAAACTAACATGTTCTTCTTGTATTTTGTAGTTAACTTGCAGATACCTCCGTTGGCTGAGGTGATGGGTTCTGCTGCTGGGATGCTGAACTCCAATTACCTGGAGGATTTGTCCCATGTGACATTCCCTATTTATGGAACCCAGTATCCTGAAGGAAGGGCAATTCTGATATCGTCTCAGGGAGAACGGATGCTGTTGAGTATGATCAATGTGGAGCCCCTGACGTATATAGATGGGGACAAATATATAAAACCAGCTTTCTTATTCGGGAATATAATTGATAAACAATCCCAGACGAAGCCCAAGAAGGATAACTGGATTTTTATTGCTGGGGCATGGTCATGTACCTGCCCAGGATGCCGAGAGATTATCCTATCTCGACATTCTTCCATGCCACGCATCCCAGGAGGATGTCGTGGACCCTGACCCCTAATCTTCACGGCCAGCCGGGGAAGATATTTTATCAAAAAGGATCAGACCAAGGATTATTTGTGAGCCGCCCTTCAGGCCCTGTCATGCCTTTCAGGGGATTATTTCTGGGCAGTGTCTCGAGAGAAGACACTTCACTGCTCCAACCAGTCCAATTACCGACTTTTTGTAATGACTTTATGGGGCATGGAGGAGTATACGCCAAGGTTAATCCTCGGACCAACGGGTGGCTTACCCCTATAAATCTTCGATGGGCTCGTTTAGCTGCCTGGGCCCTGAAGCATTTTCAGACGGAGCTGGAGAGCATTGGTCTGTTCGCGGCTGTGAGTGTTACCAGTGTTGGGCTGCCTCCCAACCCCAACCTCTTTTTGGCTTTGATGGAGCGGTATATCTCGCTTACTGGGACTTTTGCCACTCCGCTAGGGGAGTTAGGATTGGCTTTTCACGAGATGGCAGAGATTTCAAGACTGCCAATGGGGGATACTCCATATGAAGAGTATGTTCCCACAAACAGGGAGCTGGGGGATACAAACCCTCGGGTAGTGGCAGTGTACCAGGAGCTAATGAGCCATTATCTAGCGTGACCACCTTCTACAATGAGCCCTCTGATTTGGCTCATACCAACAAATAGGCGTCCTATCTCTTCTTTCATCATGCCAGAGATGCTAAGCTAGACAAAGTTGTGGATAGCAGGGATAAGCCTTTGAACTTTCTGAGCGTGCTTATTGCTCAAATAGTTGATGATCTTATTGAAGACGCTGGGGCTTCAGATCAAGTTCTCGATGAAGGGATAGGGAATTATCCTGCAGGCACTAAGGCCTACAGTTATATGAGGCATTGCCGCAGGCCTCTGTCAAGGAAAGCTCAATTGGCTGGCTTCCTCTCTGTATGGCTATGTCAATTGGTAGTTCCTGGTATTTCATCTGCAGATCGCATTCATCGGAACACCTTATGGCCTACAGTGCATTTGGTGTTTGGGGCAAGACTGGGCCTGCTCCCTGCCATGGTATGCCGCATACAAGCTGGCCTGAGGGCCATTACTGATGGGCTGCTTGCCGACAAAATATGGCGTGACAGCTTTCCCAGGGTAGAATTACCATTCCTATATCTGATGGAATAGTTAATTCTTCATAACCCCAGGGTGATGTCTCCCGGCTCTGTCAGTAGTTCGGGAAATAATTTCTTGTTGAATTATAAGAATTCCACCTGGAACGTGACCACCGTCGTAGACTGTCGGCGAGCATTAAATTTTGCTCATTGCTGGAAGCTTTTCTATATCGTCCCTACTGTACATATTAATCAACAGGGGACGAGACTTCAGGATTCTGGTGAAGGGAAGACCGTTCTTTCTTCTGAAGCTTTTTATTGGTTGGTCTGCATTAGACCTTCCCATTTGTTGTACAGAAGTGAAGACCATTGCTTCTTGGAGCCCTACCTGCCTAGTCGCTTCTCCAGGCAGTTTGGGTATGACCAATTGCACGTGGGAAATTCCATCACCAGCTTTAAGTCCAGAGGTGGACTTATTGATGGAGCGAGAGGATGACGGTACTTTATAATGGGTTGTACTGGAGCAACCATTACTGTGACCGTGACTTCTCTCTCCATGGAGTTGCACATCCTCCATTCGTATGCCCAGTTTTATATGGCTATCAATACCTTCCATCACGATTTTGATATGCATGGAAGTTTTAGGATGCCCTCTCATAAGTCCGCTGGAAGAGAGGAAGTCCCATCAGTTTTCTCTGACGAGGGTGAAGACTCTGTTGATCCAGATGAGTTTTTGTTGACAGTACCGAGAGGCGTAATACCTCCGCCTGCAGAGCCCCTTGTTATCCCCAGTAAGCGAAGGGCTCTTATTCTGAAAGAGACTTCCCCTCGCAAGAAGAAGAAGACTATTAGTGGTCCTGTCAGGACTTCTGGCCATGAGGCTCCTAGGAGTGAGCCTGTTGTTTCCCCGGGCGGAGATAATTTTTTGACTAGAGGTCCTTCGCCTATTAGAGAGGGAACTTCTACAGTTCCGGCTGGCAGTGCCGGAGATTCTTTGCTCGAGGCTGTTGTCGCTGCTACCGCTTCAGGTAGTGCTAAGAGATCGCCTTTGAGGCCGAGCAAAATAAGAATATCTTTATCCAGACAAGTAACGAGAGTAACCCCTGCCGCGTTTGTAAGTATATTTAGCGAGATTCCACCCGATGAGCCTCGAGTGGATCTTGGTGAAGACCTGGAAGAATACCTGCCAGTGTTATTTGGCGCACCCCCTTCTCCAGGTATGACAGCTCGCTTAACATCATTAAGAAATGATTTAGCTGTATTGGCTGCAGACGTGACATATATACTATCGGCCATGGGTAAATATTATCTTTACGCCTCTTTTAGAAAAATTAATATCAAGTTGATATTAACTTTCTCTTGTCTTCTTTTCAGGGGAAGACATCTACGGGGAGGGCAGCGTCGATGCAACTTTTGGCTTTGTTGCCGCTCTTGCCGATGACACGGAGGTGACTGACTTTGAAGAGGAAATATTTTTGGGTGCCAGCTTGCCCAATACAGTCCCGATATCTCCAGAGGAGGATGAGCCTGTCATCACGACTGTGCCTCCTTTGAGTACGTCAGCCACTTCGACCGTTGTTGGTGCCTCTACCTTTGTCGCGCAATCTACTGAAGCGATGACTGTGATGACACACTCTGTAGTCATTCCTGGAAGGGGATTCTCCGATTATAGAAGCATGAAAAATACGCTGCAGAGTTATACGCAGTATTTCAGTGCTGGGTGGCATAAGATATGACTTTAGAGCCATCGGCGTACAACAGAGCTTCATCGCTAAGTATAACATAAAATATAAGCTCCAAGACAACCCGCGTAAGGCAGTATTTCCAGGCTGCTTCAGCGTAAAAAGGTTGTTACATCGCCATTTTAGAGTAAAATCTACTCGCTTTTAATGCAGTGGAAAGTCGTACGGAGAACTCTTCGTATTCCTCGGATGAACCTGTCAGATCATGTAAAGAACCTGACTCCTGATAGAGAGTACTGCACGACTATCCAGACGACGCCTGTAATGATGGTTCGGCACAGGGACCCAGACTGTCGTTTAGTGACATTTCCTTGATACAAATTGCTTTTATGCGTCCAAGGGAATACGCTGCCTAGTTTTATACAGACAGATATGAGCTTTTACGCTCAGCAGAAGACAAAACGAACCGCCACGTCAAAAGCTGCTCTTCGTACAGAGCTCGAGGCACGTCTCTGCAGTTAATACGCATGATGGGGGCAGATCCCTACATTTAATGTACGGGATTTGGTTCTATTTTCAAAGACTGGATAAGCCATAATTATGACTAATACGCCGACATCATCACCTCTGCATATTACGCCATCAGGCTATTTCTAGCTATAAGGAGCACGTTGTACGCTATCTCCTTGAAATACGCCGACCTGGCTATTTTCAGTTATAAGGAGTACGCCGTATGCTATCTCCTCGGAATACGCCAACTTAGGCTATATTTGCATTGGTACGTAATAGGACTATTTGGTCCAGAATTTGTTCAAGACCTCAGTCAAGAAAAGAGGGTCGGCTATCTTTTACGCTCGCTACCTATCCATGCAGCATCAGGCTTCTACGCCTACTGGGCTTCTACGCCTACCTGGCCTCTACGCCAGTTTGACAACTATTTGGCTTCTACGCCATGGTGACAGTTATTGGCTTCTACGCCAACCTTTTTTACGCGAGGGACATCTACCTACGTGGCTTGCATGCCGTGATCTTCGTATCAGTAATACGCATCATCTCATAATGGGACATGCGTTACACGCAGATTCAGAGGATCATTTATACGTGGGTGGCAGTTATTGTAACCGCCGCGTAAAAAGTGCCATACTCTCCACTATCCGGCTTCTATGCTGTCTGGACGGTTACTATCACTAAAACCTTATAAATAGAGACCTCTGTTGACAGAGGTCCAGGGTCGGAAAAAAGTGGAAAACTCGGAGAATAGAAGTCAAAAAATCGAAGAACAGAGAGAAAAGAGCTCAGGCAGAGAGTAGTGATCGACAATTTTGGCATCGAGCATCCACTCCCCTTTGTAATCTTTGAAGCTTCTCCGTCTTCTACAGCACTTCTTCATCATCGTGTGGTCCAAGGGACAAAGTGATCGACCGCAGATCAGACTCCTATAGCAATATTTAGCCAGATTAAAATTTGTACTTGACATCCTCGTATAGGATTAATTGTACTTCTTATTTGTAAACCAAAGAGAGGGTTTCGTATAAACCTTATTTTATTTCTTTCATTTTTTTTCAAACACAAGATGGCGACTCTGCTGGGGACCTCTTTCTCATCTGACGAGAAAGTAATTGCTCAATACGATGCTGTATCAGTAGGATCAATGAAGAAGACCTTGGTCGTCCAGTTCGACCAATCCGCCTACGAAGATATGCTTCGAGCAGGGGGTAGCTCTCACTCTCTCTTTGTCCAAGACAACAGAAAACTGCGTAAGGTCTGGATGCCCCGGATATCCCCTACTATTCCTGCCGACTCTCTGGTTTCTCCGACCAACAAGGTTGTAGCTTCGCAACCTCCACGCTTTACGCGTAAAACTCTGTCTCCCTTCTGTGACATGGTAGACAAAACTTTTGGCAATGCCTCAGTGCTAGTCCAGAAGTCTACTCCGCGCTCTGCGCGTAAAATTCAGTCTCCCGTCTGTGACGTGGCAGACATAATTTTTGACAATGCCTCAGCACCAAATTAGAAATTCCAAATGCGCTCTGCGCGTAAAGATGTATTTTCCTTCCGTGGAAAAGCATATTGTCCCTGTAATCTACGCAAGGGAAAACAAGTGGCGGAATCCTCAACTTCTCGGCCTTTACGCTAGCAAGAGAAGAATCTGCCCACTCTCCAGATTACGCGAGAAGCTGATGGCCGATTGAGAACTTCCTCAATTTTATGCCAACCTGAGCAGAGTTCCAAATTATGCCAGGTTAAACCCCTCAGCATAAAGAAGGCCCAGTTTGCGGAGAGAAACACTCCTCGGGGATCATCTGCTACTCAGATGGCTGAATTGCTGTATACGGGTGGCAGGAGAAAAGTTATGGTTCCCAACATCCGCATACCAACTGATATAAACAGGAGGAATAAGCCTTCTTCTGTTAATTCTCCTAACTTGCGTGAATTCCTGATCCAGAAACGCAAAGACAGGAGTCATAACCAGGATTCGGTTCCCTTAACTGTCAAACGTGGGGAGATCATGTGGAAAGATGCGTCAACATCTAATGTCGTCATGACATATGGGCCACATGAAGATTCTGTCTTTATTGTTCCTCCAACTCGTGACTACCAGCATCCAATAGTCTTCGGTCGCATGTGGAACAGACCGATTGTACAAGAAAAATTTTATGAGTCTGAGGGTGGCAAAATGCAAATCCACAGGTATAGCCCACAAGCTTTAAAGATTATACAAAGCATGGGTTATGATTTGAAGTTGAAACAAGGCCTCAACTACGGGAAAGGCAGACGAACACCGTCGCATGGTAATTCTTACTGTCAACAAGCTCGTTTTGGGTTGGGGTATACTGCATCTCCTGTAAACTCCAAACCTTTAGAGTCTAATCTTGTACAACCAGAGGCAGGTCTTTCTAAATCAGCTTCTGTGGATAAATGCCACGACATGTCTGGGGGTAGTCTACCTCAACAAAATAAGGCAGCATCCAGAGCTGGGGGTAGAATTCTCTCAGAATCCGATGATGATGCAACTATGATGATATTCCCGGAAGACCATAAAACTCAGGCATCGGGAGCCCGAAGGCTAAAAGGGACTTTCTTCTTCAATGAAGATCACATCATTGAAATCTTTAATATATTGATGAAGGAACACAAACTTCAGCTACCCAACATCAAATACCCTGAGAGGGCTGGCAAAGTCGATGACCCAGATTATTTTCTCTTTCATCGGTACATTCATCATCCTACAAGTGCGTGCTATATACTGAAAAGGAGAATCCAGGAGTTAATCGACGCCAAAGTTATCACTTTGCATCTGTAAACGAAGGGACGATCATTGCAAATTGGTTTTACTCTAACATTATAATTTGCTCCCCTCAAGGATATACCTGATAATGAGTCCCTAAAAGTTTCTCCAGTGGATTCTTCAGGACTATCCTCACTAAGGAAAATCACTCCACAGTGAATTTTTCGGACATGAGTTCACGTCCATATTACCTCTGAACTATTGTTCAAATATTTATTTCTTTCCCCAAAGAGTTTGTCATTTTCATATTACCTCTGAACAAACCTTCTTGGTTTTGGCTATCGATTATCATGTCCATATTACCTCTGATATCGGTTGTCATCTCAACTTAACACCCGTACTTAACTCTAAGTACGCCAGTGGTGTTAAGTCCACAAAAACTGCCATGTCCATAATACCTCTGAGCAGATGTATACCTCCACCCCCAGTGGAGTCACAACTCAGAAGTTTGTCATGTTCATATTACCTCTGAACAAACTTTTTGAGTTTTTGGCTACCGATTATAATGTCCATATTACCTCTGATATCGATTGTCATCTCAACTTAGCACCCGTACTTAACGCTAAGTACGCCAGTGGTGTTAAGTCCACAAAAACTGTCACGTCCATATTACCTCTGACAGGGCTTGTCCCAAACCTATTATTTGCACTTTCGTGCGCAATAAATGATAGGTCCACCAAAGATCCCCCAGTGGGATATCCTCAATAAATATGGTATCATACTACGTCCATACTACCTCTAGTATGATGACCAAAATTCGTGCGAACAATCATAAAGAAATGGAGGGCTCTTATATGATTGCAAATCGTACTTACAGATTAGCTAAGCCTAAATAAAAATTTGGCAATGGCTACTATCAACTGTAAAATCCCGAAGAAGTACTATACTTGATCTCCTTCGTTTAACGGAGTATGACGAAGATCTTATTCTGACGATATCATGCACAAAGGTTAGCTGGATTATATTCTATCAGGTTTAGGTGACCTCCGAATAGATATCCTTAACTAATTTGTAAACCTATCATTTTAATGATACCTCTGATAGTATTTAGTATACAAATTTAGTTGGATTATATTCAGGTTCATGTTAACTCTAAATAGATTTACATTCAGTAAAACCTTAACAAAATAATATCATGTTAATGATATCTCTGATATCACTTTCACCCTAGCCTATCACATTCTAAAAATGATGGGCCCACAAAGTTAGAAAATATGTCTTTATTATCTTCGAGAAATTACAGGAGAAACAAAATAGTACATCATTTGGGAGGAGCAGTCAAATCACGGAGCTGTTGCGCCAGTGCGGCCATCTTCTCATTCCTGGAGCTTAAAACTGTAGCGCGAGCCCGCTCCAACCTTGCCTCCTCATTGGTCAAGGCAGACATTTCAAACCAATGACGAACATAATCTGCGTGGATGATACCCACACGTGCCAGGTTCTGCTGAGATGTTTCCCTTCGGATCTTCAACATATCCCGAGCTGCCGACAAAGAGAGAGCCTTCTCCTCTACCTGAACGAGTTCATCTTTCAATTTGCGGACCCTCGCTGCCTCTTCCTCATATTCGGCCTCGCACTTGGCCAGCTGGGGAATGACATAATCCAATACGGTATGCTCTTCATTCATCTCTTTCTGCTGAGCCTCGATGGACTTGCTCAGAGTTTCCATCTCCCCAACAAGCCTCGCAGTCAAAGAGTCATATTCAGCCTGGATTAGGTCGTCAATGCTGCCCTGGGATAGTTGCAAATAATTGTTAATGGGTTATTCCAAAGCATTAACTATCTGCTCCAATGTATCAGCTTTCTCAGCATCATTAAAATCTCTGATCAATCCGATCACAAACTGGGAGGACCTCCTCAGAGCCTCAAAACCTAGATTCTTCGCCAGCACCATTGATATCAGCGTATTCAAAGTGGTATAGAAGATACTAGTATATTGCTCAATCAGCATGGCAAAATCAGATTGGGTGTTGGGAGTGGCTGAAATATCGGCGAACCCCCTTCCAGAAATGACTGTAGTGGGTGCCATCACCGTCGTCACTTCAGTAGAGGGCGCGACAAAGGTAGAGGTACCGACAACGGCCAAAGTGACTGGCATACTCAATGGAGGAATAGTCGTAATGACAGGTTCATCCTTCTCTCGAGATATCGAAACCATTTCGGGCTAGCCGGCACCCGAAAATGTTTCCTCTTCAAAGTCGGGCACCTCCATGTCATTGGCAGGAGCTGAAACAAAGCCAAAAGTTGCGTCAACGCTGCCCTCCCCATAGATATCTTTCCCTGAAAAGAAGACAAGAGAAAGTTAATATCAACATGATGTTAATTTTTCTAAAAGAGGCGTAAAGACGACATTTACCCATGGCCGATGGTACATATGGCGCGTCTGCAGCCAGTACAGCTAAATTATTTCTTAATGATGCTAAGCGAGCTATCATACCTGGAGAAGGGGGTGTGCCAACTGACACTGGCAGGCATTCTTCCAGGTCTTCACCGAGATCCACTCGAGGCTCATTGGGTGGAATCTCGCTGGATATACTTACAGACGCGGCAGGGGTTTCTCCCGTTGTTGGCCTGGATAAAGATATTCTTATTTCGCTCGGCCTCGAAGGCGATCTTGTACCACTACCTAAAGCGGTAGCGGCGATAACAGCCTCGAGCAAAGAATCTCCGGCACTGCCAGCTGGAACTGTGGAGGTTCCCTCTCTAATAGGCGAAGGACCTCTAGTCAAAGAATCATCCCCAACAGGGGAAATAGTAGGCTCACTCCTAGGAGCCTCACGGCCGGAAGCCCTGACAGGACCACTAACAGTCTTCTTTTTCTTGCTAGGGTAAGTCTCCTTCAGAACAGGAGCCCTTCGCTTTCCATGGATAAACAGAGCCTCAGCAGGTGAAGGTATTCGCCTCTCGGTACTGTCAGCAAAAACTTATCAGGATTGACAGAGTCTTCACCCTCGTCAGAGGAAACTGATGGGACTTCCTCTCTTCCAGCGGACTTATGTGAAGGCATCCTAAAACTTCCACACATATCAAAATTGCGATGGAAGGTATTGATGGCCACATAAAACTGGGCGTACGAATGGAGGATGCGCAACTCTATGGAGAGAGAAGTCGCGGGCACAGTGAAGGTCGCTCTAGTACAACCCATTATGAAGTACCGCCATCCTCTCGCTCCATCAAAAAGTCCACCCCTGGACTTGACGCTGGTGATGGCATTGCCCACGTGCAATTGGTCATACCCAAACTGTATGGTGAACCGACTAGGCAGGTAGGGCTACAAGAAGCATTGGTCTTCACTTCTGTACAATAAATAGGAAGGTCTAATGCAGACCAACCAATAAAAAACTTCAGGAGAAAGAACAGTCTTTCCTTCACCTGAGTCTTGAAGCCTACTCCCCTGTTGATTGAGATGTACAAAGGGGACGGTGCATAAGAGCTTCAAGCTGTGAGCAAAATTTAATGCCCGCCGACAGTCTAGGACGGTGGTCACATTCCAGGTAAAATTCTTATAATTCAACAAGAAATTATTCCCCGAACTACTGGCAGAGCCGGGAGACATCACTCTGGGGTTATAAAGAATTAGCCATCCCATCAAATACAGGAACGGTAATTCTACCCTAGGAAAGCTGTCACACCGTGTTTCATCGGCAAGCAGCCCATCAGTAATGGCCCTCAGGCCAGCTTGTATCCGGCATACCATGGCAGAGAGCAAGCCCAGTCTTGCCCCAAACACCAAATGCACCATGGGACATAAGGTGTTACGGTGAATACGATCCAAAGATGCAATGCCAGGTACTACCAATCGAAGCAGCTATATGGAGAGGAAGCTAGCCAGTTGAGCTTCCCTTGACAGAGGCCTGTGGCAATGCCTCAAATAACTGTAGGCTTTAGTGCCTGCAGGATAAATCCCTGCCCCTTCGTCGAGAACTTGATCTAAAGCCCCAGCATCTTCAATAAGATCATCGACTACTTAAGCATTAAGAATGCTCAGAAATTTTAAAGCCTTATCCCTGTTATCCACAACTTTGTCTGGCTTAGCATCTCGGGTATGATGGAAGAAGAGGTAGGACGCCCATTTGTGGGTATGAACCAAATCAGAGGGCTCATTATAGAAGGCGGTGCATGCTAAATAGTGGCTCATCAGCTCCTGGTACATTGCCACCACCCGAGGGTTTGTATCCCCCAGCTCCCGGTTTATGGGAACATACTCTTTATAAGGAGTATCTCCCATTGGCAGTCTTGAAATCTCTGCCATTTCGTGAAGGGCCAATTCCAACTCCCCCAGTGGAGTGGCAAAAGTCCCGGTGAGCGAGATATATCGCTCCATCAAAGCCAAAAACAAGTTGGGGTTGAGAGGTAACCCAATACTGGTAGCACTCACAGCCGCGTACAGACCAATGCTCTCCAGCTCCGTCTGAAAATGCTTCAGGGCCAAGGCAGCTAAACGAGCCCATCGAAGATTTGTAGGGGTAAGCCACCCATTGGTCCGAGGATTAACCTTGGGGTATACTCCTCCATGCCCCATGAAGTCATTGTAGAAAGTCGGTAATTGGACTGGCTGGAATAGTGCAGTGTCTTCACTCGGGACAATGCCTAAAAATAATCCCCTGAAAGGTATGATGGGACCCGAAGGGCGGCTTACAAATAACCCTCGGTCTGATCCCTTCTGATAAAATATCTTCCCCGGCTGGCCGTAAAGATTAGGGGTCAGGGTCCACGACATCTTCCTCGAATGCGTGGCATGGAAGAATGTCGAGATAGGGTAATCTCTCAGCATCTTGGGCAGGTACATTATCATGCCCCCAGCAGTAAAAACCTAATTTTCCTTCTTGGGCTTCGTCTGGGATTGTTTATCAATCATATCCCCGAAGAGAAAAGCTGGTTTTATGTATTTTGCCCCATCTATGTACGTCAAGGGCTCTCCGTTGATCATGCTCAACAGCATTCGCTCTCCTTGAGACGATATTAGGATTCCCCTTCCTTCAGGATACTGGGGTCCAAAAATAGAAAATGTCACATGGGATAAATCCTCCAGGTAATTGGAGTTCAGCATCCCAGCAGCAGAACCCATCACCTCAGCCAACGTAGGTATCTGCAAGTTAACTACAAAGTACAAGTAAAATATGTCAGTTTCTATACTAGACCTCACAGTCTTGCAGCTTATGCCTAAGATCAACAGTCTCTGCTTTTACGTCAAAACTGTAAAAACTTGAGCTTTTACGCTGGAACCTATTTCCTAAGCATAAAATCCAAGATCGACAGTATACACAAAAATCTGACAGTCTGTGTTTTATGCCAGACTGCCAAAGTTTGAGTTATTACGCCGAAATTTTCATCCAGAGCGTAACACCCAAAATTTGTAGTATACGCCAAATTTTGACAGACAAAGCTTTTACGCCAAACTGTAAAAATATGGAGTTTTTACGCTGACACATTAGGAATGTGGGCGTAAAAGATAAAATATCTCTGTGCATCATCTTCCTCGAAGAGGCTCTCAGCACAGAAGATGACCTAGCGCGTTCACGTACAACGTATGCGAAGGGTTTTCTTCGTTCTTATCGTCCCAAGAGCTTTACCTATAACACCCGGTGCATAGCTTGATGGTGGGACACTCCGTTCAGAGCGAGAGTCGCTCTTGCTTGAGCAGAGGAGCGGGAAGAGGAGGCAGCTTTCTTTCCCTTAGCAGTCGAAGATTGTTTTGGTGCCATTTCTAAAAAACTCAGAATGCTCAGAGAAGAAACGAATAAAAAATCTCAAAGAGACGAAGATTTTTCTTTTGCAAAAGACAGGTGAAGAGTTTTCTCTCTGAAGGCCTTGGGATATTTATAGAGTTCAGATAAACTCTTCGAATCCCTAACCAAATCCGATATTTAATATTCGATTATGATTGGGGACCACGTCAGCCTATTACTCAAGGAAGGCGGATAGTCAGCGAATTCAAAAAGTTTTTCGTGCAGAGCAGATTCGTGATTTTACGCTAAGGAGTCTTTTTACGCTCGGCAGCTACAAATCTACGATTTTTCGCTCAGAGGCTATAAGTCTATGGTTTTATGCCCGGATGCTTTTACGCTCGGTAGCTTTTACGCTCGAGAGGCTACAAACCTACGACTTCACGCTCAGAGGCTACAAATCTATGATTTTACGCTCAGAAGCTTTTTATGCTCAGAGGCGACAAATCTACGACTTCACGCTCAGAAGTTTTCTTTTCAGAGGCTATAAATCTACAGTTCTACGCCTGAATGCTCTTATGCTCAGCAGCTTTTACGCTCGAGAGGCTACAAACTTACGATTTTATGCTCATCCACACTACGGATCTAATGACTCTCCGCATATCTTAAAATACGCAGGCCAGAGTATGCGTATATCTGAACAATTCTCAAGATGGCCAATTACAATGGTTCACGCAGAAGATGCTCCTTCTTGGTCACAAAAATATCCCAAGTAACCAAAACATACAGAGTTTAGCATTAAAAATAACTCTTCTTCTTGGGTCGATTGGAAGTTTATCCAAAATCCAGTCAGAACCTATTCTTTACAGTTCAAGTATGGCCAGTTTTGACAGCCAATTCTCGCCCTGTTTCAAGGGATTTTCGAGAAATCATTCTTGAAGATGATGGTCTGAACAAGAATTCTTCTTATTAGAGAATTGCCAGTTCAAAATTCTACGCAACTCCTCATTCAAAATAGCAGGACAGTTTGAATATGCGACTTAAATGCTAAACAGTTTTTCTGCGCGTCTTTAGTTACGCATAAAAGACGGGACGAGACCAGATACTCTTTTTATCAGAGTCAGCGTAAAGTTATTCAGACGTGTCGAAGCTACACATATTCAGACTTCATTACAGCAAATAAATATGGCAAATCAACGGATGCGTAAAAGAAGACGATTTTATTAATCATGATTACATATGAGCGAAATCCAGTCTACAAAGGGTTTTTCATCTTCATGATTACATATGAGGGAAATCCCGTCTACAAAGGGTTTCTCATTTTCATTTAAAGATCACGCCCAGAATCTATTCTGCCAGGTTCTCGTATTGGTGGAGATCTTTATCCGTCTTCTTCAGTAGTTAGTCGACTTCCGCGGCCGATTAACAAAAAAAAAGATTAATAGCATGAGGATACAAAACTGGGCATGTTTGAATTATTCAAGATCCCATCCTCCATACGCCATGACAGATTGAGTTGAGGTATAGACCCAACTCAATACTGGAAGACAGGGCTAGTTTGTCTGCCCTCGTCCACCAACGACGGGAGAAAATACAACTTGTAAGCTGTATGGTCAAATGTGACCCTTTCTCTCTCCTGGACGAATCGCTATATGAAGTTGCTGATCATCCTGAGCAAAGGAAGCTATGATATCCTTCCATAATCCATCGTTGCAGAGGACATTTGCTCGAAGATGCCTTCTTTTTCGGCTCCTTACATGCTGGAAGAGGATGATCTTCTTCTTTCTCAAGTCGACCCGACGAACTCCGATAATCATCTCTGTGTGGTAAAGGAAATATGGAAAGAACAGGTTAACTCATCAGCCTTTATATAGTCAAAAGAGAACACACCGAATCCCAACAAGATCCCAAAAATTCGTCGAGAAGTCAGCCTTGAGGAACGAGTCAGATTTGACTGTTTCATGCTTCATTCAAAGTGTTTCAAATTACGAGAAATTTGAAAACTTTGAAGGGGGTCTTATAGAAGCATGAAAAATACGCTGCAGAGTTATACACAGTATTTCAGTGCTGGGTGACGTAAGATATGACTTCAGAGCCATCGGCGTACATCAGAGCTTCATCACTAAGTACAACATAAAATGTAAGCTCCTGGACAACCCCCGTAAGGCAGTATTTCCAGGCTGCTTCATCGTAAAAAGGTTGTTACATCGCCATTTTGGCGTAAAACCTACTCGCTTTTAATGCAGTAGGAAGTCGTACAGAGAACTCTTTGTATTCCTCGGATGAACCTGTCAGATCATACAATAAACATGACTCCTAACAAAGAGTACTGCACAACTATCCAGACGACGGCTGTAATGATGGTTCGGCACAGGGATCCAGACTATTGTTTAGTGACATTTCCTTGATACAAATTGCTTTTATGCGTCCAAGGGAATACGCTGTCTAGTTTTATACAGCAGATGTGAGCTTTTACGCTCAGCAAAAGACAAAATAAACCGCCACGTCAAAAGCTGCTCTTCGTACAGAGCTCGAGGCACGTCTCTGCAGTTAATGCGCATGATGGGGGCAGATCTTTACATTTAATGCACGGGATCTGGTTCTATTTTCAAAGACTGTCTGAGCCATAATTATGACTAATACGTCCACATTATCAACTCTGTATATTACGCCATCAGGCTATTTCCAGCTATAAGGAGCACGCTGTATGCTATCTCCTTGAAATACGCCGACCTGGCTATTTTCAGTTATAAGGAGTACGCCGTATGCTATCTCCTCGGAATACGCCAACTCAGGCTATATTTGCATTGGTGCGTAATAGGGCTATTTGGTCCAGAATTAGTTCAAGACCTCAGTCAATAAAGGAGGGTCGGCTATCTTTTACGCTAGCTACCTATCCATGCAGCATGGGGCTTCTACGTCTACTGGGCTTCTACGCCTACCTGGACTCTACGCTAGTTTGACAACTATTTGGCTTCTACTCCATGGTGAAAGTTATTGGCTTCTACGCCAACCTTTTCTACGCGAGGGACATCTACCTATGTGGCTTGCATGTCGTGATCTTCGCAGCAGTTATACGCATCATCTCATAATGGGACACGCGTCACACGCAGATTCAGAGGATCATTTAAACGTGGGTGGCAGTTATTGTAACCGCCGCGTAAAAAGCGCCATACTCTCCACTATCCGGCTTCTACGCGGATTGGACGGTTACTGTCACTAAAACCTTATAAATAGAGACCTCTGTTGACAGAGGTCCAAGGTCGGAAAAAAGTATAAAACTCGGAGAATAGAAGTCAAAAAATCGAAGAACAGAGAGAAAAGAGCTCAGACAGAGAGTAGTGATCGACGATTTTGGCATCGAGCATCCACTCCCCTTTGCAATCTTTGAAGCTTCTCCGTCTTCTACAGCACTTCTTCATCATCGTGTGGTCCAAGGGACAAAGTGATTGACCGCAGGTCAGAATCCTATAGCAATATTTACCCAGATTAAAATTTGTACTTGACATTCTCGTATAGGATTAATTGTACTTCTTGTTTATAAACCAAAGAGAGGATTTCGTATAAACCTTGTTTTATTTCTTTCGTTTATTATCAAACACCAATATTACAGCCACTCCCAGCGTCCATTCGGATCTCGCCATGCTAATTGAGCAGTATACTAGTATTTTCTACACCACTTTGAAAACGCTGATATCAATGGTGCTGGAGAAGAATCTAGGTTTCGAGGCTCTGAGGAGGTCCTCCCAGTTTGCGATAGTGCCGATCAGAGATTTCAACGACGCTGGAAGAGCTGATACACTGGAGCAGATAGTTAATGATTTGGAACAACCTATTAACAATTATTTGCAACTATCCCAGGGCCGCTTTGATGACCTGATTCAGGCTGAATATGACTCTTTGACTACGAGGCTTGTTGGGGAGATAGAAACTCTGAGCAAGTCCATCGAGGCTCAGCAGAAAGAGATGAATGAAGAGCATACCGTATTGGAGTATGTTATTCCCCAGCTGGCCAAGTGTGAGGACGAATATGAGGAAGAGACAGCGAGGGTCCACAAATTGGAAGATGACCTCGCTAAGGAAGAGGAGAGGGTTCTCACTTCATCGGCAGCTAGAGATGTGTTGAAGAACCGACTGGAAGCGTCTCAGTAAAACCTAATACGTGTGGGTGTCATCCCCGCAGATTTTGTACGTGCTCGGTCTGAAATGTCTGCCTTGAATACTGAGGAGGCAAGGTTGGAGCGGGCTCGCACTACAGTTTTGAGCTCCAGGAATGAGAAGATGGCCGCACTGGTGCAGCAGATCCGTAATTTTACTGCTCCTCCCCAATGATGTACCTTTTGCTTTTATATATAACTTGCTCTTTCTGGAAATAATAAAGAGACTTTATCTGACTTTGGTGGACCCATCATTTTTTTGAATATAAATGATAGGTTAGGGTGAAAGTGATATCAGAGGTAATATGGACGTGATATACTTTCGGTAAGCTTCAACTGGATATATCTATTCAGAGGTTATATGGACATGATAGAATATGATCCAACTAAATTTGTATACAAAATACTATCAGAGGTAATATGGACGTGATAGGTTTTGAAGTTCCAAATTAGTTAAACATATCTATTCAGAGGTTATATGGACATGATAGAATATGATCCAACTAGTTCTTTGGACGTAGTATTGTCAGAATGAGATCTTCACCATCCTCCATTTGAGCAAAGAAGATTAAGCATAGTACCTCTTCAGGAATTTGCCGTTGATAGGAGCCATTAACAAATCTCCATTAGGCTTGGCTAATCTGTAAGCGCCGTTTGAGAACGTCATCTTGATCACATAAGGGCCTTCCCATTTGGACTGGCATTTACCCTTACTCTTGTGAGTAATGATCATTGGCCTTTTCACAGCTAAAACTAGCTCGCCAACTTTGAACACCCTTTCCTTCACTTTTTGATTAAAAGCTTTGGAAATGCGTGCCTGATAGAACGTAATGCGTTGTTGAGCTAGGAAACGTTTCTCGTCTAATCCTTCTAGCTCTTGAAGCCGTAATCGATCATTATTTTCCTGAGTCAACTCATTAGCTATTGCTATTCTGAGTGATGGAATTTGGATTTCAATTGGGAGAACTGCTTCACTCCCGTAAACCAATGAGAATAGGGTACAACCTGTAGGTGTTCGTACTGTTGTGCGGTATGCCCAGAGGCACTCTCCCAGCTTCTCATTCCAATCTCTTTTGTTCGAAAAAACAAACTTTTTTAAGAGTTTGATGATGGTTTTGTTGAAAGCTTCCACCAAACCATTAGCAGCAGGATTATATGCCGTAGACGCCATATTTTGTATCCAATTTTTATCGCAAAATCGATAAAACGCTTGGCTGATGAATTGAGGCCCATTGTCATAAATTATCCTTCGGGGTATCCTAAAGCTATAAATGATATGATGTTTGATGAAGCTGATCATGTTGGATGTTTTTACCTCAGCAAGAGGGATTGCCTCTGCCCATTTGGAGAAATAATCCTTGATGGCCAATATGAACCGATAACCTCTGAAAGAAGACGGGTGAATAAGACCAATGATATCCATACTCCATGCTTTGAAAGGCTAGGATGCAACCGTAGGATATAAATGTTCAGAAGGTTAATGTATAAAATCTGCATGAACCTGACAAGCTTTGCATTGTCTTGCATATTTTATTGCATCTATGATCATAATAGGCCAGTAATAGTCCATCCTCCTGATACGATCCTATAGCTTAGGACCGGGTTGATGTGGTCCGCATACGCCGTCGTGAGCTTCACGGATAATCCGCTGTGCCTCATCATCGGAGAGACATCATAATAGCAGTCCGTCGTAAGTTCAGCGATATAGACATTGTGAAGACGCATCAAAATAGAAGCGTAATGATCATCTTTTGATGGATACTGCTTCTTTAGGATCCTCCGGTAAGATTCTGTATGCCACGAAATCTATAAAGGGACTTCTCCAGTCTCTCTTGGGAGGATCTGTGTTCACAGCGTAGCTGCGTTCTATGTGAAAGTTGTTTTCATGACCGGGACAACATTGGCGACACGTACTTTCCCACTTTTCTTCTGAATTGGAGAATTTGAAGGTAGTGTTTCTTCTTGTCCAAGAATTTCTCCTCCTTGCCCGAGCTTGACTTGCTACTTCTTTGTGATAGGTTGTCGATGAAGAAAAGAGTTCTTGATATAATTATGGAGAAGATGGGGTTCTTCTTGAAGGTTTAATGACGTTTGGATGGAGATATGGTGAAAGGATGATGAAAAATAGAGCTTTTGGAAGAGTGGAAGGGATTTTTGAGAAAAGAGATGATATTGTAAGGTTGAGAGAGGCAAGGGGGGCTGTTTCACATGTGGGGGAGAGAGGAAAGGGGCGGCCAACTATGAGGGAGGGGTTTTGATAAGGTTAGGGTTAAGGTTTGTTGATGAGTTGATATATATAGGGCCTTTTTAAATAAATTTAAATAAAGGAGGGGGTTATCCTATTGCTAGGGGGTTCGGGCAAGGGGGGCTGCTCTTGGCCAAAATTTTGAGGGTGGGGTTGGTTGTTATGGTAGGATTTGATAAGATTTGGTTGTTGGGTTGGTTAGGGAAGTGGTTAGGTAGTTATTTGCCAACTAGGTTGCCACCTATACAACTTTCTTTGGTTAAAACTTCTATAAATAGAAATAAATCAATTTATATATCATATATATATATATATAATATATTTACATGGAAATAATTGGGGTGCACTATATGCCTACATGTGTTTGGGTCAAGTTCTAGTCAAAATGGACAATTTTCCGGTAACCGTAATTCTTGATGTTATTTAATATTTTTGGAGCATGGGGGAGATCCAATACTTGCAACATCCACTATATTAAACTCAATTAAAATTATTATTATAAATTTTGTTGGAACAAAAAATGTCATACATTGCTCAAAATACCAAAGCCATGGCTATAGGTCATATATCTAAAGAAGATTTTAGAAATTACAACTCTATTCTATTTAAATTAAATTAAATAATTAAAATAAATTAAAATACCAAAATAACCCTATTCAAAAATGAGGGGGCTTACATACTTCCCCCCTGAACAATAGTGCGCACCAGGCGGATGGCCGTTGAAGGGAACGAGTGGGTTTCTTCTTCCCTTCTCGTTATTGCACACTTTAATTATTTTGGGCATTTAGCCACCGACACTTGTTAGCCGTGAATCTGGACATTTAGTTTTCTTTATATGATTGTAATTAATCAGACTGTAGCTGATCATGATCATGTACTTTTGATACTCTGCCAAATTTCTTATTTTGTACATCTGGTTTCCAAAATATCTTGGTAGGGCATTTGGGATGCCTTACTTCTTTGTCATATATGTTATATGTTTAATGTTCTTGCTTGACTGATTAAGACAATAGATGTGATGTGTGACCCTAAGTGACTTCCTTGTAATATGCCTCCCTTCTCTAGTTACAGCCGTGACTGTCGTACGATGTTCTATACCTTGTACGGGGAGTTGGACATGTCCGTCTCTGTATTCTGGTACTGGGGCGTGACATCTACCATGTATTTGAAACTGCTTTCAGAGTTTTGTACTTTGTTCCAATTCTAACTGGAAATATTTTTCAGTGAGTTTTGTGCTTTCCATTCCTGGATGTTAGAGAGATGCCATAGATATTAATTCTCTTACACTATGTACTTGAGGTGACAAAGGATACAGATCTAGGCTAGTATTTCTTTCCATAACATGTCTGGTTTTCTTTCTTTAGAATGTTATTTGAGTTATCTTTCCTGTTCATTCTTCCTTTTGATTATTGTGATTGAGTACATGATAGAACTAGCTGTATTAGTATGTTTGATTGTTAGACAGTGATGACCTCGACAACGTTCTACCGTCGATGCTGCAACGTAGGTTGGGTGTACCCACGTAGTCATGCACCTATACCAGGTGCTGGTCATGACACTTATGCTAGTGCAGTTGCTGCTTATGTTGATGCTGCTTATGCTCCTATTGCTATAAGCTGCTGCTTATGCTTCTACAGCTGCTGCTTATGCTACTTATGCTGAAAAGCCGTTAAAAAGTACTGAAAAGCTGCTAAATGTAGCAAAAGAGTTCCACCCATTTGTATTCCACACACACACATACACACACACACACACCATGCACACTCTCCTTAACCCCAACACAAAGATACACCAAAACACTACCAAATATCATCATGATACCTACATTAACACTTGATACCAATTCTTAAACACCTAACTTGTACTAGTATCACACTACACCATGGTGCACCAAGATACTCTTTTCCTACTCCAACACCACCATGATACTAACCTCTAAAACACATAAAATTCTCTTAATATATAAACTATGAGATATATATAAACATATATAATATCTAATTATCATGTAATTATAAAAAATTACACCTATTGGCTCAAAATCCCTAAATCTACCGATACGCACCTCGATGTAACGTAATACGATCTACACGTATCCAATTGTTGACATGTAGCTAGTATTCCGATCCCAATCTAAGTCCCATATAACTAAAATAGTGTCATGACACACACTTGATGTGTTAATCTTATAATTTACCTAAAATAAACACAAAATACTATGTTAAAATCATAATACACATTCAATTAGCCAAGAACTTGTTCTTATAGGTAGTCCTATGCCATGAGAGGGTTCCTAATAGTCAAATACATAATTTGGAACCTACAATGAAGGTAAAATCAGAATTGTACCTATGAATTATTCTTGGCTTTATTGTAGGTTTCAAATCTCTTGCGATAAATATTTGTATTCACTCTTAGGTGATGCAAGAATGGTTCCAATTCATAGGTGATTTTTGATTTCACAAGAGACTTGAGTAGGCATCCTATTATGGGTATGCAAAAATGGATTCCCCATAAATTATTCCAACGGACACGATCCGGACATGATCTCCTTGCCAAAGCTCCTTCTCCTAGTGTTTCGTGCAACTCCAAGTCTAATTCTCCTTTAGTGATGAGAATGAGAGGGAATGTGAATGATTTAATGAGAGGGATTGATGGAGGGATAAAGTAAATTGGGGATCTAGGAATTTGTGGATCTAAATTGAATAAACAAATAGAGAGGTGAGAGAGAGAAGGCCTATAAGTGGCCGACCCCTTGTTTTCCCTCTCCCAAGTAATTGCCAATGTCTAATTTACCCCTAATGGTTAATTATGATGAATAATTAAGGAGGGCTATAATGGAAGATCTCTAAACAAATGCAAATTAGTCTTAGTCCTTCTAATTAACTAAGGGAAGAGTCTAACTTGGGCCTAGTCCATGTTAGGATCAATTGTTGTTATGACAAGTCTAATTTGGTTCACTAGTGTCAAGTCTAAATAATATGTTAGTCCACTAACTAAAAATAAATAATACAAGCACAATATTAATTAATAGCACAATATAAATAAATATTAATTCACAAAAAATAAATATATACAAAATGACTAAAATAATCCCATCCAAAAATGTAAGGGTGATAATCCTACCCTCCTTAGAAAAATTTTGTACTCAAAATTAAGACACCTCACCCCTCTTGTAGAAGCATAAAAAATATACTGAGAAATTATACGCGTAAAACCCTCAACATGCAGGAAGCAGCGTAAAACAGAGTTCCAGCACTAGGTGGCGTAAGACATGCCTTCAGAGCCACTGGCGTACAACAGAGCTTCAACGCTATTCAACGTAAAGTATAGCCCCAGAACAAACCCACGTAATGCAGTATTTCCAGACTTCTTTGGCGTAAAAGGTTACTACATCGCCACTTTTGCGTAAAACCTACCTGCTTTTAATGCAGCGGGAAGTTGTACGAGAAACTCTTCGTATTCCTCGAATGAACCTGTCAGATGACGCAGTGAACCTGACTCCTGACAAAGAGTGCTGCATAACTATCAAGACGACGGCTGTAATGATGATTCTGCACAGAGCCCCAGACTGTCGTTTAGTGACATAACCCTTAATATAAGACACGTTATTTACGCATTTAGAAAATATGCTGCCTATTCTACACAGGCAGACATGAGCCTTTACGCTCAGGATGAGACGAAACCAACCGCCACGTCAAAAGCTGCTCTTCGTACAGAACTCGAGGCACGTCTCTGCAGTTAATGCACGTGATGGGGGTAAATCTCTGTATTTAATGCATGAGATTTGGTTCTACTTTTAACGACTGGGTGAGCCATAATTAGGGCTAATACGTCCACATCACCATCCATGCATATTACGCCACCAGGCTATTTTCAGCTATAGGAGTACGCCGTATGCTATCTCCTTGAAATACGCCGACCTGGCTATTTTCAACTATAGGAGCACGCTGTACGCTATCTCCTCGGAATACGCCAACTCAGGCTATATTTACAAAGGTGCGTGATAAGGCTATTGGTCCAGAATACGCTCAAGATCTCGGTCAAAGAAGGATAATCGACTATCTTTACGCTGGCTACCTATCCATGCAGCATCAGGCTTCTACGCCTACTTGGCTTCTATGCCAACTTGACAGCTATCCGGCTTCTACGCCTACTTGGCTTTTATGCCAACTTGATAAACTATTCGGCTTCTACGCCTACCTGGCTTCTACGCCAACAAGATAACTATTTGGCTTTTACGCCAACGAGATAGTTATTTGGCTTTTATGCCAACCTTCTCTACGCGAGGGGCAGTTACCTACGTGGCTTGCATGCCATAATCTTCGACGAGCAGTTATACGCATTACCTCATAATGGGACATGCGTCACACGCCGATTCAGAAGATCATTCATATGTGGGTCGCAATTATTATAACCGTCGCGTAAAAGGTGCAACTTTCTTCGCTGTTCGGTTTTTACGCCGACTGTGCCTGAACCCTATAAATAGAGACCTCCGGCCACAGAGGTCAAGGGTCAGAAAATTTGAGGAAAAAGGGTCAAAGTGTGGATAATTAAAGTTAAGAGAGAACATATAGAGAGCTTTGGCAACAAGAGTCAACCCCTCCTGCAGCCTTTGAAGCTTCTTTTTCGTCTTCTACAGCACTTCTTCGTCATCGTGTGGTCCAAGGGACAAAGTGATCGACCGCTGATCAGACTCCTATAGCAATATTTCTCCAGAATCAAATTTTTGTACTTAACATCCTCGTATAGGATTAATTGTACTTCTTTTTCTTGTTTGTAAACCAAAGAAAGGGTTTCGTATAAACCTAGTTTCAATTTCTTTCATTTATTATCAAACACAAGATGGCGACTCTGCTGGGGAAACTACTTTCTCATCTGAGGAGAAGGTCATTGCTCAATACGATGTTGTATCCGTAGGATCAACGAAGAAGACCTTGGTCATCCAATTCGACCAATCGGATTACGAAGACATGCTTCAAGCTGGGGGTAGCTCTCATTCCCTCTCTGTCTAAGACAACAGGAAATTACGTAAAAGTATGGATGCCCCGGACATCCTGTACCATTCATGCGGACTCTCTCTCTCCGACCAACAAGGTTGTAGCATCGCAACCTCCGCGCCCTGCGCGTAAAACTCTGTCTTCCGTCAGTGACGTGGCAGACAAAGCTTCTGGCAGTGCCTCAGTACAAACCCAGAAGTCCCCTCCGTGCCCTGGCATAAAACTCTGTCTCCCGTCTGTGACGTGGCAGACAAAGCTTCTAACAGTGCCTCAGTACCAACCCAGAAGTCCACTCTGCGCCCTGCGCATAAAACTCTGTCTCTCGTCTGTGACGTGGCAGACAAAACTTCTGGCAATGCCTTAGTGCCAACCCAGAAGTCCACTCCGCGCCCTGAGCGTAAAACTCTATCTCCCGTTTGTGACATGGCAGACAAAGCTTCTGGCAGTGCCTCCGTGCCAACCCAGAAGTCCACTCCATGCCCTTCGCGTAAAACTCTGTCTCCCGTATGTGATGTGGCAGGCAAAACTTCTGGCAATGCCTTAGTGCCAACCCAAAAGTCTACACTATGCCCCGTGCATAAAATTTAGTCTCCCGTTTGTGACGTGGTAGACAAAATTTTTGATAATGCCTCAGCACCAAATCAAAAATTCTAAAAGCACCCCACGCGTAAACATACATCTCCCCTCTACAATGAGGCAGACGGTAGTTGCAACCACCACAAGGGAAAACAAGTGGCAAATTTCCCGACCTCTCGGCTTTTACGCCATCAAGAGAAGAATCACCCTGCTCTTCAGATTACGCCGAATGCTGATGGCCGATTGAGGACTTCCTCTATTTTACACCAACCTGTGCAAAGTGCCAGATTATGCTAGGATAAGCCTCTCAGCCTAAAGAAGACCCGGTTCACGGGAACATACGCTCCTCATGGATCATGTGCTACTCACATGGCTGAACTGCTCTACTCATATGGCAGAGAAAGTGTTCTGGTTCCTAATCTCCACAGGCCCAATGATGTAAAAAGGCAGAATAAGTCTTCTTCTTATTTTTCTGCTAATATCGCTGATTTGCGTGATTTCTTGATCCAGAAATGCAAAGACAGGGATCATAATCAAGATTTAGCGCCCCTAACTTCCAAGCATAGAGAGATCATATGGGAAGATGCGTCAAGATCTAATGTCGTCATGACATATGGGCCACATGAAGAATCTATCTTTTTTATTCTATCAACTCGCAACGATCAGCATCGAAAAATCTTCGGTCGAATACGAAATAGACCGATTGTACAAGAAGAATCTCGCGAGTCTGATACTGGGAAAATACAAATCCACAGATATAGCACTCAGGCTTTAAGGATTATGCAAAATATGGGTTATAATTTGAAGTTGAAACAAGGCCTCAACTATGAAAAAGGCAGACTAACACCGTTGTAAGGTAATCCTTACTGTCAACAAACTCGTTTTGGGTTGGGGTATACTACATCTCTTACAAACTCCAAACCTCCAGAGTCTGATCATGTAATACCAGAGGTAGGTCCTTCTAAATCAACTTATGTGGACAAACGCCACGACATGTCTGGGGATAGTCTACCTCGACAAAATAGGGCAGCATCCAAAACTGGGGGTAGAATTCCCTCTGAGTCCGAAGATGATGCATAGATGACCATCTTCCCGGAAGTCCGTAAAACTCAGGCATCGGGAGTCCGAAGGCTAAAAGGGACTTTCTCCTTCAATGAAGATAACATCATCAATATATTGATGATGGAACACAAACTTTAGCTACCCAACATCAGATACCCTGAGAGGGCTGGCAAAGTCGATGACCCAGATTATTGTCTCTTCCATCGGTACATTCATCATCCTACAAGGGCATGCTATGTACTGAAAAAAAGAATCCAGGAGTTGATCGACGCCAAAGTTGTCACTTTGTATTCATAAATGAGGGGACAATCACTATAAATTGATTTTACTCTAACGTAACAATTTGCTCCCTCAAGAAAATACCGGATGATGAGTCCCTAAAGTTTCCCCAGCGGATTCTTCAGGTCTATCCCCACTCAGAAAATCACTCCCCAGTGAATTTTTTTTTGGACATGAGTTCACGTCCATATTACCTCTGAACTGTTGTCCAAACTTCTTTCCCCCAGCTGAGTTTGCCATGTCCAAGTGACCTATAAGCAAACCTCCCGGGTTGTTGCTATCGATTATCATGTTCATATTACCTCTGATATCGGTTGTCATCTCAACTTAACACCCGTACTTAACTCTAAGTACTCCAATGGTGTTAAGTCCACAAAAAACTGCCATGTCCATATTACCTCTGAGCAGATGTATACCTCCATCCCCAATGGAGTCACAACTCAAAAGTTTGTCATGTTCATATTACCTCTGAACAAACCTTCCGAGTTTTGGCTATCGATTATCAGGTTCATATTACCTCTGATATCGGTTGTCATCTCAACTTAATACCCGTACTTAACTCTAAGTACGCCAATGGTGTTAAGTCCACAAAAAACTACCATGTCCATATTACCTCTGAGCAGATGTATACCTCCATCCACAATGGAGTCACAACTCAAAAGTTTGTCATGTTCATATTACCTCTAAATAAAACTTCCTGGTCCGGCTATCGATTATCATGTCCATATTACCTCTGATATAGGTTGTCATCTCAACTTAACACCCGTACTTGATTCTAAGTACACCAATGGTGTTAAGCCCACAAAAACTGCCACGTCTATACTACCTCTGGCAGGGCTTGTCCAAAACTTATTACTTGCACTCTCGTGCACAAGAAGTAATAGGTCCACCGAAAACCTCCCTGTGGAATATCCGCAATGGAAACAAATTGTTCGTGTCCATCCTCATTTTCCCTAGTAAGGAAAGAGTCTGTCCATGACCAACCCCCACAGAGTCGTATTTTACTGCATCTATATTACCTCTGTCAAGATTTGTCTCAAGCCTATTATTTATACTTAACGTGCACAACAAATAGTAGGTCCACCAAAAATTCCCCAGTGAGATATCCTCAACAAATACGGTATCGTACTACGTCCATATTACCTCTAGTACGATGTCCAAAATTTGCGCAAACAATCATAAAGAAATGGAGGGCCCTTATATGATTATAAATGGCGCTTACAGATTAGCCAAGCCTAATAGAAATTTGGCAATGGCTCCTATCAACGGCAAATTCCTGAAGAAGTACTTTACTTGATCTCCTTTGCCTAACGGAGTGTGATGAAGATCTTATTATGACGATATCATGCACAAAGGTTAGCTAGATCATATTCTATCAAATTCGTATGACCTCTGAATGGATATGCTTAACTAATTTGTAAACCTATCATGTTCATATTACCTATAATAGTGTTTAGTATACAAATTTAGTTGGATTATATTCTATCCGGTTCATATCACTTCTGAATAGATTTACATTCAACAAAATCTTAATAAAAGTATGTCATGTTAATGATACCTCTGATATCACTTTTATCTTAGCCTATCATGTTCTAAAGTGATGGGTCCACAAAGTTAGAAAATATGTCTTTATTATCTCCGAGAAGTTATAGGAGAAACAAGAAGGTACATCATTTGGGAGGAGCAGGTAAATCCCTAATTTGTCGCGCCAAAGCAGCCATTCTATCATTCCTGGAGTTCAAGACGTTGGCGCAAGCCCGCTTCAGCCTTGCCTTCTTATTGTTCAAGGAAGATAGTTTGAACAAAGCATGAACAAAACCGGTGCAGGTGACTCTTGCACGTACCAAGTTCTGCTGAGCTGTATCCAGTCGGCCATTCACCATATCTAGAGCTGCTGATGACTGGAGAGCCCATTCCTTTGCTTGAGCAAGTTTGGCTTCCAGTTTGCGAACCCTCGCTTCATTTCCCTCATGTTCGGCCTTGCACTTTGTTTGAAGAGGAATAACCTCCTCTTAGACAACCTTCTCTTTATCCATCTCCTGCTGTTGTTCCTGGATGGATTTGTTCAAAGTTTCTATTTGACCAGCAAGCTTCGCAGTCAAGGAATCGTACTCGGCCTAAATCATATCATCGACGTTGCCTCGAGATAGCTGTAAATATTCGTTAATGGGTTGTTCTAAACCATTAACTATTTGCTCCAGCACATCAGCTCTCCCAGCGTCGTTGAAATTTTTGATCGGCGCTATCGCAAGCTGGGAGGACATCTTCAGAGCCTCGAAGCCTAGATTCTTCTCCAGCACCATCGATATCAACGTTTTCAAAGTAATATAGAAAATGCTAGTATACTGCTCAACTAGCATGGCAAAATTTGAATGGACGCTGGAAGTGGCTGCGATATCGGTAAAACTCCCTCCAGGAATGACTGTAGAGGATGTTGCCCCATTCGTTGCTTCAACAGATGGCACGACAAAAGAAGAGGCACCAACTGTAGTGCCTCAAATCCTGATCCGACCGGGATGTGCACTACGTAATTTGGGCTTGTGGCTAGTCCATTTGAGTCATAACTTAGAACTTCGGCATCTTCTTGCCACGGACAAAATGCGATAATCCTTTCCAACTCATGGAAAGGCCTCTATTGAAATGAGTCTAATAGTTTTCGTGTTTGGGTGCTTGGTTTTCTTGATTGCCGCTTTAGGATTTGATTTGGTGTTGCTTTCGATTTGCTTGGTTTTCGCTACTGGTTTTATCGTTTGGAGCTTTGATTCTTGGGGAGTTCGGCAAGAAAGGATAGGCAAGATTCTAATTGGTGCTCGTGCTGTCACACCCCGGTCCCGTCCGGGCCGTCGCTTCTCCCTGCCCCGCCCCGTGCGGCCGGAAATCAGCGAACCGGGCACGAATCACCGTGCCTAGGACGCGAATCACCGCGCCCGTCCCGCGGGTGCGAGGGAGGAAAGGGAGCTAACGCATAGGACCCGTTCGAGCTTTCGGGGGACGTGATGCCGCACGGGCCTGGGGTTGCGCCCGTGCAAGGCCATATCGTTTAAGTTGATAGTTGGCTATCATCGCATCAATCGAGTTAGCAGCGGAAAGGGACTTGTTGCAATGCAATGCATTAGCCAACTGAGTGTTCGGGACAATCGAGGCAACTTGGGTTCCTTTAGCAAAGGCACACGTTCGTTCCATACATTATGCCCCCTTATACGATAGCATTCTCGGGGCAACAATCGAAACCAGGATTCCGGGTCTTCGGGACTGTGGCACGCCTATCGCTTCCTCGGACGATCCAGTACCCGCGAACAAGTAAACTGTTGGTGGGTCAGCACTTTATACAAGTACTGGTGAGATAAATCAACTGAATAGAAACAAGCATTCACTCAAACAGGCACTAAGTAATCATGTTATAAAACATTACATTACTAGTGATCTTTCTAGTTTTACCTAGGTTCGTTTCATGCAGTTCTAGCAGAGTCGATTTACTTGTTTAGAAACATGTTTGGAAACAGAGTTTCATATACTAAGCAGGCAAGCAAACCGATCATGTTCAGGGTATGCGCAGCGTGTCTCGTGCGACTCCAGGGTCAGATGCAAAGCTAGACACATAATGCACATTCTTAGGGGCAGCCATCTATCCAAGCCAACACAATGACTTAGCTATATGCAGGGCGGTCCCCGAGTATCTCAGGATCGGCAACGGTTAGTCCAGCATACCAATGACTCTTTTATCTGATGCTAATGGCAGCTGTGACTCATGGTTGCTTTCCACTATCTCTGTAGCAGCCGTGACACATGCAGTTCAGCTCTGCACCAAAAGCCATTGTCCGACCGCGTGCGAATGCATGGAACACTATCAACAAACTCTTAGTATGCAGACGAGACGAACCATCTATAAACACTCTTTGTTGCGGGGCAAGCCGACTTATCACTTGAACACATTCAGGCACAGTATGGTTCTCTCGAAGCATAGACGATAGTGAACATGTTCATGCACTCTAAGCAAGCGATCTGGATTCTCGTTTAACAGACTTATTGATTCAAGACAAGCTAGGTGAGTTCGTTCATTAACATGCAAGGTAGGTTCTATCATTCTCTTAAGAAAACATTGCAAGCAAAAACTCAGGTTATTATTAAGGCGTGCAAGAATCAGAGAACGAAGTTCTGCCCACTCACTTTGATATATAACGCCGGCGCGGAGCGGGGCGTTACATACTTACCCACCAACAAAAAGTTTCGTCCTCGAAACTTCAAGGATAAACTTCTCGATATCCCGAGTAGCGATAGTGCCGTCCCTCGCCGTACTCAACCGAAACAATCAAGCAATTCAAGTTCAGGAAACATTTTGCACTTTGAGAATATCTATGGACTTATTGTATGGAACGCTCTTTGCAAAACCATATCGATCTCAGAGTCATAGCCAGAAGATCGATTCCGCTCTGATACCATTCTGTCACGCCCCGGTCCCGTCCGGGCCGCCGCTCCGCCCTGCCCCGCCCCGTGCGGCCGGGAATCAGCGAACCGGGCACGAATCACCGTGCCTCGAACGCGAATCACCGCGCCCGTCCCGCGGGTGCGAGGGAGGAAAGGGAGCTAACGCATAGGACCCATTCGAGCTTTCGGGGGACGTGATGCCGCACGGGCCTGGGGTTGCGCCCGTGCAAGGCCATATCGTTTAAGTTGATAGTTGGCTATCATCGCATCAATCGAGTTAGCAGCGGAAAGGGACTTGTTGCAATGCAATGCATTAGCCAACTGAGTGTTCGGGACAATCGAGGCAACTTGGGTTCCTTTAGCAAAGGCACACGTTCGTTCCATACATTATGCCCCCTTATACGATAGCATTCTCGGGGCAACAATCGAAACCAGGATTCCGGGTCTTCGGGACTGTGGCACGCCTATCGCTTCCTCGGACGATCCAGTACCCGCGAACAAGTAAACTGTTGGTGGGTCAGCACTTTATACAAGTACTGGTGAGATAAATCAACTGAACAGAAACAAGCATTCACTCAAACAGGCACTAAGTAATCATGTTATAAAACATTACATTACTAGTGATCTTTCTAGTTTTATCTAGGTTCGTTTCATGCAGTTCTAGCAGAGTCGATTTACTTGTTTAGAAACATGTTTGGAAACAGAGTTTCATATACTAAGCAGGCAAGCAAACCGATCATGTTCAGGGTATGCGCAGCGTGTCTCGTGCGACTCTAGGGTCAGATGCAAAGCTAGACACACAATGTACATTCTTAGGGGCAGCCATCTATCCAAGCCAACACAATGACTTAGCTATATGCAGGGCGGTCCCCGAGTATCTCAGGATCTGCAGCGGTTAGTCCAGCATACCAATGACTCTTTTATCTGATGCTAATGGCAGCTGTGACTCATGGTTGCTTTCCACTATCTCTGTAGCAGCCGTGACACATGCAGTTCAGCTCTGCACCAAAAGCCATTGTCCGACCGCGTGCGAATGCATGGAACACTATCAACAAACTCTTAGTATACAGACGAGACGAACCATCTATAAACACTCTTTGTTGTGGGGCAAGCCGACTTATCACTTGAACACATTCAGGCACAGTATGGTTCTCTCGAAGCATAGACGATAGTGAACATGTTCATGCACTCTAAGCAAGCGATCTGGATTCTCGTTTAGCAGACTTATTGATTCAAGACAAGCTAGGTGAGTTCGTTCATTAACATGCAAGGCAGGTTCTATCATTCTCTTAAGAAAATATTGCAAGAAAAAACTCAGGTTATTATTAAGGCGTGCAAGAATCAGAGAACGAAGTTCTGCCCACTCACTTTGATATATAACGCCGGCACGGAGCGGGGCGTTACACGTGCTGTACAGGTCCGCGTAACTGACGTTTGATCTTCGCTAGGCGGGAATCTTTGTTTCAGCTACCTTTTCCTTAACCAGTGAGTGGTTTGGACCCTTCTTTCCTACTTCTTCACGCCAACATCTTTAATGTTTCAAACATTCACTCGATGATGCCCGGTTGGACGCCTTGGAAATCCTTGCCACAATGCATGCCAGCCACTAAGAAAGGAACAGGGGATTTGTAGACTAATATTTCTATATGCTTGCACACCTTATAACTGAGTTTGTTTATAAAGGGAATTGGTTGTTGATGGCGGCCTAGTGCCTCGGACGGAGTTTGGACCTATGCGATATCAAAAATTGGAACACCGCGTTGAGAAAATATAAACTGTTACATGAGATATATATTGCTGCTTAACTTCTTTTGTTTCAATCGATGCATTGTATGATATATGAATTGTTCATGCATTTGCATGGTCTGGGACAACTTGTGCACAAGATTTGGCATTTCCTCGAAACGGCTTTCCGGGGCACTGGAACCGTATCGATCCGGAGGGAAATATTTGATTCGTGCTCGTCACGATGCATTGCGGGACCTCCAGCAGGGCTTGCTACCCGGGCTGATAGGGCGCACCGCTAATGCTTGAATATGTCCCTAAGGTGTCGATCACACCAATGACCGCATAGAATAGAACACATGCTAATTTATTATCTTGTGCAGATGGTAAGTATATTTGTGTTTCGTGCAGGGAAGGCGTGCATCGGTTGAGTAAGCAATTGATCCACTGGTTGGATTCTATGTTATTTTCATTCCTATCAAAACATGCAACTGATATGAATTGAATTCACTTGCCTCTTTATAGAAGTCATCTTAATGCATGCTTGCCCTAATAAGCTAGTGTCGATTTAGTCGAGTGGGTTCATCCCGCTCACCAGTACAAGTTGAGTACTGACCCACGTTGTGGGCAACTATTTCAGGCACTCAGACGGTACAACGCTAGTGGATAGACGAGAGGCGTTAGGAGCACCTCTATTTTGAAGTATAGTTGGAGTCAGATCATTTTGGAGGCTTGGACTTTCATCCTATACAAGGGCGTAATGTATGAACGACGTGGACTATCTGATAGAGCGCGCCCTGCCTTTTGAGTTATCTTTTTGTAATACAAATCAAGTAGCCGAGAGGCGCATCAATGTAAACTCTATGTAAATTACTCTGAATTATCAATGAAAAAGCATGTTTCTTCCTGCACTTGTGTTCAAATCTCTGTGAATATATTTTCTAAATTGTTTTTCAAAATGGGTTCCTATAACTGCAAGTTCTTGCCTTGTACGAGCGCAACTCCAGGCTCGTACGGCATCACGCCCCAAGCGAGGACGAATCGGTTCCATAAAGGATCAAGCGAGGACGACCGACCCTTTCGGGATCGGGGCGTGACATATTGGTACCAGAGCCTAGGCTTTACTTCCATGGGATTTCAAAAAGATTATAAAGGAGTTTGATGCACCTCTCAATTGAGTTGCGTTCTGCGTCCGCTGCATGAGATGAGTTGCCTATACAATGAGCCCATAGATATAAAATCTATCATTTTTGGAGTGTTAACAAGCTACTCTCTTTTGTAGCCATGGCAAAGAAGAATACTGCAACTGCCAGCAGTGCTCAACCCATACAGAGCGATCCAGCAAGCTCTGGAGAATCCGGAGGAGCGGGTTCAACCGGAATGGCGGAACGGCTTATGCACCTCATGGAGGCGCAGCAACAACAAGCTGTTACCCAACAAGCTAACATACAAGCGCAGTTTGCTTCTCAACAGAAGCAAATGGATACAATGATGCAACTGATTGCATCCCTGGTACCAAGCAACGGGACATCCGCAGCGACGCTTGTCACGCCGCCGGCTGTGGCGGTAGAAGACGAGTCAGAAGAGACTCAGCCTACAGCAAGGAACTTCTACCGTGCAGCAGAGTTCACAAAAATGCATCCGCCAACGTTCAATGGACGAGCAGAACCGGACGTGGTGATGGGGTGGATTGCTAAGCTGGAGGGACTCTTCAACCTGGTTGGCATCCGGGGATCCAAGCGAGTTGCCTGTGCATCGGTTCAGCTGGAACTGCGTGCGCATGATTGGTGGGAGGCAACGAAGCAAGGGATTTACGATGCTAATCCCAACTGTAAAATTACTTGGAAGATATTCAAATCTGCGTTCATTGAACAGTATATCCCCCGAGCAGTCCGGCAACAAAAGGAAGACGACTTCAGCAATCTGGTACAAGGAAGTCTGTCTGTGGATGATTATGATTCAGTATTCGCTAAACTAGCAAAGTTTGCTAGGCACTTCCTGCCTAATCAGCAGGCGTGGTGCTATCGGTTTCAGAAGGGTTTGAATGATGAGTTACGTAGGGACGTCATCAATCAAAAATGTCAAACCTACAGGGAGTGATATGAGGCAGCCCTGAATAGCGAGCGGATCTTGGGGCGCCCTCTCCCAAAAGCTGAGGTGCAAACCCCCCATACGAATAACAATAAACGTCCTCATAAAACGGGAGGGTCTGGAGCACACAAGCGTTCGCATACGTCTGATCATAGGGGCCAATCCCAGGCACCGAACTGCAGCCGTTGCGGCAAATCAGGGCATAAAGTGAATGAATGTCGGGTTCAAGGGTGTTTTAAATGTGGTCGTCTGGGCCACAAACAGTTTAACTGCCGTGAGGGCAAGCCAAATCAGGGTATTGGAAATCAAAACAAAGGGCCTCCAGCAAGTGATGCCAATGCTGTGCCAGTGAATCTACAACGCCAGGGTGCTCAGGGCCGAGTCTATGCATTGACTCGGGATGAGGCATCTGTCACCACCCCATTTCCAGAGCCGGATATTTTTTTTATTTTTAATTTAGTTAATTGTGGATTATTTATATTTAATTGTATTTATATTTAATTATTGATTGTATTATATTTTTATTGTTTGTTTTAGGATTTTGGCTAGCCTGGACCCATGTCAGACCCTAGTGGACCCATGTCCGACCCAGCCCACACCCTTGTGAGAATTATTTTGGGGCTTACAATATTTATTTTATTTTTAGGAAGTTAGTTGGAGAGATTTGGAACTAGTTTGAGTGCTTTTGGAACCCGGAACCCGAAACCAAGTCATGTAGGGGCATTTTGGGCATTTGGAGAATTAGTGAACCCTTTATTAGGTTTGTGGCCGACCAAACCAGCCCCATTCCCGTGCATAACAGCAGCCATTTCCCCCCCATTCCTTCTTCTTCACTACTTCTTCTTCCTCTCCACTCTTTCTTCTTATTTCTTCCTCCCAACTTCAAGTAAGCATCATTTTCCTCTTCTTTCTTCTTCTATTCTCCATGGTTGCTAACCCTAACCTTTCATTTTTCCCTAACCTAGGTGGGTAGAGCCTAGATTTGGTGTTGGAGCTTGGATTGGGAGCTTGGAAGCTTGGATTGGAGGATTTGGAGCATTTTGGAGACTTTGGCCTTGGGATTTCAACTCCCAAGAGGTAAAACCTAACTTTCCCCTTCCTAATTATTTTTGTGTAGTGTAATTAGTGTTGTAGAACCTTCCTAGACCCTAACCCTACCCGTAGGAGAAAGTTGGAACTAGTTTGGTTGGGTTTAGAGACTTTGACATTAGGTTTTGTGTCGAATTCGGGTGGAATCCAAATTTGGCCCAATTTTGGGTGATGCCCTAGGTTAGATGGACCTAGGTAGACGTTGTCGGGTGTCGTGAGGGTGAGAGCGTGTCTCCGTTCGGACACGGGAAGCCGCGTCGCGGAGAAACGGGCGTTTCGGGCGAAAATGGGGCTTTTCATCGTCGCCGATTCTAAGTGCGTGTGCGTTTCCGCCACGGACCTAGAATTGATGCGGGAGTGCATTTTCTAGGATCTAGACATCGTTTAGGACGCGTGGGTAAATTTTGGGCCGATTCTGAGTTCGTTTGGTGTGCGTTTCAGGAGGTTTTCCGAGCCGCGCACCACGTGTTCGTCGAAATGACCGAACGGCCATTTCGACTTGGTTTCCTCGTTTCGGGCTTGTACGCGCATTGGATTAGTATCGGGGAGTGTGTGCTAGAGTTTTCGAGCTATATTATATATATTTTAGGGCGTTAGTGAGTGTCGGGGTCGTTGGGCGTGCGTAGGTGGGGCGTTGTGAGCGTTGTGTGCATCGTTGTGGTAGTGTTGTGTTGTGTTTGTGTATATGTCTCTATATATATATTTATTTGTGTGTGTGTTCCTATATATATATATATATTTCTATTTATATATATATGTATGGTTGTGTGTTTGTGAGTGTGTTAGTGAGTGCTTGTGTGAGTGTGTGCTAGAGTGTAGGTGAGTGTGTGTGAGTGTGAGTGAGTGCCTATATATATATATATGAGTTTGAGTTGTGTGTATATATGTATATATATTTGTATATATATGTATGAGGGTTTGTGTGTGAGGTTGTGTGTTTGTGAGAGAGTGTGCTAGTGTTGTGAGTGTGTGTGTGTATTAGTGCGTGTGTGTGCTAGTGTGTGTGTTAGAGTGTGTAGAGAGGTATATATATATATATATAGATATCTAGTTATATATATATAGATGTATATATATGTATATATATATATGTATATATATATAGGGGCGTGTGTGTGTATGTGAGATGAGAGGGGGGGGTGCCCAGCTGAAACAGGGAGCAGCAGCAGCAATGTGCAGCTGCAGCAGCAGCAAAATCAGCAGCAGCAGTAGCATGGCACAGCAGCAATAGCAACATTATGCAGCAGCAGCAGCAGCAGAGGCATAGCAGCAGCAGCAGCCAGGTGAGCTAGCAGCAGCAGCAAGCACAGGCAAGAGCAGGCAGCAGCAATGCGAGGGAAAGGGGGATTGATATATATATATATATATATTGATAGATAGATAGGTATTGAATATGTTAGATAGATAGGTTAATAGATAGGTAACTAGATAGATATTAGTATCTAGATCTAGATAAATAGATAGCTAGATAGATGGATTGATAGTTAGTAAATGGATAGATTGATAGATATAGATAGCTAAATTAATAGATAGATTGATAGGTAAGTAGGTAGTTTGATAGATAGATAATTAAATATATAGATAGGTAAATAGATAGATAATTTGATAGATAGTTAGGTAGGTAAATACTAGATATTAGATATCTAGTTAGATAGATAGATAGATAACTAGATAGGTTGATAATAGATAGGTAGATAGATAGTTATATCTATCCAGGATATAGATGTATATACATATAGTTATATACATATCTATAGATATCTAGATAGTTATACATAGATATTTATGAGTTGGGTAAGGTAAGGTAATATATATATATATGTGTGTATAGATAAGGTAAATGGGTAAATGTATATATGTGTGGATATATATATATATATAGGTAGATACCTACTTAGACATATATAAATATGGTAGATATCTCTACTACCTAGCCTAGACTAATAACTATGTGCATAATTAGTAGCTAGATAGCTAGTTAGAGGGGTTTTAGAGCGAAACCTCAATACCTTGAGATACCAAGGTATTTCAATACCTTAAGATAACCAAGGTATTGGGTTTCGAGCGGGGTTTTTGAGCATTAGCCTAGGAAATATCTTGGAGTGATTTTTATATGCTTATGTGTATATATTTACGCGTGCTAGCATAGGTTTTAGAGGGTATAGGCGGGGTATATAGCGTAGGTTGAGGTATCGGATACCGAGGGTATCCCGGTATCTCAAGGAGGTGAGTTTGTGAGTTTAGTAGCTTAATGAGCTCGGTTTGACCTAGAATTTCAGGAGCACCCTAGTTTGACCCAGACTTGACCGTAGTTGACTCGGTTGACCGCCAAAGTCAACTTTTGACCTAGTTTTGACCTAGAGTTGACTTTTTGGACCCAGAGTTGACTTTTTGACCCAGATTTTACCGGTTTGACCCGTTTGACCTAGAACGACCCTAGAAGCCTATTTTTAATTATTTTATATCTGTTTAACTCATTAGAATCCTGTTTAACCTTGCTTTTTGCTTTAGGTCCTTGCGACACCGGTTCGGATCGCTAGTTGCTCAGGACGTCAGGCGAGTACATTCTCTGATAGTTTTCATTATTTGATGATTATTATGATTCAGCTTCTAGTATAGTATCATCTGATTATTCTGGCGCAACACGGGACACTGATTGATATTTCTGGATTCATTTACTTGCGACACGTACATTTCATATTTCTGGCCTCTATTCTGGAATCACTACTGGCATCACCTACAGGCATCACTACAGGCATCATTTATGTTCAGGCTGGACTCATCTTGATTTGCGTGTCGGGTCTTGGATCCACTTGTATTAGTCGGGGCAGGGAAATACTCGAGTAGACATGTAAATATTCCTATCTGGCATCATCAGGAATCACTCCCTCTGGTCTAATCTGGAATGATAGCAGCCGCGCACCCAGTGCGCGGTGAGCCGTACTTACCCCTAGCCGTTTACATGTCGAAACAAGTATTTCAAAGACACCGAGTTCATTCTTTATAGTCTGGACTCTCATGCATTTCTTGACTTGTCTCACTTACATGTTTCTGGACTTGACTCACTACATATTTTTCATGCTGGACTCACTACACGTTCATGTGCACGGACTTGATCTTAGCTTAGATTTTCTGTATCTTGTAGTTATTACTATCTTGCTCTGATATCCATGCATCTTTACCTTTATGCACCAGTTATACATATTTTTTTGTTTCATACTTGCTTCATTCTTCTTGCTACTTGCTATAACTGTTTTATAGTTTTTATTATTTAAATGGAACTGCTGTTAGAGATGTACTTGCTCCAGTCCTGACTGGACATATTTTTCAGAGTATCCGGAGGATTGGTGTCCGACGTTTTATGGACCTGAGCCTGTCGATGGTGCAGACAGGGACCCTCTAGCTTAGGGGTGATTTCCGGGTTGGTAGCCGGGATTACTGAGACTTTGTTGTTGTTTTTATTAGCTTTTAGCACCGGATTTGTCTCCGGTTTTGGTTTGAGACCTTGTTTGTATATTATTTTGGATATTGTTGTATTATTATTTGATGTTGTGGTTGTTGTAGTAGTTATTGTTGGTTAGACTTTATAGTTGTTAGATCTCTGTGTTATCTTATCGTGCTTAGATTCGTGATTGAGTACTTGATTATCATTGTGATATTTGCTCCTCCGTTTGGAGTTGAGATCTTGACAGGTTTATATTGTTTGTGTGGTTGCCCTCCTTTTGGAGAGGTCATGCCCGATTTTTGTGTGAGATTATTATTTAGTTAGTTGACCTAGACAGTGTTCTACCGCCGATGCTGCGGCGTAGGCTGGACGTACCCACGACTCATGCCCGATTTTTCGGGTGCGGGTCGTGACACGTTTTTGGTGGCGGCCCCATGCAGGTCTCGATTCGCAATTAGTGCGATGTCGTGGTGGTACAACAACTTAGTTGTACTGTTGCGAGCCTGCTATAGGATCTAGGATCTAGGATGAGAGTGTACTCAATCACGACTAGGAACAATTCCAATCTAATTATTCTGAAATTGCTTCTTTTGAAATATTACTGTCCTTCTTTGATGATATCGTATCTTGCACCGTATTGACTTCTTTTGATCTGTGTTCAGGATGCCTCCGAAGACACGATCTCATCGTACCGTTCCAGCAGTTGCCACTGAGAGGTCTGCTACCTCTCGTCCAGCTCGTATTCAGGCAGCTGCTACCGCTCCACTCACCACTCCTGCGGTTGAGGGAGCATCTGCTTCTTTCGGGGATCCTCCTTCACTTGTCGATCTGAGGACTACCCCAGTCGTTCCGGTGGTTCCTCCACCACTTCCTGCTCCAGTAGATGCCGCGCAGTTGCTTGCGTTCTTCAGGGAGATGATGGACGCGCAGCACCGTCAGGTGGATGTGATGAGGCTGGGCATTTTGAACGCCCACCAGGTAGCCATGACGGCAGTGGATAGGGTGGCACAGGTTCAGCCACAGGTAGATCAGATTCAGCATCCGAGGCCGGGCAGTATTATCTACTTTCAGAGGATGCGGCCCAAGGAGTTCCGTGGTACAGAAGGGATCCTGTACGCGGATGACTGGATAGAGCAGATCGAGGGCATCTTCCGGCTGGCGCAGATTCCAGACAGTATACAGATAGAGGCAGCGGGCAGTCAGATGTTCGACCTCGCTTTGATATGGTATCATACAGATACGAGGATTGCGGCGCCAGGGCTTACTTGGGAGGCTTTCAAGAGACTTTTCAAGAAGAAGTTTTTCCCAAATGTGGCTCTCAGTGCTTTGGAGAGCCAGTTTGAGGCACTCGTCCAGGGGAGCATGACGGTGGATGAGTACGCAGCAGAGTTCTGTCGTCTGGGCAGATTTGTAGATGGCTTGAGTGAGGCAGCCAAGGCGAGGAAGTTTCGCAAGGGCTTGGTCATGGCGGTCAAGTCTTTGACCAGGAGCGACCGCGAGGCAACTTTTGAGCAGATAGTAGGAGATGCTCACAGAGCAGAGGATGACTTGGAGCTCAAGTCCAAGAGAGGCAGGGATGATTCAGGCAGTGCGAGTGGCAGTGCGGGACCAGCTAAGCGTCCCTATGTGTAGAAGGCAGCGCAGTAGGGTCAGGAGCAGAGGGTACCCACTTGTGCCTACTGCAGGAAGGCAGGACACACCTGGGATGTTTGTAGGAGGAGGCTGAAGGTGTGTTTGTTCTGTGGATCCGCTGCTCACCAGATGCGAGATTGCCCTACAGCACCTCTATTGGGTGGAGCACAGGATCAGAGAGTTGGAGCTAGGCCATCTGTGGCACAGCATAATGCCCCGCACCAGCAGAGGGATACACCCCAGCAGGGCAGGGCTTATGCGTTGAAAGTCGAGGAGGCCGATGCTACGGATGTCGGGTTAGCAGGTCTGTCTCTTGTTTCTTCTTCCTGTCCTTTCCATTCCTTGTGGTGTGCTTCATTAGTACCTGTTAGATTTTCTTGTGCTGTGGTAGATAGTGTAGTAACCCTGATTGAGACTGTGATAACACGACCAGTAGGACCCTGATCTTGTATGTTGTTTAGGTAGAATTTTTTGACTGTGATTGTTGGGGGTTTGACCTAGAGAGATTGTGATTGACTATAAATTTCGCGGACGAAATTTTCTAAGGAGGATAGGCTTGTCACCACCCCATTTCCAGAGCCGGGTATTTTTTTTATTTTTAATTTAGTTAATTATGGATTATTTATATTTAATTGTATTTATATTTAATTATTGATTGTATTATATTTTTATTGTTTGTTTTAGGATTTTGGCTAGCCTGGACCCATGTCAGACCCTAGTGGACCCATGTCCGACCCAGCCCACACCCTTGTGAGAATTATTTTGGGGCTTAGAATATTTATTTTATTTTGAGGAAGTTAGTTGGAGAGATTTGGAACTAGTTTGAGTGCTTTTGGAACCCGGAACCCGAAACCAAGTCATGTAGGGGCATTTTGGGCATTTGGCGAATTAGTGAACCCTTTATTAGGTTTGTGGCCGACCAAACCAGCCCCATTCCCGTGCATAACAGCAGCCATTTCCCCCCCATTCCTTCTTCTTCACTACTTCTTCTTCCTCTCCACTCTTTCTTCTTATTTCTTCCTCCCAACTTCAAGTAAGCATCATTTTCCTCTTCTTTCTTCTTCTATTCTCCATGGTTGCTAACCCTAACCTTTCATTTTTCCCTAACCTAGGTGGGTAGAGCCTAGATTTGGTGTTGGAGCTTGGATTGGGAGCTTGGAAGCTTGGATTGGAGGATTTGGAGCATTTTGGAGACTTTGGCCTTGGGATTTCAACTCCCAAGAGGTAAAACCTAACTTTCCCCTTCCTAATTATTTTTGTGTAGTGTAATTAGTGTTGTAGAACCTTCCTAGACCCTAACCCTACCCGTAGGAGGAAGTTGGAACTAGTTTGGTTGGGTTTAGAGACTTTGACATTAGGTTTTGTGTCGAATTCGGATGGAATCTGAATTTGGCCCAATTTTGGGTGATGCCCTAGGTTAGATGGACCTAGGTAGACGTTGTCGGGTGTCGTGAGGGTGAGAGCGTGTCTCCGTTCGGACACGGGAAGCCGCGTCGCGGAGAAACGGGCATTTCGGGCGAAATTGGGGCTTTTCGTCGTCGCCGATTCTAAGTGCGTGTGCATTTCCGCCACGGACCTAGAATCGATGCGGGAGTGCATTTTCTAGGATCTAGACATCGTTTAGGACGCGTGGGTAAATTTTGGGCCGATTCCGAGTTCGTTTGGTGTGCGTTTCAGGAGGTTTTCCGAGCCGCGCACCACGTGTTCGTCGAAATGACCGAACGGCCATTTCGACTTGGTTTCCTCGTTTCGGGCTTGTGCGCGCGTTGGGTTAGTATCGGGGAGTGTGTGCTAGAGTTTTTGAGCTATATTATATATATTTTAGGGCGTTAGTGAGTGTCGGGGTCGTTGGGCGTGCGTAGGTGGGGCGTTGTGAGCGTTGTGTGCATCGTTGTGGTAGTGTTGTGTTTGTGTATATGTCTCTATATATATATTTATTTGTGTGTGTGTTCCTATATATATATATTTCTATTTATATATATATGTATGGTTGTGTGTTTGTGAGTGTGTTAGTGAGTGCTTGTGTGAGTGTGTGCTAGTGTGTAGGTGAGTGTGTGTGAGTGTGAGTGAGTGCCTATATATATATATATATGAGTTTGAGTTGTGTGTATATATGTATATATATTTGTATATATATGTATGAGGGTTTGTGTGTGAGGTTGTGTGTTTGTGAGAGAGTGTGCTAGTGTTGTGAGTGTGTGTGTGTATTAGTGCGTGTGTGTGCTAGTGTGTGTGTTAGAGTGTGTAGAGAGGTATATATATATATATATATATATATATATATATATAGATATCTAGTTATATATATATAGATGTATATATATGTATATATATATATGTATATATATATAGGGGTGTGTGTGTGTGTATGTGAGATGAGAGGGGGGGTGCCCAGCTGAAACAGGGAGCAGCAGCAGCAATGTGCAGCTGCAGCAGCAGCAAAATCAGCAGCAGCAGTAGCATAGCACAGCAGCAACAGCAACATTATGCAGCAGCAGCAGCAGCAGAGGCATAGCAGCAGCAGCAGCCAGGTGAGCTAGCAGCAGCAGCAAGCACAGGCAAGAGCAGGCAGCAGCAATGCGAGGGAAAGGGGGATTGATATATATATATATATATATATATATATATTGATAGATAGATAGGTATTGAATATGTTAGATAGATAGGTTAATAGATAGGTAACTAGATAGATATTAGTATCTAGATCTAGATAAATAGATAGCTAGATAGATGGATTGATAGTTAGTAAATGGATAGATTGATAGATATAGATAGCTAGATTAATAGATAGATTGATAGGTAAGTAGGTAGTTTGATAGATAGATAATTAAATATATAGATAGGTAAATAGATAGATAATTTGATAGATAGTTAGGTAGGTAAATACTAGATATTAGATATCTAGTTAGATAGATAGATAGATAACTAGATAGGTTGATAATAGATAGGTAGATAGATAGTTATATCTATCCAGGATATAGATGTATATACATATAGTTATATACATATCTATAGATATCTAGATAGTTATACATAGATATTTATGAGTTGGGTAAGGTAAGGTAATATATATATATATATGTGTGTATAGATAAGGTAAATGGGTAAATGTATATATGTGTGGATATATATATATATAGGTAGATACCTACTTAGACATATATAAATATGGTAGATATCTCTACTACCTAGCCTAGACTAATAAATAGGTGCATAATTAGTAGCTAGATAGCTAGTTAGAGGGGTTTTAGAGCGAAACCTCAATACCTTGAGATACCAAGGTATTTCAATACCTTAAGATAACCAAGGTATTGGGTTTCGAGCGGGGTTTTTGAGCATTAGCCTAGGAAATATCTTGGAGTGATTTTTATATGCTTATGTGTATATATTTACGCGTGCTAGCATAGGTTTTAGAGGGTATAGGCGGGGTATATAGCGTAGGTTGAGGTATCGGATACCGAGGGTATCCCGGTATCTCAAGGAGGTGAGTTTGTGAGTTTAGTAGCTTAATGAGCTCAGTTTGACCTAGAATTTCAGGAGCACCCTAGTTTGACCCAGACTTGACCGTAGTTGACTCGGTTGACCGCCAAAGTCAACTTTTGACCTAGTTTTGACCTAGAGTTGACTTTTTGGACCCAGAGTTGACTTTTTGACCCAGATTTTACCGGTTTGACCCGTTTGACCTAGAACGACCCTAGAAGCATATTTTTAATTATTTTATATCTGTTTAACTCATTAGAACCCTGTTTAACCTTGCTTTTCGCTTTAGGTCCTTGCGATACCGGTTCGGATCGCCAGTTGCTCAGGACGTCAGGCGAGTACATTCTCTGATAGTTTTTATTATTTGATGATTATTATGATTCAGCTTCTAGTATAGTATCATCTGATTATTCTGGCACAACACGGGACACTGATTGATATTTCTGGATTTATTTACTTGTGACACGTATATTTCATGTTTCTGGCCTCTATTCTGGAATCACTACTGGCATCACCTACAGGCATCACTACAGGCATCATTCATGTTCAGGCTGGACTCATCTTGATTTGCGTATCGGGACTTGGATCCACTTGTATTAGTCGGGGCGGGGAAATACTTGAGTAGACATGTAAACATTCCTATCTGGCATCATCAGGAATCACTCCCTCTGGTCTAATCTGGAATGATAGCAGCCGCGCACCCAGTGCACGGTGAGCCGTACTTACCCCTAGCCGTTTATATGTCGAAACAAGTATTTCAAAGACACCGAGTTCATTCTTTATAGTCTGGACTCTCATGCATTTCTTGACTTGTCTCACTTACATGTTTCTGGACTTGACTCACTACATATTTTTCATGCTGGACTCACTACACGTTCATGTGCACGGACTTGATCTTAGCTTAGATTTTCTGTATCTTGTAGTTATTACTATCTTGCTCTGATATCCATGCATCTTTACCTTTATGCACCAGTTATACATATTTTTTTGTTTCATACTTGCTTCATTCTTCTTGCTACTTGCTATAACTGTTTTATAGTTTTTATCATTTAAATGGAACTGCTGTTAGAGATGTACTTGCTCCAGTCCTGACTGGACATATTTTTCAGAGTCTCCGGAGGATTGGTATCCGACATTTAATGGACCTGAGCCTGTCGATGGTGCAGACAGGGACCCTCTAGCTTAGGGGTGATTTCCGGGTTGGTAGCCGGGATCACTGAGACTTTGTTGTTGTTTTTATTAGCTTTTAGCACCGGATTTGTCTCCGGTTTTGGTTTGAGACCTTGTTTGTATATTATTTTGGATATTGTTGTATTATTATTTGATGTTGTGGTTGTTGTAGTAGTTGTTGTTGGTTAGACTTTATAGTTATTAGATCTCTGTGTTATCTTATCGTGCTTAGATTCGTGATTGAGTACTTGATTATCATTGTGATATTTGCTCCTCCGTTTGGAGTTGAGATCTTGACAGGTTTATATTGTTTGTGTGGTTGCCCTCCTTTTGGAGAGGTCATGCCCGATTTTTGTGTGAGATTATTATTTAGTTAGTTGACCTAGACAGCGTTCTGCCGCCGATGCTGTGGCGTAGGCTGGACGTACCCACGACTCATGCCCAATTTTTTGGGTGCGGGTCGTGACACATCTGTATCCGACACTGTTGTAACAGGTACTCTACTATACCGAGAATTACCCGCTAGAGTCTTATTCGATTCAGGTGCTACGCATAGTTTTATATCTGCTGATTTTACCGTTGAGCATAAATTAGCTTCTACTGCTTTAAATATGAACCTCTGCGTAAGTACCCCTTCGGGAGTCGACATGCCCGCCCATGCGATCTGCAGGGATGGTTATATCTGCATTGGAGGAAGAAAGCTTTCCTTAGATGTCATTGTACTAGACATCAAGGATTACGATATTATTCTCGGGATGGACTGGTTGGGTGCTTGCCATGCAACAATCGAGTGCGCGGAGAAGCGAGTCATATTCCGTCTACCCGGTGTGGCAGACTTTTACTATTCGTGCAGCGCTGCACCGAAGACGGCAATGGTGATATCAGCAATTTTGGCTAGGCGTATGTTGCATTCGTGCTGTGAAGGGTACTTAGCTTCTGTTCGAGACACCCGGCGGGAATGTGCAGATGCAGCTCAGGCTGAAGTTATTGCAGATTTTCTCGACGTGTTCCCAGACGAGCTGCCTGGAATGCCTCCTGATCGTGAGATCGAATTCAGCATTAACATTTTTCCGGATTCGCGATCGATATCGAAGGCACCTTATCGCATGGCCCTAGCAGAGCTTAAGGAACTTAAAGTTCAGTTGCAAGATCTGTTGGACCGAGGATACATTCGTCCAAGTGTTTCTCCGTGGGGTGCTCCGGTGCTATTTGTGAAGAAGAAAGATGGATCCATGTGGCTGTGCATTGACTACCGAGAACTGAATAAAGCGACCGTACGGAATCAGTACCCTTTGCCAAGAATAGATGACTTGTTTGATCAGCTGCAAGGTGATACAGTTTTCTCTAAAGTTGATCTCAGGTCAGGGTATCACCAGTTGAAAATCAAATCAGAGGATATTCAAAAATCTGCCTTCAAAACCCGTTACGGATACTATGAGTTCCTCGTGATGTCGTTCGGCTTGACGAACGCCCCTGCAGCTTTCATGGATCTGATGAACCGCGTATTTCGGCCGTTTGTGGATATATTTATAGTCGTGTTCATAGACGACATACTAATCTATTCCAAGAACGAGGCAGAGCACAAGGAACAACTGAAGATCGTGCTACAGATATTACGAGAACATAAGTTGTTCGCTAAGCTCAGCAAGTGTGAGTTCTGGTTGAACAGCGTGGCGTTCCTTGGTCAGGTCATCTCGGCCGAAGGCGTCGCCGTAGACCCGAAGAAAATAGAGGCGGTGGTGGACTGGAAATAACCTACGTCAGCCAGCGAAGTTCGAAGCTTTCTGGGCCTTGCGAGATACTACCGTAGCTTTGTGAAGGATTTCTCTAAACTGGCCTCGCCTATGACTCGCCTTACTCAGAAAGGGATTGCATACGAATGGGGTGATGACTGCGAAGCCAGCTTTCGAGAACTTAAGCGGCGTCTTGTTTCAGCTCCGATTCTTCCACTTCCAGATGGGGTAGAAGAGTTTCAGATATACAACAATGCTTCAGGACTCGGCTTAGGGTGTGTGCTCATGCAGAGGGATAAGGTAATATCGTACACCTCCAGGCAACTGAAGCCGCACGAGAAAAACTACCCGACGCATGATTTGGAATTGGCGGCAATTGTGTTTGCTCTGAAGTTATGGAGGCATTATCTTTATGGTGTTGCTTGCAAAATCTTTACCGATCATAAGAGCCTCAAGTACCTATTCACTCAGCGGGAATTGAACCTCCGGCAGCGGCGTTGGCTAGAACTTATTAAGGACTATGACCTAACGATCGCGTATACACCGGGCAAGGGAAACGTCGTTGCTGATGCTCTGAGTCAGAAGCACGTGGGCTCGTTATCCATAGACAACCATTTACTTCGAGATCTTGAGGCGATGGGCATCGAGTTTCGAGTTCGGCATCAAGGAGTGCAGCTGGCACCACTCCATCTTGAGCTGGGTTTAAGAGATAAAATCAAATCAGCTCAGGAAGGCGATCAGTTCTTAGCGAAGGTACGCGGACTGATCTCGGCGGGAAAGACGTCTGACTTTGTGGCAGGCGAAGATGGGGCCTTACAGATGAAAGGGAGGCTATGTGTTCCTAACGACCCAGAACTCCGGAGGGAAATTATGGCAGAAGCACACTACGCGAAGTATTCTTTACACCCGGGGAGCACTAAGATATACAAGGACTTGCGCGGGACCTTCTGGTGGCACGGTAAGAAACGGGATATGGCGACCTTTGTGTCACAGTGCATGGCCTGTCAACAGGTGAAAGCTGAACATCAGAGGCCCGGCGGGGAACTGCAGAACCTCGCTATTCCCGAGTGGAAATGGGACAACATCACTATGGATTTTATTATAGGATTTCCGAAGATGCCGCGGGGGCACGATGCAATTTGGGTCATAGTTGATCGTTTGACCAAATCAGCCCACTTTCTGCCTATAAAAGTTACTTGGAGCGTCGATCGGTTAGCACAAATTTACATAGATGAGATTGTCCGATTACACGGAATACCTGCCTCAATCGTTTCTGACCGTGACGGATGCTTCTTATCTCGTTTCTGGACTAGTCTACATACTGCTTTGGGAACCAAGCTATAGTTCAATACCGTATACCACCCGCAGACTGACGGACAGACAGAGAGGACAAATCAGATACTTGAAGATATATTACGGCTGTGTGCGATCGTTTTAAGACTAGTTGGGACACGCATCTTCCTTTGGCAGAGTTTGCTTACAACAACAGTTACCAATCGAGCATCCAGATGGCACCGTACGAAGCACTATATGGGCGTAAGTGTCGATCTCCAATCTGTTGGGACGAAGTCGGCGAGAGGCAGGTACTCGGGCCAGAGCTGGTAGAGCAGGCAGTTGAAAAAGTTTGCTTGATTCGGGAAAGACTCCGCACAGCGCAGAGCCGACATAAAAGTTATGCTGATGCACATAGAAGACCTTTGGAATTCTTGGTCGGGGATCATGTCTTCTTAAAAGTGACGCCGATGCGGGGTGTGATGCGTTTCGGCGTGAAGGGCAAACTGAGTCCCCGGTTTGTTGGCCCCTTTGAGATACTTGAGCGAGTGGCAGTTGTGGCGTACCGGATTGCATTACCTCCCGCCTTGGCAGAAGTGCATGACGTATTCCATGTTTCCCAACCAAGAAAGTATGTGCATAACCCAAGTCATGTGGTTAGTTTTGTACAGTTGGAACTGCGCGCGGACTTGTCATACTTAGAAGAACCGGTGCAGATCCTGGATAGTAAGGAAAAAGTACTTCGCAACCGTACGATATCCTTGGTTCGCGTGCTGTGGCGGAACCATTCAGCTGGGGAATCAACCTGGGAGATGGAAACGAAGATAAAGGAGAAGTACCCTTCATTATTCTTTCAGTCGGAGGTAGGACCTTGTTCTTAAGTTTCGGAGCAAAACTTCTTCTTAGTGGTATATTATGTAGTGCCTCAAATCCCGATCCGACCGGGATGTGCACTACGTAATTTGGGCTTGTAGCTAGTCCGTTTGAGTCATAACTTTGAATTTCGGCATCTTCTTGCCACGGACAAAATACGATGATCCTTTCCAACTCATGGAAAGGCCTCTATTGAAATGAGTCCAATAGTTTTCGTGTTTGGGTGCTTGGTTTTCTTGATTGCCGCTTTGGGATTTGATTTGGTGTTGCTTTCGATTTGCTTGGTTTTCGCTGCTGGTTTTATCGTTTGGAGCTTTGATTCTTGGGGAGTTCGGCAAGAAAGGATAGGCAAGATTCTAATTGGTGCTCGTGCTATGCAGGTCCGCATAACTGACGTTTGATCGTCGCTGGGCGGGAATCTTTGTTTCAGCTACCTTTTCCTTAACCAGTGAGTGGTTTGGACCCTTCTTTCCTACTTCTTCATGCCAACATCTTTAATGTTTCAAACGTTCCCTCGATGATGCTCGATTGGACGCCTAGGAAATCCTTGCCACAATGCATGCCAGCCACTAAGAAAGGAACAGGGGATTTGTAGACTAATATTTCTATATGCTTGCACACCTTATAACTGAGTTTGTTTATAAAGGGAATTGGTTGTTGGTGGCGGCCTAGTGCCTCGGACGGAGTTTGGACCTATGGGATATCAAAAATTGGAACACCGTGTTGAGAAAATATGAACTGTTGCATGAGATATATATTGCTGCTTAACTTCTTTTGTTTCAATCGATGCATTGTATGATATATGAATTGTTCATGCATTTGCATGGTCTGGGACAACTTGTGCACAAGGTTTGGCATTTCCTCGAAACGGCTTTCTGGGGCACTGGAACCGTATCGATCCGGAGGGAAATATTTGATTCGTGCTCGTCACGATGCATTACGGGACCTCCAGCAGGGCTTGCTACCCGGGCTGATAGGGTGCGCCGCTAATGCTTGAATATGTCCCTAAGGTGTCGATCACACCAATGACCGCATAGAATAGAACACATGCTAATTTATTGTCTTGTGCAGATGGCAAGTATACTTGTGTTTCGTGCAGGGAAGGCGTGCATCGTTGAGTAAGCAATCGATGCACTGGTTGGATTCTATGTTATTTTCATTCCTATCAAAACATGCAACTGATATGAATTGAATTCACTTGCCTCTTTATAGAAGTCATCTTAATGCATGCTCGCCCCTAATAAGCTACTGTCGATTTAGTCGAGTGGGTTCATCCCGCTCACCAGTACAAGTTGAGTACTGACCTACGTTGTGGGCAACTTTTTCAGGCACTCAGACGGTGCAACGCTAGTGGATAGACGAGAGGCGTTAGGAGCACCTCTATTTTGAAGTATAGTTGGAGTCAGATCATTTTGGAGGCTTGGACTTTCAACCTATACAAGGGCGTAATGTATGAACGACGTGGACTATCTGATGGAGCGCGCCCTGCCTTTTGAGTTATCTTTTTGTAATGCAAATCAAGTAGCCGAGAGGCGCATCAATGTAAACTCTATGTAAATTACTCTGAATTATCAATGAAAAAGCATGTTTCTTCCTGCACTTGTGTTCAAATCTCTGTAAATGTGTTTTCTAAATTGTGTTTCAAAATGGGTTCCTATAACTGCAAGTTCTTGCCTTGTACGAGCGCAACTCCAGGCTCGTACGGTATCATGCCCCAAGCGAGGACGAATCGGTTCCGTAAAGGATCAAGCGAGGACGACCGACCCTTTCGGGATCGAGGCGTGACACCAACAATGGCCGATGTTGCTGGCATACTCGACAAAGGAGGCACAGTCGAGACAATGGGCTCATCCTCCTCTGAAGATATCGGGACTATAGTGGGCGAGGCTACACCCGAAAATATTGCAGAGGAAAGATCGACAGCTTCAAAACTTGCTCCCTCAACATCGGACACCGCCGTTTCATCGACAGGATTCGTAACAAAGTCAAAGGTTGCATCGACACCGCCCTCCCCTGAGATGTCTTTCCCTGAAAAGAAGACAAGAGAAAGTTAATATCAACTCGATGTTAATTTTCCTAAAGGAGGCATAAAAGACGATATTTACCCATGGCCGATGGTATATATGTCGCGTCTCCAGCCAGTGCAGCTAAATCATTTCTTAATGATGCTAAGCGAGCTGTCATACCTGGAGAAGGGGGTGCACTAACTGACATTGGCGGGTAGCCTTCCCAGTCTTCACCAAGATCCAATCGAGGCTCATCGGGTGGAATCTTGCTGGAAATACTTACTGTCACGACCCGTACCCGAGGTAAGGGTACTAGTCGAAAATAACGCCCAGCCTATGCCACAGAATCGACAGTAGAACGTTGTCTAGATAATCTATCTAACAATATAATGAACCACCATAATGATAGTATACTCAATCACAGAACTAACATAGAATGAGCACGAATCAGATAAAGAATAGAATAGTCACAATACAACTCATGAGTCTAAAATAATACATCAATGAGTCTGAAGAAATAACAAAATAAGCTGGAGACAAATCCAGTACAAAAGAATACTACGAGGCTACAACTCCAGGGTCAACTGTCTCAGTTGGGATAAGTCCCTCTTGAGCCAGGGTCTCAGAATCTAAACCCACGACATCTTGGGGTCCATAATAGGTAGGGTACCACTCCTCAGTGTCATCTAAAAAAATATATCCAGTCAGGAAAGGAGCAGAGTACATCTCTAACAGCAGTTCTTTTTAATGATAAAAACTATATAATAGTAAATAGCTGTGGATAAACAAGATGCACAATAGATACAAGAGATATATATACAATAAGGAAATACTAGAAAGAAATACAATAATGAACAATATGCCAATGAAACAATAATACTAATGACTAAGTGTGTGAGTACTAGCTTAACATGTGATCGGCTTGGGCAAGATGCAATGCGGCCTGGCTAATCATACGTGCGGTGCATGATCAACACTATTCAGTAATCAGTACTTTATTCAATAGGGATATTGATCATATATCTATACTAATACTTCCCACCCCCGACTGGTATAATAGATCCAACCACGGTATGCTATGGCACGAGATTCCCCAAGAAGATAGCTAGTCTTCCCGAGAATCGGTGTCTGTACATGTACAAGATAACCAATGAAACAATACTTGCACCATATACACCATATACCAAGGAATAACATCTCATAACGAGATCCAGATATACCAATCCGTGTAACCATAGTGTCAAGAGAAACATGAATATCTACACTAGATACAGTGAACATAGAGGATATCATAAATGAGAAACTATCAGAGAATGTACTCGCCTGAAGTCTAATGAACAGTCTCACAGATGTCTGACTCGGTGCCTCGAAGACCTAGATATGGAATACAATATCAAAAAAAGGTCCCGAAAAGAGAACAAGTTAAACTAGTCAACTTCTAGGTCAATAAGTCAATTCTAAGTCAAAAGTCAACTGTGGTCAATTATGAGTCAACTATGGTCAACTATGAGTCAACTATCTATTTCTAGGTTGCACAAGTCTAGCACCAAAATCTTGGATAAAAATATTAAATCTAAGTCATAGAACCACATCCTAAAATATTAGGATACCGTATCTTCGGACACGTGAATCCAAGGTAAATCCTCACAATATATATAAATTAAATATATTGCATAATAATATAGAATATTAAATTACCATAATTAGGGACCATGGTTTTGAACCATTTGGTACCCACACAAAGTAATGTTCAAGATACATAGATATATTATTTATCCTTATACATAATATATCATATATACTATTATATTATACAATTAAAAATATAACAATACTAGTATTATACCTCATAATAAACACATATATATATACACATATATATATATAATTATCATATATAAAATATAAATTAAAACTGCCTAACTGTCACTGAAAAAAACTATGTGGAAAACATTGATTTTCCAAAAAATAGACTTTCAGTGACAGTTCCTACTGTCACTGAAAACACCGTCGCCAAAACAACTGTGCAACTGCACTGCTGTCACTTATTGGTGACAGTCCGACTGTCACAGAACCAACCGTCGCTGCTGTTGTCGAATTCCGCCCACTGCATGCGATTATTAATGACAGTGGCGGCTCTGTCATTAATAACCCGCCGCAACTATTACAGCGGCTGCTGCTGTAACCGTTCTAATAATGACAGTTCTCTGTCATTAATCCTACTGTCACGAAAACACAGTAAATATATATATAAATATATATATATATATATAAATCTATAAATATATAAATCAATATATATATATATATATATATAAAACAATAAATAATATATACTTATATATACATAATTCTATACATATAAATATATATTAAAAGCTATAATAAACATCCATGCATCAATGTACATATTTAACATGGCTAGAAGCACACATAAAATATATTCATTAATATAAAATTAATTATATAATAATTATAATTAATATAATTACTCATTTAAACACATAAATATTTTTATAAAATATTTATATATAATTTATTTTATTAACAAGTTGTAACATATATAAATGCATGTAGAGAAAGCTACATATATATATATTTATACATTATATTAGTACACATAAAAATATATAGATCTATGCTACAATAAATACTATAATAAATATACAAAAATAAATATGTAACAACTATATATATTTACTAATTATAATTCAAGAATTAAAGCATAAATAATTAGATCTATACAAAACACACAATTGGAGAGTATCACACCGTATCCCACTAGATCTAGGATACGCATGCGACACGAGTCCAACACACAACCAATTGTACCCCGAAGGACACAAACAAGTTACAAATATTATTTATGACCAAAACAAAGTGTCAAATGTAGATCTATGTGTCCGTGTCAAAATACGACATGTACAAAGTCCCGTGTCGGAGGGAAAATCTCCAAAACGACACGTATCACCAAATTGTCGGGATACGACCTACACGTATCCAATTATGGACACGATACTAGCCCCAAACACATAAGCACATGCCCAATTGATCTATAGGATCAATTGACACACACAACAAAATGTTAATTCGGAATTCCCACCAAATTGACACAAAAAGCACCATAACTTTCTCTATGGGTCTCCTATGAACACAAAACAAATTCCTATGTGTAGTACATACATATGGGTTGATTTTTCATGATTAAATCTCAGATTTAGAAGCTATTTTAAGGGAAAAAACTGAATTATACCTATTGGGAGATGGATTTCCAATGAAACCTCCAATTGAGATAAACTTGCTTCCAAATTGTAGATCCTTGCTCCTCTTTGTAGATCTTTGCTTCCACCTTCTAGATCCTTACTTCTCAACTTTCTAATGGTGAATTGGGAAGAATTTGGAATAAATTTGGTGGGGAATTGGAATGAGAATGAAAGGAATTTGGGAGTGGGAAATTCTAGATCTAGATTTGGAATGAGAATAAGAGGAGAGAGAATTTCCCTCCCTCTAATATAGGCCGGCCTTACCCCTTCCCCAAGAAATTATAAAATGTCCAATGTACCCCTTGGGACCTCTTATGAAGAAATAATTAAGAAATAAAGCTTCTAGTCTAATAATTTAATTAATTTAATCTATCTCCTTTAACAATGGGCTTTCTAAATGGGTCTAGTCTAACTAATTAATTCATGTTGGTCCATGGGTCCAAACTAAACTAGTTGGGTCCACTAATACAAGTCCAAAATATTAAATAACATCTAACAATAATTAATTAATACAACAAATAATTATTTACCATGCACAATATTTAATTAAATTGGAAAAGACTAAAATACTATTTCCTAGAAAATATGGTAGTGACAAGTCTACCCTCCTTAAAATAATTTCGTCCTCGAAATTCAAAGACGAAAACTACCCCCAGAAAATCACAAACAGAACTAAAGAATCACAACTAACTATGAAAGAATATAACAACGAACAGAACATAAGTAGGAAATAACATACCTCAAGGTACAAACAAATATGGATAACGCTCTCGCATTTCATCCTCTCTCTCCCAGGTAGACTCCCCTGGAGAGTGATGCCTCTATGCGACGCGCACCAAAGGAATAGTCTGGTTTCTCAGCACCTTCTCTCTCCGATCCAGAATCTCAACTGGCTGCTCTGGATAGCTAAGAGTAGGGCCCACCTCTATCTCCGAGTGATCCAATACATGACTAGGATCTGCCACGTATCGTCTCAACTGCGACACATGAAATACGTTGTGCACTCCCTCCAATGTAGGTGGCAAGTCTAGTCTATAAGCAACTGCACCGATCCTCTCTAGAATAGTGAAAGGTCCGATGAATCGCGGACTAAGCTTTCCACCTCCACCGAAGCGAATCGTGCCTCGTGTCGGAGAAATCCTAAGAAACACCAAACTACCCACCTATAACAAAATACCATCTTAAGAACTTAATCTATAACAAACAAAAATAAGCACAAACAAAATCTAAACTATACCTCAAACTCCAAAGGTCTCCGATGGCTATCGGCCCAATGCCGCTGTCTGTCCTGCGCCACTCGAAGTCTGTCTCTGATCAACTGAACCTTCTCTGCTGCATACACAACCATCTCTGGCCCCAGCAAAACTCTCTCTCTAACATCGTCCCAAGACAAAGGAGTACGACACCTCCGACCGTATAGAGCTTCAAAAGATGACATCTCTATACTGGCTTGGTAACTGTTGTTGTAAGCAAACTCTACCAAATGGAGATGGTCCTCCCAAGAACCCCCGAAATCTAGTACACAAATGCGTAACATATCCTCGAGAGTCTGGATAGTCCTCTCTGACTGCCCATCTGTCTGTGGATGATATGCAGTACTGAACTTGAGCTGAGTGCCCAAACTCTCCTGCAAACTCCTCCAGAAATGAGAAATAAAACGACTATCCCGATCTGAGACTATGCTGACGGGAACTCCATGTATCCTAACGATCTGCCTCACATACATCTCTGCAGTTTCTTCGTAGACAAACCCACCTTGAAAGGCAAAAAGTGAGCCGACTTGGTCAACCTATCAACAATGACCCAAATCGCATTTTTTCTACCTGGAGATCGTGGAAGTCCGGACACAAAATCCATAGTAATGTGTTCCTACTTCCACTCTGGAATGGGTAATGGCTGAAGTAAACCTCCTGGCCTCTTCCTATCGGCTTTCACCTGCTGGCACACTAAACATCTGGATACATACTGTGACACTTTCCTCTTCATGCCATTCCACCACACACTCTCTCGTATATCCCTATACATCTTGTTAGCACCTGGATGTATGGAATACTGAGAGCGATGCGCTTCCTGCAATACCTCCTCTCGCAAATCCCCACTAGGCACACACAACCTATCTCCATGCCTCAAAGATTCATCCTCTGCAATAGTGAAATCATCCTCCAATTCTGCTCTCACCTGAGCTCTGATACTCCTCAGAGATACATCCTCATACTGTACTGCCTTGATCCTGTCCATCAAATCTGAGTGTATCTGCAATCCCCACATCTGCATAGCACACCCAGGAACAATTACCTCAATGTCCAAGCTCTCCAAGTCCTCCAACAAATATCGATCCTGCGTCAAGAACATAGCTACCGGATACCTGCTCAAAGCATTGGCAACTACATTGGCTTTCCCAGGATGATATTGCAAAGAGATATCAAAATCCTTCATCAGTTCCAACCACCGATGCTGCCTCATGTTCAACTTCTTCTACGTAAAAACGTACTTCAAGCTTTTGTGGTCTGTGAAGATCTCCATATGCTCTCCGTACAAATAATGTTTCCACAACTTCAGGGCGAATATGACAGCTGCCAACTCCAAATCTTGGGTAGGATAGTTCTTTTCATGAGGACGCAATTGCCTGGATGCATAGGCAATCACTTTCCCATGCTGCTGAAGAACACATCCTAAACCCTTTCCCGATGCATCACTATAAATAGTGAAACCTCCGGACCCTGATAGCAACGTCAAAATAGGAGCAGACGTCAACCTCTTCTTCAACTCCTCAAAAGTAACCTGGCAATCCTCCGTCCAAACAAACTCCACATCCTTCCTTGTGAGTCTGGTCATCGGCTCGGCAATCCTTGAAAATTCTTACACAAACTTCCTATAGTAGCCTGCCAATCCCAAGAAACCCCTGATCTCTGCTACCGAACTCGGAGTCTTCCATGATTCCACTGCTGAAATCTTCTTCGGATCCACTGAAATACCATCACCAGTCACAACATGCCCCAAGAATTCCACCTTGTCCAAGAAAAACTCACACTTGGACAACTTCCCATACAGCATCTCCTTCCTCTGCACATCCAACACAATCCTCAAATGCTCCTCATGCTCCTCCGGTGTCCTCGAGTATATGAGTATGTCGTCGATGAACACCACCACGAACTTGTCAAGGTACTGGTGGAACACCTTGTTCATCAAGTTCATAAATATCGCCGGTGCATTAGTCAAACCAAACAGCATCACCATAAACTCGTACTGACCATACCGAGTTCTAAAAGCAGTCTTCGGTATGTCCTCCGGCTTCACCTTCACCTGATGGTAGCCTGATCTCAAATCTATCTTAGAAAATACCTTGGCACCACCCAATTGATCAAACAGATCATCAATTCGTGGCAAAGGATACTTATTCTTGATAGTGAGATTATTCAAAGCCCTGTAATCAATGCACATGAGCACCGATCCATCCTTCTTCGGCACAAACAATACCGGGGCTCCCCATGGTGAAGAACTCGATCTGATAAAACCCTTATCCTGAAATTCGTTCACCTGCTTCTTCAACTCGACCAGCTCGCTGTTGTTTACTCTATAGACATGCTGTGAAATTGGTTCTGCATCTGGCACCAAGTGTATAGAAAATTCAATATCTCGATCTGGCGGCAACCCTGGCAATTCCTCAGAAAACACATCCAAGAATTCTGCTATCAACGGATGTAGCAACTCTTTGTCTTCCACCATAGCTCCACAAATAATGCTTTCTCCCTGCTCTGCAGCTCCTCTAGCAAACTCGAACTCTGGCTCTCCTGGCGGACCAAACAAAACTCTACCTCCTCTACAATCTATGCTAAAATAGTGCCTACTCAACCAATCCATCCTGAGTACAATATCGTAGCTCGGAAGTGGCATTACAAGTAGACACGCACTCAACTCCCGGCCTCCCAGAGTAACTCTCCGATCCTTGCAAATATCATTAACCAGGATAATGCCTCCCCCGGTCATGATCTTGCCAGTCCTAAGCAAAGACTCAGCTACCAAACCATGCTTTAGAGCAAAAGAAACAGATACAAAACTATGGGAAGCACCACTATCAAACAAAGCTAAAGCTGGAATGGAATCAAGAAGAATAGAACCTGCGATAACATCTCCGGTGGGTTCCTCCTCTTCGGCGGTCATAGCAAACGCTCGTCCCTGTCGAGCACCTCCCTGCAGCTGATGCTGGATAAAACGCTGCTGCTGTGTCGAAAGCGGTCCCCTTGAATGTGCTCCAGGTGGTCTCGTTTGTGCCCTCGGAGCTGGAGCTGCTCCCTGAACTACATGACGAGGACACTCCCTCGATTGATGCCCTTCAGTACCACAATACAAACAAACTCCTAGCCTCCTCCTGTAAACTTCCCAGATGTGGCCAGGCTTCTTGCAGTAGTTGCATGGAGCTTGCTGTAACTGTCTCTGCTGCTGAGGTGCCTGGTAAAAAGGCGCTCTAGCTGGAGTCTGGTTCTATTGTGGCTGCTAGAAAGGTCTGGACTCGAAATGAGGACGTTTGGCAGATACTGCACTGCCGTTGGCCCCCCAGAAAAGAATCACGGTCTCTCTTGGGCTTCAAACCCAAATCCCGCTCAACCTTGCGGGCCTCCGCAAGTATCTCCGAGTATGTCTCATAAAAAGATGGAATGAGGATCAATATGGCACAAGATGTAAGATATCAAGGAAAGGACAGATTAAGAGATCAAGTATCAGTATCAAAGGAGAATAGTTGAATCAAAAGAATTTTTCTAGATGTGATTGAGTATCTCAGCCTATATCCTATATCCTATTGCAGGCTCGCAGTAGTACAACTAAGTTGTCGCACTACCACGATATCACATACTTTGTGAAGCTTGACCTGCATGGGCCACCACCAAAAACGTATCACGATCCGTACCCGAGGTAAGGGTACTAGTCGGAAACAACGCCCAGCCTACGCCGCAGAATCGGCAGTAGAACGCTGTCTAGATAATCTATCTAACAATATAATGAACCACCATAATGATAGTATACTCAATCACAGACTAAGATAGAATGAGCACGAATCAGATAAAGAATAGAATAGTCATAATATAACTCATGAGTCTAAAATAATACATCAATGAGTCTAAAGAAATAACAAAATAAGCTGGAGACAAATCTAGTACAAAAGAATACTACGAGGCTACAACTCCAGGATTAACTGTCTCAGTTGGGATAAGTCCCTCTTGAGCCAGGGTCTCAGAATCTAAACCCACAACATCCTGGGGTCCATAATAGGTAGGGTACCACTCCTCAGTGTCATCTGGAAAAATATATCCAGTCAAGAAAGGAGCAGAGTACATCTCTAACAACAGTTCTTATTAATGATAAAAACTATGTAACAGTAAATAGCTGTGGATAAACAAGATGCACAATAGATACAAGAGATATATATACAATAAGGAAATACTAGAAAGAAATACAATAATGAACAATATGCCAATGAAACAATAATACTAATGACTAAGTGTGTGAGTACTAGCTTAACATGTGATCGGCTTGGGCAAGATGCAATGCGGCCTGGCTAATCATACGTGCGGTGCATGATCAACACTATTCATTAATCAGTACTTTATTCAATAGGGATATTGATCACATATCTATACTAATACTCCCCACCCCCGACTGGTATAATAGATCCAACCACGGTATGCTATGGCACGAGATTCCCCAAGAAGATAGCTAGTCTTCCCGAGAATCGATGTTTGTACATGTACAAGATAACCAATGAAATAATACTTGCACCATATACACCATATACCAAGGAATAATATCTCATGACAAGATCCGGATATACCAATCCGTGTAACCATAGTGTCAAGAGAAACATGAATATCTACACTAGATACAGTGAACATAGAGGATATCATAAATGAGAAACTATCAGAGAATGTACTCGCCTGAAGTCCAATGAACAGTCTCACAGATATCTGACTCGGTGCCTCGAAGACCTAGATATGGAATACAACATCAAAACAAGGTCCCGAAAAGAGAACAAGTTAAACTAGTCAACTTCTAGGTCGATAAGTCAATTCTAAGTCAAAAGTCAACTGTGGTCAATTATGAGTCAACTATGGTCAACCATGAGTCAACTATCTATTTCTAGGTTGCATAAGTCTAGCACCAAAATCTTGGATAAAAATATTAAATCTAAGTCATAGAACCACATCCTAAAATATTAGGATACCGTATCTTCGGATACGTGAATCCAAGGTAAATCCTCACAATATATATATATTAAATATATTGCATAATAATATAGAATATTAAATTACCATAATTAGGGACCATGGTTTTGAACCATTTGGTACCCACACAAAGTAATGTTCAAGATACATAGATATATTATTTATCCTTATACATAATATATCATATATACTTTTATATTATATAATTAAAATTATAACAATACTAGTATTATACCTCACAATAAACACATATATATATACATATATATATATAATTATCATATATAAAATATAAATTAAAACTGCCTAACTGTCACTGAAAAAAACTGTGTGGAAAACATTGATTTTCCAAAAAATAGACTTTCAGTGACAGTTCCTACTGTCACTGAAAACACCGTCGCCAACACCACTGTGCAACTGCACTGCTGTCACTTATTGGTGACAGTCCGACTGTCACAGAACCAACCGTCGCTGCTGTTGTCGAATCCCGCCCACTGCATGCGGTTATTAATGACAGTGGCGGCTCTGTCATTAATAACCCGTCGCCACTGTTACAGCGGCTGCTGCTGTAACCGTTCTAATAATGACAGTTCTCTGTCATTAATCCTACTGTCACGAAAACACAGTAAATATATATATAAATATACATATATAAATCTATAAATATATAAATCAATATATATATATATATATAAAACAATAAATAATATATACTTATATATACATAATCCTATACATATAAATATATATTAAAAGCTACAATACACATCCATGCATCAATGTACATATTTAACATGGCTAGAAGCACACATAAAAATATATTCATTAATATACAATTAATTATATAATAATTATAATTAATATAATTACTCATTTAAACACATAAATATTTTTATAAAATATTTATATATAATTTATTTTATTAACAAGTTGTAACATATATAAATGCATGTAGAGAAAGCTACATATATATATATTTATACATTATATTAGTACACATAAAAATATATAGATCTATGCTACAATAAATACTATAATAAATATACAAAAATAAATATGTAATAACTATATATATTTACTAATTATAATTCAAGAATTAAAGCATAAATAATTAGATCTATACAAAACACACACAATTGGAGAGTATCACACCGTATCCCACTAGATCTAGGATACGCATGCGACACGAGTCCAACACACAACCAATTGCACCCCGAAGGACACAAACAAGTTAAAAATATTATTTATGACCAAAACAAAGTGTCAAATATAGATCTATGTGTCCGTGTCAAAATACGACATGTACAAAGTTTCGTGTCGGAGGGAAAACCCCCAAAATGATACGTATCACCAAATTATTGGGATACGACCTACACGTACTCAATTGTGGATACGATACTAGCCCCAAACACATAAGCACATGCCCAATTGATCTATAGGATCAATTGACACACACAACAAAATGTCAATTCAGAATTCCCACCAAATTGACACAAAAAGCACCATAACTTTCTCCATGGGTCTCCTATGAACACAAAATAAATTCCTATGTGTAGTACATACATATGGGTTGATTTTTTATGATTAAATCTCAGATTTAGAAGCTATTTTAAGGGGAAAAATTGAATTATACCTATTGGAAGATGGATTCCCAATGAAACCTCCAATTGAGATGAATTTGCTTCCAAATTATAGATCCTTGCTCCTCTTTGTAGATCTTTGCTTCCTCCTTCTAGATCCTTGCTTCTCAACTTTCTAATGGTGAATTGGAAGAATTTGGAATTAATTTGGTGGGGAATTGGAATAGGAATGAAAGAAATTTGGGAGTGGAAAATTCTAGATCTAGATTTGGAATGAGAATGAGAGGAGAGAGAATTTCCCCCCCTCTAATATAGGCCGGCCTTACCCCTTCCCTAAGAAATTATAAAATGTCCAATGTATCCCTTGGGGCCTCTCATGAAGAAATAATTAAGGAAGGAAGCTTCTAGTCTAATAATTTAATTAATTTAATCCATCTCCTTTAACAATAGGCTTTCTAAATGGGTCTAGTCTAACTAATTAATTCATGTTGGTCCATGGGTCCAAACTAAACTAGTTGGGTCCACTAATACAAGTCCAAAATAATTAAATAATATCTAACAATAATTAATTAATACAACAAATAATTATTTACCATGCATAATATTTAATTAAATATGAAAAGACTAAAATACCCTTTCCTAGGAAATGTGGTAGTGACACTTACAGACGAGGTAGGGGTTACTCCCATTATTGGTCTGGATAAAGGTATTCTTAAAATGCTTGGCCTTGTAGGCGATCTCGTAGCACTACCTGAAGCAGTAGTAGCAGCAGCGATCTCGAGCAAAGAATCTCCGGCACTACCAGCCGGAACTGTGGAGGTTCCCTCTCTAAAAGGCGAAGGACCTCTAATCAACAAATTATCCCCAACCGGGGAAACAACAGGCTCGCTCCTAGAAGCCTCCCTGGTAGAAGCCCTTTTCGGACCTCTGGCAATCCTCTTCTTACGGGGAGAAAGTTCTTTCGGAGCAGAAGCCTTCCTTTTATAGGGGATAACTAGAGGCTCTGTAGGCGGAGCTAGTACGCCTCTCAGTATTATCGTCAAGAATTCGCCTGCCCCAGTGGTATTTCATTCTCATCCGAAGAAACAGACGGAACAACCTCCCTTCCAGTAGACCTATGGGAGGGCATCCTAAAACTTTCACGCATATCAAAATCGCGATGGAAGGTATTAATGGATGCATAGAACTGCACATATGAGTGAAGCATGCACAGTTCCATGGAAAGAGAAGTCGCGGGCACCACAAAAGTTGCACCAGTGAAGCCCGTGATGAAGTACCGCCACCCTCTGGCTCCATCAATAAGTCCACCTCTCGACTTGAAGCTGGTGATGGCATTTCCCACATGCAATTGGTCATACCCAAACTTGCTGGTGAACCGACTGGGCAGATAGGGCTCCAAGAAGCAATGATCATCACTCCTGTATAGCAAGTGGGAAGGTCTAATACAGACCAACCAATAGAAGGCTTCAGGAGAAAGAATGGTTCTTCCATGACCTTTATCCTTGAGTTTTCTCCCCTGTTGATTGATGTGTACAGGGGGAACGATACAAAAGATCTTCCAGCTGTGGGCTACGTTTAATATCCGCCGGTAATCTATGACGATCGCCATGTTCCAAGAGAAATTCTTATAATTCAGCAAGAAATTATTTCCTGAACTGCTGGCGGAACCGGGAGACATCACTCGGGCGTTGTGAAGAATTAACCATCCCATCAAGTATAAGAATGGTAATTCCACCCTGGGAAAGTTTTTATGCTGCGTCTTATCAACGAGCAGCCCATCAATAAGGGCCCTCAGACCTGCTTGTATTCTACATACCATAGCAGAAAGCAGGCCCAGTCTTGCTCTGAACACCAAATGCACCGCAGGCCATAGAGTGTTGAGATGGATGTGATCCGCAGACGCGATACCCGGTACTACCCATCGGTGTAGCCAGACGGAGAGAAAGCCAGCCAATTTAGCTTCCTTTGACATAGGCTTCCGACAATACCTTATATAACTGAAGGCTTTTGTGCCTGCAGGGTAACCCCCTATCCCCTCATCAAAAATATGATCCGGAGCCCCTGCATCTTCAATGAGGTCGTCGACCGTGTCAGCATTGAGCATGCTCAGGAGGTTCAAGGGCCTATCTTGGCTATCTACCACCTTGTCCGGCTTAGCATTTCTGGCTTCGTGGAAGAAGAGATAGGCTGTCCACTTGTTGATGTGGGCTAAATCAGAAGGCTCCTTGTAGAAAGTGGTGCAAGCAACATAGTAGCTCATCAGCTCCTGATATACTGCCACCGCCCGAGGGTTTGTATCCCTCAACTCCCTGTTTGTAGGGACGTAGTCTTCATAAGGAGTGTCCCCCATTGGCAGCTTTTGTCACTACCATATTTCGAAAACAGGGGTATTTTCGACTTTTAATAATATTTAATATTATTGTGGTTACCATTAATTAATTGCATAATAGTATATTTGATTTTAAATAAATGATTATGTGATGTGTAATTAAATATAGTATTATATACAGTATTCATTTATTTTGAGCTAGCAGACTTGACTTAGAAGTCCAGTAGATGAACACCTGTCCACATTATGGAATTTTGTATTTAATTATTTATTTAGAATTTAATTATTGGAGATTGTAATTAACTACCGTAGTTTAATTAATTATTGTGCATTGCCTTTGCTTCGATATTTGGAGCGCTACCCTATCTTTTGCCTTCCAACAAATTTCACAATCTTGCCCTAGATATGCCCGTCTTCCATTCTGCTATTTTTGCAACTCATAATTATGCTCTCTGTACATTGTTTCTAGCCGCACAAAAAAATCATCGCGGACGTTATTTAATAAATCCCTATTTTGTATCATTGTGCGTTCCAATTTAAATTGGAGGCAATCTTGACCTATTTTTCGTGAGGCCCAAATTAGGAAAATATTCTGTTCTGAGTCTTCTTCATTATTGGTATTGATGACCTGACCTGATTTTGGCCCCATGTACTCCTAATTAATTTTAAAACACAACTTGCATTTATTTCTAATTAAATTGAGGATACTATTTTAACCAATTCTAAAAATCCCAATTTAATTCTAGTGCCCTGCAAATTGAGCCCATGCTGATCATACAGCACCCCCTGACCCTACAAGACACCAGACACTGAATCGCCCGCCAATTTTTTATCATTTTATGCGTCTGTGCAAATACCCAAATTTAAGGGGGCTAATTTGCAAATTTGCAGTTGGTGTCAATACCTCATTTATTTAAACCAATGAGGGAGCCTAATAATTATTTAATTAAAACCTCACCCTCATCCCTACATCAATTATTTTTCCCTCATGACAAATCTGGACCACTCATTCATTGAGTGCATCCTCACCCTTCATCAAAACCCTCTCTCCCTATTTAATGATTTGTCACATCAACCCTAATCCCTAGAAAACCTAGGTAACCACCCTCCTCACAAGCCTCCACCTCCCTCTCTCCTACGTATGTAATCCTTCTCCTTCTTCCTTTCTTCTTCACTTTCCTTTTTTCTTCTTCTTCTTCTACTTTTACTTGTTTTGAATTCAAAAATTCAAAGAGAAGAAGAAGGGGGGGAACACTGTTCACCCCCCTACTGTTCACCGGCGGCCTAATTCTCTGCAGCCCGACTCCCTGTGCTCTCCGGTGACAAAGCTCTCTCTCCGGAGGCCGCTGTCAGCCACCCCGGCCTGTCCCCGAGCCTCGACCCGGCGGCTCCCCACTCCCCACTGCTCTCCGAGTTCCCTCCGGCTGTACCCCCTCGACTCCTCCCTACTGCCCTCAACTCCGGCAGCAACAACCCGGCCGAGCACCTGCTGCTCCTCCCACCTTCTCCATATATCACCACCACCATCTCCATCTATCATCATCATCAGCGACTCCCCGGCCCACCTTGCTCCCCTCCCGCTGCAACTGCTCCGACTGCTCTCCCCCTCTGGAACTCCCCGAGCTCCTCCCTGGATCACTCCCCCTCCGGCGCAGCACTCATCTCCGGCCCGACTTCCCTCCCTGCTGTGCTCACCCCCGCTGCTCCCAAACGCCACCTCCATCTCCTCCTTCCATCATCTAAAGCCACCACCCGAACCACCAGTACGAGCCCCCTCCTGCCGTACTCAGGCGGCCAGCAAGCCCGACCACCCACAGTGAGTTTCCTCCTCCATCCTTCTTTTTATGTGCATATATATGTAGTGTATGAATGAAATGTGTATCTGTAATTGTATATATATTAATGTGTAGGTATATGTATAGTATTTATTTAACTAATACTATATACATATATGTATAGTATTTATTTAATGCTTAATACATGTATAAGTATGGTATATATATACCTTGGTATAATGTAATATATGTATTTAATTAAATGCATATGTATATGAATGTATATTGGGTATTTTATATAGTATATAAATTAATTCCATGTATGTACAAACATATATATATATATATGTATTTTTTATAATGATATATTGGTAAAGTATATATTAAATTAATACATTTTGGTATAAATATGTGTACCTATATATATATATACATGTATAAACATATTTTTGGTATGTAAAAATATATAGTATATAGATAAAACTGTATTGATATATATATATGTACTTGTAAAACATATTTGGCATATGTAAATAAATGTAGCATAATATATAAACGTATTTTGTTGTATATGTATATATTTTTGTACATACAATTAATATATTGTATATGTATTTAATGTGATGTATTAGTATTAGTATATATTTTAATAATGATGTTAATAATATATATATAGTAAATTGTATTTTGACATATATATATGGTACATAAATAATTGTTCAACTAATATATATATTATACATGAATTAAATGGTATATATATATATATCTTGTATATGTATTTATTTTGGTGCATGTATAAAATATTGTAAGTATTAATAAGTGTAATGTATTTTACATATTCCTACTAGATGACCCTAGCTGACTAGTGCCCTGCCTGGCATGGCCCTGAGGCCAGTGTTTATAGACTGTGTTAGTGTAGCATCTGATGCAAATATGGTTTTGCTTTGTGTTATGTCTATAGGACTGTTGGTTTACCCAGGGGATACTCTGGAACAGGACATCAATAATTACCAGCTAAGGACCAAGGCAAGTACATTCTCTGATAATTTTCAATTTTTGATAATTCCTATAAATTCAATAATCTAGAAATGTTACATCTGAATCCTTGACACTGTGCTACACGGACTAGTATAGCTTGGATCTGCAGTCATGAGATGTTATCTTGATTATCGTATTGACATTGTACACGACATGTATATTAGACATCGTACATGATAGACTGGACTTGCTCGTGTATCGTGACGTGTCATGGTTGGATCCACAGTACTAGTTGGGGGCGGGAAAGTAGTTAATAAGAAATATGATCATAACCTCTTATTGCAGTGTAGAACAATTGTAAGTGTTAATCATGCTCTTCACCCATGATTAGCCAGGCCCTATAGCTATCGTACATGTTCCCAAGCCGATCACATTTCAAAACTACTATTTCAAACACTTAGAATAGATTACAGTTCCCTATTTTAAATCATATACCACATCACCCGTATATGATACTGTACCTTGTTCTTTCTATTTCTTTTATGCACTGACTATATCACATTGCCTATTTTGTATGTCTCTTTACATTTCCTGTCTCTCTAATTTGCCATTGCATTTATTCTCGGTCTTCTCAGTATCTAGCATAATCTGTTTATTACTTTATAGTCCTTGTCAATTATATGGAACTGTTATTTGAGATTTGTACTTTGCTCCTTCCTGACTGGAAACATTTTTCCAGACTATGCCTTAGAGGACCGCTGTCCGACACTTTATGGACCATATGGTGAGTAGCTGTAGACTTGGTTGTTTAGTCGTGATTCCGGGAGGTCTAGCCTGAATCACTAATCCTTCTAGTCTTCTGATTAGTTCTTGTAGCAGACTATTGGTATCGGATTTGTCTCCGGTATTTTTGATGACTTGGATATTGTTGAGTTAGTTAGTACTTTTTGACTTGTGTTGTAATAAAATTTTGTGTTCGATATCTTATCGTGCTGTCATCCCGTGATTGAGTATGTGTTCATTTTATTGTGTCATCCTTGCCTCCTTATGGAGATTGGATGCTTGTGTGAGATTGGCTAGATAGTATCAAGACCTTGACAGCGTTCTACCGCCGATGCTGCGGCGTAGGCTGGACGTACCCACGCACTCGTACCCCTAAACCGGGTGCGGGTCGTGACACATTTTTAGTGGTGGCCCATGCAGGTCAGACTTCACGAGTTGTGCGATGTCGTAGTAGTGTGGCATCCTTGTTACACTATTACGTGCCTGCGATAGGATCTAGGACATAGGATACTAGGACGAGAGCGAATACTCAATCATAATTCCTTGAGAGATTCCTGGGATGACCCCTGAGAATCTTATTTTTAATTCCAATTTAAAATCATTCCTTTGTTCCGTCCATTCTCACTTGTTGATTGTTTATTTGTTATTAAGTTAGGATTTTGGTTTCATAGTAGGGTTGATTTCATATCAAGATGACTTCGCAGACTAATTTATGGTATTATCTGATGACGCACGTCGATGAGGACAGTGAGAATGATTAACATTAGAGCTATTGGACTACAGAAGGTGGGTTTAAATCTTTAATTGAAGATTGAAAATAAATAGCATTTTTGAAATTTGAGAAGTTGAGATATTATGTTATTAAAATTTTATTTTGAGGAATTCAGATTCAATTTAATGAACATAGACAAAGCTGTAAGGATTTTTCTGAGTGATTAAGTTTTTATTTCAGTATTTAAATAATTAACCTTGAGGAAAGTATATGCATTTTACTTTAAATTTTATTCGAGGAGTTATTTTAAGGAATTTTATTTGAGGATAAGATTTTATAGTGGGAGAGATATATTAGTATATAAGTAGATGAGATGCATGTGTAAGGATCTGTTGGCTTGAGCATGATTGAGATCTCACTGCCAACTGACTTGGGTGTTCATCTAGGATGGTATTGGAGAGGGCAGTACTTATTATGGTGTGTTGCATTTGATATGCACTTGAGTGATAAGGATAACTAGTATCAGCAATTGCAGTAGGTAAGGAAGCTAGCAGTGAGTGTGCTTATAGTAGAACTGTGGTACCTTAGAGGGATAGAGGTATCAGACCATGGATGTAACTTTGACCTGTGCAATCACAACTAGGGTTTATTCTCAATCTATTTATCTTGAATGTTGCTTCTCTTTAGAACTGTACTGTCCTTCCTTGATGATATCGCATCTTTGCCTAAAATGATTCTTTGGGATCTATCTTCAGGATGTCACCGCAGACACGGTCTATGAGAGCAGGAATATCAGCTTTAGAGGGGCCTGCCACCTCTCCACCTGAGAGACAGACATCCGTAGTTCCTCCTACATCTCCGATGCACGTAGGAGTATCTGCACCTTTCGGGGATCCCACTCCCCTACCTGTTCAGAAGATTGCCACAGCTATGACGGACAACCTTCCTCCTCTACCGACTCCGATTCTCGGAGGTTTGCCCATTGATGGGACGCAGATGTTTACCTTGATCCAGGGCATGGTAGATGCCCAGAGAGTGACGGCAGACGCTCAACGAGTTCAAGCTGAGGCTCAGAGGGTGCAAGCAGAAGCACACCAGGCACAAACTGAGCTGATGAGAGAAAATATGGAGAATGCTCATCAAGTGACTCTCCAAGCTTTGGAGAGAGTAGCACAGAACCAGCAGTTTCCTGGCCAGCAGCAGAGATCAGGCACTATAGTGGACTTTAAGAGGATGATGCCTCGAGAGTTCAAAGGCACTGAAGGGATACTCTACGCTGACGACTGGCTAGAGGATATAGAGAGGAGCCTGCGATTGACCCAGATTCCGGAGAACTTGCAGATAGAAGTCGCTGGCAGTCAGATGTTCGATATCGCACTCACGTGGTATCGCACAGAGCCGAGAATTACTGCACAAGGACTTACTTGGGAGACCTTCAAGGAACTCTTCAAGGAGAAGTTCTTTCCCGACGTGGCATTGGGAACCTTGGAAAGTCAGTTTTATGACTTAGTTCAAGGAAACATGTCGGTCGACGAGTACGCTGTAGAATTCTGTAGATTGAGCCGTTTTGCATCGTCTATGATTCGGGACCCAGGAGATCGAGCCTGGAAATTTAGAAAGGGACTGACGAGAGAGATAAGGTCGCGCACTTTTGGTCATCGTACCGCTACCTTTGAGGCTATCTTGATGGATGCTCAGATTGCAGAAGAGGATCTGGATCTCCGGCCTAAAAGGAGTCATAATACTTTTGGAGATACAAATGGTAGCACAAGACCAGCCAAGCATCCCCGTATTCAGCACCAACAGCAGTACCAAGTACCATTTCATATTCAGCAACAACCATGGACATTTCAGCATCCACCGCAGTACCTAGCACCATTTCCTACCCAACAACATCCATGGGCATATCAGTATCAACAACAGTACCAGGCACCAGTCCGTGTTCAGCAGAATCAGCAACAGCCTCCGAGAGAGACACAGCAGACTTGTCATTTCTGTAAGAAGCCAGGTCACCTTTGGGAGAGCTGTAGAACGAGGCTAGGACTTTGTTTGCACAGCGGCACTGCGGGACATCGAGTAAGGGATTGTCTTCTAGCCCCTTATCTTCCCGGCCAGCGCGCAGCTTCAGATTATAGAGACCCAGTTAGACTACCTGTGGAACCGTATATTGCTCAGCACCCGCGAAGGGAACCACCCCAGCAGGGCGGGGCATTTGCGATGACGGTCAAGGAGACCAATACTGCAGGTAATGTGTTAGCAGGCTCTGTTCTTTCCTTCTTTCTGTTCCTATCTATTTGATTGATTGATTGATACCTTAGTACCGTAGCTTGTATGCATGATTTTCTTGTTAGAATATAGTTAGTAGTACACCCTGATCCAGAGACTGCAATACCATGACAAAGGACACCATGACCGTATATATTCTCCTTAGGTTGCATGTTGTATGATTATAGGAAAGACTTTTAGACCAGGATTATTGGGGTTTGACCATGACGAAGATTTCTGAAGGGGTTATGGCTTGACAAGAGAGACAAGATGATTAAGATTCAAGGATAACCATTGATTTAAATACAGGGTTAAGAAATTAGCATTGCATAATTGGTGATTTATTAATTCCAGGAAGATTATGACGTGCTTAAATTGGTTGTTAATTTGGAAATTTAGGAAGTTTTAGCAATATATTTATTTAATTGCAATTTATGAATTTTAGAATTTTATATGGGATGTTGCAATTAGAAAATCTTCAAGTATCGCATTGTTGAGTATTTTGAGGAAGAGGAAATCGAGAAATAAAATTTTGATGGATAAATGTTTTAATTCAAACTTTGTGGGACGAGATTACATCTTTATATACGTACATTGATTAAAAATCAAATTAGAGGAGTGGATATTAAATTCCGAGTATTGAATTATTAACTAAAATTTTGGGGAAATTTTGATAAAAATGGACTTTGATTTTATTCCGAGGATTTTCAGGAATGCAATAAATTCAAAATTTTTGAAAATTATGGAAAGACATTGTGGATTATTACCTGATTTCATGGATGATGAATTTAAATTGGAGGGAAACAATAGTATGTATGATAAAGCACTACTATGAGGATTTGAATTTCGAGGACGAAATTCTTTTAAGGAGGGTAGACTTGTCACTACCACATTTCGAAAACAGGGGTATTTTCGACTTTTAATAATATTTAATATTATTGTGGTTACCATTAATTAATTGCATGATAGTATATTTGATTTTAAATAAATGATTATGTGATGTGTAATTAAATATAGTATTATATACAGTGTTCATTTATTTTGAGCTAGCAGACTTGACCTAGAAGCCCAGTAGATGAACACCCGTCCACATTATGGAATTTTGTATTTAATTATTTATTTAGAATTTAATTATTGGAGATTGTAATTAACTACCGTAGTTTAATTAATTATTGTGCATTGCCTTTGCTTCGATATTTGGAGCGCTACCCTATCTTTTGCCTTCCAACAAATTTCATAATCTTGCCCTAGACATGCCCGCCTTCCATTCTACTATTTTTGTAACTCATAATTATGCTCTCTGTACATTGTTTCTAGCCGCACAAAAAAATCGTCGCGGACGTTATTTAATAAATCCCGATTTTGTATCGTTGTGCGTTCCAATTTAAATTGGAGGCAATCTTGACCTATTTTTCGTGCGGCCCAAATTAGGGAAATATTCTGTTCTGAGTCTTCTTCATTATTGGTATTGATGACCAGACCTAATTTTGGCCCCATGTACTCCTAATTAATTTTAGAACACAACTTGCATTTATTTCTAATTAAATTGAGGATACTATTTTAACCAATTCTAAAAATCCCAATTTAATTCTAGTGTCCTGCAAATTGAGCCCATGCTGATCATACAGCGCCCCCTGACCCTACAAGACACCGGACACTGAATCGCCCGCCAATTTTTCACCATTTTATGCGTCTGTGCAAATACCCAAATTTAAGGGGGCTAATTAGCAAATTTGCAGTTTGTGTCAACACCTCATTTGTTTAAACCAATGAGGGAGCCTAATAATTATTTAATTAAAACCTCACCCTCATCCCTACATCAATTATTTTTCCCTCATGACAAATCTGGACCACTCATTCATTGAGTGCATCCTCACCCTTCATCAAAACCCTCTCTCCCTATTTAATGATTTGTCACATCAACCCTAATCCCTAGAAAACCTAGGTAACCACCCTCCTCACAAGCCTCCACCTCTCTCTCTCCTACGTATGTAATCCTTCTCCTTCTTCCTTTCTTCTTCTCTTTCCTTTCTTCTTCTTCTTTTAATTGTTTTGAATTCAAATATTCAAAGAGAAGAAGAAGGGGGGGAACATTGTTCACCCCCCTACTGTTCACCGGCGGCCTAATTCTCTGCAGCCCGACTCCCTGTGCTCTCCGGTGATCGAGCTCTCTCTCCGGCGGCCGCTGTCAGCCACCCCGGCCTGTCCCCGAGCATCGACCCGGCGGCTCCCCACTCCCCACTGCTCTTCGAGTTTCCTCCGGCTGCACCCCCTCGACTCCTCCCTACTGCCCTCAACTCCGGCAGCAACAGCCCGGCCGAGCACCTGCTGCTCCTCCCACCTTCTCCATATATCACCACCACCATCTCCATCTATCATCATCATCAGCGACTCCCCGGCCCACCTTGCTCCCCTCCCGCTGCAACTGCTCCGACTGCTCTCCCCCTCTGGAACTCCCCGAGCTCCTCCCTGGATCACTCCCCCTCCGGCGCAGCACTGATCTCCGGCCCGACTTCCCTCCCTGCTGTGCTCACCCCCGCTGCTCCCAAACGCCACCTCCATCTCCTTCTTCCATCATCTAAAGCCACCACCCGAACCACCAGTACGAGCCCCCTCCTGCCGTACTCAGGCGGCCAGCAAGCCCGACCACCCACAGTGAGTTTCCTCCTCCATCCTTCTTTCTATGTGCATATATATGTAGTGTATGAATGAAATGTGTATCTGTAATTGTATATATATTAATGTGTAGGTATATGTATAGTATTTATTTAACTAATACTATATACATATATGTATAGTATTTATTTAATGCTTAATACATATATACCTTGGTATAATGTAATATATGTATTTAATTAAATGCATATGTATATGAATGTATATTGGGTATTTTATATAGTATATAAATTAATTCCATGTATGTACAAACATATATATATATATGTATTTTGTATAATGATATATTGGTAAAGTATATATTAAATTAATACATTTTGGTATAAATATGTGTACCTATATATATATATACATATATAAACATATTTTTGGTATGTAAAAATATATAGTATATAGATAAAACTATATTGATATATATATATATATATATGTACTTGTAAAACATATTTGGCATATGTAAATAAATGTAGCATAATATATAAACGTATTTTGTTGTATATGTATATATTTTTGTACATACAATTAATATATTGTATATGTATTTAATGTGATGTATTAGTATTAGTATATATTTTAATAATGATGTTAACAATATATATATAGTAAATTGTATTTTGACATATATATATGGTACATAAATAATTGTTCAACTAATATATATATTATACATGAATTAAATGGTATATATATATATATCTTGTATATGTATTTATTTTGGTGCATGTATAAAATATTGTAAGTATTAATAAGTGTAATGTGTTTTACGTATTCCTACTAGATGACCCTAGCTGACTAGTGCCCTGCCTGGCATGGCCCTGAGGCCAGTGTTTATAGACTGTGTTAGTGTAGCATCTGATGCAAATATGGTTTTGCTTTGTGTTATGTCTATAGGACTGTTGGTTTACCCAGGGGATACTCTGGAACAGGACATCAATAATTACCAGCTAAGGACCAAGGCAAGTACATTCTCTGATAATTTTCAATTTTTGATAATTCCTATAAATTCAATAATCTAGAAATGTTACATCTGAATCCTTGACACTGTGCTACACGGACTAGTATAGCTTGGATCTGCAGTCATGAGATGTTACCTTGATTATCGTATTGATATTGTACACGACATGTATATTAGACATCGTACATGATAGACTGGACTTGCTCGTGTATCGTGACGTGTCATGGTTGGATCCACAGTACTAGTTGGGGGCGGGGAAGTAGTTAGTAATAAATATGATCATAACCTCTTATTGCAGTGTAGAACAATTGTAAGTGTTAATCATGCTCTTCACCTATGATTAGCCAGGCCTTATAGCTATCGTACATGTTTCCAAGTCGATCACATTTCGAAACTACTATTTCAAACACTTAGAATAGATTATAGTTCCCTATTTTAAATCATATACCACATCACCCGTATATGATACTGTACCTTGTTCTTTCTATTTTTTTATGCACTGACTATATCACATTGCCTATTTTGCATGTCTCTTTACATTTCCTGTCTCTCTAATTTGCCATTGCATTTATTCTCGATCTTCTCAGTATCTAGCATGATCTGTTTATTACTTTATAGTCCTTATCAATTATATGGCACTCTTATTTGAGATTTGTACTTTGCTCCTTCCTGACTGGAAACATTTTTCCAGACTATGCCTTAGAGGACCGCTGTCCGACACTTTATGGACCATATGGTGAGTAGCTGCAGACTTGGTTGTTTAGTCATGATTTCGGGAGGTCTAGCCTGAATCACTAATCCTTCTAGTCTTCTGATTAGTTCTTGTAGCAGACTATTGGTACCGGATTTGTCTCCGGCATTTTTGATGACTTGGATATTGTTGAGTTAGTTAGTACTTTTTGACTTGTGTTGTAATAAAATTTTGTGTTCGATATCTTATCGTGCTGTCATCCCGTGATTGAGTATGTGTTCATTTTATTGTGTCATCCGTGCCTCCTTATGGAGATTGGATGCTTGTGTGAGATTGGCTAGATAGTATCAAGACCTTGACAGCGTTCTACCGCCGATGCTGCGGCGTAGGCTGGACGTACCTACGCACTCGTGCCCCTAAACCGGGTGCGGGTCATGACAGCATTAAAACCTCTGCCATCTCATGAAGGGCTAAGACCAACTCACCCAGCGGAGTGGCAAAAGTCGTAGTGAGCGAGTTGTATCACTCCATCAAGGCTAAAAACAAGTTAGGGTTGACAGGCAACCCAATACTTGTGGCGCTCACAGCCGTGAATAAGCCAATACTCTCCAGCTCTGTCTGAAAGTGCTTCAGGGCCCATGCAGTCAAACTGGCCCATCGGAGATTCCCCGGGCTAAGCCATCCACTGGTCCGAGGGTTGACTCTGGGGTACATTCCTCCCTGCCCCATGAAGTCATTGCAGAAGGTAGACATCTGAACCGGCTGGATCAGCGACGTATCCTCGCTCAGGACACTACCCGGCAGTAATCCCCTAAAAGGGCATAACAAGGCCCGAGGGACAGCTCATATAGGCCCCCCCGGTCGCCTCCCTTGTTGTATAAAATTTTTCTCGGACGGCCGTGAAGATCGGGAGTCAGCACCCACATCATCTTCCTAGGATGTGTGGCATAAAAGAAGGCCTAGATGGGGTAATCCCTGGGCATCTTCGGCAAATACATGACCGTGCCCTCAGCAGTGAACACCCAATCCTTCTTCTTGGATTTGGTCTGGGATTGTTTGTCGATAATATCCCCAAATAAGAAACCTGGTTTCTTATACTCTGTTCCGTCTATGTATGTTAGAGGCTCCCCACTAATCATACTCAGCAGCATGCGCTCTCCTTGGGACAATATCAGAGTTCCCCATTCTTCAGGATAATTGGCTCTAGAAATAGGGAATGTCACATGGGACAAGTCCTCCAAATAATTTGAGTTCAGCATGTGGTGCCCCGTTCCCCCTATTCGGGGAGCACGGCTAAGAAATACAAGACGGTATCGTTCGATCGGGATAGATTGAATCAAGAACTCATTCTCGTTATGGATTTGTCTCTTCGGAATCGATTTCTATATTCTGTGTACCATGCCCCCGGGATCGATTTAGCGGCAGAGTCAGGAGGGACCTCTCCGCTGCATTATTTTGTGGTCTAGTTTTTGCTGTCGCTTGTTGCTTTCGTGCCTTGAGTTGGTTTTCGGATTTGCTTGGGTTTTCTTGAACGATTTCGATGGATTCTATTGCTTTCGTTCGTAGGACTGCACTTCAATTCCGATAACGGAAAGAGAGAAAGAAGTACTGATCAGCTGTTCGTGGTAATACAGGTGATCCAGCAGTAGGCGTCGCTCGAGCGGACTCCTAAAGCACTTCTTTCCTTCTTCCTTCTAACTACTAAAGTGAGTGGCTACCAACCCGATTAGCTAGCCCTTCTTGCTAGTCTTCACATCTGAATCTTGTATTCGTGCTTGCCCCGATCAAATGATACCAAGTAAATAACTAAAAGATATCAAGATAGTAAGGGAATAGACTTGGATCAACATGCTTATCAAATAAAACTTGTGAACAGCTACTTACTTACATGCTTGCTCATTTGGAATATTCATCATATGCATAAATATAAGTTAGAATGTATATTTCTTCTTAAAAACTGTGCTATGTATGGAACTCATCTTCAATGCAATAACTCAACAGGAAGACTATGCAAAAGTAGATCTTGCCCTGTTATTGCCATGTGCCTGATATTGCCCTGTATTGCCTCAAATGCTAACTTAGTGTACTGCGTTGATCACGGACAACTTGTGCACAAGGTCTTAGTTCCTGTGGAAGGTCGCTGGGGTACTGGCACCGATCCGATCCGGACGGAACTCACGATAGTCGCCTGCTTCGGATAGAGTGGCTTGTGGCACCTCTTGTCCTTTGTGCCGTACGTCATTCCGTCCCGAGACTAGCCCGTCCATTATGGCAACGTGCCCGTGATCCCCTCGTATATTTAAACCTGTTGCTACTAACTTGTGTCTTCTTGGTAGGGAAGGCAAGGTAAGTATTATGCAGGTGGTTCAGACGGGCAGGTAAATATCACCGAACGGTGGGGGGTTATTTTAATAATTCTATATCTATGTCTTATTGTAAAATAAACTAAGGCAAGATAGAAACCCACAATAAATATGCATGCTTCATTAAAACAACGTGTTGATTGGTATAGTTGGGTTAGCTAGCCTTTACCAGTACGTTTCGATGTACTGACCCTCGTTGAAATAGGTTCCCCGCGCTAGAAGAACCAAGCGAGGAGCATGAGACAAACCCCCAATCAAGGCCAGCTGTAGGCATGCCTCGACCGTGCCACCTTTTGAAGCATTTTGAAGAAGAAGCATTTTGAAGAAGAAGCTAGCCACCAAGCAACCATGCAGCTTCGTGGCAAAGCAGTCGTTCCGACACAAGGTCTTATATTTTGAGTTTAGTAAGGATGTAATGTACAGGACTGCTATCTTATTTTGTGTCAACACTTTTGTAAGCCCATGGAGGCAATCCTTATGACTCAGTTCAAGGAGTTTGTAATAGATGTTTATATTATCAATAAAAGAGGACTTTTCCATGTTTTAATATGTGTTTCAATTATCTGCGTACTCTGAATATGTGCTCACTATGCAAAATAAAATACTTAGCCTTGTGCGGTGCGCAACCTAGGCCCGCACGGCGGTCACACCCGGGGGACGACTATCGATTCCATGGAATTGGGGGCGTGACATATTGGTATCAGGGCACAGCTTCTAAGTTCCTTTAACTCTTGAACTGGAAAAGTTCCTTTAACGATAAATCCCTGTGCGAACTCCTGAACTCGTTAAGGCCAAAATAGGATATGTTCATGCAATAAGTCCATAATACATTATGATCCTGATGTAATTTACCTTCTTTCCAAGGAATGACGCAAGCGCAACCGTCAGCGCTAGCACCAATCGAGACGCAGGCCCAGGAGAGCAGTTCCGGAACTTCAGGAAGCTCTCGGAGCCAACGGAGCATGTCTCGAACAGATCCACTTCAGCAGGTGATGCAAATGTTAGAAGCGCAACGACAGAGAGATGATGCCCGCCAAGCCAAGTTCGAGAGCAATCTAGAGGCTCGACTCTCAGTCCAACAAAAGTAGGTAGATACCCTGCAGCAGCTTGTTCAGACCCTGGTCTCCAACCATTCTGCCGCGACAACAGCTACGCCAGTGGAGCAGCCAGCGCTTGAAGTCGAGACACCGCTAGCGCCAAGGACGAGGTGTAGCACCCCATTCTCCCGGTACGGAGATCGCGGCTAAGAAACACAAGACGGTATCTTTCGATCGGGCTAGATTGAATTAAGAACTCGTCCTCGTTATGGATTTGTTTCTTCGGAATCGATTCCCATATTCAGTGGACCGTGCCCCCGGAATCGACTTAGCGGCAGAGTCAGGAGGGACCTCTCCGCTGCTATCTTTTATTGCCTCAGTTTTCGATGTTGCTTGTTGCTTTCGTGCTTTGAGTTGGTTTTGGGATTTGCTTGTTTTCCTTGAACGGTTTTAATGGTTTTCATTGTTTTCGTTTATCGACTTGCACTTCTATTCCGAGATTGGAAAGAGAGGAAGTAGTATTAATCGAGCTGTTCGTGTGCAGGTGAACGAGCAGTAGGCGGCTTACGAGCGGAGTCGTGAAGCGCCTCTTTCCTTCTCCCTTCCAAACATCGAAGTGAGTGGCTACCAACCCGATTAGCTAGCCCTGCTTCCAAGCTTCACAGCTAATAATCTGCATTCTCCTTTGCCCCGATCAAACGATACCAAGTAATAATAAAAGAAACCAAGATAAAAGAGAATGGACTTGGTTATATGCTTGTCAATAAACTTCACGAACGAATACTTAAATCCATGCTTGTTCGCTTGGGAAAAATCATTGCTTGTCTTGTACATTGCTTGTCTTGTACTCTTGTTGCCTCAAAAAGCATGAACTGTTAACTAAGTAAACATATTGTTCGATCACGGACAACTTGTGCACAAGGTCATTGGTTCCTACGGATGGTCGCTGGGGCACTAGCACCGATCCGGTCCGGACAGAATCTCTATTGTATAGTCCATTGTGCTGGACGGGGTGGCATATAGCGCTCCTTGTTCATTCGCTGCATACCATTTCCTCCAGTGACTATTGTCCATTATGGCAGCACGCGAAGTGATCTCTTGTATATTTAAACCTGTTGCATACTAACTTGTGTCTTCGTGGCAGGGAAGGCAAGGTAAGTATTGTGCAGGTCATTCAGACGGTCAGGTAAAATCCACCGAACGGTGGCACGTTTATTTCAGTAAATTCTATATGCTGCTTACTTGTAAATGAACTAAGGCAAGATAAAAACCCACAAATATGCTTGCTTCATTAAAACAACGTGTTGATTGGTATAGTCAGGCTAGCTCGCCTTCACCAGCATGTTTCGATATGCTGACCCTCATTGAAACAGGTTCTCCACACCAAGGTGAACCGAGCGAGGAGCCGAAGTCGTCTTCCCGATCCAGTCCAGCTGTTGGCGCATCTTCACCGCGCCCTCGAAGCATTTTCAAGTCAGGAGCCTGCAACTCTTCAAACACAAATGCAGCTCCGTGGCAAAGCTATCCTCCAGCCTGGAGGTCCTTATCATTTTGAGTTTATAAAGGGATATAATGTACAGGACTGCTATCTCATTTTGAGTCAACACTTTTGTAAGCCGTTCGGCATATTAGCTGACTCGTTCAGGAGTTTGTAATAGATGTTCATTATCAATAAAGAGAACTTTTCCATGTTTCAAATCTGTGTTTCAATTTATCTGCGTACTCTGAATATGTGCTTGCTATGCAAATCATTAAAGCCTTCTGCGGGCGCAATTTCAGGCCCGCACGGCGGTCGCGACTCGGGGGACGCTTCGGGGCGTGACATAGTGGTATCAGAGCACAGATTCAAAGTTTCTTAGACTTCGTGCTGGAAAAGTTCCTTTAACGATCAGATTCCCGTGCGAACTCTTGAACTCGCTAGGCCAAAATGAGATACGTTCATGTAATAAGTCCATAATACATTATGATCCTAATGTAATTTACCTTCTTTTGAAGGAATGGCTCCAGCGCAATCTGCAGCGCAAGCCCTGGATGAAACGCAAGGCCAAGAAAGTAGTTCGGGCACTTCGGGAAGTTCAAGAAGCCAGCGAGCCACGCCAAGCATCGATCCCGTTCAGCAAATATTGCGGATATTGGGGGAAAACCAACAAAGGGACGAGGCTCGCCATGAACGGGCCGAGAAGCGGGCGGAAGAGAGTTAGCTCAAGTTTCAAGACAATATAGAAGCACGATTCTCAGTCCAACAGAAGCAGGTAGATACCCTGCAGCAGATCGTTCAGACTTTGGCATCCAACCAGTCCGCGGCAACGCCAGCGACTCCGGTGGAACAGCCCGTGCTTGAAGTAGAGACGCCGCTAATTCCAAGGGCGAGGGACGTGACTGCCTTTGACTTTGGCCACTTCAAGAAAGTCTGCAACACCCCATTCAACGGGACTGAGGACCCAGTCGTAGCTCTAGATTGGTTGACCGAACTTGAAGATCACTTCGCTCTACTAGAGTTTCCCGAAGAAAAGTGCATCGCCTGCGCACAACTACAGCTCTGCCTCAATGTGCACGATTGGTGGGACGTGCATCGACGATCTCTCCAATTTGATCACGGAGAGGAGGCGATCTCGTGGATGACCTTTCGTGCCGCGTTCGAAGAGGAGTATGTACCCCCTCCAGTCCAACGCCAGATGGAGAACGAGTTCGTGCAGCTGCGGCAAGGCAGCATGACAGTTAAAGAGTACTCCGCCGAGTTCAACCGACTCTCCAAATTCGCTAGGGCCTATTTACCTGATGCAGCGAGTCGAGCAAGAAGGTTTGAAGGTGGACTACGCCCTATCATCTATTCGCACGTAGCCGTTCCTCAGTATCGGACAATGCGTGAAGTCATGAATCACGCCTTGTCGCTCGAACCATACTATCCTCACGTTCCTGCCGACGCTGTGCATACATCCAGTCACAAACGCCAAAGCGACGAGAGTGGAAACAACGCTGCAAAGCGCCGAAATAACGGTGGTCCGAAAAGAGGGAAACCAGGGCAGTTATGTTATTTCTGTAACAGGTCGGGGCATACGAAGGAAAATTGTCGCCTGAAACTTAGTTTATGCCTAGCCTGTGGCGGATCAGACCATTCTGTTCGTGATTGTTCCTTGAGTCACGATCGCCGCCCCCGACCGAATAATCCCTAACGGTAGGTCCTATCCTAAGTTTTGGGACGAAACTTCCAATTAGTTGGGTAGGATGTAGCGCCCCGTTCTCCCGGTGCGGAGATCGCGGCTAAGAAACACAAGACGGTATCGTTCGATCGGGATAGATTGAATTAAGAACTCGTCCTCGTTATGGATTTGTTTCTTCAGAATCGATTCCCATATTCAGTGGACCGTGCCCCCGGGATCGACTTAGCGACAGAGTCAGGAGGGACCTCTCCGCTGCTATCTTTTATTGCCTCGATTTTCGATATCGCTTGTTGCTTTCGTGCTTCGAGTTGGTTTTGGGATTTGTTTATTTTCCTTCAACGGTTTCGATGGTTTTCATTGTTTTCGTTCATCGACTTGCACTTCTATTCCGAGATTGGAAAGAGAAGAAGAAGTATTAATCGAGTTGTTCGTGTGCAGGTGAACGAGCAGTAGGCGGCTTGCGAGCGGAGTTGTGAAGCGCCTCTTTCCTTCTCCCTTCCAAACATCGAAGTGAGTGGCTACCAACCCGATTAGCTAGCCCTGCTTCCAAGCTTCACAGCTAATAATCTGCATTCTCCTTTGCCCCGATCAAACGATACCAAGTAATAATAAAAGAAACCAAGATAAAAGAGAATGAACTTGGTTATATGCTTGTCAATAAACTTCACGAACGAATACTTAAATGCATGCTTGTTCGCTTGGGAAAAATCATTACTTGTCTTGTACATTGCTTGTCTTGTACTCTTGTTGCCTCAAAAAGCATGAACTGTTAACTAAGTAAACATATTGTTCGATCACGGACAACTTGTGCACAAGGTCATTGGTTCCTGCGGACGGTCGCTTGGGCACTAGCACCGATCCGGTCCGGACAGAATCTCTATTGTATAGTCCATTATGCTGGACGGGATGGCATGTAGCGCTCCTTGTTCATTCGCTGCATACCATTTCCGCCAGTGACTATTGTCCATTGTGGCGGCACGCCAAGTGATCTCTTGTATATTTAAACCTGTTGCATACTAACTTGTGTCTTCGTGGCAGAGAAGGCAAGATAAGTATTATGCAGGTCATTCAGACGGTCAGGTAAAATCCACCGAACGGTGGCACGTTCATTTCAGTAAATTCTATATGCTGCTTACTTATAAATGAACTAAGACAAGATAGAAACCCACAAATATGCTTGCTTCATTAAAACAACGTGTTGATTGGTATAGTCAGGCTAGCTCGCCTTCACCAGCATGTTTCGATATGCTGACCCTCATTGAAACAGGTTCTCCGCACCAAGACGAACCGAGCGAGGAGCCGAAGTCGTCTTCCCGATCCAGTCCAACTGTTGGCGCATCTTCACCGCGCCCTCGAAGCATTTTTAAGTCAGAAGCCTGCAACTCTTCATACACAAATGCAGCTCCGTGGCAAAGCTATCCTCCAGCCTGGAGGTCCTTATCATTTTGAGTTTATAAAGGGATGTAATATACAGGACTGCTATCTTATTTTGAGTCAACACTTTTGTAAGCCGTTCGGCATATTAGCTGACTCGTTCAGGAGTTTGTAATAGATGTTCATTATCAATAAAGAGAACTTTTCCATGTTTCAAATCTGTATTTCAATTTATCTGCGTACTCTGAATATGTGCTTGCTATGCAAATCATTAAAGCCTTGTGCGGGCGCAATTCCAGGCCCGCACGGCGGTCGCGACTCGGGGGACGCCTCGGGGCGTGACACGAGGGAAGTGACTGCCTTCACCTTTGGCAACTTCAAGAAGGTCTACAACACGCCATTTAACGGGACTGAGGACCCGATCGTGGCCCTAGATTGGCTCGCCGAGCTTGAAGATCATTTTTCTCTCCTAGAAGTACCGGAAGACAAGCGCGTCACCTATGCCCAACTACTGCTTCGCCTCAATACGCACGACTGGTGGGACGTGCATCGACGATCTCTTCAACTTGGCCATGGAGAGGAGGCGATCGTGTGGACGACTTTTCGTGTCGCATTTGAGGAGGAGTTTATACCCCCACCTGTACGCCGTCAGCGAGAAAACGAGTTCGTACAACTATGGCAGGGCAGCATGACGATTAAGCAATACTCGGCAGAATTCAACAAACTTGCCAAATTTGCTAGTGCTTATCTACCGGATGCAGCGAGTCGTGCCAGACGATTTAAGGGAGGGCTACGTCCTGGCATCCACGGGCACGTAGTCGTTCCGCAGTATCAGACGATGAGGAAAGTCTTAAACTATGCCATTTCTCTCGAACCGCAGTATCCTCACATTGCCGCCGGCGCTGTGCAAACCCCTAATCACAAACGCCAAGGTAACGATAGAGGAAACAACGCTGCAAAGCATCAAAATAATGGTGGTCGTCAACGAGAAAATTAGGGGCAGCGTTGCACCTTCTGCAACAGAAGAGGGCATACCGAAAACGTTTGTCGCAAACGGCTCGGCACCTGCCTTAGATGCGGTGATCCTATCCACCAGATTAGTAGTTGTCCGCTCCTTCCACCTCAACAACAGAATCAGATACCGGCACCTCAGGCAAATCAAACGGTGCCTCAGCAAGGGCGTAATCAAGCTCAAGGCCGGGTCTATACCATGACACGGGAAGAAGCTCTAGCTTCGGATACCGTCGTGTCAGGTACTTTGCTTTTCAATAATATACCTGCTCGTGTTCTATTTGATTTAGGTGCAACGCATAGTTTTATTTCCATAAATTTTGCCGTGGAAAACAATATAAAAATGACTCCGTTGTACCTAGATTTAAGTGTTAGCACCCCCTCCGGTATGAAAATACCTGTTCGTTCAGTCTGCCAAGGTGGTTACATCTGTATTGGAGAAAAGAAGTTGTCGCTCGATATCTTAGTTCTAGGCGTTCGGGACTATGACATCATTTTGGGAATGGATTGGCTCGGCGCATGCGCGGCAACTATTGAATGTGCAGAGAAGTGAGTCATTTTTCGTCTGCCCGGAGAAGCCGTGTTCTGTTACACCAGTAGTCCAACGAGCGATGCGACCAGGGCCTGCATGGTGATTTTGGCAAAATCTGCTCGGTGAATGCTCTACACAGGCTGCGAGGGATTTCTAGAGTCGGTTTGGGACACACGGCAGGACTATGCAAACGTCGAGTCTACTTCCGTTGAGGCAGAGTTCCCCGATGTGTTTTCGAGCGAACTACCCGGCATGCCGCCAGACCGAGAGATTGAATTCACTATCGACACATTTCCAAATACACAGCCTATTTCCAAGCCTTCGACAGAATGGCTCCTACAGAGCTGAAGGAATTAAAATATCAACTTCAAGAATTACTTGATCGTGGGTTTATCCGTCCGAGCATGTCTCCTTGGGGTGCGCCCGTGCTCTTCATGAAGAAGAAGGACGGAACTCTACGCCTCTGCATAGACTACAGAGAATTGAACAAAGTCACAATCAGAAACAAATATCCTCTGCCACGGATAAATTACTTGTTTGATCAGCTACAATGGGCAACGGTGTTCCCTAAGATCGATCTTCGCTCGGGTTACCACCAGCTGAAGATTAAGCCCGAAGACGTGCCAAAGACTGCTTTTCGTACCCGTTACGGCCATTACGAGTTCTCAGTGATGCCGTTTGGACTGATAAATGCACCTGCTGCATTCATGGATGTTATGAATCATGTATTCAGGCATTTCATCGATAAATTTGTGGTAGTTTTTATCGATGACATCTTGGTGTACTCGAAGACTAGGGATGAGCACGCAGGACACCTGCGGATTGTCACGCCCTGATTCCGTGGAATCGATAGTCGTCTCCCGGGTGTGACCGTCGTGCGGGCCTAGGGTGCACACCGCACAGGGCTAAATATTTTATTTTCGCATAGCGAGCACATATTCAGAGTACGCAGATTAAATGAACACAGATTTGAAGCATAGAAAAGTTCTCTTTTTTATAGATAATATGAACATCTATTACAAACTCCTTGAACTGAGTCATAAGGATTGCCTCTATGGACTTACAAAAGTGTTGACACAAAATGAGATAGCAGTCCTGTACATTACATCCCTTACTAAACTCAAAATATAAGACCTTGGGTCGGAACGACTGCTTTGCCACGAAGCTGCATGGTTGCTTGGTGGCTATCTTCTTCTTCAAAATGCTTCTTCTTCTAGATGCTTCAAAAAGGTGGCATGGTCGAGGCGTGCCTACAGCTGGACTGGATTGGGGGTTTGTCTCCTACTCCTTGCTTGGTTCTCCTAGCGCGGGGAACCTGTTTCAACGAGGGTCAGTACATCGAAACGTACTGGTGAAGGCAAGCTAACCCAACTACACCAATCAACACGTTGTTTTAATCAAGCATGCATATTTATTATGGGTTTCTATCTTGCCTTAGTTTATTTTACAACAAGACATAGATATAGAATCATTGAAATAACCTGCCACCGTTCGGTGACATTTACCTGCCCGTCTGAACCACCTGCATAATACTTACCTTGCCTTCCCTGCCAAGAAGACACAAGTTAGTAGCAACATGTTTAAATATACGAAGGGATCACTGGCACGTTGCCATAATGGACGGGCTAGTCTCGGGACGGAATGGCATGCGGCGCAGAGGACAAGAGGTGCCATAAGCCACTTTATCCGAAGCAGGCGACTATCGTGAGTTCCGTCCGGATCGGATCGGTGCTAGTGCCCCAGCGACCATCCGCAGGAACTAAGACCTTGTGCACAAGTTGTCCGTGATCAACGCAGTACACTAAGTTAGCATTTGAGGCAATATCAGGCACAGGACAATAACAGGGCAAGATCTACTTTAGCATAGTCTTCCTGTTGAGTTATTGCATTCAAGATGAGTTCTATACATAGCACAGTTTTAAGAAGAAATATATATTCTAACTTATATTTATGCATATGATGAACATTCCAAACGAACAAGCATGTAAGTAAGTAACCGTTCACAAGTTTTATTTGACAAGCATAATATAACCCAAGTCTATTCCCTAGTTATATTGTAGTCTTTTAGTTATTACTTGGTATCATTTGATCGGGGCAAGCATGAATACAAGATTCAGATGTGAAGACTAGTAAGAAGGGCTACCTAATGGGGATGGTAGCCACTCACTTTAGTAGTTGGAAGGAAGAAGGAAAGAAGTGCTTTAGGAGTCCGCTCGAGCGACGCCTACTGCTGGATCACCTGTATTGACACGAACAGCTGATCAGTACTTCTTCCTCTCTTTCCATTATCGGAATTGAAGTACAGTCCTACGAACGAAAGCAATAAAATCCATCGAAATCGTTCAAGGAAACCCAAGCAAATCCGAAAACCAACTCAAGGCACGAAAGCAACAAGCGACAGCGAAAACTAGGCAACAAAAGAATGCAGCGGAGAGGTCCCTCCTGACTCTGCCGCTAAGTCGATTCTTGGGGTGCAGTCCACTGAATATGGGAATCAATTTCGAAGAAACAAATCCATAACGAGGACGAGTTCTTAATTCAATCTATCCCGATCGAACGATACCGTCTAGTATTTCTTAGCCGCGCTCCCCGAATAGGGGGAACGGGGCACCACACGGATGGTGCTGCAGACCCTTCGAGACAATAAGTTGTATGCCAAACTGAGTAAATGTGAATTCTGGTTGGACAGTATCTCGTTTTTGGGGCATATCATCTCCTTGGAAGGCATCTCAGTTGATCCGAAGAAGGTGGAGGCCATTACGCAGTGGAAACGTCCGGAGTCAGCTAGCGATATCCGAAGTTTTTTTGGACTGGCAGGGTACTACCGTAGCTTCATACAAAATTTTGCTAGAATTGCTTCGCCCTTGACTCAACTCACACGGAAGGGTGCAAAGTTTTCTTGGACGGACGACTGTGAAGCTTCGTTTACGGAGTTAAAGCAGCGCCTCGTCTCTGCCCCAATTCTCACTCTGCCGAATGGACCAGATGATTTTAAGATATACAGTGATGCATCAGGTAAGGGACTAGGATGTGTCCTGATGCAACGAGATAAAGTGGTAGCCTATGTGTCGAGGCAGTTAAAGCCTCACGAGAAGAATTATCCGACGCATGACTTAGAACTGGCGACGGTAGTGTTTGCGTTGAAGCTGTGGCGCCACTACCTTTATGGTATACCGTGTGAAATCTACACGGACCATAAGAGCTTGAAATATTTGTACACTCAAAAGAATTTGAATCTTTGGCGGCGGCGATGGCTTGAACTCCTAAGCGACTTCGATCTCACGATCAGATACACGCCTGAAAAGGGAAACGTAGTAGCTGACGCATTGAGTCGATTGTTTGTAGGGATTTTGGTTATTGATGATAGGCTGCGCCGAGATCTTGAATTACTGGGCATTACACTAAAAATAAGATATAAAAGGTGGGCGCAAGTAGCTCAACTGCGTCTCGAACTCGACTTGTTACATAAAGTGAAGGCCGCTCAGAAGGATAACCCGTTCCTGCAGAAGATTCATGCCCTTATCTCAGTAGGGAAGGCGTCCGACTTTGCGGTAAGCACGGATGGGATGCTTCGAGTGAAGGAAAGACTATGCGTTCCGAACGACACAGCCCTCAGAAAAAAGATCCTCACTGAGGCCCATTATGCTAGTTATACTTCTCATCCGGGTAGCACAAAGATGTATCGAGATCTTCGGACGATGTTTTGGTGGCACGGCTTAAAATGGGATGTGGCACAGTTTGTGTCGCATTGCATGGCTTATCAACGAGTAAAGGCCGAACACCAGAAACCAGGCGGAGTGCTACAGAGCCTTGCTATTCCGGAGTGGAAATGGGATGATATAACGATAGATTTTATTGTTGGCTTGCCAAGGACGCAACGGGGACATGATGCAGTCTGGGTTATCGTCGATCGACTCACCAAGTCAGCTCACTTTCTGCCTATCAAATCTACTTGGAGTGCCGACCGCCTAGCTCAGATATATCTCAACGAAATCGTTCGACTCCATAGCGTGCCCGTATCTATAGTCTCCGATAGAGATGGTCGATTTATATTACGTTTCTGGGGAAGCCTGCAGTCACCAATGGGGACGAAGTTGAAGTTCAGCTCCGCCTACCATCCACAGACCGACGGCCAAATAGAACGTGTCAACCAGATCCTCGAAGACATGCTGCGACTCTGCGCCTTGGATTTGAAGACTAGTTGGGACCTTCATCTACCTTTAGCCGAATTTGCTTACAATAATAGTTATCAATCAAGTATTCAAATGGCGCCGTATGAGGCATTATACGGGCGAAAGTGTCGATCTCTGATCTGCTGGGATGAAGTTGGTGAACGGCAGATACTTGGCTCCAAGCTTGTGGAGCAAACCGTCCAGAAAGTCCGGCTGATTCGGGAAAGATTAAAGGTAGCTCAAAGCCGTCAAAAGAGCTACGCTGACATACATCGGAGACCGCTCGAGTTCCAAGTAGGTGACCGGGTATTCCTCAAGGTCTCGCCCATACGAGGAGTCAGCAGGTTCGGGGCAAGAGGAAAGCTAAGTCCGAGATTTGTTGGTCCGTTCGAAATACTCAAGTGGGTTGCCTCAGTTGCGTATCAGGTTGCACTACCACCATCCCTATCCGACGTACATGATATATTCTACGTTTCTCAACTCAAGAAATATGTGTACGATCCAAGCCACGTGGTAGACCTCGAACAACTGAGTCTCCAGGCAGACTTGACGTACATAGAACAACCAGTACAAATCTTGGATAGAAAAGAAAAGCTGCTTCGGACCCGTTCGGTTCCTCTAGTGCGCGTGCTTTGGCGGAATCACTCTATCGAAGAATCTACTTGGGAGCTTGAATCAGAGATGAGGGAAAGGTTCCCCTCATTATTTCCTAGTGGTAGGTTCTATTCCTTAAGTTTCGGGACGAAACTTCGAATTAGTTGGATAGGATGTGGTGCCCCGTTCCCCCTATTCGGGGAGCGCGGCTAAGAAATACAAGACGGTATCGTTCGATTGGGATAGATTGAATCAAGAACTCATCCTCGTTATGGATTTGTCTCTTCGAAATCGATTCCCATATTCAGTGGACCGTGCCCCCGGGATCAACTTAGCGGCAGAGTCAGGAGGGACCTCTCCGCTGCATTCTTTTGTTGCCTAGTTTTTGCTGTTGCTTGTTGCTTTCGTACCTTGAGTTGGTTTTCGGATTTGCTTGTGTTTTCTTGAATGGTTTTGATGGATTTCATTACTTTCGTTCGTAGGACTGCACTTCAATTTCGATAACAAAAAGAGAGGAAGAAGTACTGATCAGCTGTTCGTGGCAATACAGGTGATCCAGTAGTAGGCGTTGCTCGAGCAGACTCCAAAAGCACTTCTTTCCTTCTTCCTTCCAACTACTAAAGTGAGTGGCTACCAACCCGATTAGCTAGCCCTTCTTGCTAGTCTTCACATCTGAATCTTGTATTCGTGCTTACCCCGATCAAACGATACCAAGTAAATAACTAAAAGATATCAAGATAGTAAGGGAATAGACTTGGATCAACATGCTTGTCAAATAAAACTTGTGAACAGTTACTTACTTACATGCTTGCTCGTTTGGAATGTTCATCATATGCATAAATATAAGTTAGAATATATATTTCTTCTTAAAAACTGTGCTATATATAGAACTCATTTTCAATGCAATAACTCAACAGGAAGACTATGCAAAAGTAGATCTTGCCCTGTTATTGCCCTGTGCCTGATATTGCCCTGTATTACCTCAAATGCTAACTTAGTGTACTGCGTTGATCACGGACAACTTGTGCACAAGGTCTTAGTTCCTGCGGACGGTTGCTAGGGCACTGGCACCGATCCGATCCGGACGGAACTCACGATAGTCGCCTGCTTCGGATAGAGTAGCTTATGGCACCTCCTGTCCTCTGTGCTGCATGTCATTCCGTCCCGAGACTAGCCCGTCCATTATGGCAACGTGCCAGTGATCCCCTCATATATTTAAACCTGTTGCTACTAACTTGTGTCTTCTTGGCAGGGAAGGCAAGGTAAGTATTATACAGGTGGTTCAGACGGGCAGGTAAATGTCACCGAACGGTGGCGGGTTATTTCAATGATTCTATATCTATGTCTTGTTGTAAAATAAACTAAGGCAAGATAGTAACCTACAATAAATATGCATGCTTCATTAAAACAACGTGTTGATTGGTATAGTTGGGTTAGCTTGCCTTCACCAGTACGTTTCGATGTACTGACCCTCGTTGAAACAGGTTTCCCGCGCTAGAAGAACCAAGCGAGGAGCAGGAGATAAACCCCCAATCCAGTCCAGCTGTAGGCACGCCTCGACCGTGCCACCTTTTGAAGCATTTTGAAGAAGAAGCATTTTGAAGAAGAAGCTAGCCACCAAGCAACCATGCAGCTTCGTGGCAAAGCAGTCGTTCCGACACAAGGTCTTAGATTTTGAGTTTAGTAAGGATGTAATGTACAGGACTGCTATCTCATTTTGTTTCAACACTTTTGTAAGCCCATGGAGGCAATCCTTATGACTCAGTTCAAGGAGTTTGTAATAGATGTTCATATTATCAATAAAAGAGAACTTTTCAATGTTTCAATATGTGTTTCAATTATCTGCATACTCTGAATATGTGCTCGTTATGCAAAACAAAATACTTAGCCTTGTGCGGTGCGCAACCTAGGCCCGCACGGCGGTCACGCCCGGGGGACGACTATCGATTCCATGGAATCGGGGGCGTGACACAGCATCCCGGCAGCTGAGCCCATCACCTCAGCCAAAAGAGGGATCTGTAAGACCACTACAAAATACAAGAGAATAAGTCAGTTTCTACACTAGACATTATACTCTTGCAGTTTGCTCCAAAGATTACCAGTCTGTGCTTTTATGCCAAGACTGCAAAAACTTAAGCTTTTACGCCGGAACCTATTTCTTAGGCATAAAATTCAAGGTTGGCAGTATACGCCAGAACTTAACAGTCTGTACTTTTACGCCAGACTGCCAAATTTTGAGTTTTTTATGCCATAATTTTCATCCAGCGTGTAAAACTCAAAGTTTGTGGTATACGCTAAATTTCGACAGCCTGAGCTTTCTACGCCATACTGCGAAAATATGGTTTTACGTTGACATATTAGAAATATGGGCATATTGGTTCGCATACACGTATAACGTGTGCGGAAAGTCCTCTATTCTCTGTCGAAGTCCTTTTACATATGACATCCGCAGCACGGCTCGACGGAGGGGCGCCGTATTCCGATCGAGGTTCGTTCAGTCTAACGGGAGTTGCTCGTGCTTGAGCAGTGGAGCGGGAAGAGGAAGCGACTTTCTTTCCCTTAGCAGTGAAAGTCTGTTTAGGGGCCAAGGCAATTCTGAGTTCTCAAAGAAGAGATAAAGAAGAAGGATTCTTGGAAAGCAAGGGTTTTGTGAAGGCAGATAAAAGTTTTCTCTCTCCAGACCTTGGACTATTTATAGAGTTCGGATGACTCTTCGAATCCCTAACCAAATATGATATTTAATATTCTGTTATAATTTGGGACCACGTTAGCCTATCATTCAGGGAAGACGGACAGTCAGTGGATCCAGATTTTACGCACAGACAAATCTACAATTTTACGCTAAGGAGCTTTTACGCTCAGAGGCTACAAATCTATGGTTTTACGCTCAGAGGCTATAAATCTACGGTTTTATGTCCGAATGCTTTTATGCTCAGCAGCTTTTACACTCGAGAGGATACAAACCTACGATTTTACGCTCAGAGGCTACAAATATATGATTTCACGCTCAGAAGCTTTTTACGCTCAGAGGCTACAAATCTACGATTTTACACTCAGAGGCTACAAGTCTACAGTTTTACGTCCAGATGCTTTTATGCTCAGTAGCTTTTACGCTCGAGAGGCTATAAACTTACGACTTTACGCTCAGAGGCTATAAATCTATGATTTCATGCTCAGTAGCTTTTTTACGCTCAGAGGCTACAAATCTACGATTCTACGCTCAAAAGCTATAAATGGCCAATTATAAGGATTTATGCAGAAAATGCTTCTTTTTGGCTACAAAACATTCCAAGTACCCAAAACATACAGAGTTCAACATTGAACATGACTCTTCTTCTTGGGTCGATTGGAAGTTCATCCCAAGTCCAGTCAGAATCCTTTCTCAAAAGTTTAAGTATGGCCTGTTTTGACGGCCGTTTCTCTTCCTATCTCAAGGGATTTTCGGGAAATCATTCTTGAAGATGATAGTCTGAACAAGAATTCTTCGTATCAGGGAAGTGACAGTTCAGAACTCTACACGAACAGCATAACAGTTTGGATCTTCAACTTAAATGCTAAGCAGCTTTCTACGCGTCTTCTGTTACGCATAAAAGACAAGACGAGATCAGATATTCTTTTATCAGAGTCGGCATAAAATTATTCAGATATATCGATGCTGCACACTATTCAGACTTTATCACAGCAAATATGGCAAATCATCAGATGCGTAAAAGAAGACAAATTTATTAATCATGATTACATATGATGAAAATCCAGTCTACAAAAGGTTTTTTATCTTCATGATTACATATGATAGAAATCCTTTTTCTACAAAGGGTTTCTTATTTTCTTTTAAGATTATACCAGGAATCTGTTCTGCCAGGTTCTCATATTAGTGTAAATCTTTTTCGTCTTCTACAGCAGTTCATCGGCTTCTTGGACCGATGAACAAGAAAATGATAAATGGCGGGAGGATACATAACTGGGCCTGTATAAATTATTCAAGCCCACCCTCCATACGCCATGGCTGGCATGCCCTAGATTTGTGTTGGGGGTTCAAACCCAACTCAATACTGGAAGACAGGGCCAGACTGCCTACCATCGTCCAGTGCCATAACGGGAGAAAATACATCTTGCAAGCTGTGTGGTCTAATACGACCCTTCCTCTCTCCTGGACGAATCGCCATATGAAATTGCTGATTATCCCGAGCAAAGGAAGCTATGATATCCTTCCATGATCCATCGTTGCAGATGACATTTGCTCGAAGATGCCTCTTTTTATGGATCCTTACATGCTGGAAGAATGTGATCTTCTTCTTCCTCAAGTCAACCCGACGAAGCCCGGCAACCATCTCTGTGTGGTGAAGGAAGTATGGGGAAAACAGGTTAACTCAGTTGCCTTTATATAGGCAGAGGAGATCACACCAAATCCCAACAAATTCCTAAATATTTGCCGAGAAATTAGCCTCGCGGAACAAACTTGACCGTTTCATGTTTCATTCAAAGTGTTTCAAATTACAAGGAATTTGAAAACTTTGAAGGGGGTCTTGTAGAAGCATGAAAAATACGCTGAGGAATTATACGCGTAAAACCCTCAACATGCAGGAAGCAGCATAAAACAAGGTTCCAGCACTGGGTGGCGTAAGACATAACTTCAGAGCCACTGGCGTACAACAGAGCTTCAATGCTATTCAGCGTAATGTATAGCCCCAGAATAAACCCGCATAATACAGTATTTCCAGACTGCTTCGACGTAAAAAGGTTACTACATTGCCACTTTGGCGTAAAACCTATCGGCTTTTAATGCAGCGAGAAGTTGTACGAAGAACTCTTCGTATTCCTCGAATAATCTTGTTAGATGATGCAGTGAACCTGACTCCTGACAAAGAGTGCTGCACAACTATCAAGAGGACGGTTGTAATGATGATTCTACATTGAGCCCCATACTGTCGTTTAGTGACATAACCCTTGATATAAGACACGTTGTTTACGCATTCAAGGAATATGCTGCCTATTCTACACAGGCAGACATGAGCTTTTATTCTCAGGATGAGACGAAACCAACCGCCACGTCAAAAGCTGCTCTTCATACAGAACTCGAGGCACGTCTCTGCAGTTAATGCGCGTGATGGGGGCAGATCTTTGCATTTAATGCATGAGATTTGGTTATACTTTTAACGACTGGGTGAGCCATAATTAGGGCTAATACGTCCATATCACCATCCATGCACATTACGCCACCAGGCTATTTTCAGCTATAGGAGTACGCCGTATGCTATCTCCTTGAAATATGCCGACCTGGCTATTTTTAACTATAGGAGCACGCTGTACGCTACCTCCTCGGAATACGCCAACTCAGGCTATATTTGCAAAGGTGCGTGATAAGGCTATTTGGTCCAGAATACGCTCAAGATCTTGGTCAAAGAAGGATAATCGACTATCTTTACGCTGGCTACCTATCCATACAGTATCATGCTTCTATGCCTACTTGACTTCTATGCCAACTTGACAGCTATCCGGGTTCTATGCCTACTTGGCTTTTATGCCAACTTGACAAACTATTCGGCTTCTACGCCTACCTGGCTTCTACGCCAACAAGATAACTATTTGGCTTTTATGCCAACGAGACAGTTATTTGGCTTTTATGCCAACCTTCTCTACGCGAGGGGCAGTTACCTACATGGATTGCATGCCTTGATCTTCGACGAGCAGTTATACGCATTACCTCATAATAGGACACGCGTCACACATCGATTCAGAAGATCATTCATATGTGGGTTATAGTTATTATAACCGTCGCGTAAAAGGTGCAAATTTCTTCGCTGTTCGGTTTCTACGCCGACTGTGCCTGAACCCTATAAATAGAGACCTCCGGCCACGGGGGTCAAGGGTCGGAAAATTTGAGAAAAAAGGGTCGAAGTGTGGATAATTAAAGTCAAGATAGCACATCTAAAGAGCTTTGGCAACAAGAGTTCAACCTCTCCTGCAGCCTTTGAAGCTTCTTTTTCGTCATCTACAGCACTTCTTCATCATCGTGTGGTCCAAGGGACAAAGTGATCGACCGCAGATCAGACTCCTATAGCAATATTTCCCTAGAATAAAATTTTTGTACTTAACATCCTCGTATAGGGTTAATTTTACTTCTTTTTCTTGTTTGTAAACCAAAGAAAGGGTTTCGTATAAACCTAGTTTCAATTTCTTTCGTTTATTATTAAATACCTCTCTCTTTGGTTCAGTCATAAACTTTTCATCAAAAAATTTACTATGAAGGAGCAACCACACATGGTTATAGTCTCTAGTTGTCATGAATCACAATTCTTATTAAGAGTTTTTATTGACTATACTATAGCAAGAATTACTAAGGCAACTATAATATACTTGGTATTAGACAATCAATAGATAAAAGAAAACATAACTTGCTAACCCAACACCTGTAGAGTTGGCCCCCTCGACCCTTATTGTAAAAAGTCCTGCCCTGCTTGGGTGTCTCCCACTGCTGGTGCAGGCAATCTTCTATGCCACCGGGGGCCTAGTTCATATCACACACCAAGCATCCACTAAAATATACCTAGCCAAGATTATTTAATATCGAGGGTTACCAAATTCTAGTAGTATACTATGGTTCTAGGCCATGGATACTCTTAACTCACTGGCACACACTATCCAGGGTACTATATGATCACTCCTAGGATACTATCTCCTGTCTTAATTATTGCAATCACCTAAGAATTTCTTAACCATTCTCTTGTGGTGAATATTTGTATTCACTCTTCAATCAGGGCTCTATTGGTACACTCTTACCAGTCTTGCATACCATAATAGGATGCCTACTCAAATCTAGACACTGTCAACGTAAGAAACTAACTCCTATATATGGTATTTGGATGATATACTCATACCAAGTTAATCATGTTCCTCGTCTATGCTTATAACATCAGCTACTAGAATGCCTGCTCCCTAACTTCCAAAATACTTGAAGTACTCTGGATCTCACCACTAAGGTACTCCCCCTATCTTGGTATCCAGTGCAACTCATACCTAGCCATCACCCTAGTGTTTCTACATGTATTTGGTATCAAAATAACATAGACAAATACTTCCTAACCATTATATCACCATGACATCTCACCGATTTCTTTATACCCATTATATACTCCTTAATACATACAACTCCTATACCCAAAGCTAGCAAGGTACTTATACCTATCGATCTTACTTCTATATAGGTTACCCGTCTTACTCACTACCTAGAACACTTGTACTCTTACTCTCAACTACCCCTTCATCTATATTAACCGATACACCCATCTAATATTATCAAAGAAGATATTTACTGATACTAACACAATACTTAGCTTAACCCTGATATACCCTAGACATTGGTACGCTCTAGGCACTCTTGATGGTGAAATACTAACTTTCTAACTACACATAACATATGCATTTAATGTTCTAGGACACTAACTTCTTAAAACTCACAACAACTCATCACACACTACCACCACTCTTGACACTAGCTTACTTACTAGATCACCCATCACACTCACTAGAACTCATGATTACATGCATCTAATGCATTAGTTGTTTTACTTTTACAATACACATGTTTATCTTCACTCTCATAGGCAAACATATATATATATATATATATATATATATATATATTTATAAACTACAGACTGATATACTAATCAGGGGTACACTGACACATTTTCTATGTCCAATCTTGATACTTCTCGATCCATGACTCACTATTGGAATTCCTAATACTCAGAACCCCACTTTCTGATACTCATGAAACTCTCACTGGTATTTCACTTACCATCTTTTATTTACTCATATCTACCCACATCAATGCCCAACACATAACACAAGTCTCATTACTAATACAACTCATTCTAACATTGTCACACTCTTCTATACTTATGGGTACTATTCTATTATGGCGCACTCACCGGTACCTCTCCTAGATATACATTCTCCTCCTCCTGACCTAAATAAGTGTCAAGCACCAATATAATAATAGTAAGGTTGAAACAATTTTATGATACTACATTACTATTTAGCTTACTCCACATCTATCTAAAATATGCATGATGACACTGATACCAACTCCTGGAATCACAACTGATATTCTACTCTCCGTTCTACCAATGGTACAAATTTTAACTATATTGACACCTACGAAAGAATAATATCTACAAGGGTATTGTACTATAAGTTATCTCTAGACTGATGCCTATAGCTCACATGTCCAACCAGGAACTACTCACAGACTCACCAGCTACAATCCCAATAATCAACACTAATACTAACACACATACCTATTACAAGTTACCAAACTAGTACACTATCAAGGAACCTTAGGAACTAATAAAATACAGCTCTGTAAGGTACTGAACTAGAGGTACTAAAGATATTTATATTCCTAAATTAGAAGAAATGATAAAAAAATCTCAATGAATCAAGGTTGATGGATAACGACGATATATTAAGAACCAATTTAAGATATACTCTGATAATCATACACGTCTGTCTGAAATCATGTTATCCAGAATTCTCTCCACGCTAGTAAGCATAGCTGCGATAAACTATAGAGTCCGTAACTAAGGTACACACCTCTAGAATCATGGTATCTAAAAATTTTGCCCTGCTGCATGCTTGGCTGTGAAAACTATAAATTCTATTACCAAGAGAAATATATCCAAAGTCAGGCTCTATGCCTTTGCCACGTCAGCAAGTATAGCTGCAATAAACTCTAGACTCCGTAACTGAGGTAGACATTTACCTTTCCCACTATTCTTATCCATTTATGTTATCAGAATATACCTCAACTTAGTCCATAAGATTTATCTCGATACAAGAATAAAATTCAACAACGAACATCAGAAATCAAATTCAACAACGAGCAAGTGAGAGTGGACAGAAATAAGTTGAAATAGATTTCAAAATAGAGTTTATAGTGAGATTCTCAAGGGACATCCCAGGAATCTCTCAAGAAATCCTAGTTGTGATTGAGTAAAATCTCATTCTATATTCTATCGCAGGCTCACAGTAGTATAACTAAGCCGTTGTACTACCACGATATCACACTATTGTAAAATTGAACCTACATGGGCCACCACAAAAATGTGTCACGACCTGCACTCAAAATAATAGCACGATTACGTGCACCATGCCCAGCCTACATTGTAACAATGACGTAGAATGCTATCTAGGTCAATAATACTATCTAAATATCTTATACTATATATGTGGTACCTGTCATGTCATCTCAACTCCAATTGGAGGAACAATATGATATATTATAATAAAATTAATACTCAATCATAATATAAAACTAGAGAAAGATATGGCACGATATATGGAATAGAAGAAAAGAAATACGAAGAGTCACAATATATTACAAGTCCAAGTCTAATCTCCACAACACCAAGGTCTCAAAATAATAATAGTACATATCAAGTCTAAGAGTCAAATAAAAAGCAATAATAAAAAATAAGTCTCCATCTGGCTAGTGCTACATCATCATATACTACAGGTGTTATCTCTCCTGCTGGCTCACCATTTTGTTCCCCGTGTGGAACACATCTCCACTAACTGGAACAAAGTACAAAAATCTGAAAGCATTTCCAATTATATGGCAGAACATATATGACAAGTAATAAAAAAATACAAGATGAACAAGCAACAGAAAATAAAATAAACTATAATAAACATGTAATATACTAGATTTGCAGAACAAGCAATAAAAAAATAACCACAAGTAATGGAAATAGATAAACAAGGTAATGTGCTTTAGAGTACAAGTTTGTTATATGATCGGGTTTGGTTGAACAAGAATACAATATGGTAACTCGATTACACGTGTGATATATAATCGACATGTACACGAATATACTAGCTTGATCACATAACCAACTCCTATTCCCCTATCCCCAACCAATACTCATGGATCCAATTATGACACGTTACGAACACAAATATAAGCACATTGAACACGAGCAGCGTGTGAATACGAAGTACACGATAATCAATACCCGATACACACGATAAATACATGTGAAGGAGTACCCGCTGATCACGGTAGGGGATGACATCCCATGACAGGATCCATTTAGCACCAGTCTGTGTAGCCACTATGTGAGAATCAAGTAAACTATTCTAGAACATGTGATATATATACTATCATGACTAAAAACTAACAGAGAGATGTACTGGCCTGTGGTCCTGAGCAAACAATACAAAACGATGTCCTAACTGGTGTCACACTGACCTATATACGAAATATCATGTCAATTGGTATATTAGAGTGATAAACATACTGAAATAAGCTAAAATGTGGTTTCTATGTCATTTTTAGGTCAAAACTAGGTTATACTAGTCAAACTAGGTCAATTCGGTCAAACTAGGTTATTACCCCAATTTAGGTTCATAACTAGCTTTTAAGTTGGTTTATAGAGCCATACTAGTTATAACTAGGTGTTACTAAATTATCTCTAGATTTCTAGGTCATTCCAGTAGGTTTTTAGCTTATTATACTATAATATACACAATTATCTACTAATACCTTGGCCTATAGATAATCTCCCTAGTATCCTAATCAAATACCTTAGCCGTATCTCATATACCTTAACTATGGCTAAATACCTTGGTTATGGGTCAATGCCTTACCTATGAGTTAATACCTTGGCTTTGAGCCAATACCTTATCCCCGTATCCTAGTATCTTATGTTATATCATGATAACTACCCGATACCTTAGTATAATTCATAACTAAGTATCTTGAATACCTTAATATAAATAACTTAACTAACACACACAATAGAACATGGTACCACACATACACTTAATACCCAAATATCAAAACACTAACCTTCACTCAACATACTACTTACTCACTAACACCTATCAATATCTTGACACTCTAATACCCCTCACTCAACCTTGTTACTTGATATCTTGATATCAAGATAACACTTAACTATGCATACCCTCTAGAATACTTTCTCACTAAAGCAGACTTGACACAAATACCAAAACACTCAAATACCCCACTCTAACACACACTAATCCTACACATATACTAGGACATAATTGTGCACTAACTAACTTCTAACAGTTGCTACTTATGCTGAAAAGCAATTGAAAAGCACTGAAAAGCTGCTGAATGTAGAAAAAGGGTTACCTCCACTTGTATTCTATACACACACACTCCCTAAAACTACACCAAGTACACTCTCCTCAACCCCAACACAAACATACACCAAAATACTACCAAATATAATTATGATACCCAGATTAACACTTGATACCAATTATCAAACACCTAACATGCACTAGTACCACACTACACCATGGTGCACCAAGATACTCTATTCCTACTCCAACATTACCATTATACTATCCTCTAAAACACATGAAACTCTCTTAATATATAAATTATGATATATAAACATATATAATATCTAACTATCATGTAATTATAAGAAATTATACCTATTAGCCCAAAATCTTTAAATCTACCGACACGTACCACGATGTATCATGATACAGCCCACACGTATCCAATTGTGGACACGTAGCTAGTATTCCAACCCTGATCTAAGTCCCATATAATTAAATTAGCGTTATAACATACACACTTGATTTGTCAATCTCATAATTCCCTTAAAATAGACATAAAATACCATGTAGAAATCATAATACACATTCAATTATCCTAAAACTTCTTATAAGTAGCCCTATGCCATGGGAGGGTTCCTAATGGTCAAATACATGATATGGAACCTACAATGAAGGTAAAATTAGAATTATACCGATTGGTAGATGGATTCCCAATGAATTATTCCCACGGACACGATCTAGACATGATCTCCTTGCCAAAGCTCCTTCTCATAGTGCTTCTTGCAATTCTAAGCTCCAATGCTCCTTGGGTGATAAGAATGAGAGATAATATGAATGAATTGAGAGGGATTGATGGAGGGATGAAGTGAATTGAAAATCTAAAAATTTGTTGATCTAAATTGTTTGAACAAATGGAGAGAAGAGAGAGAGAAGGCCTATAAGTGGTCGGCCCCTAGTTTCCCCTCTCCCAAGTAATTGCCAATGTCTAATTTATCCCTAATGGTTAATTATGATGAATAATTAAGGAGGGGTATAATGGAAAGTCTCTAAACTAATGTAAATTAGTCTTAATCCTTCTAATTAACTAAGGGATGAGTCTAATTTGGGCCTAGTCCATGTTGGGCTCAATTGTTGTCATGACAAGTCTAATTTGGCTTACTAGTGTCATGTCTAAATAATAGGTTAGCCTATTAACTATAAATAAATAATACAAGTACAATATTAATTAATAGAACATATAAATAAATATTAAATCACAAAAAAATAAATATATGCAAAATTAATAAAATATCCCCATTCGGAAATGTGAGGATGACAACTTGCTTTGTAGAAATTTTGTGAAGATAACAACAAAAGGGACGATTCATAGGTAGTATGGACATGACTGCCTTCTTTTGGTGGAAAGAATGTCTTATAGTTCAGAGGTTATGTGGACGTGAACTATTTTCCTTAGAGAATTTTTTGTGGATCTATTACCCATTGCGTACTCGGGACTCTCGAGTACTGATAGCAGATTTGTCCGCATGCTACGGACAAAAATAATTTGTTGGAGAAGGCATAAACTATGAACATTACACTTTTATGTCCCTCTGGTAGGGATTATAATAACTTTTTTCGTGCCTAACTGAGGCATAGTATTTTTTTAGGAACTTGCCATTGATTGGCATCATGAATAATTTACTATTAGGCTTAGCGAGCCTGTAAGTGCCATTGGAGTAGACCGTTTCCACTACAAAGGGGCCATCCCATTTGGGTTGGAATTTTCTCGCCTTCTTATGGGTCATGATTATCGGTCTCTTCACGATTAGGACAAGATCGCCGACTTAGAATGTCCTTTCCTTTACCTTCTTGTTAAAGGCCCCGGAGAATCGTACTTGATATTGCTCAATGCGCTGTTTAGCCAAGAGGCATTTTTCGTCAAGTGCATCCAACTCTTGTAGACGCCGATAATGGTTGTCTTCAGTGGTTAGGTAGTGGGTAAGGGCTACTAGGAGAGAAGGAATTTGGGTATCTAAAGGAAGTACAACTTCACTTTCGTAGTCCAAGGAGAACAGCATGCTGCCAGTCAGAGTTTGTTCTGTTGTGCGATAGGCTTATAGAAATTCGCCCAACTTCTCATTCCAATCACGTTTGTTGGTGGAAATAAACTTTTTGAGGAGCTTAATAATGGTCTTGTTGAATACTTCAGCTAATCTATTTGTTGCTAGATTGTAGGGTATTGAAGCAATATTTTGGATTCTATTTTTATCGTAATACTGAAAAAAGTGTGACTTGCAAACTGTGGACCATTGTCAAGAATGATCCTACAAGGCAAGCTGAAGCAGTAGATGATGTGATATTTATGGAAACTTATCACGTTGGATGTTTTCCCTTTTGCAAACGGAATGGCTTCCGTCCATTTGGAGAAGTAGTCTATGATAGCCAAGATAAACCGGTGCCCCTTAGACGAAGGTGGACTGATCGTCCCAATGATGTCCATACCCCAGGCTTCGAACAACCAAGATGAATGGTCGGGTGTAGGAACTACGAGGGTTGGTGAATAAAGTCAGCATGGATTTGACACATCCTGTACATCTTCGCATAATTGATGGTATCTGCCGCCATCGTTGGTCAATAATAGCACATGCGTCAGAGGCGATCTTGAAGCTTTGTCCCAGGTTGGTGAGCATCACAAACACTGTCGTGAGGTTCACGGAGAGCTTTCTTTTCTTCTACCCCTGATAGGCATCATATCAGGAACCCGTCATAGAAACGACGATACACCATTTTAGTAGTTTTATCATAGTAAAACCAGAGTGAGCGTCTTCTAATGAAAGTTGCCTCTTTTGGTTCATCTGCAAGTATTTCGTAGATAGCATAGTCCATAAATTGGAGCCTCCAATCTTTGAAATTGGTATATGCGTCCACATAATGGCTTAGACTTAAGAATAACTTATTCCATGGGCAGACCAGCTCTTGACCCACCGTTGTGATCAATAGGTGGTTTTTGATTGGAGTCGCTAAAGAAGCAACGATACTGGTGAGTGTATCAGCCTTGATATTTTGCAGTCATGGTACATGTTCTATGAAGAACTCTATAAAACTAAAAATTATGTCGACGACCGCTTGGTGGTAGGGAGCAGGTCCTCATGACGGACTTTGTACTCACCACTGACTTGAATGAGTATTAATTTGGATTCGCCATAGGCTTCTAAGTAGTCAACCTCTAGTTGTTTAGCCAACTGAAGCCCAATAATAAGAGCGTTGTACTCTACCACATTGTTGGAACACGACTATGTAAGCGATTTTGGACGATGGATGACTAGCTCGTCGGGAGAGATCAATACTATACATACTCTTGCGACGATATTGCCTTTGGACCCTATTTTGGAAGCACAATCGAAGAACATTCGCCAAATTGATCCTCCTGTCCTAACGGTATTAGACTCTAACACCTTGTCGGGGATTTTGTCGTAAAGCTTTGAATTTTTTGGCACCGGATGAGCTTCCAGAAATTCGGCCAATGCTTGACCCTTGACAGCCTTTTGCGGGATGGATACCATGTCGTAGGGCAATATGAGGATTTCCCATATGGCTATGTGAGAGTTGAGTTTTCCGGGCTTGGTCATGAAGACTCTGAGGGGATTCACTCGAGGGATCACATGGATGGTTTTCCCTGTCAGGTAATGATAATCTTTTGGACAGCGAATACTAGAGCAAGACACTCTTTCTCGATCGTATTGTACCTTTGTTTTGTGTCGATCATTATTCTGCTAAGATAGTTTATATATTTCTCATAGCCTTCATCACTATTTTGGGGAAGAAGAGCGCCGAGAGAATGATCCATTTTCCAGACATAGAGTAAGAAGGGCTTTCCTACAATTGGGGCTACCAACACCAGGGGGTTCGTGAGATACTTCTTAATATCATCAAATTCTTGCTGGCACTCTTCTATCCAGGCGAAGGAGATTCCCTTCTTCATGAGCTGATTAAAGGGACAACATCGTCTGGAGAGATTTACTATAAATCTCCTAATGTATGCCAGTCTTCCCTACAGACGAAGCAGTTACCGCAGGTTCTTTAGAGGGTGTATATCTTGGATAGCCTTAGTCTTCTCTGGGTCAATATGAATACCCTTTGAACTTATGATAAAGCCAAAAAACTTGTCGCTGAAGACTCCCAAGAATGACTTGGTAGGGTTCATCTTGAGCTGGTGGGCTCGTATTAACTCGAATAACGTCTTCAGGTCGTGGATATGACCGTCTTGAAAATGGCTCTTGACCGCGATGTTATCAACGTAATATTCTACTATCTTGTGAAGATGGTCATGAAAGATTATGCTCATAGCTTGTTGGTATGTCGTACCTATATTTTTCAGATCAAAGAAAATTACGGTATAACAATACACTCCTACTAGCGTCCAGAATGACGTATGCTTCTCATCGCCTGAAAACATCTTGATCTGGTTGTAGCCTGAGATACCGTCCATGAAGGACATACCCTCGAAGCCACAAATGTTATCGATCAACACATTTGTGATTGGAAGAGAGAATTTTTCCTTTGTGCAAGTTGCATTCAAATTACGAAAGTCGATGCAGACTCGGATTTTACCCTTTTTTAATGATGGGGATGATGTAGCTACCCAATCCAGATATTTTTTTTGAGATAAAGACACTTTCTATTAGCTTATTTACCTCTGCTTCAATGGCGCTCATAATATCTGGGAGAAATTGTTGTTGTTGCTGCTTTATAGGCTTAGCATTTGGTAGGATATTAAGTTTGTGTATCGCGATTTACGGATCCAAACTTGGCATATCTTCGTAATTTCATGCGATGTATTCCCTTACCAACTGGACAAGGGATTCAAGCTCATTTGTCGAAAGATTTTTACTGATGAAGCTGGGTTTAGGAGCAATATTGCCACCCAAATAAACTTGTACAACTTCATCCTCAGTAGGAGGTTTCCGCTGCTCGAACCGTATTTTCCATAGAGATTCCAATTTTTGACCCCATGGTTCTACTTCAAAGAGTTTGATAGGTTACTCGTCATCCCCTTTTGGATCTACTGATACCATATTGATGGACAATATTTATTAAAGACATCTTCGATGCTGATGTCAGAGTCCCAAGTAAATGATTGTGAAGAGTGAGATTTCATTTCATCTTCCTCCCCCGAGTCTTCGGGAGTTATAGGAGGTGTGACATATCCCAAACCATGATTGATTCGTTGGTAGTATATCTCAGGCTCACCCTTTGGGGAAATTGATGCAGTGGTAAGCATCATCCCTTGCCATAATTCAGGTCTTGTTCGTTCTTCATATTGTATCCCATCTTCTGGAGGATACGCTTAGTCTGTATGCTGTAGCGGTAAAGTTGTATTATGCCTCTTTCTGGTTCTGGATCCTCTGATACGAAGTCCCGGTGACCTTTTGTCACGACCCGCACCCGAAATTGGGGCACGAGTACGCGGGTACGTCCAGCCTACGCCGCAGTATCGGCGGTAGAACGCTGTCAAGGTCTTGATACTATCTAGCCAATCTCACACAAGCATCCAATCTCCATAAGGAGGCACGGATGACACAATAAAATGAATACATACTCAATCACAGGACTACAACACGATAAGATCTCGAACAAAAATTAAATACAACACAAGTCAAAAAGTAATAATCTAACTCAACAAATATCCAAGTCTCAATAAAATGCCGGAGACAAATCCGGTACCAAAATAGTCTGCTAAAAGAACTAACTAGAAGATTAGTGATTCCGATTAGACCTTCCGGAATCACAACTAACTACCAAACCCAAGTGCAGCTACTCACCATATGGTCCATAAAGAGTCGGACAGCGGTCCTCTAAGGCATAGTCTGGAAAAATATTTCCAGTCAGGAAGGAGCAAAGTACAAATCTCAAATAACAGTTCCATATAATTGATAAGGACTATAAAGCAATAAATAGTTGATGCTAGATACTGAGAAGACAGTGAATAAATGAAATGGAAAAATAAAGAGACAGACAATGTAAAGGAACAGGCAATAGGCAATATGACATAGTCAGCGCATATATGAAAATGAAAGGAACAAGGTACAGTATCATATACGGGTGATGTAGTATATGAATTAAAATAGGGAACTGTAATCTATTCTAAGTGTTTGAAATAGTAGTTTCAAAATGTGATCGGCTTGGGAACATGTACGATAGCTATAGGGCCTGGCTAATCATGGGTGAAGAGCATGATTAACACTTACATTGTTCTACACTACAATAAGAGGTTATGATCATATTTCTTACTAACTACTTCCCCGCCCCCAACTAGTACTGTGGATCCAACCATGACACGTCACGATACACGAGCAAGTCCAATCTATCATGTATGATGTCTAATATACATGTCGTGTACAATGTCAATACGATAATCAATGTAACATCTCATGACTGCAGATTCAAGCTATACTAGTCCGTGTAGCACAGTGTCAAGGATTTAGATGTAGCATTTCTAGATTATTGAACTTATAAAAATTATCAACAATTGGAAATTATCAGAGAATGTACTTGCCTTGGGTCCTTAGCTGGTGAATACCGAGGTCCTGTTCCAGAGTATCGCCTGGAGGAACCAACAGTCCTAAAGACATATAAACAATACAATATTTGCATCAGAAGCTATACTAACACACAACAATACTAACTCAAGGGCTATGCTAGGTATGCTACTGGTCAACTAGGGTCATCTAGCAGACAGACATCTAAAACACATTACATATTTTTAACCAACATTAATACCTACCATATATATATATATATATATATCCTTTAATTTCATGTATCATATATATAGTTAAACAATGTATGTTTACCATGTTTATCAATTTAAAATATACTAGGTGTATATACAATAAATATATACATATATCAATTTTATATACTGAAAAATATATTAAGTATACCAATAATACATATAGTAGAACACGTATTTATATATACCAATCATATATATATATATTGGAAATATACATTAAATGTATGTACAAAATATATATATATATATATATATATATATATATATATATATATATATATATACATTTATACTCATTATACACATTTGAGAATATACTAAGTATATATATATATACAAAATATATATACATATACCAAACATTATATATTTTTATACCAAAATACATATATATACTAATAAAACATTTTCATATATCATTTATATATATATACATTTATACATACATATACATATGCATTAATTAAATACATACTTATACAATTAATTATACATACTTAATTATACAATTTATTTAAATACATACTATACTCATACAATTAAATAAAAATAAATAATATATATATATTCATATTTTAAATACATACATTACCAATTATATGTACACTATACATTATATAAATTAATGTACACCATACATTACATTAATTTTATACTATACATACATTATATATATACTATACATTATGTGCTAACATTAATTAATAAATAATATATGTATACAAATATGAATATATACTCATACGTATATACGTATGTATATATATACATATATATATATATTATACACATATATATATATATATATGTATACCAGAAGAAGGAAGAGGGAGAGGAGAAGGGGAGCTCACTATGGGGTCGGGCTTGCTGGCCGAAAGATGGCCGGAGGGGGAGCAGGGTGCTGCTGTTCCGGAGCAGGTCGGGGACTCAGTCGCCGGGGTAAGGAGTTGGGTTGTCGAGCAGCAGGGGGTGCCGGAGCAATGGCTGACCGGAGCAGCAGGGTGGGGCTGCGGGGCTCGGCCGCCGAAGGGGTGTGCAGGTCGGGGTGGCTGCCAGCGGGCCGCCGGAGTACAGAGGGGGCCGCCGGGGTACAGAGGGAGTTCGGGTGAACAGTATTCCCCCCTCTTGAATTTAAATTTTAATGAAGAAAGGAAGAAGAAGAAGAAGAAAAAGAAGGAGAAGAGAAGAAAAGAAGGAGGAAACTCCTACGTTGGAGTTGAGGATGGAGGAGAGAGAGAGGTGGGGGCTTGTTTGGGGATTAGGGTTTGATGGGACATGACATTATATAGGGAGAGAGGGTGTATGGAATCAAGGGGTAGGATTGGCCCATTAAATGTGTGGTCCAGATTGGTCATGGAGAATTTCATGTGGGGATGAGGGTGAGAGGCTAGTTAAATAATTATTAGGCTCCCTCATTGTTTTAAACAATGAGGTGTGACACCAAAAATGCAATTTTGCAAATTAGCCCCCTTAAATTTGGGTATTTGCACAGACACATGAAATAACAAAAATTTGGCAGGCGATTCGGTGTCCGGTGTTTTGTAGGGTCATGGGGCACTGTAAGATCGGTATGGGCTCAATTAGCAGGGCACCGGAATTAAATTAGGATTTTTAGAATTGGTTAAAATAGTATCCTCAATTTAATTAGAAATAAATGCAAGTTGTGTTCTAAAATTAATTAGGAGTACAAGGGGCCAAAATTAGGTCAGGTCATCAATACCAATAATGAAGTAGACTCAGAACAGGATATTACCCTAATTTGGGCCGTACGAAAAATAGGTCAAGATTGCCTCCAATTTTGATTGGAATGTACAAAGATACAAAATAGAAATTTATTAAATAACGTCCGCGACGATTTTTGTGTGGCTAGAAATAATGCACAGAGAGCATAATTATGAGTTACAAAAATAGCAGAATGGAAGGCGGGCATATCTAGGGCAAGATTGTGAAATTTTTTGGAAGGCAGAAGTCAGGGTAGCGCTCCAAATATCGAAGCAAAGGCAATGCGCAATAATTAGTTAAAATACGGTAATCAATTACAATCTCCAATAATTAAATTCTAAATAAATAATTAAATACAAAATTCCATAATTTGGATAGGTGTTCATCTACTGGGCTTCTAGGTCAAGTCCGCTAGCTCAAAATAAATGAACACTGCATATAATACTATATTTAATTACACATCACATAATTATTTAAATTAAATCAATTATTTAATTGTAACGACCATAATATTAAATAATATAAAAAGTTAAAAATATCCCTGTTTTCGGAATGTGGTAGTGACACCTTTAACTTTCCCAAAAATGATTTTTTTATTATCATTCTTCCTTGCTGGAATGATAAAACATGGATCTTGGCTAAGGCTGATTCGGCTTACTACGTCAGTTGTAGCTACTTGTGTATGTAGGTGTAAACCTATACCATACTCCAAAGAATATGTGGTATCCCAATACGTGAGAAAAGAGAAATTCAAAGAGAGGCCTTTATTGAGGAAATACATTATTTCCTCTAAAGGGATTACATCTTCAATGGATGGTACGTTGATAGACTCCATGACCTACTCTTCCAGTTCATCTTCTTCAGTAGCTGTTAGTGACGCTGACGGTATTGGAGTTTTCTTACGGAGCTTGCCTACCAGCTGCCCTGGGGTTCTCATGGCAAGGGGATCCTGTCTGGCACACATCTCTGTCCCTGGGGTCTGAATACCGAGGGTTCAGGTGCCCTTTTATGAAGCTTGACCCCGAGGGGAGTAGCTGTTTGGGCTGAACGTCCTCTAAGACGGACCCTTAGGGGATGGTTTAAAGTAATGACAGTATCAGTTTCATCATCGGTGTTGTTACCTCCTTCATCTTGGTGGATTTGCTTATACAAGATTGAGTCAGAGTAGTATGCCTTGATCCCATTGAAAGAATCCACGTCTTTAAATTTTGTCTTGACCATGTCATCTTTGCTGATGTATTTTAAGCATTGGTAGAGAGTGGATGGAATGAACATATACTCGTGTATCCACGGACGCCCTAGCAAGATATTGTAGGATACATCTGTAATACCCCGTTCCGCTCAAGCGGACTGCCGATTCAAACGGCAAAGTGCAAACGTCCCAACCTGCCTCCCTCAGCGAGGCAACTCGTTTGAGGCAAGGATATCCAGACTTGGTCCCTACAGGAGTTCGGCTTAGGCTTTCAGAGGCTCGCTCGCAGTATCACTCAACCGAGGTGGATCATCGCTAAGGTGGGTGGCTACGGTGAACTTGTCTTTGCTTAGCCAGCACACATAAAATACGAAATGATATATGCTAGTCGCTAGGTGAATCACCCCTGCATGCTAATAAGAATACAACGCACCTAGCTAAGGGAATAATCCCAACTTGTATTGCTTATGCTAGAACATGGAAATAAAATATTTATATATATTCAGACCCTCGCATGTTACCTTTGCCTCGTGCAACTGGACCTGCTATGCCTCGAGTAGAATGACACAAACATATATTCAGTAGTGCACTGCTCACTCCCTAACACTACACAACCCTAGATAACTTCTCTCGGAAAGGCCCCGTACGGTTTCGCTCGGCTTACCTTCGGGCCCGAGCGAACTTGAATGCTTAAGTTATACAAGTGCATGCTTGCCTGCTTTTATGTATTGCCTAGTTTCAATGCTTGCTGCATAACTATGCCCCGACCGTAAAATACTCTGTTTGTCATGCATTCATTTAGGTTCTCCTCGGAAGACTACCTGATAGTCGTTTCGTGCATGAATAAACCTGAATATACATGGGACCGTTAGGTCGCTAAGGCAATTCCCGAACCAGGAAACTTGCACCAATCCTGTGATCCAAGAGTCCCTGCTCGTTGAGCAATAATGTCCTGTACTGAATCAAATGGCTCATGGAGCCGATACTCAATATTTAGAGTAATCCTGACCCTGCCACAACAAGTTACAAATATATATATCCTGACTTGAACTTGTTCCATGAAGCTTGTTCTATATATATATATCCTGCCCTGAACTTGTTCCTGTACCTGACCTGACCCTGAAGATTAGAGACTTGCATGGTCACAGGACAACTTGGAAACAAGGTTTTGGTTCCGCAGACGGTCGCTGGGGCACTGGCACCGATCTGATCCGGACGAAACTCCTGATAGTCGCCTGCTATAGGACAGAATGCCATGGGACGTCCTGCTCTTTGCGTCACACGATATTCCGTACTGAGACTAGACCGTCCATTATGGCGCCGTGCCAGTGACCTCCTGTTCATATAGATAAGTCATCCTCGCTTAGCGGCTACCCGCGTGCGAGTTACTGCATCGCATCGAGAATAACTGAATACCTGAACGATCATGATATAATAATACTTATGCATAAAGAGCACTTGATCATCGTATGCAACACACCTGATATTTCCTGTAACCCGTGCACCTAGTACGGGATCTCGCACTGAAACGCTTGTGTTTGCATATGCTTTGTCCTGAATGCTTATACATGTTTCTGCTTGAATTAACTTGGTTTGCCTTGGACAGGGAAGGACAAATGGTAAGTTGGTAAGTCTCGCCGTGTTTTCTCTCATGTCGCACGGCACACTGCCACACGGATTAGGCTATTCAAATCTTGCATAAAACTGATCCTAAGGCAACTAGAAAGATAACTTAATAGTTGGTGCACGAAACCTGTACTAAGTGTTTGGATTTGTCGAGCGGGCGAGTAGCCTCCCCACCAGTGCATTCATGTACTGATAACCCACCAGATTGCTTGCAGGGTGCGGGAGAACCTCGTTCGGTGTGGATGCCTCCCTCGTGCGTGCCAAGGCGTGGAGTTCAACTCAGAAGCCTCGGAACGCTACATCCGGAACTGAAGCACATATACAAGACATAATGTTGGAACATCGCCTCGCCCGAACATCGCCTGAATATCGCCTGAACATTCCTGTATATCATCCATAAATATAGCCACTTGGCATGCTTTTATGTTTCAGAGAGAGTGCTCGAGCGACTTGTAATCTCGGCTATACGCCATCTGTAACACTTGTTTCAATATGAATAAAAGAGCTTGCTTTACTCCAACTTGTGTTTCCATGCTTCCGCTATATGGTCGACTTAGTGAACCTGTTACCGATCGCCTATGCGTTCATGATTCTGCTGCACTCGGATAATCTGTACGACTCTGTGGCTTAGAATTCTTACCGCCAGCCAATGAACCACGGCCTTGCACGGGCGTGGCTAACGCTCGTGCGGCATCACGCCCGGATGGGTCAAAGCGATCGTTCCGCGGGAGCGCTGGCGCGGTGATTCTCGCCTAGCAGGAACGGCCAATTTGCCTGCGGGAGATCGGGGCGTGACAGATTGGTATCAGAGCCTGGCTTATACGCCTTTGAACTTCGTTTCTAATATCTCAGTTTTAAAAGCTCGTTCGTGGGTTATATGCACACACTCTCTCAATGCCTCGATGGGATGTTCCAAACAATAAGTCTAAATACTTTCAAAGAGTTGCATTTGAGTAGTATGATTGCTTGTAAAAATTGTGTTGCAAGGGCCTTTGTGCCATCCTGTGCTAGTCCTTATGGGATTAGATTCGTGCTAGACTCGTGCATTATATGCAACCCAAAATGCCTATACGTGTTTGCCCCAACTGGTTAGTGCAAAAACGAATATTGTCCGAACGGTTAGCTATGCACTCAGCCTTTCGGCTAAGTTGTATAGAATATCTTGCACCAAGACCTTTTGGTGCAAGCCAGTTATAAACGAGATTTGGATATCGTTCAGGAATGATACAAGTAAGACCTAGAGCTGCAAATCGATAGACTTTATTGGATTTATCGCTTAGGCGAATCATGCTTGGTTATGGAAATAGCTCGAACGATGATTCTTGTTGGAAGACCAAAATCAAATATAGTTGCTTGGATGACTATCAATCCCGAATATATATAATGAGATTAGATTCTTATCGGGCGAAACTTGAGTATCGTGCTAGAAATTGTGGAACGAGTTAATGAGTAAGCTAACGATAATGCGAACACCGATTAAGAACTTGATGGAATGACTCAATTCTGAGTGGTGGATGGATCATTGTCCAAACGGATCTATAACCCATGCGATATTCAGACCAAACGATATTGAGAATAACTTGAGTAAATGATAAGGCTTATGTCGAATAGAATTCTCGGAAATAGAAACCAATATCTTGGTTAAGGAAAAACTTGTTGAAAATTGGAGAATCGTGCGAGCGGTTTCGGATTTAAAACAAACGGATTGTACGTGAATAAAATATCGCTCGAACAAGTTAACCCGAGAGTGAATATTTGGCTTCATAATATAAATTTGACTTGGTATCAATAATTTGAAGATAGCATGGATTGATACAAGCAAAGAAAATATTAGGTTTCTGGGAATGATATAAGCGATAACAGATTCTGCTTGGAGTTTGGAAGAACGAACTATAATCACTGCATAAACAGATTTGACTTGGTGGATTGCAGTTGGATGGAATTAAAAGATTAAAGGATAAGATGTCTCGATCGTGTTGAAGATAGCCATAACATTCAAACGTTCTTGTCTTGTACGAGCATAACTCTATGCCGCACATGCGTCACGCCCGGATTAGGACGATGATCCAGCGGGAGCGTTGACGTGATGATCTCACGTCCAACGTGGATGATCGAACTTGCGGGAGACCGAAGCGTGACAACTTATGGATCGTCTTGACTTCTGGCTCGACACGATAAGACGAACTTGGAATGTAAGTGATTGGAAAATTTTCAATGGATTAGTTAGCCTAGAACCTAGAATAAATCATATTTGATGGTTTTGAGAACGAATACGTGAATCAGGTTGAACGACTTGGAGAAATAATCTAAGGTTTAGAATTAAATCTTGGCTTGGTGGACTAGGCTTGGAATGGATATGATTCTATCAATTGAGGGATAGAATATGCAAACCACTAGGCTTGTCCTGCAACTTGGATATATTTTGGATTTTATCGAACGGACTCGTCCCCCGTGAAAATGAACGTGTTAATAAGAGTAGGTAAATCTGTGCTCGATGTTTAGAAATCTGAGTGAAACGAGTTTGGATAGAATGCCCCTGTGAATGAACAATGGTTTGACCCTAGGAATTGGGGCGAGCATCGTGCGACAAATTTGTACGATGAATCGCGATATGCTTGAACCTGTACCTATGACCTTGTGAGCTAACCTAGTGATTAGGCAGATGACCCTGTGCCGAGAGAATGAGCCTGTGCTACTGACTTTACCATATTGCTTGTATAAAGCATCACAACTGGGGCAGCAAGATTTAGGATTAGACTTGGGAACGGTAACGTATGCTAAGTTGACCCAAATGGATGGACGCTAGTCGGTATCAGATTGATCGTGTTTAACGGTAGTCCAAATACTTGGTGGAAATGGAAACGATATGGAAATCAGATTTGATTGACTCTGTTGGAAGTATCCTGGTGATTTGTATGGAAATGGATTGAACCCTTGAAATTTTCGCAAGTAGCTTGTCCGATTTCACTATTTCTAAGTTTGGTTGACTGCATGTGTTTGAAGGACGCTTGAATATGTGCACGATCCAAGACTTAAGAAATGTGAAACTCGAGTGCTAAGACTTCACTATCGCTAAGTTGGTTGACATGCATGTGTTTGAGGGACGCTTCGAATATGTGCACGATCCAGACACGCGATATGATGATCTCAAATGCTAGTGCAAGTAAAAATCCTCCTGAACAAGCATAAAGACTTGTATAAGTTTGCCTCAGCCTTAGATCGCTATCCAAGATCGATTGAAACGTGCATCATGTTAAGAAACTTGTCCCGCGCCAAGGCGCAAATGAGACTGACTCAGTATACCCGCGACACGACGTAAGCATCGAGTAGGGGATTTTGCGTTCCAATGGATCTAGTGGTACCGATATCTACGCTTGGGCTAGATTCGAAATTCGATAGTATGGCTTGCCCTCAGGAAGTCTCGAGGACGAGACTTTTTCTGAGTGGTGGATGATGTAATATCCCGTTCCGCTCAAGCGGACTGCCGATTCAAACGACAAAGTGCAAACGTCCCGACCTGCCTCCCTCAGCGAGGCAACTCGTTTGAGGCAAGGATATCCAGACTTGGTCCCTACAGGAGTTCGGCTTAGGCTTTCATAGGCTCGCTCGCAGTATCACTCGACCGAGGCGGATCATCGCTAAGGTGGGTGGCTACGGTGAACTTGTCTTTGCTTAGCCAGCACACATAAAATACGGAATGATACATGCTAGTCGCTAGGTGAATCACCCTCTGCATGCTAATAAGAATACAACGCACCTAGCTAAGGGAATAATCCCAACTTGTATTGCTTATGCTAGAACATGAAAATAAAATATTTATATATATTCAGACCCTCGCATGTTACCTTTGCCTCGTGCAACTGGACCCGCTATGCCTCGAGTAGAATGACACAAACATATATTCAGTAGTGCACTGTTCACTCCCTAACACTGCACAACCCTAGATAACTTCTCTCGGAAAGGCCCCGTACGGTTTTGCTTGGCTTACCTTCGGGCCCGAGCGAACTTGAATGCTTAAGTTATACAAGTGCATGCTTGCCTACTTTTATGTATTGCCTAGTTTCAATGCTTGCTGTATAACTATGCCCCGACCGTGAAACACTTTGCTTGTCATGCATTTATTTAGGTTCTCCTTGGAAGACTACCTGATAGTCGTTTCGTGCATGAATAAACCTGAATATACCTGGGACCGTTAGGTCGCTAAGACAATTCCCGAACCAGGGAACTTGCACCAATCCTGTGATCCAAGAGTCCCTGCTCGTTGAGCAATACTGTACTGTACTGAATCAAATGGCTCATAGAGCCGATACTCAACATTTAGAGTAATCTGACCCTGCCACAACAAGTTACAAATATATATATATCCTGACTTGAACTTGTTCCATGAAGCTTGTTCTATATATATATATCCTGTCCTGAACTTATTCTTGTACCTGACCTGACCCTGAAGATTAGAGACTTGCATGGTCACAGGACAACTAGGAAACAAGGTTTTGGTTCCGTAGACGATCGCTGGGGCACTGGCACCGATCTGATCCGGACGGAACTCCTGATAGTCGCCTGCTATAGGACAGAATGCCATGGGATATCCTGCTCTATGCGTCATACGACATTCCGTACTGAGACTAGACCGTCCATTATGGCGCCGTGCCAGTGACCTCCTGTTCATATAGATAAGTCATCCTCGCTTAGCGGCTACCCGCGTGCGAGTTACTGCATCACATCGAGAATAACTGAACACCTGAACGATCATGATATAACAACACTTGTGCATAAAGAGCACTTGATCATCGTATGCAACACACCTAATATTTCCTGTAACCCGTGCACCTAGTACGGGATCTCGCACTGAAACGCTTGTGTTTGCATATGCTTTGCCCTGAATCCTTATACATGTTTCTGCTTGAATTAACTTGGTTTGCCTTGGACAGGGAAGGACAAATGGTAAGTTGGTAAGTCTCGCCGTGTTTCCTCTCATGTCGCACGGCACACTGCCACACGGATTAGGCTATTCAAATCTTGCATGAAACTGATCCTAAGGCAACTAGAAAGATAACTTAATAGTTGGTGCACGAAACCTGTACTACGTGTTTGGATTTGTCGAGCGGGCGAGTAGCCTCCCCACCAGTGCATTCATGTACTGATAACCCACCAGATTGCTTGCAGGGTGCGGGAGAACCTCGTTTGGTGTGGATGCCTCCCTCGTGCGTGCCAAGGCGTGGTGTTCAACTCAGAAGCCTCGCAACGCTACGTCCGGAACTGAAGCACATATACAAGACATAATGTTGGAACATCGCCTCGCCCGAACATCGCCTGAATATCACCTGAACATTCCTGTATATCATCCATAAATGTAGCCACTTGGCACGCTTTTATGTTTCAGAGAGAGTGCTCGAGCGACTTGTAATCTCGGCTATACGCCACCTGTAACACTTGTTTCAATATGAATAAAAGAGCTTGCTTTACTCTAACTTGTGTTTCCATGCTTCCGCTATATGGTCGACTCAGTAAACCTGTTATCGATCGCCTATGCGTTCATGATTCCGCTACACTCGGACAATCTGTGCGACTCTGTGGCTTAGAACTCTTACCGCCAGCCAATGAACCACGGCCTTGCACGGGCGTGGCTAACGCTCGTGCGGCATCACGCCCGGATGGGTCAAAGCGATCGTTCTGCGGGAGCACTGGCGCGGTAATTCTCGCCTAGCGGGAACGGCCGATTTGCCTGCGGGAGATCGGGGCGTGACAACATCCACGTTGATGACATACCAAGTTACCTCTGTTCGGAGATTACCGATTTAGCACTTCAGACGAATCTTGCCCAGCGGGTAGCTTCTGCTGGCGTTGAAGCCGCTGATAGTGGTATTGGTGGTTGCCAACAGATGCATCAGAATTTCTAAGGTCTGTAGCAGGTTTCGTAGGATAATGCTGATAGATGATATGGGGTGGATATGCATCCAGTCCACCTTAATGGCTCCGATGTTCCCGGTGTAATACAGGGGACGATCATGCCTATTATTCTTTCATATCATATTATGCTAGGAGAATATGATATTCGGGATCGCCTCTATCACAATGTTGCAGTAAGGGCATATGGCAGGATTCTCGGCCGGTAGCTTAACTTGTGCCAAATAAGAGTCAGTATTTTGCAATGCCTTACTTAGAGCATCATGAGTCTTTTTGGAGAGACGATGGAGTTAAAAGAGTGACAAATTCATGGGAGTATTGGCCAGCTATGCCAAAATGTCAAAGTTGTAAGGCTTCTCCAGCCCGTGAGTTGTGTCTTTCCATAGAGGTTTATCATAGCGAGTCTTCTTCTGCTTTGGTTTGTCAGCTGCCGGAGGCTGGGATGGACCTGTATTATAGACACGAGGTAGAATAGTTAGAGATGTACAGTCATGAAGAGCATTATATTCATATTGATAAGCTAGTTCCGACCTGGTTACCCCAGCCAGATCTTTATCTATTGATAAAGAGACCGTGTGATAAGACTTGGTCTTCTTTCCCTTGGACATGGAAGCAGGAGGCACTGCCGGCTGTGTTAGGTCCAGGACGAGGTCTAGATGAACCAACATGACTTTTCCTCTTGGAGTAATAAGGGGAACCAACCCATCTGCTTAGGCTGGAGGGAGGTTAATGACCTCCATTGTTGTCCTAGGTATGGGGACGACACCATCTTGGGACACTGTATTCAGAAGGTACCGAATTGGAGGGACACCATATTTGTAGTGACTATCTGATCTTCGAAGTCCAAAGTAAGAGCTTTGGAGTCGATCAACCGTTATATTTGCCTTTTTAATATGTAATAATCTCATGTGGCATGATGGACATATCGATAGCAGTAGCAATACTTGGGGTTTTCAACCTTGTCTGCTTCATCGAGACGCTTGACGTCAGAAAGTCGGAGCTTGTTACCCTTTATCAATAGTTCCATGATTTCCATAACATCATCGTCGCAAAGAAATAAGTTTCCTTCGGCTTCGATGGCTCCGTCGTCCCTACGGCAGGCGAGGTCAGACTTTTGGGCACATTGAATGTCAGGACCTGATTTTCTTTACTGTCATGATTGTTGCTAGCGGTGCAATAATGTTTTTCCTCATCTTCAATACTGGGGGCTTGAAATCCCAATAATTGAATGTCTTCCTCGCTCTTTTCTGTAGCAGCGACACTTATGATAAATGTCGTCCAGTCACTGAACGGGCCAGATGTTGTCCAGAGTCTTAATAATGGTAGGAGGTTCTTTTGACACGTGTCTATCAGCGTGATTCGGGGATACCGGGAGGCAACTTCAACGCCTCATGTTAAAAATGTTCAATGTATTCTCATGCCGGTTCTCTATCCATTTGGGTGATGTCCATTAGGGAGGACATAGTCATATCCATTCCTCCTTCATAGAATCGGGAGTAGAAGAGGGACTTCAGATCCTCGAAGGATAAGATATACTTATTTGGGAGGCTACAGAACCACTCAAAAGTGACCCCGAATAGTTCTCCAACGAACAAGTTGGTGAGTAAATCTTTATCCCAAGGTAAGTAGCCCTTTGTGGAATGGAAGTATCTCATGTATTATCGAGGTGATATCTTTCCGTTAAATAGAGTCAGTAATAGTGGCTTGTATTTGGGATGGTATACCACGTTATCCTACTCGGGAGGATAGGATTGCTAGATCCCAAGCCTCTGGAGCCTGTCTTGATTATACCGAGCATCAACAAGGGCACACAAGTCCCTAAGAATTTCCTGGATATCGTCTGGCAGAAGATAGGCAGAGGATCGAGGTGCGATCTTGCTTCTTGCAACATGAGAAGCCGGATCAGGCATGCCAGATTCCTCGTTGGTCCCCGGCTCCATGTTTGTTCGCCCCGGGGTTCGTGGCTGTGTCAGGACTAATTTTTCCTTGAGTTCCAATATTTTATGAGTCAGAGTCTGTATCGAGGTGCTCAACGTCTGAATCATAGCTTCGAGTGCCTCAAGACGTTGCTTCTTACTGGATCCTGCGTCATGCCCATCTTCTGCCATATACATTATTATTACGTAGAAAGAGGTGGGCGGGAAGGTGGATGCCTCACTTTCTGCCTCATATATTGGAGTCTCGTTGTCCTCGGGGAGAGTTTGTAGTATTACGTCACTTTCATTATTTTAAGGATTGCTACCCCCAGACTCAATCGTGGGCTGATCCTGGAAGGTATGGCTACCCCCCGTTAAGCTGTCATCCATTCACGAAGATTCACTGTCCTCTCGGAATAATGGATTAACATGGAATACTGGAGGATTACCACCCCCAGCTCTAATTGTAACCTCGGTTGGGAGGGCATGGCTGACCCCAGTTTTTGTTTTCGAGCGCATGCCCTGGAATACTCCCACAGTAGTTGCCTGATTGCTACCCCGCGGATGGCTTCGTGATGCGCTAACCGACCCCCTTAGGTTAGGTGAGCTTTTCTTTGAGATCTTCTTCATAGGGGAAGAACTCCATATTGTGCAATAAGAAGCGACGAGCAATTCTTCCTCGTCATACAGTTTTTTCCTAGGATACCGTCGGGTTGGTATTGCGGGTTGCAATCGCTGGAACAATGACTGTCTGGTTGGAGGAACTGATGCCTTAGTGTAGCAATAATTTATGATAATGCTGGCACAAGTATGTCCACGAGGGGACGCGTCATGTGTGAGTGTTGATTCTTTCATCTTAAGCATGTGAATAATCATGTTGCTTAAATCAGACGAGGGAAGTTTCACTTTCATACCCATTTCATGTGCTTAGGCAACCCTTGCGTATGGAGGTAAAAGTGAAAGGTTTTCTCCTAGACCCAGTTCTTCCACAAAAACTGCAACTGGATCATTAGTGGAAGACCTGATGTAAGATGGACCCATTTTACGCTCGCAGCCAAACTAGGCGCATGGGTCTGTCATCACAATATTCGCTCCACGACTTGGTTCAAGCACAACTGTGACGTCCAAGTAGATTTTGGGAAGGCCTTAAGGTTGACCTACTATCGATGCATGAGTTCCTGGGTCATCCCTGTATAGTTTTCCATTAGCAGCACGTATGACAAGTAACGGCACATGCTTTTGAAGGGCTAGTTGCACAGCCCCTCGAGCGCACATGGCTCGAATTGGTTTGGGTTTCCTTGAACCAGCGCTCTTAGGCGCATAGTATAGGGAATCCAAGTTAGTACTATAGGAGTCCTTGTTGAAGACCGCTTTGCCTACAGAGGACGTCATGCGCCTATGTTCTGATATGACACATATTCTCTTGCGCAAGTTGTGCTGTGGGTGTATCTCTTGAGGTTCATCACCCTTCTTGTCAAAAGTAGATTTGGAGATGGAGATAGGATGAGCGCCAACCTTATGTGTACCTATGACCGAGGTTAACAATGCTTCTGGAACAAATTTGAGGTTTGGCACAGCCGCTTTGACGATCTAAATCTTGCGAGTCTTGCAAGGTCATACGGGCCTCATCGGAGAGCTCGACTTGTCGGCGAGAAATTGGTCAACCTTATGTAAATCTGGGGGGAGGTGGTAATACGTCGGGCACCGACCTCGGGCGTGGCACAGCGGCTTTGGCAACCCGTCTTGCGATTCTTGCGAGGTCGTACGGGCCTCATCGAAGAGATTTGCTTGTTGGTGGGACATACGTTAACCTTATGTGCATCTGCGCTTGGGGTTTGTAATACGTCGTGCACTGACCTCGGGCGTGGCATAGCGGCCTTGGTGACCCAAATTTTGCGAGGTCGTATGAGCCTCATTGGAGAGCTCGACTTGCCTATCATGTCTTCGAATGACTGTTGGTCGAAGCGAACGACCATCATCCTCTGAATCAAAACAAATTTAGTTACGTCAGATTGCGTCACCAGATTTTCGTTGGAGGAGAAGATATTCCCCAACAGAGTCACTATTTTTGTCAATATCGCCAAAAATCAACTCTCGGGGAGGCAATATTGAACGAACTTTTTATTTGATTAATTATGAATTAAAAAATAGTACAAAATAATCTCCAATATGTAGAGTCTAAATATAATAAATGTCACTACCATATTTTCTAGGAAAGGGTATTTTAGTAATTTATAATTAATTAAATATTGTGCTTGATAAATAATTATTGTTGTATTATTTAATTGTTGTTAGATGTTATTTATTTATTTTGGACTTGTATTAGTAGACCTAACTAGTTTAGTTTAGACTCATGGACCAACATATATTAATTGTTAGAATTGAGCCCTTTAAGAAAGTCCATTGATTAGGAGGATGATTAATTTAATTAAACCATTAGACTAGAAGCTTTCCTCCTTAATTATTTCTTCATGAGAGACCCCAAGGGGTATATTGGACATTACATAGTGACTTGAGGAAGGGGTAAGGGGCCGGCCTATTAAAGAGGGGAAAAAATATTTATCTCTCCTCTTTTTATTTGCAAACTAGATCAAATATTTCCCTCAACCAAATTCCTTCATTCCCATATTATTTTTCTACCGAATTTCATCCCAATTCCTTTCCAAATCATCATTGGAGACTAGTGGAGCAAGGATCTAGAAGGAGGAAGCAAGGATCTACAAAGAGGAGTAAGGATCTACAAGTTGGAGGCCAATTTTATCATATTTGGAGGTTGCATTAGGAATCCATCTTCCAATAGGTATAATTTAGTTTTTTTCCCTTAAATTAGGTTCTAAATATGAGATTTAACTATGAGAAATCAACCCATATGCATAGGCTACCCATAGGATTTGGTTTTGTGTTCATAGGAGGCCTATTGAGAAAGTCATGGGACTTTTTATGTCAATTTTGGAGGAATTCCGAGATTGACATTTGTTGTGTGTGTCAATTAGTCCTATAGATCAATTTGGCATGTGCTTGTGTGTTTAGGGCTAGTATCATGTCCACAATTGGGTACGTGTAGGTCGTATCCTACCAATTTGGTGATACGTGTTGATTTGGGGGTTTTTCCTCCGATAAGGGACTTTGAGCATGTCACATTTTGACACGGACACGTAGATTTGTGTTTAACTTTTTGTATTTTCATAATTAATATATTAGACTTGCTCGTATCCTTTGGGGTACGTTTGGATGTGTGGTGGACTCGTGTCACAAGCGTATCCTAGATCTAGTGGGATACGGGTATGATACACTCCATGTGTTGTGCAATTTAATTTCTAGATCTATTTCTCTTGTGTCCTTAGTCATTGTGATATATATATATATATATATATATATATATATATATATATATATATATATATATATGTTGTTGTGTATGTATATTTATGTATTGATGTGTCTTAGATCTATGTATCTATTTTACCTATGTGTATATATATATTTATGTAGCTATTATTCTACATATGTAAGAGCTATTTAATATTGTAGTATATATATATGTAATTTTATTGTATATATATATATATATATATATATATATATATATATATATATATATATATATATATATATATATATATACTTATATGATATGTATACATATTATTGTATGATTATATATACGTATACATATTTGTGTAGTTTTATATATATATATATATATATTACTATTTATGTGTATGTATGTTACATGTATTTATTGTGTACATATATATGTATGTGGAGGTGTTATTGTATATACATAGTTATAAATTAAGAGTTATATATTTAATATATATATTATGTGTCATGTATTTATATATATATTATGTATATATATATATAAGAGAAAGAATGGGAGAGACAACAGCCGCAATGGTGATAGCAGCGTTACCAAAAAATATCAGCAGCAATAGCATACAGCAGCAGAGACAACAATATCGACAACAGCTCAGCTATAGCAACAACAGCGCATGAATCAGCAACAATAGCGGCAGCAGTTTAGTGACAGCAGCAAGAAACTTTCGCAGAAACAACAACGGTATCAGCGGTATCAACACCTATAGCGACAGCAACAGAAAACTGTTACAGAAAATAGCTGTGTCAGCAGCAGTATCCGCACCTATGGCGACGGTCAACAGGGGTCTTTAGCGACAGATCTGCAATTTTGAATAGTTATTATATATTTAATTATAATAGTTATATATGTATATATATGGTATTGATATATATATAAATATGTTCCTAATTGCTAATTGTGTTTTGTATACTATAATTATAATTATTAGTTGTTAGCATATATTTATTATTGGATAGTTAGTATAAACAAGGTATTGGATATTACCTTGAGATACCAAGGTAAGTATCAAGGTATTTTAGGATACCCAAGTTATTGGGTTTGGGTATCAAGATTATGGTTTAGTATTATGATACCAAGTTGGTTCGAAACCAAGGTATCCATTTAATGTTTGTAATTAGGATTTTATATATTAATATTGTTCGACATATATATGTGATGCTTTACCTATTATTTTATGTATCCTGAGATACGGTATCCTAGTATCCTAAGATGTAGCTTTATAAACTAGACTCTAGTGTTTGAACCCAAAATCTTTGTGTTAGACTTGTGCAATCTAGAAATAGATAGTTTGACATATTTGACCATAATTGACCATAGTTTAACCATAGTTGACTATAATTTGACTTTTGACTTAGATATGGCTTGTTGACCTAGAAGTTGACTAGTTTAACTTATTTTCTTTCTGAAACCTTATACTGATGTTATATTCCATATCTAGGTCGAGGCACCGTATCAGACATCTGTGAGACTATTCTTTAGACTTCAGGCGAGTACATTCTCTGATAGTTTCTCATTTATGATATCCTCTATGTTCATTGTATCTAGTATAGATATCCATGTTTCTTGACACGATGGTTACATGGATTGGTATATTCGGATTTCGTCATGAGATGTTATTCCTTGGTATATGGTGTATCTTATGCAAGCCTTGTTTTATTGCTTATCTTGTACATGTACAGACACTGATTCTCCGAAAGAGTCACTATCTTCTTGGAAAATCCCGTGCCATAGCGTACCATAGTTGGATCTATTATACCAGTCGAGGGTAGGGAGTATTTTAGTGTAGATATGTGATCATACCTTCCTTGTATCAAGTCTTGCTCTTGAATAGTGTTAATAATACACCGCACGTATGATTAGCCATGCCATAAATGTTGTATCATGTTCCCAAGTCGATCATATATTAAAGCTAGTACTCACACACTTAGTCATTAGTATTCTTGTTCATTGTCATATTGCTTATTATTATATTATTCCAGTATTCCTTATTGTATATCTCTTATATCTATTGTGCATCTTATATATTCACATCTATTTACTATTACATAAGAACTACTGTTAGAGATGTACTCTGCTCCTTTCCTGACTGGATATATTTTTTCCAGATGACACTGAGGACTGGTACCCTACACATTATGGACCTCAGGATGTTATGGGTTTAGAGTCAGAGACCCTGGCTTAGGAGGGACTTATCCCAACTGAGATAGATGACCCATGTTTAGTAGCTTCTTAGTATTCTTGTACTCGATTTGTCTCCAGCTTAATTTTGTAGCATTCTTTCAGACTCATTGATGTTATTATTTTAGACTCATGAGTTGTATGTGACTATTCTATTCTTTATCATATTCGTGCTCATTTCCATCCTAGATCTGTGATTGAGTATATTATTATTGTTGGTGGCTCATTATATTGTAAGATAGATTACCGAGACAACGTTCTACCGCCGATTCTGTGACGTAGACTGGGCGTTGTTTCAGACTTGCATTCTTACATCAGGTGCGGGTCATGACAATAAAAATATAAGAATCTGGGTAAGTGTGATGGTGGAGATCGAGCACTACAGCATCTCCTTTACTCCGTTGAAGATCCGGGACCAAGGAGGGTGACAAGGCTTTAGGGAGCTTGAGTATGCGACTCAATGGGCGTCCTTCGCGTCGGTTCTATCTTTTTTGCCTCTCTCTCTTTTTAGTCATGATGAAAGTTTTCTTATCTTTTTTTTTGTGGGTGATGCCCACTATTTATAGCTTTGAGAGGGCCTTATGCACATGGATGCACACATCTCATACTGCTATATAGTGGCACATATTGCAATATCCTGCCACATGGTCGTTCGAGATCTATGGTTGCTGATTCTATAATACTCGTGACACGTATCATGATGATTTTGATTGCACCTTGGAAATACGTCCGCCCATCACATAGAGATCTATAGGGGTAATAGTGCCGTATGGCATTACTGGCGCATGGGAACACATGGAGACGTAGTGTTGGATGGCACAACTAGCATGGGAATACTGGATTGGAGTAGTAGTGGCGCATGGCACTGCTGGCGCATAGGAATACTATTTATTGTTGTGGTTGGTGCATGGTTCTGGAATAATTTGGCGCATGGGTCTTGATCACTGCGGCGCATGGCTCTTGAATTCTGTTAGCGCATGGTATATATTTTATATATTTCTACAACACTGATCTCGAATACATGATTTTCTACTGACGATCACTTGACCCAAGTCAATCCGCGTTCAGGCTTGACCATTCCCTAGTAAGATCCAACACATGCTTCAAGTACTTGCGCGTCCAAGTGCAATGAGTATTCTGCAAGGCCCTACCATCCAACTATTTCTGAACTCACGCTTGTATCGTCCGAGATCAACCAACCAAACTCTAATTTTTTTCCAATCGTACCATGTTCCGCAAACACTATCTCAATATATCATCTTCATGCTCCGAATGATCATCATATCTGATACTACCCCAGCTAAGCGACTTACCCAAACATCGTACTTAACTGCTAGATCTATTCATCCCAATACCTCTGCCTGAAATCTTAATACCTCTCTGGTTGAACACCTATTTGGGGCTTATGTGATCCACGAAGAATTTGCCTCCACGCTATAGGGATAGTGTCGCCACGATTTTAATGCGGACACAATCGCCATAATTCCTAGGTCGCACATGGAATAGTTCTTCTTATGCTGCTTCTACTACCTCAAAGCACCTAGATATTACCTTCGTCCTCTGTATGAGCACTTACTATAAACTAAGTCCGATTTTATCTTGTAGATCTAAGAAACATCTGTCCTTTTTGGTAGTGCAAGGATCTGAATTGAAGCGAGCCACGGCTTTAACTTCTTGAAGTTAGTCACACAGTCGTCAATTCATATGAATGCTATTTCCTTCTGGTGCACGGTTAGTCATAAGTGATGCCATCTTTAATAATACGAACCTCTAAATCTCATCAGTTAACTCAGGCTATTTTTACCACCATTTTGATCTTCTGGCTGTATCTTCAACTGAAGGCTATCCAAATTATATCTTAAATCTAACACTCAATCACCTAGGCATATCTTTGATATACACCACTCAATATCCACCCCTCGATGCATTCCCAAAAGCACCACCTCAAGGGTTATTTTATGGATCTATAATTTTACTTCGATTTGGCGGTCAAGTTGCTAGGATTAGTTGTTCCGAAGCTACGCTCGATATTTGTAAGTCATCACAATAGACAGTTACTACGAACCATGCTATATCTCATTATGAAAATAGATCCATAATCCAATAATCCAATAATCTAATTCAAACACACTTTTTAATCCGAGCACTACATGCACTATGTTGATGTATCTACTAACCAAATGCCGCATAACCACCTAGAGTCTAACTATCTATCCAAGTTAGTAATCGAGGAACTACACTTGTAGAAATTATCGTTTAATACTCTGTCATTCTGCCCAAAATCCATCAAAAATCCTTAATAGTCTTGTTCGACTTTTCGCACTGCTATTTGCTACCTTTTCTGAAACTATAGAGTTGCTCTATTTCTTCTTCGTACGCAATGCTTTAATACTGCACATCCATCTCGTTCGAGCGGCACGGTGATTTGCTCCGACTTTGCCTTCTTTTTCAGCTATTTTTAAAGGTCTATCCCCTACAATCTTTGCTCTCATTCCATTCCTTATTACCGTCTTGATTTCTCTGTGTTTCGATGCGTTCACACATTTCTGATGACTTGTACGCCAATCTCAGATGTACTATCACTTCCACTTCAATCATTTTGTTGCGTCACGTCTATTTCAGTACTATAAGTGTTAACTTCCAATCAGGCTTAACATCGACTAGACTCGTATCATGCTCATTCATGTCTTCCGGAGAACTTGTCCACCTTCATTGCACCGTTTTGCCAACTCTGCATTCGCTAAACTCTAAGTCAAAATTCTCAAGCGCTAACATCGTATCCTTTAATTTTGCTGTGACTCAATCGCACTGGTCCTTCAAATCCGAACGTGTTCCTCTACTCAACCGACTGTACCTTTATATCGCTGAACTCCATAGTCCGTGCTCATTATTCTTCAACACACCCATCACTCATGCACAAATGCTCTAACTGTGTGTTCTATATGCTCAACTCTCTACATCAACGAATGCTCTACTGAACTTCCAAATCGAGTATGCAAAATTCTAATATTTGACTGCCCGTCTGCATGATCTCATCCTATATTCAATACTTGGTCCACATCACATGTACTCCTTTTCTTCAATTTTCTTATCGTGCTTATTCCGTATCACTCTTCCAAATTCAAACATTTTCTCAGCTGATTTGCCAATCACCTTGATATAAAACTCTATCTCGCTATCTTTTCTTCAATCGTTTCCTTGTCGTCCTATTTTGTTCACTATTCTTAACTGTCGATCTATTACTTGTTCTATTCTTTATCCAATATAACTTTCATTGACACAAGTTCGATATCAACTTAGCATTCGCTTGTTCCAAGTTTTAATGCATCACTCAGTCGATGCGCATGAACCACTTATATTCCTGTTACCCGTGTTAGTTGCGGCAATGCTATTGTTGTCCATCCAAAATGTTTTGATGCTTCATATCACTACGTGGTATGCCATATACCACATAGAATCAAACCACTTCTCATATTATACTTTCTCCATACTGATCCAATATATGTTCGAACTATCCATTCTTCGGTGACTCGGCTGACCATAACTCAACCGTTAATTCAAAGTCCGACATAAAACTCAGCCAATGCATGAACCATCTTACTCTTCTGTTGATCTCGTCCATTGCAACTTGCAAAATGTTTCATTCTTGATACTCCCAACTATATCTTAAAACATTCGACACATTCACCATATGAGCAACTCGTGTAATATTCTCTCTCCCTGATATTCCATGTCACTACTCAAATCTGTTCAACACATTCTTTGCACGAGCAACTCGTGCAACGTTCTCTCTAATATTCCCAGCCAAAACTCAAACTCCATCTAATACATTCGCTATCCTTCCAATGTCTCTACTCACAACATGCCAACATACCCATCTTGTCTACCAAATCAACTACTTTCTTAATGAAACCAATATCTCCCAAAGCAACAAACTACACAAACTTAATGACACCTCTCAACTATTTGCACCAATACAATAACTCTACACAAATTGCTGCACGAATGTAACAACGCTTAGCGATGCTACTCGATTCTATCGAAATACAACAAAAAATGAACGCAACGAATATCAAGCACACACAACTAAAAAATATATAAACTTATTGCATGGAACTTTCAATGTGGCATCCAGTAGAGCCTGTCATGCTCTGAGCTCCAGCAGGATTGGTCGTCCCCGCAAGGCGCGAATCATCGCGCTAGAGCTACTGTGGGCTGACCATTCCCATCATGAATATGATATCGCACGAGCACAAGCTCTGTAGTTCCCCGCTCCGTGTAGGTACTATGTACAAGTGATATCGCTTTGCTTGCTCAAACGGAAGCCTTCTTAGAGATTTCCCGATCGAAACACATGACGATTGATCTAAGTGAGTGGGGAAAACTTCATTCTCTGATTCTTGTATGCCTTAATAATGAATATGAGTTATTACAATGCTTGTTTGCATAATAAGATAGTGTTCATATTGGGAATGATAGAACGAGAAACTGCATGCTTAATAAGAGAACTTGTATGCTTGTCTAAAGAGAGATAGAACCTTACCATGCTAAGTCAAGATAGAAAAGAAATATTGCATGCTTAGTTACACTGACACCGCTATCAAATAAACCATTGCCATGCTAAATAGATAAGTAAAGGAATTGCTTGAACAAGTTCCTTTGTCATATGCTAAGTAATAGTAGAATTGTATGCTTTAGTAAAAAGAGAGATACAAGAACTACTATCATGCTTCAATAAATAGAGCTTTCTCACCTATTTTCTATCGTACTGAAAGAGATAGATATTGCTTGCTAGTTGTTATGAAAATCGTTATCATGCTTGCTAATATATGTTTTGCTTGCATGTGTCCTTATATCGAACTACTATAAGTTATTGATTCGTATAAGCAGAGATTAATAGTGCGTCCTGAGGTACGATATTTGTGATCTAGTGGGGTGTGCTATTAGGTGTGTGAAAGAAGATTGAAGCTATCTCTCGTTTTGAAAAGAAAAAAAAGATATATTTTGCTTGATCATTATTTTGCTTGCATTATAGATGCTTCATGCCATGCATTGGTCTCAGACAACTTGTGCACATGGTCTTATCTCTCGAACGGTTCCTGGGACACTAGAAATCGTTTGGTCCAGAAGAGATTTTTATTTTACCCTGAGGATACGGTCCTACGGGGTCTAGTGGGGTGATGTGTCTATTAGTGTTGTACAAAATATTAGTGTTGTGTAGAACCCATGATGTCATAGCTGTAAGTATTCATGTGTGTTGGTGAAAAGATGAACCTTGAGTTACAGCTGCCGACACATGCGCATGCTAGTGCAGAGCTGAACCTTGAGTCACCGCTGCTAATCATGGGGCTACCCATGGACCATCATGTAGTTGGGGCGCATGCTAGGTTAGCCTTCTTGCATACCTAACTGTTTGATGTAGAGATGAACATAGAATAGAGCCTATCTGTTTATGCAAATTGTTGCTAACTTGTATGTCTGCTACAAAGATAACCGTTCGACGAAGGGTAAGAATCACCGAATAACTGAAGCATTGATTTTTTATTTTGCTTTGACTCTTGTTTGCCACTGGACTTGTATGTTTTACTTAATGTTTTAGTGTTGCCCTTAGTAATGAATTGATCAATCTACTAGAGTAACTTGTGTTGCTAATGTGTTAGTAAATATGGTGCACGATACATGCTGCGGATTGTACAATAGAATACTTCTCTGATTGTATGCTTAATTGTTTGAATATGTAAAATGTTTCCAAAGCTATATTTTTTTAAAAAATAAACTGACTCTAACCCTGTATTGCATGAAATGAACCTAGATAAAAGTAGCAAGATCACTAGTAATGTAATATTTTGACACATGCATACTTAGTGTTAGTTTTAGGAAGTGTTACTTCTGTTCGTTGATTTTATACTTACCAGTACTTTCTTCAAAGTGCTGACCCACCAACAGTTTGCTTGTTTACAGGTGCTGGATCGTCCGATGAAGCGATAGTCGTGCCTTATCCCCAGGACCCAAAAATTTGGAGTCGATGCCTTTAGCCGTATCGAGTTATGCTTTGAGCTACTTTTGTATAAAGGAATATATGTATGTAACGATATCATTGTATTCAAGAGAGGGCTTGAGCGATTTAAAACCTCAGCTTAGCGCCGCTTGTATCAATTTTGAATATCAATGAAAGATGCTTGTTTGCTTATGCCATTGTGTTCTTTACTTTTTCGCAAAACGTGCCGTTGTTTCCATCTTGAATAGCTTACTTGCCCTTGTTCAAGCTTTTGCCTTGTGTAACTGCAATTTAGGCTTGTATGACATCACGCTTGTACGAGAATGATCGGTCCCACAAGGACCCAAGGGAGGATGAACGGCCCTGTAGGATCGATGCGTGACAAGCTGCGCCCGTACAAGGCCATAAATCCGAACAGGCAAAGTAATAGCTAAGCCATAGAGTCGCACAGATAGTCCGAATGCAGCAAAATAAAAAATGAACAAGCGATTGGTAACAAGTTCACAGAGTCATCATAACGGAAGAATTGAATAACACAAATATAAAAGTAAAAAAAGTACTTTATTGATATTGAATCAGTATTACAAGCGACGCTAGGTCGAGATTACAAGTCGCTCAAGCCCTCTCTCTTGAAACAATAATAGCGTGCCAAATGGGTACAAGTATGGAAAGATACATAGGCGATGTTCCAATATTATGTCTTGTATATATGCTTCAGCTCCGGATGCAGCACTCTAAGTTTCTAGAACGAACTCCACACCTTAATTTGCACGAAAGGGTTTTCGCACCGAACGAGATTCTTTCGCACCCTACAAGCAATCTGGTGGATTGTCAGTAAAATAATGCACTAGTGGGGAGTCTTCTCGCCCGCTCGACAAATCCAAATATGTTATATAGGTTCCATGCACCATCTATTAAGTTATCTTTCTAGTCTTGCCTTAGGATCAGTTTTATGGCATAATGTAAAGCCTAACTCGTATGGCAGTGTACCATATGATATAAGAGTAACAAGGTGAGACCTACCAACTTACCATTCTTTCTTCCCTGTCCAATGATAAAACCAAGTAAAACCAAGCATGAATATATATAATAAAATCCAAGGAATCGTATAAGCAAACACAAATGTCATGTGCGGGGTATGATTCATGTACACGAGTTACACGGATTATCCAGAAGTGTTACAGAAGATTGTTCAAGTGTTCAAATATGTATAAGTGTCTAATAATTATATCCGATCAGGTGTTCCAGATTACCATATATGATACAATAACTCGCATGGGGATTGCCGTTAAGCGAGGATGACTTAGTCTATATTAACAGGAGTCGCTGGCATAGCTATAAAGGACGAGTTATAGTCTTGAACGAGAATGGTATACAAAGAAATCGCTTGAGGCACTATAAGCCATCCCATCCAACACTTGAGACTATCAGCCATAGAGCGAGAATAGCGTGGTGTGAGCGGAGATGCCATCATGTTCGCACATAAAAAGGCTGCTGCGTGAGTTCCATCTGGATCAGATCGGCCCTGGTGCCCCGGAGATCGTCCGTGGAACGAGATTCAAAAAGCTTCCTTGTTCAAGAAGTTGTCTGCGACATGCAAGTCTTGGGTCTTCCAGATTCACAATATGACATGATAATTCTTGATTCTTGTTCTGAACGAGTATTGCTCCACGATATGTGATTCTTGCTTTAATTGACATAATTCTTGTTAAGAGTTCAACTTGACTTGATGCATTACTGTTGGACGAGAAGTGAAACCGTACAGGTCTTAGGGGTAGTGCGAGGAGTAAAACCGTACAGGGGCATATCGGACGACGTAATCTATGTGACGTGTAGTGTTAATATGTGAAACAGTGTACTACGGAGAGTTTATAATGATCTACTTGAAGCATTAGCAGAGTCTACTTGCATGAAGCTAAGGTAGCATGCGAGGGTCCAACTATAAGCCAAGTTTTATTTTTATGTTCTACTACAAGAATACAATATGGGATTATTCACTTAGCTATAGCGCCCCGTTCTCCCGGTACGGAGAGCGCGGCTAAGAAACATAAGACGGTATCGTTCGATCGGGATAGATTGAATTAAGAACTCGTCCTCGTTATGGATTTATTTCTTCGGAATCGATTTCCATATTCAGTGGACCGCGCCCCAAGGATCGGCTTAGCGGCAGAGTCAGGCGGGACCTCTCCGCTGCTATCTTTTATTGCCTCGGTTTTCGATGTCGCTTGTTGCTTTCGTGCTTTGAGTTGGTTTTAGGATTTGCTTGTTTTCCTTGAACGGTTTCGATGGTTTTCATTGTTTTCGTTCATCGACTTGCACTTCTATTCCGAGATTGGAAAGAGAGGAAGAAGTATTAATCGAGCTATTCATGTGCAGGTGAACGAGCAGTAGGTGGCTTGCGAGCGGAGTCGTGAAGCGCCTCTTTCCATCTCCCTTCCAATAATATAAGTGAGTGGCTACCAACCCGATTAGCTAGCCCTGCTTCCAAGCTTCACATCTAATAATCTGCACTTTCCTTTGCCCCGATCAAACGATACCAAGTAATAATAAAAGAAACCAAGATAAAAAGGGAATAGATTTGGTTATTATGCTTGTCAATCAAACCTGTGAACTGTTGCCTTAACGTATGCTTGTTCGTACAAATGTTCTATAAATTATGCTAAGTATGACATACACCTTGTATTGTACATAATTGTTTAGGGGGGCTATGCTAAATAAATCATGCATTACTACTTGTCGTGCACTCGTGTTCTTGCACTCGTGTTCTTGCAATCGTGTTGCCTCAACTGCATAAATTGTTAACTTGTTAATCGTGTTCGATCATGGACAACTTGTGCACAAGGTATAGTTCTGCGGACGGTCGCTGGGGCACTGGCACCGATCCGATCCGGGCGAAACTCGTGTAATAGTCATCGTGTACGGGACAAGGAGGCTTGCAGCACCTCGTGTACTATCGTTGCATGCTATCCTTGTCTCGGACTAGTCTACTATGGCAATCATGCCAGTAATCATCGTGTATATTTAAACCTGTTGCATACTAACTTGTGTCTTCGTGGCAGGGAAGGCATGGTAAGTTTTGTGCAGGTAATTCAGACGGTCAGGTAAAATCCACCGAACAGTGGCACGTTTATTTCAGTAAATTCTATATGCTGCTTACTTGTAAATGAACTAAGGCAAGATAGAAACCTATAAATATGCATGCTTCATTAAAACAACGTGTTGATTGGTATAGTCAGGCTAGCTCGCCTTCACCAACATGTTTCGATATGCTGACCCTCGTTAAAACAGGTTCTCCGCACCAAGGCGAACCGAGCGAGGAGCCGAAGTCGTCTTCCCGATCCAGTCCAGCTGTTGGCGCATCTTTACCGCGCCCTCGAAGTATTTTGAAGTCAGGAGCTTGCAACTCTTCATACACAAATGCAGCTCCGTGGCAAAGCTATCCTCCAGCCTGGAGGTCCTTATCATTTTGAGTTTATAAAGGGATGTAATGTACAGAACTGCTATCTTATTTTGAGTCATCTCTTTTGTAAGTCGTTCGGCATATTAGCTAACTCGTTCGAGAGTTTGTAATAGATGTTCATTATCAATAAAGAGAACTTTTCCTTGTTTCAAATCTGTGTTTTAATTTATCTGCGTACTCTAAATATGTGCTTGCTATGCAAAATACTTTAGCCTTGTGCGGGCGCAACCCCAGGCCCGTACGGCATCACGATTCGGGGGACGCCCCAACGATTTAACGAAATCGGGTCGTGACATAGTGGTATCAGAGCACAGATTCAAAGTTCCTTAGACTTCGTGCTAGAAAAGTTCCTTTAACGGTCAAATTCCTGTGCGAACTCTTGAACTCGCTAAGCCAAAATGAGATACGTTCATGCAATAAGTCCATAATACATTATGATCCTAATGTAATTTACCTTCTTTTGAAAGAACGGCTCCAGCGCAATCTGCAGCACAAATCTCGGACGAAATACAATGCCAAGAAAGTAATTCGGGCACTTCAGGAAGTTCAGAGAGCCAGCGAGCAGTGCCAAGCATCGATCCCGTCCAACGAATGCTGCAGATATTGGAGGCAAACCAACAAAGGGACGAGGCTCGCTATGAACGGGCCGAGAAACGGGCGAAAGAGAGTCAGCTCAAGTTTTAAGACAATATAGAAGCACGATTCTCAGTCCAACAGAAGCAGGTAGATACCCTGCAGCAGATCGTTCAGACTTTGGCATCCAACAAGTCCGCGGCAACGCCAGCGACTTCGGTGGAATAGCCCGTGCTTGAAGTAGAGACGCCGCAAATTCCAAGGGCGAGGGACATGACTGCCTTCGACTTTGGCCACTTCAAGAAAGTCTGCAATACCCCATTCAACAGGACTGAGGACCCAGTCGTAGCTCTAGATTGGTTGGCCGAACTTGAAGATCACTTCTTTCTGCTAGAGGTCCCCGAAGAGAAGCGTGTCGCCTGCGCGTAACTACAGCTCCACCTCAATGCGCACGATTGGTGGGACGTGCATCGACGATCTCTCCAATTTGATCACGGAGAGGAGACGATCTCGTGGACGACTTTTTGTGCCGCGTTCGAAGAGGAGTTTGTACCCCCTCCAGTCCAATGTCAGATAGAGAACGAGTTTGTGCAGCTACGACAAGGCAGCATGACTGTTAAAGAGTACTCCGCTGAATTCAACTGACTCTCCAAATTCGCTAGGACCTATTTACCTAATGTAGCGAGTTGAGCTAGAAGGTTTGAAGGTGGACTACGCCCTGTCATTCATTCGTACGTAGCCGTTCATCAGTATCGTACAATGCGTGAAGTCATGAATCACGCTCTATCACTCGAACCACATTATCCTCACATTCCTGTCGGCGCTGTGCATACCTACAATCACAAACGCCAAAGCAACAAGAGAGGAAATACTGTTTCAAAGTGCCCTAACAACGGAGGGCACCAAAGAGAGAACCCAGGGCCATCGTGTAATTTTTGTAAAAAGAGTGGGCACACAGCCAACAACTGCCGCTTGAGACTTGGGTTATGCCTCGCTTGTGGTTGATCAGGCCATGCCATTAATTCTTGTCCAAACCTTCCTGATCGTCGTCCCCAACGAAATGCTCCCTAACGGTAGGTCCTATTCTTAAGTTTCAGGATGAAACTTCCAATTAGTTGGGTAGGATGTAGCGCCCCGTTCTCCCGGTGCGGAGAGCGCGGCTAAGAAACACAAGACGGTATCGTTCGATCGGGATAGATTGAATTAAGAATTCGTCCTCGTTATGGATTTGTTTCTTCGGAATTGATTCCCATATTCAGTGGACCGCGCCCCAAGGATCGGCTTAGCGGCAGAGTCAGGAGGGACCTCTCCGCTGCTATCTTTTATTGCCTCGGTTTTCGATGTCGCTTGTTTTCCTTATATTGTGCATAATTGCTCAGGGAGGCTATGCTAAATAAATCATGCATTACTACTTGTCGTGCACTCGTGTTCTTGCACTCGTGTTCTTGCAATCGTGTTGCCTCAACTGCATAAATTGTTAACTTGTTAATCGTGTTCGATCATGGACAACTTGTGCACAAGGTATAGTTCTGCGGACGGTCGCTGGGGCACTGGCACCAATCCGATCCGGGCGGAACTCGTGTAATAGTCATCGTGTACAGGACAAGGTGGCTTCCAGCGCCTCGTGTACTATCGTTGCATGCTATCCTTGTCTCGGACTAGTCCACTATGGCAATCATGCCAGTGATCATCATGTATATTTAAACCTATTGCATACTAACTTGTGTCTTCGTGGCAGAAAAGGCATGGTAAGTATTGTGCAGGTAATTCAGACGATCAGGTAAAATCTACCGAACGGTGGCACATTTATTTTAGTAAATTCTATATGCTGCTTACTTGAAAATGAACTTAGGCAAGATAGAAACCCACAAATATGCATGCTTCATTAAAACAACGTGTTGATTGGTATAGTCAGGCTAGCTCGCCTTCACCAGCATGTTTCGATATGCTGACCCTCGTTGAAACAAGTTCTCGGCACCAAGGCGAACCGAGCGAGGAGCCGAAGTCGTCTTCCCGATCCAGTCCAGCTGTTGGCGCATCTTCACCGCGCCCTAGAAGCATTTTGAAGTCAGGAGCTTGCAACTCTTCATACACAAATGCAGCTCCGTGGCAAAGCTATCCTCCAGCCTGGAGGTCCTTATCATTTTGAGTTTATAAAGGGATGTAATATACAGGACTGCTATCTCATTTTGAGTCATCTCTTTTGTAAGCCGTTCGACATATTAGCTAACTCGTTCGAGAGTTTGTAATAGATGTTCATTATCAATAAAGAGAACTTTTCCATGTTTCAAATCTGTGTTTCAATTTATCTGCGTACTCTGAATATGTGCTTGCTATGCAAAATACGAATTTGATCGTTAAAGGAACTTTTCCAGCACGAAGTCTAAGGAACTTTGAATATGTGCTCTGATACCACTATGTCACGACCCGATTTCGTTAAATCGTTGGGGCGTCGCCCGAATCGTGATGCCGTGCGGGCCTGGGGTTGCGCCCGCACAAGGCCAAGGAAGTAATTCGGGCACTTCGGGAAGTTCAGAGAGCCAGCGAGCCGTGCCAAGCATCGATCCCGTCCAACGAATATTGCAGATGTTGGAGAAAAACCAACAAAGGGACGAGGCTCGCTATGAACGGGCCGAGAAGCGGGCGGAAGAGAGTCAGCTCAAGTTTTAAGACAATATAGAAGCACGATTCTCAGTCCAACAGAAGCAGGTAGATACCCTGCAGCAGATCGTTCAGACTTTGGCATCCAACCAGTCCGCGGCAACGCCAGCGACTCTGGTGGAACAACCCGTGATTGAAGTAGAGACGCCACAAATTCCAAGGGCGAAGGACGTGACTGCCTTCGACTTTGGCTACTTCAAGAAAGTCTGCAACACCCCATTCAACGGGACTGAGGACCCAGTCGTAGCTCTAGATTGGTTGGCCGAACTTGAAGATCACTTTGTTCTGCTAGAGATCCCCGAAGAGAAGCGCGTCGCCTGCGTGCAACTACAGCTCCACCTCAATGCGCACGATTGGTGGGACGTGCATCGAGGATCTCTCCAATTTGATCACAGAGAGGAGGCGATCTCGTGGATGACTTTTTATGCCGCGTTCGAAGAGGAGTTTGTATCCCCTCCAGTCCAACGTCAGATGGAGAATGAGTTCGTGCAGCTGCGGCAAGGCAGTATGACAGTTAAAGAGTACTCCACGGAATTCAACCGACTCTCCAAATTCGCTAGGACCTATTTACCTGATGTAGCGAGTCGAGCTAGAACGTTTAAAGGTGGACTACGCCCTGTTATTCATTCGCACGTAGCAGTTCATCAGTATCGTACAATGCGTAAAGTCATGAATCACGCTCTATCACTCGAACCATATTATCCTCACGTTCCTGTCGGCGCTGTGCATACCTACAATCACAAACGCCAAAGCAACGAGAGAGGAAATACTGCTTCAAAGCGCCCTAACAACGGAAGGCACCAAAGAGGGAACCCAGGGCCATCGTGTAATTTCTGTAAAAAGCGTGGGCACACAGCCAACAACTGTCGCTTGAGACTTGGGTTATGCCTCGCTTGTGGACGATCAGGCCATGCCATTAATTCCTGTCCAAACCTTCCTGATCGTCGTCCCCAACGAAATGCTCCCTAACGGTAGGTCCTATTCTTAAGTTTCGGGATAAAACTTCCAATTAGTTGGGTAGGATGTAGCGTCCCGTTCTCCCGGTGTGGAGAGCGCGGCTAAGAAACACAAGACGGTATCGTTCGATCGGGATAGATTGAATTAAGAACTCGTCCTCGTTATGGATTTGTTTCTTCGGAATTGATTCCCATATTCAGTGGACCGTGCCCCAAGGATCGGCTTAGCGGCAGAGTCAGGAGGGACCTCTCTGCTGCTATCTTTTATTGCCTCAGTTTTCGATGTCGCTTGTTGCTTTCGTACTTTGAGTTGGTTTTGGGATTTGCTTGTTTTCCTGAGCGGTTTTGATGGTTTTCATTGTTTTCGTTCATCGACTTGTACTTCTATTCCGAGATTGGAAAGAGAGGAAGAAGTATTAATCGAGTTGTTCGTGTGCAGGTGAACGAGCAGTAGGCGGCTTACGAGCGGAGTCGTGAAGCGCCTCTTTCCATCGCCCTTCCAATAATCTAAGTGAGTGGCTACCAACCCGATTAGCTAGCCCTGCTTCCAAGCTTCACATATAATAATCTGCACTTTCCTTTACCCCGATCAAACGATACCAAGTAATAATAAAAGAAACCAAGATAAAAAGGGAATAGACTTGGTTATTATGCTTGTCAATCAAACCTGTGAACTGTTGCCTTATCGTATGCTTGTTCGTGCAAATGTTCTATGAATTATGCTAAGTATGACACACACCTTGTATTTTGCATAATTGTTCAGGGAGGCTATGCTAAATAAATCATGTATTACTACTTGTCGTGCACTCGTGTTCTTACACTCGTGTTCTTGCAATTGTGATGCCTCAACTGCATAAATTGTTAACTTATTAATCGTGTTCGATCATGGACAACTTGTGCACAAGGTATAGTTCTGCGGACGGTCGCTGGGGCACTGGCACCGATCCGATCCGGGCGGAACTCGTATAATAGTCATCGTGTACGGGACAAGGTGGCTTGCAGCGCCTCGTGTACTATCGTTGCATGCTATCCTTGTCTCGGACTAGTCCACTATGGCAATCATGCCAGTGATCATCGTGTATATTTAAACCTGTTGCATACTAACTTGTGTCTTCGTGGCAGGGAAGGCATGGTAAGTATTGTACAGGTAATTCAGACGGTCAAGTAAAATCTACCGAACGGTGGCACGTTCATTTCAGTAAATTCTATATGCTGCTTATTTGTAAATGAACTAAGGCAAGATAGAAACCCACAAATATGCATGCTTCTTTAAAACAACGTGTTGATTGGTATAGTCAGGCTAGCTCGCCTTCACCAGCATGTTTCGATATGCTGACCCTCGTTGAAACAGGTTCTCGGCACCAAGGCGAACCGAGCGAGGAGCCGAAGTCGTCTTCCCGATCCAGTCCAGTTGTTGGCGCATCTTCACCGCGCCCTCGAAGCATTTTGAAGTCAGGAGCTTGCAACTCTTCATATACAAATACAGCTCCGTGGCAAAGCTATCCTCCAGCCTGGAGGTCCTTATCATTTTGAGTTTATAAAGGGATGTAATGTACAGGACTGCTATCTCATTTTGAGTCATCTCTTTTGTAAGCCGTTCGGCATATTAGCTAACTCGTTCGAGAGTTTGTAATAGATGTTCTTTATCAATAAAGAGAACTTTTCCATGTTTCAAATCTGTGTTTCAATTTATCTGCGTACTCTGAATATGTGCTTGCTATGCAAAATACTTTAGCCTTGTGCGGGCGCAACCCCAGGCCGCACGGCATCACGATTCGGGGGACGCCCCAACGATTTAATGAAATTGGGTCATGATATTAGCTATGTGCGTTATATTCTTTATTAGCATGAAGGGGTGACTAACCTAGCGACTAGCATGTATCGTCCATATTTTATGTATGCAGGCTAAACAAAAATAAGTTTATCGTAGCCACACACCTTAGAAATAATTTGCCTCGGTCGAGCAATAATTCGAGGGTGCCTTTGAAAGTCTAAGTCTATAATCCTGAAGGGCCAAGTCTGAAATTCTTCACCTCAAACGAGTCTTTTCGCTGAGTAAAGTCGGTCATGTTATTATACTAGAAATATTTGAATCGACTCTCCGCTTGAGCGGGTGGTTACATTATACACCACTTAGAACAAGTCTCGTCCTAGAGACTTCCTAAGCGTAAACTGCTCTATCGTATACTATTGAATCTATCTCAAGCATAATAATATGTGCCGCGTATGCTGGGTCTGTCTCATTAAATGACTCTATCATTCAATCCAAGATCTGACTCTGTCTCTAATACACCTTAGCGTGAAATATATCACTTAACGCGGGTACTGTATAATCCATCTTGAATGAAGATCTAAGGCTGAGGCAAACTTATCCAAATCGATATACTCGTCCAAGCATATATAGCATATTCACTTGCACTAGAATTTGAGATCAGTATATCGCAAGTCTAGATTGTGCACATACTCAAAGCGTCCCTCAAATATATGCATGTCAACCAACTCTGCAATAGCAAAGTCTTTGTACTCGAGTTCAGTATATCACTGAGTCTTGGATCGTGAACACGTTCAAGGTATCCCTTAAACATATGCATTCTTCTAAACTTAGCGATAGCGAAGTCGGATAAGCTCCTTACAAAAATCTCCATAGTTCTAGTTTATGGTTTACCATGATTCCTCAAGCAGGGTCAATCAAAATCCAAGTCATTTCCAAATTCCACTCAACCAAGCATTGCACTAACGTCAAGAATGATCTATCAGATCTACGGACTAGCGTCCATGTCCTATCGTCCATTCTATTCATGTCAAACATAGCACACACTTACTGTTCCAAGTCTAACTCTAAGTCTTGCTGCCCCAGTTCTATGGTTGCTCAAGCAATACTCCAAAGTCGGTCACAAAAGTTCTTTCACTCGACAAAGGGTCATCTGTCTAATTACTAGGTCAGCTCACAAGGTCATAGGTACAGTTCATGGTCATAACTCATCGTGTAAATTCATTGCACGATATTCTCCCTAATTTCTAAGGTTAAAACATTATTCATTTGTATGAAATCTTCTACCTAAGCTCGTTTCACTTAGATTTCTAAATATCATGCACAGATCATCCTACTCACATCAATACTTTCATTTGTACAGGTTCCGAGCCTGTTCAGTCAAATCCATGATATATCTATATCATATATCAAGCCTAGCAATTTGTATAGTCTATCTCCTCAAACATGTTTGATAGAACCTATATATTCATTATAATTCTAGACTACCAAGCAATTATTCAATGCTAAATCTTCGATCTCAATCCTAAACTCTAAGCCATTTAACAAGATTCATATATCTGTTCAAGAAACCATCAGGCGTGTCTTACTCCATGTTCTAGACTAATTTATCATTGAAACACTTTCGATTCACTTGTATTCTCAAGCTCGTCTTATTGTGTCAAACCATAAGTCAAGACGATCCTTCAAATGTTATATTTTGGTCTTCCGCAAGTTCGATCATCCCCGCTGGACGTGAGATTACCACGCCAACCCTTCCGCTGGATGTTTGTCCTAATCCGGACGTGATGCATGTACGAGCATGGAGTTACGTTGGCACAAGACAAGAACGTTAAACGTTATGGTTATTATCAAAACGATCAAGACACCTTATTATTACACTTCGCTCCATCCAAGTTATATATATTTATCCACCAAGTCTTGTTCATCCATTAACCGTTCATGTCTTGATCATAATTCGCCTAGCCAAATCGTCCAACTTTAGTATTATCGTTCGATTAATCCGTAGTCTACTTCTCGTATTTCTCAAAAACTAAGTTTAATACTCAAACAAAAGTTTATCCGCCTTTGATACGTTCTATTTTATCGAGTTTGTTTGAATAATCACCGAACATGTTCCCACGAGTTCGATCATTCTCGCCGGACGTAAATTACCGTGCAAGCATTCCCGCGGGAAAGTCGTTCTTATCCGGTCCTAATTATCGAGTGTTTCTTTCGAACTAGATTCAAGATCGTTCTTCGAAACTCTAGATCGAATCCGTTATCGCTTACCTCTTTCATCGAACTACAATATTCCTTTACTTGTATTAATCCATGCTAATTTCCAACTATCGATACCATATCAAGTCTATTAATTTAAAACCATAATATCCATTCTCAAGATAACTTCTATAAAGCGATATCCTACTCAAGTAAAATTTGTTTGATTCAATTCAAAATCGCACGCACGATCCACTAAGTTTCCACGACCAAGGTATTGATTCCATTACCTTGAATCCCAATTCGATATAAGCCTTATCACTTATTCAATATATTCTTAATCGTTCAAACCAACTATTGTACGAGATCTCTGAATTCGCTCAAATATTTCAAAAATGATCCATATACCACTTAGGAATCGAGTCATCCAAATAAATCCTCAATCGCTCACATATTCACCAAGTCGTTCCTTAGAACTCTTGTACGATACCTAAGCGTCGCCTCATAATTCTTAGTCTCTATATACCTCTTTTCATAGTAATCCAAGTAAATAATATTTGATTTGTATTTGTCGACACAAAATATCGTTCGAGCTATATCTCAAAATTCAAGTACGATCCTCTATATTCGCCTTAGCGATAAACTGATAATGTTTCTATCGGTTGCCAATCTAAGTTCGACTTATCCTTATCTGAATGATATTCCAATCTCTCTCACAACTAGCTTACACCAAAGGTTCTTGGTGCGCTATACTCAACACAACTTAGCCAAAAGGCTGTGTATATAGCTAATCGTGCGAACGATATTCTATCTCGCACACTAACTAGCTTGGTAATCATGTATAGGTATTCGGGTTCGCATATAAATTGATAATTCTAGCACGAGTCTATCCCACAAAGTCTGAAACAAGTCGGAACAAGGGTCTTCGCATAACTAAACCATTCAAACAATCATATCAATCACATAACTAAACTATTTCAAAAATATTTAGACTCATTGTATAAAATATCCCAATGGGTCAACGAGAGAGAGCGTATGCACATAACCCATGAACAAGTTTTTGAAACTGAGAGAATCAATATAAAGTACAAAGACGTAAATCAATGCTTTGATACCAATATTGTCATGCCCCGATATTTTGCAGGATCGGCCATCTCCGCTAGGCACGAATCATCGCGCTAGCGCTCCCGCGGGTTGACCGTTCCTATCAGAAATATGACGCCATAAGAGCACAAGCTGCACCCGTGCAAGGCCATAAATTCGAGCATGCAGAGTAATAGCTAATCCACAAAGTTGCACAGATAGTCCGAATCGAGCGGAATAAGAAGTGAACAGGCGATTGGTAACAAGTTCACAGAGTCATCATAGAGAAAGGATTGAATAACAAAAATATGAAATTAAAATAAGCACTTTATTGATATTGAATTAGTATTACAAATGGCGCTAGGCCGAGATTACAAGTCACTCAACCCCTCTCTATCGAAACAATAAAAGAGTGCCAAATAGCTACAAGTATGGAATGATACCTAGGCAATGTTCTAACATTATGTCTTGTATATGTGCTTCAGCTCCAGATGCAATACTCCAAGGCTCAAGAGCGAACTCCATGCCTTAGCTCGCACGAAGGGGTTTCCGCACTGAACGAGATTCTCCCGCACCTTGCAAGCAATCTGGTGGGTTATTAGTACATGAATACACTGGTGGGGAGGCTTTTGGTCGCTCGACAAATCCAAACATGTTATATAGGTTTTGTGCACCATCTATTAAGTTATCTTTTTAGTCTTGCCTTAGGATCAGTTTTATAGCATAATGTAAAGCCTAATTCGTATGGCAGTGCACCATGTGATATAAGAGTAATACGACAAGACTTACCAACTTAACATTCGTCCTTCCCTGTCCAATGATAAAATCAAGTAAAACCAAGCACGAATATATATAATAAAATCTAAGGAATTGCATAAGCAAACAAAAGTGTCACGAGCTGGGTCTGATTCATGTGCACGAGTTACACAGATTATCCAGAAGTATTGTAGAAGATTATTCAAGTATTCAAATATGTATAAGTGTCTAATACTCATATCCGATCAGGTGTTCCAGATTACCAAATGTGATACAATGACTCGCACGTATATTGCCTCTAAGCGAGGATAACTTAGTTTATATGAACAGGAGTCGCTGTATAGCCATAAAGGATGAGTTATAGTCTTGAATGAAGGTGGTATACAACAAAAGCATATGAGGCACTACAAGCCATCACGTCCAGCACGTGAGACTATAAGCCTTAGAGCGAGAATGGTAAGGCATGAGCGGAGACGCTATCGTGCTCGTACATAAAAAGGCTGCTGCATGAGTTCCATCCGGATTGGATCGGCCCCGGTGCCATGGAGACCATACGTGGAACGAGATTCCAAAATCTTCCTTGTTCAACAAGTTGTCTGTGACATACAAGTCTTGGGTTTTCCAGATTCATAACATGATATCATAATTTTTTATTCTTATTCTGAAGAGTATTGCTCCACGAGCTATAATTCTTGCTTTACTTGACATGATTCTTGTTCAGAGTTTAACTTGACTTAAAGTATTTCCCTAGTTTAAGAATTGCCTTGGTGACCTAACGATCCCGGATACTTATAGGTTCATATTGCACAGAAGGACTATTTGATAGTCTTCTGGCTAACTAGATGCATGCACGATATGGATAGTTTTACAGGATGACATAAAATTAGGTGACAAGAATTAAAATGAGGCAAACAAGTACAAGTTAGAATATAAGCAGGCTAGCATTGCATTTGTTTGAAATATAAGCATAATGAAACATACTGTATAGTCTACTTTAGAACATAAGCCTTTACGTTAGCACGGGTCTTAGGGGTAGTGCGAGGAGTGAAACCGTACAGGGGCATATCGGACAACATAATCTATGCGACGAGCAGTGTAAACATGTGAAGCAGTATACTGCGAAGAGTTTATAATGATCTACTCGAAGCATTATCAGAATCTACTTGCATTTTGCTAAGGTAACGTGCGAGGGTCAACTATATGTCACGCCCCAGTCTCGTAAGGGCCAATCGTCCTCGCTTGGTCCCTACGGAACCGATCTTCCTCGCTTGGACGCGATGTCATGCAAGCCTAAGTTGCGCTTGCACCAGGCATAGTACCTGCACAAGACACAAGTTAGACGAAAATATACATATATAGGCACGAAATGTAAATGCTGGAAACCGAAGTTGAACACATTTGATAGGAACACAAAATACTTTCTTTATTGAATACTTAAAGATTTGGATTATAAAGTACTTGCTTAGCTGAGTTACAAAATATGCTATAGAAGGCTTACAACTCTTTTAACAATCCCAAAACTAGCCACAACTCTCATACATTACATCCTTTTAGTAGGACCTAAATCAAAACATCTAGCAGAAGAGAAGTTTGCCCACAGAAGAGAAAAGTTAAGAAGCAGCATGAGCACGGTCCCGCTGGAACGATGTGCTAATACTGGCTCAAAATGCTCGCCAAGCTCTTGCTACAAGAACCTGGAGATTTGCCCACAAACATGGGTCAGTACTGCAACATGTACTGGTGAGCGATCGTGATCAAAGTCACCTGTAAATCCACACTAAGTAAGCATGTGAAGCTAACATTATTAGGTAATCTTTCTAGTTGTCTAGTTTCTTTTAAACAATTCATGCAAGGAAACATAGACGATAAATAGACTTTGCATATGATAAATCTTACCCATGGCCGAGCGGCTATCCCTGCAGCAGACACACAAGTTAGCCATAATTTGCATATATGAATAACTTATGAATCAATCTTGGCATCAGGTGTTAGGTATGCAAGAAGGTAAACCTAGCATGCGCCCTAACTACATGATGGTCCCCTCCACGGGATTAGTAGTTGGGACATACAAGCCTATCTCACTAATAGACCTATACTCTCCCGTAAGTAAGTACTTCAAGGCTCAGGGTATCTAGATCTCTCCCAGGCTGAACGATCCCCAGTGCCCTAGGAACCGTTAAAGAGATAAACCTTGTGCATAAGTTATCCTGACCAAATGCATGAATGCAAGCTCCTATCAGAAAATATGTTATCATGCAACTGATGAACAATGTACAAGCAAGTCTATCTCTTCTTATCATTTTCTAGATCAAGTGAAGAGGTTTCCAGCAGTATTTCTCAATGTACAACATACGAGTTATAGATAAGCATTTAATATGTAACTAGTATGGTAGAAGTTTTATACTTGAAGCATGCAATACTTTTTCTTATTTTTAGCTTATTTTGTTAGTGAGGCAACATTTATAAGTGAACTAGAGATTTTGATTAAGACGTGCAGACTAAAGGATTCATCGAAGGGCCTAAGCTACTCACGGATTGAATTGAATGAGAGGATGCGGAAGCCTTATGCAACGGTCATTCCTTGGTTATGTGTCCTAAAATTGCATCTATACTTGGTTAGCATCCTCCAATTTCTTTCCCTTATATTTTGAATAGAATGTGCAAGCTAGAAAAGCGAATCATAAAAACCAAGTCATTGAAAGAAAGACCAAACATAAAGTACCGCAAAACCAAGAAGTAAAGCAACCAACAAAGTTTTTTAGACTTATTTTAATAGAAGTCGTTCCATCAATTTGAAGGGTTAATTTTATTTCGTCCGTGTTGATTTGGCGGTAAGATTTTTCCGAGACTCGATTCTCAACCGAGTCAAGGTAACAAGTGTTCCATAAGTATCCGTTAGGAGCGGGGCATTACCTAATACCCTATTGAGAAGAAATTTTGTCCACGAAATTTAAGAGATCAAGGAGTCGATGATCAAGGCATCAAGCGGTCAAAGGAATCAGACTCACCAACATCGTGCCCGCTAGTGTCGCGTTCTATATTCAGCTGATACACTCTAGCCCTTCTTGGTTGATCAAATTGTTAATTAGCTGGGGCTGGTTTTTGATTCTCATTCTGACCAGTACTATTGTTACGGTACGGTGGCGGAACCCTCTTATTTCGACAGTTGATAGCAAGATGCCCTTTTTGTCCAGAGTTAAAATACTCGTTATTTGCAGAACGACAAACAACTACTATGTGGCCCCATTTGCCACAGTAACTACACTCTGGACCAGGGCGTTGCTCGCCTACTATCTTTCTCTCCCCATTATGGTATATTTTTGCAGGAGGATTTCGAGGAGCCGGTGCCTTTTCCGGAGCACTTCGTGGTATGAACTGCTTATTCTGTACAGCTGCCTCAAAAGCTTGGATGTACAATTTATACTCTCGGTTCATAACATCCTTTCTTAGATTGTCATTCAGGCCTCTTATGAACCAATGTGTACGGGATCCCTTATTAGGAATCATTGAGTTAGCAAATTTAGCAAGCTTGGAGAATTCTGACTCATAGTCCTCGACGGACATGCTCCCTTGCTTAAGTTCGGTAAACTCATCTTCTTTTCTCTGTCTGACATCTGGAAAAAGATATTGTGCAAGGAATGCCTCCTTGAACATTCCCCAAGTGATCTTACCATCCTGATGCTTTGTGGTGAGATCTTCTTTCTTAATTTGCCACCAGTCATGTGCACGTAACTGCAGCTGCATGTCTGTACACGCCACCCTCTTGTTCACAGGTATCAAAGCAAACTCAAACAAGCCCTCCAACTTTGTGATCCAGTCCATCACCTTATCCGGCACAGTCCTGCCTTCAAACTCTGGAGGGTTCAACTTCAGAAACTCAGCACCTCTAAAGGTAGACTTCCTGGCCGCCCGTCGAGACTCGTTAGTTTATGTTAAGCCTGCTCCCTAAGGCGCAGTTGCGGCTGTCGCGGGTATCACGGCGGTTCCCGATGGACCGCTGTGGGCTACCAGTTTTGTCACTATTTGAGTCAGGGAGTCAAGCTGCTGCTGGTATGCCAAGGCTCTAGCATCATCCTGTTGCTACTGAGCTTTGAACCGTTCCTGTTGGTCCGCATGTCAATCATTCTAATTTTTGAACATCGTAATTAGCCTATCGACTTGGTCATCGCTCACACTCGTTGTGCGCGATGTCCTTTGATTACCTGTTATAGTCATCTTGTTGCAAAAGAGAGTAGCTTGTATTAGTCTTATAATATATTATGGACTTATTGCATGGGCCATTGTGTTTTCATAATTCTTTAAGATAGGGACATTAACATCTTTGATTTACTTATATAGATTCGCAACCATTTTTAAAATTTGGGACTTTTGAAACCGCTTAAAAACTTATATCATTTTTGAAAACGATATTTGAAGAAGCCAAGGACATAAAGCCATGCTCTGATACCACCTGTCATGCCCCGATCCCGTATGGGCCGATCGTCCTCGCTTGGTCCCTACGGAACCGATCGTCCTCGCTTGGGCACGATGCCGTGCAAGCCTAAGTTTCGCTTGCACCAGGCATAGTACCTGCATAAGACACAAGTTAGACGAAAATATACATATATATGCACGGAATATAAATACGGAGAGCCAAAGTTGAACACATTTGATAGGAACACAAAATACTTTCTTTATTGAATACTTGAAGATTTGGATTATAAAGTACTTGCTTGGCTGAGTTACAAAATATGACATAGATGGCTTACAACTCTTTTTACAATTCCAAAACTAGCCATAACGCCCATACATTACATCCTTTTAGTAGAACAAAAATCAAAACATCTAGCAAAAGAGAAGTTTGCTTACAGGAGAGGAAAGTTAAGGAAGCACTACGAACACGATCTCGCTGGATGAATACGCTAACACTGATTCAAAATGCTCCCCAAGCTCTCGCTACCAGAACCTGGAGATTTATCCACAAATGTGGGTCAGTACTACAATATGTACTGGTGAGCGACAGTGGCCAAACTCACCTAGAAATCCATACTAAGTAAGCATGTGAAGCTAGCATTATTAGGTGATCTTTCTAGTTGTCTAGTTTGTTTTAAACAATTCATGGAAGAAAATATAGACGATAAATAGACTTTGCATATGATAAATCTTATCCATGGCCGAGGGGCTATCCCTGCAGTAGACATACAAGTTAGCCATAATTTGCATATATGAATAACTTATGAATCAATCTTGGCATCATGTGTTAGGTATGCAAGAAGGTAAACCTAACATGTGCCTTAACTATATGATGGTCCCTCCATGGGATTAGCAGTTGGGACGTACAAGCCTATCTCACTAATAGACCTATATCCTTCGGTAAGTAAGGACTTCAAGCCTTAGATATATAGATCTCTCCCAGGTCAAACGATCCTCAGTGCCCTAGGAATCGCTCGAGAGATAAACTTTTTGCATAAGTTGTCCTAACCAAATTCATGAATGGAAGCTCCTATCAAAAATTATGTTATCATGCAAATGATAAACAATGTACAAGAAATTCTATCTCTTTTTCTTATTTTTTATATCAAGTCAAGAGGTTCCCAGCAGTATTACTCAATGTGCAGCATACGAGGGACAGATAAGCATTCAATATGTAACTAGTAAGGTAGCAGTTCTATACTTGAAGCATGCAATACTTTTTCTTCTTTTTAGCTTATTTTATTAGTGAGGCAACATTTATAAGTGAACTAGAGATTCTTTATTAAGATGTGAAGACTAAAGGATTTATCGAAGGGCCTAAGCTACTCACCGATTGAATTGAACGAGAGGATAGGGAAGCCTTATACAATGGTCACTCTTTGGTTATGCGTTCTGAAATTGCAACAATACTTGGTTAGCATCATTCGATCTCTTTTTCTTATATTTTAAATAGAACGCACAAGCGAGAAAAGAGAATCATGAAAACCAAGTCATCGAAAGCAAGACAAAACACAAAGCAACAAAAAACCAAGAAGCAAAGCAACCAACAAAATCTCTTGGACTTATTTTAATAGAAGTCGTTCCATCAATTTGAAGGGTTTATTGCATTTCATCCGTGTTGATTTGGCGGTAAGGTTTTTCCGAGACTCGATTCTCAACCGTGTCAAGATAACAAGTGTTCTATAAGTATCCGCTAGGAGTGGAGCATTACACTATAAGCCAAGTTTTATTTCCATATTCTAACATAGGCAATACAAGATAGAATTATTCCCTTAGCTAGGTGCATTGTATTCTTTATTAGCATGCATGGGTGATTCACCTAGCAACTAGCATGTATCGTCCATATTTTATGCGTGCAGGCAAAGCAAAGACAAGTTTATCGTAGCCACCTACCTTAGCGATGATTTATCTCGGTCGAGCGATAATCCGAGCGCGCCTTTAAAAGTCTAAGTCTGTACTCCTCAAGGGCCAAAGTCTGAAATCCTTTGCCTCAAGCGACTCTTCTCGCTGAGCAAAGAAGGTCGGGTCATCGCACTAGTATCTTTTGAATTGGCTCTACACTTGAGCAGAATGGGTCATTACAGATCCAAGATCCATTCAATTCACAGAAGCTATTTAGAGTTTGTGATAAACTAAGCAAAGGAAAAAGTCTAAAGAAATGAACTGGACGCTCTGATACCAAATTGTCACAACTAATCTTTCGCAAGTTTGATCATCCCCGCTGGATATGAGATCACCACGCCAACACTCCAGCAAGACAATCGTTCTCATCGGGACGTAATATCGGATGAGCATGGACCTACGCTCTCATAAGGTAATGACGTCAAATGTTATGGTTATTATCGAAATAACCAAGTTGCAGCGAAAGAAAAGTATTGTTACAAACAAGATCAAATCAGAGTTTACACAGCAAATCTCTCAAAGGGTCCAAATGAAGATGCTATGAAGGATTACAACACTTTTGCTCTCTCTTGCCCATAAAGGTACTTACTGTTGCATGCATCATGTCCCATATATCCAAGCTGAGCCACTACACCTGCATACCTGAAAGATATGTCCACAAACGTGGATCAGTACAAAGTTTTACTAGTGAGCGGGATAACCCACTCACCTAAACCAACACTAAGTAGATAGTGAATGCAAGCGGTTATATGGTGATCTTTCTACTTGAACTAAGATTCATTTCATAGCAAAGGCATGACATGTTAAGGAAAATAGCAAAGCAGGTTAAACATGCAAGCATTGAAATACAGTAAACACAATAGCAGTTATATGCAAACTCAAAGAACTAAATATGAAAATTCGTTCTACTCAAATCCCGTAAGTTAAGCTTGAACCTATCAAACCATATCACAAACCAAGTCTCGAATACAATAATGCACACACTCTTGCCCGTGGCAAGGTGGACGCCCGCTGCTTACTCAAATGCACAACCAGACCATGCAAACTCCTATCTATATGAAAGTCACTGGCCAAGACGTAAAGGACTATTCTGAGGCATTTCGATCTAATCTAGTACTGAGTTACAAGCTCACCTAGTGGTCTCGAACTACAAGTAATTGTGCTTTAAAAATACGTTATTGATTGTTTCCTCTATGTCCAAATGATCCCGGTGCCCCGGAGCCTATCCCTTTCGTGGAAACTAAACCCTGCACGTAGGTTGTTCGTGACCATGTAATTCTCTGCTAATATAGGTACGACGAGGAATCGTGCCTTCTTGCCCCACCAAACTATACTCGCCACGTTCCATCTGATTCACCAAATATGTTATCAAATTATAGCCCAAGGCACAATTCTAAAATTATCTCCACTAGGCACCATGTCGCTTCTCGACACAATGCTCTGATTAGTGCAATATCCCGTTCTGATAGACCTGTGGCACAATGCCCTCTCCGATGCAATTGCCCAATTTTGAACACAACTGCACGCTTCGCTTGACGAAGTGTCCGAACCTGATACTCGTACGCAACACACGCTCGCTCGATACTGCATTCCTAATGCTTCAACCATAATGATCAAGTCATGCCACAACTTATATTTATCCAAATGACGCACACTATGCACGCCACAGTGCAGTATTTTCAATATTCCAGACCAAGTGTTCAAGGTATTACTTATATTCCAATTGTTAGGCAGAAGGAGTAGAGAGAAGGTACAAGGCCCACTCACCAAGTTGAACTAGCTCGATGCCCTGCCTAGCACTCTACCTCGTCGATACAGCCGATTTTATGAATCCGTGGTATGATACGAAGAACGATCTACTCAATTGGTATGACCGTACAAACTGGCCGTGCTCTCTAAATCATCCAATCTGATCGAACTAAGAAAGACAGTATTATCGCTCCAAATCCCGTTATCTTTGTACTGCTCTAAACGAACACACTGATTCCATTAACGAAGCCCATGCCTTATCCTGATGCGAGGCGATACTCTGATCCCCCTGAACTCTATACGCGATATGCACATAAAACAAACTCAAATCGATACTTGCTCCTAAATCTAACTAATTGAAATACAACCAAACCTTTGTCTAATTTTAATCTAACTCAGCATAATGCACCTGGAGGACCGTAATGGAACCTCTAGAAGGGGGTGAATAGAGTGCAGCAGAATAATCTATCTAATTAAAAATTTATCCAAAGTAAAGGTAGTTAACTACTAACAGTAATGAACAAGACAAATATATAAAGCAATAAGGGTAAGAGAGAGCAAACACAAATGCCAAAATTTTATCCTAGTTTACCTCTGAGAGGATTTGTCCAGACCCAAGAACACTTACTAGGAGTTTTATCTAATATAATAACTAATAATGAATCACAAGCTTTGATCCGAAGGCTTGCCACTTCTTTACAACCACAATCTTTGTTACGAAGGCTTGAAACTTCACTGCTAGAAAGAGAAAACTAGTTGAGCCAAGCACTTACTGTAATGACCCATTTCGCTCAAGCAGAGTGCTAATTCAAATGACTCAACTGCGATGACCTATCCCGCCTAGCTCGGCGAGAAGACTCGCTTGATTCAAAGAATTCAGACTTGGTCCTTTAGAAGTTTAGACTTAAACTTTTTTAAAGGTGAGCTCAGAGTCTCGCTCGGCTAATGTTATACATCGCTAAGGTGGGTGGCTTCTGTGAACCTGTCTTTACTTGGCCTTTATACTTAAAATATTGACAATACCTGCTAGATCGCTAGGCGATAACCATTGCATGCTAATAAAAGGATTCAACGCACTTAGCTAAGGGGATAATCCTACTCTTTATAAGTATGCATAGAACATGAAACATGGAATAAAATAGTGGAATGATACTTGATTCTCGTACTATATCGTTAGAAGGTAGCTTATGTGCTGAGTAGACTATCTTGTTTGCTCTTTTAATATTTAACCTATACACTATTGTAATGTCTTTTACTTAGTTTATGCCATGGTCTGGATGCACAACATAAATATGATTCACTCTGTTGAGGCAGGAAGACTATGAAAATAATTATTTCGAGCAAAGTAAAAAAAACATGGAAAGGTTTCGGGAACATAAGGTCGCCAAGGCAGTTTTTTGTAACGGAAACTACACAATGGAAGTTGGAAAGAAACAAAAAAAATGAAATAATAAGTAAGAATGCAAGGAAGAAGAAAAGTAAGATCATAGACGGGTATGTTGGGGACGTGAAGTGGGGTTCGCTACCCACGTTGCATGGAGCGCCGCCAACCCAGTCGAATATCCGTTATGAAAAAGAAAATAGAATGGCTCTGGGAGCCCGTTAATAATAATAAATAGAAGAGATTTTATGGTTGCGGACAACTTGTGCACAAGGTTTTGTTTCTCGAACGAACAGTAGTACCGGGGCACTAGCACCTCTCGGCCCAGGAAGAACTAGGTATCATGGGCCCTACAGGCTCTGACAAAGCTACCGGGAAGGTGATCGCACGATATGTCGTAGTTCGACGCTTCGGGGTCACTCGTACAAACCGTTGAAGGCCTCGTCTATCGTCGTCCACAAATGGTTTGTGAATGCCAACGACCCATTTCAAATAGATTAAGTTTGGCTCGATTGCGGTAATCCACGTGCGAGTTCAATTGTATTAAAATAAGTAATCTGTATAAGCTGTAAGAAATTTGAACATAATATGAACAATATGAGTATAACACATCTGAGTAATTGGAATGTAACTTGAATGCAAAATATCTGTGTAACCTGTACATAACACATTTTGAGTAATATGAATACATCGTTCATCTGGGTCAGAACAACGCTCGTGATACTTCTATTTTTGTTTACGATCTATTTGTTTATTAGATATATTTTGCTTGGCTAACTTGGTTTATCGTGGACATGGAAGGATAATTGATAAGTTGGTAAGTTTTGCCGCATTACCCTTATATCGCATGACGCACTGCAATACGAGTTAGACTTTACATCTTTGCCAAAAAACTAATCCTAAGGCAAGACTAGAAAGATAACTTAATAAATGGTGTGCAGGACATATTTAGTGTGTTTGGATTTATTGAGCGGACGATAAGCCTCCCCATATGTGTATTCATGTACTTATAACCCACCATATTGCTTGCAAGGTACGGAAGAACCTCGTTCAGTGCTGAGTGTCCCCTCGTGCGTGCTAAGGCATGGACCTAACTCTGGAGCCTTGGAGCTTTGCGTCCAGAGCTGAAGCATTAATAGAAGACGTAATATATTGGAACATCATCTATGTATCATCCTAAAGTTGTAAGCCGCTTGGCATATTTTATTGTTTTAAGAGAGAGAGCATGAGCGACTTATAATCTTGACCTAGCGCCGCTTGTAAAATTATATTCAATATCAATAAAGATCAATCCATACTTGCGTTTATTCAATGCTTCCTCTATGATGACCTTGTGAACTAATTATCAAATGCCTGTTCAGACCTGGCTTTGAGCATGCTCAATTCAGTGTTGGGCGACATCACACCCAAGCGAGGATGTTCCGGTCTTGCCGGGCCCGGTACGTGACAAAATGGTATCAAATCACGATTTTATGTCCTTGGACTTCATATTGATTCTTTTAGTTTTGAAAGCTCTTTGTGGGTTATGTTACAAGACGGTCTCTCTTAATATTCCAACGGAATATTTCATACAATGAGTCTAAATATTTTTGAAAGTGCACACAAATGTTTGGTTGTACTAGATAGCTATGTGAAGGCCTTTGTGCTGAGTTGTTTCAGACTTTACGGGAATAGACTCGTGCTAGAATTGGCAAGTTACGTGCAGAACAGAATAACCTTACTCTAATGCTAGCGAATATGTTTGAAGAACTAGAATATCGTTTAAATAAGATGATTATGCACACAGCCTTTTGGCTAAGTCGTGTTGGGTATCACGTATCTGGACCCTTTGTTGTGAGCGAGTTTGCGAGTGAGTTTTGGATATCATTAGGATAAGGGTAAGTCAGACTTAGAATGGAAATCAATAGAGACATTGTTGGATTATTGCTAAGGCAAAAATAGAGGATCGTGCTTGGATTTGAGGAATAGTTCAGATGGTTATTCATGCCGGTAAGTTGTAAATAAAAAACATGGTTTGTTTGGATGATTATCGATAGAGGTATGTACGAGATTAAGATTTATCGAGGCAACGCATAAGGATCACACAGGATTTTTTAGGAACAAATTAATTGGATATACGAGTGAGCGATGCGAATACGATTAAGGACTTATTTAGAAGGCTTGATCCCTAACTTGTGTATGTCATAGCCTCAGGAAGGAATAAATGATTCGATAATAGACTAAGTTTTAAGGATTCATAGAGTAGCATAAACCCTAAGTGGTGTATGGATCATCTTAGAAAATATTCGAACTAATCGAGGATTTTGGGTTAACTACGAGTCTACCTGTAAGCGATGGGATCGTACAAAGCCTTAGAGCGAGTATGGTTTAGTTAGTCGTGAACGTGAATATTTCGTATCGAGTTCGTTCGAACGATTTGAGAATGAGTTGTGCAAATCAAAAATGGTAAAGAGTAAGGATTCAGAACAAAGTAACAGAATGAATATACTGGTCGAGTGTAACCTCCGTATCCTGAAATTTTAGATTAAATGTTATTATTAGATTAATTCGGGGCTATTGGGATTTTTTTCATAATTTTTGGTTAATTAAAAACTACTAATAGTAAAAAAATTCTAGGGCTTTCAAGAATTTATTTTAGAGTAAAACATAATTAAAAATGTTTAAAACATTTATTTTAGGTTCTAAATAATCAAATATATTTTCTAAAATTTTTTGGGAATTTTTTGAGTATTTTTAGTATTTATTAGGAGTTATTTAGGCTAATAACTAATTTTTTAGGACTTCTAGAATTTATTGTGCAAGACCAGGAATATAGAATGGACCCGCATAATTTTTTTAGTGTTTATAATATTATTATATATTTTCTGAATTTATTTTAGAATTTTTAAAATATTATTAATATTTATTTTTATTTAAATAGGTAAAACAAATTTTTAGAGCTTCTCCTAATTATAGTAGGAAACCGACTAATTATAGTAGGAAACCTATGAACATAAAAGTTCCTAAGTATTTTTCTAAAGTTTTTTAGGTTCAAAATATATTTTCTGTATTGTTTTCTAATTTTTCTGATTATTTTTAATACTTATTTTGAGTTATTTAGATTTTAAAACGACTTAAATAATATTTTGATAAAGGCAAATCAAAAACAAATAATATAAACAAAATCATCCAATCAGATTCTGACACGTATCAGCCTATAATTTATCATTCAGTCGCATGTATATATATATATATATATATATATATATATATATATAATATAATAACCTTAATTATTCCATTATTTTAAAGAGAGAGATTTGAGGTGATGTCATCTAGGGTTTCCTTCATCTTCTAGAAGCCATTACTCATAGCTCTGGACTCCAAACTTGGCCCAGTTTCTTGTGTTAGAATCGTATTGAGGTTAGTTTTCTGAATATATAAATTATTTCACGAAATTCTGAATATTAAATTCTGAAAAATTCGTAGAGCACAGCATGTTTAAAAATAGACGCAACTCGGTGTTTTTACAATTTCGGGAGAACCAGGAATCAGAATCATAAACCGTTTGAACTTTCAGAAAGCTAATATTGAGATAATTGACATATGTTTTTCCCAGGATTTAATACGAAATATTTATATACTGTTAATTCTGTAGAACTTCTAGGTTAATAATCAACCACCGTTGCACAATACGATTTTAGGTATGTGCAATAATTTTCAAACAAATTTGAATTCGGACGAGCCATAAATTCTAGCATATTTTTGACACTAAAATCTACAGGAAACCATGTATGAAAGTTGAGTTTGTATCGATTGACTTTTTGGTCAACAGATCGTCTCGATTTGCGTGCAATGTGTCTCGAATTGGTAAAATGCAGTTTCTTTGGACAAAATTTAGGAAGTAATTTAAAAATTAGAATAATAAGATTAAAATAGGATTTTAGAGTAATTATTCCAGAATTAAATAAATTAAAATAAATTATCTTTTGACATGGTAAATTTGTAATACGTAGATTATTTGGAGTGTGACTTGGATTCTGATTCATACCAGCTAAGGACCCCAGGCGAGTACATTCTCTGATAGTTTATTGTTTATGATATCCTCTATGTTCATTGTATTTAGTTTAGATATCCATATTTTTTGACACGATGGTTACACGGATTGGTACATTTGGATCTCGTCATAAGATGTTATTCCTTGTATATGGTGTATCGTGTGCAAGTCTTATTTCATTGATTATCTTGTGCATGTACAGACACTGATTCTCGAAAAGATTTTCTACCTTCCTAGAGAATCCCGTGCCATAGCATTCCATGGTTGGATCTACTATACTAGTCGGGGGTGGGAGTATTTTAGTGTATATATGTGATCATACCCTTCATGTACAAGTCTTATTTTTATGTTAGTGTTGGTCATATACCGCATGTATGACTAACCAGGCATTTATTTGTGTATAAGTTCCTAAGCAGATCACATGTTAAAGCTAGTACAAATGCACTTAGTCATTAGTATTCTTGTTCATTGTCACATTGTTCATTCTCGTATTTATTTTTAGTATTTCCTTTATTATGTATCTCTTGTACATGTATATGCATCTTGTATATTTACATCTATTTACTGCTACATAGTTTATATCATTGATCTAGAACTGCTATTAGAGATATACTTTGTTCCATCCTGACTGGAAATATTTTTCCATAGTGCGACTTAGAGGACTGGTGTCCGACATATTATGGACCACAGAGAGAGTAGCTGTAGCCTTGGATCTTGTAGTATAGTTGCGATTATGGAAGGTCTAGCCAGGATCACTAGTTATTCAGTTAGTTTCTTTTAGCAATTTATGGTACCGGATTTGTTATCGACATACTTTGAGACTTGGATGTTATGGATAGAGTTAGAATATTTTGTTTAGACTTTTGTTGCATTTATTTATTTTCTTTGATATCTTATCGTGCTTTAGTTATGTGATTGAGTATTTCCATATTATATTGTGATATATGTGTCTCCTTATGGAGTTAGATATTCGTGTGAGATTGATTAGATAGTATTGTGACCTAGACAGCGTTCTACCGCCGATGCTGCGGCGTAGGCTGAACGTACCCACGTACTCGTGCCCCTATATCTGGTGCTGGTCGTGACATCGAGGCAACTTAGTGGATTGTACGAGCAATTTTAAATTAAATCAAATAAATTAACACCTGGGATTGGAGACTCGAGGATGCGATCGAATTAAGCACGATGAAAATTTGAATTTATTAAGATATCGTTCGATATAATTTAGCTTGAGCTCAGATGTTATGGTTTCAAATTTGAATGAGTTGATACGATATTGATAGTTGGAAGATAGTACGGATTGATGAAAGTTATAACAATTTTGTGGTTTGATGATAGAGGTAGGCGATAACGAGATTGGATATGTTCATGAATTGGATGAGTCGATCCTGAATCTAGTTCAAAAGATAGCACTCGAAATCAGGTCCATATGAGAACGATTATCCCATGAGAGTGTTTACGTGGTGATTCACATCCAGCAGGGATGATTGAACTCACGAAAGATCAGGGCCTAACATGTTCGATGATTATACAGACGAACTCAATGAAATGAAACGTAATATAGGTGAATAGACTTTGGCTAAAGGATTTTAACTTAGTTGTTTGAGGAATGGTAAAGGTAGACTACAGATTGAACAAATGGTAACAATAAAGTTAAATAATTTGGCTAGATAAATTATGATCATGACATGAATGGTGATTAGATGAACACGATTTGATCGATTAATATATGACTTGGATGAAATGAAGTATAACAGAAAAGTTACTACCAAAATTCGGCCAATTAGCGACGTTATTAGTGATATCAAAAAATAACGTCGCTAGTTTTTATAAATTTAGTGACTCCATAAAAATATGTCATAATACGTCGCAAACAACAACGTTTAACGATATTCAGTAACTACTTTCAGTATTGAGGGAATATACGTCGCTAATACTCAATGAACGTCGTTATTTTTTTGTAAACAACGATATTTAGTAACGTCGTTTAATATACGTCACTAATTTATTTTAAAAATATCAACGTCTGTCGACTTATAATACGTCACTAATTTATTTCAAAAACAAAACAATATAATCTGTCCTATGAGTTCAAAGCAATACTAGCAACGTTTCATACGTCGCTAATTTGTATTTACTACGACGTTTAGCGATGTCAGTTTGAGACGTCGATAAAATATTTTTATATAGGGTTTGGATTTTATTTCCCCCTTCCAAACCTCCCAAAATTTTGAACTGTCACGACCCGCACCCGGTTTAGGGGCACGAGTGCGTGGGTACGTCCAGCCTACGCCGCAGCATCGGCGGTAGAACGCTGTCAAGGTCTTGATACTATCTAACTACTGTCACGCAAGCATCCAGTCTCCATTAGGAGGCACGGATGTCACAAATAAGATGAATATATACTCAATCACAGGATTACAGCACGATAAGATTTCAAAACAGAAATTAAAATTAAACACAACACAAGTCCACAAGTAATATTCTAACTCAACAATGTCCAAGAATCATCAAATGCCGGAGACAAATCCGGTACCAAATAGACTGTTAAAAGAACTAACTAAAAATAGTAATTTCCAGCTAGACCTTCTGGAATCACAACTACTATCAAGTCTGCAGCTACTCACCATAAGTGTCGGACAGCGGTCCTCTAAGGCATAGTCTGGAAAAATATTTCCAGTCAGGAAGGAGCAAAGCAACACCCTCAAATAACAGTTCCATTAATTGATAATGTCTATAATACAATAAAACATGTCATGCTAGATACTGAGAAGACAGTAAAATAAATGCAATGGCAATTTAAGAGAGACAGGTAATGTAAAGAGACAGGCAATATGATACAGTCAGTGCAGTATGGAAATAAAAAGAAACAAGGAACAGTATCATATACGGGTGATGTAGTATATGATTTAAAATAGAGAACTGTAACTATTCTAAGTGTTTGAAATTGTAGTTTTGAAATATGATTGGCTTGGGACTTGTACGATTGCTACATGGCCTGGCTAATCATGCGTGAGGCGAATGATTAACACCAATAATATAAACTTGTACGATAGGTATTTGATCACATTTCTCACTAGCAATTTCCCCGCCCCCAACTAGTACTGTGGATCCAACCATGACACGTCACGATACACGAGCAAGTCAAGTCTATCATGTACGATGTCTAATATACATGTCGTGTACAATATCAATACGATAATCAAGGTAACATCTCATGACTGCAGATCCAAGCTATACTAGTCCGTGTAGCACAGTGTCAGAGATTCAGATGTAACATTTCATGGTTGTTGAATTTATAGAAATTATCAAAGAATTAGAAATTATCAGAGAATGTACTTGCCTTGGATCCTTAGCTGGTAATTATTGGTGTCCTGTTCCAGAGTATCCCCTGGGTAAACCAACAGTCCTATAAACATATCACAAACAAACCACATTTGCATCAGATGCTACGCTAACACACAGTCTATAAACACTGGCCTCAGGGCCATGTCAGACAGGGCACTAGTCAACTAGGGTCATCTAGTAGGACTACATATTTAAATAAACATCTTATTAATTAATTACATATAATTTCCATCAATATCAATAATAGATATATGTATAACTATATATTTTAAAAATTAAATAATACTTGTATATAAACATAATAAAATAATACTTGTATGTATATATATATATAAACATAATTCATGAAATATATCTAAAATATATACCAATATAACTTACTTGCTATAGTTGCACATTTCCAAAATTCGTACATTTATATATTAACATATATCAAATACGTATTTACATATCTATACATTATGTACTTTAAATATTAATTAAATAAATGTTATTCATATTCACGTACTTAAAATATTAATTTGATACATATTCAATTATACAATTTAATAAAATAATTAATATACTTATTCAGAGGCATTTAATTATACATGCTTAGTAATTAATTCTACCTACTATAATTTACAATTAAATATAATAAAACAAATAATATACATATACATATTTGATACATATTTCTATATGAAAATACAGTACAATATTTAAATGATATATAGCATTTAAATAAATATATACAAATTTACATATTAAGAATATATTAATGCTTATACAAAATATACATTTTAAGAATATACTAATTACTTATACAAAATATATATTAAATTATGCATTACCAATTTCTTTATATACCATACACATTTCATGTATTTAAAGGCACTAATTAAATAATACTGTTTATATACATCTATATGCCAAAATATATATATACTAATTTAAATATATATACAATATATACACGTACCAATATTATATATATACTAGAATCATATTAAATATGTATATCCACATACATATACTGTTAATCATTAATTTAAATTACATAATTTCATATACATTAATTTACAAATGCTATACATATTTATGTATTTAAAACATTAATTAGATACATACTTAATTATATAATTTAATAAAAATAATTGATATACTTATTTATATGTTAATATTTATTTAAAAATAATACTTGTTCATATTGCATTCATATACTAATATATATAGGTATACTATACATATTAATTAAATAGTTATTAAACATATATATATACTAATTAACATGTATGTATATATATACATATATATACATATACTTATATATATATATATATAAAGAAAGAAGGGGAAGAAGGAGACTTACAGAGGAGAGGGGGTTGCCGGCCGCCGGAGTGGCCGCCGGAGTCGTGAAGTCGGCCGGGGGGCGCACAGTAAGTGCGGCAGCAGCAGTGCTTCGGCGGGTGAGCTTCGCCGGGGAGGCAGGCCGCTGATGGAAGGAGGAGGAGCAGCAGGGTCCGCCGGCGCCGCTCAGTCGGCCGGGGTAGTCGGAGTACCGGGCCGCCGGGATCGGGCTCTCGGGAAGAGGGGGACTGGGCTGCCGGAGTTCGGCTGAGCAATGGCCGGGGCAGCGCACAGTGGGAGGAGTCGAGGTGGCACGGACCGGGCAGCCAGCGCCGGCCGGGGTTGACGTCGGCTCGGCCGCCGGGCTGAACGCCTGAGGGGGATGGGTGAACAGTACCCAGTTTTCCCCCTCTCTCTATTTGAATTCAAATAAAGTTTCAATGAAAAAGGAAACAATAAGGAAGAAGAAGGAAGGGAAAGAGAAGAAGAAGAAAAGAAGGAGAAGAAGAAAAGAAGAAAAGTGGAGAAGAGAATAGGAAGAAATTCCTACGTTGGAGAGAGGTGGGGGTTTGTGAGGAGGTGGTTTTCTAGGTTGCCTAGGGATTAGGGTTTAGGATGGGACATGATATTAAATAGGAAGAGAGAGGGTGTGATGGAGGGTGATGATTCCATCCCTTGAATGGGTGGCTAGGATTGAACATGAAGGGAATTAATTCATGTAAGGATGAGGGTTGAGGTTTAATTAAAATATTAAGGATTTCTCATTGGTTAAAATAATTGGGTGTTGACACAAAATGCCAACTTGCAATTTGGCCCCCTTAAATTTGGGAAATTACACAAACACATAAAATGACGAAAATTTGGCGGGCGATTCGGGGTCCGGTGTTTTTGTAGGGTCAGGGGGCACTGTATGATCGGTATGGGCTCAAATAACAGGGCACTGGAATTAAATTGGGATTTTAGAATCAGATAAAATGGTATCCTCAATTTAAATAGAAATAAATGCAAGTTGTGTTCAACAATTAATTAGGAGTACTTGGAGCCAAAATCAGGTCAAGTCATCAATACCAATAATGAAGAAGACTCAGAACATAATATTACCCTAATTTGGGCCGCACGAAAAATAGGTCAAGATGGTCTCCAATTTTCGATTGGAACGCACAACGATACAAAATAGGAATTTTAAAATAAACGTCCGCGACGATTTTTGCGCGGCCAGAAATAATGTACAGAAAGCACAATTATGAGCAAAAAAAATAGCAGGATTGAAGGCGGGCATGTCTAGGGCAAGATGGTAAAATTTGTTGGAAGACAAAAGTCTGGATAGTGCTCCAAATATCGAAGCAAAGGCAAAGCGCAAAAATATTAAATAAAATACAGTAATTAATTACAATCTCCAAATATTAAATTCTAGATAAATAATAAAATCCAGAATCCTATAATTCCGACAGGTGTTCATCTGCTGGCTTCTAGGTCAAGTCTGCTAGCTAAAATAAAATAATTAACACTGCATATAATTATATATATTTAATTACACATCACACAAAATTATTTAAATCAAATACACTATCATGCAATTAATTAATTATAACTACAATAATATTAAATATTGTAAAAAGTCTAAAATACCTCTGGTTTAGGAATGTGGTAGTGACAAGTCTACCCACCTTAAAAGAATTTCGTCCTCAAAATTTAAAATCCTCAAAGTAGCATTTAATCATACACATTATTTTTCCCTCAAATTTAAATTTATCATCCATGAAATCTTTTAATAATCCACAATGTCCTTTCGCAATTTCAAAATTCTAAAAATTGTTGTATAACCAAAAAATCCTCAAAGTAAAAATCAAAGTCCATCAAAATTTCCTTGAAAGTTTTTGTTAATAATTCAATACTCGAAATTTAATATTCACTCCTTAAATTTGATTTTTCAATGCACCAGTATAAAATGAAATCTCGTCCCACAAATTTAAATTTAAACATTTATCCATCAAAATTTTATTTCTCGATTTCCTCTTCCTCAAAATGCTCAACAATATGATACTTAAAGATTCTCCAAATGCAACATCCAATTATAAAATTCAAAAAATCCTAACTTGCAATCAGATAAATATGATGATAGTCTCCCAAAATTTCCAATTTTAATAATCCATTTAATCATGTTATAATCTTTCTGGAATTAATAAACCACCAATTATGCAATGTTAATTTCTTAACCATTTATTTAAATCAATATTTATCCTCAAATTTTAATCATCTTCTTCCTCTTGTCAAGTAATAACCTCTTCATGAATCTTTACTACAGTCAACACCAATAATCACGGTCTAAGAAAATTCTACCTATAGTCATACCACATACAATCTAGGGGGAACATACATGGTTACGGTCTCATTTGTTATGGTGTTGCAGTCTATGTATCAGGGGTACTACTAACTACATTCTAACAAGAAAATCATGCATACAACTATTGTACTAAGCAATCAATCAATCAAATAGGTAGGAACAGAATAAAGGAAAGAACAGAAACTGCTAACACATTACCTGCAGTATCGGTCTCCTCGACCGTCATCGCAAGTGCCCGTCCTGCTGGGGTGGTTCCCTTCGCGGGTGCTGAGCAATATACGGTTCCACAGGTAGCCTAACTGGATCTCTATAATCTGAAGTTGTGCGCTGGCCGGGAAGATAAGGGGCTAGAAGACAATCCTTTACCCGATGGCCCACAGCGCCACAGTGCAAACAAAGTCCCAGCCTCGTTCTACAGCTCTCCCAAAGGTGACCTGGCTTCTTACAGAAATAACAAGTCTGCTGTGTCTCTCTTGGAGGCTGTTGTTGATCCTGCTGAATACGAATTGGCGTCTGGTACTGTTGTTGATACTGATACGCCCATGGATGTTGTTGGATAGGAACTGGTGCTAGGTACTGCGGTGGATGCTGAAAAGTCCATGGTTGTTGCTGACTATGAAATGGTACTTGGTACTGCTGTTGGTGCTGAATACGGGGATGCTTGGCTGGTCCTGGGCTACCATTCGTATCTCCAAAAGTATGGTGACTCCTCTTAGGCCTGAGATCCAGATCCTCTTCTGCAATCTGAGCATCCATCAAGATAGCCTCAAAGGTAGCGGTACGACGACCAGAAGTGCGCGACCTAATCTCTCTCGTCAGTCCCTTTCTAAATTTCCGGGCTCGATCTCCTGGGTCTCGAATCATAGACGATGCAAAATGGCTCAATCTACAAAATTCTGCAGCGTACTCGTCGACCGACATGTTTCCTTGAACCAAGTCATGAAAGTGACTTTTCAAGGTTCCCAATGCCACGTCGGAAAAGAACTTCTCCTTGAAGAGTTTCTTGAAGGTCTCCCAAGTAAGTCCTTGCGCAGTAATTCTCGGCTCCGTGTGATACCACGTGAGTGCGATATCGAACATCTGACTGCCAGCGGCTTCTATCTTCAAGTTCTCCGGAATCTGGGTCAATCGCAGGCTTCTCTCTATATCCTCTAGCCAGTCGTCAGCGTAGAGTATTCCTTCGGTGCCTTTGAACTCTCGAGGCATCATCCTTTTGAAATCCACTATAGTGCCTGATCTCTGCTGCTGGCCAGGAAACTGCTGGTACTGTGCTACTTTCTCCAAAGCTTGGAGTGTCACTTGATGAGCATTCTCCATGTTTTCTTTTATCAGCTCGGTTTGTGCTTGGTACGCTTCTGCTTGCACCCTCTGAGCCTCAGCTTGAACTCGCTGAGTGTCTGCCGTCACTCTCTGGGCATCTACCATGCCTTGGATCAAGGTAAACTTCTGCGTTCCATCAATGGGCAAACCTTCGGAAATCGGAGTCGGTAGAGGAGGAAGGTTGTCCGTCACAGCTGCGGCAATCTTCTTAACAGGTGGGGGAGGAGGATCCCCAAAAAGTGCAGATACTCCTACGTGCATTGGAGATGTAGGAGGAACTACTGCTGTCTGTCCCTCAGGTGGAGAGGTGGCAGACCCCTCTAAAGCTGATGTTCCCGCTCTCATAGATCGTGTCTTCGGCGGCATCCTGAAGACAGACCCAAAGAATCAATTTAGGCAAAAATACGATATCATCAAGGAAGGACAGTACAGTTCTAAAGAAGCAACATTCAAGATAAAGATTGGGAATAACAATCCTAGTTGTGATTGCACAGGTCAAAGATGCATCCATGGTCTGATATCTCTATCCCTTAGGTATCACAGTTCTATCACAAACACTCTCACTGCTAGCTTCCTTACCTACTGCAACAGTTGATACTAGTTATTCTTATCACTCAAGTGCATATCAAATGCAACACTCTTTACTAAATACTGCTCTCTCTAATACAATCTTAAATGGACACCCAAGTCAGTGGGCAGTGAGATCTCAATTATACTCAAGCCAACAGATCCTTACACATGCATCTCATCTATTGTATACTAATATATCTCTCCCACTATAAAATCTTATCCTCAGATAAATTTTCCTCAAAATAACTCCTCGAATAAAATTTTAAGGTAAATTGCATACACTTCCCTCAAGGTTAATTATCTAAATACTGAAATAAAAACTTATCACCTTAAAGATCCTTACAGACTTGTCTAGGTTCATCAAATTGAATCTGAATTCCTCAAAATAAAATTTTTAATAACAATATTTCAACTCCTCAATTTCAAAAATTTTGCAATTCATTAAAATCTTCACAATAATATTTTAATAACAATCTCAATCTTCTCAGAATTCAAAAATTTGAAATTCATTTTCAATCTTAAATTAAAATTTTAAATCCACACCTTTTGTAGCCCAATAGCTCAAATATTAATCCTTTTCACTGTCCTCATTGACGGGCATCATCAATTAATACCATAAATTAGTCTATAAATTCATCTTAATATGAAATTAACTCTATAATGAAGCAAAAATCCTAATTTAATAACTAATCAACAATAATCAAATTCAATATCAACAAATGAGAATGGACGGAACAAGGGAATGATTTAAATTAGAAATTTTAACAAGAATCTCAGGGGTCATCCCAGGAATCTCTCAAGGGATTGTGATTGAGTATTTGCTCTCGTCCTAGTATCCTATGTCCTATGTCCTATAGCAGGCACGCAGTAGTATAACAAGGATGTCACACTACTACGACATCGCACAACTCGCGAAGTCTGACCTGCGTGGGCCACCACTAAAAATGTGTCACGACCCGCACCCGGTTTAGGGGCACGAGTGCGTGGGTACGTCCAGCCTACGCCGCAGCATCGACGGTAGAACGCTGTCAAGGTCTTGATACTATCTAACTACTGTCACGCAAGCATCCAGTCTCCATTAGGAGGCACGGATGTCACAAATAAGATGAATATATACTCAATCACAGGATTACAGCACGATAAAATTTCGAAACAGAAATTAAAATTAAACACAACACAAGTCCACAAGTAATATTCTAACTCAACAATGTCCAAGAATCATCAAATGCCGGAGACAAATCCGGTACCAAATAGACTGTTAAAAGAACTAACTAAAAATAGTAATTTCTAGCTAGACCTCCTGGAATCACAACTACTATCAAGTCTGCAGCTACTCACCATAAGTGTCGGACAGCGGTCCTCTAAGGCATAGTCTGGAAAAATATTTCCAGTCAGGAAGGAGCAAAGCAACACTCTCAAATAACAGTTCCATTAATTGATAATGTCTATAATACAATAAAACATGTCATGCTAGCTACTGAGAAGACAGTGAAATAAATGCAATGGCAATTTAAGAGAGACAGGTAATATAAAGAGACAGGCAATATGATACAGTTAGTGCATGTATGGAAATAAAAAGAAACAAGGAACAGTATCATATACGGGTGATGTAGTATATGATTTAAAATAGAGAACTGTAACTATTCTAAGTGTTTGAAATTATAGTTTTGAAATGTGATCGGCTTGGGACTTGTACGATTGCTACATGGCCTGGCTAATCATGCGTGAGGCGAATGATTAACACCAATAATATAAACTTGTACGATAGGTATTTGATCACATTTCTCACTAGCAATTTCCCCGTCCCCAACTAGTACTGTGGATCCAACCATGACATGTCACGATACACGAGCAAGTCAAGTCTATCATGTACGATGTCTAATATACATGTCGTGTACAATGTCAATACGATAATCAAGGTAACATCTCATGACTGCAGATCCAAGTTATACTAGTCCGTGTAGCACAGTGTCAGAGATTCAGATGTAACATTTCATGGTTGTTGAATTTATAGAAATTATCAAAGAATTAGAAATTATCAGAGAATGTACTTGCCTTGGATCCTTAGCTGGTAATTATTGGTGTCCTGTTCCAGAGTATCCCCTGGGTAAACCAACAGTCCTATAAACATATCACAAACAAACCACATTTGCATCAGATGCTACGCTAACACACAGTCTATAAACACTGGCCTCAGGGCCATGTCAGACAGGGCACTAGTCAACTAGGGTCATCTAGTAGGACTACATATTTAAATAAACATCTTATTAATTAATTACATATAATTTCCATCAATATCAATAATAGATATATGTATAACTATATATTTTAAAAATTAAATAATACTTGTATATAAACATAATAAAATAATACTTGTATGTATATATATATATATAAACATAATTCATGAAATATATCTAAAATATATACCAATATAACTTACTTGCTATAGTTGCACATTTCCAAAATTCGTACATTTATATATTAACATATATCAAATACGTATTTACATATCTATACATTATGTACTTTAAATATTAATTAAATAAATGTTATTCATATTCGCGTACTTAAAATATTAATTTGATACATATTCAATTATACAATTTAATAAAATAATTAATATACTTATTCAGAGGCATTTAATTATACATGCTTAGTAATTAATTCTACATACTATAATTTACAATTAAATATAATAAAACAAATAATATACATATACATATTTGATACATATTTCTATATGAAAATACAGTACAATATTTAAATGATATATAGCATTTAAATAAATATATACAAATTTACATATTAAGAATATACTAATGCTTATACAAAATATACTTTTTAAGAATATACTAATTACTTATACAAAATATATATTAAATTATGCATTACCAATTTCTTTATATACCATACACATTTCATGTATTTAAAGGCACTAATTAAATAATACTGTTTATATACATCTATATGCCAAAATATATATATACTAATTTAAATATATATACAATATATACACGTACCAATATTATATATATACTAGAATCATATTAAATATGTATATCCACATACATATACTGTTAATCATTAATTTAAATTACATAATTTCATATACATTAATTTACAAATGCTATACATATTTATGTATTTAAAACATTAATTAGATACAATCTTAATTATATAATTTAATAAAAATAATTGATATACTTATTTATATGTTAATATTTATTTAAAAATAATACTTATTCATATTGCATTCATATACTAATATATATAGGTATACTATACATATTAATTAAATAGTTATTAAACATATATATATACTAATTAACATGTATGTATATATATACATATATATACATATACTTATATATATATATATATATATATATATATAAAGAAAGAAGGGGAAGAAGGAGACTTACAGAGGAGAGGGGGTTGCCGGCCGCCGGAGTGGCCGCCGGAGTCGTGAAGTCGGCCGGGGGGCGCACAGTAAGTGCGGCAGCAGCAGTGCTTCGGCGGGTGAGCTTCGCCGGGGAGGCAGGCCGCTGATGGAAGGAGGAGGAGCAGCAGGGTCCGCCGGCGCCGCTCAGTCGGCCGGGGTAGTCGGAGTACCGGGCCGCCGGGATCGGGCTCTCGGGAAGAGGGGGACTGGGCTGCCGGAGTTCGGCTGAGCAATGGCCGGGGCAGCGCACAGTGGGAGGAGTCGAGGTGGCACGGACCGGGCAGCCAGCGCCGGCCGGGGTTGACGTCGGCTCGGCCGCCGGGCTGAACGCCTGAGGGGGATGGGTGAACAGTACCCAGTTTTCCCCCTTTCTCTATTTGAATTCAAATAAAGTTTCAATGAAAAAGGAAACAATAAGGAAGAAGAAGGAAGGGAAAGAGAAGAAGAAGAAAAGAAGGAGAAGAAGAAAAGAAGAAAAGTGGAGAAGAGAATAGGAAGAAATTCCTACGTTGGAGAGAGGTGGGGGTTTGTGAGGAGGTGGTTTTCTAGGTTGCCTAGGGATTAGGGTTTAGGATGGGACATGATATTAAATAGGAAGAGAGAGGGTGTGATGGAGGGTGATGATTCCATCCCTTGAATGGGTGGCTAGGATTGAACATGAAGGGAATTAATTCATGTAAGGATGAGGGTTGAGGTTTAATTAAAATATTAAGGATTTCTCATTGGTTAAAATAATTGGGTGTTGACACAAAATGCCAACTTGCAATTTGGCCCCCTTAAATTTGGGAAATTGCACAAACACATAAAATGACGAAAATTTGGCGGGCGATTCGGGGTCCGGTGTTTTTGTAGGGTCAGGGGGCACTGTATGATCGGTATGGGCTCAAATAACAGGGCACTGGAATTAAATTGGGATTTTAGAATCAGATAAAATGGTATCCTCAATTTAAATAGAAATAAATGCAAGTTGTGTTCAACAATTAATTAGGAGTACTTGGAGCCAAAATCAGGTCAAGTCATCAATACCAATAATGAAGAAGACTCAGAACATAATATTACCCTAATTTGGGCCGCACGAAAAATAGGTCAAGATGGCCTCCAATTTTCGATTGGAACGCACAACGATACAAAATAGGAATTTTAAAATAAACGTCCGCGACGATTTTTGCGCGGCCAGAAATAATGTACAGAAAGCACAATTATGAGCAAAAAAAATAGCAGGATTGAAGGCGGGCATGTCTAGGGCAAGATGGTAAAATTTGTTGGAAGACAAAAGTCTGGATAGTGCTCCAAATATCGAAGCAAAGGCAAAGCGCAAAAATATTAAATAAAATACAGTAATTAATTACAATCTCCAAATATTAAATTCTAGATAAATAATAAAATCCAGAATCCTATAATTCCGACAGGTGTTCATCTGCTGGCTTCTAGGTCAAGTCTGCTAGCTAAAATAAAATAATTAACACTGCATATAATTATATATATTTAATTACACATCGCATAAAATTATTTAAATCAAATACACTATCATGCAATTAATTAATTATAACTACAATAATATTAAATATTGTAAAAAGTCTAAAATACCCCTGGTTTCGGAATATGGTAGTGACATGAACCCCCACCCCTTACGATCGTGTTCCCATGCGACCCCCTCCCACTACCCTCCGATACGCCATATCGACGCCGCCTCCGGCACCTCATCCTCTTCATAGTCGACTCCCCTCCACGCGCGGTAAGGTAAACCCAAACCCTCTCTCTCTTATCTGGATGATGACACGTACGACATACATACACTGACACAAACACAGACACAGACACGACACACTCCTCCTCCTCGAACGGGAGGAGACACACCCCTCTCTCTCTATCATATGTGTGTATGTGTTTGTGTCCTCTGTGCATGTCACGACCCGTACCCGGTTTAGGGGCACGAGTGCGTGGGTACGTCCAGCCTACGCCGCAGCATCGGCGGTAGAACGCTGTCTAGGTCAAGTACTATCTATAAAATCTCACGCTAGTATCCAATTCCATAAGGAGACCCGGATAACACTATAAAATATTAACAACATACTCAATCACAACTACAGCACGATAGGAATTTGAGAATAAAGAATACAACACAAGCCTAGTAACAAAATAATCATACCTGCAATCAGTAACATCCAATCCTCAAGTGTCGGAACCAAGTCCACTAAGGTCACAGTCTGGAAAAATATTTTCCAGTCAGGAAGGAGCAAAGTACATCTCTAAATAGCAGTTCTATATAAATGACATAAACTATGTAGCAGTTCTAGATGGAAATATACCAGATGCATGTACAGGTACGAGAAATGTACAATGAAGAAATACTGGAAAAATACTGTAAGTAACTGCAGGAAAAGGAACAATATGTCCATGAGCAAGAAACCTATGACTAAGTGTGTGAGTACTAGCTTTAACATGTGATCGGCTTGGGAACTTGATCAGGCTGGTTACATGTGATTAGCTATGGTTCATATAAAGTCAGGCTAACCGTTGGTTAGCTATGGTGCATGTAGAGATCAGGCTAATCACACGTAACAGCTATGGAGCATGTAAATGGTCAGGCCGCAACCGACGTGAGATGTGGGGTGAGCTATGGTACATATAAAGTTGGGTATGATCACATATCTACACTAAAATACTCCCCAAACCCCCGACTGGTATAGTAGATCCAATCATGGTACGCTATGGCACGGGATTCCCTAGGGAGGTAGCAAATCTCCCCGGGTCTCAGTGTCTGTACATGCACAAGATATCAAGGAAACAAGTCTTGTACAAGCTACACCATGAATAAGGAATAACATCTCATGACGAGATCCGTGTATACCAATCCGTGTAACCAATGTGTCAAGAACATGGATATTTACACTAGATACAGTGAACATAGGAGATATCATAAATTAGAAACTAATCAGAGAATGTACTCGCCTTGGGTCCTTAGCTGGTAATTATCGATGTCTTGTTCCAGAGTATCCTCTGGGTAAACCAACAGTCCTATAAACATATCACAAGCAAAACCACATTTGCATCAGATGCTACGCTAACACACAGTCTATAAACACTGAAATTGGGCTACTCTAGATATGATACTGGCCACCTAGGATCATTTAGTAGATAGATACATAATTAAATATACATAACACATATAACCTTCATAACAACTATATTTAAGAATATGCATTTACTGAATATACATGTATACATATATATGTACTAGTGAAATATACATTTGTTTACATATACCAAAATATGTTTTACAAGTACATATGTATATATATCAATACGGTTTTATACTGTATATATTTACATACCAAAAATATGTTTATACATGTATATATATATAGGTACACATATTTATACCCAATTGCCAAAATATGTATTTACATATTTATTTATTTATACCAAAATACGTTTTTATTAAACATGAACCCATACAAAATATATATACACATATATATTTTTATACCAAATTAATAATTATACTATATACATGTATAATTATATCCACATACACAAAATATATACCAATATACATATATACCTATGCATAAATTTAAATACATACTTATTCAATTTATTATACATACTATAATTAATATACACTATACATACCAATTAAATATATATATTGAAATAGGCTAAGTATATAAATAAAATACATGTATACCCTTTTTATTAAAATATATTAAGTATACGAATTATATATTTATACGTATACCAATATTATATATACTATTAAACATTAATTAATTAAATGCTATACATATACAGATACAATTTAAAATATACCATATACACTAATACACAATATTTATACATTAATACATACATATATGCTAAGTATATACACTATCCATCTATGTGTTAAACATTCATTAGATAACTAATATACTCTATACATCACATACATATATTATACATTATTTATATGAATATATACATATACATATACAATTTAAAATATACATACATATATATATACAACCCAATTAGAATTATTGAAAATATATTATGTATACAAAATATGCATATATACATATACAATTTAATTTTATATACTATATACACGTATTTACATGTATATCAGTTATTAAGTATATACATATACAATATACAATACATATATACATAGTAACACTATATGATACATAATTAAAATACATACATGTACATTATTAAATACATATATATACACACTAATATTAAACATTAATTAAACACCTAACTGCATATAATAATACATAAGTACTATCCATTAATTTAATTTACACTAATAATATAGTGTTTATTTAATTAAATACAATTTTATGGAAATACTAGTATACATACCTATATATGAATACAATCAATAATAATATGTACATGTATATACATATATATATATATAAATACATATACTAAATAGTACAAATACCATAACACATTTCATAGTTCAATTAAGAGGGAAAGAGGGAAGAAGCTCTCACAGGGGATTTTGGCCGGAGCTATTGCTGCCGGAGAATGCGGGCTCGAACTGGCCGAGGGAGGAAGGAGAAGATGATCCCATCGACTCAAATCTGAGTTCGTTCCTCGACTCGACGACGGTGATCTTTGGTCGAGCTCGTCGACCGCCACCGCTGGGGATGATCAGAGAGAAACTCGTCGGTCGACGAGATGCTGTTGCGGCGGTGCTCTGAACCCCGCAGCTTCGGCTCAGCAGGAGGAGAGAAACTGGCGGCGGAGCAGTCGCCAGGGACTCGTCGCCGCGCATCGGAAGCTCATCCACTCGAAGGAGGGGCCATCGCTTCGCCGAGATCTGCCATGGTCGATCAGATGGGAGGTGGTGGCGTGAATGATGATGGTGGTGGTGTGGGTGTAGATGGGCCGGAGATGGGGTCGGGAAGGAGGAGCTGGGCTGTCCCGGAGGGTGGCTGAAATAATGGGGAAGCAGTCGGAGTACAGAGGGCCGCGGGGAGGATGTACAGCAGGCCAGCGGCCGGGCTTGGCCACCGGACTGCAGAGGGAGGCCGGCACAGTAACTTCAAGTTCCCTCCCTTTTCTCTTTTTTGAAATTTCAATTGAAAGAGAAATATTAAAGTAGGAGGAGGAAGGAAGAAGGAGAAGAAAAGAAGAAAAGAGAAGAAGAAAGGAAGAGGAGTTTCTTCCTACGTTGGGTTGAGGGGAGATGGAGACTTGGGAGGAGGTGGGAAAACCTAGATTTTTCTAGGGATTAGGGCTTAGGATGTGACATTATATATGAAGAGGGTGTGTGGAATCTAATGGTGAGGATGCACCCAATTAAATGGGTGGTCCAGATTAAACATGGAGAATTTCTTCATGTGGGTGAGGGTGTTGACTAGTCAATGTTGGGCTTCTCCATTGGTCTTGGACAATGGGGTGATGACACCTACCATTGAATAATTGCAACTTAGCCCCTTAAATTCGGGAAATTGCTCAAACACATAAAATGACGAAAATTTTGCGGGCGATTCGGGGTCCGGTGTTTTGTAGGGTCAGGGGGCGCTGTAAGTTTGGTACGGGCTCAATTTACAGGGCACTGAAATTAAATTGAGATTTTAGAATTGGTAAAATGGTATCCTCAAATTAATTAGAAATAAATGCAAGTTGTGTTCTAAAATTAATTTGGAGTACATGGGATCAAAATCAGGTCAGGTCATCAATACCAATATTGAAGAAGACTCAAAACAGAATATTACCCTAATTTGGGTCGCACGAAAAATAGGTCAAGATGGCCTCCAATTTTTGATTGGAACGCACAACGATACAAAAATAGGAAATTAAAAATAACGTCCGCGACGATTTTTGTGCGGCCAGAAACAATGCTCAAGAAGCAAAATTATGAGTTACAAAAATAGCAGATTTGAAGGCGGGCATGTCTAGGACAAGATTGTGAAATTTGTTGGAAGACAAAAGTCTGGATAGTGCTCCAAATATCGAAGCAAAGGCAATGCGCAAAAATATTAAATAAGATACAGTAATTAATTTCAATCTTCAAGAATTAAATTCTAAATAAAACAATTAACCTCAAAATTCCATAAATTCCGACAGGTGCTCATCTACTGGCTACTAGGTCTAGTCTGCTAGCTAAAAATAAAATAATAAACACTGCATATAATTATATATTTAATTACACATCGCACAAAATTATTTAAATCAAATACACTATCATGCAATTAATTAATTGTAAATAACATAATATTAAATATTGTAAAAATTTGAAAATACCCCTATTTTCAGAATGTGGTAGTGACAAGTCTACCCACCTTAAAAGAATTTCGTCCTCGAAATTTAAAATCCTCAAAGTAGCATTTAATCATACACATTATTATTTCCCTCAATTTAAATTCATCAACCACGAATAATCCACCAGGTCTTTTCACAATTTCAAAAATCTGAAATTATTTGTATTCCTGTAAAAATCCTCAAAATAGAATCAAAGTCCCTTTTTTTTTTTTTTTTTTTTTCCTTGAAAGTTTTTAGCTACTAATTCGATACTCAGAATTTAATATCCACTCCTCAAAACTCAACAATATGATATTTAAGGATTCTCCAAATGTCACATTCAAATATAAAGTTCTAAAATTCATAACTTGCAATTAAATAAATACATTGATAAATCTCCCAAAATTTCCAAATTAATAACCAACTTAACACGTCATAATCTTTCTTGGAATTAATTAACCACCAATTATGCCATGTTAATTTCTTAACCATTTATTTAAATCAATGTTTATCCTCGATTTTTTTTTTTTCTTTCCCATAATACGCAGCGATGTAATATTTATAGAACCTCCAATACAATATTCAAAATATAAGTTCACAACTTGCAGTCCAACAAATATATCGATGGCCTTCTTAAATTCCTCAAATTTAATAATAAATTCAATCATTTCAAAATTTTCTAAAAATCAATGATTTAACAAAAACTTCAATTACGCCATATCAAATTCCTAACTCTTTATTTAATTTAATATTTTTCCTCAAAAATTTTTTTTTTTGGCACCTTGTCTCTCTTTGTCAAGTCATAACCTCTTCGTTAATCTTTATTACAGTTAAATCCTCAACAATCAAAGTCTAAGAGAATTCTACCTATACTCATACAACATGCAACCTAAGGGAAATATGTATGATCATGGTGTCTTTCATCATGGTATTGCAGTCTCTGTATCAGGGGTACTACTAACTACATTATAACAAGAATTCATGCGTACAGCTACGGTACTAAGGTATCAATCAATCAGAAGGCAAAAATAACATGAGGAAAGAAAAGAAAGAAACTGCTAATATATTATTGTAATATCTTCTAACATAATCATAGGTCAAATGATGCATGGAAAGTTTGATACCTCTATCTCTTTAGGTACCACACTTTACTACAAGCATACTCACTGCTAGCTTCCTTACCTACTGCAATAGTTGATACTAGATATTCTTATCACCCAAGTGAATATCAATTGCAACACACTATACTAAGTACTGCTCTCTCTAATACAACCCTAGATTGACACCCAAGTCGGTTGGCAGTGAGATCTCAATCATACTCAATCATCAGATCCTTACACATGTATATCATCTACTCATATATTAATATTCATCTCTTATCTACCATAAAGTTGATCCTCGAAATAATCGTCAAGGTTTAACTTCTCAATCAACTTAAAAATAATTGCATACACTCCTCAAAATCAGATACTCAATATCAAAAATTTAATCACTTTTGAAATCCTTATAGCCTTGACTATGTTTATTGAATTGAATTTGAATACTCAAATTTTAATAACATAAAGTCTCATCTCCTCAAAAATTCTTAAAAATTGAAATTCATTTCCACTCTACCAATTATAATTTAATCCACAAGTATACATATACTACTCACAGTCTCTAATACTCAAGATGCACACTAATACACGAATTTATTTACAACTCTCAGCTGTGTACGAAAATTGTACTGCCCGAATTATTTGTACTATTGCTTCCAAATGATCATCATCACGGATACTCTTACTCCTCTTTCTATAATACCAATACTAATTATAATAACACCTATCATAGAACTATTGCTACAAGGTACTATGCTATGGGCATCTCTAGATTAATGCCTAATGCTCACATGTCCGACATATGAAACGCTTATAACTCACTAACAACACTCAACCAATACTAACACAAGACACAACAAAATTATAAGTCACTAATTATCATACTAACAAGGAATCCTCAAAGAAAATAAGCTCAAAAGGAATTGGATCAAGGACGGAAGGTATCTTTACTGCTAGTAAAGAAAAGAAGCGATGGAACAAAGTCCTGGAATAACAAAATGGATAAGTCTTGAGATGATATTTTAAGAACCAATTTAAGATACAACCTGATAATCATACACGTCTATCCGAAATTATGAAACTCAGAATCCTCGCCACGCCAGTAAGCATAGACGCGATAAACGACAGGTTCCGTAACTAAGGTATGCAACCCTATAATCATGTCATCTAGAATCCTCGCCACGCCAACCGGTATGGCTGCAAAAAATTCTAAATCTCATAACTAAAGTATGTACATCCCAGTTTAGGTTCCTACGTTCTCGTCACGACAGCTAATATGGCTGCGATAAACTCTAGGTTCCATAACCAAAGTAGACATTTTACCTTTCTCACTGTCCTCATCAGTATATGTCATCAGATGATACCGTAAATTCTAGTCCGTAAAAACTCATCTCGATTTGAAATCAACTCAACAACGATACCAGGAATTAAAGTTAACAACTGGTCAGCAAGAATCAAACTCAACAATGATACCAAGAATCTTAATTTAATAACTGCTCAACAAGAATCAAGTTCAGTGACAACAAGCGAGAGCGGACGGAAACAAGGGCGAAGGAATTAAATTGGAAATTATAATAAGATTCTCATGCGGTCATCCCAGGAATCTCTCAAGAATTTGTGATTGAGTATCCTCTCTCATCCTAGTATCCTATGTCCTATATTCTATAGCAGGTATGCAGTAGTACAATTATGACGTCGCACTACCACGACATCGCACAACTTGCGAAGTCTGACCTGCATGGGCCACCACTAAAAATGTGTCACGACCCGCACCCGGTTTAAGGGCACGAGTGCGTGGGTACGTCCAGCCTACGCCGCAGCATCGGCGGTAGAACGCTGTCTAGGTCAAGTACTATCTATAAAATCTCACGCTAGTATCCAACTCCATAAGGAGACTCGGATAACACTATAAAATATTAACAACATACTCAATCACAACTACAGCACGATAGGAATTTGAGAATAAAGAATACAACACAAGCCTAGTAACAAAATAATCATACCTGCAATCAGTAACATCCAATCCTCAAGTGTCGGAACCAAGTCCACTAAGGTCACAGTCTGGAAAAATATTTTCCAGTCAGGAAGGAGCAAAGTACATCTCTAAATAGCAGTTCTATATAAATGACATAAACTTTGTAGCAGTTCTAGATGAAAATATACCAGATGCATGTACAGGTACGAGAAATGTACAATGAAGAAATACTGGAAAAATACTGTAAGTAACTGCAGGAAAAGGAACAATATGTCCATGAGCAAGAAACCTATGACTAAGTGTGTGAGTACTAGCTTTAACATGTGATCGGCTTGGGAACTTGATCAGGCTGGTTACATGTGATTATCTATGGTTCATATAAAGTCAGGCTAACCGTTGGTTAGCTATGGTGCATGTAGAGATCAGGCTAATCACACGTAACAGCTATAGAGCATGTAAATGGTCAGGCCGCACCCGACGTGAGATGTGGGGTGAGCTATGGTACATATAAAGTTGGGTATGATCACATATCTACACTAAAATACTCCCCAAACCCCCGACTGGTATAGTAGATCCAATCATGGTACGCTATGGCACGGGATTCCCTAGGGAGGTAGCAAATCTCCCCGGGTCTCAGTGTCTGTACATGCACAAGATATCAAGGAAATAAGTCTTGTACAAGCTACACCATGAATAAGGAATAACATCTCATGACGAGATCCATGTATACCAATCCGTGTAACCAATGTGTCAAGAACATGGATATTTACACTAGATACAGTGAACATAGGAGATATCATAAATTAGAAACTAATCAGAGAATGTACTCGCCTTGGGTCCTTAGCTGGTAATTATCGATGTCCTGTTCCAAAGTATCCTCTGGGTAAACCAACAGTCCTATAAACATATCACAAGCAAAACCACATTTGCATCAGATGCTACGCTAACACACAGTCTATAAATACTGAAATTGGGCTACTCTAGATATGATACTGGCCACCTAGGATCATTTAGTAGATAGATACATAATTAAATATACATAACACATATAACCTTCATAACAACTATATTTAAGAATATACATTTACTGAATATACATGTATACATATATATGTACTAGTGAAATATACATTTGTTTACATATACCAAAATATGTTTTACAAGTACATATGTATATATATCAATACGGTTTTATACTGTATATATTTACATACCAAAAATATGTTTATACATGTATATATATATAGGTACACATATTTATACCCAATTGCCAAAATACGTATTTACATATTTATTTATTTATACCAAAATACGTTTTTATTAAACATGAACCCATACAAAATATATATACACATATATATTTTTATACCAAATTAATAATTATACTATATACATGTATAATTATATCCATATACACAAAATATATACCAATATACATATATACCTATGCATAAATTTAAATACATACTTATTCAATTTATTATACATACTATAATTAATATACACTATACATACCAATTAAATATATATATTGAAATAGGCTAAGTATATAAATAAAATACATGTATACCCTTTTTATTAAAATATATTAAGTATACGAATTATATATTTATACGTATACCAATATTATATATACTATTAAACATTAATTAATTAAATGCTATACATATACAGATACAATTTAAAATATACCATATACACTAATACACAATATTTATACATTAATACATACATATATGCTAAGTATATACACTATCCATCTATGTGTTAAACATTCATTAGATAACTAATATACTCTATACATCACATACATATATTATACATTATTTATATGAATATATACATATACGTATACAATTTAAAATATACATACATATATATATACAACCCAATTAGAATTATTGAAAATATATTATGTATACAAAATATGCATATATACATATACAATTTAATTTTATATACTATATACACGTATTTACATGTATATCAGTTATTAAGTATATACATATACAATATACAATACATATATACATAGTAACACTATATGATACATAATTAAAATACATACATGTACATTATTAAATACATATATATACACACTAATATTAAATATTAATTAAACACCTAACTGCATATAATAATACATAAGTACTATCCATTAATTTAATTTACACTAATAATATAGTGTTTATTTAATTAAATACAATTTTATGGAAATACTAGTATACATACCTATATATGAATACAATCAATAATAATATGTACATGTATATACATATATATATATATAAATACATATACTAAATAGTACAAATACCATAACACATTTCATAGTTCAATTAAGAGGGAAAGAGGGAAGAAGCTCTCACAGGGGGTTTTGGCCGGAGCTGTTGCTGCCGGAGAATGCGGGCTCGAACTGGCCGAGGGAGGAAGGAGAAGATGATCCCATCGACTCAAATCTGAGTTCGTTCCTCGACTCGACGACGGTGATCTTTGGTCGAGCTCGTCGTCCGCCACCGCTGGGGATGATCGGAGAGAAACTCGTCGGTCGACGAGATGCTGTTGCGGCGGTGCTTTGAACCCCGCAGCTTCGGCTCAGCAGGAGGAGAGAAACTGGCGGCGGAGCAGTCGCCAGGGACTCGTCGCCGCGCATCGGAAGCTCATCCACTCGAAGGAGGGGCCATCGCTTCGCCGAGATCTGCCATGGTCGATCAGATGGGAGGTGGTGGCGTGAATGATGATGGTGGTGGTGTGGGTGTAGATGGGCAGGAGATGGGGTCGGGAAGGAGGAGCTGGGCTGTCCCGGAGGGTGGCTGAAATAATGGGGAAGCAGTCGGAGTACAGAGGCCCGCGGGGAGGATGTACAGCAGGCCAGCGGCCGGGCTTGGCCACCGGACTGCAGAGGGAGGCCGGCACAGTAACTTCAAGTTCCCTCCCTTTTCTCTTTTTTGAAATTTCAATTGAAAGAGAAATATTAAAGAAGGAGGAGGAAGGAAGAAGGAGAAGAAAAGAAGAAAAGAGAAGAAGAAAGGAAGAGGAGTTTCTTCCTACGTTGGGTTGAGGGGAGATGGAGACTTGGGAGGAGGTGGGAAAACCTAAATTTTTCTAGGGATTAGGGCTTAGGATGTGACATTATATATGAAGAGGGTGTGTGGAATCTAATGGTGAGGATGCACCCAATTAAATGGGTGGTCCAGATTAAACATGGAGAATTTCTTCATGTGGGTGAGGGTGTTGACTAGTCAATGTTGGGCTTCTCCATTGGTCTTGGACAATGGGGTGATGACACCTACCATTGAATAATTGCAACTTAGCCCCTTAAATTTGGGAAATTGCTCAAACACATAAAATGACGAAAATTTTGTGGGCGATTCGGGGTCCGGTGTTTTGTAGGGTCAGGGGGCGTTGTAAGTTTGGTACGGGCTCAATTTACAGGGCACTGGAATTAAATTGGGATTTTAGAATTGGTAAAATGGTATCCTCAAATTAATTAGAAATAAATGCAAGTTGTGTTCTAAAATTAATTAGGAGTACATGGGATCAAAATCAGGTCAAGTCATCAATACCAATATTGAAGAAGACTCAGAACAGAATATTACCCTAATTTGGGTCGCACGAAAAATAGGTCAAGATGGCCTCCAATTTTCGATTGGAACGCACAACGATACAAAAATAGGAAATTAAAAATAACGTCCGCGACGATTTTTGTGCGGCCAGAAACAATGCTCAAGAAGCAAAATTATGAGTTGCAAAAATAGCAGATTTGAAGGCGGGCATGTCTAGGACAAGATTGTGAAATTTATTGGAAGATAAAAGTCTGGATAGTGCTCCAAATATCGAAGCAAAGGCAATGCGCAAAAATATTAAATAAGATACAGTAATTAATTTCAATCTTCAAGAATTAAATTCTAAATAAAACAATTAACCTCAAAATTCCATAAATTCCGACAGGTGCTCATCTACTGGCTACTAGGTCTAGTCTGCTAGCTAAAAATAAAATAATAAACACTGCATATAATTATATATTTAATTACACATCGCACAAAATTATTTAAATCAAATACACTATCATGCAATTAATTAATTATAAATAACATAATATTAAATATTGTAAAAATTCGAAAATACCCCTGTTTTCAGAATATGGTAGTGACAGTGCATCTATAATATATCCTCTGTGTCTGTGTGTGTGTGTGTGTGTGTGTGTGTGTACCATATATCTTTTTTGTGCGTGTGTCTGTGTCATCTATGTGTGTTTGTGTCCTCTATAATGTGCTATGCCAACATGACATAGCCCAAAGGTGAGGTCCTTCCTATTGTGGTGCTATGCCACTGTAGCATGGGCTAATAGCCCCTATGTAATGATGAGCTACCCGTGCTTTCTGTAAAGCACATCGAGCATTTCAAATTCTTAAGAATACATTAAATCATAAAGCTATCCTCTCACTGGACTTGTTATTCATATCAAGAAAATAGTAGACACGAACATGACACAGACATAGACATAGCACGGAATACAACATAGACACATACAATAACATGACACGAGATATGACATAGACCCTAACCCTAGCTCTCTTCTAGTTAGCTGTATGAGTTTAGACGTAGCCTTGCGTATCGGTATACAATACGATGCAAATCTTGACTCAATGAGATTCGTATACCCGGACACATGAATGACTCTTTAAAGCTAAGATATGACACGGTATTGGATTCTTCTAGAACTCGTATGCAATTTGGGTTAGAGTAGTGTCAAACCTATCCTTGACATAATAGTTTGTGTTCGGGTGGTTGTAGCACGACATTGGTATATGTATCGCATAACCAAGGATACAGCATCCTCCTCGTGCCCGATGACCCCCCTCGGCTCCCTTAACCCCGATACCCCCCTCCTCGGTCGGAGGTTCATGTCAGCTATATTTGGAGTGAGTGTCATGAGTGGAGTGCATGTGTATCTAGGGTGTACTAGTGATGTGTGTGTAATAGCAGCAACAAGCAATAACGAGGGTAGCAGCAGCAAATTGCACCATTTGTAAGTGAACGTACATTGTATATATATGTGTGTTTGAGTGTGTTTAGTAAGTGAGTATTAGTGAGTTAGTACATGTTAAGTGTTTAAGTGTTGAGTGAGGGTATGTATTAGGATTGAGTATCTAAGGATATTTGAGTTTTAATTTTTTAAATGTCAAGGACCTAACCAGAAAAGTATCTAGTGCATATGACTGTAAGAAGTGCCCCCATATATATATAACAATTGTATCTAGTGTATATGAGTATAGGATATTGAGTTAATTATGAATATCTTAAGTACCTAGGGTACTAAATATCAAGTGATACCTAGATACCAAGTGCATATATAGCGACATGTATATGATTAGCAATATAAGTTAAGTGCTAAATAATTTCACATAGATAATACCCATTATAAAAGTAGAATAACTAGGTTTATGTTACAAGCTATATAAATATAAGTTAAGTTTTAAATAGTTTTACATAGATAATTCTTATTATAAAAGTAGAATAACGAGGAATGCTTGTTGTCACCTACGAAGTCAAGTGTCTATGTGAGCCATTCTCTGAAATAAAAATTTACTTCTGTAAATCTTTTGAGGCTATTAGAGTTCTACCAGAAATCTAGTAGACTTTTGGAAATCTAGTCTAACCCTAATAGCCTCAAAAGCCTTACATAAGTATTTTTTTTTTACCAAAGAATGGCTAACATTGAATTCGTGACGTCACACTTATTCTTTATTTGTGTTCATATGTGTATCCACTTTGCATCCATTTGGATAATATACTTGAACGCTGTTTATTCATCTTTGCAAAAGTATCTAGAAATGGATCTGAATTACTACCTACATCATCGTTCGTGGATGTACAATCATCATCTTGTTGACATGTGTGGTGTACGAGATAAATTCATACAAAGGGTGTAGCAGTTTTTGAAGTTCGCCAAGGCGTTCCCTTAGTACATGGACGACACCAAAATTAAGTGTCCGTGTGTGAGATGTCACAACTTGAAATATCACTCAGAAGTGGATATTACATATCATTTGTGGATTACTATTAGTGGACCTCACACGAAGAACTTGTGTCTTTAGCATCGAAGCCAGAGCCTTATGTGGAACTATATATGGATGTCCACGAACATGTTGATTACGATAAAGGGTACATGAATATGGTTTTCAATGATGTGCCTAGTTTCAATCCGAATAATCATGATGAAACTGAGGAGGCACCAAATCGATGCTGCAAAGTTTATGGAGTTACTGGTGAATGCAAGGACTCTATTATATCCTGGTTGTGGGGATCATTCACCATTGGAGGTGGTTATAAGACTGATGAGCATCAAGTCCAATTTTAACATGTCGAAAGAATGCTACAACCAACTGATGGAGCTAATTATAGAGATCTTACCGGCAGGTGTTAAGTTGCCTAAAAACTTCTATCGGTCTAAGAGGATTGTGAGATCGCTCTGGATAAGATACGAGAAAATTGATGCATGTCACAACGAGTGCATGCTGTACTAAAAAGACGACAATGTTGAAGATGTGTACAGATTTTGTGGTACTGATCTCTACAAAGCAACTGGTACAGGAAGGTCTGCCAGTACAAGGAAGCTGATCGATTCGATGCACTACTTGCCTTTAACTCCGCAGCTACAGAGGTTGTTTATGTTGAAGAAGACAGCCAAAAATATGAGTTGGCACAGGCGAGAACATATTGAAGGAGTGTTGGATCACCCATCCAATTAAGATGCATGGAAGCACTTCGATCGAGAGTATCCCAATTTTGCTTCGGATCTACATAATGTATGATTGGGGCTCTCCTCTGATGGATTTATCCCATTTAGACTTTCGGGCTCCCAATATTTGTGTTGGCCTATGATCGTCATCCTGTACAACCTACTGCCTTGGATGTACCTGAAGACTCCGGTTATGTTCTTAACCGTCAATATCCTATTTTTGAATAATCCGAAGAGAAACATCGATGTATACTTGCAACCATTGATAGATGAGTTGAATCATCTATGGAAAGTAGGTGCCAATACGTATGATGTTTCAAAAAGTAGAATTTTCAGATAAGAGCAGCACTTATGTGGACCATCAATAACTTTTTGGCTTATCGCATGTTATTCGGATGGAGCACTCATAGTCGTCTCTCATATCCATATTGCATGGACCGTACTAAGGCTTTTCGTTTCAAAAATAGAGAAAAACCGTGCTTCTTTGATTTTTTTTAAAAATTTCTGCCGTCAGATCATCCGTTCCGGAGGAATAAGAATGTATTTTGTGCCAGCGTTGTGGAGAAGGCCAATCCACCTCCAAGGTGGTCAAGAGATACGATATGGGAAAAGATTAAATATTTATAAAGTGTCATCGAAGAGCCTACTAAGGGGTACAAGTGCGATGGATTTGGTCACACTCATAACTGTACGAAGAGAAGCATAGTCTAGGACCTGCCATATTGGAGCACCAATCTGATCAAACATAACCATGATGTTATGCATATTAAGAAAAATATGTTAGACAACATAATTAATAATGTGATGGACATAAAGGGGAAGACGAAAGACAATCGCAAGGCCAGGTTGGACTTGAAAAAATATGTAGATGCCCTGCGTTGCATTTGATAGAGGACGAGAATGGAAATTATAAGCAGCCTAAGACAATTTTCTTGCTAGAAAAGGAGGATAAAGGGAGACTTTGTAGGTGGATTCAGGGGCTAAAATTTTAAGACAGATACATTTCGAATCTGAGAAGATGCGTTGACCCAAGGAGAACAAACTGCTGGGTATGAAGAGCCACGACTTTCATGTATTAATGAAGAGGTTAATTATGATTGCATTTCAAAAATTCTTACAACGGGTAGTTTTGGATCTATTGATAGAACTTAGAATAATTTTCAAAGATCTTTGTTCTACTAAGTTGCTAGACGATCGCCTAGAAAAGCAAGAGAAGGACATTATGATAACACTATGCAAGCTCGAGCCGGTATTTCCTTCTGGCTTTTTTGACTCCATAAAATATTTGCCAGTTTATCTTTCCAATTAGGCTCGTGTCGGTGGACCTGTAGGTTATCGGTGGATATATCCGTTCGAGCGGTAGTTGAACCACCTAAAGAGAAAGGTAAAAAAAAGGCATGGGTCGAGGGTTCTTTTTATGAAGCATATATTCTTGAGGAGATTACAAACTTTTGTTCTACGTATTTCAAGTCTCATGTTGCTACTAATCGAACGAGAGCCCCGAGAAACGACGATGGGTACCAGGAATCTAATGATGCAATACTGTAATATTCAATACTTTCGATAAGCCTTCAGGCAAAATAAAAAGATATATCTGAATGACGATGAGCTAAGGGCTGCTAAGTTGTATATATTACTCAACTGCAATAAGGATAAATTGGAGAAGCTCGAGGGATAAGTAATTTATATGTCCTCGTTTAATTCATATTAATGTAATAGTATACACTAATATTGTTACAATAATTAGGCGATGCTTTGTTATTTTTTAGCATATTTAATGATGAGGCGAGGTTGATGAGACCATACATAACAGATAAAGAAGTAGAATAGGAAATGAGACATCATTTTTCTTCTTGGTTGAGTGCATATGTAAGGGGATCGCTAATTTCTTTTTGTATATACAATTTATAAAATAATTAACAAAATGTTGAACTTAATTTCTTATCTTGTGGTATTTAGATTGATCGTCCAAACGCAACACTTGAGAATGAATCTATTAGAACTCTAGATAAGGGGCCAATTAATGCCTTCAAAGTTTACCCAAGCTATTGTATAAATGGGTTGAGGTTCAAGTCAAAAACTTCTCCTATCAAAGACAACTTCATAAATCTCGATTCTACGAAAAATAGTTGTTTGTGAATCAGATCTTCAAACTACAAAGATGTCGATACACACAATGATTTCTATGGCATCTTACAGGAGATTGTGGAGTTGACATATAATTATGGAATATAGCCTGCTAAGATCGTGTTATTCAGGTATGATTGGTTTGATGCGATCCAACATCAAGGTTAGAAAATAGACAAGCATGATCTTGTGGATATAAACTATTACCGTCGATATCAAGGCTACAAACCATTTGTCCTATCAAGTCAGGCTTAGCTCGTGTACTTCAAAACTTTTCTAAAACGGGGAATAACGAGGTCATACTGGTGGAAAGTATGCTAAACAAAAGCTCAAAATATTTTTGACGTTGATGGAAATAACTTATCAGGAGAATGAGCTACCTCTTATAACAAATATTGTACATGTGGACTCGATAGAAGTTTTTTATTACACGTCTAATCGTATAAAAGAGGTAGAATTATTCGAAGAGGAAGGCGAAGTAGATGAAAGTGAAGATGAGGAGGAAAAGGAAGAGGAGGACGAAAAAAATGAAGAAGATAAATTTTCAGAAGAGGATTGAAAATAAAATAAAATCTATTTAGTCTTCTGATAAGCATGATAGAACTTTTGTCCAGATTTGTCTCTGGTAGAATTATCGTTGTATTATCTTTCTGGATTGAGCTTCTTAGATGTATTATCTTTCTGGATGCATTATCTTTTTGGATTAGACTTATAGTTATTATCTATACTTGTTTATGACTTAAAAAATTGGATTTCCTTCTCTATATATCCTATTGTGCTTATCTTACTTAGCATTTGAATTACTGTTGTTTTGTGATATTATTGTATTTTAGTTGTGGAATATAAAATCTATTTAGTGACATGTACTGGTGGATATGTACTATATTTTTCTTTTTCTTTTTGTTTAGTGACATATATTGTATTTAAACTATTTTCTTGTAACTTTTATTTTGTTTATCATAAGTCATGTATGACAGGACAACGCAGATAGTTCGGTCAGTCTAGAGGTAGCATATTTATATAAAATTCTACTTCGACTGGCAGTTCTCCTTCGGGATATGGTATTGGGTCCGGACCCTCGACTCTCAATACTCCACTCTTTCGACCACTATCTCCTCCTGGTAGTACTCTTAGGACGAGAAGTTTCAGGCCTGAGACTACTGCTACGTCCATCGTTCCTCCTACTGACGGTACTATATGGACCAAGGAGAAGATGGACGAGGCCCAGCCGACTGCGCCTTCATCTTCTTTGTTTCAAAGCGATTCTTCGTGTGCTCCTCCGGACGAGACGAGGACATAGATTTGGGCTTTTGGTCTTACGAGGTAAGTTAATTAGTTTTAGTTTTCTTAAGCATATATAAATATATATTTATTTTTTCTTTAATATAATTATCTATGTATAGATATCGTCCTTCGTCGGTACATAGATCATTGGGGCATTTTTTGAGGTACAAGTATGGTGGCCCTTGGATCAACTATTTGGATGCCCCGGACGAGAGAAAGGTATTATGGTTTGCACACTTCAAGTTAAAGGTAAATTTGGTTTTAATATCAATCATCTAATTTGGTATTTTTCTATATAATTTTCTATATTACTTCTTATAGAAAATGTATTTCTATCCGCCACACCGTGATGAGATGATCGAGCGACACTTTCCTGCTGTCGCCGCCAAACTTATCCGTAATGCGATCTTCGACCAGATGACCCGTGATCGTTTGGGATAACCAATCCAAGGTTTGATCACATCTGATCATTGGAATGCGATGACGGCTAGGTTTAACAATCCTAGGTACAAAGAAAAGTCGGAGTAGGCGAAGGCGGCCAGGAAAAAGCCAGAAAAGTGGTATGGTGGGTCAATTTTGATGACAGAATATTTCCTTCGCATGGTATGTATTTTATTATATACATAGTATTTTAAAAAAAGTAGGATATACTATTTAATTTTAGTAACATATAATGTATTTTTAACTGGTCCAGAGGGGTGAGGACGGTAACATGGTGACAGTTTTCCTCGCCACCCAATAGGAAGGTGGCAGAAGGTTGTCAAGAGCTCGCCGGAGCTCGACGGACAGCTCATTGGTGAGAGGGCCACACAGAGCTATACAAGTATTATTTTATGTTTTTTTAGTTTTAATATAACTTAGAAAAAATATAAATAAATATTCATGTAGTTATTAATAAGTACCTTAGACATAAATTAACAATTATAAATAACCAGTGGATAGTAATTAGTATGCTTATTGAGAGGTAAGTATTTTTTAGGATGAGTATCTTAGGCTCCGTGAGCGGTCGACCCAGCCCACACAGGGAGAGGCCGGTAGTTCCTCACAGCCCCCCCGCCCACCCAGCTCCGTCGGTTGACGAGCTATGGATGACCGCAGTTGGTGGCCTGCAGAGTGGTACATACTATGGTACGGTATCCTACGACGCCTATGTTGCATCACAATACTCTAGGACCTCCACTGCCAGTGTGTATACCACACTGCCCTTCTAGGAGTCAGTGTTATCCTAGCAGAAGAGGGTTGACCGTCATATTATGTCTCTGTGTGACGAGTTGTTACAGAGGATTATGTCTCAGCCTAAACCACAGCCGGACGATGCGACGATCATAGCATATTTTGATTCGCTTGAGCATAGCCTGGTGGAGCTAAGGGATCTTACATCGTCGACAGAGGGCAACGTGATAGTGCTACGGGGGTCGCATGTACCCATGGGTTATGCACTAACGAGGCTACATACGACAAAGGTTAAGATATTCCCGTTAGCGGAGCAGAGTATTGCGAGGGTGTTATCTGTCATGGATACTTGCAATGCTCGACTGACAGCGTTGGAGCAGATACATCCTCCTGGTCCGTTGGTATTGACACTGCATAGACTCCTCCATCAGGTGCCATGATTATTTCACCTAAACTGTGGGCCTCGTTGATATCCCAGATTCATGATGGTGCTCCTCCTCCTCCACCTCCTGATTAGCAGTAGTTATTATTTGGATAAGATCACCACCTAGGCTCACCGCAGTTCTCCTCCTTCTCCTGATCAACAATAGTCCTAGTTAGGACAGTTTATTTGTTTTCAGAGTTTTGACCCATGATCTTGGGTCATTTATGTATTAAGATAGTATTTCAGACTTTATTTGTTCACATCCAGTATCAGTTGTGATGCTTATTGGAATTTTTTTTAGACTTAGTTTGTATAATGCATTTGGATTTGTTGGATATTTATTGTTATACTTTATTTATTAAGAATATAAATGTTACTTTTAATTTTATTTTATTATTTATATCGAATGCATGGAAATTTATCGGTGTTGAGTGTTCCACCAAAGGGGTCAACGAACCCAAGAAATTCAACGGAGAGTTTCTCCGGGTCTGTCTATTTTTATGAACTGTGATATTGCAGAGATATACGAAAAACTACAAGCATACATTTATTTTAGGTTTTTACATTTTTTTTATAATTTAGCGATGTTTATCAACGTTTAGAGATGTTCAGATAAGTCACTAAATACGTCACTAACTGTATCAGGACGTCGCTATTTTTGTCTCTAACTATCGTTAAATTGCTGACATGAAAGTATTTACCAATTTAGCAGAACGTCGCTAAATGTGTTACAAAATATTGCTAAATAGAAAAATATTAGCGACATTTAGCGACACATGACATATCGCTAATTTAGCTACGTTGCGTCGCTACACGTTACTAAATAGAAAATATTAGCGACGCGTACGCGTCGCTAGTAAACGTCACTACAGCAACGTTTTGCGACAATTTCCCTGTCAGTGACTAGCTTAAACATGACTTCAATGATACGTCGCTAAATTTTATTAGCGATATTTTAATGCCATTTAGAGACGTTTCCAGACGTCGCTAATTTGACTTATTCTGTGTCACTACCACATTTTAGGAAAAAGGGTATTTTAGTAATTTCCTATTTAAATAAATATTTTGCATGGTAAATAATTATTTGTTATATTATTTAATTATTGTTAGATGTTATTTAATTATTTTGGACTTATATTAGTGGACCCAACTAGTTTAGTTTGGACCCATGGACCAACATGAATTAAATAGTTAGACTTGGCCCATTTAGAAAGCCCATGGTTAAGGAGATGGATTAAATTAATTAAGTGATTAGACTAGAAGCTTCCTTCCTTAATTATTTCTTCATGAGAGGCCCCAAGGGGTACATTGGACATTTCATAATTGCTTGGGGAGGGGGGCATAGCCGGCCTATTAAAAGAAGGGGGAAATTTCTCTCTCCTCTCATTTTTATTCCAAATCTAGATCTAGAATTTCCTACTACCAAATTCCCTCCATTCCCATTCCAATTCCCTACCAAATTCATTCCAAATTCTTCCCAATTCACCATTAGAAAGTTGAGAAGCAAGGATCTAGAAGAAGGAAGCAAGGATATAGAAAGAGGAGCAAGGATCTACAATTTGGAAGCAAGTTCATCTCAATTGGAGGTTTCATTGGGAATCCATCTCCTAATAGGTATAATTCAATTTTTTCCATTTAAATAGATTCTAAATATGATATTTAATCATGTAAAATCAACCCATATGTATGTACTACCCATAGGACTTGGTTTTGTGTTCATAGGAGACCCATGGAGAAAGTTATGGTACTTTTTGTGTCAATTTTGTGGGAATTCTGAATTGACAAATTGTTGTGTGTGTCAATTGATCCTATAGATCAATTTGGCATGTGCTTATGTGTTTGGGGCTAGTGTTGTGTCCACAATTGAGTACATGTGGGTCGTATCCTAATAATTTGGTGATACGTGTCGTTTTGGGGATTTTCCCTCCGACACGGGACTTTGTACATGTCGTATTTTGACACGAACACATAGATCTACTTTTGACACTTTGATTTATTCATAAATATTATTTATGACTTATTTGTATCCTTCGGGGTGCATTTGGTTGTGTGATGGACTCGTGTCACATGCGTATCCTAGATCTAGTGGGATACGGTATGATACTCTCTAATTGTGTGTATTTTTGTATAGATCTAATTATTTGTGGTTTAATTCTTCATTTATAATAGTATATATATATAGATATTATATAATTATTTTAGTGTATTTATTATGGTATTTATTGTAGCATAGATCTATATATTTCTATGTGTTCTAATGTGATGTATATATATATATATATGTAGCTTTCTTGCATGAAATTATATATGTACTTATGTTAATAAATAAATTATGCATAAAATGTTTTATAAATTATATTTATGTGTTTAATTGTGTAATTATATTATTTATAATTATTATATAATTATCTGTTTATTAATGAATATATTTTATGTGTGCTTCTAGCCATATAAAATATGTATATTAAGTCATGCAATGTGTTTGTAACAATTATTATTTAATTATATATATAAGTATATTTATTTATTTAATTGTTTTATATATATAAATATATTGATTTATATATTTATTGATTTATATATATATATTTATATATATATTTACTGTATTTTTAGTGACAGTAGGATTAATGAAAGAGAACTGTCATTAATTAGGCGGTTACAGCAGCAGCCGCTGTAACAGTGGCGGCGGATTATTAATGACAGAGCCGCCACTGTCATTAATAACCCATGCAGTGGGCGGGATTCGCAGCAGCAGTGACAGACTTTTCTGTGACAGTTGAGAACTGTCACCAATAGGTGACAGCAGTACAGTTTGCACAGCGGCTTTGGCGACGGTGGTTTCCGTGACAGTAAGAACTGTCACTGAAAGCCTATTTTATTTAAATCTTGTTTTGTTCATTGTTTTCAGTGACGATTTGGCAGATTAAAATTATATTTTATATATTATTATTGTATATGTGTTTTGTGAGGTATAATACTAGTAGTGATATATTATTTTTATTTGTATAAATATTGGTTCGTATATACATTATATTAGAGTGTATAATATTGTATTATTAAGTATACTTTATGTGGGTACCAATTGGGATCAAACCTTGATTCCTAATTGTTGTATTTTTATTCTATATTATTTATATAGATGTCTTGTGAGGTTGACCTTGGTTTGACCATGTTTGACTTTAGTTGACTTTAGAGTTGACCATAGGTGACTTTTAACTTAGAATTGATTTATTGACCTAGAAGTTGACTAGTTTGACTTGTTCTCTTTCTGGGACCTTGTATTAATATGGTATTCCATATTTAGGTCTTCGAGGCACCGAGTCAGACATCTGTGAGACTGTTCTTTGGACTTCAGGCGAGTACATTCTCTGATAGTTTTTCATTTATGATATCCTCTATGTTCGTTGTATCTAGTGTAGATATACATATTTCTCTTGATACTTTGGTTACACGGATTGGTATATCCGGATCTCGTCATGAGATGTTATTCCTTGGTATATGGTGTATATGGTGCAAGTATTATTTCATTGGTTATCTTGTACATGTATAGACACCGATTTTCGGGAGGAGTCCCTCTTCTTGGGGAATCTAGTGCCATAGCATACCGTGGTTGGATCTATTATACCAGTCGGGGGTGGGGAGTATTAGTATAGATATGTGATCAAATCCCTATTAAATAAAGTACTGGTAAGCGAATAGTGTTGATCATGCACCGCACGTATGATTAGCCAGGCCGTATTGCATCTTGCCCAAGCCGATCACATGTTAAGCTAGTACTCACACACTTAGTCATTAGTATTATTGTTTTATTGGCATATTGTTCCTTATTGTATTGATTTCCAGTATTTCCTTATTGTACATATATCTCTCCTGTCTTTTGTGCATCTTGTTATCCATAGCTATTTACTGTTACATAGTTTTTATCCTTAATTGAGAACTGTTGTTAGGGTTGTACTCTGCTCCTTTCCTGACTGGATATATTTTTCCAGATGACACTGAGGAGTACCCTACCTATTATGGACCCCAGGATGTTGTGGGTTTAGATTCTGAGACCCTGGCTCAAGAGGGACTTATCCCAACTGAGACAGTTGACCCTGGAGTTGTAGCTTCATAGTATTCTTTGTACTAGATTTGTCTCCAGCTTATTTCTGTATTTCTTCAGACTCATTGATGTATTATTTTAGACTCATGAGTTATATTGTGGCTATTCTATTATTTATCTGATTCGTTCCCATTTCTATCTTAGTTCTGTGATTGAGTATACTATCATTATTGGTGGTTTATTATATTGTTAGATAGTTTATCTAGACAGCGTTCTACCGCCGGTTCTGCGGCGTAGGCTGGGCGTTGTTTCTGACTAGTACCCTTACACCGGGTGCGGGTCGTGACAAATTTTTGGTGGGGGCCCATGCAGGTCTAGCTTCACAAAGTATGTGATGTCGTGGTAGTGCGACAATTTTGTTGTACTACTGCAAACCTGCGATAGGATATAGGATATAGGCTGAGATACTCAATCACATCTAGGAAAATTCTTTTGATTCAACTATTCTCCTTTGATATTGATACTTGATCCCTTAAACTGTCATTTCCTTGAATATCTTACATCTTGTGCTATATTGATTCTTTCTTTCGCTTTGTCTCAGGATGCCACCTAAGACTAGATCACAGCAGGGGAGAGCAGTTTCTGAGAGGTCTGCGACATCCCGAGGGCCTGCACCAGTCACTTCTCAGGTGATTGGAGTGTCAGCTGCTTTCGGAGGTCCACCACCTACTCAGAGGACTGTGCCAGCTGTATCTGAGGGGCTTCCACCTCCACCTCCTGTGCCAGCAGAGGCGTCACAGATGTTTACACTGTTTCGTAAGATGCTCGAGGTACAAAGGGCTCAGTCAGAGGCACATCAGAGGCAGACCGACGTTCTACGGCAGGGCATCGAGAGTGCTCATGAGCTTGCTCGTGCTGTAGTTGAGAGAGGAGTTCCGGTCCAGCAGCAGGTTGTTCCTCAAGTTGCTCAGCTTCGGCCAGGCAATATTCAGGACTTCAAGAAACTGGAGCCTAGGGTTTTCAAAGGGACGGAGGGCATCGTCTATGCTGATGATTGGCTCGAGGACATTGAGCGTCTTATGAGGGTGTCCCGTCTTTCTGAAGATCTGAAGGTTGAGGCGGTAGGACGTCAACTGTTCGACGTCGCTCGTACTTGGTTCAGGAATGAGCCAGTTCTAGTTGACGTAGGACAATATTGGGAGGTATTCAAAGACTTTTCAAGAAGAAGTTTTTTGCCCGGATAGACAGGCTTGACTTACGGAGACAATTTGAGAGTCTCATTCAGGGGAGCATGTTTGTGGAGGAATACGCTACGGAGTTCGGCAGGTTGAGCCAATTTGTAGAGTACTTAGTGAGGGAGCTGGAGGTTCGAGCTATTCGTTTCCGTGAGGGTCTAAACTGGGAAGTAAAGATTCTCATTCCGTCTTTTTATGAGACATACTCGAAGATACTTGCGGAGGCACGCAAGGTTGAGCAGGATCTGGGTTTGAAGACCAAGAGAGACCGTGATTCTTTTCTGGGGGACAACGGCAGTGCAGTATCTGCCAAATATCCTCATTTCCAGTCCAGACCTTTCCAGCAGCCACAGCAGAACCAGACTCCAGCTAGAGTGCCTTTTCACTAGGCACCTCAGCAGAGACAGTTACAGCAAGCTCCATGCAACTTCTGCAAGAAGCCCGGCCACATTTGGGAAGTTTGCAGGAGGAGGCTAGGAGTTTGTTTGTATTGTGGTACTGAAGGACATCAATCGAGGGAGTGTCCACATCGTGCAGTTCAGGGAGCAGTTCCAGCTCCGAGGACACAGACGAGACCACCTGCAGCACAGCCGAGGGGACCGCTTCCGACACAGCAGCAGCGTTTTGTCCAGCATCAGCAGCAGGGAGGTGCTCGGCAGGGACGAGCGTTTGCTATGACCGTCGAAGAGGAGGAACCCACCGGAGATGTCATCGCAGGTTCTATTCTTCTTGATTCCATTCCAGCTTTAGCTTTGTTTGATAGTGGTGCTTCCCATAGTTTTGTATCTGTTTCTTTTGCTCTAAAGCATGGTTTGGTAGCAGAGTCTTTGGTTAGAACTTGCAAGATCATGACCGGAGGAGGCATTATCCTGGTTAATGATATTTCCAAAGATCGGAGAGTTACTTTGGAAGACCGGGAGTTGAGTGCGTGTCTACTTGTAATGCCACTTCCGAGCTACGACATTGTACTTGGGATGGATTGGTTGAGTAGGCACCGTGCTAGCATAGATTGTAGAGGAGGTAGAGTTTTGTTTGGTCCGCCAGGGGAGCCAGAGTTCGAGTTTGCTAGAGGATCTACTGAGCAAGGCGAAGGCATTATTTGTGGAGCTATGGTGGAAGACAAGGAGTTGCCACATCCGTTGATAGCAGAATTCTTGGATGTGTTTTCTGAGGAATTGCCAGGATTGCCGCCAGATCGAGATATTAAATTTTCTATAGACTTGGTGCCAGGTGCAGAACCAATTTTGTAGCATGTCTATAGAGTAAACAACAGCGAGCTGGTCGAGTTGAAGAAGCAGGTGGACGAATTACAGGATAAGGGGTTTATCAGATCGAGTTCTTCACCATGGGGAGCCCCGATATTATTTGTACCGAAGAAGGATGGATCGGTGCGCATGTGCATTGATTACAGGGCTTTGAATAATCTCACTATCAAGAATAAGTATCCTTTGCCACGGATTGATGATCTATTTGATCAGTTGAGTGGTGCGAAGGTATTTTCTAAGATAAATTTGAGATGAGGCTACCATCAGGTGAAGGTGAAGCCGGAGGACATACCGAAGACTGCTTTTAGAACTCGGTATGGTCAGTACGAGTTTATGGTGATGCCGTTTGGTTTGACTAATGCACCGGCAGTATTTATGAACTTGATAAACAAGGTGTTCCACCAGTACCTTGACAAGTTCGTGGTGGTATTCATCGACGACATACTCATATACTCGAGGACACCGGAGGAGCATGAGGAGCATTTGAGGATTGTGTTGGATGTGCTGAGGAAGGAGAAGCTGTATGGGAAGTTGTCCAAGTGTGAGTTTTTCTTGGACAATGTGGAATTCTTGGGGCATATTATGACTGGTGATGGTATTTCAGTGGATCCGAAGAAGATTTCAGCAGTGGAATCTTAGAAGACTCCGAGTTCAGTAGCAGAGATCAGGAGTTTCTTGGGATTGGCAGGCTACTACAGGAAGTTTGTGCAAGATTTTTCGAGGATTGCCGAGCCGATGACCAGACTCACGAGGAAGGATGTGGAGTTTGTCTGGATGGAGGATTGTCAGGTTGCTTTTGAGGAGTTGAAGAAGAGGCTGACGTCTGCTCCTATTTTGACGTTGCCATCAGGGTCCGGAGGTTTCACTATTTATAGTGATGCATCGGGGAAGGGTTTGGGTTGTGTTCTTCAGCAACATGGGAAAGTGATTGCTTATGCATCCAGGCAATTGCGTCCTCATGAAAAGAACTATCCTACCCATGATTTGGAGTTGGCAGCCATCATATTCGCTTTGAAGTTGTGGAAATATTATTTGTACGGAGAGCGTGTGGAGATCTTCACAGACCACAAAAGCTTGAAGTACGTTTTCACGCAGAAGGAGTTGAACATAAGGCAGCGTCGGTGGTTGGAACTGATGAAGGATTTTGATATCTCTTTGCAATATCATCCTGGAAAAGCCAATGTAGTTGCCGATGCTTTGAGCAGGTATCCGGTAGCTATGTTCTTGACACAGGATCGATATTTGTTGGAGGACTTGGAGAGCTTGGGCATTGAGGTGATTGTTCTTGGGTGTGCTATACAGATGTGAGGATTACAGATACACTCAGATTTGATGGACAGGATCAAGGCAGCACAGTATGATGATGTATCTTTGAGGAGTATTAGAGCTCAGGTGAGAGCAGGATTGGAGGATGATTTCACTATTGCAGATGATGGATCTTTGAGGCATAGAGTTAGATTGTGTGTGCCTAGTGGGGAGTTGCGTGAGGAGGTATTGCAGGAAGCACATCGCTCTCAGTATTCCATACATCCAGGTGCTAACAAGATGTATCGGGATATACGAGAGAATGTGTGGTGGTATGGCATGAAGAGGGAAGTGGCACAGTTTGTATCCAGATGCTTAGTGTGCCAACAGGTGAAAACCGAGAGGCAGAGGCCAGGAGGTTTACTTCAGCCATTATCCATTCCAGAGTGGAAGTGGGAACACATTATGATGGATTTTGTGTCCGGACTTCCACGATCTCCAGGAGGGAAAGACGCGATTTGGGTCATTGTTGATAGGTTGACCAAGTCGGCCCACTTTTTGCCTTTCAAGGTGGGTTGTCTACGGAGAAGCTGACAGAGATATATGTGAGGCAGATCGTTAGGATACACGGAGTTCCCGTCAGCATAGTCTCAGATCGAGATAGTCGTTTCACTTCTCATTTCTGGAGGAGTTTGCAGGAGAGTTTGGGCACTCATCTCAAATTCAGTACTGCATATCATCCCCAGACAGATGGACAGTCAGAGAGGACTATCCAGACTCTCGAGGATATGTTGCGCACTTGTGTACTAGATTTTGGGGGTTCTTGGGAGGACCATCTCCATTTGGTAGAGTTTGCTTACAACAACAGTTACCAGGCCAGTATAGAGATGTCACCTTTTGAAGCTCTATATGGTCGGAGGTATCGTACTCCTTTGTCTTGGGACGATGTTGGAGAGAGAGTTTTGCTTGGTCCAGAGATGGTTGTGGATGCAGCAGAGAAGGTTCAGTTGATCAGAGATAGACTTCGAGTGGCGTAGGACAGACAGCGGCATTAGGCCGATAGCCATCGGAGACCTTTAGAGTTTGAGGTATAGTTTAGATTTTTGTTTGTGCTTGTTCTTGTTTGTTATAGATTAAGTTCTTAAGATGGTGTTTTCTTATAGGTGGGTAGTTTGGTGTTTCTGAGGATTTCTTCGACACGAGGCACGATTCGCTTCGGTGGAGGCGGAAAGCTTAGTCCGCGATTCATCGGACCTTTCACTATTCTAGAGAGGGTCAGTGCAGTTGCTTATAGACTAGACTTGCCACCTGCATTGGAGGGAGTGCACAACGTATTTCATGTGTCACAGTTGAGACGATACGTGGCCGATCCTAGTCATGTATTGGATCACTCAGAGATAGAGGTGGGCCCTACTCTTAGCTATCCAGAGCAGCCAGTTGAGATTCTGGATCGGAGAGAGAAGGTGCTGAGGAACCAGACTATTCCTTTGGTACGCGTCACATGGAGGCATCACTCTCCGGGGGAGTCTACCTGGGAGAGAGATGATGAAATGCGAGAGCGTTATCCATATTTGTTTGTACCTTGAGGTATGTTATTTCTAGTTATGTTCTTTTATTAGTTAATTGTGATTCTTTAGTTCTGTTCTGTGATTTTCTGGGGGTAGTTTTCGTCTTTGAATTTCGAGGACAAAATTATTTTAAGGAGGGTAGACTTGTCACTACCACATTTTAGGAAAAAGGGTATTTTAGTAATTTCCTATTTAAATAAATATTGTGCATGGTAAATAATTATTTGTTGTATTATTTAATTATTGTTAGATGTTATTTAATTATTTTGGACTTATATTAGTGGACCCAACTAGTTTAGTTTGGACCCATGGACCAACATGAATTAAATAGTTAGACTTGGCCCATTTAGAAAGCCCATGGTTAAGGAGATGGATTAAATTAATTAAGTGATTAGACTAGAAGCTTCCTTCCTTAATTATTTCTTCATGAGAGGCCCCAAGGGGTACATTGGACATTTCATAATTGCTTGGGAAGGGGGGCATGGCCGGCCTATTAAAAGAGGGGGGAAATTTCTCTCTCCTCTCATTTTTATTCCAAATCTAGATCTAGAATTTTCCACTACCAAATTCCCTCCATTCCAATTCCAATTCCCTACCAAATTCATTCCAAATTCTTTTCAATTCACCATTAGAAAGTTGAGAAGCAAGGATCTAGAAGGAGGAAGCAAGGATCTAGAAAGAGGAGCAATGATCTACAATTTGGAAGCAAGTTCATCTCAATTGGAGGTTTCATTGGGAATCCATCTCCCAATAGGTATAATTCAGGTTTTTCTATTTAAATAGCTTCTAAATCTGAGATTTAATCATGTAAAATCAACCCATATGTATGTACTACCCATAGGACTTGGTTTTGTGTTCATAGGAGACCCATGGAGAAAGTTATGGTACTTTTTGTGTCAATTTTGTGGGAATTCCGAATTGACAAATTGTTGTGTGTGTCAATTGATCCTATAGATCAATTTGGCATGTGCTTATGTGTTTGGGGCTAGTGTTGTGTCCACAATTGAGTACATGTGGGTCGTATCCCAATAATTTGGTGATACGTGTCATTTTGGGAATTTTCCCTCCGACACGGGACTTTGTACATGTCGTATTTTGACACGGACACATAGATCTACTTTTGACACTTTAATTTATTCATAAATATTATTTGTGACTTGTTTGTATGCTTCGGGGTGTATTTGGTTGTGTGTTGGACTCGTGTCACATGCGTATCCTAGATCTAGTGGGATACGGTGTGATACTCTCCAATTGTGTGTTATTTTGTATAGATCTAATTATTTATGGTTTAATTCTTCATTTATAATTAGTATATATATATATAGATATTATATAATTATTTTAGTGTATTTATTATGGTATTTATTGTAGCATAGATCTATATATTTCTATGTGTTCTAATGTGATGTATATATATATATATATATATATATATATATATATATATATATATATATATATATGTAGCTTTCTTGCATAAAATTATATAAGTACTTATGTTAATAAATAAATTATGCATAAAATGTTTTATAAATTATATTTATGTGTTTAATTGTATAATTATATTATTTATAATTATTATATAATTATCTGTTTATTAATGAATATATTTTATGTGTGCTTCTAGCCATGTATAATATGTATATTAAGTCATGCAATGTGTTTGTAACAATTATTATTTAATTATATATATATAAGTATATTTATTTATTTAATTGTTTTATATATATAAATATATTGATTTTATATTTTTTGATTTATATATATATATTTATATATATATTTACTGTGTTTTTAGAGACAGTAGGATTAATGACAGAGAACTGTCATTAATTAGGCGGTTACAGCAGCAGCCGCTGTAACAGTGGCGGCAGATTATTAATGGCAGAGCCGCCAATGTCATTAATAACCCATGCAGTGGGCGGGATTCACAGCAGCAGTGACAGACTTTTCTGTGACAGTTGAGAACTGTCACCAATAGGTGACAGCAGTGCAGTTTGCACAGCGGCTTTGGCGACGGTGGTTTCCGTGACAGTAAGAACTGTCACTGAAAGCCTATTTTATTTAAATCTTGTTTTGTTCACTGTTTTCAGTGACGATTTGGCAGATTAAAATTATATTTTATATATTATTATTGTATATGTGTTTTGTGAGGTATAATACTAGTAGTGATATATTATTTTTATTTATATAAATATTGGTTTGTATATACATTATATTAGAGTGTATAATATTGTATTATTAAGTATACTTTGTGTGGGTACCAATTGGGATCAAACCTTGATTCCTAATTGTTGTATTTTTATTCTATATTATTATTTATATAGATGTCTTGTGAGGTTGACCTTGGTTTGACCATGTTTGATTTTAGTTGACTTTAGAGTTGACCATAGTTGACTTTTAACTTAGAATTGATTTATTGACCTAGAAGTTGACTAGTTTGACTTATTCTCTTTCTTGGACCTTGTATTAATGGGTTATTCCATATCTAGGTCTTCGAGGCACCCAGTCAGACATCTGTGAGACTGTTCTTTGGACTTCAGGCGAGTACATTCTCTGATAGTTTTTCATTTATGATATCCTCTATGTTCATTGTATCTAGTGTAGATATACATTTTTCTCTTGACACTTTGGTTACACGGATTGGTATATCCGCATCTCGTCATGAGATGTCATTCCTTGGTATATGGTGTATATGGTGCAAGTATTGTTTCATTGGTTATCTTGTACATGTACAGACACCGATTTTCGGGAGGAGTCGCTCTCTTCTTGGGGAATCTAGTACCATAGCATACCGTGGTTTGATCTATTATACCAGTCGGGGGTGGGGAGTATTAGTATAGATATGTGATCAAATCCCTATTGAATAAAGTACTGGTAAGTGAATAGTGTTGATCATGCACCGCACGTATGATTAGCCAGGCCGCATTGCATCTTGCCCAAGCCGATCACATGTTAAGCTAGTACTCACACACTTAGTCATTAGTATTATTGTTTCATTGGCATATTATTCCTTATTGTATTGATTTCCAGTATTTTCTTATTGTACATATATCTCTCCTGTCTTTTGTGTATCTTGTTATCCATAGCTATTTACTATTACATAGTTTTTATCATTAATTGAGAATTGCTGTTAGGGTTGTACTCTGCTCCTTTCTTGACTGGATATATTTTTCCAGATGACACTGAGGAGTACCCTACCTATTATGGACCCCAGGATGTTGTGGGTTTAGATTCTGAGACCCTGGCTCAAGAGGGACTTATCCCAACTGAGACAGTTGACCCTGGAGTTGTAGCTTCATAGTATTCTTTGTACTGGATTTGTCTCCAGCTTATTTCTGTATTTCTTCAGACTCATTGATGTATTATTTTAGACTCATGAGTTATATTGTGACTATTCTATTCTTTATCTGATTCGTGCCCATTTCTATCTTAGTTTTGTGATTGAGTATACTATCATTATTGGTGGTTCATTATATTGTTAGATAGTTTATCTAGACAGCGTTCTACCGCCGGTTCTGCGGCGTAGGCTGGGCGTTGTTTCCGACTAGTACCCTTACACCGGGTGTGGGTCGTGACATTCTGGTAGTGAGTGTCTTGTTCGTTTCGATGATAACCATAATATTTGACGTTCTTTTCTTGTGCGAGCACAACTCCAGGCTCGCAGATGCGTCACGCCTAAAAGAGGGCGATTATCCTGTGGAAGCGTTGGCGTGATAACATCACGTACAACGGGTATGATCGAACTTGCCGAAAATTGGGGCATAAAAATTATAGGATCGCTTTGACTTATGGTTTGATACGAAAGTGAGTCATGGATGCAAGTATATCGAGGATGAGTTAGTCTAGAATCAAAGCAGAGTTACGCTCGGTGGATTTATGAACGAATACGTTGATTGCATTGGACGACTTAGAGTTTATGATTGAGATCAAAGATTATAAATTAAATCAGGACTAGGTGGTCAAGACTTATAAAATAATGGATAGGTGGATTCTATCAAACATATTTGAGGAGATAGACTATGCGAATCACAAGGTTTGACGTACGACATGTTATATCGAGGATTTGGCTGAACGAATGTGTGGTGCCCCGTTCCCCCTATTCGGGGAGCACGGCTAAGAAATACAAGACGGTATCGTTCGATCGGGATAGATTGAATCAAGAACTCATCCTCATTATGAATTTGTCTCTTCGGAATCGATTCTCATATTCAGTGGACCGAGCCCCCGGGATCGACTTAGCGGCAGAGTCAGGAGGGACCTCTCCGCTGTATTCTTTTTGTTGCCTAGTTTTCGCTGTCGCTTGTTGCTTTCGTGCCTTGAGTTTGTTTTCGGATTTGCTTAGGTTTTCTTGAACGGTTTCGATGGATTTCATTGCTTTCGTTCGTAGACTGCACTTCAATTCCGATAACAGAAAGAGAGGAAGAAGTACTGATCAGCTGTTCATGGCAATGCAGGTGATCCAGCGGTAGGCGCCGCTTGAACGGACTCCTAAAGCTCTTCTTTCCTTCTTCCTTCCAACTACTAAAGTGAGTGGCTACCAACCCGATTAGCTAGCCCTTCTTGCTAGTCTTCACATCTGAATCTTGTGTTCGTGCTTGACCAGATCAAACGATACCTAGTAATAACTAAAAGACTACAAGATAATAAAGGAATAGACTTGGGTTATATTATGCTTGTCAAATGAAACTTGTGAACGGTTACTTACTTACATGCTTGTTCGTTCGGAATGTTCTTCATATGCATAAATGCAAGTTAGAATATATATTTCTTCTTAAAATTGTGCTATGTATAAAACTCATCTTCAATGCAATAACTCAACAGGAAGACTATGCAAAAGTAGATCTTGCCCTATTATTGCCCTGTGCCTGATATTGCCCTGTATTGCCTCAAATGCTAACTTAGTGTACTGCGTTGATCACGGACAACTTGTGCACAAGGTCTTAGTTCCCGTGGAGGGTCGTTGGGGCACTGGCACCGATCCGATCCGGACGGAACTCACGATAGTCGCCTGCTTCGGATAGAGTGGCTTGTGGCGCCTCCTGTCCTCTGCACCGCATGCCACTACGTCCCAAGACTAGCCCATCCATTATGGCAATGTGCCAGTGATCCCCTCGTATATTTAAACCTGTTGCTACTAACTTGTGTCTTCTTGGCAGGGAAGGCAAGGTAAGTATTATGCAGGTAGTTCAGACGGGCAGGTAAATGTCACCGAACGGTGGCGGGTTATTTCAATGATTTCTATATATATTTCTTGCTGTAAAATAAACTAAGGCAAGATAGAAACCCACAATAAATATGCATGCTTCATTAAAACAACGTGTTGATTGATAAAGTTGGGTTAGCTTGCCTTCACCAGTACGTTTCGATGTACTGACCCTCATTGAAACAGGTTCCCCGCGCTAGGAGAACCAAGCGAGGAGCAGGAGACAAACCCCCAATCCAGTCTAGCTGTAGGCACGCCTTGACCGTGCCACCTTTTGAAGCATTTTGAAGAAGAAGCATTTTGAAGACAGAAGCTAGCAGCCAAGCAATCATGCAGCTTCGTGGCAAAGCCGTCGTTCCGACGGGAGGTCTTATATTTTGAGTTTTAGTAAAGGATGTAATGTATAGGACTGCTATCTCATTTTGTGTCAACACTTTTGTAAGCCCATAGAGGCAAATCCTTATGACTCAGTTCAAGGAGTTTGTAATAGATGTTCATATTATCAATAAAAAGAGAACTACTTCATGCTTCAAACCTGTGTTCAATTAATCTGCGTACTCTTAATATGTGCTCGCTATGCGAAAATAAAATACTTAGCCTTGTGCGGTGCGCAACCTAGGCCCGCACGACGGTCACGTCCGGGGGACGACTATCGATTCCACGGAATCAGGACGTGATAGAATGTGTCCTAGTGTAACCTTCGTATCCTGAAATTCTAGCTTAAATGTTGTTATTAGGTTAATTTGGGGCTATTGGGATTTTTTTCATAATTTTTTGGTTAAATAAAAACTAGTAACACTAATTTTCTTGGAATTGTAAGAATTTATTTTAGTGCCAAACATAATTAAAAATATTCAAAACTTTTATATTAGGTTCTAAATAATCAAATATATTTACTAGAATTTTCTGAAAATTTTCTGATTATTTTTAGCATTTACTTTAAGTTAATTATAAAAATATGAATTAAAAACTAATTTTCAGAAAAAGAAAAACTAATAAAATCAACCCGCCCAGTCAGCAGCCAGCCTGGCCCGCATGTCAGCCACTACGGCCCAGTCAGCGGGGCCGAGCGGTCAGTGAGAGAGGGCGAGGGCGGGTGCGGGTGAAGCGGTCCAAGCCTAGCCGTGCTGAGCCGAGCCGAGTCCTAATCCGACTCGGACTCAGCCGAGCCAAGCCAGCTTGAACGCTGGCCGTTCGATCCGAGCGGGCAACAGCATATAGATACCATGTGGCACGTCCTTTAGCTGTGGCTGCTCTCTCTCTCCTATATATATATATACAGTATTTGGTTTATAAATCTAGGGTTTTCTTTTAGCCGATTTTAGAGAATTATCATCTAGGGTTTCCTTCACCTTCCAGAAGTCATTACTCATAGTTTCGGACTCTAAACATGGCCCAATTTCTTGCATTAGAATCGTATTGAGGTTAATTTTCTGAATATGTAAATTGTTTTACGAAATTATGAATATTAAATTCTAGAAAATTCGTAGAACACAACATGTCCAAAAATAGATGCGTCTCGGTATTTTTGCGATTCTGGGAGAACCAGGATTCAGAATAATGAACTGTTTGATGTTTCGAAAAGCTAATGTCGAGATCATTGATATACATTTTTTCTAGGATTTAATACGAAATATTCCTGTGCTGTTAATTCTGTAGAACTTCTAGGTTAACAATCAACCACCGTTGCACAATACAATTTTAGGTATGTGCAATAATTTCCAAACAAATTTGAATTCGGAAGAGACATAAATTCTAACATATTTTTGATGCTGAAATCTATAGGAAGCCATGCATGAAAGTCGAGTTTTTATCGGTTGACTTTTTGGTCAACAGATTGCCTTGATTTGCGTGCCATGAGTCTCGAGTTGATAAAATTTAGTTTCTTTGGACAAAATTTAGGAATTAACCTAAAATAAGAATAATAAGATTAAAATAGGATTTTGGAGTAATTATTCCAGAATTAAAGAAATTAAAATAAATTATCTTTTGACATGGTAAATTTGTAATACAAAGCTATTTGGACTGTGACTTGGACTCTGAATCGTACAACCTAAGGGCAACAGGCGAGTACATTACGTTGATTACTTTCAGTGCTTGATAGTCTCTATAATACATGCTTGGTATTGATTATTTGATTCTTGATACTTGTTACACGGATTAATATGATGGATTCTTATTATGAGATACGTGACTATTCTGGATAATTGTTATTGCTTCGTGACTGATTTGGAATCCATGTGTACTTGTGGGGAGAAGAAATACTTAGTGGACGTGTAAACTATCCTTTTTATCCCATGGTTTTCTGGAATAATAACAGCCATGCACGACACGTGTGGTTTGTCGGATATTACCCCCTAGTCGTTCACATGTCAACAAGGTATTTCAAATCACATAGAGTAGTTGTTCCCATATGTTCTTCCATACTTTGCAATTATTTCTTTTGTGGCTTGGAGATATTGTACTATATGTTTTCCATGACAGAACTTCGGCATTGGTTATTCTAGTTGCTTTATTGTGAGTTCAATTGTTGCTATCATATATTTCTTACTATTTATTGTCTTATAGCTTCTACCATGTGTTGGAACTGTTTTCACTATGATATACTCATTACTTTCCTGACTGGATAAATATTTTAGGTGACTATAATGAGGATGCAATCCATACACATTATGGACAGTATGCTAGCGATATAATAGAGCCTGATATTGCCCTTCCAGGGGATCATGGAGAGTTAGCAGCTCAGATACCGTCTGAAATGGAGTAGTTTAGTGGTAGTTGATTTTGTTAGTTATTTTGGACTGGATTATTCTTTGGCAGTTTAATATTATACTTTGGATATTTAGTTTTTGGGGAAATTCCTTTAACCCGCATTAAGACTATTATTTCATTATCATCTTGGTGTATTCATTTAAACTAGTGCCCGTGATTGAGTATAGTGTGGAGATATATATATGTTGTGAGTTGTAGATTATACTTGTGGCTTATTGTATAGTGTTCTATTGCCGATACTACGACGTAGGCTGGGCGTACTCATGACTCATACCAAAATCTAGGGTGCGGGTCTTGATATATTTTTAGTGGTGCCCCATGCAAGTCAGGTTTTGCATAAGGTTGCAAACTCGTAGTGGTACTCAAGTTAGATGTACGACTGCGAGCCTGCCATAGGATATACATACTAGGAATAGGAAAATACTCAATCACAACTAGGGATCCTGTATACTCAACTTGCTAACCCTTACTATTTTCTTTCGAGCAATCGAACCTCTTCCATAGTTGATTATACTTCTTGAATACTTCCTTATCTTGTGCCATATCAATTGAATTATTGTTGCTTTCAACCATTCAGAATGCCACCTAAGACTAGAACGCGCGATGCCAGAGCCAATGGTGCTTTTCCCACACCATCCGCATCACAGGAGGCCTCATCAGCTAGATCGGGGAGTCTTCCTCCTCCTCCTCAGCCATTATATGAACTCTTTAGAAGCATGATGGAGGCTCAAAAGACTCAGGTAGAGGCTCAGAGGTAACAGATAGAAATGCTGAGGGAAGGAATAAAAAATGCCCAACAGGTTGTCTTAGCAGCCATAGAGAGGGTTGCCCAACAACCACAACAGCAGGCCACTCAACCGAAGGTAGGTAACATCCAGGACTTCAAGAAGATGGCGCCTCGACCGTTCAAGGGGATAGAGGGAATCCTCAACGCTGATGAGTGGCTCGAGGATATCGAGCGGATCAAGAGAGTTTCCCGGCTTTCCGAGGACCTGAAGATTGAGGCTGTTGGCTTGCAGCTTCATGATATTGCTCGTACTTGGTTCAAAAATGAGCCTAGGATTGCAAATCCAAACCTGACTTGGGAGCAGTTCAAGGACCTCTTTAAGAGGAAATTCTTTTCTGTAGTAGCCAAAGGGGTTCCGGAGAAGCAATTCCAGAACTTGGAGCAGAACGGGATGACCGTGGGTGAGTATGCTGTAGAATTCGGCAGGCTGAGTCGATTCGCAGGGTACATGGTGAGGGACCCAGAGGATAGAGCTAGACGATTCAGTGAGGGCTTGAACCAAGAGGTCAAGGTCCATATTTCTTTGGCCCATATGACTTTTGCTGACATATTGGCGGAGGCTCAAAGAGTCGAGGTCGATATGGGTCTTCTGAACAAGAAAAACAGGGATGCTATCGGCAGTGGTAGTAATTAGGGCAGGCAAAGCTTCCACAGTTTTAGCCAAGGACCTTTCAGCAATAGCAACAGTACCGGGCCCCAATTAGATCCCCAGCTCAGCAAGTGCAATAACAGCCATAGAGACAAGTATAACAAGCTCCCCCATGCAACTATTACACAAAACCAGGGCATTCATGGGAGATCTATCGGAAGAGATTAGGCGTGTGCTTATATTATGGATCACCTACGCACCAGATGAGGTAGTATCCTACCGCACCCCCAATAGGCGGATCCTCAGCTCAAAGAGGACCAGTTGTACCACCAGTGGCCCTACAGTCAAGAGGACCCCACTTTCTACGCAAAAGCAGCAGTTTGCTCAACACCAGCAAAAGGGAGTACCTCCACAGGACAGAGCTTTTGCCATAACCGTAGAGGAGGCTGAGCCGACTAGTGACGTGATAACAGGTTTCCCTTATTTGATTCTGGTGTATCGCATAGCTTCATATCTATATCCTTTGTGCATATGCATAGTTTAGTAACAGAACCCTTAAGTAGGAGTTGCAAGATCACGACTGGTGGAGGCGCTATCCTAGTCACTGATACTTGCAAGGGACATCGTGTTACCTTGGGAGGCCATAATTTTGATGCTAGTTTACTCATAATGTCACTTCCGAGTTTTGACATTATCCTTGGAATGGATTGGTTAAGTATGCACCATGCTAGCATAGACTATCATGAAGGATGTGTACTATTTTGCCCTCCAGGAGAGCCAGAATTTTAGTTTGTTAGGGGAGGAGTTGAGCAGGGTGATAGAATTATTTGTGGAGCAATGGTAGCAGAGAAGAACTAGCCACACCCTATTATTGCTGAATTTCTAGACGTATTTCCTGAGAAGCTACCAGGATTGCCAACGGACAGAGATCTTAAATTTTCTATAGACTTAGTGCCTGGGGCAGAACTGGTGTCACAGCAAGTATACATGATCAACAACAGCGAGCAGGCAGAACTGAAGAAGCAGGTTAATGATTTGCTAGACAAGGGTTTTATTAGATCGAGTTTCTCGCCTTGGAGAGCCCTGGTCTTATTTTTACCAAAGAAAGATGGGTCGGTACGAATGTGCATTGATTACAGGGCTCTGAACAACCTCACCATCAAAAACAAATACTTGCTACCAAGAATAGATGATCTTTTTGATCAGTTGAGCGGTGCGAGAGTATTTTCGAAGATTGATTTGAGGTCTGGCTATCATCAGTTGAAAGTAAAGAAGGAAGATATCCCAAAAATTGCATTTTGGACAAGATACGGCCAATATGAGTTTATGGTGATGCCATTTGGGTTGACTAATGCCCCGACAGTCTTCATAAACTTGATGAATAAAGTGTTCCACCAATACCTTGACAAGTTCGTAGTAGTATTCATAGATGATATTCTTGTCTATTCGAAGACACCAGAAGAGCATGAGAAGCATTTAAGGATTGTGCTAGAGACCCTTTGGAAGGAGAAGCTCTATGGAAAACTCTCAAAATATGAGTTCTTCCTGGATAAGGTAGAGTTCCTTGGACATGTGGTGACTGGAGATGGCATTTTGATGGATCTAAAGAAGATTACTGCTGTAGAGTCTTGGACCACTCCGAGTTCTGTTGCAGAGATCAGAAGCTTCTTAGGATTGGTCGGGTATTACAGGAAATTTGTAAAGGATTTTTCTCGGATCGCAGAGCCGTTGACTAAACTCACTCGGAAGGATGTGCAGTTCGTGTGGACCGAAGAATGTCAGGCTGCATTTAATAAGATAAAGAAGAGATTGACCACAGCGCCTGTTTTGACGGTGCCATCGAGGACAGAGGATTTGTCATTTATAGCAATGCTTCGAGGAAGGGCTTGGGATGTGTTCTAGAGCAGAACAAGAAGGTGGTGGCATATGCTTCTAGACAGTTGTGGCCACATAAGAGAAACTATCCCACTCATGACTTAGAATTAGCAGCGGTAATTTTTGCTTTAAAGCTGTGGAGACATTATCTGTACGGAGAGCATGTAGAAATATATACTGACCACAAAAGCTTGAAGTACGTCTTTACGTAGAAAGAGCTGAATATGAGGCAACGCAGGTGGCTAGAACTGATAAAGGATTTTGATATTTTAATGCAGTACCATCCAGGGAAGGCTAATGTAGTTGCCGATACCTTGAGCAGATATCCAGTAGCAATATACTTGACAACGGAACATCACTTATTAGTAGAATTGGATAGCCTGGGAATCGAGGTTATTATTCCAGGATTGGAGACGCAGATGATAGGCATGCAGTTTCAGTCAGGATTGATGGAAAAGATCCAAGAGACACAGTACCAGGATGAGGGTCTGCGAAACCTCAGAGCTCAATTGCAGGCAGAATTGATTGATGACTTCTCTACTGCTGAGGTTGGTTCATTAAGGCACGGGACTAGGTTATGTGTGCCTAGTGGGGACCTGCAGGAAGAGATCATGCAGGAGGCTCATCATTCCTAGTATTCCATACATCCGAGAGCTAACAAGATGTATAAGGACCTGAGGGAACACGTGTGGTGGTATAGGATGAAGCGAGAGGTAGCATATTTTGTCTCCAGATGTTTAGTGTGCCAGCAGGTCAAAGCCGAGAGATAGAGACCAGGAGGATTGCTACAGCCCCTACCGATTCCTTAGTGGAAATGGGAGCATATCACGATGGATTTTATTTCCGGACTTCCACGCACTCCAGGAGAAAAGGACGCAATTTGGGTCATTATTGACAAACTGACCAAATTAGCCTACTTTTTGCCTTTCAAAGTGGGATTGACCACGGAGAAGCTCGTCGATTTATATATAAGATAGATAGTCAGGCTGCATGGAGTTCCAGTAAGCATCGTGTTCGATTGTGATAGTAGATTTATATTCCACTTTAGGAGGAGTTTGCAGGCTTGCTTGGGTACCAAAATCAAATTTAGCACTGCGTACCACCCTCAGATGGATGGACAATCAGAGAAGACTATTCAGACGCTCGAGGATATGCTTTGGACATATGTACTAGATTTTGGTGGCTCGTGGGAGGATCATCTTTACCTGGTAGAGTTTGCATACAACAATAGCTATCAGGCCAATATCGAGATGTCTTCTTTCGAGGCTTTGTATAGTAGGAGATGCCGAACTCCATTATCTTGGGATGATGTAGGAGAGAGAGTACTTTTGGGATCAGAGATGGTAGTTGATGCTGCAGAGAAGGTAAAGCAGATTAGAGAGAGACTTCGGGTGGCCCAGGACAGACAGAAGCAGTGGACTGATAGCCACAGGCGACCGCTAGAGTTTGAGGTATCGATTCATTTATTTAAATATCTATTACATTCTTAGATTACGCATTAAGTTCCTATTTTGGCATAGGTTGGTGACTTAGTGTTCTTGAGGATCTCTCTGACACGTAGAACGATTCGTTTCGGTAGAGGTGGAAAGCTTAGTCCAAGATTCATCGGACCTTTCAATGTTCTGGAGAAGGTTGGAGTAGTAGCTTATCGATAAGCCTTACCACCTACATTTGAAGGAGTATACAATATATTCCATGTGTCCCAGCTGAGATGATAAATGGCAGATCCTAGCCATGTATTAGATCATTCGGAGCTTGAGGTTGGACCAAGCCTCCGTTATCCGGAGCAGCCGGTGGAGATCCTAGACCGCAGAGATAAGGTGCTTCGTTACCAAGTAATTCCCTTGGTTCTCGTCGCTTGGAGGCATCATTCACCCGATGAATCCACTTGGGAGCGGAAAGAGGAGATACGAGAGCGTTACCCCGATCTTTTCGCACCATAAGATAATTTTCTTCTTGTATTTTTTCTGTCCTAAATTTTGAGAACAAATTTTTTTTAGGAGGGTAGACTTGTAACCCCTGTATCCTGAAATTCTAGCTTAAATGTTGTTATTAGGTTAATTTGGGGCTATTGGGATTTTTCTATAATTTTTTGGTTAATTAAAAACTAGTAACACTAATTTTCTAGTACTTTAAAGAATTTATTTTAGTGTGAAACATAATTTAAAATATCTCAAACGTTTATATTAGGTTCTAAATAATCAAATATATTTTCTAAAATTTTTTGGAAATTTTCTAATTATTTTTAGCATTTATTTTGAGTTAATTATGAAAAACTGAATTAAAAACTAATTTTCAGAAAAAGAAAAACTAATAAAATCAACCCGCCCAGTCAGCAGCCAGCCTGGCCCGGATGTCAGCCAGTGCGGCGCAGTTAGCGGCGCCCAGCGGTCAGAGAGAGAGGGCGAGGGCGGGTGCTGGTGAAGCGGTCCAAGCCAAGCCGACCTGAGCCGAGCCGAGTCCTAATCTGACTCGGACTCAACCGAGCCAAGCCGGCTTGAACGCTGGCCGTTCGATCCGAGCGGGCAGCAGTAGATGGATGCCACATAGCACGTCCTTTAGCCGCGGCTTCTCTCTCTCTCTCCTATATATATATATATATAGTATTTGGTTCATAAATTCTAGGGTTTTCTTTTAGCCGATTTTGGAGAATTGTCATCTAGGGTTTCCTTCATCTTCAAGAAGTCATTACTCATAGCTCCGGACTCCAAATGTGGCCCAGTTTCTTGCATTAGAACCATATTGAGGTTAGTTTTCTGAATATGTAAATTGTTTCATGATGAATATTAAATTCTAGAAAATTCATAGAGCACAGCATCTCCAAAAATAGATGCGTCTCGGTGTTTTTGCGATTTCGGTTGAACCAGGAATCAGAATCATGAACCATTTAAAGTTTTAGAAAGCTAATATCCAGATTATTGAAATATGTTTTTCTAAGATTTAATACAAAATATTTCTGTGCTATTAATTCTGTAGAACTTCTAGGTTAACAATCAACCACCGTTGCACAATACAATTTTAGGTATGTGCAATAATTCCCAAACGGATTTGAATTCCGATGAGCCATAAATTCTAGCATATTTTTGACGCTAAAATCTACAAGAAACCATACATGAAAGTCGAGTTTGCATCGGTTGAATTTTTTGTCAATAGATTGTCTTGATTTGCGTGCCATGAGCCTCGAGTTGATAAAATTCAGTTTCTTTGAAAAAAGTAATTAACCTAAAAATCATAATAATAAGATTAAAATAGGATTTTAGAGTAATTATTCCAAAATTAAATAAATTAAAATAAATTATCTTTTTACATGGTAAATTTGTAATATATAGGCTATTTGGACTGTGACTTGGACTCTGATTTGTACCAGCTAAGGACCACAGGCGAGTATATTTTTGTGATTACTTTCAGTGCTTGATAGTCTCTATAATGCATGCTTAGTATTGATTATTTAATTCTTGACACTTGTTACATGGATTAGTATGATGGATTCTTATTATGAGATACGTGACTATTCTTGATTATTGTTATTTCTTCGTGACTGGTTTGGAATCCATGTGTACTTGTGGGGAAGGGAAATACTTAGTGGACGTGTGAACTACCCTTTCCATCCCATGGTCTTTCTGGAATAATAGCAGCTATGCACGACACGTGTGGTTTGCCGGATATTACCCCCTAACCGTTCGCATGTCAACAAGGCATTTCAAATCACATAGAGTAGTTGTTCCCATCTGTTCTTCCATACTTTGCAGTTATTTCTTTTTTGGCTTGGAGATATTGTACTATATGTTTGCCATGACAGAACTTCAGTATTGGTTATTTTAGTTGCTTTATTCAGAGTTCAGTTGTTGCTATCATATATTCCTTACTATTTATGGTCTTATAGCTTCTACCATGTGTTGGAACTATTTTCACTGTGATGTACTTGTTTCTTTCCTGACTGGATAAATATTTTAGGTGACTACAATGAGGATGCAATCCCTACACATTATGGACCGTATGCTAGCGACATAATAGAGCCTGATCTTGCCCTTTCGGAGGATCATGGAGAGTTAGCAGCTCAGATACCGTCTGAAATAGAGTAGTTTAGTGGTAGTTGATTTTGTTAGTTATTTTAGACAAGATTATTCTCCGGCAGTTTACTATTGTACTTTAGATATTTAGTTTTTGGGGAAATTCCTTGAACCCGCATCAATCCAGGATGGGGTCGTGATACCTAAAAATTAATTTGCAGAACGAATTTGGACCCTGTGCAACAAATATATGATGCAAGTAGGATGATGACTGCTCGTTGTTTAAAAATATGAGTAAAATGAGTGTGGGTAGAATATCCCATACGAACGAACAATGGTTTGACCTTAGGAATTCGGAAGAGTATCATACACACGATATGAATCATGAACGTAAACTGTACCTATGACCTTGTGAGCCGATCTAGCAGTTAGGAAGATAACCATATGCCGAGTAAAAGAACTGGTGTGACCGACTTTAGAGTATCGTTTGGGTAAACCATAGAGCAGGGGAAGCAAGACTTAGATTTAGGACTTCGAAATGGGAGTGTGTGCTAGTAAAGTTTTGTTTGTCATGAACAGAATAAACGATTGGACTTGGAATGCTTATGATAGGAATTGGTGATGCTTAAGTAAAGTTGGGATAATAAATTGAATCATTGCTTGGTAGACGTACTTGATGGTAGTACAAATGCATACTTTTTGGTTGGCCTTAGATCGGCGTAGATTTTGATTGACTCCGCTTGAGGTATAGTAGCATTTTCATAAGACGAGAGTACTTGGAAAATGGTTCATGTCATCTTGAAGATTTACCGTAGATGGACTTGTACTTTTTTGGGTTAGACGATATCATTAGGATTAAGATCATTTTGATAGAGGGAGATAAAGTTATAAATGAGAGATTCAAAATTTGATTGGTTGTTCGATAGAGTTGTAATTTTTGGGAGATATAATGTTAGAGAATCAGACTTTGGGTTCTGTTTAGTCGAGTTAGCAAAACTATCGACAATTCGAAAGTAAGATTTTTTATGAGTAGCTTGTCCGACTTCGCTATCGCTAAGCTTGGTTGAAATACATATATTTGTGGGATGCAATAAATATGTGTACGATCCATACTCAACGATATGCTAAAATTGAATGCAACTGTAAGTGAATATGTTTAGATGCACATGGATGAGTATAGCGCCTTGGGTAAGTTAGCCTCAGCCTAAGATCATTGTACAAGATGGATTATAATGTATCCCATGTTAAGCGATATATGCTCCGCACTAAGGCGTAGTAGAGACCGAGTCATAGAACACAAAAATTGAGTGTATATAGTTAGCTTGGATTGAGTGATAGAGTCATTCAATAAAATAACTTATGCACGTATACGACACAAAATAAGAAAAATGAGTAGGAAGTTGTGTTCGAACAGGTCTAATGATACAATGTAATGTGCTTGAGTTAGATTTGATAGTGTGCAATAGAACGGTTTGTTCTCAAGAAGTCTCGAGGATAAGACTTGTTCTGAGTGGTGTATAATGTAATGACCTGCTCTGCTCAAGCAGAGAGCCGATTCAAATGATGCAAATAGGATGACCCATCCCGCCTAGCTTGGCGATAAGACTCGCTTGATGCAATAGAATTCAGATTTGGCCCTTCATAAGTTCAGACTTAAACATTTTCAAAGGCGCGCTCCAAGTCTCGCTCGGCCAATGCGATACATCGCTAAGGTGGGTGGCTTCAGTAAGCTTGTCTTTACTTGGCCTTCACACTTAAAATATGGACGATACCTACTAGATTGCCAGACGATAACCTTTGAATGCTAACAAAAGGATTCAAAGCACCTAGCTGAGGGAATAATCGCACTCTTTATAAGTATCCATAGAACATAGAACGAAACAATGGAATGATACTTGATTCTTGTACTACATCATTATACGGTAGCTTATGTACTGAGTGTACTATCTTGCTTTCTCTTTTATTATTTAAGCTATACACCAATGCAATGCCTTTCACTTAGTTTATGCCACGGTCTGGATGCAAAACATAAATATGATTCACTCTGTTGAGGCAGGAAGAGTATCAAAATAGTTATTCCGAGCAAAGTAATAGAAACATAGAAAGTCTTCGGGCCCATAAGGTCGTCAAGGCAGTTTTCTGTATCGGGAACTGCATAATGGAATATGGGAAGAAACAAAAGAATGATATAATAAGTAAGAATGCAAGAAAGAAAAAAGTAAGATTATAGACGGGTTTGTCGTGGACGTGCAGAGGGGCTCACTACCTACACTATATGGAGCATCGCCAACCAAGTCGATGATCCATTATAAATAAGAAAAGAGAATGGCTCTTGGAGACCGTTAATCATAATAAGGAGAAAAGATTTCATGGTCGCAGACAACTTGTGCACAAGGTTTTGTTCCTTAAACGAACAGTAGTACTAGGGCACTAGTACCGTTCATCCCGGGAGGAACTGGGTATCGCGGGCCCTACAGGCTGGAAGGAGATCTAATGGGAAGGTGATTGCACAATATGTCGTAGTTCAACGCTTCGGGGTCACTCGTACCAACCATCGAAGGTCTCGTGTACTGTCATTCATAAATGGCTTGTGAATGCCAGCGACCTGTTTCATATAGATTAAGTTTGGCTTAATTGTGACAATCTGCGTGCGAGTTCAATTGCATTAAAAAAGTAATCTGTTCAAGCTGAATATAAGAAATACGAACACAAAATGAACAATCTGAGTATAACACATCTGGATAATTGGAATGTAACTTGAATGCAAAATATTTGTGTAACCTGTACATAACACATTTTGAGTAATATGAATACTTCGTCCTTCTAGGGTAGAACCATGCTCGTGATACTTGTGTTTTTGTTTACGATCTATTCGTTTATTATATATATTATGCTTGGTTAACTTGATTTTTTGTGGACAGGAAAGAACGAATTGTAAGTTGGTATATTTTGCTGGGTTACCCTTAAATCATACAACGCACTACAACATGAGTTAGACTTTATATCATTGCCATAAAACTAATCCTAAGGCAAGACTAGAAAGATATCATAATATATGGTGCATGAAAATTATTTAACGTTTTGAATTTGTTGAGCGGGCGAGAAGCCTTCCCACCAGTGCATTCATGTACTGATAACCCACCAGATTACTTGTTGGGTACGAAAGAACCTCGTCTGGTGTAGAGTGTCCCCTTGTGCACGCTAAGGCGTGGAGCTTGTTGGCCCAATATTTATGTTGAGTTTTTGAATATGGCTAATCGATTAAGTTTAGTATTATGGTAATCGATCAATCACTATAGTATCTTCTACTTAAACTCAGCATTGTCCAGAATATAATATTTTCTTCTTTATATTTCCTTGTTCGTCTAACATGTACTTGTAGAAAGAAATAAGCAAGATCAACAATGGACATATACTATATGACGATGAGCCAAAGACGACGTTATACCAGAAGATTTAGTCCAACCACCTATGACTTATCTGGAGCCTCGCACTCGGGGTCATATGTAATCTTTTATTTATTGAGTCTAGGATCGATGTAAGCTGAGTCGTACTGGCAAATCCTAAATACCTATACCCAGATACCTAGTCCACTGAAATGAACCAAAGAACCTATCCACCAAATCCGGCCACATTCATTCACAAAGTCTACTATACTTAGAAACCGAACTCGGACCGAACTCGGGCCGAACTCAGTTACCCTTTTGGTATGAAATTAACCAGTTCAATAGCTCTTGATTTCTTGGCCCAACGGTTGAAATTTTGAATTAAACCACATTCGAATTATGGCCAAATTTGGTTTGCCAATACCCTATAAATATGATTGGTTTTCCACATTCTTACTCACTCAATCATTCTCTATCTTTCTATCCTATAGTGAGTAAACCCTGAGAGCCTAAATTTTCTTATCTCCAAGATTAACTCTCTAGCCTTCTAAGTGCCAAGTGTGGTCTCAGTTTAGAAGTCTACAGAGTTTTAAAGAGCTTGGTTCATCAAGCCCCTGTTCTATATGAAGTTGCGAGCCTTCGGATCAAAACTCGTGGTGTGTGAAGTTGCGAGACTTCGGATCAAACCTCGGGGTGTAAAAAAGTCGGTAAGCCTTCAGATCAAAGCTTGTGATTCACTATTGGTGATTATAATGGATAAAACGCCGAGCTTGAGTTCTCGGGACTGGACTAGTCCTCTCAGAGAAAAACCAGTATATATTGTGGTATTTGCGTTTGATCTCTCTTTCTCTTACTTTATTTTATTGCATATACACTGTTATTTATTTACTGCCTTCACTCTGCTTAATTTTTAATTGGGTAGATTATTCCGCTGCACTCTATTTACCCCCCTCTACAGTTGCCGTACACGGTCCTACAATTGGTATTAAAGCAGGAAGTCTCTTATTTAGTTTCTGATCCCAATTGCTACTTCAATTGGTATCAGAGAAGGTACTCTTTATATAGGAACTATTGCTCATACCAATTGCTCCTTCAATTGGTATCAGAGTGTAACCTCCGATTTCCAATTTCCGAAATAATTAGATTTTTAATTTATTTTAAATACCAAGTTTATAAAATATTTTCTCCTTGAATTTTTGTATTTGATTTGGAACAATGTTTAATTTTAGAAGGTAATTAAAATCTTTTATAAAAATCATTTTTCTAAATGTCGATTTCTTATAAATAAATAAATAAATAACAATGTATATACATATTTCTCTAGTTTCAAATATTTATTGGCTTGAAATCATAAAATTAATTATTGGATAAATTAATTTAAGGACTAGTTGTTTCTTCAAAATAATTTTATATTTATTAGGAAAGTAAATAAATACATTTCATATTTTCTAAGATTTTGCGAAAATGGGTTTAATTAGTAGCTAATTGGAATCAGCTAGCCTTGGAAGCCTTAAAAATATTTTCTTAAATTATAATATTTTCTATTAATTTTATGAGTTTACCGTCTCCCATTTCACCCTCATTTTTTCCCACATGAATTTATTCATGTATGATCTTGGGCCATTGTTATTTAGGCCAACCCTCACCCTTTATCCCACACCTTCTCCCCCTATTTAAGGCTCTCATCACCATTCCCAAGAAACCCTAGCTAGCCCTCACAAATCCCCACAAGCCAACAAGCCATCACCACCATTTTGTGTCCAGCATCACCGTGTCAGCCGTGTTGGCCTCGGGTCCGACCCCGGGTGTCCCACCGTATCTATTCATTTCCTGTGTCCGGTTACAACTTTACAACCTGATTTCCGTGTCCGACACACCAGGACAATCCCCACACCACAGCAAACACCCACCCCGTGTCCAACACCCGGACACGCCCACTGTACAGCGAACCCATCGTGTCCAGCCGACACGATGCACCCCGACACATCCACTAAACCTAACCCTAACCTAACTCCGGCGAGCGCCGGTGGCCGCCCAGATCCGCCGAGATCTCCTTCCGCTGAGTCGAGACGCCGGTTCCTCGAAGCACCGTCGCCGCCGAGAAGAACCGCCGACCGCCTCCTCGATCTGACCCTAACCCTAGATCAGACCACCTCACCCTCGAGCCGAGTTCGACAGCCGCCGCCGACGCTGGAACCGAGCGCCGCCTCCTCGGGACGAGAACACCCGCCGCCGAACAGATCCGTCGCCCCGAGTCGAACGTCGACCTCGCCGACGCCTGACCCGCGCCGACCCCGGCGGATTTGCTCCTCCGTCGACGACGAATGTGAGCTTCTCTTCTCCCCCTTTCTTCTGTTCTGTAAGTAAAGAATTAGTTATAGTGTATTAGTTAATTAAATGTGATTAGTTAGTTAATTAATTAATTAGATTAGTTAGTTTAATTAGTTTAATTATAATAATTAGAATAGTTAATTTGTATTAGTTAGTTTAGTTAATTATTTATAATCAGTAAATAAATTCTTAATCAGTTAATTAATTTATTAATTAATTAGTTAGTAATTTCATATAAATTAGTTTAGTATATAATTAGTTAAAATACATAATTAGTTTGGTTTAGTTAAATAATTAATCAGTTATACATATTTTGTATAAAATTTTTGGTATATATACATATATGTAGATTATATTTTCGTATTGGTATATGTATATGTATATATTTTGTATATAATTAATATATTTCAATATAAAATTGGTACATACGTGCATATCTATATTTTCAGTATATGTTGGTAATTGTTAACTGGTATATGTTTAACAAAAACATAATTTGGCATATATAAATAAATGTAGCATAATAATATATTTTGGTATAATTATAAATTGGTATAGTATAATATAAATACGTATTGTATCCCTTTTCAATGAACTATGTCTATATAGATATACATTCAAGTGTTAATTATTATGCTTATATATACATTCAAGTGTTAATTATTATGCTTATATATACATTCAAGTATTATTTATTATGTTTATATATATACACAAGTATTATTTATTTTAAAGTATATATATACTAGTATAAATTAAATTCATGTATTAGCATAGTCATTGTACTTTGGAATTTAGTAGATATAGTAAAATTCTAACTTGGCTTATTTTTATGACTATACCTTGTATAACGTATTTCCCAGTAGCTATTGTAATTAAAACATACAGTATTAATATTACTTAAGGTATATATATATACACTTATCTATTTTCGTACCAAATGTATTTGATGTATATGTTAGTACAATATGCACACTTCTATGTCTCTAATAGACGACCCTAGTTGACTGAGTCCCATGCCTGACATGGCCCCTGAGTTAGTATTTGCTTGTGTGTTTAGTATAGCTTCTGATGCAAATATTGTATTGTTATTATATGTCATTAGGACTGTGGGTTCCTCCAGGCGACACTCTGGAACAGGACCTCGATATTCACCAGCTAAGGACCAAAGGCGAGTACATTCTCTGATTAGTTTCTAATTTATGATATCTCCTATGTTCACTGTATCTAGTGTAGATATCCATGTTCTTGACACATTGGTTACACGGATTGGTATACACGGATCTCGTCATGAGATGCTATTCCTTTTTCATGGTGTAGCTTGTACAAGACTTGTTTTCCTTGTTATCTTGTGCATGTACAGACACTGATTCCCGGGGAGATTTGCTACCTTCCTGGGGAATCCCGTGCCATAGCGTACCATGATTGGATCTACTATACCAGTCGGGGTGGGGAGTATTTTAGTGTAGATATGTGATCATACCTAACTTTTCATGCATCATAGCTCACCGCACATCTCACGTCGGGTGCGGCCTGACCATCTCAGTGCTTCATAGCTGTTACGTGTGATTAGCCTGACCTCTACATGCATCATAGCTAACCAACGGTTAGCCTGACCTTCGTAAATCATAGCTAATCACATGTAACCAGCCTGATCAAGTTCCCAAGCCGATCATATGTTAAAGCTAGTACTCAAACACTTAGTCATAGGTTTCTTGCTCATGGACATATTGTTTCTTTTCCTGCAGTTACTTACAATATTTCCAGTATTTCTTTCATTGTACATTTCTCGTACCTATACATGCATCTGGTATATTTTTATCTAGAACTGCTACATAGTTTATGTCATTTATATAGAACTGCTATTTAGGGATGTACTTTGCTCCTTCCTGACTGGAAAATATTTTTCCAGACTGTGACCTTAGTAGACTGGGTTCCGATACACTTGGGGATTGGAAGTTAATGATTGCAGGTATGATTATTTTGTCGTTAGACTTGTCTTGTATTTCTTGTTTGCCTTGATATCTCATCGTACTTTATTTTATGTGATTGAGTATTTCTAGCATTATTTTGTGATATCCACGTCTCCTTATGGAGTTGGGTATTCACGTGAGTTTGATTAGATAGTTACATGACCTAGACAGCGTTCTACCGCCGATGCTACAGCGTAGGCTGGACGTACCCACGCACTCGTGCCCCTAAACCGGGTGTGGGTCGTGACACGTTTTTAGTGGTGGCCCATGCAGGTCAGACTTCGCGAGTTGTGCGATGTCGTAGTAGTGTGGCATCCTTGTTATACTACTGCGTGCCTGCTATAGAATATAGGACATAGGATACTAGGATGAGAGAGGATACTCAATCACAAATTCTTGAGAGATTTCTGGGACGACCCTTGAGAATCTTATTATAATTCCCAATTTAAATCTTTTCCTTGTTTCCGTCCGCTCTCGCTTGTTGTTACTGAACTTGATTCTTGTTGAGCAGTTATTAAATTAAATTCTTGGTATCATTGTTGAGTTTAATTCTTGTTGACCAGTTGTTAACTTTAATTCCTGGTATCGTTGTTGAGTTGATTTCAAATTGAGATGAATTTTACGGACTAAAATTTACGGTATCATCTGATGACATATATTGATGAGGACAGTGAGAAAGGTAAAAACGTCTACTTTGGTTATGGAACCTAGAGTTTATCGCAGCCATATTAGCTGTCGTGACGAGAACGTAGGAACCTAACTTGGATGTACATACTTTAGTTATGAGATTTAGAGTTTCTCGCAGCCATACCGGTTGGCATGGCGAGGATTCTAGATGACATGATTATAGAGTTGCATACCTTAGTTACGGAACCTGTCGTTTATCGCATCTATGCTTATTGGCGTGGCGAGGATTCTGTGTGTCATGATTTCTGGCAGACGTGTATGATTATCAGGTTGTATCTTAAATTAGTTCTTAAAATATCATCTCAAGACTTATCTATTTCTGTTATTCCAGGACTTTGTTCCATCGCTTCTTTTCTTTACTAGCAGTAAGGATACCTTCCGTCCTTGATCCAGTTCCTTTTTGAGCTTATTTTCCTTGAGGATTCCTTGTTAGTATGATAATTAGTGACTTGCAATTTTGGTTGTGTCTTGTATTAGTTGACTGAGTGTGACTTATGATTCTGTAAGTGTTTCTTAGTTGGACATGGGAGCATTAGGCATTAATCTAGAGATACCCATAGCATAGTACCTAGTAACAATGGTTCTAGGATAAGGTCAGTAGAGACTGTGAGTAGAAGGAGAGTATAGAGTATTAGTGATAGTTCTCAGAGTTAGTATTAGAGCCAACATACGCGTCCTGGATACTCATGATTTTGCAATTGGATGACCTACGTGAACATTTAAGTATCCAAGAAATTGTGTTAAGAATTAATGGAGCATGACGTTCAATCTGATAATTGATATCGGGTGTGTTAAAGGTAAAGAGATTTATATGCATGAGGAGTTAATGAGGTGTCATGAGTAGAGAAATATCGGAATAGGTAATGAAGATGGTGAAGCGTATCACGGATTAGTTTAATAGGCTTTAAAGGATTAAAGGAAATACATATACAACCATCGAGGTGAGGAACCATATACTTGCCCATGAGAATAAAAAAAAATGAGTGTTATAAAAGGTACAGCTAATCATGAGTTCTAATAAGTTTGAGGAGATGATACAATAATGAAGCTAGTGATATAATACCAAGAGCGCTAATGATTCTATATCGAGGATTAGTCGAGGATGACGTTAATAACAGTAAGCACCCTGTATGATGATAATTAGATGATATACCAGTTGACATAAATTGAAAATCATGAAAGAAATTTCAGGTGATGATAACTTTGATCAATGGAGATAATGGTGCAAGTGATTCAGGCAGTACAATTTTAGTACCCCGTTGGCAGTTGTAGGCAATAGAGGCATTGAGTGCACCTTGAGTATCAGAGACCGTGAGCACTGATATGTACATTTGTGGAGTTATAAATTAAAAGGTGGAAATAAAATTTTATTTTTAGAATAATTGAGGAGTTGAGATTATGTCAAATTTTTTTTTTTTGGATTTCAAATACGAATTCAATAAACATGGTTAATGCTACAAAGTTTTAGAAGTGATTAAATTTTGTTTCGATGTTGAGTATCAAATTTTGAGGAGGTATATACAATTCATTTTTAAGTTGATCGAGAAGTTAAACCTTGACGATTATTTTAAGGATTAATTTTATGGTAGATAAGAGATATGAATATTAACATATGAGTAGATGATATACATGTGTAAGGATCTGATAACTTGAGCAGGATTTGGGATGGCACCGCAGACTGACTTGGGTGTCCATCTAGATTTGCATTAGAAAGGGTTAGCACTTAGTATGGTGTTACACTTGGTGTGCACTGGAGCGATGAGAGAATAGTATGGACAATTGTAGTAGGAACGGGAACTGACAGAGGGTATGGTACTAAGAAGATAGAGGTATCAACTTAGATGTATTATTGAATCCTGGTTATATTAGAAATTCTTGGCATCAGATTTAGGTGTTAATAGACATGTGTGTGCACATGGATATATTCATGGATCTTGTGGATAAATGACTAGTTGATATGGGTACCAGTGTACATGAATAGGAAATTAGTTAGTGAATGTGCTAGAGTTAAGTGTTGTTAGAGATAGTAGATACTACAAGTAATGTATTAGCAGGTTCTTTCTTTTTCTCATGATGTTTTTGTCTTCTGATTGATTTATTCCCTAGTACCGTGGGTTGTATTCGTGATTTTTCTTGTTAGGATATAGTTAGTAGTACACCCTGACAGAGAATGCAATACCATGATAAGACAGACCATAACCATGCATGTTCCCTCTAAGTTGGTTGTTGTAAGACTGTGGGCAAAATTCTTCTTAAACCATGATCATTAGGGTTTGGACCATAGCAAAGATCTATGACAAGGTTATGACTTGACAAGAGACACGAGATGCTAAAATTTTTGGAAGATAAGCATAAAGAATTAAGGATTAATATGGCAGAATTGATAAATCATTGATTTTATCAAAATTGAGATATGATTAAATTATCATTAGAATTCGAGGATAAACATTAACTTAAATGGAGAGTTAAGAAATTCACAGGGCAAAATTGAGGATTTATTAATTTTAGGAAGGTCTTGATATGATTAAATTGATTATTAAAATTTGGAAAAAAAATTTGGAGAGATTATCATTTATCTATTTGATTGCAAGATAGAAATTTTATATTTTATATTATGAATGTTGCGTTGAAGATTCTGAAAGTATCGCATCGTTGAGTATTTGAGGAAAAAGAAAATTTGGAAATAAAATCGTTAACGGAATGGTGTCAAATTCAATTCTCGGAAAAGGATTTATATAAACATCAATTGAATTTGGGTTAGAGGAGTAAGATGAATGATGGATTAGTGTTTAAAATTTAAATTTGGGATACAAAATTTTAAATGTTATACATATACATTGATTGGAATTCAATTGGAGGATTGGATATTAAAATCCTGGAGTAATTAGATACGAACTTAAATTTTGGAGGAGATTATGATAAAAATTTGAATTTGTTTTTAAAACTTGAAGATTTTCCAGAATATGATGATATAGAATTTTGAAAGGTTGTGAAATAGCAATATGGAATTACTTCATGATTAATTGGTTTGAAATTTAAATTTTGATAGAAATAATATGATGAGTAAAGGCAATAATTGAGAATCCTAAATTTCGAGGACGAAATTTTTCTAAGGTGGGTAGACTTGTAACCTCCGATTTCCAATTTTCGAAATAATTAGATTTTTAATTTATTTTAAATACCAAGTTTATAAAATATTTTCTCCTTGAATTTTTGTATTTGATTTGGAACAATGTTTAATTTTAGAAGGTAATTAAAATCTTTTATAAAAATCATTTTTCTAAATGTCGATTTCTTATAAATAAATAAATAAATAATAATGTATATACATATTTCTCTAGTTTCAAATGTTTATTGGCTTGAAATCATAAAATTAATTATTGGATAAATTAATTTAAGGACTAGTTGTTTCTTCAAAATAATTTTATATTTATTAGGAAAGTAAATAAATATATTTCATATTTTCTAAGATTTTGCGAAAATGGGTTTAATTAGTAGCTAATTGGAATCAGCTAGCCTTGGAAGCCTTAAAAATATTTTCTTAAATTATAATATTTTTTATTAATTTTATGAGTTTACCGTCTCCCATTTCACCCTCATTTTTTTCCACATGAATTTATTCATGTATGATCTTGGGCCATTGTTATTTGGGCCAACCCTCACCCTTTATCCCACACCTTCTCTCCCTATTTAAGGCTCTTATCACCATTCCCAAGAAACCCTAGCTAGCCCTCACAAATCCCCACAAGCCAACAAGCCATCACCACCATTTTGTGTGCTCGTGTCCGTGTGTCCAGCATCACCGTGTCAGCCGTGTTGGCCTCGGGTCTGACCCCGGGTGTCCCACCGTATCCATTCATTTCCCGTGTCCGGTTACAACTTTACAACCTGATTTCCGTGTCCGACACACCCGGACACAACCCCCACACCACAGCAAACACCCACCCCGTGTCCAACACCCGGACACGCCCACTGTACAGCGAACCCATCGTGTCCAGCCGACACGATGCACCCCGACACATCCACTAAACCTAACCCTAACCTAACTCCGGCGAGCGCCGGTGGCCGCCCAGATCCGCCGAGATCTCCTTCCGCTGAGTCAAGACGCCGGTTCCTCGAAGCACCGCCGACCGCCTCCTCGATCTAACCCTAACCCTAGATCAGACCACCTCACCCTCGAGCCGAGTTCGACAGCCGTCGCCGCCGCTGGAACCGAGCGCCGCCTCCTCGGGACGAGAACACCCGCCGCCGAACAGATCCGCCGCCCCGAGTCGAACGTCGACCTCGCCGACGCCTGACCCACGCCGACCCCGGCGGATTTGCTCCTCCGTCGACGACGAATGTGAGCTTCTCTTCTCCCCCTTTCTTCTGTTCTGTAAGTAAAGAATTAGTTATAGTGTATTAGTTAATTAAATGTGATTAGTTAGTTAATTAATTAATTAGATTAGTTAGTTTAATTAGTTTAATTATAATAATTAGAATAGTTAATTTGTATTAGTTAGTTTAGTTAATTATTTATAATCAGTAAATAAATTCTTAATCAGTTAATTGATTTATTAATTAATTAGTTAGTAATTTCATATAAATTAGTTTAGTATATAATTAGTTAAAATACATAATTAGTTTGGTTTAGTTAAATAATTAATCAGTTATACATATTTTGTATAAAAATTTTGGTATATATACATATATGTAGATTATATTTTCGTATTGGTATATGTATATGTATAGATTTTGTATATACTTAATATATTTCAATATAAAATTGGTACATACGTGCATATCTATATTTTCAGTATATGTTGGTAATTGTTAACTGGTATATGTTTAACAAAAACATAATTTGGCATATATAAATAAATGTAGCATAATAATATATTTTGGTATAATTATAAATTGGTATAGTATAATATAAATACGTATTGTATCCCTTTTCAATGAACTATGTCTATATAGATATACATTCAAGTGTTAATTATTATGCTTATATATACATTCAAGTGTTAATTATTATGCTTATATATACATTCAAGTATTATTTATTATGTTTATATATATACACAAGTATTATTTATTTTAAAGTATATATATACTAGTATAAATTAAATTCATGTATTAGCATAGTCATTGTACTTTGGAATTTAGTAGATATAGTAAAATTCTAACTTGGCTTATTTTTATGACTATACCTTGTATAACGTATTTCCCAGTAGCTATTATAATTAAAACATACAGTATTAATATTACTTAAGGTATATATATATATACACTTATCTATTTTCGTACCAAATGTATTTGATGTATATGTTAGTACAATGTGCACACTTCTATGTCTCTAATAGACGACCCTAGTTGACTGAGTCCCATGCCTGACATGGCCCCTGAGTTAGTATTTGCTTGTGTGTTTAGTATAGCTTCTGATGCAAATATTGTATTGTTATTATATGTCATTAGGACTGTGGGTTCCTCCAGGCGACACTCTGGAACAGGACCTCGGTATTCACCAGCTAAGGACCAAAGGCGAGTACATTCTCTGATTAGTTTCTAATTTATGATATCTCCTATGTTCACTGTATCTAGTGTAGATATCCATATTCTTGACACATTGGTTATACGGATTGGTATACACGGATCTCGTCATGAGATGTTATTCCTTTTTCATTGTGTAGCTTGTACAAGACTTATTTTCCTTGTTATCTTGTGCATGTACAGACACTGATTCCCGGGGAGATTTGCTACCTTCCTGGGGAATCCCGTGCCATAGCGTACCATGATTGGATCTACTATACCAGTCGGGGGTGGGGAGTATTTTAGTGTAGATATGTGATCATACCTAACTTTTCATGCATCATAGCTCACCCCACATCTCACGTCGGGTGTGGCCTGACCATCTCAGTGCCTCATAGCTATTACGTGTGATTAGCCTGACCTCTACATGCATCATAGCTAACCAACGGTTAGCCTGACCTTCGTGAATCATAGCTAATCACATGTAACCAGCCTGATCAAGTTTCCAAGCCGATCACATGTTAAAGCTAGTACTCAAACACTTAGTCATAGGTTTCTTGCTCATGGACATATTGTTTCTTTTCCTGCAGTTACTTACAATATTTCCAGTATTTCTTTCATTGTACATTTCTCGTACCTATACATGCATCTGGTATATTTCCATTTAGAACTACTACATAGTTTATGTCATTTATATAGAACTGCTATTTAGGGATGTACTTTGCTCCTTCCTGACTGGAAAATATTTTTCCAGACTGTGACCTTAGTAGACTGGGTTCCGATACACTTGGGGATTGAAAGTTAATGATTGCAGGTATGATTATTTTGTCGTTAGACTTGTCTTGTATTTCTTGTTTACCTTGATATCTCATCATGCTTTAGTTTATGTGATTGAGTATTCTAGCATTATTTTGTGATATCCACGTCTCCTTATGGAGTTGGGTATTCACGTGAGTTTGATTAGATAGTTACATGACCTAGACAGCGTTCTACCGCCGATGCTGCGGTGTAGGCTGGACGTACCCACGCACTCGTGCCCCTAAACCGGGTGCGAGTCGTGACACAGAGCAAGTTCTCTTAATATTTGGCTTAACATCCTAAGAGACTTATGGCAACTATTAGATCTATCCACACCAACAATGGTGAAGGCCAGTCCACAAATAGGTCATTTATATTTGATGGAGCCAACTACACTTACTGAAAAACACGTATGGGTTTCTATCTTAAATTACTAGACTTTGACCTTTGGTCAATAGTTGAGAATGGCTACAAAAAGCCTGCTAAGATTATTGTAGATGGTAATCTCATAGATAATGCTAAAGATAAGTATACTGATGTAGAAAAGAAATAATCCATTCTTGATGCTAGAGCTGTTAATGCTTTATTTTATGCCTTAGACAGTACAGAGTATCTACATGTACCACTTTGCATGAGATCTGGAAACTTCTCGAGGTGACTCATGAAGGAACTACTCAAGTAAAGGAGTATAAGATAAGCAGACTGACACAAAAATACGAGGCATTCAAGATGAAGTCAAATGAGACCATCACTCAGATGTTCACAAGATTTCTTGACATCATCAATTCTCTATCCTCTCTCGGCAAGGAGTACAACAACCATAAAAAGGTACGCAAGGTGCTTAGAGGGATTTCGAAGAACTGGAACCCAAAAACAATGACGATTGTTGAAGGAAATGACCTTACTACAATGATACTGGAAACACTCATGGGGAAGCTGATGACACATGAGCTGGACCTCAATGACCTCGAAGAAGAGTCAATTTCCAAAGAGAAGGCCACCGCACTCAAGAACCATCATAAAAGATCCTTCGAAGATGCTTCTGAAGATAAAGAAACCGACGATGATTCAGACAATGAGGATCTGGCCCAAATTTTTAGGAACTTCGTCAAACAATTCTTAAAGTTTGTGAAATTAAACCAAAAGAAGAAAGATCTTGAAGAAGAACTAATTTGCTACCACTACAGAAGGCCAGGCCACATGATGAAAGATTTCTCCAAAGCAAAAAGGGAGAATCAATATGAACGATCAAACAAAGGATAATCTTCGTCTCACAAATATGCAAATACAAGCATCTGGTGTGAAAGTGAAGCTAGCGATTCGGAAGAAGAAAACCCTCGACATGCTGCAAAAGTATGCTTAACGTCATTAACAAATGAGGTAAAAGATAATCCTTTATTTGAAGAGGTTTCTTATAATAAATTATCTGTTGCTTTCAATGATTTATTTAAAGATCACAAGAAGCTTTTGGATAAGTATAAGCAAGCCAGAGAAGATATTAAATCTTATCAGCTTGAGAATAAAAAGCTTACTTGTCTACTAAATGAAGCTAGAGACTATTCCTCTTTTGATGATTCTGTTTATATCTCCAAACTTAAGCTTAGCTTACAAGAAGCACTTGGCTGCTTTGATGAATGTAATCAAGAAAATGCTAAACTTAAGGAGGACTTAAAATAAGAGAAGAAGAAGTACTTTAATACTTTACTTAGAATTGATGCTCTTACTACTAAATGTGATAATTTATATGCCACCTCTAAAAAGTTAGAAATTAGAATGGGAAAGCAGGTCCTACAACCTACAAAACAGTCTAACACTAGACACATGGCTAAACAAAAGAGCACTCACAACAAGGCACCAGCAAACAAACCAAATGCTTCACACTATCATGCATGTAAAATACAACATACTTCACATAATCATGCATTTTATTACAAATATCCATGCAAGACACGCTACACTACTTCACATACTCATCCTTCTATACCTAACATAAATTCCTATACTATATGTCATTACTGTGGTTTAAAGGAACATATTACACATCAGTGTAAGGCTAGAAAATTGGTTAATATGAATATGTATAAGTGGGTTCCCAAAGCTAACAAATATGGATCCAAATCTTCGATACCAAGGTCTCTGCCTAATGATGTAGGTAGAACGCTTTGTGTCAGGATTTAGCACCGAGAAGAATGTTGGTGATTGCAAAGCTACCAAGGTCATCTACTAAGCAATTGCACCAACATAAGTATGGCCACTTGAGCCACTTTGGTAACGTGCTAATTGATTTTTCTTAAATGGGTAAAATTGTTGAATCTAGCATATTTTTAATTAATATGTTACTACTATCTCTTATTGATATCCTTTAGTTGTTATTTATTTTAAATTAATATGAGATATAAAAAACTAGCATGATTAGTTTAATTCTCTTTTGACTCATGGCTAGTTATTGATTAGTTCACACTATAGAGCTATTTACTTTCTATCAGTATGACACAATTGTCTTTGCATGCTTTATAACTTTTTGTAAGATTTATTCGTCAATAATTAGGATTCTAGATTTCAATATTGTATGATGTTATAATTAGCATATATACCTATTTAAATTTAAGTTATTTAAAGTTAAGATTACTTTTGGTTATAAGCCGATAGGGCCCTTCTGTCAAAAATGCGTAAATAGCCAAAGCCACACGGTACTTAAGTGTCTTCGGACCACCTCTAGCTGGGATCCGGCCACTATAGCTAACCCAAGAAAATCAACACTTTATTGAATAATAATTTATTAAGGTCTATTTGCAATTATTTTTATAATACAGCAGTGAATCTGAGCCATACTCCATGACAACTTTTAGACTGTGACACTATGACTTTTAGTAAGCACTACTGGTTTTTTCTAATTATTTCAAAACTATGTCACTTAGTTTTAATTTGAGTTTAGACTTTAACTAGTTACAATGATATTAGAGAGATATTGTTTCATTGTCTCTTGCATATGACTAATTTTCATTTATACCTCTCTTGTATTATTGTTACCCAATATTTCTATATTAATGTACTGCATCTAGTTTCCTACAATTGGTATCTAGTTTCCAATTTTTAAGTATATAGTTATGATATGCATGTCATTATTCTACATATGGTGATATTCTTGCTACTTACTCCTAATTTACCACATGATCATATTATATGCTTTATGTTACTCACCTTGTCTTCCTGATATATAATTCATTTGTGGGAGAGCCGTAAAGAATATATTTGGAAAAAGGAGGAGAAATATATCAAATATATGCATATTCGCCAACGTCATACTATGGAGGAGCTTATGCACATGTAGAAGCTTCGATAAAGATTTGTATCAATATCTCCTATTACGGGGGAGCTTCTTTTTGATCATGTCAATAGGAGAGAAGTAAGTTTAAGTATGTAAGTATATGTTTAAGTAGTATACGTGTATTGATTTATGCTATATGCATCAATTATATATGTCATAAACTTAACTGATTTGCCATAATAAAAAAGGGGGAGATTGTTGGCCTAATATTTATGTTGAGTTTTTAAATATGATTAATCGATTAAGTTTAGCATTATGTAATCGATCAATCACTATAGTATCTTCTACTTAAACTAAGCGTTGTCCAAAATGTAATATTTGCTTCTTTTTATTTTCTTGTTCATCTAATATGTACTTGCAGAAAGAAATAAGCAACATCAACAATGGACATATGCTATATGACGATGAGCCAAAGATGGCGTTATACCAGAAGATTTAGTCCAACTGCCTACGACTTATCTGGAGTCTCGCACCCAGGGGTTCCGCTGGAGTCGAAGGGGTACTACCCCTCGTGGGGGTTCGGGGGCGATTCAGATTCCCAGATCTGGTTATCTTTGGACAACTGCCGTTAAGGAAAAAAGCGTTTTCCAGTCAGCAGATGTTTCAGAAGTTTAGCGTCATCAGTATTCTTGGTTTTCATATGTAACCTTTTATTTATTGAGTCTAGGATTGATGTAAGCTGAGTCACACTGGAAAATCCTAAATACATATACCCAGATACCTAGTCCACTCAAATGAACCAAAGAACCTATCTTCCAAATTATGCCACATTCATTCACAAACTCTACCATACTTAAAAACCGAACTCTGGCAGAACTCGTACCGAACTCGGACCAAACTCAGTTACCCTTTTGGTATAAAATTAACTAGTTCAATAGCTCCTAATTTCTTGGCCCAATGGTTATAAATTTGAATTAAACCCCATCTGAATTCTAGCCGAATTTTATTTTCTAATACCCTATAAATAGGATTGGCTTTCTTCATTCTTACTCACTCAACCATTCTCTATCTTTCTATCCTATAGTGAGTAAACCCTGAGAGCCTAAACTTTCTTATCTCCAAGATCAACTCCCTAGCATTCTAAGTGCCAAGTAAGGTCTCGGTTTAGAAGTCTACAGAGTTATAAGAGCTAGGTTCATTAAGCACCTGTTCTGTGTGAAGTTGTGAGCCTTCGGATCAAAACTCATGGTGTATGAAGTTGTGAGACTTCGGATCAAACCTTGTGGTGTGAAGAAGTCGGCAAGCCTTCAGATCAAAGCTTGTGATTCACTATTGGTGATTATAGTATATAAAACTCTGAGCATGTGTTCTCGGGACTGGACTAGTCCATTCAGAGGAAAACCAGTATACATCGAGGTGTTTGCGTTTGATCTCTCTTTCTCTTACTTTATTATATTATATATACACTGCTAGTTATTTACTGCCTTAACTCTGCTTAATTTTTAATTGGGTAGATTATTTTGCTGCACTCTATTCATCCCCCTCTAGAGTTGCCATACACGGTCCTATGGAGCTAACACTGGAGCCTTGGAGTGTTGCGTCCAGTGTTGAAGCACTTATAAATAACGTAATATATTGGAACATTATCTATGTATTATCCCAAAGTTGTCAGCCTCTTGGCACATTTTATTATTTTGAGAGAGAGAGCAAAAGCGACTTGTAATATCGCCCTACGCTGCTTGTAACATTATATTCAATATCAATAAAGATTATTTCATACTTGTGTTTATTCAATGCTTCCTCATGACGACCTCGTAAACTAGTTATCAAACGCTTGTTCAGACATGGCCTTGTGCGGGCGTAATTCAGGCTTGTGTGGCATCACGCCCATGGGAGGACGTTCCGGCCTTGTTGGGCCGGGCGCGTGACACTTACAACTCAGGTAAAGTTCTAGACCGAGATCACATTGGGCACTTAGAAGAATATGGAGTTGATCTTGGATATAAGATGGTTAAAGGCTCAAGGTATAACTCACTAGTACATAGAAAGATGAAAAGAAGTGAGGGAGTTGGATGATTTAAAATGTGAAAAATTTATGCCAATTTATAGGTTATTTCCAAACAGAATTCGGCTAGAATTCGGTACAGGATATTCAAATTTTTGAATATTGGGGGCCACTGTCGCGCCCCGATCCCATAGGGGGCGATCGTCCTCGCTTGGTCCCTACGGAACCATTCGTCCTCGCTTGGGCGCGATGTCGTGCAAGCCTAAGTTGCGCTTGCACCAGGCAACGTACCTGCACAAGACACACTAGAGACGAAAATATACATATATAGGCACAGAATCAATGCAGAGAACCAAAGTTGAACACATTTGATAGCACACAAAATACTTTTCTTTCACTGAATACTTGAAGATTGGATTACAAGAGCTTGCTTGGCTGAGTTACAAAATATGCCTTAGAAGGCTTATAACTCTTTTCACATTCCCAAAATTAGCCACAACGCCCATACATTATGTCCTTGTAGTAGGACCAAAATAGTAAAACATCTAGCAGAAGAAGAAGTAGCCCACTGGAGACGTAAGCAGCAAAGAAAGCAGCTCGAACACAGTCCTAAGGAAGGGTGCGCACACAGTGATTCAGATTCAAGATGGTTGGCAAACTCTCGCTTCCAGCACCTGGATATTTGCCCACAAACGTGGGTCAGTACTACCACATGTACTGGTGAGCGACCGTGGCCAAACTCACCTTAGAAATCCACACTAAGTAAGCATATGAAGCTAGCATTATTAGGTGATCTTTCTGGTTGTCTAGTTTCTTTTTAACAATTCATGCAAGGAAACATAGACGATATATGGCATATGCATATGATAATTCTTACCCACGGCCGAGCGGTTATCCCTGCAGCAAATACACAAGTTAACCACAATTTGCATATGAATAACTTATGAATCAAAAATAGGCATCAATTTGTTAGGTATGCAAGAAGGTAAACCTAGCATGCGCCCTAACTATATGATGGTCCCCTCCACGGGATTAGCAGTTGGTACATATAAGCCCATCTCACTAATGGACATGTCTACCCTCCCATAAATAAGGACTTCAAGCCTCAGGGTATCTAGATCTCTCCCAGGTCGAACGATCCCCGGTGCCCTAGGGATCGCTCGAGAGATAATCCTTGTGCACAAGTTGTCCTGACCAAATGCATGAATACAAGCTCCTATCAGAAAAATATGCTATCATGCAAAAGATGCACAATTGAACAAGCAAGTCTATCTCTTCTTCTCATTTTCCAGATCAAGTCCAGAGTTTTCCAGCCATAATACTCAGTGCACAGCATACAAGGGACAATAAGCATTCCATAAGCAACTAGTTAGGTAGCAGTTCAATACTCGAAGCATGCAATACTTTTCTTTCTCTTTTAGCTTATCTTTTTAGTGAGGCAACATATTTCAAGTGAACTAGAGATTCTTTTTTAGGCATGCAGACTTAAAGGATTCATCGAAGGGCTTAAGCCGCTCACCGAATAAATTGAATGAGAGGATGGGGAAGCCTTAAGCCACGTTCACTCTTTGGTTATGCGTCCTGAAAATGCAATAATACCTGGTTAGCATACTTTAATCTCTTTTCCTTAGGACTCGAAAAGAAAGCGCAAGCGAGAAAGCAAAATCATGAAAACCAAGTCATCGAAAGCAACTCAAAACCCAAAGCAACACAAAACCAAGAAGCAAAGCAACCAACGAAAACTCTTGGACTTATTTCAATAGAAGTCGTTCGATCAATTTGAACCGTTCCTTGTACTTCGTCCGTATTGACTTGGCGGTAAGGTTTTGTAACGCCCGCAATCGCACGATGCGTTACGCTGAGTCGGACTGAATAAATCAAATATTGGTTACATTTGAAATATTGGATTTTGGGAAGAAGGATTAATCGGGTTAGTTTCAATGTGCAGATGGCTAGCGGGTTTGATGGAAATCAGGTGTTCGTTCAGAATAGTACTGAATAGCTGGATGGGAGCGATAATGTCGTCTTCCTTAGTCCGATCGGTCGGATGATATGGAGAGCACGGCCTGCTCGTACGATCATACCAGTTGAGTAGATCGCGCTTGCATCGGACCACGGGTTCAAGGGATTAGCCGTATCGACATGATAGGATGCTTAACGGGATCAAACATTGTGAGTGGGCTCTTTCCTTCTCCTCTACTCCTTCATGCCTAATAATATGGAAAACAAGTAAAAGGTTTGAATAATTGGGCTAAAATATTATGAATCACTACACTGAGGCGTGCATAGAGTGTACGTTGTTTGCTTGGTAAGATGGTGGCTTGAAATGATTTACGCGTGGGATAGTTGGAGCTATAGTTAGAATATTGCATTTGAGGCAGTTGGTTGGATAATTGGGATTATGCTTGGACTGTTTGAATAATACTTTGAGGCAAATGGGAATATCGAGAATTTGGGCGAGTGAGCATGTATCCGTACACGAGTATCACTTGGTCGCTTTGTCTTGCAAAGCGAGCAGTTGTGGTTCGAAACTGAACAACTGCATCGGCATGGGTGTTGTGTCGCTTGATGGGGCATTGTGCCACGAACGAGGCATTGTGCCACGAATGGGGCATTGTGCCACTAAAATGGCATTATGCTATGGGATAGTTTGAGAAGGGTGTTGCACCATTGGAAACACTGTGTTGAGAAGAGGCATTGTGCCTATGGAAATACTTGGGATTTGGTACCTTGGGCAATATATTGGAAGAATAGTTATGGATGTTTTGGTTGGTTGTTTTGGTTGGATATCGGTTGAACGAGTCTAGGATCGCTTGGTGGGACGAGAATGTTCGATCCTTTCGTTATACCTACTTGGTGTCTGCATGTCACAGATAACCTGTATTGTACAGGGTTTGGTCTCCTCGAACGGGAAGGCTCCGGGGCACCGGGACCGTTCGGCCATGGAGGAGACAACTGGGTAACGCGTCATGGGCGCGATGCCAGCGGTTGGATGCGATTCAGGTGGGTTAGCTACTTAGCGCTGTTTTGAATAGAACCGTATTTGATCAGTCCGATCAAAGTCCTTTATGGCTTGGCCAGTGACTTCATATAGATTAGTGTTGGCTTGCTTTTCTTTTGTTGGTTTGGCTTCGTGTAGGCGCGGCCACCTTGCCTCGGCGAGAGTGTGCACTATGAGATTTGATTGTAAACTTTGGTTGAGGACGGATATTGAGGCATGGGATTGTTGGTGGGATTGATGGTTCGATATGATAGTCGCGTTCCTTAGGTTTGAGCATGATGGTTTGCATGCTAGAATCCTTCGGGTTGCTTATATATTTGCTTGTCGATTGGTTTGAGTTTAATGTTTGCATGCTTAAACTGCTTTTCAGCTTTTCTTAACATGTTATCCCTATGCCATGAAATGAATCTAGGATTCAACTAAAAAGATCACCATATAACTGTTTGCATTCAATTTTACTTAGTGTCGGCTTAGGGGAGTGGGTTACCCCGCTCACCAGTACGGTTGTGTTCTGACCCACGTTTGTGGACAATATTTCAGGTACGCAGGCATAGTGGCGCTGCTTGGATATACAGGACAAGATGTATGAACTATAAGTACCTTTGTGGGCTAGAGAAAAGAGCAAGAGCATTTTATCGTCTTCGTGGCATCGCCTTTGTGACATTGCCTCGGGGCATTTTATTTGGACCCTATCGTGAGCTTCGCTACGTATTACTCTGATGTGTACTTGGTACACAATACTTGACTTCCGCTGCAACTTGGTTGTTTCAATGATAACATTTGGTGTTTGACAACATCGCCTTGTATGAGCGCAACTCCAGGCTCGTACGGTATCACGTCCCGATGAGAACGATTGTCCCGCGGGAGAGCTGCAATGTGGTAATTCACGTTCAGCGGGGACTATTGAGCTTGCGGAAGATTGGGGCATGACAAATTGGTATCAGAGCACCTGGTTCATTTTTCTCGGACTTGGTCCTTCGCTTCATCACAAACTCTAAATAGCTTTCGCGTGTCATCTAGCTCTTGACTCTACTCGGTGCCGCATTGGATGTTTCATGCAATAAGTCTATATATTGTTGGCTGTGGCTGCATGTTATTCTTGGTTGTATTGCTTTGGTTGGTTTTTGTTAGATCGCTTAGCCTCGTTAGGCGTTGTTGTATTCGTGCAGCAAGTTGGGTGGCGTTGTTGTATTTGTGCAACAAGTTGAGAGCTATCGTTGGCTTGGCTTGGCTTGTCGTTCGGGGAGTTCTGATTGCCTCAATGGATCAGTTGGTTGGCATACGAGATTTGGTAATACGGCATGTTGTGAGTAGAAGCATTCGATGAGAATGGATCGTTGCACGAGTTGCTCGTCTAGCGACTGTTTGGATAGATATTAGAATTTTGGCTGGGCGCATCAGTTGAGCATATTTGAGTTTGGCTCGGGAATATCAGGATAAGTTTGCACGAGTTGCTCGTACAACAAATGTGTGGAACAGTTGGATATTGGATTGGATTACTTGGAGTATGATCGTTGCACGGGTTGCTCGTGTAGCGAAAGTATCAGACGATTTGAGAATAGCTTGAAGCATTGAGAATGGAGCATAGCACGAGTTGTATCACAAGATTGATGGAAATATTTGGGTAATTTAGGCATTGCCTGAGTTATGTGTCAAACTCGAGTTGGGAAAGGCCGGATCACACATAAGGGATGGTTCGAACGGATCTTGGATCAGTGCAAGGAAATCGTAATGCGAGTAGCGACTTAATTCGGAGTGGTATATGGGATACCACATTGTGAGCAAGGCATTGAAAATATTTTGGTTTGGACATCAATGGAAATTGCCTGAACGAACTCGGATAATGGGAATACAAGTTGGTTGGTGCACGTCGGTTGAGTTGGGAAGAATGAAAATGGAGCAAGCGAATATTGAGTTGAGCATATCGAGAAGGAACTGGTGCAAATGGAAATATCATTGGCTTGAGAGATGGACGGGATCGAAACGAACAGTTGAGACGCTTGAGCGAAGCGATGGGTCAATTGGAGGATAGCGAGCACGGACTACGATTTTGGACAATACATTTGAGCTGATAGTTGAGTAATGAAACACGAACTTGGTTTGGAGGGACAATACGATAGATTCACACAAACTTGAATGATTTTGGATATTGCTGCTCGAGAAGTCGACTCAGGTTTAGCAGAAGTAGAATTTTGAGCAAGATGGTGCAACGATGGTAGACTGATTCTCCGGAAGACGTGGACAGATTGTGGCAACAATGGAAGGTAAAGATTGTGGCGGACAGACTTTTGAAGATAGCTAAATGTGGGAGCAACGTCGGAGCAAATCACTGTGCTGTTTAAGCAAGTTTTTGGTTTCGAGAATCATTGCAATTTGTAGTGCGAAAATCGAACATGCAATTCAAAATTTTGGTAGATTCAGGGCAGAACGACAGATTGATGGAAGATGGTTTCAATGAGCGCGGTGCTCAGATTCGAAAGTTCGCTCGGATGGAATGGTTGGATTTTGATTCGGATTTGTAGATGAGATATAGCATGGTTCATAGTAACTGTCCATCGTGATGATTACAATTATCGAGCGTAGCTTCGGGACAGCTGACCCTAGCGACTTGCCCTTCAGATCAGATATGAATATGGTAAACCCATAGAACGACCCTTGAGGCAGCGTATTTGGGAATGCGTCGAGGGCAGATATAAGTAATGTGTGTTGGAGATTTGTCTTATTGACTGAGTGTTGGATTTGAGAGACCCTTGGGATAGTCTTCAGCTGAAGATGCAGCCGGAAGATCAAAGCGATGGTGGGATTGGCCTAAGTCAACTGACGAGATTCAGAGTCACAGATTTTTATCGATGGCATCGCCTCTGACTTATCGTGCCCTGGAAGGGAATATCATTCATATGAATTGACGACTGTGAAACTAGCTCGTGAAGTTAAAGCAGTGGCTCGTTCAGATCAAATCCTTGCGAATACTGGAAGGGACAGATTTGCCTCAGATTTACAAGATGTCTCGAAACTTAGTCTGGGAAGCATGCTCGTTCAGAAGGCAAAGGTGATATCCTATGCTTTGAGGCAGTGAAAGCAGCACGAAGGACTATTCCATGTGCTACCTAAGAATTGTGGCGAGTGTGTCCACGTTGAAATCGTGATGACACTATCCCTTTGGCGTGGCGGCGAGATCTTCGTGGATCACACGAACCTCAATATAGATGTTAACCCAGCGAGGTATTGAGATGGCAGGAAAGGTGTTGGGCTGAGCTGATCAAATCAAGGTTGATATTTGGGTAAGTCGCATAGCTGGGGTAGTATCAATAGTGATGATCGTTCAGTGCATAAGATATATTTTGAGATGTTGCTAGTACGGATTTCAGAAATAGTTGGATGGATTGAGTTGGGACACGAACTGATTGAGTCAGTAGGAAATCATCATATTTGAGAATAAGGCTCAAGCGAATATGTTGGAATGGGAATCATGATTGGTTCGATTGGGAGTAAAGCAAATGGATGCCTTGGACATAAAGATACCCTTGCAACTTGTTCAAATTTGCTATCGCAAAGCTTGGCTGAAATACATGTATTTTAGGGACGCCTTAAATATGTGTACGATCCAAAACTAAGTGATACGAAGAATTCGTATTGAGCTGCAAGGAGGATGTGGGAATTCAAAAATGTGTATGAGCATTCAACAGAACGAGATACTCAGTCTGGATCAGGATAATGTGAGTTGCATAGAGCAGATCTATGGAATTGGACAAGCGGCATATGATAGGATTGAGTACCAGCACGGTTCGTGGACGAACCTGATTCTAAGTGGTATATTATGTAACGCCCGTAATCGCACGGTGCGTTACGCTGAGTCAGACTAAATAAATCAAATGCTGGTTGCATTTAAAATATTGGATTTTGGGAAGAAGGATTAATCGAGTTGGTTTCAATGTGCAGATGGCTAGCGGGTTCGATGGAAATCAGGTATTCGTTTAGAATAGTACTGAATAGCTGGATGGGAGCGATAATGTCGTCTTCCTTAGTCCGATCGGTCAGATAATTTGGAGAGCACGGCCTGCTCGCACGGTCATACCAGTTGAGTAGATCGCGCTTGCATCGGACCACGGGTTCAAGGGATTGGCCGTATCGGCAGGACAGGATGCTTAACGGGATCAAATATTATGAGTGGGCTCTTTTCCTTCTCCTCTGCTCCTTCATGCCTAATAATATGAAAAACACGTAAAAGGCTTGAACATTTAGGCTGAAACATTGTGAATCACTACACTGAAGTGCGCATAGAGTGTACGTCATTTGCTTGGTAGGATGGTGGCTTAAAATGATTTACGCGTTGGATAGTTGGAGCTAGAGTTGGAATATTATATTTGAGGCAGTTGGTTGGATAATTGGGATTATGCTTGGACAGTTGGAATGATAATTTGAGGCAAATAGGAATATCGGGAATTTGGGCGAGCGAGCGTGTATCCGTGCACGAGTATCATTTGGTCGCTTTGTCTTGCAAAGTGAGCTGTTGTGGTTCAAAACCGAACAACTGCATCGGCGTGGGTGTTGTGCCGCTTAATGGGGCATTGTGTAACACCCCGTTCCGCTCAAGCGGACTGCCGACTCAATCGGCAATAGTGCAACTGTCCCGACCCGCTTTGCCTCGATCAAGAAGCAAAAGATATCCAGACTTGTCCCTACAGGAATCCGGCTTGGACTTTCAGAGGCTCGCTCAGACGTATCACTCTACCGAGGCGAATTATCGCTAAGGTGGGTAGCTGCGGTGAACTTGTCTTTGCTTAGCCAGCACACATAAAATCTGGAATGTTTATGCTAGTCGCTAGGTGATTCACCCCTGCATGCTAATAAATCCAACGCACCTAGCTAAGGGAATAATCCCAACTTGTATTGCTTGCTAGAACATGGAAAAAAAAATACTGCTTATATTCAGACCCTCGCATGCTAAGTCCCTTAACGGTTTCATCTCTCGGACTACCTTTGGGCCCGAGCAACGTGCCTGCTTATGTACCTAGAAACGCATGCTTGTCTGCTTGAATATTGTCGTGTTTTCATCCAACTCCGGGAGACTACTTAGTAGTCGTTCCGTGTATGATTGACCCTGCAAGTATCCAGGACCGTTAGGTCACCACGCAGCCCCAAATCAGGGGAGTGCATCAAGACAAGTTATTGTACAAAGAACAAGATCCAAGTATCCCGTGTACTCGTATACTCGTGTTTTCGTGCACTCGTGTTCTCGTGTTCTCTTGTTCAAAGTGCACGCGTGTTCTCATGTTCTCGTGTATCTCGTGATAATTGAATGACCCAAAAAGAAAGTGCATGTCGCGGACAACTCGGAAATGAGGTATAGTTCCACGGACGGTCACCGGGGCACTGGGGCCGATCCGATCCGGATGGAACTCTTGTGTGGTCCCTCGTGTTCGAGCGAGTGGTTTGTAGCACCTCGTGTACTTACGTTGCATTCCACTTTCCCGGGACCACATCACGTGTGTAGTCCATCGTGTGCGGACAAGATGGTTTGTAGCGCATCGTGTACTTTGTTGCATTCCATCTTGACCTTGGACTACTTCATGTACATCGTGTACGGGCGAGATGGTTCGTAGCGCATCGTGTACTTTCGTTGCGTTCCACTCTCGTCTGGGATTAGTCCTTTATGGCTATGCCAGCGACTCATGTTCATATAGATAAGTCATCCTCGCTTAGCGGCTATCCGCGTGCGAGTCATTGCATCAAGAACAACTGAGCACACCAAATACTGTCCCGTTCAATGACTCTCATGTTTGCATGTTGCATATGCTATGCTCCTGAATGTTTATACATGCCCCTGCTTAAATTAACAATGTTTGCCTTGGACAGGGAAGGAGATGGTAAGTTGGTAAGTCTCGCCGTGTTCCTCTAACATCGCACGGCGCACTGCCCGACACGTTAGGCTATTCAATATCCGCATGAAACTGATCCTAAGGCAACTAGAAAGACAACTTAATAGTTGTGCACGGAACCTGTATTACGTGTTTGGATTTGTCGAGCGGGCGAGTAGCTTCCCCACCAGTGCATTCAATGTACTAAAAATCCACCAGTTTGATATGCAGGGTGCGGGAGAACCTCGTACGGTGCGGACGCCTCCAACGTGCGTGCTAAGGCGTGGACAACACTCCGAAGCAACGGTACGTCCGGGACTGAAGCACATATACAAGACATAAGTTATGAACATCGCCTGAACATCGCCTGTACGATCATTCCACAGTTGTAGCCACTTGGCATGCTTTTTACTGTTCAGAGAGAGGCTTGAGCGACTTATAATCTCGGCTATACGCCGCCTGTAACACAAGTTTATATCAGTAAAAGAGCTTGCTTTACTTCAACTTGTGTTTCTATGCTTCCGCTATATTTGTCGACTCAGTAAACCTGTTACCGATCGCCTATGCGTTCATGACTCCGCTGCACTCGGACAATCTGTGCGACTCTGTGGCTTAGAACTCTTGTCGCCAGCCAATGAACCATGGCCTTGCACGGGCGTGGATCACGCTCGTGCGGCATCACGCCCGGATGGGTTAAGCGATCGTTCCGTGGGAGCGCTGGCGAGGGTGATTCCCGCCTAGCGGGAACGGCCGATTGCCTGTGGGAGATCGGGGCGTGACACATTGTGCCACGAATGGGGCATTATGACACTGAAACGGCATTGTGCCATGGGATAGTTTGAGAAGGGTGTTGCACCATTGGAAATACTGTATTGAGAAGAGGCATTGTGCCTATGGAAATACTTGGAATTTGGTGCCTTGGGCAATATGTTGGAAGAATGGTTATGGATTCTTTGGTTTGATGTTTTGGTTGGATATCGGTTGAACGAGTCTAGGATCGCTTGGTGGGGCAAGAATGTTCGATCCTCTCGTCATACCTACTTGGTGTCTGCATGTCACTGACAACCTGTATTGCACAGGGTTTGGTCTCCTCGAACGGGAAGGCTCCGGGGCACCGGGACCGTTCGGCCATGGAGGAGACAACTGGGTAACGCGTCTTGGGCGCGATGCCAGCAGTTGGATGCGATTCAGGTGGGTTAGCTACTTAGCGCTGTTTCGAATAAAACCGCATTTGATCAGTCCGATCAAAGTCCTTTATGGCTTGGCCAGTGACTTCATATAGATTAGTGTTTGCTTGCTTTTCTTTTGTTGGTTTGGCTTCGTGTAGGCTCGGCCACCTTGCCTCGGCAAGAGTGTGCACTATGAGATTTGATTATAAACTTTGGTTGAGGACGGATATTGAGGCATAGGATTGTTGGTGGGATTGATGGTTCGATACGATATCGCGTTCTTTGGGTTTGAGCATGATGGTTTGCATTCTAGAATCCTTCGGGTTGCTTATATATTTGCTTGTCGATTGGTTTGAGTTGAATATTTGCATGCTTAAACTGCTTTACAGCTTTCCTTAATATGTCATCCCTATGCCATAAAATGAATATAGGATTCAACTAGAAAGATCACCATATAACTGTTTGCATTCACTTTTACTTAGTGTCGGCTTAGGCGAGTGGGTTACCCCGCTCACCAGTACGGTTGTGTACTGACCCACGTTTGTGGGCAATATTTCAGGTACGCAGGCATAGTGGCGCTGCTTGGATATACGGGACAAGATGTATGAACTGTAAGTACCTTTGTGGGCTAGAGAAAAGAGCAAGAGCATTTCATCGTCTTCGTGGCATCGCCTTTTTGGCATTGCCTCGGGGCATTTTATTTGGACCCTATCGTGAGCTTCGCTGCGTATTACTCTGATGTGTACTTGGTACACAATACTTGACTTCCGCTGCAACTTGGTTGTTTCAATGATAACATTTGGTGTTTGACAACATCGCCTTGTACGAGCATAACTCCAGGCTCGTACGGCATCACGTCCCGATGAGAACGATTGTCCCGCGGGAGAGCTGCAACGTGGTGATTCACGTTCAGCGGGGACTATTGAGCTTGCGGGAGATTGGGGCATGACAAGTTTCCCCGAGACTCGATTCTCAACCGTGTAGAAGCAGCTTAGTGTTCCATAAGTGACCGTTCAGAGCGGGGCGTTACATACTACACCACTAAGAAGAAGTTTCATCCTCAAAACTTAAGAGATCAAGGAGGCAAAGATCAAGCATCAAGAATTCAAAGGAAACAGACTCACCAACATCGTGTCCACCCTCATCACGCTCAATATTCAACTGATAAACTCTAGGCCTTCTTATCTGATCAGTTGGTTCCAAAGCAGGACCCGAAGGGGTCTGAGTCTCTACCAGAGCAGTATTGTTGTTCCCATTCCGATATGGCAGCAGAACCCTCTTGTTTCGGCAATTCACTGCCAGATGCCCTTTTTCCCACAGTTAAAATACTCGTTATTTGTAGCACGACAAATATCTACGGTATGGCCTGTTTTGCCACAGTAACTGCACACAGGACCTGGGCGCTGTTCGCCCGCTGTATTCTTTTCTCCATTATGGTATCTTTTTATAGGAGAGTTTCGAGTAGCTGGTGCCTTCTCGGGAGCAATTTGAGGCATGTACTGCTCGTTCTGCACCGCTGCCTCAAAGGCTTGTATGTACGTTTTGCACTCCCGGTTCATAACATATTTTCTTAGATTATCGTTTAGGCCTTTTATGAACCGATGTGTGCGGGCTCCCTAATCAGGAATCATCGAGCTAGCGAACTTAGCAAGTTTAGAAAATTTCGACTCATACTCTTCGACGGACATGTTCCCTTGCTTAAGTTCGGTAAACTCATCTTCCTTTTTCTGTCTGACGGCTGGCGGAAGATAATATTCAAGGAATGCTTCCTTGAACATTCTCCAAGTGATCTTACCATCCTGATGCTTGGTGGCTAGATCTGCTTTCTTCACTTCCCACCAATTGTGTGCACGTAACCGCAGCTGCATATCTGCACAGGCCACCCTCTTGTTTGCAGGTATTGAAGCAAAGCTAAACAAGATCTCCATCTTTGCGATCCAGTCCATAACCTTATCCGGCGTGGTCCTGCCTTCGAACTCCGGAGGGTTCAACTTCAGAAACTCAGCACCTTTAAAGGTAGACTTCCCGGCCGTTCGACGAGGCTCGTTAGTTTCAGCTTGTAGATGGCGCTGAGGGTAGGGGTAGGGTTTATAGAACTAGATTTTAGGTTAGGGTTTGTAGAAACTCAGCACCTTTAAAGGTAGACTTCCCGGAGGGTTCAACTTCAGAAACTCAGCATCTTTGCGATCCAGTCCATCATTCTGATTCTGAAATATTGCAATTAGCCTATCGATTTGATCATCGCTCACGCTTGTTGCGCGCGATGTCGCAGGATTACTAGCACCTGCTTTTGTCATCTTTGCTGCAAAAAAGAGTAGCTTGCATTAGTCTCATAACGTATTATGGACTTATTGCATGGGATGTTGGATTTTTATATTCATAGGGACCTTTCATGCTCTCGATTTACTTCTTATAGATTCGAAATCACTTTTCGAAATTCGGGACTTTTGAAATCACTTAAAAATTTATATTATTTTCGAAAACGATATTTGAAGAGGCCAAGGACGTAAAGTCATGATCTGATACCACCTGTCGTGCCCCAATCTCGTAGGGGTCGATCGTCCTCGTTTGGTCCCTACGGAACCATTCGTTCTCGCTTGGGCACGATGTCGTGCAAGCCTAAGTTGCGCTTGCACCAGGCAACGTACCTGCACAAGACACAAGAGAGACGAAAATATACATATATAGGCACAGAATAAATACAGAGAACCAAAGTTGAACACATTTGATAGCACACAAAATACTTTTTTTTATTGAATACTTGAAGATTGGATTATAAGAGCTTGCTTGGCTGAGTTACAAAATATGCCTTAAAAGGATTACAACTCTTTTCACATTCCCAAAATTAGCCACAACGCCCATTACATTATGTCCTTGTAGTAGGACCAAAATAGTAAAACATCTAGCAGAAGAAGAAGTAGCCCACTGGAGAGGTAAGCAGTGGAGGAAGCAGCACGAACACAGTCCTAAGGAAGGGTGCGCACACACTGATTCAGATTCAAGAAGGTTGCCAAACTCTCACTTGCCCGCAAACGTGGGTCAGTACTACCACATGTACTGGTGAGCGACCGTGGCCGAACTCACCTTAGAAATTCACACTAAGTAAGCATATAAAGCTAGCATTATTTGGTGATCTTTCTGGTTGTCTAGTTTCTTTTAACAATTCATGCAAGGAAACATAGACGATATATGGCATATGCATATGATAATTCTTACCCACGGTCGAGCGGTTATCCCTGCAGCAGACACACAAGTTAGCCACAATTTGCATATAAATAACTTATGAATCGAAAAAAGGCATTAATTTATTAGGTATGCAAGAAGGTAAACCTAGCATACGCCCTAACTATATGATGGTCCCCTCCACGGGATTAGCAGTTGGGACATACAAGCCCATCTCACTAATGGACATGTCTACCCTCCCGTAAATAAGGACATTCAAGCCTCAGGGTATCTAGATCTCTTCAAGGTCGAACGATCCCCAGTGCCCCAGGGACCGCTCGAGAGATAATCCTTGTGCACAAGTTGTCCTGACCAAATGCATGAATACAAGCTCCTATCAGAAAAATATGCTATCATGCAAAAGATGAACAATTGAACAATCAAGTCTATCTCTTCTTCTCATTTTCCAGATCAAGTCCAGGGTTTTCCAGCCATAATACTCAGTGCACAGCATACAAGGGACAATAAGCATTCCATAAGCAACTAGTAAGGTAGCAGTTCAATACTCGAAGCATGCAATACTTTTCTTTCTCTTTTAGCTTATCTTTTTAGTGAGGCAACATATTTCAAGTGAACTAGAGATTCTTTATTAGGCATGCAGACTTAAAGGATTCATCGAAGGGCCTAAGCCACTCATCGAATGAATTGAACGAGAGGATGGGGAAGCCTTAAGCGACGTTCACGCTTTGGTTATGCGTCCTGAAAATGCAACAATACCTGGTTAGCATACTTCAATCTCTTTCCCTTACGATTCAAAAAGAAAGCGCAAGCGAGAAAGCGAAATCATGAAAACCAAGTCATCGAAAGCAAATCAAAACCCAAAGCAACACAAAACCAAGAAGCAAAGCAACTAACGAAAACTCTTGGACTTATTTCAATAGAAGTCGTTCGATCAATTCGAACGGTTCCTTGCACTTCGTCCGTGTTGATTTGGCGGTAAGGTTTTCCCGAGACTCAATTCCCAACCGAGTCGAAGAAGCTTAGTGTTCCATAAATGACCGTTCGGAGCGGGGCGTTACAGCCACAAAATCTGAGATTTCACAACTGTTCATATTTCCAAAATACTGACCAAGTTCGGTCCGAGTTCAACATGAATTCGGTCCGAGTTTGTTCGATTCTTTTGATAGGATTTTGGGTTTATGTGTGGCTAGTTTGGTTTATATATGGTGGATAGGTCTTAGGCTCATTTGATTGGACTTAGGTTATGCCAGTGCGACTCGATGTACTTTTGTCCTAGACTCAAATAAAGTAAAATATTTTATAGAAGAATTACGAAAGGAAGCAGTACAACTAGCAATCTTTGAAACATTGCTGAGTCTTTATTTGTATTATATTACGACATATTGAAACATGGTTTAGTTAACTATCAAAATTAAGTTGACTGAGACCGAATGGGACAACAATCTCCCTCATTTTGATAATTGACAAATTATGAATGATACTGTAAAAACTTGTAAGTGCATAGCTCACCCGTTACTTGTGGAGTAATTTGATACAACGTTGTCAAGTATCATGTTTGCGTGTCTTCTCCCCCATTGTCATTTGATCGAAATAACATGCTCCCCCAAAATTTGTGGAGGTTTATGCTTGACAAGAAAACAAAAGAGTGAAATAGCACAAATAATAATATCCAATTATTTCAAAAAGTTGATAACATTGTATTTTATTGAGTTTAAATTCCCAAACTAAAAGCATAAAAAGAGTTATATAGAAAGTGGTGTGAACATCATAGTAGAGAAAAATTTGAGTCTTTAAACTATAAAAATCCATTGTGACATCTAATCATCATCTTCATCATCATCATCATCAGGTTCAACTGTTCTATTAGGATCATAGAAGGTGTCAGCTAGATCCAAGTATCTCTGAACAAGAGCAATGATCGACGTGATAACCTGGTCTATTGTGATCTCTTTGATTTAGATATGGATCGGCTGGGTGCTGAGGGTCACGCCCCAATTTTGCCCAATCGATAATTGTTCCCCGGGCGTGATGTCGTACACGCGTAGGGCGCGCATGCACAAGGCCTAGGCATAATGATATTCTTTAGAACATATGCAACAGAGTAGGCAAATAAGATAACACATATTGAGGCATAGAAAAGTCTAACTCTTCTTTCATTTGACTCAATTTATTTTTATTATGATATCGTTGGAGCGGGATGCACAAATGAGCCAATTTATTAAGAGTGAAGACTTGGAAGAAGGATGCTAATCGAAGTAAAGTCACTCACAAGTTGGTGAACTAGGAGAGAAAAAGGGAAAAACTTCAAGACTTCGCTCGCACATCGTCTATCCGATCACCTGCATGCACCAACAGATGATCAATATCTCCTGCTTCGGTCTCCGAGGTTCGATACGAAATGTGAAATCCTAAGAACGAAGGCAATGAAATCCATCAAAATCGTTTAAGAAAATGCAAGTCATAAAACCAACAAGAAAGCAACCAAGCGGCATCGAAAACGGGCAAGGAAACCAGCGCAACGGAAAGGCCCATCTCGACTCTGCAATCGAGTCCTTCTTTGAGGCATGATCCATTGAATATGGGACCTGATTTCGAAGAAACCAATCCATAACGAGGAAAGGATCTTGATTCAATCTGTCCCGATCGAACGGTACCAAGTATTTTTTGGCCGTACTCCCCAAATAGGGGGAACGGGGCATTACACTGAGAAAGAGTATATTAAATATCCATCAAGGTGTTCCCTAGAGCCTAAGTACTAGAGTGTTTGACGATAATGAAAGCATGATAGCATTCATCTTCAATTTTGAAACGATCACATAATAGAGTAAGGATGGATTCCAAGGTGGCTGGTGACTCAGTAGCATGAGGAGGACTAGCGGGGTATATGTTGGAGTTGGAGGACGAGTTATATGGTAAGAGAAGTGCGGGTCAATCCTACGAACTCGATTCAATGATCTTGGTTCATCAAGATGTGGTTAAGTGTCCAGAGGAATGTTAAAGTAACAAAAAATAATTAGCAAGTACATGGCGTAAAGTAATGGATGCCTTTTCTTGCGACATTGAACCATTTTTGATATAATAATCTGTGGAAGCTTGAAAGAAATAGAGAAATGCAGATGATTTAATGAAAAAATTTCTAAATAAGAAACTTTATTATGGTAAGTCTTCTTAGGTAGAAACGTGGAGAAAATGATGCGATGCATTTCATAGAAATAATTGTTCAAATACCTTGCATGAAAATGTTTGGGTGGACAGATATGTGTGGCACAAAGATATTTTTTTAAAGTTTCAATAGTAACGTTGTCTTCAAATTAAACTTCAGTAATATTGACGAGGGGTCCACCTTCGACAGGAATCTGTAGGATTTTACCCAAGTCATTTGCGTCAAATTTGATTTGAATACCATGTACTCTTGATAAAATAATGTCGTTGTCATATACTAAGTTACAGTAAAACATGCGGACAAAAATAAAAAAAAATGATAATGTGTTGCAACGACATCTTCGAATTAGAACTTTTGAAAAACTGATAGGTAGTCATTATAGTGGAGAAAGTCAATATGGTTACCAAAAAATATGATGCGTTTGGAGAAATCATTAAACCATTCAGTAGAATTTTTGTGGTTTCAAAAAAGAAAGCCATCGACCTCACCAATGTTTGGCATAATAGGACAAAATAGAGAATCATGAGAGGTTTCTAACATCCTTTTAGGAGCCATAAAATATTTTTAGAAGAGAGAAAAATAAGGGTTTTAGAGAAGAAGAAGAGGTAGTTTTTCGTTGGTCTGAAGGTAATGCCACAAAAAAGATATATTTATAAAGCATCGAAACCATTAATTAGGAAGTCGTTAATTAAATGAATATTCTGGAATAATGCGGACAAAATTTGGTAAAAATTCGGTCAGAATTCGATTCCATTATGAACCAGGACACAATGTTAACTCTATTCGATAATTTGGTTTCCTAATTTAATAAATATATAAAAGTAAGATCTAAATGGGCTTTATCAGATCATAAATTCTTGTCAGTCAGATTATCTTGGAGTAGCTTTAGGGGCCAGATCCTAGGTAGCAGTGATCCGAAGACACTTAAATACCGTGTCCCTTAAGGTTATTTACACCTTGTTGACAGAAGGGCCATTTTGGATTATACCAAAATTATCATAACATTAAAGAACTTAGATTGACAAAGAATTAAAAGAAGCTTATATTCTTATATTTTATCAGAATCGATAAGTCTTAATTCTCGACGGATAAATTTGAGTCGATCTTCAGCCAAAGGTTTAGTAAATATGTTTGCTAATTAATGCTTTTTGTCAACAAATTCCAAACATATATCTCATGTTTTTGATGATCCCTGAGGAAATGATGTCTAATCTCTATGTGATTAGTGCGTGAATGTCATATTGGATTCTTAGTAAGATTAATAGTGCTAGTATTGTCACAATAAATAGGAATATTCTTGTAGTGCAGATCAAAGTCTTCTAGGGTTTGTTTCATCCATAAAATTTATGTACAACAGCATCATGTTGTAATATACTCAGCATCAGTTGTTGAGAAGCAACAAAATTTTACTTCTTGCTAAACTAGTTGATTAAAGACTTTCCTAGGAAATGATATGTGCCGCTAGTGCTTTTTTGATCGACTTTGCATCCAGCAAAATCAGCATCTGAGTAACCAGTAAGGACAAATGACATAGTTCTGGGATACCATAAGCTTGTCGACAAAGTTTCTTTAAGGCATCTGAAGATACGCTTAATTGTGCACATATGTGATTCATTAGTATTAACCTAATATCTTGCACAAAGACATACAAAAAATATGATATCTCGGCCACTAAAAGTTTGGTATAAAAAACTACCAATCATACCTCGATACTTACGTATATCTATTTGTTTACCACTTTCATCTAGATTAAGCTTAATTTATGGTGCCATTGGAGTTCCGTTAGGTTTTGCGTTATCTATGTCAAACTTTTTGAGCAAATCCTTCTTGTACTTAGCTTGATTGATGAAAGTTCCTTGTGAATCTTGCTTGATGTACAAAAGTTTGCTTTAAATTCACTCTGCATATACTTAGCAAACTCGTTATATAATATCTTATTAGTAGTTCCAAATATGATATTATCTACGTAAATTTGCACTAAAAGCATAGAATAATCAGTAGTTTTAATAAACATGGTAGTATCAACTTTTCCTTTTGAAAAACTATTTTTAAGTAGAAATGAGCTAAGGCTCTCATACCAAGTCCGTTGGACTTGTTTGAGTCAGTATAGAGCCTTTCATAGCTTGAACACATGGTCAGGGTATTTGAAATCTTCAAAACTAGGGGGTTGTTTAACAAAAACTTATTCTTCTATAAAACCATTTAGAAAAATACTTTTAATATACAATTGAAAAAGTTTGAAATTATGAAAACTCAAAAAGCACAGAGCATACGAATAGACTCTAGTCTAGCAACCAGAGCATAAGTCTCATCATAGTCAATACCTTCCTCTTGGTTGTAACATTGAGCTACGAGACGTCTTTTATTGCGTATGACTGAAAAATTCTCATTGAATTATTTTCGGAAAACCTATTTAGTACCATGATCGGATAATCATTAGGTATAGGAACAAGTTCCCAAACTTGATTACATTCAAACTGGTTGAGTTTTGCTTACATAACAGAAGTCCAAAATTTATGAGTTAATGCTTCTCCTATGTTCTTAGGTTCTATTTTAGAAATAAAAGTAATATTTGCAATGATATCTTTATTTGAAGAGCGTGTACTTACACCTTTTGATATATCATATATTACCAAGTTTTTTGGATGATCTGTAAAGAATCTCAATCTCTTGGGCAGACTTTCCAGATAGCTTGTACCGGTCGTATCTTTAGGGTCTTTGTTGGATATAGGTCTGACATCTTCGTCGTCGCTATCGTTTGGTACTTTTTGGTTGAGTTCATCAAATATAACATTGATTGATTCTTCAAAATTCATCGACTGCTTATTGAATACTCGATACCACTTGGTTTTGGGTGCATAACCTAGAAAGATACCTTCATCAGCCTTGGAGTGAAAATTTCCTAGGTTATCTTTAGTATTAAGAATAAAATATTTGCAGCCAAAAACTTTAAAATAACTAATATTGGAAATTCCATTAAACCAAAGTTTATAGGGAATTTTCTTCGATATAGGTCAATAAGTACCTTATTAAAACATGGCATGTTGTATTTACAGCTTCAGCCCAAAAGTATTTTAGAAGATTATACTCATTTAACATGACTCTAGATATATCGTCGAGAGTTTCGTTCTTCCGTTCCAAAACACCATTTTATTGGGGAGTTCTAGGACAAGAAAATTCATGTGAAAAGCTATTTTTATTGCAAAATCTTTTAAAATCACTATTTTTTAATTCACCTCTATGATCACATTGGATGCGAGTAATCATGAAACCTTTTTCGTTTTGAACATTTTTGCAAAAAGTAACAAATTTAGAAAATAGCTTATTTTTGTTTGTAAGAAAGTAAACCCACGTATAACTAAAAAAATCTTCAATAATCACATATGCATAAATCGTACTGCCAAGACTGGCAGCTCTACTAGGTCCAAACAGATCCATATACAATAGTTTTAGTGGTCTAGAGGTACTTAGTGTTAATTGACTTTATTTTTTTAACAATGAGCACATACAATATCCTTCTTGAAAGTAATCTCTGGTAAGCCTCTTACCACCTTCTTCGTGGATAGTCTTGCAATAGTATCTATGTTAGCATGTCCTAAATATATATGCCATAGCCAACTGTCATCTTTGTTGTCGTATAAATATTTGCCTACATTGTTAGTGTCCATTGAATGATAGAATATATATATATATATATATATATATATATATATATATATATATATATATATATATATATATGTTATCTTCCCTAATTCCTTTAAAAATAATATTATCTGTAGATCTTTCATAGATATAACATTTGTCTTTTACGAAGTTAATACCATAACCATGGTCAGCTAGATGACTGATGCTGAGTAAGCTATGTTTTAATTCTGTTACTAGACAAACATCTTAAATAACAGGATATGAAAGAATACCTACATTACCCTTACCAAAGATATATCCTTTGAGGTTATTATCGAAGGAGACGTATCCTTCTTTCTTCATTGATATCGTTGTAAATAGGTTAGAATTATCCGTCATATGTCGTAAGCAACCATTATCGAGAATCCAATTGCTTCTATCATGAGAGGGTGGTTCTACCTACAAAATGAGTTATAGATGTATCCATTGGTACCCATTTTCTTGAGGGTCCAGCTGCGTTAGTCTTTGGCACCCATGCATAAACATTCATATCTACTAATTTTCTAGTTCTAAAAAATTTAAAGATATGTCATTTCTTACTACAGTAGTGACATATAGCAGTATTATTGGTACTTGATGCAGTATGATATATATGAGTGTGTGAAGTAGTTTTTTTTTTGTTTTACATGGATATCTATAGTAATAAGCATAATTGTGTGTAGTTGTATGTTGTGGTCTTCATGCATGATAGTGTGAGGTGTTGCATGCATGATTGTGTCAAGCGTTAGGTTTGCATGTGGATATCCTGCTTTGTGTGTTTACTTGTTTAGCTATGTATCTCTTGTTAGGGTAGGTAGTGGGTTTTTCAACCTGTTTACCCGTTCTAATCTTTAATCTATTATAGGTAACGGAAAATTTATCATATTTACCAGTTAAAGCATCTATTTTACAAGTAAAAATAAAATATTTCTTCTTTTTTGATTCGAGCTCCTCTTTAAGTTTAGCATTTTCTGTAGATCTCTTATCAATGCTTTCAAGTGCCTCATGAAGACTAAGCTTAAGTCAGGATATCTCGTCTGAATTATTACAAGTAGAAGTATCCTTTACTTCACTTAGCAAAGAGGTCAGACTTTCCACTTCAGTCTGATAGTCTTGAACGTCTTTCATAGAATGCTTGTATTTATTTCTAAGCTTTCTAAAATCCGCAAGTAAATTACTGAAAGCATTTCCTAGTTCATCAAAAGTAAAGTCATCATAGGAATTTTTATCTGTTATCTGATTAGTTAGTGCCATAGAGCAAAGGTTTGCCATGTCTCGAGGCTTTTCATCTTCCTCAGATTTACTATCTTTGCTTTCATGCTAGATACTTTTATTTGTGTACTTCCTTGATGATGTCCTTCTGGTTGAACGATCTTGGCGATTCCCTTTGTTTATTGTTGGGCAGTCCCACTTTACGTGCACTGTCTTCTTACAGTTGTAGCACACATGTTCCTCATCATTGTTGTCGTTGTACTCCTTCTTTGATCTCTTGATCTATAGTAATTTTTAGAAGTTCCTAGTGTTTAGGGCAACTTCTTCATCTTGAGATTCGTCATCCTCGGAGCCATAGTTGGAGACTTTCTTGTGATGTGCCTTGAATGCAATCATCTTTTATTTCGGTATGGGATCTTCGAATTCCCTAAGATTTAGCTCGTGAGTCATCAGCTTGCCTATGAGTGTCTCGAGGGTCATCATGGTAAGATTATTTTCTTTTATGATTATAGTGGCCTTGGGATTCCAGTTCTTGGTGAGTCATCTGAGCACCTTGCGAACTCGTGATTACTATACTCCTTGCTAAGAGAGGATAGAGGGTTGACAATGTCGAGGAATCTTGTGAACATTTGAGTGATCATTTTATTCTCCTTCATCTTGACTACTTCATATTCTTGTACCAGTCGACTTATTTTTGATTCCTTCACCTTTGAGGTTCCTTCATGAGTGACCTCAAGAAGTTTCCATACTTCGTGTGAAGTTCCACAAGTAGAGACCCAGTTAAATTATGTTCTATCTACTGTACAAAATAAAGCATTAATAGCTTTTGCATCAAGACTAGCTTGCTTCTTTTCATTGTCCATGTATTTTTTATGGGGCCTATCTACAAGGTCACGATCTATGACTATTCTAGGTGGTTTCTTGTATCCATCTACTACAACAGCCCAAAGTTCAAAATTAAGTGACTTCAGAAAAAAGCTCATACATGTCTTCCAGTACGTGTAGTTGGTACCGTCAAATAGGGGTAACCTATTTGTGGAATATCCTTCAATATTGTTGTTGTGGATGGATCTAACTGATACCATAAATCTCTAGGAAGGTTAATTCAAAAATAAGAGAACGTGCTCTGATACCAATTGAGGAACTGTGATGACAGCTCTAGGGGAGATTAATAAAGTGCAGCAGAATAATCTATTTAATTAAAAAATTATCCAAAATAAAGCCAGTTAACTACTAACAGTAATGAGCAAGACAAATATATAAAACAGAAAGGGTAAGAGAGCAAACGCAAACACCAAAATTTTATCATGGTTTTCCTCTAAGAGGACTATTCCAAGCCTGAGAACTCTTGTTCGGAGTTGTATCCATTATAATTACCAAAAGTGAATCACAAGCTTTGATCTGAAGGCTTGCCACTTCTTTACAACCACAAGCTTTGATATGAAGGCTTGCATCTTCACGGCTAGAAAGAGAAAACTTGATGAGCCAAGCTCTTACAACTCTGGTAGAATTATAGATCGAGATCGCACTGAAAACTTAGAAGGCTAGGGTGTTGATCTTGGAGATAGGAAGGTTAAAATCCCAGGGTATAACTCACTAGTTGATAGAAAGATGAAGAGAAGAGAGTGAGTTAGATTATTTAAAATATAAAAAATTTATGCCTATTTATAGGTTGTTACCAAACAGAGTTCAGCCAGAATTCTGTATAGTATATTCAAAATTTTGAACGTTGGGGGCCACAAAATAAGGGATTTTACAACTGTTTATAGTTCTAAAATTTTGCTCGAGTTTGGTACGAGTTTGACATGATTTCGGTCCAAGTTCGGTTGGATTTTTTGGCAGGATTTTGGGTTTATGTGTGGCTAGTTTGGGTTTGTATATGGTGGATAGGTTTTAGGCCCATTTAATTGGATTTGGGTTATGTCAGTACGACTTGATGTATATCAGTCCTAACTTAAATAAAGTAAAAGATTACATAGAAGAATTATAAAAGGCGCAATATAACTAATAATTGTTGGATCTTCAGTTGTATCATATTGCGACATTGAAACATGGCTTAGTTAACTATAAAAATTAAGTTGAATGAGATCGATTGGGCCAACAACATCTGTTGGCCCATCCAGTCTCAGTCAACTTGATTTTGATAGTAAACTAAACTATGTATCGATATATCACAATCTAAAAACTCAGCACTGTTGCTACGTGCTGATTGTACTACGTCTTTCAAATATAATTTTTTTACTTTATTTGAGTATAGAACTTGTGTACATTGAGTCAAACTGGCATGACCCAAAGTCTACTCAAATAAACCCTTGAACCTATCCATAAAATCAGCCTACATTCATACTCAAATCTTACATGAATAGGCAACCAAACTTGGGCCAAATTCGTGCCGAAGTCGGACCGAACTTGGTCACCTATATAGTATAAAATCAACCCAATTATTACACCCCTGATTTCATGGCTCAATGTTCAAAATTTTATAATTAAAACCTACTCGAACCCTGGCTGAATTCTGTTTGCCAATACCCTATAAATATGATTGAATTTCACACTCTCAACATCTTATCCAATTCTATATTCTTCAATCCTTTAGGGAGCAAACACCCTGAGCATCAACCTTCCTATCTCCAGAGCAACTCCTTAACCTTCTAAGTGCCAAGTGCGATCTCGGTCTAGAAGTCTACAAGAGTTGTAAAGAGCTTAGCACAAACAATTTTCTTTCTCTCTCTCTCTCTCTCTCTCTTACTGTGAAGTTGCGAGACTTCAGATTAAATTTTGTGGTTGAAAGAACTGGAAAGTATTCATATCAAGGCTTGTGATTGACTATTGGGGATTATAGGGGATATAACTCAGAGCAAAAGTTCTCAGAGCTGGACTAGTCCTCTCAGAGGAAAACCAGTATACATCACGGTGTTTGCATTTTATTTCACTTACTCTTACTCCTCTATATTACTGTCTTGCATATTGTTCTCCGTTAAAACCAGTTTCAACAAACTTTGGTATTTCATTCACGAAAAAGAATATAAAGAAATTCTTAACAGAAAATCTAAGTACAATTTTTTTTATTCTGGGGAGTGGGACGATGGAGATCGAGTGCTGTAATGGCTCATTTACTCCGTTGACGATCTGATTGAAGAAGGAAAATTCTTTCTTTCTACTGCATGTGTGTCTGCCTCTCTATGCTTGCCCCTGTCTATTCGTGTGTAGGTATACCACCCTGATATTTATAACCATAGTATTGTATGATCATGCGCACACATGTACCATTGGCTCATGGATGTTAGGAGCTGCCATGTGTACATCCTTAACATGATGCAGTTTCAACCGTGGGAGCGAGTTCAGGCCGAGCTGCCACGTTAACGTTTGTTGTGATTTATTGTTGTTAAAGATCTGGGCGGTTCTCGTCTTTTGTGTGAGTGACTTAGTCAGCTTGACACGTATCTCGCACTTAGTTGGAGAGAATTACTTCAGTTATAATATAAAGATTTCATCTCAGGAAACCTTGCCACTTTGGACGCATGCAGTCTGGGACACATGTGACACATGGAATGCATGGAGTCTGAAAGGCATAGGGCCAGGGACTCATGAGACACATGGAGTATGGGATGCATGGGGCCAGAGACTCATGTGATGCATGGAGACTTTGCCGTGTTGTATATGTAGCGCTACATACCCGTCTGGAGTAAAGTTGATGCTAACATAAGGTTTTATCGTTTAGCGTGCTCACGTCTTTTGAGGAGTTCAAAAGTCCTTTTTGTCAGGATTCTGTGTTAGAGACAATCTAGTGTCAGGTCTTTATGTGACCAATATTGGGGCATATAAATGTTATTTTTTTGGACCGCATAGTCATTCTGCGACATAATTTTTTCTGAGTCGAACTTGGGGCACATATTTATTGGAAGCATGGATCTAGATTTTCTATATTTCTATAAGACTCCTTTAAAGTTTTTAAACTAATAAGTTTGAAATACTTTGAATAAGAATCATGGAGGAGAAAATATTGGAACGCATGGATGATGGGTCGCATAGATGTTGGGCCGCATGGGAGAGTTCTGCCAAGATGGCACATCATTATTAAATGCCTTTATTTGATTTGATCTCTTAGGATTCTGAACTCTCCTCACATGGATCTTGAGGTGACAGTTTTAGAAGATAAAATCCATGAGCCGCCGTCATCATTAAAGCTCACAACGAGGTGCGGGAATCAAGGGGTCACCACTATCCCCTTTAGCCCATAATTAGGGGTCTTGCGGAAGGAGAGAACTCTCCCGAGTCTTCCTTCTGCATCTTTTTCTTCTTTCGATCATCCTCTCCGACCATCTGCCATGGCTCCTAAAGCTCCATCTTCTTCGTCAAAGGCCAAGAAGGCTGACGACAATGGGAAGCGCCCCGCCTTCTCGTCTAAGGCCAAGGATTAGGCCCCAAATTTTCATCCAGTCTTTCAAGTGCCCATCCAAGGTAAGGATTGGAGGAGAGAAAGTTTGGATGCATGGACCAATTGCACACGGTCTGCTGGATGGATTAGAACAATTGTGGACCCTTCCACATGACCCTGCTGCATGCTTTATGTGCGGGTCTTACTCTGGCCATATGTAGTAGTTTTCACTCGGCCATATGAAGGTCATGGCATGCACCTGACATAACTCGGCCGTATTTATTTTGTCACATGTGCCCTGCAATTGGATGCTTGGGTACTTGTTCATTCTCAAGTTGTTTTTAGTGTGCATGATATTTGGATGGCTCTGACTGGCTTCTCACTTCTGATTTTTCAGTGACTTTACCGGTGGCCCCTTCGGGGGAGGTGCTCCTCGGTCATACTCAGGCCGCATTGGGCATAAGGTTTGACTATATAATGGCAAATATCCAGGCCCAGATAAACAAGGGTCAATCTAAGGTGATGCTGGAGTTGATAGCAAACCAGCCTTCGTTTTACTTGTTTAGCCAACTGAACTTTAGGCCAATTGAGGATAGAAAAAAAATTATCATTTGAAGCATATCTTCCTATTCGGGGAGATTAAAGAGCACAGTGACTTCACCTCTGGCGGGATGAAGATACACATACCTATGATTGAACATAATTTGTTTTTGTCGGCTTTCAATATGGTGTCTCTTCCGAGGAAGATGTTGGGCAACCTGACTCCAGACTAAAAGGGAGCCTGGTTGGTCGTATTTGTCCTAACTCTAAGCAGTAGAGGGAAGTGGCGACTTCCAAGGAATCTTTCTCTTAATCTCTTCGCGGGTTGGAACCCGCCATCTTCGCGAGTGAAATGGGGCCAAATGTCCATTTCTATGTCGCTTATACCTTTCTGAACTAGCTTGCGGACAAGGGGTCCTATCCAACGGGAAAAATATGCTTCCTCAACTGGGTACATTATTCACCTTCTTGGATTGTTTTGACCTTGTGAGTACTATAGAATTACAAGAAGTTTTTAAACGGGGCCAACCTCTACTACGCCATAAGGGGTTCTTGTTATGGCTTGGAGAAGAATTTGATGTTATTCGTGGCTTTGACCAAGATGTACAACTGCTGCAATGGGACCTTCTTTACCCCTAGTGGGGATATGGGACTCGCTCTTCACGATATGCATCATATTTTTTGGTTTTCCTCGGGCGAGGAGCTGTATGAGGGGTACATGCCTGATAACAAAAAATTTGGCAAATTGGAGAATAAGAACCAGGGTTCCTTACAGTATATAGGGAATTATTATGTCACCAAAGTACTTGTCAGCAAACTTCAAAGAAGAAGGATAAAAGCACGGAGGGGACGCTACCCCATACTACTACCTAGATCCATCACCTTTTTAAAATTGAAGCTTTGGGTCAGATCACCGTTCGAAAACCTCATTCTCAAATGGATGTCCATAATATGGTTCGTAATACCAAGAGAACTACTGCAATTGGTGAGGGGTTTGTTAGCTCTAGCGATATCTTCAGTTATTTTTATCAAGATACCAAACCATTGTATGACAAAGCTGTGGTGGCTGGATTCTTGTCACGACCCGCACCCGGTTTAGGGGCACGAGTGCGTGGGTACGTCCAGCCTACGCCGCAGCATCGGCGGTAGAACGCTGTCAAGGTCTTGATACTATCTAACTACTGTCACGCAAGCATCCAGTCTCCATTAGGAGGCACGGATGTCACAAATAAGATGAATATATACTCAATCACAGGATTACAGCACGATAAGATTTCGAAACAGAAATTAAAATTAAACACAACACAAGTCCACAAGTAATATTCTAACTCAACAATGTCCAAGAATCATCAAATACCGGAGACAAATCCGGTACCAAATAGACTGTTAAAAGAACTAACTAAAAATAGTAATTTCCAGCTAGACCTCCTGGAATCACAACTACTATCAAGTCTGCAGCTACTCACCATAAGTGTCGGACAGCGGTCCTCTAAGGCATAGTCTGGAAAAATATTTCCAGTCAGGAAGGAGCAAAGCAACACTCTCAAATAACAGTTCCATTAATTGATAATGTCTATAATACAATAAAATATGTCATGCTAGCTACTGAGAAGACAGTGAAATAAATGCAATGGCACTTTAAGAGAGACAGGTAATGTAAAGAGACAGGCAATATGATACAGTCAGTGCATGTATGGAAATAAAAAGAAACAAGGAACAGTATCATATACGGGTGATGTAGTATATGATTTAAAATAGAGAACTGTAACTATTCTAAGTGTTTGAAATTGTAGTTTTGAAATGTGATCGGCTTGGGACTTGTACGATTGCTACATGGCCTGGCTAATCATGCGTGAGGCGAATGATTAACACCAATAATATAAACTTGTACGATAGGTATTTGATCACATTTCTCACTAGCAATTTCCCCGCCCCCAACTAGTACTGTGGATCCAACCATGACACGTCACGATACACGAGCAAGTCAAGTCTATCATGTACGATGTCTAATATACATGTCGTGTACAATGTCAATACGATAATCAAGGTAACATCTCATGACTGCAGATCCAAGCTATACTAGTCCGTGTAGCACAGTGTCAGAGATTCAGATGTAATATTTCATGGTTGTTGAATTTATAGAAATTATCAAAGAATTGGAAATTATCAGAGAATGTACTTGCCTTGGATCCTTAGCTGGTAATTATTGGTGTCCTGTTCCAGAGTATCCCCTGGGTAAACCAACAGTCCTATAAACATATCACAAACAAACCACATTTGCATCAGATGCTACGCTAACACACAGTCTATAAACACTGGCCTCAGGGCCATGTCAGACAGGGCACTAGTCAACTAGGGTCATCTAGTAGGACTACATATTTAAATAAACATCTTATTAATTAATTACATATAATTTCCATCAATATCAATAATAGATATATGTATAACTATATATTTTAAAAATTAAATAATACTTGTATATAAACATAATAAAATAATACTTGTATGTATATATATATATATAAACATAATTCATGAAATATATCTAAAATATATACCAATATAACTTACTTGCTATAGTTGCACATTTCCAAAATTCGTACATTTATATATTAACATATATCAAATACGTATTTACATATCTATACATTATGTACTTTAAATATTAATTAAATAAATGTTATTCATATTCACGTACTTAAAATATTAATTTGATACATATTCAATTATACAATTTAATAAAATAATTAATATACTTATTCAGAGGCATTTAATTATACATGCTTAGTAATTAATTCTACATACTATAATTTATAATTAAATATAATAAAACAAATAATATACATATACATATTTGATACATATTTCTATATGAAAATACAGTACAATATTTAAATGATATATAGCATTTAAATAAATATATACAAATTTACATATTAAGAATATACTAATGCTTATACAAAATATACATTTTAAGAATATACTAATTACTTATACAAAATATATATTAAATTATGCATTACCAATTTCTTTATATACCATACACATTTCATGTATTTAAAGGCACTAATTAAATAATACTGTTTATATACATCTATATGCCAAAATATATATATACTAATTTAAATATATATACAATATATACACGTACCAATATTATATATATACTAGAATCATATTAAATATGTATATCCACATACATATACTGTTAATCATTAATTTAAATTACATAATTTCATATACATTAATTTACAAATGCTATACATATTTATGTATTTAAAACATTAATTAGATACATACTTAATTATATAATTTAATAAAAATAATTGATATACTTATTTATATGTTAATATTTATTTAAAAATAATACTTGTTCATATTGCATTCATATACTAATATATATAGGTATACTATACATATTAATTAAATAGTTATTAAACATATATATATACTAATTAACATGTATGTATATATATACATATATATACATATACTTATATATATATATATATATATATATATATATATAAAGAAAGAAGGGGAAGAAGGAGACTTACAGAGGAGAGGGGGTTGCCGGCCGCCGGAGTGGCCGCCGGAGTCGTGAAGTCGGCCGGGGGGCGCACAGTAAGTGCGGCAGCAGCAGTGCTTCGGCGGGTGAGCTTCGCCGGGGAGGCAGGCCGCTGATGGAAGGAGGAGGAGCAGCAGGGTCCGCCGGCGCCGCTCAGTCGGCCGGGGTAGTCGGAGTACCGGGCCGCCGGGATCGGGCTCTCGGGAAGAGGGGGACTGGGCTGCCGGAGTTCGGCTGAGCAATGGTCGGGGCAGCGCACAGTGGGAGGAGTCGAGGTGGCACGGACCGGGCAGCCAGCGCCGGCCGGGGTTGATGTCGGCTCGGCCGCCGGGCTGAACGCCTGAGGGGGATGGGTGAACAGTACCCAGTTTTCCCCCTCTCTCTATTTGAATTCAAATAAAGTTTCAATGAAAAAGGAAACAATAAGGAAGAAGAAGAAAGGGAAAGAGAAGAAGAAGAAAAGAAGGAGAAGAAGAAAAGAAGAAAAGTGGAGAAGAGAATAGGAAGAAATTCCTACGTTGGAGAGAGGTGGGGGTTTGTGAGGAGGTGGTTTTCTAGGTTGCCTAGGGATTAGGGTTTAGGATGGGACATGATATTAAATAGGAAGAGAGAGGGTGTGATGGAGGGTGATGATTCCATCCCTTGAATGGGTGGCTAGGATTGAACATGAAGGGAATTAATTCATGTAAGGATGAGGGTTGAGGTTTAATTAAAATATTAAGGATTTCTCATTGGTTAAAATAATTGGGTGTTGACACAAAATGCCAACTTGCAATTTGGCCCCCTTAAATTTGGGAAATTGCACAAACACATAAAATGACGAAAATTTGGCGGGCGATTCGGGGTCCGGTGTTTTTGTAGGGTCAGGAGGCACTGTATGATCGATATGGGCTCAAATAACAGGGCACTGGAATTAAATTGGGATTTTAGAATCAGATAAAATGGTATCCTCAATTTAAATAGAAATAAATGCAAGTTGTGTTCAACAATTAATTAGGAGTACTTGGAGCCAAAATCAGGTCAAGTCATCAATACCAATAATGAAGAAGACTCAGAACAGAATATTACCCTAATTTGGGCCGCACAAAAAATAGGTCAAGATGGCCTCCAATTTTCAATTGGAACGCACAACGATACAAAATAGGAATTTTAAAATAAACGTCCGCGACGATTTTTGCGCGGCCAGAAATAATGTACAGAAAGCACAATTATGAGCAAAAAAAATAGCAGGATTGAAGGCGGGCATGTCTAGGGCAAGATGGTAAAATTTGTTGGAAGACAAAAGTCTGGATAGTGCTCCAAATATCGAAGCAAAGGCAAAGCGCAAAAATATTAAATAAAATACAGTAATTAATTACAATCTCCAAATATTAAATTCTAGATAAATAATAAAATCCAGAATCCTATAATTCTGACAGGTGTTCATCTGTTGGCTTCTAGGTCAAGTCTGCTAGCTAAAATAAAATAATTAACACTGCATATAATTATATATATTTAATTACACATCGCACAAAATTATTTAAATCAAATACACTATCATGCAATTAATTAATTATAACTACAATAATATTAAATATTGTAAAAAGTCTAAAATACTCCTAATTTCGGAATGTGGTAGTGACAATTCTTGATGATATAGCTATGAAATTATGTAGTCCCAGGAGGTTATGTGTCGATTGAGATGGCTAGTCGCAATCTCATCCTCTCTGCTATAAAGTTGGTTTTTGGTTACAATCTCGCCTTACTCCCAGCGATGGTCTGAAGCATCCATCGTGGGCCTCGTGCTTTCACAAGTAAGGTGCTGGCCTATGACGGTCCCAGAGATTTGAACCGAGTTGAGATGTCATATCATTATTTAATGGGTTGGATGTTAAGGCACTACCCATCTCTAATGAGTCCTAGACTCGGGGGGACGACGATAGAAGCTGATGCCTTTATTCGTCGATATGGTGGGATATCCTGGGTTCATACTGAGGTTCCTGCCTGTTGGCACGCACTTGCTCATATGGCAAATTACTCTTTTTTTGTCTCGTTCCCGAAATTCATAGAGGGTGAGGTGAATAGAGTTCATTGCGATGGTGGCGCAGAACGTCAGGTCTTATCTCCGAGGCTCTTCTGCTGGTTACTCTCTATCCGACCTTCATATTTAGTATATCGGAATCAAAACCTTGTCTTCTTGGAGCCTTATCTGCCGAGTAGGTTTGTTCGCCACTTCGGATATAGCCGACTAATGTTGAACAATCCCAGCCCATGTCTGGTATTGAGGGTAGCATTCTTGATGGGGCTCGAGCTTGGGATTATTATTTTGCAACCAATACCCATGTCCGATGTACGCTATCGGACGCTAAGTTTTTTACATAGATTGTTCATACGGCGACTAACTTTTATGTAGCCATGAATGCACTACCACCCGGCTTTGATCAGGATACCAGCTTCATCGTAGGTATTAAGTTAAAGCCCCAAAGCGGCAAGTCTAATAAAGGTTGGAGGAAAGTCCAGGGGAAGGATGTACTATCGCCTGTTGACCCTGATTCGACGATGGAGAAAGAGAATACTTCCGACGACTCCTTGCCTCCGGTGGACTCTCTAATAAAGCACAGGGCTTCTCCGGTGTTGAACCCTCCATCTAAGAAGAGAAGACAAGGACCATCTATGGCCATAAGGTTGAGTTATAGGAAAATGATTGCTACCAAGGCCCCTACGTAGGCCGTGGAAGAAAAAAACTAGGAAAAGATGGAGGTAGGACCCCTTGCATTGGTGATTCGCCAACCAGATCCTATTCTTGATGCCGAGAAGGTATACCTATGACCTCCTAGCTTTATTGCTATGTCTCCTTTTTATGACACTTTTTATCCTAGTTTATCTGAATTTATGTAGATACCGAAAGTAGTGGTGAGGATACTTCCTCCACGGGCCGCTATAGCTGGGGTTTCTTAGCGGGTGGAGGAGACGATGTCATCTTATTGTGAATTGTATATTAGCAAGCCTGTCATCGATATGGTGGAAGTGTTGGACGAGGAAGGGGATACTTCCTTGGCTGATCTCTTGGTTGGAGACGTTGGCGCCTTGGGGATGGCCCCGTATGCGCCGACGGAACCGCAGACTCTGATACCTCACCAGGTATATTATTTCTCCATTTCTCAAGAGATGAGTTTTTTGGCTTTAATTCTTTATTGTTTGGGTAAAGTTACTCATTGATTGCTTTGATTCAACAGGCCCTTTATCACCGATAAACATATTTAATGTTGCAGCGGAAGAGAGTATGGCGGAGGAGACTGAAAAAGGAATTACTAGGGCAAGACCTGGGTCAGTCTCATCTTCCTCTGTGGTTGGAGAAACTCTTGAACGACCTTCGACAGGCATGGGGCCAGCTTCGAATGCCGGTCTCCCTGGAGTATTTGCTGTCGAGGCAGACGTGAAGGGGGGAAGAAAAATCTCGGTGGAAGGCCGAGACTCTCTCTCAATCTTCTGCGGGTGGAGGATACCCTGCAGAGCCTCCTGTTGAGGCTAGTGTAGAGGAGGCCTCTACTGTTACGGATTTACTTGGTGCGACGACCTCTTTGTCACCTCCTCGGGCTGATATTTTGCGACATAATGTTGAAGCTTCCTTAGTTGCTAAGGGTAGAGTACTTCCCGTGGAATCTGTTCCGGGTCTTACTGGCATGAAGGCCGAGCTTGCCAGTTTGGCTGGCGTCCAAACACTATTGATGGAAAAGAGTTTGGCTGCTGCGAAAGTGACTCATCATTTGGAAACTATGGTTCTACCACCTGATTTTCAAGTATTGTCCCCTCAGTTTTTTTGGCTATCCAGATCATTGTATTGCCTTTAATCCCTTCTGTTTCGACTCCATTGACACCTTCCATAGAAGTTATGGTAACAGTCACTTCCAAGGTTAAACATCAGGGTTTCTACAAATTATTAAGTCAAGGAATTCAAAATATACTGAGGCACGGGATGTCTTTCATTTGGTCTAAGCACGGTGCTCTGGGCCAGGTATGGATTTTGAAGATCCTTCCGGGCTCTGAACAGACGTCTGACCTGCTGGTTCAAAAATTAACTGAGGTAGAACAGTGGTTAAATGAGTTACAGCAGGTGCAACAGGTTGATGTTACTGCGATAGTGGCCATAGAGTATGACCGCCTCTCGAGCTCCGTAGAACAAGTAAAGGCTACCTATGGGAAGACCATGGTAGTTCTAATACTCTTTAAATAAAGGATTATCAAGTAAAGGCTACATATGGGAAGAACAAGTAAATTATTGAAAGCATTAGATAATTCATCACATGAAAACTCTTCAAATAAAGGATTATCTTTTACTTTGTTAGTGAATATCGTTAAGCATACATTTGCAGCATATCGAGGGCTTTCTTCTTCTGAATCACTATCTACACTTTCACATTAGATGGTTTTATTTTCATATTTGGGAGACGAAGATTCTCCTTTGTTTGATCGATTATATCTATACTCCCTTTTTTATTTGGAGCAATCTTTTATCACGTGGCCTGGCCTTCTGTAGTTGTAGCAAATTGGTTCTTCTTCAAGATCTTTCTTCTTTTGGTTTGATTTTACAAACTTCAAGAATTGTTTGACGAAGTTCCTAGAAATTTGGGCCAGATCCTCATATTCTAAATCATCGTAGGTTTTTTCATCTTCAGAGGCATCGTTAGAGGATCTTTTATGATGTGCCTTTAATGCGATGGCCTTCTCTTTGTGAGTTAACTTTTCAAATTCTTCGAGGTCTAGGTCGTGAGTCATAAGTTTTTCTATTAGTATCTTAAGATTCATGGCGATGAGGTCATTCCCTCTAATGATTGTAGTAGCCTTGGGATTCCAATTCTTAGTAAGTACTTTGAGTACTTTGGGAATCTTTTCATGGTTACTATGCTCCTTGCCAAGAGAGGATAGAGGGTTGACGATATCGAGGAATCTTGTAAACATATGAGTGATAGTCTTATTCTGCTTCATCTTGAATGCTTTATATTCCTGTGTTAGTTGACTCATTTTTTATTCCTTCACTTGTGAGATTCCTTCATGAGTGACCTCAAGAAGTTTCCAAACTTCATACGAAGTGTAAATTCCCATTCCGTTCAAGCGGATAGCCGATTCAAACGGTGCAAGTACAACGACCCAACCAGCTTTCCTCAGCGAGAAGACTCATTTGAGGCAAATAATTTTAGACTTGGCCCTTTAGGATGTAACACCCCGTTCCGCTCTAGCGGACTGCCGTCGCAATCGGCAATAGTGCAACTGTCCCGACCCGCCTTGCCTAAACGGGAAGCAAAGGATATCCAGACTTGCCCCTACAGGAATCCCGACTTAGGCTTTCAGAGGCTCGCTCAGGCGTATCGCTCTACCGAGGCGAATCATCGCTAAGGTGGGTGGCTACGGTGAACTTGTCTTTGCTTAGCCAACACACATAAAATCTGGAATATTCATGCTAGTCGCTAGGTGATTCACCCCCTACATGCTAATAAATCCAACGCACCTAGCTAAGGGAATAATCCCAACTTGTATTGCTTGGACTAGAACATGGAAATTTAAATACTGCTTGTATTCAGACCCTCGCATGCCAAGTCCCCTAACAATCTAACTCTCGGCTTACCTTCGGGTCCGAGCAAACGTGCCTGCTTATGTTCCTTAGAAACGCATGCTCGCCTGCTTACGAATGTTTAACGTGATTGTATTATGCATGCATTCTTGTTAGCCAGGAGACTATCAAATAGTCCTTCTGTGCAAATGAACCTGCAAGTATCCGGGACCATTAGGTCACCAAGGCATATCCCCGAACCAGGGGAATGCATTAAGCAAGAATGAATACTGAACGTGAATCACACTTGAATGATAATCATGCTATATATGCATCTGAACGAGGATCATGTTATGTACTGATGGAATCCCAGCTCGTGGAGCAATATGCTCGTTCAGATTAAGTTTAAGTTTCATGATTATTATGTCAAGCTATGGAATATGGATAGACCCTGACCGGCATTGTCGCGGACAGCTTGTGCATAAGGTATGTTATGTTGAGTCCCGCGGACGATCACTGGGGCACTGGGAACGATCCGATCCGGACGGGACGTATGAGCAGTCATATGTTATGGGGCAAGGTGTTATGCAGCGGGGCTCGCCACCTGCGTTGCATATCATTCTGTGTCTTGAGACTGTGAACCGTCCATAATGGCTACGCGAGCGACTTATGTTCATATAGATAAGACATCCTCGCTTAGCGGCTATCCGCGTGCGAGTCATTGCATAGCATCAATGAACTGAACACCTGAACGATCTGAAAATAACGACCCTCATGTTTGCATATGCTATGCTCCTGAATGTTTATACTTGCCCATGCATGAATTAACAATATTTGCCTTGGACAGGGAAAGAGAAATGGTAAGTGGTAAGTATCACCGTGTTTCCTCAAACATCGCACAACGCACTGCCCGACATGTTAGGCTATTCAATATTTGCATGAAACTGATCCTAAGGCAACTAGAAAGACAACTTAATAGTTGTGCACGGAACCTGTATTACGTGTTTGGATTTGTCGAGCGGGCGAGTAGCTTCTCCACCAGTGCATTCAATGTACTGATAATCCACCAGTTTGTATGCAAGGTGCAGGAGAACCTCATTCGGTGCGGACGCCTCCAACGTGCGTACTAAGGCGTGGACATCACTCCGAAGCAACGGTGCATCCGGGACTGAAGCACATATACAAGACATAATGTTGTGAACATAGCCCGAACTCGCCTGATCATCGCCTGTACGATCATTCCACTATTGTAGCCACTTGGCACGATTTTATGTTTTAGAGAGAGAGGCTTGAGCGATTTATAATCTCGGCTATACGTCGCCTGTAACATATGTTCATATCAATAAAAGAGCTTGCTTTACTTTAACTTGTGTTTTAATGCTTCCGCTATATTTGTTAACTCAGTGAACCTGTTACCGATCGCGTATGCGTTCATGACTCCGCTGCACTCGGACAATCTGTGCGACTCTGTGGTTTAGAACTCTTGCCGCCAGCCAATGAACCATGGCCTTGCACGGGCGTGGATCACGCTCGTGCGGCATCACGCCTGGATGGGTCAAGCGATCGTTCCGCGGGAGCGCTGGCGAGGGTGATTCCTGCCAAGCGGGAACGGCCGATTTGCCTGCGGGAGATCGGGGCGTGACATGTTGGTATCAGAGCTTGGCTTCTATGCCTTTGGAATTCAATTCGATATCTCTGTTTCGAAAGCTCGTTCGTGGGTTATATGCACGCTCTCTCTCAATGCCTCGATGGGATGTTCCAACAATAAGTCTAAATACTTTCAAAATGCGTTTTGAATGATATGATATGCTTGTTTGTATATGCTGTGCTGCAAGTGGCCTTTGTGCCAACCTGTGCGAACCCTTGAGAGTATCGCTAGTAGCTTGTCCGATTTTCACTAACTCTAAGTTTGGTTGAATGCATCTATTCGAGGGACGCCTTGAACTAGTGCACCATCCAAGACTTAGGAAAAGGTGAAACTCGAGTGCTAAGACTTTGCTATCACTAAGCTGGTTGACGTGTTCATGCTAGAAGTGCACTTCGAAAGTGCGCACGATCCAGTCTAAGCGATAGGCTAATTTTGACGCTTGTGCAAGTGAATATCCAAATAAACAAGTGCAACGTGTCACTACCACATTTCCAGTTAAGGGCAATTGTGTAATTTCACTATTTTAAATAATTATGTGCTTAATTAATCTGCTGAGTTTAAAACTAATTATATATTGTAAGTATTATTTGGTTTTAGGTCAAACCCTAGAACGCATTAGGGCAAACCCTAATGACCAAACCCTAATTTAAAAACCCAGTTCTAGAGAAACCCTAGAATTCTAATTTTAGGGTTGGACCTCAAACCCTAGACTTACTAAACTTTAGTTAACTAGGTTCTACATGACCTAACCTGGGGGTTTAACCTAACACAATGCATTTGAAACCCTAGTTAGGTTTAATATAAAAAGGAACCCTCTCTTCCTTCATGTAGAAAGGAGAAACCCTAGCCTCCATCAAGAGAAACCATCTCCCCACCCAAATTTTTGAGATCAAACCCTAGGTTCCATTTTCTCCTCCTCCAAAGCAAAGAGAAGCAAGGGGTTGGGTCAAGAAGCCTTGGAGAAGAAGAACCTCCATTGAAGAAGCCATCTCCCTAGGTAAAACTCTATTTTTATTCATTTTAATTCTGTTTTCAGATGTTAATGGCCATTAGAAACCCACCCTTCTGTGTAGAGTTTAATTTTTAGGGTTTTGATTAGGTTTTGGTGTTCATACGTTGTTATTCCTAATTTTCGTGAACCCTAACCCTAGGTGGTTGCTTATAGACTGATTTTACCCTCCTGCGTGTAGGTTAGAGATTGATTTAGGGTTTTGTTTTGGGCTTTCAGGAGTTCTTAGTGTGGCTCTCATTTTTGCACATCATGTATTTGGTGAAATGCTTCACAGGAGGAATTACCTATCTAACCTACTTTATTATTATCTAATTTGAGGTATGATGTTTGATATATATATATATGCATATGTGTGGATGTATTGTTGTTTGATTTCCTGTGGAGTCGAGTCCTTACTGTGCTGTGTGCACTGTGGGGGAAGTAAACTGTGCAGTCGGGTATTTAAACTTTGTGTGTAGGTTGTATTGAGAGCAGGTAAGTATCGGGTTGGGGTTTTGAGGGGCTGATGATGGCTTGGATCAGTAGGTGTAGATGATGCATTTGGTTGGTTTCCTGTGGTTGGGTGTGTAGTTAGTTTAAATCCTGTGTCAGTTAATCTCTTAAATTCTGTAGGTGTGAGAGTGTATTACCTGGGGGTGTATCAGTTAGGAGAACCATAGCAGTATGTGTAGCAGTGTCCTAGTGTGGCTGTGTTGGTTCTGTGCAAATCAGCAAACTGGATGTGTATCAGTTAGCCATTTTAGAGTTGTCCCATAATCTGTCCATGTGGGTGTGGGTGTTCAGATAAGTATTGGTTGAGTAGGTGTGGTGAAGTGTTCACTGTGATAGATAATTAGAGTGTGGGTGTTATGTGTATCCCTTGGTATCGGGTATTCCAATTTATCTGTATGTGTGAGTACCTCTATATGTGTAGTGTGGGTGAGTAGTAATTTCAATGTGCAGCTGTACAACTAATTAGCAGTGCATAAATCTGTGTATGCACCAGTGTGTAAGTGCATGTGTAAGTCTGAATATTAAATCCTGTGTGTGCATGTGCATATGTATCAGTGTACATATTAGAGTGTATGTGTATCAGGTATCAGCTGTGTGCAGTCTCTGTGTGAACCTAACTAGAGAACAGTGTGTGCAGATTTTAGTGTACTAGTGTGTTTATCTGGGTCTCAGTCAGTGTAGATACCTGTGTCCCTAGTGTTCAGTGCAGTGTAGGTAATTATAAATCTGTGTGTGAGCATTGTGTGTGATAGTGTGGCAGTGTTGTGCCTATGTATCAGTATCCAGAAACCTGTGAGCGTGTGTGTGGCTGAATATATCATGTGTACCAGTTAGGTGAGAGTAGAACCTAATGTATTAGTATAAGCCTAGGACCCTAGTGTGTGTCTCAGTATTTTTCCAGGTTCAGTATCAGGGTATAAACTGTGCAGAATGTATCAGTGACTGTGTGTGTCCCATTGTGTGGGTATCTGTGTGAGTGTAGTGTGTCAGTGAGTTGAGATGGGTTTCAGTAGAACCAAGAACCTAGAGTGTTAGAAATGCTAGTGTGGGATGAGGTGTATCAGTTATTGGGTCAAGGGGGTAGTAAGTATTATAAGTTGTGTATCAGTAGGGGGTTTTCAGCAATTGAAATTGCATGTACAGGTATGTGTTGCTAATGGGTGTAGTAAGAAATAATCCAGAGTGATGATTCATTGTGTTTTGCTTGGGGTGTCAGAACTTTAGTTCATAAGTTAGTATCAGTTAACTATTAAATTAGTACCAGTTAAGTCCTAAGTTAGTATCAGTTAATTATTAAGTTAGCACTAGTTAAAAGTTAAGTATTAGTTTATAGTTAAGTAAGATTCATATAATTAAGTTAAATACTTGACACCAATACGTATATATGAGTTATACATATTAGTAGCACCTAGTGTTGCCTTATTCACTAAGTATTAGTTAGTATAAGTTTAGTAATGACTAGATTGACCAGAAAACCTAGTTAGCAAGGTATTGACTAGATTAATCTAGTGGGACTTAGCCATGGCCTAGAAATATTACAATTTGCTAGTTACACAAGTATATCACTTCAAATCATTCTTTAATATTAATATTTGATATTTAGGTCTTGGTGATTCCATCTTGGACATCGATCCTCACACCTTGCTCAGGGCCACAGGCGAGTATATTCTCTGACAGTTTTCATGGTTGATTACTTCTATAAATTGTAGTGTATTACATACATGATTCTGACACTATGGATACACGGGTTAGTACCCTAGATCCCCATCATGAGGAGTCGTGATTGGAATCCATCGTGCTAGTTGGGGATGGGGAACTATTAGTAGATTATGTGATCATATCCAAACATTTATATGTACCATAGCTCACCCCACTTCTCACGTCGGGTGCAGCCTGACCATTTATATGCTCCATAGCTGTTATATATGATTAGCCTGACCACTATATGCACCATAGCTAACCATATGGTTAGCCTGACCAAAAAGAATCATAGCTAATCATATATAACCAGCCTGATCCAGTCCCAAGCCGATCACATAATAAACTAATATTTCAAACACTTAGCTAGATGTCTATTTTATTCAGATTCACTTGTTCTAGCATTCACTGTTTATTGTTCATTGCTAGATGCTCTATTGTCTATTTCATTTCTCCTGTACTTCTCATTTTCAGCATTTATCTCCATCTTGTATCTCTTACACTGTTTATAGATTTTGTTAATTTAATGAAACTGCTGTTAGTGCTTGTGCTTCGCTCCAATCCTGACTGGATAACAAAAATTTTCAGAGGACCTGGAGAACTTTTGTCCGACTCATTACGGCCCAGGAATAGAGGGAGATTTCACTCCAGAAACCCCAGAGGAGTTGCCTAGTCTAGAGGAAAATTTACCTGCCTGTTCTTAGATTACTTTTCTATATTTATTGTTTTAGACTGAGACTGAGTTGTATTTATTATTTTGTGACTTTGTGAGGTCATTTAGACCCAGGATTTGAGTTGGACTTATTGTGGTTGGTTTTTATTAGAACTATTTTCTATTCTCATCGTGCTATTATTTCTATTAGCTTGTGATTGAGTATATTTATAGATCTGTGGATTTTTATCATTGTCCTCCGTACGGAGTTGAAACTATTGACAGGATATATTATGTTTGTGACCTAGACAGCGTTCTACCGCCGATGCTGCGGCGTAGGCTGGACGTACCCACGACTCATGCCCAAATTCCGGGTGTGGGTCGTGACACATTTTTAGTGGTGGCCCATGCAGGTCTAGCCTTAGATTTATATTAGAGTGATATCGCAGTGGTGCTCGCCTAGAGTATTACTACGAGCCTGTTTTGGGAAATAAGAATTAGGCCAAGGATATGCTCATTCACAATTAGGAAATTTTTGATTCTTATGATACTACTCTTAATAATTTTCCTATAGAAATTTTTACTGTCCTCCCATGATGATATCGTATCTATTACCTTCATTGATTCCTTTCGCGCTGTCCTCAGGATGCCGTCGAAGACCAGATCGCAGGATCAGCAGCAGCCTCCGAGGCAGATCCAGCAGGCTTGTCACTTCTGTAAGAAGCCAGGTCACCTTTGGAAGAGCTGTAGGGTGAGGCGAGGACTTTGTTTGTACTGTGGCATTGCGGGACATCAAGTGAGGGGTTATATTCGAGCTCCTTATCTTCCCGACCAGTGCGCAGATCCAAATCAAAGAAGTCCAGTTAAGCCACCTGTGGAACCGCAGATGGCTCATCATCAGCAGCACCCGACACCAGTTCGAGGACACATCCAGCAGCAGCAACCACAGAAACAGACTCAGCCCACTATCCAGTGTGTGTATTGCAGGAAGATGGGACATACCAGAGACATCTGCAGGAAGAGGTTGGGCACATGTCTGTCCTGCGGATCGACGACACACCAGCTGAGGGATTGCCCTACCATTCGTGCAGGTCAGGGTGGAGCAGCCACCCAGAGAGGACCAGCCAGGGTACCTGCCGTACCAGGAGGCCAACAACAGAGAGGACCTCCACTTCCACTGCAGCAGCAGATGTTTGCTCAGCACCGGCAGCAAAGAGGTGCACTCCAGGGGCGAGCATACGCCATAGCAGTCGAGGAGGTCGAACCAGCAGGAGACTTGATTACAGGTTCAGTTCTTCTCGATTGTATTCCCGCATTTACCTTATTCGACTCTGGCGCTTCCCATAGTTTTGTGTCTGTATCTTATGGACTTCGACATCATTTAGAGACAGAACCATTAGCTAGGACTTGCAAGATCACGACTGGAGGAGATATTATCCTAGTCCGTGATTACTGCAAGGACCGAAGGGTGTCAATAGGAGGCCGAGAGTTGAGCGTGAGCTTACTCGTCATGCCACTTCCGGGGTACGATATTGTACTCGGAATGGACTGGTTGAGTAGGCATCATGCTACTATAGATTGTTATAGAGGTAGAGTATTATTTCGACCACCAGGAGAGCCGGAGTTCGAGCTCGCCAGAGGAGCAGGGGAGCAGAGCAGGATGCTCAATCACAATTATTGAGAGATTCCTGGGACGACCCTTGAGAATCTCATTATGAATTCCAATTTAATTCCTTTCCCTTGTTTCATCTGTTCTCGCTTGTTGGTAATGAGTTGGATTCTTGTTGACCAGTTGATTAATTTAATTTTTGGTATCGTTATTGAGTTAATTTTTATCAAGATGAATTTTATGGGCTAAAATTTACGGTATCATCTGATGACATATATATTGATGAGGACAGTGAGAAAGGTAAAACGTCTACTTTGGTTATGGGACCTAGAGTTTATCGCAGCCATATTAGCTGTCGTGACGAGAACGTAGGAACCTAACTTGGATGTACATACTTTAGTTATGAGATTTAGAGTTTCTCGCAGCCATACCAGTTGGCGTGGCGAGGATTCTAGATGACATGATTATAGGATTGCATACCTTAGTTACGGAACCTGTCGGTTATCGCACCTATGCTTACTGGCGTGGCGAGGATTCTAAGTGTCATGATTTCTGACAGACGTGTATGATTATCATGTTGTATCTTAAATTAGTTCTTAAAGTATCATCTCAACACTTATCTATTTCTGTTGATTCAGGATTTTTCCATCGTTTCTTCTGGTTGCTAGCAGTAGAATACCCTTAGTCCTCAGTCCAGTTCCTTTTGAGCTTCTATTTTTCGAGGATTCCTTGTTAAGTATGATAAGTAGTGACTTGTAATTATGTCTGTGTCTTGAGATTAGTATTGACTGAATGTTGCTTGTGAGTTGTAAGTGTTTCCTATTTGGACATGCGAGCAGTAGGCATTTATCTAGAGTTAACCCATAGCGTAGTGCCTTGTAGCAATAGTTCTATGATAGGTGTGTTATAGTTGGTATTGACACTATAGATAGAAGGAGAAAAGAGTATCAGTGACGATTCCAAGAGTTAGTATCAGAGCCAGCATACCCGTCCTAGATAATCATGATTATATAATTGGGGATGATCTATGTAAATAATTAAGTATCAAGGAATTGTGTTAAGGATTAAGGGAGCCTGATGTTCAATTTGATGATTGATACCGGGTGTGCTAAAAATAAAGAAATGTATACACATAAAGGGTTTTAATGCGATGTTATGTTGTTAAAATATTGAGGATTCAAAAATTTGATTCAATAAACATAGTCAAAGCTATAAAGATTTTTAGAAGTGATTAAAATTTTATTTCGATATAGAGTACTTGACTTTGAGGAAGTGTATGCATTTATTTTTAATTTGTTTAAGAAGTTAAACTTAGATGATCTTATTTTGAGGATTAATTTATGGTGGGTAAGAAATATATTAGGAGATGAGTGGATAAAGTGCATACGAAAGGATCTGTTAACTTGGACATGATTGAGATGGCACTGCAAACAAGACTTGGGTGTCCATCTAGAGTTGTATTAGAGAGAGTAGTATTTAGTATGGTGTGTTGCACTTGGTGTGCACTTGAGTGATAATAACAGCTAGTATGAACAATTGTAGTAGGATAGAGAACTAGCAGTGGGTCTACTTGTAGTAGAACAGAGGTACCTAAAGAGATAGAGGTATCAAACCTTACATGCACCTTTTGACTTAAGATGGTGTTAGAGGCCTTAGTATTAGATTTTGGTATAAATAGACTGGTGTGTACAATATGGATGTATTCATGGATGTTACGGACTAATGATTAGTCGATATGGGTACCAGTGTACAAGGATAGGAATTAGTTAGTGAATGTGCCAGAGTTAAGTGTGTATTAGAGGATGTGAGTTGCCAGAAAGAGACGATGTGCCTTAAAATTTGAGGATTTGCTACGCACTTGCGTTCTAGATCTCGGAGGTTCTTGGGAGGATCATCTGCACCTGGTAGAGTTCGCTTACAACAACAGCTACCAGGCCAGCATCGAGATGTCATCATTTGAGGCTCTTTATGGACGGAGGTGTCGTACACCGCTATCGTGGGACGACGTTGGAGAGAGAGCCTTGCTAGGACCAGAAATGGTCGTGGATGCAGCAGAAAAGGTGAAACTCATCAGAGACAGACTGCGAGTGGCGCAGGACAGACAGCGGCATTGGGCCAACAGCCACCGTAGACCCCTTGAGTTTCAGGTATAGATTATTGTTTTCTGATTGGTGTTTGTTTGTTTAGACTGCGTGTTGAGACTGTTTGTTTTAGGTTGCCGATCTAGTATTCCTACAGATTTCTCCGACGCGTGGCACAATTTGTTTTGGCGGAGGCGGGAAGCTTAGCCCACGCTACATCGGACCCTTCGGTATTCTTGCGAAGGTAGGTGCAGTGGCGTATAGACTAGACTTGCCGTCTGCATTGGAGGGAGTGCATAATGTGTTCCATGTGTCGCAGCTGAGACGATACGTGGCCGACCCTAGTCACGTACTTGATCACTCAGAGATTGAGGTTGGTCCAACGCTCAGCTACCCCGAGCAGCCGTAGAGATCTTGGACCGCAGAGAGAAGGTGTTGCGGAACCAAACTATTCCTTTGGTTCGTGTTGCATGGAGACATCACTCTCCAGGGGAGTCGACCTGGGAGAGAGAGGACGAGATGCGCGAGCAATACCCGTATCTCTTCTAGACTTGAGGTATAATTCCTTTTCTGATTTCACTCTTGTTCTAGTTCAGTCCAATTTCGAGGACGAAATTTCTTTTAGGAGGGTAGACTTGTCACTACCACATTTCCAGTTAAGGGCAATTGTGTAATTTCACTATTTTAAATAATTATGTGCTTAATTAATCTGCTGAGTTTAAAACTAATTATATATTGTAAGTGTTATTTGATTTTAGGTCAAACCCTAGAACGCATTAGGGCAAACCCTAATGACCAAACCCTAATTTAAAAACCCAGTTCTAGAGAAACCCTAGAATTCTAATTTTAGGGTTGGACCTCAAACCCTAGACTGACTAAACTTTAGTTAACTAGGTTCTACATGACCTAACCTGGGGGTTTAACCTAAAACAATGCATTTGAAACCCTAGTTAGGTTTAATATAAAAAGGAACCCTCTCTTCCTTCATGTATAAAGGAGAAACCCTAGCCTCCATCAAGAGAAACCATCTCCCCACCCAAATTTTCGAGATCAAACCCTAGGTTTCATTTTCTCCTCCTCCAAAGCAAAGAGAAGCAAGGGGTTGGGTCAAGAAGCCTTGGAGAAGAAGAACCTCCATTGAAGAAGCCATCTCCCTAGGTAAAACTCTATTTTTATTCATTTTAATTCTATTTTCAGATGTTAATGGCCATTAGGAACCCACCCTTCTGTGTAGAGTTTAATTTTTAGGGTTTTGATTAGGTTTTGGTGTTCATACGTTGTTATTCCTAATTTTCGTGAACCCTAACCCTAGGTGGTTGCTTATAGACTGATTTCACCCTCCTGCGTGAAGGTTAGAGATTGATTTAGGGTTTTGTTTTGGGCTTTCAGGAGTTCTTAGTGTGGCTCTCGTTTTTGCACATCATGTGTTTGGTGAAATGCTTCACAGGAGGAATTACCTATCTAACCTACTTTATTATTATCTAATTTGAGGTATGATGTTTGATATATATATATATGCATATGTGTGGATGTATTATTGTTTGATTTCCTGTGGAGTCGAGTCCTTACTGTGCTGTGTGCACTGTGGGGGAAGTAAACTGTGCAGTCGGGTATTTGAACTTTGTGTGTAGGTTGTATTGAGAGCAGGTAAGTATCGGGTTAGGGTTTTGAGGGGCTGATGATGGCTTAGATCAGTAGGTGTAGATGATGCATTTGGTTGGTTTCCTGTGGTTGGGTGTGTAGTTAGTTTAAATCCTGTGTCAGTTAATCTCTTAAATTCTGTAGGTGTGAGAGTGTATTACCTGGGGGTGTATCAGTTAGGAGAACCATAGCAGTGTGTGTAGCAGTGTCCTAGTGTGGCTGTGTTGGTTCTGTGCAAATCAGCAAACTGGATGTGTATCAGTTAGCCATTTTAGAGTTGTCCCAGAATCTGTCCATGTGGGTGTGTGTGTTCAGATAAGTATTGGTTGAGTAGGTGTGGTGAAGTGTTCACTGTGATAGATAATTAGAGTGTGGGTGTTATGTGTATCCCTTGGTATCGGGTATTCCAATTTATCTGTATGTGTGAGTACCTCTATATGTGTAGTGTGGGTGAGCAGTAATTTCAATGTGCAGCTGTACAACTAATTAGCAGTGCATAAATCTGTGTATGCACCAGTGTGTAAGTGCATGTGTAAGTCTGAATATTAAATCCTGTGTGTGCATGTGCATATGTATCAGTGTACATATTAGAGTGTATGTGTATCAGGTATTAGCTGTGTGCAGTCTCTGTGTGAACCTAGCTAGAGAACAGTGTGTGCAGATTTCAGTGTACTAGTGTGTTTATCTGGGTCTCAGTCAGTGTAGATACCTGTGTCCCTAGTGTTCAGTGCAGTGTAGGTAATTATAAATCTGTGTGTGAGCATTGTGTGTGATAGTGTGGCAGTGTTGTGCCTATGTATCAGTATCCAGAAACCTGTGAGGGTGTGTGTGGCTGAATATATCATGTGTACCAGTTAGGTGAGAGTAGAACCTAATGTATTAGTATAAGCCTAGGACCCTAGTGTATGTCTCAGTATTTTTCCAGGTTCAGTATCAGGGTATAAACTGTGCAGAATGTATCAGTGACTGTGTGTGTCCCATTGTGTGGGTATCTGTGTGAGTGTAGTGTGTCAGTGAGTTGAGATGTGTTTCAGCAGAACCAAGAACCTAGAGTGTTAGAAATGCTAGTGTGGGATGAGGTGTATCAGTTATTGGGTCAAGGGGGTAGTAAGTATTATAAGTTGTGTATCAGTAGGGGTTTTCAGCAATTGAAATTGCATGTACAGGTATGTGTTGCTAATGGGTGTAGTAAGAAATAATCCAGAGTGATGATTCATTGTGTTTTGCTTGGGGTGTCAGAACTTTAGTTCATAAGTTAGTATCAGTTAACTATTAAATTAGTACCAGTTAAGTCCTAAGTTAGTATCAGTTAATTATTAAGTTAGCACTAGTTAAAAGTTAAGTATTAGTTTATAGTTAAGTAAGATTCATATAATTAAGTTAAATACTTGACACCAATATGTATATATGAGTTATACATATTAGTAGCACCTAGTGTTGCCTTATTCACTAAGTATTAGTTAGTATAAGTTTAGTAATGACTAGATTGACCAGAAAACCTAGTTAGCAAGGTATTGACTAGATTAATCTAGTGGGACTTAGACATGGCCTAGAAATATTATAATTTGCTAGTTACACATGTATATCACTTCAAATCATTCTTTAATATTAATATTTGATATTTAGGTCTTGGTGATTCCATCTTGGACATCGATCCTCACACCTTGCTCAGGGCCACAGGCGAGTATATTCTCTGACAGTTTTCATGGTTGATTACATCTATAAATTGTAGTGTATTACATACATGATTTTGACACTATGGATACACGGGTTAGCACCCTAGATCCCCATCATAAGGAGTCGTGATTGGAATCCATCGTGCTAGCTGGGGGATGGAGAACTATTAGTAGATTATGTGATCATATCCAAACATTTATATGTACCATAGCTCACCCCACTTCTCATGTCGGGTGCAGCCTGACTATTTATATGCTCCATAGCTGTTATATATGATTAGCCTGACCACTACATGCACCATAGCTAACCATATGGTTAGTCTGACCTAAAAGAATCATAGCTAATCATATATAACTAGCCTGATCCAGTCCCAAGCCGATCACATAATAAACTAATATTTCAAACACTTAGCTAGATGTCTATTTTATTCAGATTCACTTGTTCTAGCATTCACTGTTTATTGTTCATTGCTAGATGCTCTATTGTCTATTTTATTTCTCCTGTACTTCTCATTTTCAGCATTTATCTCCACCTTGTATCTCTTACACTGTTTATAGATTTTGTCAATTTAATAAAACTGCTGTTAGTGCTTGTGCTTCGCTCCAATCCTGACTGTTAACAAAATTTTTCAGAGGACCTGGAGAACTTTTGCCCGACTCATTACGGCCCAGGAATAGAGGAAGATTTCACTCCAGAAACCCCAGAGGAGTTGCCTAGTCTAGAGGAAAATTTACCTGCCTGTTCTTAGATTACTTTTCTGTATTTATTGTTTTAGACTGAGACTGAGTTGTATTTATTATTTTGTGACTTTGTGAGGTCATTTAGACCCAGGATTTGAGTTGGACTTATTGTGGTTGGTTTTTATTAGAACTCTTTTCTATTCTCATCGTGCTATTATTTCTATTAGCTTGTGATTGAGTATATTTATAGATCTGTGGATTTTTATCATTGTCCTCCGTACGGAGTTGAAACTATTGACAGGATATATTATGTTTGTGACCTAGACAACGTTCTACCGCCGATGCTGCGGCGTAGGCTGGACGTACCCACGACTCATGCCCAAATTCCGGGTGTGGGTCGTGATACAATGACTTGTCTAGGATTGCCTCAACCATAGATTAATGTTTGTCCTCAGTAAGTCTCGAGGACGAGACTTTTTCTGAGTTGGGTAGGATGTAACACCCCGTTCCGCTCTAGCGGACTGCCGTCTCAATCGGCAATAGTGCAACTGTCCCGACCCGCCTTGCCTAAACGGGAAGCAAAGGATATCCAGACTTGCCCCTACAGGAATCCCGGCTTAGGCTTTCAGAGGCTCGCTCAGGCGTATCGCTCTACCGAGGCGAATCATCGCTAAGGTGGGCGGCTACGGTGAACTTGTCTTTGCTTAGCCAGCACACATAAAATCTGGAATATTCATGCTAGTCGCTAGGTGATTCACCCCCTGCATGCTAATAAATCCAACGCACCTAGCTAAGGGAATAATTCCAACTTGTATTGCTTGGACTAGAACATGGAAATTTAAATACTGCTTGTATTCAGACCCTCGCATGCCAAGTCCCCTAACGATCTAACTCTCGGCTTACCTTCGGGTCCGAGCAAACATGCCTGCTTATGTTCCTTAGAAACGCATGCTCGCCTGCTTACGAATGTTTAACTTGAATGTATTGTGCATGCATTCTTGTTAGCCAGGAGACTATCAAATAGTCCTTCTGTGCAAATGAACCTGCAAGTATCTGGGACCATTAGGTCACCAAGGCATATCCCCGAACCAGGGGAATGGATTAAGCAAGAATGAATACTGAACGTGAATCACACTTGAATGATAATCATGCTATGTATGCATCTGAACGAGAATCGTGTATGTACTGATGGAATCCTAGCTCGTGGAGCAATATGCTCGTTCAGATTAAGTTTAAGTTTCATGATTATCATGTCAAGCTATGGAAAATGGATAGACCCTGACCTGCATTATCGCGGACAGCATGTGCACAAGGTATGTTATGTTGAGTCCCGCAGTCGGTCACTGGGGCACTAGGATCGATCCGATCCGGACAGGACATATGAGCAGTCGTATGTTATGGGGCAAGGTGTTATGCAGCGGGGCTCGCCACCTGCGTTGCATATCATTCTGTGTCTTGAGACTATGAACCGTCCATAATGGCTATGCCAGCGACTTATGTTCATATAGATAAGACATCCTCGTTTAGCGGCTATCCGCATGCGAGTCATTGCATAGCATCAATGAACTGAACACCTGAACGATCTGAAAATAACGACCCTCATGTTTGCATATGCTATGCTCCTGAATGTTTATACTTGCCCGTGCATGAATTAACAATATTTGCCTTAGACAGGGAAGGAGAAATGGTAAGTGGTAAGTATAGCCGTGTTTCCTCAAACATCGCACGGCGCACTGCCCGACACGTTAGGCTATTCAATATTTGCATGAAACTGATCCTAAGGCAACTAGAAAGACAACTTAATAGTTGTGCACGGAACCTGTATTACGTGTTTGGATTTGTCGAGCGGGCGAGTAGCTTCCCCACCAGTGCATTCAATGTACTGATAATCTACCAGTTTGTATGCAGGGTGTGGGAGAACCTCGTTCGGTGCGGATGCCTCCAACGTGCGTGCTAAGGCATGGACATCACTCCGAAGCAACGGTACGTCCGGGACTGAAGCACATATACAAGACATAATATTGTGAACATAGCCTGAACTCACCTGATCATCGCCTGTATGATCATTCCACTATTGTAGCCGCTTGGCACGATTTTATATTTCAGAGAGAGAGGCTTGAGCGATTTGTAATCTCGGCTATACGCCGCCTGTAACACATGTTCATATCAATAAAAGAGCTTGCTTTACTTTAACTTGTGTTTCAATGCTTCCGCTATATTTGTTAACTCAGTGAACCTGTTACCGATCGCGTATGCGTTCATGACTCCGCTGCACTCGGATAATCTGTGCGACTCTGTGGCTTAGAACTCTTGCCGCCAGCCAATGAACCATGGCCTTGCACGGGCGTGGATCACGCTCGTGCGGCATCACGCCCGGATGGGTCAAGCGATCGTTCTGCGGAAGCGCTGGCGAGGGTGATTCCCGCCTAGCGGGAACGGCCGATTTGCCTGCGGGAGATCGGGGCGTGACATAGGAGTTCATACTTAGACTTTCAAAGGCTTGCTCGGAGTATCGCTCGACCGAGACGAATCATCGCTAATGTGGGTGGCTACGATGAACTTGTCTTTGTTTAGCCAGTACACTTAAAATATGGACGATATATGCTAGTTGCTAGGTGAATCATCCCTTGTATGCTAATAAAGAATCCAACGCACCTAGATAAGGGAATAATCCCATCTTGTATTGCTTGAGTTAGAACATGAAAATGAATTTGGCTTATAACTTGGACCATCACATGCTAACTTTGCTTCATGCAAGTAGACCCTGCTATGACTCGATTAGATCATTATGGACCCTTCGTAGTGCACTATTTCACCTATTTACATGGCCCAACTTATGAATTATGATCCTCGATATGTCCTTGTGCGGTTTTACTCCTCGCACTACCCCCCTTGGATCCGTGCAAACGTAAAGGCTAGACTTACGTCCTAAGGTAGACTATATAATATGTTCCTTATGCTTATCTTTCCAAAAAATGCATGCTTGTCTTCTTATATTATAACTTGTACTCATTGCCTAGTTTCAATGCTTGCCACTTGAATTTATACCACAATCACGTAACACTATCTGTATCGTGCATGCATCTAGTTAGCCAGAAGACTATCAAATAGTTCTTCTTTGCAATATAAACCTGCAAGTGTTCGGGACCGTTAGGTCACCAAGGCAGTCCTTAAACCAGGGGAATGCATCAAGTCAAGTTGAACAATGAATGTGAATCATGTCAAGTAAAGCAAGAATCACAGCTCGTGGAGCAATACTCATTCAGAAATATAATCAAGAATTATCATGTCATGTTGTGAATCTGGAATGACCCAAGACTTGTATGTCGCTGACAACTTGTGCATAAGGTATTAAATGGGTTCCTGCGGACGGTCTTCGGGGCAATAGGGCCGATCCGATCCGGATGGAACATTTGTATTAGTCTTCGTGTTCGGGTAGGATGACATGTAGTGCCTCGTATTCTTTTGTTGCACATCATTCCCGCTCAAAGACTAAGTAGTCTCGTGTTCGGACAGGATGGCATGTAGCACCTCGTATTCTTTCGTTACATGCCATTCTTGCTCAAGACTACAACCCGTCCTTTATAGCTATGCCATCGACTCCTGTTCATTTAGATAAGTCATCATCGCTTAGCGGCAATCCACGTGCGAGTCATTGCATCGTATAATGGAATATGAATCACCTGAACGGATATGATTATACTTATACATAATTGAACACTTGAAAATCTATTGCAACACGCCTGAGTAATCCGTGTAACTCGTGCACCTGAAACAGAACTTTGCTCACGACACTCGTGTTTGCTTATGCTACTGCCATTGGATTATATATATATATATATATATATATATATATATATATATATATATATATATATATATATATATATTCGTGCTTGGTCTAACTTGGTTTCCTTGGACAGGGAAGGAAGAATGGTAAGTTGGTAAGTCTCGCCACGTTACTCATATATTGCACGGCGCACTGCCACACGACTTAGGCTTTTTATTATGCCATGAAACTGATCCTAAGGCAAGACTAGAAAGATAACTTAATAGATGGTGTACGAAACCTATATAATATGTTTGGATTTATCAAGCGGTTGAAAAGCCTCCCCACCAGTGCATTCATGTACTGATAACCCACCCGATTACTTACAGGGTAGGGGAGAACCTCGTTCGGTGCGAAACCATCCTTTGTGCATGCTAAGGCATAGAGTTCGCTCTGGAGCCTTAGAGCATTGCGTCCAGAACTAAAGCACATATACAAGACAAAATATAGGAACATCGCCTATGTATCATTCCACAATTGTACCCACTTGGCACGCTTTTATCATTTCAGAGAGAGAGATGCTTGAGCGATTTATAATCTTGGTCTAGCACCGCTTGTAATACTTGTTCAGAATCAATAAAAAGCTTATTTTACTTCTAGACATGTGTTATATAATGCTTCCACTATTGACGACTCTGTAAACTTGTTACCAATCTCCTGTTCATTTCTTATTTCCTGCACTCGGACTATCTATGCGAGTATATGGCTTAGACATCTTACCGCCTGTTCGGGTCATGGCCTTGTACGGGCGCAGCTTATGCTCGTGCGGTATCATGTCCAGATGGAAAAGATCATCCCGCAGGAGTGCTGGCATGGTGATAAACGCCCAGCGGGGATGGACGATTACCTGAGGAAGATCGTGACGTGACATAAAGTGCCACAAGTGGATACCCTGTTAAATTCAGTTATGTCTACAGTACATAATAGAATGTTAATAGCTTTAGCATAAAACTATAATATTTCTTCTCAGAGTCTATGTACTTATCATGGGGCTTCTCTATAAGGTTGTCATCTATAACTATTCTTGGTATCTTCTTGTATCCATCTATTACATTATACCAATGATCAAAATCAATTGATTTTAAATAGAAACTCATATGTGTCTTCCAGTTCGTATAGTTAGTACCATAAAATAGGGGTGGCCTATTAATGGACTGGCCTTTACCATTGTTGGTGTAGATAGATCTAACAGTTGCCATAAGTCTCTTAGGATGTTAAGCTAATATCAAAGGAACTAGCTCTAATACCAATTGAAGGAGAAATTGGGATCAGAAATCAATTCATAAAGAACATGGCTCTGATAACAATTATAGGACCGTAGGGCAACTCTAGAAGGGTGTGAATAGAGTGCAACAGAATTATCTATCCAATTAAAAATTAAACAGAGTTAAGGCAGCTAATAGTGTATATGCAAGACTGTTATGTAAAGTAGTAAGAGTAAGAGTAAGAGTAAGAGAGAGCAAACAAAAACAACACGATGTATATTATTTTTCCTCTGAGAGGACTAGTTCAGTCTAAAAAACTCTTGCTCGGAGTTGTATCCATTATAATCATCAGTAGTGAATCTCTAGCTTTGATCTGAAGGCTTGCGACTTACTTACAACCACGAGTTTTGATATGAAGGCTCGTAACTTCATATATGTGCGTTTGATGCGAAGGGCACACAGACTTCAAACAAAAGAAGAACTTGATGAACCAAGCTATTACAACTCTGAAAGACATCTAACCGAAATCGTACTTGGTGCTAGAAGGCTGGGAATTAATCTTGGAGATAAGAAAATTTAGGCTTTGAGGGTTAACTCACTATAAGATAAAAAGAATAAGAATAGTTGAGTGGGTAGGAATGTAAAAATTCAAGATTATTTATTGGGTATTAGTAAACCAAATTCGGTCTGAGTTCAGTCTAGATATTTTAAATTTTTGAACGTTGGAACCACAAAATTAGGGATTAACAGCTAGCCAAATTCTGTATTTGAGACAGACCAAGTTCGGTCCGAGTTCGACCATTGTTCATACAGAGTTCGGTTGGCCAATTTTAGAATAGTCTTTGATTTGGTTCAGGATAGTTTTGGTCTGATTTTGGATTTGTATAGGTAGATGGGTTTCAGGCTATTTAAGTGGACTTTGAGTATGGCAGTGCGACTTGATGTACATAAGTCCTAGACTCAATAAATATTAAATTATATTACTGAAAACCAAAAGCACTTGATGATGCCAATCTTCTGAAACAACTACTGACTTGAAGACGCATTTTCCCTTAACGGCCGATGTCCAAAGATAAACAGACCTGGAACCCCCGGGTAGGCTACGGATAAGTCTTATGCGGTTTTGAAAAATATTTTGGTATAACGTCGTCTTTGGCTAAGCATCATTTCTTTATAGCATATATCTATGCTTATCTTGCATATTACTTTCTGTAGATTCATGTTAGACGAACAATGCAATATACATAAGAAAATATTAAAACATTAATGCATACCTGGATAAAGTTAAGTTTAAGTGGAAGATAATATAGTTATTAATCGATTATCATAATGCTAAACTTAATCGATTAGCCATATTCAAAAACTCAATACAAACATTAGGCCAACAATAGAGTGTCTAAATGAATAGATGAAAGTAAGAATGAGTGAGTGAGAATGGTATAGATTTTAATGCTATTTATAGGATTTTTTGAAACAAATTTAGGTAAAGTTTCGTCCCCTAACGTTCAAAAATTCGAACGTTGTAGCATGGTCTTCAGGATGACTGAGTTGAATCATAAAATTAGGTTTTACCCTGACTAGGTTCGATCCAAGTTCTGTTGGTCAGTTTCCAGAATATTAGGTTCTGGTTTTAGGCTAATTTGAGTTAGGTTTGAACTAGTTTTTGGTTGTATTATTTGAGTTAATTTGGGTTAGTTTGATTTAGTTTTGGGTAAATTTATTTTAGTGGACTTGAGTGCCATCTATTTGCCAAGTGCAACTCAATTTACAGCAGTCCCAGACTTATATAAAATGCAAAAATACATATGAAATTGAAAAGAACCAAACGCAATCTATCAATATTCTTCTTATGATCCAGTATCAGTGATGTAGTGTGATGACCTTCAATTGCACCGTATTGCAGCATATCGAATCATGGTTTAGTTCAACTATCAAAATTAAGTTGACCATGACCAATTGGACCAATATGAGTTACAAAAGATTTTACAATCTAGAGTGACCAAGACCATGAGAATCTAATTGAAGGGCTTGTCGAGCATTATTGGCTAGTTGGTAGTTGTGCGAAAGATTCTAGCCTGTGTGTATGCATGAGCTGACTTGGCCAGTGCATCAGCAACAAAGTTGGTACCCCTAAGTGTATTAAACACTTGTGTTTCATGTGGGAGAAGCTCATGGATTTGCTTAATCCATTAAGAGATGCCAATAAGGTTTATGACAAAGCCTTATAATATGTCCTTTAAATTTATAATGATTATAGTCACTCTCTGAAAAAGATCACTCCTGAAAGTTTTATCTTTGTCTCTTGCTACATATGTATCATCTTTTAGTTTGAGAATACCAACTGATTCCTATTTAGACAAAAAAATTTCCTAATATTACTAGACAAAAGAGTTATAGTAGTGTCATTGGAAGTATCTCTTTGAAAAAGTAAGGTAGTTGTTTCCATTATAAAAGGAAAAAAATTCTTTTTTACATAAAAGTAAGAAATTCTTTTTTTTATAAAACTTCTTATATTACAAAGAATCCTAAGTACAAAAGAATTATAAGTAAAAAATTTATGGGGAAGCGTAGCGGTGGAGATCAAGTTTTCGATCGATTTCTTTACTTCGTTGACGATCTGAAGGCAAAGATTGGAAAACTTGCTAACTCTGTCTCACGGACACAATTAGGCAACAAGTATTCTCAAAATTATAAGCTTTCGATGGTTTGAGAGGCACATGTCCGAGCTATTTATAGTTATTCACACGGTAATAACTATACGTGGATAAGAGTAAAAAATACACTGATTCTGGCTTTATGTGCATGCATATATGATTTTGTATTAACTCCAGTGCATGCTACCAATATGAATGTATGTGCATATTATGAACTATGAGACACGTGGCATCCGTTACGAGAATTCAAAATCTTCATAAAAGCACAACGACTGTCATCTTGAATTTATACGCATTGATATGCTTTAAGTGCACATGATCTCCTTAAATTCCACAACTGTCCACAACCAGCTGTTGAACCACATGCGTAAGCATTTCTATGCGCCATTTGCTAAATGAGCGGCTACATATAATGCCATGTGGTATTTCTCTGCTGTAAATAAACAAAACATAATAATTTTGCTGACATAGACACTAACATTTTATCACTTTGTGTGTAACTGTTGTCTGCACAGATTATGAAAGGGCATAACTTTTATTATATATGCTGAACTAAGTGAGTTGTCTCTACAATAGTTGTATATGCATGGTCGTGTATATAGATTTATGTGCGTGGCACATAAATTTATATCTAATCTCCAGGAATCTTTGTCTTTGATGCATAGAGACTGGCGCATAGCTTTTAACGAATCGTGCATGGGCTTCCGCACACAACACCAAAGTTTACTTTCTTTGGTGTGCATAAAGTCCTACACATAGAAATGCCATCACTATTTCCTTCTGAGGAGTAGCTTCTGAATGTATCCTTTGCGCATAGATTTGAAACTTTCTACAAGACCCATTCAAAGTTTTCGAAAACTAATTTTGAAATACTTTGAAAGTAGCATGAAAGATGAAGTAAACTATGCGCATGAAGATATCCTGGTCGCATAGACTTTTGGCGAGGCAGTATGCACATAGGACTTTTTTAGCGTATAAACCTTCATGATCCAGACTGTCAGTTCTGTAATCCTTCTCGATTTATGTGAAGACAAATTTTTTTTTGAATTTTAAAATGAAGCCGCCATATGCACACGTATATGAAGGCATGTCTTTGCTCTTATTAGCACATAATCTCAACTTTTGGGGCGTTATCTATGTGTGAACTAGACTTGTTAGTTGGATCAGGCTAGCCCAACATGGCACGAGCACGGCCCAAAAGAATGGCCATGTGTTGGCCCTGCCAAAATAATCTTGGCCCCGGCTTGACCTAGCCTAGGATACTGGGTCTCATATCTCGGCCCAAAAGAGACGCCCGTTCGGGCCCGACCTGAAGCCCAGGCCCATCCTGACCCATAGCCCAGCCCGATACGGAACGACTCGGCACGTGGGGATCTAGTATATCAAGTAACTGTTCAGCATAGATGCTTTGGCTAGCCGTGAATATCACAACCTCAAACATTATCCTCAGATCTAAAGAATAATGAAATAATTTTTGTTTAGCATAGATACCGGGATGTGTTTGCATGTATGCATAATGGAATATTATGACAATTGAACAATATTTGAAGAAAATAGATTCAAGATTCTTGTAGAATGATTTTTCCTTACAAAATTTTTTATTTTGTAAGTTGGATATTTCCTCAGTTGTTTATAATTCTGGAAAATATTAATAAAAGTGTAAGCCATTAAAGTAACTTGGATCTTTCCTGATACATCTACAGGTATGCAGTCTAATTAATAATATTAATAACAATGCTCTATTATAGAATGGAGAAGAGTTTCTGCATGGAATGGCGATAGCTTCAGAACAAAACATGGTTGAGATGGCAAAGTGCCTTTCTACCAATATCGGCCCGTAAGAGTTTATGTATGGAATGAAGAGAGCTTCATATTGTTGATTAATGATAAAAGTAACATGTTAAGAAGGTGTGAGTAATCCTAAGGCAAGACTAGAAAGATAACGTAATAGATGGTGCACGGAACCTATATAATGTGTTTGGATTTGTCGAGCGGGCGAGAAGCCTTCCCACCAGTGCATTCATGTACTGATAACCCACCAGATTGCTTGCAGGGTACGGGAGAAGCTCGTTCGGTGCGGAACCCTCCTTCGTGCGTGTTAAGGCGTGGAGTTCGCTATGGAGTCTTGGCACGTTGCATCTGAAACTTAAGCACATATACAAAAAATAATGTTGGAACATCGCCTAGGTATCATTCCATAATTATAGCCACTTGGGATGCTTTTATCATTTCAGAGAGAGAGAGGCTTGAGCGACTTATAATTTTGGCCTAGCGTCGCTTGTAACACTTGTTCAAAATCAATAAAGAGCTTGTTTTACTTCTAGACTTGTATTATCAATGCTTCCGTTATTAACGACTCTGTAAACTTGTTACCAATTGCTTGTTCGTTTCTTATTCCGCTGCACTCGGACTATCTGTGCGACTCTGTGGCTTAGACATCTTATCGCCTGTTCAAATCATGGCTATTCACGGGCGCAGCTTACGCTCGTGCGGCATCACGTCCAAATGGGAAAGATTATCCCGCGGGAGTGCTGGCGCAGTGATTCACGCCCTGTGGGGATAGCCGATTACTTGCGGCGATCGGGGCTTCACACGAAGTGCCACAAGTGGAGACCATGTTAAATTCAGTTATGTCTATAGTACCGAATAAAGCGTTAATAGCTTTTACATCAAGACTAAAATATTTCTTCTCATGGTCTATGTACTTTTCATGGGGCTTCTCTATAAGGTTGCCATCTATAACTATTCTAGGTGGTTTCTTGTATCCATCTATTATAACAGACCAAAGATCAAAATCAAGTAATTTTTAATAGAAACTCATACGTGTCTTCCAGTATGTGTAGTTAGTACCATCAAATAGGGGTATCCTATTTATGGACTGGCCTTCACCATTGTTAGTGTAGATAGATCTAACAGTTGCCATAAGTCTCTTAGGATGTTAAGACAATATCAAGGGAACTAGCTCTAATACCAATTAAAGAAGAAATTGGGATCATAAACTAATTCATAGAGAACCTGGCTCAGATAACAATTGTAGGATTGTAGGGCAACTCTAGAAGGGTGTGAATAAAGTGTAGTGGAATAATCTACCCAATCAAAAATTAAGCTGAGTTAAGGAAGCTAATAGTGTATATGCAAGATAGTAATGTAAAGTAATAAGAGTAAGAGTAAGAGAGAGTAAACGCAAACAACATGATATATACTGGCTTCCCTTTTAGAGGACTAGTCCAGTCTCGAGAACTCTTGCTCGGAGTAGTATCCACTATAACCATCAATAGTGAATCACGAGCTTTGATCTGAAGGCTTGTCACTTCCTTACAACCATGAGTTTTGATCCGAAGGCTCGCAACTTCATACACGCGCGTTTGATGCGAAGGGCACACAGACTTCAAACAAAAGAAGAGGTTGGTGAACCATGCTATTATAACTCTGACATACTTTTAATCGAGATCGTACTTGACACTAGAAGGCTGAGAATTAATCTTGGAGGTAAAAAAATTTAGGCTTTTAGGTTTTACTCACTATAAGATAGAAATAATGAGAATAATTGAGTGAGTACGAATGTGAAAATTCAAGGTTACTTATAGGGTATTAGCAAATCGAATTCGGTCAGAGTTCGGTCAAGATATTTTGAATTTTCGAACGTTGGAACCAAAAAATTAAGGATTAGCAGCTAGCTAGATTCTGTATTTTAGACAGACCGAGTTTGGTCCGAGTTCGACCAGAGTTCGTACCGAGTTCGGTTGGCCAATTTCAGAATAGTCTTTGCTTTGGTACAAGATTGTTTTGGTCTGATTTTGAATTTGTATAGGTTGATGTGTTTCAGGATATTTGAGTGGACTTTAAGTATGCCAGTGCAAACTGATGTACATAAATCCTAGACTCAATAAACATCAAATTATATTACTAAAAATCAAGAGCACTTGATGATGCCAATCTTCTGAAATATCTACTGACTTGAAGACGCATTTTCCCTTGACGACAGATGTCCAAAGATAAACAGATCAGGAACCCCCGGGTAGGCTCCGGATAAGTCATAGGCATATTTAAAAAAATTTGGTATAACATCGTCTTTAGTTATTCATAATTTTTTCATAGCACATGTCCATGTTTATCTTGTATATTACTTTCTGTAGATTCATGTTAGACGAACAAAACAATATACAAAAAAAAAAATTAAAACATTAATGCATATCTGGATAATGCTGAGTTTAAGTGGAAGATAATATAGTGATTAATCGATTATCATAATGTTAAACTTAATTGATTATCCATATTCAAAAACTCAATATAAATATTAGGCCAACAATATAGTGGCTCAAATGAATAGATGAAAGTGAGAATGAGTTAGTGAGAATGGTATAGATTTTAATGTTATTTATAGGCTTTTTCTGAACCGAGTTTAGGTAAAGTTTCGTCACCAAATGTTAAAAAATTTGAATGTTGGAGCATGGTCTTCCGGATGACTGAGTCAAATCAGAAAATTAGGTTTTACGCTGACCGGGTTTGATCCGAGTTTTGTTAGTAGTTTTCAGAATGTTAGGTTCTGGTTTCAGGCTAATTTGAGTTAGGATTGAACTAGTTTTGGGTTGTCTTATTTTAGTGGATTTTGGTTAGTTTGATCTAGTTTTTGGTAAGTTTATTTAAGTGGACTTGAGTGCCATCTATTTGCCAAGTGCGACTCGATTTACAACAGTCCCAGACTTATATAAAATACAAAAATACATATGAAATTGAAAAGAACCAGATGCAAACTATCAACATTCTTCTTATGATGTAGTATCAGTGATGTAGTGTGATGACATTCAATTGTGCGGTATTGCAGCATATCTAATCATGGTTTAGTTCAACTATCAAAATCAAGTTGGACATGATCAATTGGGCCAACATGAGTTACAAGAGAGTTTATAATCTAGAGTGACCAAGACCATGGGAATCTAATTGAAGGGCTTGTCGAGCAGTATTGGCAAGTTGGTAGTTGTACGAAAGATCCTGCCCTGTGTGTCTACATGAGTTGACTTGGCCAATGCATCAGCAACAAAGTTTGTACCCCTAAGTGTATTAAACACTTGTGTGTCGTATGGGAGAAGCTCGTGGATTTTCTTAATCCATTAAATGAGATGCCAAGAAGGTTTTTGACAAAGCCTCATAATATGTCCTTTTAATTTACAATAATTATAGTCACTCTCTGAAAAAGATCACTCCTGAAAGTTTTATCTTTGTCTCTTGCTACATATGTGTCAACTTTTAGTTTGAGAATACCAATTGATTCCTATTTAGACAATTTTTTTTCCTAATATCATTAGACAAAATAGTTGTAGTAGTATCATTGGAAGTATCTCTTTGAAAAAGTAAGGCAGTTGTTTCCATTATAAAAGGAAAAAAATATTTTTATATAAAAATAAGAAATTCTTTTTTTATAAAAATTCTTGTGTTACAAAAAATCCTAAGTACAAAAGAATTATAAGTAAAAAAATTCTGGGGAAGCGTAGCAGTGGAGATCAAGTTTTCGATTGCTTTCTTTACTTCGTTGACGATAAAAAAAGTGAAGAATGCATTAGGGAAATACTTTCAGAAGGCAAAGATTGGAAAACTTTCTAACTCTGGCTAATGGACACAATTAGGCAGCAAGTATTCTTAAAAATATAAGCTTTCGATGGTTTGAGAGGCACATGTCCCACCTACTTATGTCACGCCCCGATCTCCCGCAGGCAAATCGGTCGTTCCCGCTAGGTGAGAATCACCGCGCCAGCGCTCCCGCGTAAGGATCGTTTTGACCAATCAGGGCATAATGCCGCACGAGCAAGAGCCACGCCCGTGCAAGGCCGTGGTTCATTGGCTGGCGGTAAGAGTTCTAAACTACAGAGTCGTACAGATTGTCCGAGTGCAGCGGAGTTTATGAACGCATAGGCGATCGGTAACAAGTTCACTGAGTCAACAATAGCGAAAGCATTGAATAACATAAGTTGAAGTAAAGCAATATATTTTATAGATATAAACAAGTATTACAGCCGGCGCTTGGCCGAGATTACAAGTCGCTCAAGTCTCTCTCTCTGAAACAGTAAAAGCATGCCAAGTGGCTATAATTGTGGAATGATTGTACAGGCGAATGTTCAGGCAGGTTCCAACATTATGTCTTGTATATGTGCTTCAGTTCCGGACGCACCGCTGCTTCAGAGTGATCTCCATGCCTAAGCACACACGAAGAAGGCATCCACACCGAACGAGGTTCTCCCGCACCCTACAAACGATCTGGTGGGTTATCAGTATATTGAATGCACTGGTGGGGAGGCTACTCGCCCGCTCGACAAATCCAAACATGTAATACAGGTTCCGTGCACCAACTATTATGTTGTCTTTCTAGTTGCCTTAGGATCAGTTTCATACAAATATTGAATAGCCTAACTCGTGTGGCAGTGCGTCATGCGACATAAGAGAAAATACGGTGAGACTTACCCACTTACCATTTTACCTTCCATGTCCAAGGCAAACATTGTTAATTCAAGCACGAACATGTTTAAACATTCAGGGGCAATAGCATATGCAAACACGAGAGTCGTTATATTAAGATTGTGCAGGTGTTCAGTTGTTCTTGATGCGATACAATGACTCGCGTACGGATAGCCGCTATGCGACGATGACTTATCTATATGAATAATGAGTCGCTGGCATAGCCATAAAGGACACTAGTCAATGACGAGGATGGAATGCAACGAAAGAACGTGAGGCACTACAAACCATTCCATCCAAGAATGTGAGACTAAACATGAGCTCCATCCGAATCAGAACGGTCCCAGTGCCCCGGTGACCTCCCGTGGAACTATACCTCATTTCCGAGTTGTCCGCGACATGCACTATTTGGTCTTTCCAATTTTATTATTTTGCCGAGCAACCAACACTAGTACGTGATTTATTTTGCACAGGAACGGTATCATGGTTTTTCTAATCATTTTTATGCAATTGTATAAACATTCAATTGTATAAACACTAGTACGTGATTTATTTTGCACAGGAACGGTATCATGGTTTTTCTAATCATTTTTATGCAATTGTATAAACATTCAATTGTATAAACACTAGTACGTGATTTATTTTGCACAGGAACGGTATCATGGATAAAAATAAGGCAACACACAAGCAGACAAGCATGCAATTGTATAAACACTAGTACGTGATTTATTTTGCACAGGAACGGTATCATGGATGAAAATAAGGCAACACACAAGCAGACAAGCATGCAATTGTATAAACATAAACATTCACGTTAGCTAGGGCCCGAAGGTAAGCCGAGGAGTGAGATCGTAAGGGGACTTCCCGAGCAACACGTTCTAGGGTAGCATGAGAGGGTTTGAACATATATATAAGTAATGTTTTATTTTCCATGTTCTAACATAAGCAATATAAGTTGGGATTATTCCTTTAGCTAGGTGCGTTGGATTCTCATTAGCATGCATGAGGTGATTCACCTAGCGACTAGTATGAAACATTCCACATTTTATGTATGTTGGCTAAGCAAAGACAAGTTCACCGTAACCACCCACCTTAGCGATAATTTGCCTCGGTCGAGCGATACGTCAAGCGAGCCTCTGAAAGCCTAAGCTGAATTCCTGTAGGGACAAGTCTGGATATCCTTTGGCTTAAATGAGTGTTCTCGCCTGAGTAAAGCGGGTCGGGACATTGCAATATTGCCGTTTGAATCGGCAGTCTGCTTGAGCGGAACGGGGTGTTACATCCTACCCAACTCAGAAAAAGTCTCGTCCTCGAGACTTACTGAGGACAAGCAGTACGTTTCAATCAATTTTGATTTAATGTTACCAGGCTGAGGCAAACCTATACAAGTCGTTATACTTGTTTATTTGGATATTCACTTGCACTAGCATCGAGATCAACATATCGCTAGTCTGGATTCATACACATATTCGTAGCGCTCCAAACACATGCTCTTCACCAACTTAGCGATAGCGAAGTCTTAGCACTCGAGTTTCTTATTTTTCTTAAGTCTTGGATCGTGCACAAGTTTAAGGCGTCCCTCAAACATATGCATTCAACCAAACTTAGAGTTAGTGAAATCAGACAAGCTACTGCGATAATCTCAAGGGTTCGCACAGGTTGGCTCAAAGGCCACTCGCATCACGATTTTATACAAGCAACCATATCATTCAAAATGTATTTTGAAAGTATTTAGACTTATTGTTGGAACATTCCATTGAGGCATTGAGAGAGAGCGTACACATAACCCACGAACGAGCTTTTGAAATTGAGATATTCAAATTAAAGTCCAAAGACGTATAAGCCAGGCTCTGATACCATTATGTCACGCCCTGATCTCCCGCAGGCAAATCGGCCATTCCCGCTAGGCGAGAATCACCGCGACAGCGCTCCCGCAGAACGATAGCTTTGACCCATCTGGGCGTGATATCGCACGAGCGTGAGCCACGTCCGTACAAGGCCGTGGTTCATTGGCTGGCGGTAAGAGTTCTAAGCCACAGAGTCGCACAAATTATCCGAGTGCAGCGGAGTTTATGAACGCATAGGCGATCGGTAACAAGTTCACTGAGTCGACAATAGCGGAAGCATTAAATAACACAAGTTGAAATAAATTAAGCTTTTTTATAGATATAAACAAGTATTACAGGCGGTGTTTGGCCGAGATTACAAGTCGCACAAGTCTCTCTCTGAATCAGTAAAAGTGTGCCAAGTGGCTACAATTGTGAAATGATTGTACAGGCGAATGTTCAGGGAGGTTACAACATTATGTCTTGTATATGTGCTTCAGTTCCAGAAGCACCGCTACTTCGGAGTGATCTCCACGCCTAAGCACGCACGAAGGAGGCATCCGTACCGAACGAGGTTCTCTCGCACCCTGCAAACGATCTAGTGGGTTATCAGTACATTGAATGCATTGGTGGGGAGGCTACTCGCCCGCTCGACAAATCCAAACACGTAATGCAGGTTCCGTGAACCAACTATTATGTTGTCTTTCTAGTTGCCTTAGGATCAGTTTCATGCAAATATTGAATAGCCTAACTCGTGTGGCAGTGCACCGTACGACATAAGAGGAAACACGGCGAGACTTACCCACTTACCATTTTACCTTCCATGTCCAAGGAAACATTGTTAATTCAAGCACGAGCATGTTTAAACATTCAGGGGTAATAGCATATGCAAACACGAGAGTCGTTATATCAAGATCGTTCAGGTGTTCAGTTGTTCTTGATGCGATGCAATGACTCGCATGCGGATAGCCGCTAAGCGAGGATGACTTATCTATATGAACAATGAGTCGCTAGCATAGCCATAAAGGACACTAGTCAATGACGAGGATGGAATACAACGAAAGAACGTGAGGCGCTGCAAACTATCCCGTCCAAGAACGTGAGACTAAACGTGAGTTTCATCCGGATGGGAACGGTCCCAGTGCCCCGGTGACCGCCCGTGGAACTATACCTCATTTCCGAGTTGTCCGCGACATGCACTATTTGGTCTTTCCAATTTTATTATTTCGCCGAGCAGGCAACACGAGTACGTGATTTATTTTGCATAGGAACGGTATCATTATTTTGCCAATCATTTTTATGCAATTCAGGCAACACGAGTACACGAGATACACGAGAACATGTGAACACGAATACACGAGTTACTTGAATCTTGATTCTTTGTTCAGTGAATGACTTGCCTTGATGCATTCCCCTGGTTTGGGGCTGCCTTTGGTGACCTAACGGTCTCGGATACTTGCAGGTTCATTCATGCATGGAACGACTACTTAGTAGTCTCCCGGGGTTTGGATGAAAACAAGGAAACACACAAGCAGACAAGCATGCAATTATATAAACATAAACTTTCATGTTAGCTCGGGTCCGAAGGTAAGCCGAGGAGTGAGATCGTAAGGGGACTTCCCGAGCAACACGTTCTAGGGTAGCATGCGAGGGTCTGAACATATATATAAGCAATGTTTTATTTTCCATGTTCTAGCATAAGCAATACAAGTTGGGATTATTCCCTTAGCTAGGTGTGTTGGATTCTTATTAGCATGCAGGGGGTGATTCACCTAGAGACTAGCATAAAACATTCCATATTTTATGTGTGCTGGCTAAGCAAAGACAAGTTCACCGTAACCACCCACCTTAGCGATGATTCGCCTCGGTCGAGCGATACGTCAAGCGAGCCTTTGAAAGCCTAAGCTGAATTCCTATAGGGACAAATCTGGATATCCTTTGCCTCAAACGAGTGTTCTCTCCTGAGTAAAGCGGGTCGGGACATTGCAATATTGCCGTTTGAATCGGCAGTCCACTTGAGCGGAACGGGGTGTTACAACTTATAGTCATTCACACTGTAATAACTATGCATGGATAAGAGTAAAAAATACACATATTCTGGCTTTATGTGCATGCGCATATGATTCTGCATTAACTCCACTGCATGATACCAATATGAATGTGTGCACATATTATGAACTATGAGACACTTGACATCCGTTACGAGAATTCAAAATCTTCATAAAAGCACAACGACTGTCATCTTGAATTTATATGCATTAATATGCATTAAGTACACATGATCTCCTAAAATGCCACGACTATCCAGAACCAGCTGTTGTACCGTTGCGTAAGCATTTCTATGCTCTATTTGCTAAATGAGCGGCTACATATAACACCATGTGGCATTTCTCTACTATAAACAAACAAAACATAATAATTTTGCTGACATAGACACTAACATTTTATCACTCTGTATGTAACGGCTGTCTGCACAGATTATGAAAAGGCATAACTTTTAATATATACTGAACTAAGTTAGTTGTCTTTGTGCAATAGTTGTATGTGCATGGTCGTTTATACATATTTATGTGCATGGCACATAAATTTATATCTAATCTCCTAGAATCATTGTCTTCGATGCATAGACACTAGCGTATAGCTTTTAACGAGTAGCGCATGGTCTTCCGCACACAACTACAAAGTTTATTGTCTTTGGTGTGCATAGAGTCATACACATAGAACTGGCTTTATTGTTTCCTATTGAGGAGTAGCTTCTGAATATATCCTTTGCGCATAGATTTGAAACTTTTTATGCTTCTACAAGACTCCTTCAAAGTTTTCGAAACTTAACTAATTTAGAAATACTTTGAAAGTAGCATGAAAGAAGAAGTAAACTATGCGCATTAAGAAGTCCTGGTCATATAGACTTCTGGCTAGACTGTATGCGCATAGGACTTTTTTAGCGTATAGACCTTCATGATCCAGACTATTAGTCCTGTAATCCTTCTCTATTTATGTGAAGATAAAATATATTTTTTTGAATTTTAAAATAAAGCTGCCACATGCACACGTATATCAAGGCATGTCTTTGCGCTTATTAGTACATAATCTTAACTTTCGGAGCGTTATCTACTTGTGAATTGGACCTGTCAATTGGGTAGGGCCGGCCCAGAACGGCACGAGCAAGGACCAAAAAAATAGTCTATGTGTCGGCCCGGCCTGAATACTCTTGGACCCGGCCTGACCCAGCCCTGTATACCGGGTCACATATCTCGGCCCATAAGAGAGGTCTGGTACGGCCCGACCCGAAGTCCAGGTCCGTCCTGACCCAAGGCCCGGCCACACGGCACATGGTGATCTAGTATATCAAGTAACTGTTCAGCATAGATGCTTCACAACCTCAAACATCATCCTTAGTGCTAAAGAATAATGAAAAGATTTTTGTTTAGCATAGATATCGGGACGTGTTGTATGTATGCATAATGGAATGTTATGACAACTGAACAATATTTGAAGAAAACAGATTCAAGATTCTTCTAGAATGATTTTTTCCTTACAAAAAACTTCTATTTTGTAAGTTGGATCTTTCCTCGGTTGTATTTAATTATGGCACAAATTAAAAAAAGTGTAAGCCATTAAAGTAACTTGGATCTTTCCTGATTCATCTACAGGTATGCAGTATAAATAATAATATTAATAACAATGCTCTATTATAGAATGGAGACGAGTTTGTACATGGAATGGCGATAACTTCAGAACAAAACTTGGTTGATATGGCAGAGTGCCGAGAGTTTCCGTATGGAATGACGAGAGCTTCATATTATTGATTAATGATAAAAGTAACATGTTAAGTAGGTATGAATAATTAAATACTAAAAAATAATTATAGACAGAGAAAATATTGAACCAGAAGTCCAGGTCCGTCGTGACCCGAGGCCCGTGCCGGTCTGAAACTCACTATATCGTGAGCCATGTGTCAAGCTGGGCTCAGATTTTTACACTTAGGCCCGGCTCGGCCCGACCCGCTATAATAAATGGGCCTGAGAGGTCCGATTAAGACCCGACTTGGCCCACTTGACAGCTCTAGTGTGAACTCATGACATGAAAAATCCTTAGCGTTGTTGTCGTTACTATGCATATAAAGGGCCGCTGACAGCGCATAGGCCTGTGCCTATAAATAACACACTGTGAAGCGAGAGAAAACTTTAGTCTACTTTTCTACTTTAAATTCTCTAAAATTTTCAAACCTCCTTTAATTCAAAAACTTATAAACTTTCTCACAATGTCCCACAAAGCTTCTTCCTCCTTTGCTAAGAAGTATGCAGAGGGCAAGAGCCTGCCACCGTCGACCCTTTGCTGCCGTTGACGGTTCGCCGAGATGTTTAAGCTCCAATTGAGGGTAGGAAAAATACCCTTATTTCATCTCTGATACTGAGAAGAAGATGACCTTCAGGTGCATAAGCACTCGAACACGGAGATACAAATGAACAGCGTCACATATGGATGAGAAATCTTTGCAAGCACATATACCTCTGCTTATGTGCATAGATGTTGATGTCTCCCTGAGATAATTCATTTTGAACATGCGTAGGTAATAACACTTTCCATCATCCACATGGATGAATTTGTCCTCGAGACGCTCATCTTGAACATGCGTAAAAAAATATGCACAACTGTACTATACATAAATGTGGCTGTCTTTCTGAGATGCTTCATCGTGAACATGTGCAACAGTCTTCTGTAGAAGCATAAAAAATATGCCTCAGATAGATGGCACAATTTTCTACAAATAAATCCAACAGTGGAAAGATGGCGCACTTTCTATTGGTTTGGCGCACTTACTTATTTCAGAAGAAAGACGTGCAATTTCTTAAGTGCTTAATAGTTTGGCGAACTTTCGAAAGATGGCGTACTTTCTTAGTGTTACGAAAGCTCGCACACAAATGATCTTTCCTCTCTCAACATTTAATGAAGTAGACTGGAAGTTGAAAGATGCAGAAATCGAAGTGTCAGAAGTCATCATTACAGTTGTGCTGCGGCATGCAGACCCATGTTATCGTTTAGCGACCCAGCCGCTGTGCCAACTTCTTCAAAAGTACGCCGTTGTGCCAAATTCTTTAAAAGTGCGCCGCTCTTCTAACTACTTCAAAAATGCGCCATAGTGCCTATACTTTTAAAAGTGTCGTAGTGCCAACTCCTTCAAAAATGTGCCATAGTGCCAATACTTTCAAAAGTGCGACGTAGTGCCAATATCTTCAAAAGTGCGCCGGAGTGCCAACTCCTTAAAAAATGCACCTTAGTACCAATAACATCAAAAATGCACCGCAGTGCCAATCTTACCAAAAATGTTTCAGTCTCCAGACGGCTTCTAAACTGCGCATATTATCCTAACCGACAATGAGCAGTTATGAATATGTGTCTTACATGGAGTACTTCACGTGAAAAGTGTACAAATAATTGTTCCCACGACATATGCTTTCAGAACGTGGGTTGTTAGTCCACCAAAAGTGCACACATAATGGTAAAACAGTGCTGACTGTCAAAAGTGCGCGTACACTCTCATAACCGTTCCTGAATTCTATAAATACAGCTTATGTACAACTATTAAAGACATACAGACCCACCTACACCTAGACAGAGAGGAGCACACAGAGACAGATAGAGAAGGGGGCTAATATTTTCAAGTCTTTGGAATTCAATAACAAAGTAAGTGAAATAGAAGCTTCTCGTGCCGTTGTTGCCAGAGCTTTCTTATTATTCATCTCTCCAATTTGTTCACAACAGTCCCTACATTTCTTCGTCATCGAGTAGTCCAAGGAGTAAAGTGATCTTTCGTACATCAGATCTCTACAGCTATATTTTTCCAGAATTAATTGTACTTAGATTCCTGTTTAGGATCTCTTATAATTTTTTTCTTTTCAATAGTTTGTAACACAAAAGTTTCGTATAAACTTTTCCTCGAAAATAATATAGCGACTATATTGGGGACTTCTTTCTCCTTTGACAAGAAGGTGATAGCTCAACATGATACTGCTTTGGTTGGCTCAACGCAGAAGATCTTGGTCTAATCGTGAAGTTCGACTAATAGGCATATGAAGAAATATTCCACTCTGGGTTAGTGTTCACCGCTCATCCGCACTCAAGTTGAGGAAAACTCACAAAGTATGGGTGCCCAAGCCTCGTCATCTATATCCCGAAGTTGCTTTCAACAAGAGAAAGAGCATTCTGGTTGACGAGAGTTCCCGTGTCAATTATGTTCAGATCAATAACTTGGTGGATAATTTCCTTGCATTTAACAATGGGTACAATTCACGCAACTCGTACAATTTTGAGCAAAGGGTGATCCACTCATAAGATTATAAATCCCTTGCATTAAACAAGATATATGTTTGTGGCATTAAACGAAAGAATAAAAATGTATTCAGGATGGGGTTTATACGAAATCCGCCTTCTTTGGTTTACAAACAAACTTGTACAATTTGATCCTATACGAGGATATGGGAGTACAATTTATTTAATCTGGGTAAATATTGTTATAGGTGTCTGATCTGCAGTCGATCACTTTAGCCCTTGGACCACACGATGTTGAAGAAGTGCCGTGGAAGACAGGAAGCAGCTTCGAAGGTTGCCGAAGAGGGTGGATGCACGATGCCAAAGTCGTCGATCCCTACTCTTTGCCTGAGCTCCGGATTCTCCTCTCTCTCTCTCTCTCTCTCGCTCGCCCTCTGGTTCGATCTTCCAATTGGTCGACCTTGGATCTGGTATTGATATTCTTGACCAATTTTTCGGCCTTGAATTTCTTCGACCTTGAATTTCTTCGACCTTGTTCTTCATTGATAGAGGTCTCTATTTATAGAGTTTTAGTGACAGTGACCACTCTGTCGGTATAGAAACCGAGGAGTGAAAAGTACAGCACCCTTTTACACAACGGTTAAAATAACCAATGCCTGCGTATAGATGATCCTTTGAATGAGCGTGTGACGCGGGTCCAGCTAAAGGACAAAATGCGTATAATCGCTACGAAGATCACGGGATAGAAGCCACGTAGGTAGGTATCCCTTGTGTATAAGAGGTGGGCGTAGAAGCCAATGTCTGTCACCATGGCATAGAAGCCAAGTAGGCATAGAAGCTGAGATAGGCGTAGAAGCCGAGCGGTCATAGAGGCCGAGTGGGCGTTGAAGCCGAACGGGCGTTGAAGCCGAATGTGCGTAGAAGCCGAGTGGTCATAGAGGACGAGTGGGCGTAGAAGCCGAATGGGCGTTGAAGCCGAAGGGGCGTTGAAGCCGAATGGGCGTAGAAGCCGAGCGGTCATAGAGGCCGAGTGAGCATAGGAGCTGGATGGGCGTAGAAGCCGCTGCGTACTGTAACGCCCCGTTCATTCCGTTCCCCCTATTCGGGGAGCGCGGCCAAGAAATACTTACGACCGTCCGAACGGGACAGATTAAATTAAGATCCTTTCCTCGTTATGGATTGGCTTCTTCGGAATCAGGTCCCATAATCAATGGATCGTGCCTCAAGGAAGGACTCGGCGGCAGAGTAGAGAGAGGCCTTTCCGTTGTGTTGGTTTTCCCTTGCCCATTTTCGATTTGCCGTTTGGTTGCGTACTTGTTGGTTTTAGGACTTGCGTTTTCTTGAACGGTTTCAATGGATTTCATTGCTTTCGTTCTTAGGATTTCGCATTTCGTATCGAGCCTTGGAGACCGAAGCAGGAGGTATTGATCATCCGTTGGTGCGTGCAGGTGATCGAGTAGACAACGCGCGAGCGGAGTCTTAGGGATCTCTACTTCTTCTTCCTATACAACCAATGTGTGAGTGGCTCTATTTCGATAAGCACCTTCTTTCCAAGGGCTCCGTTCATAATAAAATTGACTCAGTTATGCATTCAATCAAACGATACCAATTAAGTAACAAGTTGGATAACAAGATAAGATAAGAAGTAGGCTTGGAACACCCATTGCTTGTCATACAAAACCTTGCATAAATTCATTGATGCATGCATGTTCGTTGGATGTTTAATGGGTTGGTATTTACTGATAGTTCAAGGTGTTCTTCTATAAACTGTTGCATGTTATTTCATATAACTGTTGGTTGATTGTGATAGTACAGTAAAGCAGTTTCGTACATGATGTTCTTTAAGTGGCTAGTAAGTAAATCTATGAAGTAGAGTCATAGAAATGGTCATGGGAATTCTTGTGCACAGGGGGCCCAGGTTCCTGCGAGCGGTTCCGGGGCACCGGACCGTTTCGACCCGGGCAGAATCTACTTTCTTAGTACTGGGAGCGGGGAATTGTAGCGGGGCTAGCTACCCGCGCTGCAAGCGTCGCCGCCAGCCCAGACTAAACCCATGATGGCTGGTAGACAACAAAGAAAGATATAGTGTATATTTAAACTGTACAGACTAACTATGTCTTCGTGACAGGGAAGGCTATGGTAAGTTGTACAGGTGGTTCAGACGGGACAGGTAAAGTCACCGAACGGTGGCATGTGAAGTTATGTTATTTATTCTTGCATACCTGCTAAATGAAATCTGATCTAGGCAAGAATAGAAAGTCACATAAACACATAAATGTTGCATGTTCATTTAAAACTCATCTATAGAGCTTGGTAAAGTTGAGCAGCTAGCCTTCACCAGTACTTTTTGAAGTACTGACCCTCGTTGTAGCAGGTTCCCCGGCGCAAGGCAACGCGGCGAGGAGCTGAAGCTCTCTCCGGACTTTTGGGATTCTTGGCGGTACGTGGCCAAGACTTTGGAGGCTCAAGCTAGAAGCTTTCCCCTCCCTCTCCGTGGCGGAAATAACGCTAAGGCGATGGTGCTTACCCGCACCCAAGGAGTTTTGTGTTTTGAAGCTATGTAAAGGGACATAATGTATGGATCGGCTATCTCATTTTGCGTCCAAGTTTGTAAGCCCGTGGGGCATTTTATACTTTTGAGTCAAGCAATGTAACAAGATGTTCATTATAAATAAAAGAGAAACTTTTCTATGCCTCAACCTTGTGTTATCTTATTTGTATACTCTGTTGCATTGATCTAAAGAATATCCTTATGCCTAAGGCCTTGTGCACGCGCGCCCTACGCGTGCACGGCATCACGCCCGGGGGACGATTATCGATTAGGCGAAATCGGGGCGTGACATGTACCGTGCCAGAGTGCTGATGTGGATGTCTTAGCCGGAATTACAGCTTTTGAAGATATAATCAAATCTCTTGCATTAAATGCCGAGATTTGCCACCATCCTGTGCATTAAATATGGAGGCATGTTTTTGAAGGACTGCAACCCTTTTGCGCATCAGTCGCAGAGACGTGCCTTGAGAAACTGTCACCGCTCTGTGCATTAGACGTAGAGACGAGCCTCGAGCAACTGTCATCGCTCTGTGTATTGGACGCAGAGACGTGCCTCGAACCCCGTACGGAGTACAGCTTTTGATGTGGCAGGCAGTTTGTCTACTGCAGAGCGTAAACAGCTTATGTCTGCCTGTGTAAAACAAGGCAGCGTACCCCTTCGTGCTTGTAAAAGCAGTTTACGCAAAGGAGGTGGCGGTAAATAACAGCCTGGGTCGCAGTGCTGTGCCATCATTATAGCCGTCGTCTGGGTAGTCGAGCCGAATCCCTCTGTCAGAAGTCCAGACGTCAGGTTCATTGCAGGATCTTGACAGGTTCATTGCAGGGTCTGACAGGTTCACTTCGGGGAATACGAAGCGTCTCTTGTACACCTCAATGCTGTATTTGAAAGAGGATAAGTTTTACGCCCTGGAGGCGATGAAGCACCCTGTTTACGCTGAAGCGGCTTGGACGTACTGCCTTATGCGGATGGCCTTTTTTTTAGCTTTATATTTCACGCTGTATTTTTAGCGAAAAAAGCTCTGTTGCACGCTCGATGGCTCTGATAGCCTCTGTTTACGCTGCTCTGCACCAATATGCTGCGTATAGCCATCCGGCGTATTTTTCATGCTTCTACAGGACCCCCTTCAAAGCTTTCAAATTCCTCGAAATTTGGAACGCTTTGAATGAAGCATGAACCGCTCCTCGTAAATCGAAACGTTTCTGAATGGAGCATTGAAACAGTCGATGCTGACTTTATGGCAGATTTATTGGGGACCGGTGTGACCTCTTTTGCCTATAAAAAGGCTGGGGGAGTTAACCTGTTCTTCCCACATTTCCATCACCACGCAGAGATGATCGCCGGAGTTCGCCGGGTCGACCTGAGGAAAAAGGAGATCACGTTCTTCCAGCGTGTAAGGAGCCGAAAAAGACGGCATCTTCGAGCAAGTGTCCACTGCAACGATGGATCATGGAAGGATATCTTAGCCTCCCTTGCTCGGGATAATCAGCAACTTTGTATGGTGGTTCTTCGGGAGAGACGAAGAATCGTATTTCACCACGCTGCTTGCAAATGGCGCCTTCTCCAGTTACCTCTGGTGACGAGAGGCAGACAGACCGGCTAGAGTGGCGGTGGTCTATAGGAATGCAGATTTACCCTGCTTTCCTTCTGTTGGAGGATGGGTCATCTCCCCAGTTTTGTATCCTCCTGCCACTGATCATCTTCTTGGATGAAGAGGAAGACCATCACCAACGCGAGAACCTATCAGAACAGTTCCTCGGTGCGGTCTTCAGACGATGATAAGGAAGCCCTTTGTAGACGGGGTTTCCCTCAAATATAATCATAAAAATGAAGAAAAAACCCTTGTAGACAGGATTTCCCTCATATGTAATCATGACTTTAATCTTTAATAAAAATTGTCTTTCTTCTCTGCATATGATCGTTTTGACATCCGTTGCTGTGAAGTCTGAATATGTGTAGCTTCGACACGTCTGATTCTTTACGCCGACTCTGTTTAGAAAGAGTGCTAGGTCCTGTCCTTTATGCATAGCGAATAGTCCATAGAATGCTGTTGAGCATTTTGAGCATTTAGAACTGTCCTGCTGCTAGGACTGAGGAACCGCGTAGAGTTTTTTACTTCTGATGAACAGAATTTTTGTTCAGACTTCGTCTTCAAGAATGACTTCTTGAAAATCCCTTGGAACAGGGTCGAGAAATGGTTGTTAAACTGAGTTGCCATCTTGATAGACGAGATATTTAGACTGGAGTCTGGATGAACCTCCAATTGACCCGAGAAGAGTAATTTCTCAATGTTTGAACTCTGTATGCTTCGGGTACTTGGGATATTTTGAGGTCAAGAAGGAGTATCTTCTGAGTGAACTCCTGTAATCGACCGCCTTGAGAACTGTTCGAATATACGGAAAGTCAGAGATCCGTAGTGTAGATGAGCTGAAAATCCTGAGTTCGTAGTCTATTGAGCGTAGAAAGCCATCGAGCGTGAGATCGTAGATTCGTAGCTGCTGAGTGTGAAGTCGTAGGTTTGTAGTCTCTCGAGCGTAAAAGCTACCGAGCACAAAGGCATCCGGGCATAAAACCATAGACTGATAGCTTGCGAGCGTAAAACCGTAGATCTGTTGCTGTCGAGCGTAGAAAGCTCCTTAGCGTAGAACTGTAGATTTATAGCCTGTGAAAAAGAAATCTTCCAAGCGTAAGGTTGTGGATCTGTTGCCTCCGAGCGTAAACTAAACGAGTCATAGGTTTGTGGCCTCTCGAGCATAAAAGCTACCGAGCACAAAGGCATTCGGGCATAAAACCATAGACTTATAGCTTGCGAGCGTAAAACCGTAGATCTGTTGCTGTCGAGCGTAGAAAGCTCCTTAGCATAGGAACCGCTGACCTGCTTTCGCATGAAAAACTCTTCGAATTTGCTGACTGTCCATCTTTCGAGAGTAGTGGGCTGACGTAGTACCCAATCATAACCAAATATTTAATTGTGAGATTTGGTTGGGGTTTCGAGGAGCCCGTTCGAGGATTCGAGGAGTCGACCCGAACTCTATATATATCCCAAGCTTTTGAGAGAAAAAACTTTTATCCGTCTTCTGCGAAAGAGAGCCTTCGACTGTTTGAGTTTTTTCCCCTCGTTCTTTCTTCGAGCACTCCGAGTTTTCAGAAATGGCGCCGAAACAAACCCCCTCCACTAAGGGAAAGAGTAAAGGCTCTTCTTCTCGTTCTTCTGCCCCAGCGAGAGAGTCTTCGGTCGGGCAAGGTGAACTTCCTTTTGAGCGAAGCATCCTGCCGACGAGTAGCGCGCTCGGCCTTAGAGGTATAGTCTTTGGGATGACAAAGAACGACGAAAAATTCTTTGCACACGTTGAACATCACCGCGCTAGGTCATCTTCTGTGCTGATAGCCTCTTTGAGGAAGATGACGCACGGAGACGTTTTCATCTTTTACGTCCACATTTCTAATGTGCCAGCGTAAAAACTCCATGTTTTCACAGTTATGAGCATAAAAGCTCTGACTGCCGAAAACTTGGTGTATACTATAAAATTTTAGTTTTAATCTTTGTGGATGGGACCTCCGGCGTAATAACTAGAATTTTGGCAGTCTGGCGTAAAGTACGGACTGTATACCGCCAATTTACGCTTCTGGATGTGACTTTCGGCGTAAAATGACCAAATTTTGTACAGTCTTGGCGTAAAGCACAGACTGTCGTTTCTTGGTCTTTATGTTGCAAGATTTGTAATGACGTGTTTTCCTTGCATTTTTGCAGTTAACTTGCATGAGTCTCCACTGGCCGAGGTGATGGGTTCCGCTGCCGGGATGCTGCACTCAAACTATCTGGAGGATCTGTCCCACGTGACATTTCCTATCTCCGGACCCCAGTATCCTGAAGGAAGAGGGATCTTGATATCGGCTCAGGGCGAGCGAACATTGCTGAACATGATTAACGGAGAGCCCCTGACGTACATAGACGGAGACCAGTACATCAAGCCGGCTTTTCTCTTTGGGGACATGATTGACAAACAGTCCCAGACGAAGCCCAAGAGAGAACCCTGGGTTTTCCCCGCCGAGAGTGTGGTCTTGTATCTGCCCACAATGCTGAGAGATTATCCTATCTCGGCTTTCTTCCATGCCACACATCCCAGGAGGATGTCGTGGACGCTGACTCCCGATCTTCACGGCAAGCCAGGGAAGATCTTTCATTTGAAAGGAGCTGACCAGGGGTCGTTTGTCAGTCGTCCTTCCGGCGTTGTGACATTGTTCAGGGGACTGTACCCGGGCAGCGTCCCGAGCGAAGACAGTTCAGTGATCCAGCCGGTCCAATTGCCGACTTTCTGCAACGACTTCATGGTGCGAGGGGGGGTATACCCCAAGGAGAATCCTCGGTGCAATGGGTGGATCACCCCAACAAACCTCCGATGGGCTTGCCTAGTTGACTGGGCCTTGAAGCATTTTCGGAGAGAGCTGGAGGTCATTGGACTGTATGCTGCTGTGAGTGCGACGGGTGTTGGGTTGCCTCCCAACCCTAACCTGTTTCTGGCACTGATGGAGCGATATATTTCGCTCACCGGGACCTTCGCCACTCCACTGGGGGAGTTGGCCCTCTACGAAATGGCAGTGATCTCGAGACTGCCGATGGAGGATACCCCATATGAAGAGTATGTTCCCACCAACCGAGAGTTGGAGGACTCGGACCCTCGGGTTATGGAGGTGTATCAGGAGCTGATGTGCCACTACTTCGCGTGCACCGCTTTTTATGATGAGCCTTCTGATTTGGCTCACACTACTAAGTGTATGTCCTACCTCTTCTTCCACCGGGCCAGGGCCTCCAAGTCGGAGAAAGTTTCGGGGGGCAAGAATGAGCCCGTGAACTGTTTGGGCGTGCTCAGTGCCCAGGTCGTCGAGTATCTTATGGAGGATGCTAAAGCTCCAGATCAGATTCTCAATGACGGGGTAGGAAAGTATCCTGAAGGCACTAAGGCCTACAGTTACTTGAGGCGCTGCCGCAGGCCTCTGTTTAAGGAAGCCCTACTGGCTGGTTTCCTCTCCATATGGCTGCGTCGAGTAGTGGTGCCCGGTATCGCGTTCGCGGACCACATTCTCCGGAACATCCTATGGCCCGCCGTTCGTCTGGTGTTCGGGGCAAGACTGGGCTTGCTCCCTGCCATGGTGTGCCGTATACAGGCTGGCCTGAGAGCCATAACTGATGGACTGCTCGTCGATGAAGCTCGGCGTGATAGCTTTCCCCGGGTAGAGTTATCATACCTGTACTTGATGGGAGGGTTAATTCTCTACAACCCCCGGGTGATGTCTCCCGGCCCTGGTAGTAGCACGGGGGATAGTTTCTTGCTAAACTACAAGGACACCCCCTGGAATGTGAACAAAGTTTTAGACTGTCGGCTGGTGCTGGGCATCAGTCACGGCTGGAAGCTTCTCTGTACTGTCCCCTCTGTACATCGTAATCAGTCGAGGATTAGGCTTGAGGATTTAGGTGGAGAGAAGACCAATATTTCTCCGGAAGCTTTTAATTGGTTGGTCTGCATCAGACCCTCCCATTTGCTGTACAGAAGCGAAGATCATTGCTTCTTCGAGCCATACTTGCCCAGTCGGTTCGCCAGGCAGTTTGGGTACGATCAACTGCACGTGGGCAATGCCGTCACCAGGTTCGAGCCCTACTTCCCGCAGTACGCACACTGGATGGCGGGCTAGTTCTGTCTCTGTTGCTGCTGCTGGACCTGCCCTCGGGCTAGTGCCTGATGCTGCTGAAAGGGTCTCTGCTGTTGCTGCTGAAAGTGTGGACGCTTGCCCGGTCCCGTACTACTGTTTGCTCCTCCGAAACCATCGCGTCCCTTCTTGGGCCTGAGGCCCAAGTCGTCCTCGGTTACTTGGGCATCCATCAATATGCCCTCGTAGGTAGCTGTGCGACGTCCCGACGTGCGAGACTTGATCTCCCTTGTCAGCCCCTTTCTGAATTTTTGGGCCCTGTCCCCCGGATCTCTAATCATCAATGGCGCGAAGCGGCTCAGGCGGGAAAACTCTGCGGCATACTCGTCGACGGACGAGCTCCCCTAGGCTAAGTCATGGAACTGACTCTCCAAAGCTCCCAGGGCGACATCAGGAAAGAACTTTTCTTTGAAGAGTTCCTTGAAATCCTCCCAAGTGAGTCCCCTGCGCAAGAGTCTCGGCTCCGTGCGAAACCACGTCAAGGCAATATCGAACATCTGGCTGCCCGCGGCCTCGATCTGGAGCGCCTCTGGAATCTGCGCCAAACGCAAGTTCCTCTCGATGTCCTCTAGCCAATCATCGGCGTAGAGTATCCCTTCTGTCCCCTTGAACTCCCGAGGCATCATCCTCTTTAAGTCCACAATGGTGCCCGGCCCCTGTTGTTGCTGACCAGGTTGCTGCTGCTGCTGAGTGACTCTCTCCACAGCCTGGAGAGCCACTTGGTGAGCATTCTCCATGTTCACCCTCATCATCTTTGTCTGGGCCTGATGTGCCTCAGCCTGCACTCTCTGGGCCTCTGCCGACGTCCTCTGGGCATCGACCATGCCCTGAATCAAAGCGAACATCAGTGCTCCATCGACGGGCACACCTCCTGGATGCTGAACTGGTGGTGGTGGAGGTGGTGGTGCCGTCGTAGCTGTGGGGACCCTCTGAACTGGTGGTGGTGGACCCCCGAATGCTGCAGACACTCCCACATGTACTGGAGATGTAGGAGGTGCTGCTGATGTCTGTCCGGCAGCGCGAGAGGTGGCAGACCTCTCTGAATCTGCTGCTCCGAGTCTCTGGGACCTTCTTGGCGGCATCCTGAAGACAGATCGAAAGATTCAATTAAAGCAATAGATACGATATCATCAAGGAAGGACAGTAAAAATTTCTAAAGGAATTATTCATTAAGAGTAGTATTATAAGGATCAGAAATTTCCTAATTGTGATTGAGCATATCCTCGGCCTAATTCCTATTTCCTAAAACAGGCTCGTAGTAATACTCTAAGAGAGCACCACTACGATATCGCTCTAATGCGGTTCTAGGACTCGACTACTGACCTGCATGGGCCACCACTAAAAACGTGTCACGACCCGCACCCGGAATTTGGGCATGAGTCGTGGGTACTTCCAGCCTACGCCACAGAATCGGCGGTAGAACGCTGTCTAGGTCGCATACATAATATATCCTGTCAATAGTCTCAACTCCGAACGGAGGACAAAGATAAATAAACCACAGTTCTATAATATACTCAATCACAATCTATAAGAATAATGGCACGATGAGAAAAGAAAAGAGTTCTAATAAAACCAACCACAATAATCCAACTCAAATCCTGGGTCTAAATGACCTCACAAAGTCACAAAATAATAAATACATCTCAGTCTCAGTCTAAAGCAATAAATACAGAAAAATAGTCTAAGTGCAGCCAGATAAATTCTCCTCTAGACTAGGCAACTCCTCTGGGGTTTCTGGAGTGAAATCACCCTCTACTCCTGGGCCATAATGAGTGGGGCAAAGATCCTCCAGGTCCTCTGAAAAATGTTATCCAGTCAGGATTGGAGCGAAGCACAAGCACTAACAGCAGTTTCATTAAATTGACAAAATCTATAAACAGTGTAAGAGATACAAGATGGAAATAAATGCTGAAACAGAAAAGTACAGGAGAAAATGAAGTAGACAATAGAGCATCTAGCAATGAACAATAATAGTGAATGCTAGAACAAGTAAATCTGAATAAAGATAAACATCTAGCTAAGTGTTTGAAATATTAGTTTATTATGTGATCGGCTTGGGACTAGATCAGGCTGGTTATATATAATTAGCTATGATTCTTGAAGGTCAGGCTAACCATATGGTTAGCTATGATGCATGATAAGGGTCAGGCTAATCATATATAACAGCTATGAAGCATGATGATGGTCAGGCCGCACCCGACGTGAGAAGTGGGGTGAGCTATGATGCATGGCAAGGATTTGGATATGATCACATAATCTACTAATAATTCCCCATCCCCAGCTAGCACGGTGGATTCCAATCACGACTCCTCATGATGGGGATCTAGGGTGCTCACTCGTGTATCCATAGTGTCGGAATCAAGTATGTAATACACTACAATTTATAGAAGTAATCAACAATAAAAACTGTCAGAGAATGTACTCGCCTGTGGTCCTGAGCAAAATGTGAGGATCGATGTCCAAAGTGGGATCACCAAGACCTATTATGGAAATTCAATGTTAATTAATGAATTAAAAGGAAATAACATTTTTAACTAAATTAAATATGAGGCCTCTAGGTCTTACTAAAATCTACTGGTCAATACTAGTCAAACTTGGTCGCACTCAGTCATACTAGGTTAAGTAGGTCTGCTAGTCCATTTATTCCATAATAGTCCATACTGGACCAAGCTAACTAAACTAGCCATTTCTAGTTGACTGGGTAGTACTAGCAGCTAAGGTACACTAAACACCATACTAGAGATATTTATACTCATCTAAAATATATAGAATAGTATTTATATAGTAACTTAACTTTTTTACTTGATATCTAGCAACTATCTTATACTAGCTCTGTATCTTAACACTTGACCTAAGACACCCAACTCAACTCACTGTACAAGTTATAGACACTGATACACTGGCACATAACTACACCTACACACATATACCTCACTTCCCAGGTTGACACACCCACACACAGATATCAGATACTGATACAAGTATACATAGTCTAAATTCTCACCTACTTGGACTGATAGAATATCCTAGTGCCTGCACCAACAGGCCTAGACCTACCATGATTTTCACTGGTGCCACTCACAAATACTTGCACAAGTATACTCTCTCTTGCCCTTGTCTCAACTTTACATCACCCCTCCTTAACACTAACAATGCACTATACTACTAATACTGACACAGTGATCCTTTAGTTGATACTACAATATTGATACTGCCACTGCAATGCTAATATATCACTCCCATACACACAGTTGGAATGTTCAGACTTACACATGCACTTACACACTGGTACATTCACTGGCATCCACACAGTCACTGGTTCACTCACACACAGGATACTCAACACTGTCACATTGGGTTTTATGGTACATCACACAGAATTATACACTCAATGTCACATAGACACATTAGTTCCTCACTGCACACAAACACAGTTTCCTCACTCTCATAATACCTCACACATATGTTTGTATAATTAATACAAATTCTGATACACTTACACACTTATATAAGGAATACCTGATACTAATAGCAGATACCACTCATTAAACAGTGGATACCTGTCTCTGCATAGCCACACAGACTCCCTTCATTAAGATACTCACAAAAGACACTCATAGACCTACACGATAGGACTCAACCACTGATACCCTTGCCCCAAATATTTAGATACACTACTGAATTCTGATACTCAGATCTGACCTCACCATAATGATACAAACAGTCACCTACACACACTCTCCTGCACTCTAGAATTAACAAACCAGTTCTCATACACCCACTGTTAGTACACACAAATTTCACACTGTTCTAACACTCATACACAACATAACTGACACACACAGATACATACCTACACACAGTTAGACACATAGGTTGACACAGTTACTGTTACATACTGATACAAGAATTCATATGGATTTTCACACAGTTGCTAACACTGAGAATACCCAGGTTCACACATAATGCCCCCAACCCGACTGCTCAGGAACTCTCAAACACTCTGCACACAGGTATTCACAAGACCCGACTGTGTACCATCTGCACAGTTTCTAGCATACTTAATCACTCCTCAAGTTGACACACCTACACACACTGAGACACAAAGACTCCCACCTAATACCTAAACACATAGGCACACACAGAACACAGCCCGACGGTGCACAGTGAATCCCCACAGTGCATTCTCCCCAAAACACACCACTCTATCAATCCATATGCAATTATATGTGTATATATATATATTTATATATTAAAACTTGCAATATCAAAAAGAATTAGATAGGCAAAACCCTAAGAGCATTTCTACAAACACCTAGGGGGCTGAAATCGGGTTCACCTAGTTACTCATGAATCCAAACTTAAAACCCTAAAAATCAAGATCAAAACTAAATGTATATGATGAAATCCGCCTACATGTGAACCCCTCTGATTAGGGTTCACGAAAATTGGGGAAAACCAATGTAGGTCACCCAAAATCTTAATACTAAACCCTAAAACGAAATCTAACAGCAAGGGTGGGTTCCTAATGGGCATTAACATCTGAAAACAGGAATTTAATGAAGAAAAATGGGGTTTTACCTGCAGGGATGATTTCTCTAATGGAAGTTCTTCCTTCCCAAGTTTCCTTGACCCAAGTTCCCTGCTTTCCTTGCTTTGGAGGAGGAGAAAATGGAAACCTAGGGCTAGGTCTCGAAAATTGGGTGGGGAGATGGTTTCTCTTGTGGAGGCTAGGGTTTCCTTTTTCTCTATATGAAGAATAGCTTAGAAAGAGGCTTCCTTTTATATATTAAGGCCCAGTTAGGGTTTCTAGTGTATGGCCTAGGTTTAATCCCTAGGTTAGGTCATGTAGAACCTAATTAGCTAAGGTTTAGCCAGTCTAGGGTTTGAGGGTTCAACCTATAATTTGAATTCTAGGGTTTTTTCTAGAATAAGGTTTACAATTAGGGTTTAGTCATTAGGGTTTGACCTAATGGGTTCTAGGGCTTGCCCTAAAACAATTATCACTCACAATATATTTAGTTTATATAACTCAGCAGATTAATTAAATAAATAATTATTCAAAATGGTGAAATTACACAAATGCCCTTATCTGGAAAAATGGTAGTGACAAGTCTACCCTCCTAAAAGAAATTTCGTCCTCGAAATTGGACTGAACTACAACAAGAATGAAATCAGAAAGGAAATATACCTCAAGTCTAGAAGAGGTACGGGTATAGCTCGCGCATCTCGTCCTCTCTCTCCCAGGTCGACTCCCCTGGAGAGTGATGTCTCCATGCAACATGAACCAAAGGAATAGTTTGGTTCCGCAACACCTTCTCTCTGCGGTCCAAGATCTCTACGGGCTGCTCTGGGTAGCTGAGCGTCGGACCAACCTCAATCTCCGAGTGGTCAAGTACGTGACTAGGGTCTGCCACGTACCGTCTCAGCTGCGATACGTGGAACACATCATGCACTCCCTCTAATGCAGGCGGCAAGTCTAATCTATACGCCACTGCACCTACCCTTGCAAGAATACTGAAGGGTCCGATGTAGCGTGGGCTAAGCTTTCCGCCTCCACTAAAATGAATCGTTCCACGCGTCGGAGAAATCCGTAGGAAAACTAGATCGCCAACCTAAAACAAAACAGTCTCAACACGCAGTCTAACAAACAAACACAAGCCAGAAAATAACAATCTATACCTGAAACTCAAGGGGTCTACGGTGGCTGTCGGTCCAATGCCGCTGTCTGTCCTGCGCCACTCTCAGTCTGTCTCTGATGAGTTTCACCTTTTCTGCTGAATCCACGACCATTTCTGGTCCTAACAAGGCTCTCTCTCCAACGTCGTCCCACGATAACGGTGTACGACACCTCCGTCCATAAAGAGCCTCAAATGGTGACATCTCGATGCTGGCCTGGTAGCTGTTGTTGTAAGCGAACTCCACCAGGTGCAGATGATCCTCCCAAGAACCTCCAAGGTCTAGAACGCAAGTGCGTAGCATATCTTCGAGAGTCTGAATAGTCCGTTCAGACTGCCCGTCTGTCTGGGGGTGATATGCGGTACTGAACTTGAGCTGAGTGCCCAAGCTAGCCTGCAGACTCCTCCAGAAGTGGGAAGTGAAACGACTATCCCGATCCGAGACGATGCTCACAGGAACTCCATGAAGTCTAACAATCTGCCGCACGTACATCTCTGCTAGCTTCTCTGTCGACGTGCCCACCCTGAAAGGTAGGAAATGGGCTAATTTGGTCAACCTGTCCACGATGACCCAAATTGCGTCCTTTCCTCCTGGAGAACGTGGAAGCCCTGAAACAAAATCCATGGTCACGTGCTCCCATTTCCACTCTGGGATCGGTAAAGGTTGAAGCAACCCACCTGGTCTCTGCCGGTCTGCCTTTACCTGCTGGCACACTAGACACCGAGATACGAAGCGTGCTACCTCGCGCTTCATTCCATACCACCATACGTGCTCCCTCAAGTCTCGATACATCTTGTTGGCACCGGGATGCATCGAGTACTGGGGGCAGTGTGCCTCCTGCAAAACCTCCTCGCGCAGCTCCCCGCTAGGCACACATATCCTCGTGCCGTGCCGTAAAGAACCATCATCTGCGATAGTAAAGTCGTCCGACAATCCTATCTGAACCTGTGCTCTGATACTCCTCAGAGTCTCATCGTCGTACTGCGCAGCTCTAATCCTGTCCATTAGTTCGGACTGTATCTGCAATCCCCACATCTGAATCTCAGTACCGGGAACTAATACTTCAATCTCCAAGCTCTCCAAATCAGCCAACAAATGCCTATCTGTCGTCAAGTACATAGCCGTCGGATACCTGCTCAAGGCATCGGCGACTACGTTAGCCTTCCCTGGGTGGTACTGCAATGAGATGTCAAAGTCCTTCATCAACTCTAACCACCTCCTCTGCCTCATGTTCAGCTCCTTCTGTGTGAATACGTACTTCAAGCTCTTGTGGTCTGTGAAGATCTCCACACGCTCTCCGTACAGATAATGCTTCCACAGCTTTAGAGCGAAGATAACTGCTGCCAACTCTAAATCGTGGGTGGGGTAGTTCTTTTCATGAGGGCGTAACTGCCTGGAAGCATAGGCAATTACCTTTCCGTGCTGCTGAAGAACACATCCCAGACCCTTCCCTGAAGCATCACTGTAGATGGTGAAACCACCTGTCCCTGCTGGCAACGTCAAAATTGGAGCTGTCGTCAACCTCTTCTTCAGCTCATCAAATGCAGCCTGGCACTCCTCCGTCCAGACAAAATCCACATCCTTCCTAGTCAGTCTGGTCATCGGTGCTGCAATCTTGGAGAAGTCTTGTACAAACCTCCTGTAGTATCCTGCTAGCCCGAGAAAACTCCTGATCTCAGCTACCGAACTGGGGGTAGCCCACGACTCCACTGCCTCGATCTTCTTTGGGTTTACCGAGATTCCGTCACCTGATACCACATGCCCAAGAAATTTGACCTTGTCAAGGAAGAATTCACACTTAGAGAGTTTCCCGTACAGCTTCTCCCTCCTGAGAGTCTCTAGGACCAACCTCAGGTGCTCTTCGTGCTCCTCCGGGGTCTTGGAATACACAAGAATATCGTCGATGAATACCACCACAAACTTGTCAAGGTACTGGTGGAACACCTTGTTCATCAGGTTCATGAATACTGCCGGTGCATTGGTTAAACCAAATGGCATTACCATGAACTCAAACTGGCCGTATCTGGTCCGAAAAGCTGTCTTCGGCGTGTCTTCCCTCTTCACCTTCACCTGGTGATAGCCTGACCTCAAATCTATCTTTGAAAACACCCTCGCTCCGCTCAACTGGTCGAAAAGATCATCTATCCTCGGCAGCGGGTACTTGTTCTTGATAGTGATATTGTTCAAAGCTCTATAGTCAATGCACATGCGCACCGTGCCGTCCTTCTTCGGTACGAACAATACCGGAGCTCCCCATGGTGATGAACTGGATTTGATGAAGCCTTTGTCCTGCAACTCCTCAACTTGCTTCTTCAGTTCTGCCAGCTCGCTGTTGTTGACTCTATAGACATGTTGTGAAATGGGCTCCGCTCCTGGAACCAAGTCTATAGAGAATTCAATATCTCTGTCTGGCGGCAAGCCTGGCAACTCTTCTGGAAATACATCCAGGAACTCCGCTATCAGAGGATGTGGCAACTCCTCAACTTCTGCCCTGGCTCCGCAAAATGTGCTCCTGCTCCGTTCTGCTGCTCCTCTGACGACCTCAAACTCTGGCTCTCCTGGTGGTCTAAACAATACTCTGCCTCTATGACAATCTATAGTAGCATGATGTCTACTCAACCAGTCCATTCCGAGCACAATATCGTACCACGGAAGTGGCATGACGAGTAAACTCACGCTCAAGTCTCGGCCTCCTACTGACACTCTCCGGTCCTTGCAGTGATCACGAACTAGGATAATACCTCCACCAGTCATGATCTTGCAAGTCCTAGCTAATGGTTCTGTCTCTAAATGATGTCAAAGTGCATATGATACAGACACAAAACTATGGGAAGCGCCAGAGTCGAATAAGGTAAATGCGGAAATACAATCGAGAAGAACCGAACCTGTGATCAAGTCTCATGCTGGCTCGATCTCCTCGACTGCCATGGCGTATGCTCGCCCCTGGGGTGCACCTCTCTGCTGCTGATGCTGGGCGAACTTCTGATGTTGCGGTGGAAGTGGTCCCCTCTGTTGTTGGCCTCCTGGTGCGGTAGGCACCCTGTCTGATCCTCTCTGGGCGGCTGCTCCACCCTGACCTGGACGAAAGGTAGGACAATCCTTCAGCTGGTGTGTCGTCGATCCACAGGATAGACATGAGCCCAATCTCTTCCTGCAGATATCTCTAGTATGTCCCATCTTCCCGCAGTACGCACACTGGATGGCGGGCTGGTTCTGTCTCTGTTGCTGCTGCTGGACCTGCCCTCGGGCTGGTGCCTGATGCTGCTGAAAGGGTCTCTGCTGTTGCTGCTGAAAGTGTGGACGCTTGCCCGGTCCCGTACTACTGTTTGCTCCTCCGGAACCATCGCGTCCCCTCTTGGGCCTGAGGCCCAAGTCGTCCTCGGCTACTTGGGCATCCATCAATATGCCCTCGTAGGTAGCTGTGCGATGTCCCGACGTGCGAGACTTGATCTCCCTTGTCAGCCTCTTTCTGAATTTTCGGGCCCTGTCCCCCGGATCTCTAATCATCGATGGCGCGAAGCGGCTCAGGCGGGAAAACTCCGCGGCATACTCGTCGACGGACGAGCTCCCCTGGGCTAAGTCATGGAACTGACTCTCCAAACCTCCCAGGGCGACATCAGGAAAGAACTTTTCTTTGAAGAGTTCCTTGAAATCCTCCCAAGTGAGTCCCCTGCGCAAGAGTCTCGGCTCCGTGCGAAACCACGTCAAGGCAATATCGAACATCTGGCTGCCCGCGGCCTCGATCTGGAGCGCCTCTGGAATCTGCGCCAAACGCAAGTTTCTCTCGATGTCCTCTAGCCAATCATCGGTGTAGAGTATCCCTTCTGTCCCCTTGAACTCCCGAGGCATCATCCTCTTGAAGTCCACAATGGTGCCCGGCCTCTATTGTTGCTGACCAGGTTGCTGCTGCTGTTGAGTGACTCTCTCCACAGCCTGGAGAGCCACTTGGTGAGCATTCTCCATGTTCACCCTCATCATCTCTGTCTGGGCCTGATGTGCCTCAGCCTGCACTCTCTGGGCCTCTGTCGACGTCCTCTGGGCATCGACCATGCCCTGAATCAAAGCGAACATCTGTGCTCCATCGACGGGCACACCTCCTGGATGCTGAACTGGTGGTGGTGGAGGTGGTGGTGCCGTCGTAGCTGTGGGGACCCTCTGAACTGGTGGTGGTGGACCCCCGAATGCTGCAGACACTCCCACATGTACTGGAAATGTAGGAGGTGCTGCTGATGTCTGTCCGGCAGCGCGAGAGGTGGCAGACCTCTCTGAATCTGCTGCTCCGAGTCTCTGGGACCTTCTTGGCGGCATCCTGAAGACAGATCGAAAGATTCAATTAAAGCAATAGATACGATATCATCAAGGAAGGACAGTAAAAATTTCTAAAGGAATTAATCATTAAGAGTAGTATTATAAGGATCAGAAATTTCCTAATTGTGATTGAGCATATCCTCGGCCTAATTCCTATTTCCTAAAACAGGCTCGTAGTAATACTCTAAGAGAGCACCACTACGATATCGCTCTAATGCGGTTCTAGGACTCGACTACTGACCTGCATGGGCCACCACTAAAAACGTGTCACGACCCGCACCCGGAATTTGGGCATGAGTCGTGGGTACGTCCAGCCTATGCCACAGAATCGACGGTAGAACGATGTCTAGGTCACATACATAATATATCCTGTCAATAGTCTCAACTCCGAACGGAGGACAAAGATAAATAAACCACAGTTCTATAATATACTCAATCACAATCTATAAGAATAATGGCACGATGAGAAAAGAAAAGAGTTCTAATAAATCCAACCACAATAATCCAACTCAAATCCTGGGTCTAAATGACCTCACAAAGTCACAAAATAATAAATATATCTCAGTCTCAGTCTAAAGCAATAAATGCAGAAAAATAGTCTAAGTGCAGCCAGATAAATTCTCCTCTAGACTAGGCAACTCCTCTGGGGTTTCTGGAGTGAAATCACCCTCTACTCCTGGGCCGTAATGAGTGGGGCAAAGATCCTCCAGGTCCTCTGAAAAATGTTATCCAGTCAGGATTGGAGCGAAGCACAAGCACTAACAGCAGTTTCATTAAATTGACAAAATCTATAAACAGTGTAAGAGATACAAGATGGAAATAAATGCTGAAACTGAGAAGTACAGGAGAAAATAAAGTAGACAATAGAGCATCTAGCAATGAACAATAATAGTGAATGCTAGAACAAGTAAATCTGAATAAAGATAAACATCTAGCTAAGTGTTTGAAATATTAGTTTATTATGTGATCGGCTTGGGACTAGATCAGGCTGGTTATATATAATTAGCTATGATTCTTGAAGGTCAGGCTAACCATATGGTTAGCTATGATGCATGATAAGGGTCAGGCTAATCATATATAACAGCTATGAAGCATGATGATGGTCAGGCCGCACCCGACGTGAGAAGTGGGGTGAGCTATGATGCATGGCAAGGATTTGGATATGATCACATAATCTACTAATAATTCCCCATCCCCAGCTAGCACGGTGGATTACAATCACGACTCCTCATGATGGGGATCTAGGGTGCTAACTCGTGTATCCATAGTGTCGGAATCAAGTATGTAATACACTACAATTTATAGAAGTAATCAACAATAAAAACTGTCAGAGAATGTACTCGCCTGTGGTCCTGAGCAAAATGTGAGGATCGATGTCCAAAGTGGGATCACCAAGACCTATTATGGAAATTCAATGTTAATTAATGAATTAAAAGGAAATAACATTTTTAACTAAATTAAATATGAGGCCTCTAGGTCTTACTAAAATCTACTGGTCAATACTAGTCAAACTTGGTCGCACTCAGTCATACTAGGTTAAGTAGGTCTGCTAGTCCATTTATTCCATAATAGTCCATACTGGACCAAGCTAACTAAACTAGCCATTTCTAGTTGACTGGGTAGTACTAGCAGCTAAGGTACACTAAACACCATACTAGAGATATTTATACTCATCTAAAATATATAGAATAGTATTTATATAGTAACTTAACTTTTTTACTTGATATCTAGCAACTATCTTATACTAGCTCTGTATCTTAACACTTGACCTAAGACACCCAACTCAACTCACTGTACAAGTTATAGACACTGATACACTGGCACATAACTATACCTACACACATATACCTCACTTCCCAGGTTGACACACCCACACACAGATATCAGATACTGATACAAGTATACATAGTCTAAATTCTCACCTACTTGGACTGACAGAATATCCTAGTGCCTGCACCAACAGGCCTAGACCTACCATGATTTTCACTGGTGCCACTCACAAATACTTGCACAAGTATACTCTCTCTTGCCCTTGTCTCAACTTTACATTCACCCCTCCTTAACACTAACAATGCACTATACTACTAATACTGACACAGTAATCCTTTAGTTGATACTACAATATTGATACTGCCACTGCAATGCTAATATATCACTCCCACACACACAGTTGGAATGTTCAGACTTACACATGCACTTACACACTGGTACATTCACTGGCATCCACACAGTCACTGGTTCACTCACACACAGGATACTCAACACTGTCACATTGGGTTTTATGGTACATCACACAGAATTACACACTCACTGTCACATAGACACATTAGTTCCTCACTGCACACAAACACAGTTTCCTCACTCTCATAATACCTCACACATATGTTTGTATAATTAATACAAATTCTGATACACTTACACACTTATATAAGGAATACCTGATACTAATAGCAGATACCACTCATTAAACAGTGGATACCTGTCTCTGCATAGCCACACAGACTCCCTTCATTAAGATACTCACAAAAGACACTCATAGACCTACACGATAGGACTCAACCACTGATACCCTTGCCCCAAATATTTAGATACACTACTGAATTCTGATACTCAGATCTGACCTCACCATAATAATACAAACAGTCACCTACACACACTCTCCTGCACTCTAGAATTAACACACCAGTTCTCATACACCCACTGTTAGTACACACAAATTTCACACTGTTCTAACACTCATACACAACATAAATGACACACACAGATACATACCTACACACAGTTAGACACATAGGTTGACACAGTTACTGTTACATACTGATACAATAATTCATATGGATTTTCACACAGTTGCTAACACTGAGAATACCCAGGTTCACACATAATGCCCCCAACCCGACTGCTCAGGAACTCTCAAACACTCTGCACACAGGTATTCACAAGACCCAACTGTGTACCATCTGTACAGTTTCTAGCATACTTAATCACTCCTCAAGTTGACACACCTACACACACTGAGACACAAAGACTCCCACCTAATACCTAAACACATAGGCACACACAGAACACAGCCCGACGGTGCACAGTGAATCCCCACAGTGCATTCTCCCCAAAACACACCACTCTATCAATCCATATGCAATTATATGTGTATATATATATATATTTATATATTAAAACTTGCAATATCAAAAAGAATTAGATAGGCAAAACCCTAAGAGCATTTCTACAAACACCTAGGGGGCTGAAATCGGGTTCACCTAGTTACTCATGAATCCAAACTTAAAACCCTAAAAATCAAGATCAAAACTAAATGTATATGATGAAATCCGCCTACATGTGAACCCCTCTGATTAGGGTTCACGAAAATTGGGGAAAACCAATGTAGGTCACCCAAAATCTTAATACTAAACCCTAAAACGAAATCTAACAGCAAGGGTGGGTTCCTAATGGGCATTAACATCTGAAAACAGGAATTTAATAAAGAAAAATGGGGTTTTACCTGCAGGGATGATTTCTCCGATGGAAGTTCTTCCTTCCCAAGTTTCCTTGACCCAAGTTCCCTGCTTTCCTTGCTTTGGAGGAGGAGAAAATGGAAACCTAGGGCTAGGTCTCGAAAATTGGGTGGGGAGATGGTTTCTCTTGTGGAGGCTAGGGTTTCCTTTTTCTCTATATGAAGAATAGCTTAGAAAGAGGCTTCCTTTTATATATTAAGGCCCAGTTAGGGTTTCTAGTGTATGGCCTAGGTTTAATCCCTAGGTTAGGTCATGTAGAACCTAATTAGCTAAGGTTTAGCCAGTCTAGGGTTTGAGGGTTCAACCTACAATTTGAATTCTAGGGTTTTTTCTAGAATTAGGTTTACAATTAGGGTTTAGTCATTAGGGTTTGACCTAATGGGTTCTAGGGCTTGACCTAAAACAATTATCACTCACAATATATTTAGTTTATATAACTCAGCAGATTAATTAAATAAATAATTATTCAAAATTGTAAAATTACACAAATGCCCTTATCTGGAAAAGTGGTAGTGACACGTCCACGGGGAGTATAGCGTTGAAGCTCCTTCTGGCTCTGCTCGGGCTCCTGGCGATGATACAGAGGCGCCCGACTTCGAGGAGGAAATACCTTCGGGGGCCAGCTCACCCGGAGTAGTTTCGTCATCTCAAGAGGAGGACGAACCCGTTATCGTGACCTCGCCCCTTGCGAGTATGCCGATGACTTCGACCGTCGTTGTCGCACCTTCTTCGGTCGCACCACCTGTCGAGGCGGTGGTTGTGGCCACCTCGTCTGCAATCATTCCTGGAGGAGAACTCGCCAATATCGCGGCCACTCCTGGCGTTCAATCAGATCTGGTTGCGCTGACCGAGCTATATACCAGCCTCTTTTATACCAGTTTGAAAATGCTGATATCAATGGTGTTGGCGAAGAATCTAGACTTCGAGCGTCTGAAGAAGGCTTCTCAGTTTCAATCGGGGCGGTCAGGGAGTTCGGCGATTCTGGGGTAGGTGACGCCCTGGAGGCGATGATTAATGGGTTGGAGCAACCTATTAACGAATACTTGCAGCTGGCCCAGGGCAGTCTTGAAGCTGAGGTCCAGGCCAGATACGACCTCATGACTACGCGGCTTACTAAATAGCTGGAAAGCCTAGATAACTCCATCAAAGCACATAAGCTGGAGATGGATGAAAGAAAAGCTGTCGTGGAGGAGGCTCTTGCTCTTCAGACGAAGTGCCAATCCGAGCATGAAGGAAACGTAGCGAGGGCCCGCAAGTTGAAGGAAAAACTCGCTCTGGCAGAGGAGTGGGCTTCTCAGTCGTTGGCAGGTCTAGACGTAGCGCCTGGTCGACTGAGCACAGCGCGACGGGACCTAGAGCGTGCAGAAGCTGCCCGTGCTGGCTCTCTTCGGGCAAGGGCCGAACTGTCCTTTATGAACAATCCCGAGGCACGGCTGGAGCGGGCTCGCGCTGATGCCTTGGTTTTCAGGGATGAGAGGATAGCTGCACTGGCACAGCTGATTCACAATCTGACCGCTCTCCCATAATGATGTACCCTTTCTTCTTTTTGCTTCCCCAATGTAATTCTGCTCTTTTTGGGAATAAATAAATGTAACCTCCGATTTCCAATTTCCAAAATAATTAGATTTTAATTTATTTTAAAATATCAAGTTTTATAAAATATTTCTCCTTGAAAATTTTTATTTGATTTTGAAAGATGTTTGATTGCAGAAGGTAATTTATAATCTTGTATAAAAATCATTTTTCATAAATGTCGCTTTCTTAAGTACATAAATAATAATATATATATTTCTAGTTTCAAATATTTATTGGCTTGAATCATAAAAATTATTGTTTTAACTAAATATTTATTTAAAAGACTAGTTGATAAAATAAAATAAATTTTTATTTATTGGGATAGTAAATAAATAAATGTCATACTTTCTAAGATTTTGCAAAATGTATTAATTAGTAGCTAATTGGAAATTAGCTAGCTTTCCTAAAAACATTTTCTGAAATTATAATCTTTATTTTTATTTTTTACAAATTGCCATTCCTATTAACTAGCCAGCACACCCTCATTTTCCCACATGAGAAACCTTTTTTTTTTATTTAATTCTGGGCCATTCATTATTGGGCCAACCCGCAACCCTTTAACCCACACCATCTCTCCCTATTTAAGTTCTCCTTCTCACCATTCCCAAGAAACCCTAATCTCCTAATTATTAGCTAGCCTCCACAATTCCCACAAGCCAAACCATCACCATGTTGTGTGCTCGTGTCCGTGTGTCCAGCATCACCGTGTCAGCCGTGATGGCCTCGGGTCCGACCCCGGGTGTCCCACCGTATCCATTCATTTCCTGTGTCCAGATTTACAGTTTACAACCAGCTTTCCGTGTCCGATACACCCGGACACGCCCACAGTACATCAGATTTCTGTGTCCTGCCCCGGACACGTCCCCACAGAGCACCACCCTCGTGTCCAACCCGGACACGTACACAACACCGTCCCCGTGTCCGGCAGACCCGGACACGACCCCCCTGACACACAGAACCCAAACCCTAACCCTAGATCTAGCCGCCGAGTCCAGCAGACCGCCGCTGGAACCAGTCACCGCCATCGCGCGTCGAGCCGGACAGCCGCCAGATCCGTCGAGCGTCGCTGGAATCGAACGCCGCCGCCGCTGCTCTCGAGCTCCACGCCGCCGCCTCCTCGGGACGAGGGCACCGCCGACCGCCTCGAACAGAGCGTCCGCCGCCGCTGCTCCCGAGAACCGCCACCGCCGAGTTCAGAACCCCGCCGGCGAGACAAGCCGACGCCCGGCCCGGCCTGACCCCGGCGAGACCGCCTCCGCCGACGCCGGAATCCCTCGGTGAGTCCCCTTCTTCCTTCTTCCCTCTTTCCTCTTTCTTTTAATTTTCTGTGCTAACGGTTAAGTAAATTACTTATACATATAGTTAGTTTAAGTATATAATTAGTTTAAAAGTTATAATTAGATTAGTAAATTAATACTTTATCAGTTAATTAAATTTATAATTAGTAGTTAAGTATATAATCAGTAGTTAAATTTTATTAACTAATTAATTAATCATTTATTTAAATTAAATTAGTTAATTAGTTAATGATTAATTAGTTTAGTTAATTATATAATTAGTTTAATAACATTTAATTTGTTTAGTTTAGTTCAGTTTAGTAATTAATGTAATTAGTTAGTAATTTCATGTATTAGCTTAGTTTAGTAGTAATCAGTTAATTAAATTTTATTAGTTAATTATTTTAATTAGTTTAATTATAAGTAGTTTAGTTATAATTAATTGGTTAATTATTTTTATCAGTTAATTATTTTTATCAGTAACTATATTCTTAATTAGTAATTAATTCTTAATCAGTAGTTAATTAATATAGTTTGGTTTAGTTAATTTAATTTGTTAATTAATAACCAGTTAGTAATTTCTTAATAAATTAGTAATTTGTAATTAGTTTGGAAATTTATGTAATTTGTCTATTAATTAAATATAATTAATTTAGTAATTTCCTATAATAAGTTGGTAATATATATATGCATATTAGTTTTATTGTTATAATTTAGTTATGTATTATGTATAAGGATTTTTGATTGAGATATATACAAATATGTATATTGGTGTATATGTATATATAACCGTATTTTGGTATAACTATGTGTACCTATATGTATATAAACATGTATAAACACATTTTTGGTATATATATATAGTATATATATATAAAAACTGTATTGATATATAGGTACTTGTAAAACATATTTTGGTATATTACCTGGATATAGTATAGTATTATTTTGGTATGTATGTATATCTATATAATATAAGTTAATATGTATTCTGGTACATGTATACTAGTCTATATGTATGAGTGATGTATAATTTTTCCCATAAATAAAATATATTTCCACTTATGTACATACAGTTAAACCTATTTTGTATACTTTGGAATAACTATATATATATGTATTAAATTATGGTTAATTGGTAAACCTACTAGATGACCTAGTTGACTAGAGCCATGCCTGGCAGAGCCCCTGAGTTCGTGTATTTGTGATGTGTTAGTGTAGCACCTGATGCAAATGTTGTACTTGATATATTTTTAGGACTGTTGGTTCCTCCAGACGATACTCTGGGACAGGACATTGGTTTTACCAGCTAAGGACCCAAGGCAAGTACATTCTCTGATTAGTTTCTAATTTATGATATCTCCTATGTTCACTGTATCTAGTATAAATATCTATGTTCTTGACACATTGGTTACACGGATTGGTATACATGGATCTCGTCATGAGATGTTATTCCTTATTCATGGTGTAGCTTGTACAAGACTTGCTTTCCTTGTTATCTTGTGCATGTACAGACACTGATTCCCGGGGAGATTTGCTACCTTCCTAGGGAATCCCGTGCCATAGCGTACCATGATTGGATCTACTATACCAGTCGGGGGGTTTGGGGAGTACTTTAGTGTAGATATGTGATCATACCCAACTTTATATGCACCATAGCTCACCCCACATCTCACGTCGGGTGCGGCCTGACCATTTACATGTCTCCTCACTGTTACATCGGTTAGCCCTACTAACCCATGTAATGAGTTTACATGCCTCCTCACTGTTACATCGGTTAGCCCTACTAACCCATGTAATGAGTTTACTAGTCCCAAGCCGATCACATGTTAAAGCTAGTACTCACACACTTAGTCATAGGTTTCTTGCTCATTGACATATTGTTTTTCTTCCTGCATTTACTTACAGTATTTCCAGTATATTTCTTTTCTTGTACATTCTCGTACCTATACATGCATCTGGTATGTTTCCATCTAGAACTGCTACATAGTTTATGTCATTTATATAGAACTGCTAATTAGAGATGTACTTTGCTCCTTCCTGACTGGAAAAATATTTTTCCAGACTGTGACCTTAGTAGACTGGTTCCGACACACTTGGGGATTGGAAGTTAATGATTGCAGGTATGATTATGTTGTCCTTAGACTAGTGTTGTATTCTTTTATTTCTTCAAATTCCTATCGTGCTGTAGTTGTGATTGAGTATGTTGTGAATATTTTTATAGTATTATCCGAATCTCCTTATGGAGTTGGATACTAGCGTGAGATTGTTAGATAGTACTTGACCTAGACAGCGTTCTACCGCCGATGCTACGGCGTAGGCTGGACGTACCCACGCTCTCGTGCCCCTAAACCGGGTGCGGGTCGTGACACGTTTTTAGTGGTGGCCCATGCAGGTCAGACTTCGCAAGTTGTGCGATGTCGTGGTAGTGCGACGTCATAGTTGTACTACTGCGTACCTGCTATAGGATATAGGACATAGGATACTAGGATGAGAGAGGATACTCAATCACAAATTTTTGAGAGATTCCTGGGACGACCCCTTGAGAATCTTATTCCGATTTAAATCTTTTTCCTTGTTTTCGTTCGCTCTCGCTTGTTGTTACTGAACTTGATTCTTGTTGAGCAGTTATTAAATTAAAATCTTGGCATCATTATTGAGTTTGATTCTTGTTGACCAGTTGTTAACTTTAATTCTTGGTATCGTTGTTGAGTTGATTTCAAATTGAGATGAATTTTTACGGACTAGAATTTATGGTATCATCTGATGACATATATTGATAAGGACAGTGAGGAAGGTAAAACGTCTACTTTGGTTATGGAACCTAGAATTTATCGCAGCCATATTAGCTGTGGTGACGAGAACGTAGGAACCTGACTTGGATGTACATACTATAGTTATGAAGCTTAGAGTCTTTTGCAGCCATACCGGTTGGCGTGGCGAGGATTCTAGATAACATGATTATAGGGTTGCATACCTTAGTTACGGAACCTGTCGTTTATCGCATCTATGCTTACTGGCGTGGCGAGGATTCTGTGTGTCATGATTTCTGACAGACGTGTATGATTATCAGGTTGTATCTTAAATTGGTTCTTAAAATATCATCTCAAGACTTATTTATTTCTGTTATTCCAGGACTTTGTTCCACCGCTTCTTTCTTTACTAGCAGTAAAGATACCTTCTGTCCTCAATTCAGTCTTTGAGCTCCTATTCCTTGAGGATTTCTTGTTAAGTATGATAATTAGTGGCTTGTAATTTTGTTGTGTCTTGTATTAGTATTGACTGTGTTGCTAGTGAGTTGTAAGTGTTTCTTAGTTGGATATGTGAGCAGTAGGCTTTAATCTAGAGTTAGCCCTTAGTATAGTACCTTGTACCAATGATTCTAGGAGTAGTGTCATTTGAGACTGAGAGTTAAGGAGAGTATAGAGTATCAGTGATAGTTCTCAGAGTTAGTATCAGAGCCAATTACCCGTCCTGGATAATCATGATTATGTAATTGAGTGATCTACGTAAACGATTAAGTATCCGAGAATTGTGTTAAGGATTTATGGAGCATGATGTCCAATTGGATGATTGATATCGGAAATGTTAAAGGTAAAGAAATGTATATGTATAAAGGGTTTAATGAGATGTCATAAGTAGAGAAATATCAGGATTAGTAATGGAAGTTATGAAGCGTATCACAGATTAGCTTAATAGGCTTTAAAGGATTGAAGGAAATACATATACAACCATCGAGATGAGGAACCATACACATACCCATGAGAGTAAATAAACATGAGTGTTATAGAGGATACAGGTGATCATGAGCTTGATGAGATAATCCATTAATGCAGCTAGTGATATAATACCAAGAGTGCTAATGATTCTATATCGAGGATTAGTCAAGGATGACGTTAATAACAGTAAGCACTCTGTGTGTTGATAATTAGATGATATACCAATTGACATAAATTGGAATCATGAAAGAAAACACAGTTGATGGTAACTTTGATCATTGGAGGTAATAGTGCAAGTGATTCGGGCAGTACGAATTTAGTACACAGTTCTAGACGATAGAGGTATTGAGTGCACCTTGAGTATCAGAGACCGTGAGCACTAATATGTACATTCAGGAGTTATAAATTAAAAGGCGGAAATGAATTTTAAAATTTTCAGAATTTTTAAGGAGTTGAGATTTTATGTTGTTAAAATATTGGGGATTTAAATTTGATTCACTAAACATAGTTAAGGCTACAAAGATTTTAGAAGTGATTAAATTTTATTTCGATGTGAAGTATCTAATTTTGAGGAGGTATATGCATTTTATTTTAAGTTGATCGGGAAGTTAAACCTTGACGATTATTTTGAGGATTAATTTTTGGTAGATGAGAGAAATGAATATTAATATATGATTAGTTGATATGGGTACCAGTGTACATGAATAGGAATTTGTTAGTGTGCTAGAGTTAAGTGTTTATTAGAGATAGTAGACACTACAAGTAATATGTTAACATGATCCTTCTTCCTTCCTAATGCTCCTTTTCTTTCGCCTTTCGATTGATTGATTGATTTTCCTAGTACTGTAGTTCACATGCATGATTTTCTTGTTAGAATATAACTAGTAGTACTCCCTAACAGAGACTGAAATACCATGACAAAAGACACATGACCTATATTTTCTTAAATTGCATGGCTGTAGGTAGAATTTTCTTAAACCATGATCATTGGGTTTTGACCATAGCAAAGATCTATGACGAGGTTATGACTGACAAAAAGAGACAAGAGGATTAAATTTGTGGATGAGCATTACATTAAATAAAGAATTTAGGGGTTGTTATAACGGAGTTGATGGATCATTGATTTTATGAAAATCGGGGTATGATCGAAATTCGAGGACAAACATTTACTTAAAGGGAGAATTAAGAAATTCACAGAGCCAAAAATTTGAGAGATTATCATTTTATCTATTTGACTGCAAGATAGAATTTTATATAGTATGAATGTTGCATTGAAGATTCTGGAAGCATCGCATCGTTGAATATTTGAGGAAAAAAAAAATAAATAAATTTTTGCATTGGGATAATAAATTCAGAGGATGAAAAAAAATATATATTAGTTCAAAATTCAGAAACACTATGCATATGGATAAAGAAATATGGAATGAAATGAAGCTCATGGTAAAGAAGATTATAATATAATTGATTATGGGATCATATAATTAAAGGTCGTAAGGTAAGATCATGGTATATTGAGGGTGTGATTTAAATTAAAATCTTGACCATGACAGTAACATTTGAAATCGAAGAAAATAATCGAGGTATAGTTGATGTTAAGATAAATAAACTCGAATTTGATGATAAGGATTTTGGACATGTAATAAATTTTGATTCAGAAATTCGAAGATCTAATCTAATAAAGTTTGTGGGATTTGAAACTTTTATAAATATTAGTTAGTGATGAATCACAAGATTGAGAAAAGTAAAATGAACGAGGAAAAAGGGAGAATTATTTTCAGATGGTAGTAAAGACTACTCTTTTCCTAGAAATCAAGAAAGGCGATTGGATGTCTCTTGATTACATTCTGAAGGATGTATTTAAGTTTCTTAAATCAAATTGTCGACCGTATCTTTCGAATTAGCTATAACTTTCATGTCTATATCATTCATTATACTGGGTCTTCCTTGGTTTAGTTACTTTGAAAAGGTAACGTGCATTATTCCAATTATCTGTTTTTGTGATCGTGTCTACTTCCCAAAACCTAAACCTTCTAGAGAATTCAAGGCCGAGCCATGATTCCTTCAAGTTATTCCCGTCTTAAACCATATTTTCTTTTTCTTCATGTTTCCTTCTGTTTGGTAAATATTTTCCTTATAGAAATATTTTCTTCAAAGATATATTCATCATTATGAACAACAAAATTTTTTTTTTCTTCTATCCTAGTCATCCCTAAAATTTCGAGGACGAAATTTTTCTAAGGTGGATAGACTTGTAACCTCCGATTTCCAATTTCCAAAATAATTAGATTTTAATTTATTTTAAAATATCAAGTTTTATAAAATATTTCTCCTTGAAAATTTTTATTTGATTTTGAAAGATGTTTGATTGTAGAAGGTAATTTATAATCTTGTATAAAAATCATTTTTCATAAATGTCGCTTTCTTAAGTACATAAATAATAATATATATATTTCTAGTTTCAAATATTTATTGGCTTGAATCATAAAAATTATTGTTTTAACTAAATATTTATTTAAAAGACTAGTTGATAAAATAAAATAAATTTTTATTTATTGGGATAGTAAATAAATAAATGTCATACTTTCTAAGATTTTGCAAAATGTATTAATTAGTAGCTAATTGGAAATTAGCTAGCTTTCCTAAAAACATTTTCTGAAATTATAATCTTTATTTTTATTTTTACAAATTGCCATTCCTATTAACTAGCCAGCACACCCTCATTTTCCCACATGAGAAACCTTTTTTTTTTATTTATTTAATTCTGGGCCATTCATTATTGGGCCAACCCGCAACCCTTTAACCCACACCATCTCTCCCTATTTAAGTTCTCCTTCTCACCATTCCCAAGAAACCCTAATCTCCTAATTATTAGCTAGCCTCCACAATTCCCACAAGCCAAACCATCACCATGTTGTGTGCTCGTGTCCGTGTGTCCAGCATCACCGTGTCAGCCGTGATGGCCTCGGGTCCGACCCCGGGTGTCCCACCGTATCCATTCATTTCCTGTGTCCAGATTTACAATTTACAACCAGCTTTCCGTGTCCGATACACCCGGACACGCCCACAGTACATCAGATTTCTGTGTCCTGCCCCGGACACGTCCCCACAGAGCACCACCCTCGTGTCCAACCCGGACACGTACACAACACCGTCCCCGTGTCCGGCAGACCCGGACACGACCCCCCTGACACACAGAACCCAAACCCTAACCCTAGATCTAGCCGCCGAGTCCAGCAGACCGCCGCTGGAACCAGTCACCGCCATCGCGCGTCGAGCCGGACAGCCGCCAGATCCGTCGAGCGCCGCTGGAATCGAACGCCGCCGCCGCTGCTCTCGAGCTCCACGCCGCCGCCTCCTCGGGACGAGGGCACCGCCGACCGCCTCGAACAGAGCGTCCGCCGCCGCTGCTCCCGAGAACCGCCACCGCCGAGTTCAGAACCCCGCCGGCGAGACAAGCCGACGCCCTGCCCGGCCTGACCCCGGCGAGACCGCCTCCGCCGACGCCGGAATCCCTCGGTGAGTCCCCTTCTTCCTTCTTCCCTCTTTCCTCTTTCTTTTAATTTTCTGTGCTAACGGTTAAGTAAATTACTTATACATATAGTTAGTTTAAGTATATAATTAGTTTAAAAGTTATAATTAGATTAGTAAATTAATACTTTATCAGTTAATTAAATTTATAATTAGTAGTTAAGTATATAATCAGTAGTTAAATTTTATTAACTAATTAATTAATCATTTATTTAAATTAAATTAGTTAATTAGTTAATGATTAATTAGTTTAGTTAATTATATAATTAGTTTAATAACATTTAATTTGTTTAGTTTAGTTCAGTTTAGTAATTAATGTAATTAGTTAGTAATTTCATGTATTAGCTTAGTTTAGTAGTAATCAGTTAATTAAATTTTATCAGTTAATTATTTTAATTAGTTTAATTATAAGTAGTTTAGTTATAATTAATTGGTTAATTATTTTTATCAGTTAATTATTTTTATCAGTAACTATATTCTTAATTAGTAATTAATTCTTAATCAGTAGTTAATTAATATAGTTTGGTTTAGTTAATTTAATTTGTTAATTAATAACCAGTTAGTAATTTCTTAATAAATTAGTAATTTGTAATTAGTTTGGAAATTTATGTAATTTGTCTATTAATTAAATATAATTAATTTAGTAATTTCCTATAATAAGTTGGTAATATATATATGCATATTAGTTTTATTGTTATAATTTAGTTATGTATTATGTATAAGGATTTTTGATTGAGATATATACAAATATGTATATTGGTGTATATGTATATATAACCGTATTTTGGTATAACTATGTGTACCTATATGTATATAAACATGTATAAACACATTTTTGGTATATATATATAGTATATATATATATAAACTGTATTGATATATAGGTACTTGTAAAACATATTTTGGTATATTACCTGGATATAGTATAGTATTATTTTGGTATGTATGTATATCTATATAATATAAGTTAATATGTATTCTGGTACATGTATACTAGTCTATATGTATGAGTGATGTATAATTTTTCCCATAAATAAAATATATTTCCACTTATGTACATACAGTTAAACCTATTTTGTATACTTTGGAATAACTATATATATATGTATTAAATTATGGTTAATTGGTAAACCTACTAGATGACCTAGTTGACTAGAGCCATGCCTGGCAGAGCCCCTGAGTTCGTGTATTTGTGATGTGTTAGTGTAGCACCTGATGCAAATGTTGTACTTGATATATTTTTAGGACTGTTGGTTCCTCCAGACGATACTCTGGGACAGGACATTGGTTTTACCAGCTAAGGACCCAAGGCAAGTACATTCTCTGATTAGTTTCTAATTTATGATATCTCCTATGTTCACTGTATCTAGTGTAAATATCTATGTTCTTGACACATTGGTTACACGGATTGGTATACACGGATCTCGTCATGAGATGTTATTCCTTATTCATGGTGTAGCTTGTACAAGACTTGCTTTCCTTGTTATCTTGTGCATGTACAGACACTGATTCCCGGGGAGATTTGCTACCTTCCTAGGGAATCCCGTGCCATAGCGTACCATGATTGGATCTACTATACCAGTCGGGGGGTTTGGGGAGTACTTTAGTGTAGATATGTGATCATACCCAACTTTATATGCACCATAGCTCACCCCACATCTCACGTCGGGTGCGGCCTGACCATTTACATGTCTCCTCACTGTTACATCGGTTAGCCCTACTAACCCATGTAATGAGTTTACATGCCTCCTCACTGTTACATCGGTTAGCCCTACTAACCCATGTAATGAGTTTACTAGTCCCAAGCCGATCACATGTTAAAGCTAGTACTCACACACTTAGTCATAGGTTTCTTGCTCATTGACATATTGTTTTTCTTTCTGCATTTACTTACAGTATTTCCAGTATATTTCTTTTCTTGTACATTCTCGTACCTATACATGCATCTGGTATGTTTCCATCTAGAACTGCTACATAGTTTATGTCATTTATATAGAACTGCTAATTAGAGATGTACTTTGCTCCTTCCTGACTGGAAAAATATTTTTCCAGACTGTGACCTTAGTAGACTGGTTCCGACACACTTGGGGATTGGAAGTTAATGATTGCAGGTATGATTATGTTGTCCTTAGACTAGTGTTGTATTCTTTTATTTCTTCAAATTCCTATCGTGCTGTAGTTGTGATTGAGTATATTGTGAATATTTTTATAGTATTATCCGAATCTCCTTATGGAGTTGGATACTAGCGTGAGATTGTTAGATAGTACTTGACCTAGACAGCGTTCTACCGCCGATGCTGCGGCGTAGGCTGGACGTACCCACGCTCTCGTGCCCCTAAACCGGGTGCGGGTCGTGACAATAAAGCGAATCTTTTCTGACTTTATGGACCCATCATTTCGGAATATAAATGACAGGTTTGGGCGAAAGTGATATCAGAGGTAGTATGGACGTGATAGACTCTCGATAAACTTTTAGCAGGATATATCTATTCAGAGGTCATACGGACATGATAGAATATGCTTTGACTAAAGTTGGTAGATAAGACGCTATCAGTGTCACGCCCCGGTCCCGCCAGGGCCGCCGCTCCGCCCTGCCCCGCCCCGTACGGCCGAGATTTAACGAACCGGGCACGAATCACCGTGCCTCGGCGCGCCGAACGCGTATGACCGCGCCCGTCCCGCGGGCGCGAGGGAGGAAGGGGAGCTAATCGAATGGCCCGAGTCGAGCTTTCGGGGGACGTGATGCCGCACAGGCCTGGGGTTGCGCCCGTGCAAGGCCATGGTTCGTTGGCTGGCGATAAGAGTTCTAAGCCACAGAGTCGCACAGATTGTCCGAGTGCAGCAGAATCATGAATGCATAGGCGATCGGTAACAGGTTCACTGAGTCGACAATATAGCGGAAGCATGGAAACATAAGTTGGAGTAAAGCAAGCTCTTTTATTCATATTAAAATAAGTGTTACAGGCGGCGTATAGCCGAGATTACAAGTCGCTCGAGCTCTATCTGAAACACAAAAGCGTGCCAAGTGGCTACATTTATGGATGATAAACAGGTGAGGTTCAGGCGATATTTTGGCGAGGCTATGTTCCAACATTATGTCTTGTATATGTGCTTCAGTTCCGGACGTAGCGTTCCAAGGCTTCTGAGTTGTACTCCATGCCTTAGCACGCACGAAGGAGGCATCCGCACCGAACGAGGTTCTCCCGCACCCTGCAAGCAATCTGGTGGGTTATCAGTACATGAATGCACTGGTGGGGAGGCTACTCGCCCGCTCGACAAATCCAAACACGTAATAAAGGTTCTGTGCACAACTATTAAGTTGTCTTTCTAGTTGCCTTAGGACCAGTTTCATGCAAGATTTGAATAGCCTAATCCGTGTGGCAGTGCACCGTGCGACATAAGAGGAAACACGGCGAGACTTACCAACTTACCATTTGTCCTTCCCTGTCCAAGGCAAACCAAGTTAATTCAAGCAGGAACATGTATAAGCATTCAGGGCAAGCATATGCAAACACAAGCGTTTCAGTACGAGATCCCGTTCTGGGCGTACGGGTTACAGGAAATATCAGACGTGTTGCATACTATGATCAAGTGCTCTTTATGCAGGAGTGTTGTTATAACAAGATCGTTCAGGTGTTCAGTTATTCTCGATGCGATGCAGTGACTCGCACGCGGGTAGCCGCTAAGCGAGGATGACTTATCTATATGAACAGGAGGTCACTGGCACGACGCCATTAGTGGACGGCGTAGTCTCTTGTCGAAATGGTGCACAAGCAAAACAGGAGGCATTGCACAACATTCTGCTCGAAGCAGGCGACTACTCAGGAGTTCCGTCCGGATCGGATCGGTGCCAGTGCCCCAGCAACCGTCCGCGGAACTATACCTTGTTTTGTTACAAGTTGTCCTGTGACCGGGCAAGTCTCTAGTCTTCGGGTTTCGGGTCAGGAACAGGAACAAGTTCTAAGCAGGATATATATATATAGAACAAGTTTTATGGAACGAGTTCAATTCAGGAGATATATATATATTAAACTTGTTGTGGCAGGATCAGGATTACTCTAAATGTCGAGTATCGGCTCCACGAGCCATTTGATTTAGTGCTGGGCAGTATCGCTCAATGAGCGAGGATTCTTGGATAACAGGATTTGCGCAAGTTCCCTGGTTCGGGAATTGCCTTAGCGACCTAACGGTCCCGGAAGCATTCAGGTTTATTTATGCACGGAACGACTATCGGGTAGTCTTCCGAGGAGAGCCTAAATGAATGCATGACAAGCATAGTGTTTCACGGTCTGGGCATAGTTATACAACAAGCATTGAACTAGGCAATATATATGTAAGCAGGCAAGCATGCACTTGTATAACTTAAGCATTCAAGTCCGCTCGGGCCCGAAGGTAATCCGAGCAAAACCGTACGGGGCCTTTTCGAGCGATGTTATCTAGGGTTGTGCAGTGTTAGGGAGAGAACAGTGCACTACTGAATGTACATTTGTGTCATTCTACTCGAGGCATAGCGGGTCCAGTTGCACGAGGCAAAGGTAACATGCGAGGGTCTGAACATATAAGCAATATTTCATTTCCATGTTCTAGCGACAAGCAGTACAAGTTGGGATTATTCCCTTAGCTAGGTGCGTTGGATTCTTATTAGCATGAAGGGGGTGATTCACCTAGCGACTAGCATGTATGCTTCCGTATTTTATGTGTGCTGGCTAAGCAAAGACAAGTTCACCGTAGCCACCCACCTTAGCGATGATCCGCCTCGGTGGAGTGATACTGCAAGCGAGCCTCTGAAAGCCTAAGCCGAACTCCTGTAGGGACCAAGTCTGGATATCCTTGCCTCAAACGAGTTGCCTCGCTGAAGGAGGCAGGTCGGGACGTTTGCACTTTGCCGTTGAATCGGCAGTCCGCTTGAGCGGAACGGGGTATTACATCATCCACCACTCAGAAAAAGTCTCGTCCTCGAGACTTCCTGAGGGCAAGCCATACCATCGAATTTTGAATCTAGCCCAAGCGTAGCTATCGGTACCACTAGATCCATTGGAACACAAAATCCTCTACTCGATGCTTACGTCGTGTCGCGGGTATACTGGTTCAGTATAATTTGCGCCTTGGCGCGGGACAAGTTTCTTAACACGAGGCACGTTTCAATCGATCTTGGATAGAGATCTAAGGCTGAGGCAAACTTATACAAGTCGTTATGCTTGTTCAGGAGGATTTTCACTTGCACTAGCATTTGAGATCAGCATATCGCGTGTCTGGATCGTGCACATATTCGAAGCGTCCCTCAAACACATGCATGTCAACCAACTTAGCGATAGTGAAGTCTTAGCACTCGAGTTTCACATTTCTTAAGTCTTGGATCGTGCACATATTCGAAGCGTCCCTCAAGCACATGCAGTCAACCAAACTTAGGGATAGTGAAATTGGACAAGCTACTTGCGAAAATTTCAAGGGTTCAATCCAATCCCATATAAATTACCAGGATACTTCCAACAGAGTCAATCAAATCTGATTTCCATATCATTTCTATTTCAACCAAGTATTTGGACTACCGTTAAACACGATCAATCTGATACCGACTAGCGTCCATCCATTTGGGTCAACTTAGCATACGTTACCGTTCCCAAGTCTAACCCTAAATCTTGCTGCCCCAGTTGTGATGCTTTATACAAGCAATATGGTAAAGTCGGTAGCACAGGCTCTTTCACTCGTCACAGGGTCGTCTGCCTAATCACTAGGTCAGCTCACAAGGTCATAGGTACAGGTTCAAGCATATTGCGATTCATCGTACAAATTTGTCGCACGATACTCGCCCCAATTCCTAGGGTCAAACCATTGTTCATTCACAGGGGGTATTCTACCCAAGCTCGTTCACTCAGATTTCTAAACATCGAGCACAGATTTACCTACTCTCATTAACACGTTCGTCTTCACGGGGGACGAGTCCGTTCGATAAAAATCTAGAATATATCCAAGTTGCAGGACAAGCCTAGTGGTTTGCGTATTCTATCCCTCAATTGATAGAATCATATCCATTCCAAGCCTAGTCCACCAAGCCAAGATTCAATTCTAAACCTTAGATTATTTCTCCAAGTGGTTCAACCTGATTCACGTATTCGTTCACAAACCATCAAGCATGATTTATTCCAGGTTCTAGGCTAACTAGTCCATTAAAACATTTTAATCACTTGCATTTTTAGTTTGTCTTATCCTTTAACCCTTTATTTCCATCCATCTATAAATCCACCAAGTCAAATCCGTTTATGCAGTAATTGTAGTTTGTTCTTCCAAACTCCAAGCAAGATCTGTTATCGCTTATATCATTTCCAGAAATCTAATATTTTCTTTGCTTGTATCGATCCATGCTATCTTCAAATTATCGATACCAAGTCAAATTTATATTCCGAAGCCCAATATTCACTCTCGGGTTAACTTGTTCGAGCGATAATTTATTCACGTACAATCCTTTGTTTAAATCCGAAACCGCTCACACGATTTTCTAATTCCCAACAAGTTTTCTTAACCAAGATATTGGTTTTCATTTTCGAGAATTCTATTCGATATAAGCTTATCATTTATTCAAGTTATTCTCAATATCGTTCAGTCCTGACTATCGCATGGGTTATGGATCCGTTTGGACAATGATCCATCCACCACTCGGAATTGAGTCATTCCATCAAGTTCTTAATCGGTGTTCGCATTATCGTTAGCTTACTCACTAACTCGTTCCACAATTTCTAGCACGATACTCAGGTTCGCCTGATAAAATCTAATCTCATAATATATTCTGGGTTGATAGTCATCCAAGCAACTATATTTGATTTTTGTCTTCCAATAAGAATCATCGTTCGAGCTATTTCCATAACCAAGCATGATTCGCCTAAGCGATAAAATCCGATGAAGTCTATCGATTTGCAGCTCTAAGTCTGACTTGTATCATTCCTGAACGATATCCTTATCTCGTTTATAACTGGCTTGCACCAAAGGGTCTTGGTGCGCGATATTCTACACAACTTAGCCGAAAGACTGAGTGCATAGCTAACCGTTCGGGCAATATTCGTTTACGCACTAACCAGTTGGGTAAACATGTATAGGAATTTCGGGTTGCATATAATGCTCGAGTCTAGCACGAATCTAATCCCATAAGGACTAGCACAGGATGGCACAAAGGCCCTTGCAACCAATTTTATACAGGCAATCATACTATTCAAATGCAACTCTTTGAAAGTATTTTGACTTATTGTTTGGAATATCCCTTCGAGGCATTGAGAGAGTGTGTGCACATAACCCACGAACGAGCTTTCGAAACAGAGATATTAGAAACGAAGTCCAAAGGCGTATAAGCCAGGCTCTGATACCAATCTGTCATGCCCCGGTCCCGCCCGGGCCGCCGCTCCGCCCTGCCCTGCCCCCTACGGCCGGGATTTAACGAACCGGGCATGAATCACCATGCCTCGGCGCGCCGAACGCGTATGACCGCGCCCGTCCCGCGGGCCGAGGGAGGAAGGGGAGCTAATCGAATGGCCCGAGTCGAGCTTTCGGGGGACGTGATGCCGCACAGGCCTGGGGTTGCGCCCGTGCAAGGCCATGGTTCGTTGGCTGGCGATAAGAGTTCTAAGCCACAGAGTCGCACAGATTGTCCGAGTGCAGCAGAATCATGAATGCATAGGCGATCGGTAACAGGTTCACTGAGTCGACAATATAGCGGAAGCATGGAAACATAAGTTGGAGTAAAGCAAGCTCTTTTATTCATATTAAAACAAGTGTTACAGGTGGCGTATAGCCGAGATTACAAGTCGCTCGAGCTCTATCTGAAACACAAAAGCGTGCCAAGTGGCTACATTTATGGATGATAAACAGGTGAGGTTCAGGCGATATTTTGGCGAGGCGATGTTCCAATATTATATCTTGTATATGTGCTTCAGTTCCGGACGTAGCGTTCCAAGGCTTCTGAGTTGTACTCCACGCCTTAGCACGCACGAAGGAGGCATCCGCACCTAACGAGGTTCTCCCGCACCCTGCAAGCAATCTGGTGGGTTATCAGTACATGAATGCACTGGTGGGGAGGCTACTCGCCCGCTCGATAAATCCAAACGCGTAATAAAGGTTCTGTGCACAACTATTAAGTTGTCTTTCTAGTTGCCTTAGGATCAGTTTTATGCAAGATTTGAATAGCCTAATCCGTGTGGCAGTGCGCCGTGCGACATGAGAGAAAACACGGCAAGACTTACCAACTTACCATTTGTCCTTCCCTGTCCAAGGCAAACCAAGTTAATTCAAGCAGGAACATGTATAAGCATTCAGGGCAAGCATATGCAAACACAAGCGTTTCAGTGCGAGATCCCGTTCTGGGCGTACGGGTTACAGGAAATATCAGACGTGTTGCATACTATGATCAAGTGCTCTTTATGCAGGAGTGTTGTTATAACAAGATCGTTCAGGTGTTCAGTTATTCTCGATGCGATGCAGTGACTCGCACGCGGGTAGCCGCTAAGCGAGGATGACTTATTTATATGAACAGGAGGTCACTGGCACGACGCCATTAGTGGACGGCGTAGTCTCTTGTCGAAATGGTGCGCAAGCAAAACAGGAGGCATTGCACAACATTCCGCTCGAAGCAGGCGACTACTCAGGAGTTCCGTCCGGATCGGATCGGTGCCAGTGCCCCAGCAACCGTCCGCGGAACTATACCTTGTTTTGTTACAAGTTGTCCTGTGACCGGGCAAGTCTCTAGTCTTCGGGTTTCGGGTCAGGAACAGGAACAAGTTCTAAGCAGGATATATATATATAGAACAAGTTTTATGGAACGAGTTCAATTCAGGAGATATATATATATTGAACTTGTTGTGGCAGGATCAGGATTACTCTAAATGTCGAGTATCGGCTCCACGAGCCATTTGATTTAGTGCTGGGCAGTATCGCTCAATGAGCGAGGATTCTTGGATAACAGGATTTGCGCAAGTTCCCTGGTTCGGGAATTGCCTTAGCGACCTAACGGTCCCGGAAGCATTCAGGTTTATTTATGCACGGAATGACTATCGGGTAGTCTTCCGAGGAGAGCCTAATTGAATGCATGACAAGCATAGTGTTTCACGGTCTGGGCATAGTTATACAACAAGCATTGAACTAGGCAATATATATGTAAGCAGGCAAGCATGCACTTGTATAACTTAAGCATTCAAGTCCGCTCGGGCTCGAAGGTAATCCGAGCAAAACCGTACGGGGCCTTTCCGAGCGATGTTATCTAGGGTTGTGCAGTGTTAGGGAGAGAACAGTGCACTACTGAATGTACATTTGTGTCATTCTACTCGAGGCATAGTGGCTCCAGTTGCACGAGGCAAAGGTAACATGCGAGGGTCTGAACATATAAGCAATATTTCATTTCCATGTTCTAGCGACAAGCAGTACAAGTTGGGATTATTCCCTTAGCTAGGTGCGTTGGATTCTTATTAGCATGCAGGGGGTGATTCACCTAGCGACTAGCATGTATCCTTCCGTATTTTATGTGTGCTGGCTAAGCAAAGACAAGTTCACCGTAGCCACCCACCTTAGCGATGATCCGCCTCGGTGGAGTGATACTGCAAGCAAGCCTCTGAAAGCCTAAGCCGAACTCCTGTAGGGACCAAGTCTGGATATCCTTGCCTCAAACGAGTTGCCTTGCTGAAGGAGGCAGGTCGGGACGTTTGCACTTTGCCGTTGAATCGGCAGTCCGCTTGAGCGGAATGGGGTATTACAATCAGAGGTAATATGGACATGATACGATATGATCCAACTAGTTTCGTTGTGGAAGTAGTTTTGTCAGAATTGAGATTCTCGCTATATTCCACTTGAGCAGAGGAGGTTAAGCATAGTACCTTTTCAGGAATTTACCGTTGATAGGAGCCATTAACAGGTCTCCATTAGGCTGGGCTAACCTATAAGCGCCGTTTGAGAACGTTGTCTCGATCACATAAGGGCCTTCCCACTTGGGCTAGAATTTGCATTTACTTCTGTGAGTAAGAATCATCGGCCTTCTTACGGCTAAAACTAGCTCACCGACTTTAAACACTCTTTCCTTTACTTTATGATTAAAAGCTCTGGAAATGCGTGCCTGGTAGAGCGCGATGCGCTGTTGAGCTTGGAGGCATTTCTCGTCTAATCCTTCTAGCTCTTGAAGCCTTAACAGGTCATTCTTTTCTTGAGTCAGCTCATTAGTCACGGCTATCCTGAGCGACGTGATCTGGATTTCAATGGGAAGAACTGCTTCGCTCCCGTAGACCAGTAAAAATAGGGTACAACCTGTCGGTGTTCGTACCGTTGTGCGGTATGCCCAGAGACATTCGCCCAGCTTCTCATTCCAATCTCTTTTGTTTGAAGAGACGAAATTTTTTAAGAGTTTGATAATGGTTTTGTTGAAAGCTTCCGCCAAACCATTAGCAGCTGGATAATATGCCGTAGAGGCAATATTATATATCCAATTTTTATCGCAAAATCGATGAAACGCTTGGCTGATGAACTGAGGCCCGTTGTCATGGATTATCCTTCGGAGAACCCCAAAGCGATAAATGACGTGATGCTTGATGAAGCTGATTACATTAGACGCCTTTACCTCAGCAAGAGGGATCGCCTATGCCATTTGGAGAAGTAATCCGTGATGGCCAGTATGAACCGGTGACCTCTGGAAGAAGACGGGTGAATAGGACCAATAATATCCATACCCCATGCTTCGAAAGGCCAGGATGCAACCGTAGGATATAGATATTTAGACGGTTGATGTATGAAGTCTGCATGAACCTGACAGGCTCTGCATTGTCTTGCATAGTTGATCGCGTCTGCGATCATAGTGGGCCAGTAATAGCCCATTCTCCTGATACGATCCTGTAGCTTAGGACCGGGCTGGTGTGCTCCGCATACGCCGTCGTGAGCTTCTCAGATAATCTGCTGTGCTTCGTCGTCAGAGAGACATCTCAATAGCAGTCCATCGTAGGTCCGGAGATATAGGTATTGTGAAGATGCATCGAAGTAGAAGCGTAATGATCGTCTTTTGACGGATACTGCTTCTTTGGGGTCCTCCGGCAAGATTCCGTATGCGACGAATTCTATGAAGGGACTTCTCCAGTCTCTTCTAGGGGGATCCGTGTTCACAGCGTAGCTGCGTTCTATGTGAAAGTTGTTCTTCACACAGAATAAATCTCTGTTAAGAAGGATTACTGAATCCTGCCTTCTTATAGGAGTGGCTAAATCCGCAGCTAGACTGGCTAGGGCATCAGCTTCCAGATTCTGAGATCGAGGTATATGCTCTAGGAAGAACCCTTTGAATGTCATGGCTATCTCGACCGTTGCTCGGTGATAGGGGATGAGGTCTGGATTCCGGACTTCATATATTCCCCTAACTTGATTGACGATAAGCAGAGAATCACCGAAAGCTTCTAAGAAGACGACCCCCAGCTCTTTGGCGACTTGGAGCCCGATTAGCAGAGTGTTATACTCTGCCACATTGTTGGAGCATGGCTCGCTAAGAGAATATGCTCGGTAGATGACGAGTTTATCAGGAGTGACCAGGACGATTCCTACCCCCGAAACCACGTTTCCCTGGGGACCAGTCCTGGAGGCGCCGTCGAAGAACAGTTGCCATGCGTCACTTTCCATTACGAAATTACACTCTGCAACTTCACCGGAAATATCCTCATATAATTTGGAGGCCTTCGGGATCGGATGAGCAGCTAGGAAGTCGGCCAGCGCTTGGCCTTTGATGGACTTCTGTGGGACGTATACCATGTCATATGGTGTCAACAGCATCGTCCAAGTCGCGAGTCGGGAATTAAGAACACTTGGCTTGCTCATCAGTACTCGAAGAGGGTTGATCCTGGAGATGATATGAATAGTCTGGCCGGTGACATAGTGCCGCGTCTTCTGGATAGCGAACATCAGAGCCAAGCATTCCTTCTCCACTGGGTTGTACCGGTGTTCGGCCCCGACCATCATCCTGCTGAGGTAGTAGATAGCCTGTTCATGCCCCATATCATTCTTCTGTGCGAGAAGAGCTCCTAGCGAATGATCCATTGCTTGAACGTACAGCAAGAATGGTCTTCCCATGACGGGAGGTACCAGAACTGGCGGACTGGTGAGGTAGCGTTTGATAGCCTCGAACGCTTGCTGACAGGTTTCGTCCCATATGAAGGATACACCCTTCTTCATGAGATGCGAAAAGGGCTGACATCTCCCCGAAAGGTTGGATATGAACCTCCGGATATAAGCCAGACGGCCTTGAAATCCCCGGAGTTCCCTCAGATTGCGGGGCGGTCGCATTTCTACGATGGCCTGGACTTTGTCAGGGTCCACTTGGATGCCTTTGGCGGTAATGACAAATCCCAAGAATTTGCCACTAGATACACCCAGAAAGGACTTCGTAGGGTTCATCTTGAGTTGATGTTGGCGCATTAACTCGAATACCGTCCTTAAGTCTTGAATGTGATCATCTTTGAGGCGGCTCTTGACGGCTATGTCGTCTACGTAACATTCTACTATTTTGCGTAAATGCTCATAAAATATGTTACTCATAGCCCGTTGGTATGTAGCCCCGGCATTCTTTAATCCGAAGGGCATGACTGTATAGCAATATACTCCCAACGGAGTCCGAAAGGTAGTGTGCTTCTCGTCTTTACCCCGAGAACCCGTCCATGAAAGACATGCGTTCAAAACCGCAGGTGTTGTCGATCATGATGTCCGTGATGGGAAGAGGGAACTCATCCTTGGGGCAGGCTGCATTCAGATCTCGGTAATCGATGCAGATACGTATTTTTCTATTTTTCTTCATGACTGGTACAACATTGGCGACCCAGTCGGGATGTTGCTCTTCCCGAATGAAACCGCAGGCTATCAACTTCTTGACTTCAGCTTCGATGGCGTCCATCATATCCAGGCGGAACCGGCATTGGTGTTGCTTCATAGGCTTTGAGTCGGTCAATATATTGAGTTTATGAGTAGCCACCTTCGGGTCAAGGCCCGGCATGTCCTCATAATTCCATGCAAAGACGTCGATATATTCTTTTATCAGCTGGATAACTTCTTCCCTTTCAGCTGGGGAAAGATTGTTACTGATAAATATCGGCTTTGGTGAAAGTTCACCCCCAACTTCAACCTGGATAACTTCGTCTTTGGTGGGAGGTTCCCTTTGCTCGAAGCGGAATTCCCACTGTGTATCCATTTGCTGAGCCCAAGAGTCATTCTCAAACAGTTCAGATTCTTGTTCATCTGCTTCAAAGGAATCTGTCGCTACCATATTTACTGATAGTGCTTGCTCGAGAGCGTCAGGTGAGTCGGAGGGTAATGAGCTGAGATGACAACCGAGGTGATAATCGATAGCCAAAACCAAGAAGGTTTGTTCAGAGGTAATATGGACATGGTAGTCTTTGTGGACCTAACACCACTGGCGTACTTAGAGTTAAGTACGGGCGCTAAGTTGAGATGACAACCGATGTGATAATCGATAGCCAAAACCAAGAAGGTTTGTTCAGAGGTAATATGAACATGACAAACTTCCGGGATGCAATTCTATCGGGGATGGAAGTGCATATCTGCTCAGAGATAATTTGGACATGGCAGTCTTTGTGGACCTAACACCACTGGCGTACTTAGAGTTAAGTACGGGCGCTAAGTTGAGATGACAACCGATGTGATAATCGATAGCCAAAACCAAGAAGGTTTGTTCAGAGGTAATATGAACATGACAAACTTCCGGGATGCAATTCTATCGGGGATGGAAGTGCATATCTGCTCAGAGGTAATATGGACATGGCAGTCTTTGTGGACCTAACACCACTAGCGTACTTAGAGTTAAGTACGGGCGCTAAGTTGAGATGACAACCGATGTGATAATCGATAGCCAAAACCAAGAAGGTTTGTTCAGAGGTAATATGAACATTACAAACTTTCGGGATGCAATTCTATCGGGAATGGAAGTACATATCTGCTCAGAGATAATATGGATATGGCAGTCTTTGTGGACCTAACACCAGTGGCATACTTAGAGTTAAGTACGGGTGCTAAGTTGAGATGACAACCGATGTGATAATCGATAGCCAAAACCAAGAAGGTTTGTTCAGAGGTAATATGAACATGACAAACTTCTGGTATGCAATTCTATCGGGGATGGAAGTGCATATTGTCACGACCCGCACCCGGAATTTGGGCATGAGTCGTGGGTACGTCCAGCCTACGCCGCAGCATCGGCGGTAGAACGCTGTCTAGGTCACAAACATAGTATATCCTGTCAATAGTCTCAACTCCGTACGGAGGACAATGATAAATAAACCACAATGCTATATTATACTCAATCACAACTATAACATAATGGCACGATGAGAATTGAAAAGAGTTCTAAATAAAACCAACCACAATAAGTCCAACTCAAAACCGGGGTCTAAATGACCTCACAAAGTCACAAATAAAATAAATACATCTCAGTCTCAGTCTAAAACAAAAAATGCTGAAAAGTAATCTAAGGACAGGCTGGTAAGTTCTCCTCTAGGATAGGCACCTCCTCTGGGATTTCTGGGGTGAAATCCTCCTCTATTCCTGGACCGTAATGAGTAGGGCAAAAGTCCTCCAGGTTCTCTGAAAATGTTGTTATCCAGTCAGGATTGGAGCGAAGCACAAGCACTAACAGCAGTTTCATTAAATTGACAAAATCTATAAACAGTGTAAGAGATACAAGATGGAAATAAATGCTGAAAATGAGAAGTACTGGAGAAATGAAATAGACAATAGAGCATCTAGCAATGAGCAATAAATAGTGAATGCTAGAACAAGTGAATCAGAATAAAATAAACATCTAGCTAAGTGTTTGAAATATTAGTTTATTATGTGATCGGCTTGGGACTGGATCAGGCTGGTTATATATAATTAGCTATGATTCTTTTAGGTCAGGCTAACCGCATGGTTAGCTATGGTGCATATAATGGTCAGGCTAATCATATATAACAGCTATGGAGCATATAAGTGGTCAGGCTGCACCAGACGTGAGAAGTGGGGCGAGCTATGGTACATATAATGTTTGGATATGATCACACAATCTACTAATAGTTCCCCATCCCCCAGCTAGCACGATGGATTCCAATCACGACTCCTCATGATGGGGATCTAGGGTGCTAACCCGTGTATCCATAGTGTCGGAATCAAGTATGTAATACACTACAATTTATAGAAGTAATCAACCATGAAAACTGTCAGAGAATGTACTCGCCTGTGGTCCTGATCAAGGTGTGAGGATCGAGGTCCAAAATGGAATCACAATGACCTATTTATGGAAATTCAATGTTAATTAATGAATTAAAAGAATAACATGCTTAACAATTTTAAAACGAGGTTTCTAGGTCATGTCTAAGGTTTACTGGTCAATACTAGGTCCAACTAAGTCAATTGGTCTAAATTTGCCACTTACTAACTAACCCTAGCTATTCTAGGTATTTACCTAAGTTTCTAAGTGATACTAGCTTATTATTTAGCTAATTATCTACATTAACTAGTAACTTATTTTATCATATTAACATATATACCCAAATAACTAACAAGCTACTAATACTAACTGACATTCTAATTGGCTAACTGATTCTTAATATATATATTAACTATCAATTCCTAGCTTACTAACTCTCAAAACATACTAACTCTACTTCTCTAACTGACTGACACATAACAACTACACACAGATATTGATACTTAAGTATCAGTCCCCAATACAACTACTATATACTGATACTTGAAAATTCCTCACTGATACACTTTCCTAACTCTAATACTCAACTCAACACACATGTAGCTAATACACACAGGTACCTAAACTGAGACACTAAAACACTAAGACACTGCTACACAACTCCCTCTCCTTGCTCCTCTAAACTAATACTCACACATACACAACTCACTGACCAACTCATACACAGCTCAGAAATACATACAGGTAATTCACTCATGATAGCAATAAATTAGGTAACTTATACTAATCTGCAGGTACTCATCTGAACCCTCCCCTCTTAACCTGAGCACTGATGTTCCTTAACAACCTCACATACCCTGTATTCACTACCTCACCTTGACAACACACACAAAACATCAACACGAACGTACTGCACCACTGTACAATATGTATCTGACTGTAACACCAACATCACCACCACAGCAACCAACTGCAAACACCCTTCACCCTTCACTCCTTACCTTGGCTTGTTATTAGCTGCTGTTATAACATCAACTGAAATGCTAAATTGCCCCCATAATTGCCTGATACCTCAAGTTGAAACTAAATAATATTACCCTGCTTGCCACCAGGACCAAGATCAACTCATAATGCCTGAGCACCTTCAGTCATTATTCTAGTTCAGATAGTTCCAGTTATCAGAAATTGAGTGTAGATACTCAATCATCCACACACAACTAACTGTCAACACACAGTCACAACTCATCTATGTACTACACTAAAGCACCCTCACACACTGTGAACACAGCACACCCATCTCCCACATGAACAACAACCACACTCCAATTACCCATCACAGTGAACACCTCACCACACCTACACATTTCTGAAACTGGCACTCAATATCTACACACAGCCACTGAAATTCCTAACACAATACACACACACAGTTTACAGATACTTAAACCCCCAGTTTTGGGATACCCACACACTGATGTACATTAACACATCTACACCAATGAACTCAAAACATGCAACTCACCAAAACTGCTACACACAGTACTCTGAAATTGATACAACATACACACAATTCTGACTGATACATAGGCATACTGATGCAAAATGGACACACTCACAACTGCTACCCACTGACACATAAAACTCACAGTTTTACACACAGGAAGAAATTCACTGCACACACACAAGTTCCTATTTCCCCCATCCCTTGTGTGCACACAAATACACATGTGGACAAGTGCTCAGCAGGGATCAACCAACTTGCTGCGATCCCCTGTCTACCCATTTGCACTGCACAGGCACTGTCACCCAACAAAACTGAAACTCACAGACACAGTACACACAGAAATCAAACCCGACTGAACAGTGCCTTCCTCCAATACACATACCCGATCGTACAGTGAACCCTTCACAGTTTTCCCCTCTTCTAAACACCCACACAACTACAACCTAGATATATATATACAACACATCAAATCCATATACATATGTATAAATATATATATATATATATATACATCATTCATCAAATTAGATTATTTTAGAGGAGATTAGATAGGTGTTCAACCCTTCTTGGCATTTCATCAAACACATATTTTGCAGAATCGGATCCCACATCAAGAACTCCAAAAACCCAAACCTAAACCCTAAAATCATAATCAAATCTATACGTATGAGAGAAAATCAGTCTACCTATAAATACCTAGGGTTAGGGTTCCTGAAAAATTGGGGAATACCTATGTGGGTCACCAAAACACTAGTTCCTCCTAGGTTTTCACCTAGAATCCCTAAATTCGAATTCCAACCTTAGGGTGGGTTCCTAATGGCCATGAACATCTGAAAACAGGAATTAAATGAATAAAAACTAGGGTTTTACCTGCAGGGAAGGTTTCTTCAATGAGATTCTTCTTCTCCAAGGCTTCCTGACCCACGTTCCTTGCTTTGAAGAAGGAGAAAATGGAGACCTAGGGCTAGATCTCGAGAATTGGGTGGGGAATTGGTTTCTCTTGTGGAGGCTAGGGTTTCCTTTCTCTCTACGTGAAGAATAGCCTAGAAAGAGGCTTCCTTTTATATAAACAACTAGGTTAGGGTTTCCAAGCTTAGTTTTAGGTTAAACCTTTATGTTAAGTCATGTAGAACCTAATTGACTAAGGTTTAGGTCTGCTAGAGTTTGAGGTTCCTTCTTAAATTAAAATTCTAGGGTTTTGCTAGAATAGGGTTTACAATTTAGGGTTTGGGTCAATAGGGTTTGCCCTAATGCGTTCTAGGGTCAGACCTAAAACCAAATATCACTAATAATAATATAATTAGTTTATAAAACTCAGCAATTAATTAAATACATAATTATTTAAATAGTTAAATTACACAAATGCCCTCATATAGAAAAGTGGTAGTGACACATATCTGCTCAGAGGTAATATGGACATGGCAGTCTTTGTGGACCTAACACCAGTGGCGTACTTAGAGTTAAGTACGGGCGCTAAGTTGAGATGACAACCGATGTGATAATCGATAGCCAAAACCAAGAAGGTTTGATCAGAGGTAATATGAACATGACAAACTTCTGGGATACAATTCTATCGGGGATGGAAGTGCATATCTGCTCAGAGATAATATGGACATGGCAGTCTTTGTGGACCTAACACCACTGGCGTACTTAGAGTTAAGTACGGGCGCTAAGTTGAGATGACAACCGATGTGATAATCGATAGCCAAAACCAAGAAGGTTTGTTCAGAGGTAATATGAACATGACAAACTTCTGGTTTAAGAAATAAAATGCTTAGATGATGAACATAAGCTTATGTCTGGACAATTCACTGTGGAGTGTTTTTCTTGAGTGAGGATAGTCCTAAAGAATCCACTAGAGACTTTTTAGGGGCTCTTCCTCAAGTATATTTTGAAGAGAGCAAATTGTTACGCAAAAAGAATGAAAATCCAATTGGTAAGGACCGTCCCCTTGTTTAGAGATTCAAAGTGATGACCTTGGCCTCGATCAACTCCTGAATTTTCTTTTTTAGCACATATCACGCCCTTGTGGGGTGATGAGTGTACCGATGGAAGAGACAATAATCTGGGTCATCCATTTTGCCAGCCCTCTCAGGATGTCTGATGTTGGGTAGCTGAAGCTTGCACTCTTTCATTAACATATCGAAGACTTCAATGATGTCGTCTTCATTGAAGGAGAAAGTCCCTTTTGGTCTTCAGGCTCCTGATGCCTGAATTTTACGGTCTTGTGGGGAGATCGTCGTCGTTGCATCATCTTCGGATCTTGAGGGGATTCTACCCCCGGCCTTGGACGACACTTTGTTCTGTCGAGGTAAGTTACTCCTAGACATGCCGTGGCCTCTGGCCACATAAACTGATTTATCAGGAACAGCCTCTGGTTGTACAGGATTGGATTTCTGAATTTTGGGTCTCGTAAGAGACGCAGTATATCCCAACCCAAAATGAGCTTTATGATGGTGAGAATTACTACGCACCGGCGTTCGTCTACCTTTCCCATAGTTGAGACCTTGTTTCAGTTTCAAATTATAACCCATGCTTTGAATAATATTTAATGCTTGTGGGCTATATCTGTGGGTTTGTATCTTGCCAGTTTCAGACGCGCGATTCCTCCTGTACGATCGGGGTGTTCCGCCTGCTACCGAAGATTATCGGACGCTGATCATCGTGGGTTGGTAGAATAATAAAGATGGAGTCTTCTTGTGGTCCACCTGCTATGACGATATTAGACGTTGACGTATCTTCCGATAAGATCTCTCCGCGTTTGACTGTTAGGGGAACTGAAGTCCATTTATGACTCTTCTTTTTGTGTTTCTGGATTAGATAATCCCGCAGGTCAGGAGAATTTACAGAAGAAGACGAAGGAGACTGCTCGTTTCTTCTGTTCCCATCAGTGGGCATACGGAGATTGGGCACCATAGTTTTCCCTGTGCCACCTGTGTACAACATGTTGGCCATCTGGGTGGCGGATAATCCCCGGGGAGGGTGTCTTTCCGCAACCTGAGCTTGCTTTACGTCATGGGACTTCGACTGGCGTAATTTGGAGATTTGCTCAGACTAGCGTAAAGCTGAAGAGGTCCTCAGTCGGCCGTCGGCTTCCCGCGTAATCCGGAGGGTAGGCAGATTGCTCCCTTGCTGGCGTAAAGGCCGAGAAGTTGAGTACTCTGCCGCTTGCTTTCCCTTGCGAAAATCACAACGCTCATCTGGTTCCCCGCAGAGGTCAGATGTTGTCTTGCGCACGGAGCGTGATTTGTACTTCCGATTTGGCGCTGAGGCATCATCATAAGTTTTGTCTGTACCGTGCGTAGCGGGAGACTGGTTTCTACGCGTAAAGCGCAGTGGATACTTCTGGGTTAGCGCTGAGGCTTTGCCCGAAGTTTTGTCTGTACCGCGCATAGCGGGAGACTGGTTTCTACGCGTAGAGCGCAGTGGATACTTCTGGGTTAGCGCTGAGGCTTTGCCCGAAGTTTCGTCTGTACCGCGCGTAGCGGAAGACTGAATTTTACGTGCAGGGCATGGAGGGAGCAATGCTACAACCTCATTGGTCGGAGAGATCGGAGAGTCCACAGGAATGGTAGAGGATGTCTTGGGCATCCAGACCTTGCGCAGCTTCCTGTTGTCTTGGACGGAGAGAGGGTGAGAGCTACCCCCGGTTCGAAGCATGTCTTCGTAGGCAGACTGGTCGAATTGGACGACCAGTGTCTTCTTCATGGATCCCATGGATACCGCATCGTGTTGAGCAATTACTTCCTCATCAGAAGAGAAATATTTTCCCAGCAGAGTCGCCATCTTGTTTGTGGTATTAAACGAAAGAATGAAAATGTATTCAGGATGGGGTTTATACGAAACCCGCCTTCTTTGGTTTACAAACAAACTTGTACAATTTGATCCTATACGAGGATATGGGAGTACAATTTATTTAATCTGGATAAATATTGCTATAGGTATCTGATCTGCAGTCGATCACTTTAGCCCTTGGACCACACGATGTTGAAGAAGTGCCGTGGAAGACAGGAAGCAGCTTCGAAGGTTGCCGAAGAGGGTGGATGCACGATGCCAAAGTCGTCGATCCCTACTCTTTGCCTGAGCTCCGGATTCTCCTCTCTCTCTCTCTCTCTCGCTCGCCCTCTGGTTCGATCTTCCAATTGGTCGACCTTGGATCTGATATTGGTATTCTTGACCACTTTTCCGGCCTTGAATTTCTTCGACCTTGAATTTCTTCGACCTTGTTCCTCATTGATAGAGGTCTCTATTTATAGAGTTTTAGTGACAGTGACCACTTCGTCGGTGTAGAAACCGATGAGTGGAAAGTACAGCACCCTTTTACACAACGGTTAAAATAACCAATACCTGCGTATAGATGATCCTTTGAATGAGCGTGTGACGCGGGTCCAGCTAAGGGACAAAATGCGTATAATCGCTACGAAGATCACGGTGTAGAAGCCACGTAGGTAGGTATCCCTTGTGTAGAAGAGGTGGGCATAGAAGCCAATGTCTGTCACCATGGCATAGAAGCCAAGTAGGCATAGAAACCGAGATAGGCGTAGAAGCCGAGCGGTCATAGAGGCCGAGTGGGCGTTGAAGCCGAACGGGCGTTGAAGCCGAATGGGCGTAGAAGCCGAGTGGTCATAGAGGCCGAGTGGGCATAGAAGCCGAATGGGCGTTGAAGCCTAAGGGGCGTTGAAGCCGAATGGGCGTAGAAGCCGAGCGGTCATAGAGGCCGCTGCGTACCGTGCTAGAGTGCTGATGTGGACGTCTTAGCTGGAATTACGGCTTTTGAAGATATAATCAAATCTCTTGCATTAAATCCCGAGATTTGCCACCATCCTGTGCATTAAATGTGGAGGCGTATTTTTGAAGGTCTGCAACCCTTCTTCGCATCAGTCGCAGAGACGTGCCTTGAGAAACTGTCACCGCTCTGTGCATTAGACGTAGAGACGTGCCTCGAGCAACTGTCATCGCTCTGTGTATTGGACGCAGAGACATGCCTCGAATCCCGTACGGAGTGCAGCTTTTGATGTGGCAGACGGTTTGTCTACTGCAGAGCGTAAACAGCTCATATTTGCCTGTGTAAAACAAGGCAGCGTACCCCTTCGTGCTTGTAAAAGCAGTTTACGCAAAGGAGGTGGCGGTAAATGACATCCTGGGTCGCAGTGCTGTGCCATCATTATAGCCGTCGTCTGGGTAGTCGAGCCGTATCCCTCTGTCAGAAGTCCAGACCTCAAGTTCATTGCAGGATCTTGACAGGTTCATTGCAGGGTCTGACAGGTTCACTTCGGAGAATACGAAGCGTCTCTTGTACACCTCAATGCTGCGTTTGAAAGAGGATGAGTTTTACGCCCTGGAGGCAATGAAGCACCATGTTTACGCTGAAGAGGCTTGGACGTACTGCCTTATGCGGATGGCCTTTTTTTTTAGCTTTATATTTCACGCTGTGTTTTTAGCGAAAAAAGCTCTGTTGCACGCTTGATGGCTCTGAAGGCCTCTGTTTACGCTGCTCTGCACCAATATGCTGTGTATAGCCATCCGACGTATTTTTCATGCTTCTACAATATACAATGCGAACAACTCGTGTAATTTCAAGCAAAGGGTGATCCACACCCAAGCTTCTCGGCCCGCATATATTCGTTGTAATATGCGAGGCATGTAAGGCATGGACACCGCTGTCCATACCAACAAGTGCACAAATAAAGTCTTGGTCAGGAAGAATCATTCTCCTACCATCATGATTACGCACACAGTGGAGAAAAAATTATGTGCCACTCATTAAAAGCCTACTATTATTGTGCCAAGCCATGACCTTCGTGCAAAATTAAATACATTTAGACGAACTGTGCCAACTCTGTCTGTAATGTCCCGTTTCGTGGAAAGGCATTATGCTGGAATTATAGATGGATTAGACAGATAAAATACAAGTGGTGCGGGATATCGAGATGCTTGGTGTGATGATGCCATATTTCTTAACTTGGCTTAATGGGATATCTTATGTGGTGTGGTTCAAATGTTTGATTATGCCAAGTTAAAAGATTGTGCATCGCGTCGGATCATTCTTGAGGGATCGTAGGCGAATGTGGAATCGTGGCATGGATATATAACTGAGTGGTTATGTCCATTTTTCTCTACTCCTTCATGCCTTAATAAAATAAATGCTAGTGTTGCTTTGTTGTATGTCATAATTATATGCTGCTCTAGTTCGCACAAAGATAATAATGTTGTATGTTTAATGCTGTTGTAATTAATGAAACACATGAATAATGAACTACTAGTACTATTGATACAAGAATGTTATAATGTAAGTCTGCCATAAAAAAGAAGTAATATTATGCAATCTATTTCACATGCTGGTAATACGGAGAATGGAATATTGAATATCTGTATAGGTATACGTGCTCATTGCACAGTAACTATGAAGAAAATGCTTCATATGCGAGTATAATTATCATTTAGAACTACCGGGCCACGAGAAGGTCTGTAAGTTGGGACCTATGGGTCACTAACCGATATGAGAATGAGCAAAATAAGAAAGATCAATAATGCGAGGCTTTACTTATATTTCTTTAACATACAAGTTATGCTTTGATTTTATTTGCATAGTCATTTCATAGTCATGGACAACTTTTGCACAAGGTTTGATAAGTTTTCTCGAACGAGATACACCGGGGCACCGGGATCGTTCGGCCTAAGAGAAAAAATAATGCTTTAGTAGTACTGGATATAAACAAGACATTCATTGGGGTTCATAACCTCATAAATGACGCTTTGTACGTCTTTCAAAATCCTATATGGCACGTCCCTCGTGGTGCGAAAGCATATCACCAATGACCCTCATATAGTTAGGATGCATACTAACAAGAATATTTAAGCCTACAAAACTAGGATAATGTTAAGCCTGCATAAATATTCTCGTTAGTATGCAGCCCACTCATCGTATCCCTACAACGATTCTTACCAACAGCCCACTCATCGTATTCCTACAAAATAAGGATTATCCACAACATAATTAATACGAATCATTCTTACAGAGATAAAATTAAGCATGCATTAATATTCTCGTTAGTATGCAGCCTAACTACATAAGGGTCATTGATGATATGCTTTCGCACTACGAGGGACGTGCCATATAGGACTTTGAAGGGCATACGAAGTACCATTCATGAGATTGTGATCCCCAATGAATGTCTAGTTTATACCCAGTGCTACCAAAGCATTATTTTTCTCCTAGGTAGAACGATCCTGGTGCCCCAGTGTATCCCGTTCGAGAAAACTTATCAAAATTTGTGCACAAGTTGTCCCTGACCATGCAACGACTATGCAAATAAAATTCAAGCATAACTTGCATGGTGAAGAAATATAAGTAAAGCCTCTCATTATTGATCTTTCTTGTTTTTCTCATTCTCATATCGGATGGTGACCCATAGGTCCCAACTTACAGATCTTCTCATGGTCCGGTGGTACCAAACCATAATTATACTTGCATATGAAGCATTTCCTTTATAGTTATTGTACACTTATGCACTTATACCTGTACAGATATTTAATGTTCCATTCTTAGTGTTACCAGCATGTGAAGTAGATTGCATAATATTAATTCTTTCTCATGGCAAACTTAGTTTATAGCATTCTTGAATTAATAGTACTAATAGTACATTATTCATGTGTTTCATTAATTAAAGCAGCATTGAACATAAGGCATCATTATCTTTCTGTGGACTAGAGCAGCATATAGTTATGACATACAGCAAAGCAATACTAGCATTCATTTTATTAGGGCACGAAGGATTAGATAAGAGACATATCTACTTACTTATATAAATATTGTTTCTATGTCACGATCCCACATTCGCCTACGATCCCTCAAGAATGATCCGACGTGATGCACGAGCTTCTAACTTGGCATAATCATATATTCGAACCATGCGGCATAAGATATCCCATCTAGCCAAGTTAAGAAATATGACATCATCACACCAAGCATCTCGATATCCTACACCGCTTGAATTATATCGGTCTGATCCATCTATAATTCTAGCGTAATATCTTTTTGTGAAACGGGTATTACATTGTTTGTGCCACAGAAAGTGCGCCAAGCAGGATCAATCTCTTCATAACATACAGATTTTGCATATGTACACAAGAGGACTGCTAGTAACAACTTTCTCTCACCCTTGAAGGGCAAAAACTCGAGTTATGATGAATCACTTGCCAATCAAGCCAGCACATCACTCTATACACAAGGGACCAAAAATATGCATAAAATATTTAATATATCTCATGTAAAGAGGAAGAGTGTGCCCTTTCCTACTCTTATATTCCCTCTTTCAATTTATATGAGCTTAATATACAAAAGCGTAAAGAGAGGGACCCTTATGACATTACAACATTTTTTTTTATTAACATTATTGCAATTATCATAGAGTTGAAATCAAATCTTGTTATGCATTAGCAAAGCGGTTTGTGTTTGACCGATTGAATTATACTTTGTCTCTTAAACCTTTACATGCAAAGCTAGTTGACAATCAGGAGCATGATGACGAACTGCTCTTTGCTTCAGCATACATGGCTTCGCATCTTTCCCGTGGCAGGAGACAATCAAGAATAAGTTCTTCAAAAACACCTAACAAGAGGAGATTTGACCAACTCGTTTACTCCGTTGAAGGAGTATACCAAAATATATGTTCTCGAAGATAGAAGCTCGTTCATCACGAGACTCCCCATTACTCAGAATCCGAGGCTGGGGGTAGCAATCCCCTCGATTCTGAAACTGACAGTGTAGACTCCAACTATACAGTTCTTTCTACCAATCCCTCTGTCGTAAACAGGTATGTTAGCATTTACACCGTCGGTGATGAATAAGGCGCTTCTCTATCAGAAGCTACTGAACACACCTCAACTCATTAGAGGCCGCTCTCAGGAAAATGCACACCATGATGCAAAATATGCATCAAATGATGAAAGCCCCACATTCTGCTACACCAGAACCTGTCTGAGTGGATTTATTCATACCTGTACAGCCTACTCATGGAGCAACATCTCTGCAGGATAAAACAAATCCAGAAGATTTCATAAACCAAGAGTCAGCATCGCCAACACTTAATCCTCTAAATATTGGGGGTGGATCTCCGCCAGTGATGATACCTGTTCAACCAGGATCTTATTACTCTGTCGCACCACTCCAAACCGAAGATCCTCTCGAAGCTATCCGAGAGTTGCATGCACGGGTCAATATTTTAAAGAACAAAGACCAACTGCGCAACATAGGGGTGAAATATCCTTATCATCTGCATTGGGATAATGTTTCATTTTTTCCTAAATACAAACCCCAATCGATAGTCTTGTTTGAAGGCTGGACATCACCGAGTCAATATATCAATTACTTCAATATGATAATGGCTCATCTGCAGAAAGAGGATACTCTCTTTACCATATTGTTCATGGGATTCTTGGCCAGCATAGCCTACAATTGGTATCACAGTTTACTTGAGAACTATATATCCTTGTTTGATGACATGAAGTATCTTTTTCTCTCACGATTCTACGAGAAAGAGGCATAGATATGACGATGTCTTCACTCATTGATATCAAAAATAAGAAGAAGGAATCCAAGCTTGAATTCGTTCAGCATTTCAGGTAGGCAACTCTGAAGTTAACCTCCGGTATTCCAGACTCCACATTCATTGATACTTGCAAAAAGAACTTACTACTTATAGTAGGGCTCTAGACAGGTCCAACTAAATTTCAAGACTAGACAACGTTCATTATCGGGGCTGAAGCTGCTGAAGGTAACGCAAAGATGGCACATAAAGGGTTACAAATGACCAATGTTGAAGGAAAACACCCCTCCAATAGTGCGAATAATCGCAACATTAAAGGAAAGGAGGCCTTGGCGATAAACCTGTCAAAGCCACCCACCTCTCCTCTAGCACAAAAGCCTCCAGTGCCTTCCAGGCCTAAGGAAGAATATTCCTTTGATGAGGGCGATATCCACAACATTTTTGTATGCATGATAAAAAGCAACAAGTTGTATTTGCCTGACATCATGCGACCAAATAGGGCTGGTAAAATAGATGGCCCGATATATTGCTAGTACCACCGATATATACATCATCCTACCATGGCTTGTTATGTCTTAAAAAGAAAGGTACAACAGTTGATTGATGCTAAAGCTATCACCCTTCAAAATGAAGAGAAGACAGTCACTGCCAATATGGTGTCTCTTCAATTTGGCGACTTCCCAGCACAAGAAGTCCCCAACGGCGTCGTCCCAATACCTCGAGATATGATGGAAGTGATAAATCTTCCGCCTCCTAAAGTCAAACATAGAGTATGACGAGATTATGTGGATTCATCTTGACCTGCTGCCAGATTAGAACCAGGGAGCAGTATATTCTAATTCAAAATCCAAGAAGGGTAAAAAGTATAAATCATACAATATAATTTCTTCAGATCCTCATTCAAATGGAAATCAGGACCAACATCAGGAAGATGTATCTTTCGAGATCAGATTTCAAAATCTGAACATTGTCCCACCAAGTTCTGCTCATAAGCTTCGCTGAACGCACTGGCAATAGTCTATGATTGGCAGTGTTTCACTATATAAGGAACAACAAATATTTCGGTCTTATTAAGGTGTTCCTACACAAATTTCTTCTCCTCCTTCTGCAACCATTAGAGCATCGACCTCAACTCAGATTCTTGAGGAGAATCGTCATAAATTTCATCAATACAGGCAGCAATCTGTACACTTAATTCAAAACATGGGGTATGACTTCCAAAAAGCTGAAGGTTTGAACTTTGGTAAGGGGCAACGTATTCCTCTAAAATCCAAGGACATTCCAACAAATCCCGTAGTAGATTGGGTTACGATAAAACTAGCACATAGACTCACCCTAAGCAGAGAAATGATAAAAAAAAAACTTAAGTCCTGTAACATGGTACTTCGTTCTCCAATGCATGGAGAAGAAGCCATGCCTGGTACCAGGTCTGGCAAAGATTATCATAAAACCTATGACTCTGTCCCGAAAGATGTTCATGACACTCTTCCTACTTCGCCGACTCCTGTTGCTCCGCTCACAACTGAACCTGGTCCTTCGAAGCCTACTACGACAGATAAAGGAAAGCAAAATGAAGTGTGCTTCGACAAATTACTAAAGAAGAATGTACCCTAAGGACTTGAAAAGCCCTACAATTTTGATATATTGGCACAACTGGCCAATACCCCAGCCCGACCCTCCATAATTGAGTTACTTTGCTTGTCGAAGGAGACTAGTAAAGTTTTGAGCGAAGGACTGATACATGCAAACTCATGCTTAGCTCAACTCAAGACTCCAGATGAGGATCCATTAGCGTGTCCTTAATACCACAACGTGATCGAGAAGATTCCTAACATCACATTTATGCAAGTTGATATGATACTCAAAGATAATCAGCATGACAGACCTCTGTATTATACTAGGTATATCAGATCTATTAAGGTAAACCGGGTTCACATCGACCCTGGTTCTTCACTCAGCATTAATCCTAAAAGTCTACTGAGAGGATTAAAGATACCAATGCACAACCTCTCTGCTACCCGTACTACCATTCTAGGCTTCAATGCAAGAAGAAGTAAACCACTGTGAAAGATATGCCTAAAAATTAAGATAGACGATCTACGTACTGAAGTCACATGCTATGTGATTGACTTTGACGTATCCTACAATGTTTTAATAGGACAACCAGGGATACACGAGCATAAAATTATATCCTCCACCCTACATCAATGCTTCAAATATGTGAACAGTAGAGAAGAGGTCAAGACAGAGGTAGCTAACCTCAACCCTTTCAAAGGTATTGAAGCCTATTTCGCTGACTCTGCACTATATACACCAGAGTTTATGAAAGAATGAGTTAATCAAGCTACTAATGAAGCTGAAAATACTCCAAAAGAAGAGCCTCTGATAATCCGAGTCAAAGGACGTACTACTCGTCCAACTCCTTCAAAGCCTCTCGGTATCGACCTACACAAGTCATCTCCATTGGTCATCAATCTTCGATGTAATGAACAACCAATACTGGAGAATGAGCCCCTTGTTATCGACCTTCGTCGTAATAAGCAATCAATACCACTGAATCAACCCATAGTCATCAATCTTGCCAAGCCTCCTGTCAAAATTGAAGATTCTACCAACTATGTGGAAGATGAATAAATCTTATATTACATGAAGACAATACTTCACACTACATTGATGTTGAACCCTTAGCTAAAAGATTCTTAGAGGCGCTTAACCTCTACGAACCTCTATCCATACCCGTGGTATCTTCATTCCAATACAGTTCATCATATGAACCATATGTGGAAGTATACTTTATAGTCCCTGTGAGATAGGACAAGCAACGTCAGATAATTTTTGTCAAAGCCATAAACAAAAGAGTCGCGCATACTAATAGTTTTGACGAGGAAATAGGGAAGATACAATGGTATCATTACAGCCAACCAACCAAAAACATTATACAAGGGATGAGCTACAACATAAAATCTGGTTTGCGACTAAATTACGAAAAAGGTAGACAAACTCCTATACGTTAACTCTCTCCAAAAGGCAAGCCGAAAATATACTACCAATGGACTGGTCGTGGTTTGGGAAATGTTACACCACCAACAACTATTGAAAGTTCAGAATTGGAAGAAGAGACGCATTTTTATTCCTTTGACTCATCATTGTAGGATTCTGACGAAAGCATGTGTGACGTATTCAAACACGCTTTCTCTGTAAATATGGTGTCAACTCTCCCAAACGACAAAGACATTGGAGATTTGATAATAATGCCTACCAACAGTAAATTTCTAAGGAAGTATTATGTCTAAGTATGACATATTCTTCTCTATCTCCAGCAGATTAAAATAAGATATATAGAAAATATATTTTGTTTAATTTCTAGCATCTTATAGCTACACGGCCTCTCGAACGGTTACCTATATTTATTTTTGAATAAGACATGGGTAATGGTTCCTCAAAGTTTTCTAGCAGGATAATACTCGGATTCAACGGAACACTCTAGTTGAGATCATCTAAACAATTCTCTCCAACAAAAATGTTATATTATTAAAACCTAGTTGTTTTAAGGATACTGTATTCCTGATCCCTAGTTGGGTCGGGAATAATCTCACAGGTTTATTCACCAGTCAATAAATATAATGTGATTCATGCCCATATTATCTCTGAATCATATCTCATTTATTATCCCCTAAAGAGAAGACAATAGTTCGCCCCTGAACTACTCTTTCTTCTCTTCTCCGGTGGAGTAAACTAGTGAACTGTCACGTCCATATCACCTCTGGTAGTATTGTATCCTTTAAAATTTATCATTTATACTCAGCATGAGTATACCTTTGGTGATACATCTACCAAATTCTCCCATAAAGTTACTATGCCATGTCCATAATACCTCTAATCAGATATATATATATTCAATGGGTGTCGATTTGAAAGTATCACTAAGGTAAAACAAAATTTCTTTATTGATATAAAATAAGGAAAGGACAATGTTGGTCCGGGGATTCCCATGTGTGCGTATTTGTCTGATTGACATAAAATGTTACATAGTGCGGACCAGACAAGTTACAAAAAATGTGCACGATAAACCGTACAGTGCGTACAAAATCCAGTTTTCTCTGAATGCATATTTGTGTGTGTATAAGTGGGATGACAGGGGAAAGGCAACATGTTCAATTTTTTCTGATGCACGTCAACCAAAGTCTTCAGTCAGCAACACACAATCAGCACAATAAAGTCAAAGCAGAAATTTTATTAAGCTTAATCATGATTACATATGATTATACATATGAAATCATGATTATACATATGAAATCAAGATAATAAAATCTTCAGTCAGATCTAACATACCTAGATTTTTACTCTAAAAATTATGGGTATATATATGAAAATCTATTACACCCGGATTTTCATATGATGGGGATCTATCACAGAGCTATTCCCATCTCTACGTCCCGTCTGCTTCCGAGGTGGATGAATTAAGGCGCAGAAGAAATGGGTTGCTCCTTAGTGCAAACCACAATACATGGAGAAGAAATTCTTGCTGTGGAGGAGGATGCTATACAGGACTGGGCCTGTTTAAATTAGCACGGTCCCATTTATGTTCGACTTGTTGGAGGATATAGAGAGCCAAATGGAAGTTATTCCTCTATCGTCATCCAGCCCTACCGCTAGAATTCCCGGATGGAATTCTAATCCCAATCATGTAATCCACACAGGGCCCATGTTAAGAGAGTAATTCCAGCGAGATGGGTTTGAAGACAATGAACAGTCTTCTGGATAATTTGTTAGTACATCACGAACAATGAATCCTATGATATCCTTCCATGCACCATGACACAAAGAGCTCAGCAGCAACGATCTCTAGACGAGCCTCTCACCCATCGTTGAGAAGAGTCTCCTCTTTCCTCTTCTCGACAGACAGCAAAGCCGATGGAGCCATACTTCTACAGTCATCTTCGTAGGCTCACACTTAACTGTGGCCATGCTCAAGCCTCTCTGTAAGAAAAAGATAAGTCTATAAATATTGGTAAAGTTTTACTCCTATTTATAGGGGAAGAAGTGACAAAGTCAGCATAGTTCTCGAAAATTGCTCCTGAAAATTAGCTTGTGTCTCCTCAAAAACCACGTTAAAACCAAAAATAAGTCAAAGATACATGCTTATAGCCACATCAGCAAACCATTAGGATTCTGCCCAGAGTGCGCGCACAAACATCCTAAAACTTTTATGCTTCTAATTCAAAGTATTTTGAATTCATTTGAACGAATTCAAAAACTTTGAAGGTGGTCTGGTAGAAGAATAAAAAGTGCACCTTAGATAGATGGCGCATTTTTTTACAAATAAACCCAATGGTGGAAAGATGGCGCACTTTTTATCTGTTTGGCGCACTTTCTACTTGTTTCAGAAGAAAGATGTGCACTTTCTTAAATGCTCAATAGTTTGGCAAACTTTCGGAAGATGGCACACTTTCGTATTGTTACGAAAGCTTGCGCATAAATGAACTTCCCTCTCTCAACATTTAATACAACAGACTAATAGCTTACAGATGCAGAAATCAAAGAGTCAGAAGCCATCATTACAACTGTACTACGGCACGCATACCCAAGTTGTCATTTAGTGACCCAGTCGCTATGTCCACTTCTTCAAAAGTGCGCCGTAGTGCCAACTTCTTCAAAAGTGCGTCGTTGTGCCAACATCTTCAAAAGTACGCCACTGTGCTAACTTCTTCAAAAATGCGTCTAGTACCAATACTTTCAAAAGTGCTCCGTAGTGCCAACTCCTTTAAAATGCGATGTAGTACCAATACTTTCAAAAAGTGCGTCGTTGTGCCAATACCTTCGAAAGTGCGCCGTAGTGCCAACTGCTTCAAAAATGCGTTGCCGTGCTAATCTTACCAAAAATGTGCAATCTCCAGATGACTTCTAAAGTGCGCATATTATCCTAACCGAAAGTGAGAAGTTATGAGTGCGTGTCTTATATGTCGTACTTCTCATAAAAAGTGTACAAATAACTGTTCCTATGACCAAAGCTTTCCTCGTATAGGAAGCTACGTGTCAAGCAGGCGGTAAGTTGTACATCCACTCATTCAGAAAATGGGGTGTTAGTCCACCAAAAGTGCGCACACAATGGTAAAACAGTCTTGATATTCCAAAGTGCGTGCACACTCTCATAATTGTTCCTAAACTCAATAAATACTGGTTATGTACAACTATTAAAGACACAGAGACCTACCTACACCTAGACAGAGAGGAGCACACAAAACAGATTGACTAGGGGGCTAGAATTTTTAATTCTTTAAAATTCAAAAACATAGTTAGAGAAATAGAAGCTTGTCGTACCATTTTTGCCAGAGATTTCTTATTGTTTAACTCTCCAAGTTGTTCAAAGCAATCCCTACATTTCTTCGTCGTCGAGTGGTCCAAGGAGTAAAGTGATCATCCGCAGATCAGATCTCTATAGCTATACTTTTTCACAATCAATTATACTTAGATTTCTATTTATGATTTCTTGTATTTTTCTTTCTTTTTAATAGTTTGGAACACAAAAGTTTCGTATAAACTTTTTCTTACAAACATTTTTTCATGTGCTTAAGTTAAAAAAAAAAATTGTCTCTGTGAATGACTCCATATGTGCATGTGTTGAGTCAAATTATTTATGACTTAGAAAATTACAGAGAACTGCTTGACGTAATGTGCATGAGCTCGTCTGCACATGATTGTCTATACGCAGGGCTCGTTATGCCCAGAGCTTTTATCCTTGGAATTATCCTTAAAGTATTTTTAGATAACGTAATAATAACTCTTTTATCTTTTATATGCATTCTCACTCTGAATAGCTCTGTTGGACAAGACACTCCGAGGATCTGCTGAAGGAGTGTGATTGACCCAATTTTCATAGATAGGACCCCGAGGCCTACAAGAAGTCAACTTTCTTGTTCGAGGACTCTCTGAAAACAACAGATGTTGCGGCCGCCTCGATAAAACAAAGGTGGACCTTCCTTGTGGATGGAAACCTGATGTACGTGCCCAGCATTGAATAATTATATCTGCTGTCAGCATTTGTTCAGACGAGATACATGGACTGGGATCTTACTCCAAGTTACCATGTAGTAATGATTAACAAGATCTGTCACTAGTACAGTGATAATACAAAAGGAACTTTTGACTATGTAAAGGACTCTGTCTCCTGCACTATCTAAGGACTGATGCCTGCATTCATTGTCAATGACCTAGGGTTTGATCTTCATCCATATATGGAAAAAATATTTGTCAAGCAATTTTTGAAGAAAGAAAAAGAACTCCTGGAAGGAAGCCCGCGGTTTACAGGATGGGCCCACAGTTTGATGGTATGGAGTGATATTACCAGTGGATGTTGAAGAAGCATGAGACAGTCTTCAAGAAGATCTTGCCACCACGGCGACTGGTTTTGGCCTGCTAGTAAACAATTTCATGTTTTTGGCGCTCCTGGAGATGTACAACTGTCGAACTAGCACATTCTTCTTCACCCCTGCTAGTGAGAATGGTCTGGCATTGCACGAGATACATGGAAACTCGAAGCTACCCATGGGCCTTGAGCCCTAATAAAGACTATACTCCTTGTAATAAGGAATTCAAGGAGTTGGATAAGAACTACCCCAAACTAATAAGTGTTTACAATAAATTTCTCTGCTATTACCCACCCAATATGCTAGAAGATCAACTGGAAAGGGTTGACGGAGGGAGCCTCCCCACATATTATTTGCTGGATAGAGTATATGTTTATTCAGAGCACGTATACTTCCAAGCTCCACTTTTCTACCACCAAGCCACTAGACGATGATGCCACATAAAACTTTGGTGATGGAATATGGCGAGAAGGACCTGCCTGCTATTAGAAGAATCCCTCAGACAACTATGCGATCAAGACTAGAATTCATAATTATTTCTACCAAGACCGACATAAGCTGTCGGAGGACGACGCCAAAGCTAGTTTTTTAATAATCTGGCTCAGAAACTACGTCGGTCGGTCCAGGTGGATCAGGCACAATAAAGAGGATGTGTAGGAACCTCATATTTCCTGCTGTAAAGCTAGTTTTTGGCCATAAGTTGGTGTTACTACCAGCGATGATGTACAGTCTGAACAGAGGAGGACTGCAAAATATTATAGAAAACCTGTTGAACCACCAAACCGAGAAAACAGATTTCATAAGGGTAGAAATACCCTACTACTACTTGATGGGATGACTAGTGCTGCACTATCCCAGATTGAAGGATGTTGGCTTGGAGAGCTCCGGGGGCTTTTTTGCCGATATAGAAACTCAAAATGGAACTATAAAAACATCCCCAACTGCAGAAAAGTGTTAGGCCACCTGGGAGGATACAGCCTCATCAAGATATCCCCCACATTCTCGGGAATAGAAGCCGGAGATACGCTTAGAGACGAAGGTGTCGGCAACACGAGCCATTGCATTTGGTTTATCAAAATAGAAATAGGTGCTTATTCGAGCCCTACCTGCCCAACCGTTTTGCATGTCATCTTAGCTATACAACCAACTAGTGCTGGGCAACACGAGCCATTGCATCAACTTCGTAGGTAGTTTGCTAGATGGGGCCAGGAGGCAGGGACAACCGTTACAAAGAACATCGAGTCAATCCTTGGCCCTTCGGAGGATGGAATTTAGAAAGAACTTTCCAGTGAACCAACACAGCCAATAGATACTGCTGGAAAGACGATTTCTGAAGAGTAGGCAATTATCATCGCTCCATACACTGTTATAGTTTTCATATTTTAACTTTTCAATGTCAAACACAGATTACTTAAATGTTTTTTCTTATGACAGCTTCATCATTAGCTGTAAATCTTCCAAAGGAAGTACTTCCCAAAGCCTCAGTAGATATGGTGTTATTGACTTCGACAACTCTAACTGAGACGGATGAATTGGTACCGATCCCTCTATATGACTTTTACGATACGCTGAAGCGAGGGTTACCCAACATTATTGACAAAAATTTACTATTTTTTTGGATTCTTTGAACCGTCCGGCATCAAATAGAGGGGGCGCTTGAAGATTACCCGGGCTATGAAGCAATTGTTCATTGCTCTTGATGTATCATGAGCCCTATATATATATAGCTATATAAGCAAATGGTTAATGAAATGTCGATGAAAAAAAAAAATTCAAGCAAGCAAAGAAACAAAGTTATTCTATTCAGCCCCTAAAATCAAATATTTTTTTGTGTTATCTTTGTTTTCTAAAAAGTTGGAATCATAGCCTCCGTGTTTATCGGATAAGCTAAACTTCCAATCAAACTAGCCTCCTTGTTAAGAGGACAAGCTATCTCCATCCCCGTAAAGTGGTATCTGTGAACACCCAACAATTGGTATCAGAGAAAAATATGATTATTGGAGCAATCTCATGAAGCTATATCTTGAATCTCAAGATCTATGGAGTGCCGTTGAAGAAGGAGTAGAGCAACCAACAAATGAAGGTCAACTATCCGAAGCACAAAAAAAAGTGTTGAAGGAAAAGAGACAAAAAGACAAGAAGGCGCTCTTCCAAATCTATCAAGCAATTGAAATTCCAGGCTATGAGAGAATATCCAAGGCAAAAAGCTCCCAGGATGCCTGGACAACTCTTGAGATAGCATATTCTGGCCAAGATCAAGTAAAAAAATACGCTTGCAAGCTCTAAGGGCTAAATTTGAGAAGCTAGAAATGAAAGATAATGAAAAGATTGAAGAATATTTTACTAAAGTGAACTCTATTATGAATCAATTGAGTTCAAATGGAGAAATTTTAGAAACTCAAAAAGTTATTGAAAAAGTTCTTCGAAGTCTACCAAGCAAATATGATCATCTTGTAGTTGCCATTGAAGAAACTAAAGATCTTGCATCTCTGTCTTTGGAAAGTTTACAAGGAAGATTAGAAGCTCATAAATTTTGGATTAACAAAAGTTGTCCGCAAAGTGTCTCTTCCCAGCCTGATCAAGCTCTCAAATCCAATGTCATGTCTACGGGAGGCCATGGTTCTTCTCAGAACCGTAGACGCGGAAGAGGCAAGAATTTTCGAGGACGAAGTTCAAATTTTCATGGCAAAGGAAAGGGTTATTCAAGCAATAACCAAAATGAAGAAGAAGAAAATTCCAACTCCAGATACCCACAAAGAGGATCACAAAGAGGAAGAGGTCGTGGTCATCAAAGAGGAAGAGATCGTGGCTATATTGAATGCTACCATTGCCACAAACCAGGTCACACAATTAATGAATGCTGGTATAAGCAAGAGGATGACAAGAAAAAAGAAACGGGTTACGTACATGAAGCACAAAATAACCATCAAAATACTTTGTTGCTTGCTTGTCATGGTGATAACTTGAATAATTTGTGGTATCTTGATAGTGGTGCTAGCAAGCATATGACAGAAAATAAAAATTTATTTACAAACTTAACAAAATCTAACCGTGGCTAAGTGAAGATTGGTGATGACAGAGCATACAAAATAGAAGGAGTTGGTGAAATAACTTTCAAAGCAAAATCCGGAGGTATCAAGAAGATGAAAGATGTATACTACATCCCAGGGCTAAAAAGCAATCTCCTAAGTGCCGGTCATCTCTTAAGAAAAGGGTTTGACATTCATTTTCGAAGCAATGCTTATTTCTTGTCAAAGATCGGTCAACTTGTTGCAAAAATTGCTATCGCAGAAAATAATTTGTTTCCCCTAACACTACAATCCACTAACTTGTCATGTTTCAGTAGTGTTGATAGTGGAAGCTCCAAACTATGGCATGATAGGTTTGGTTATTTGAATTATAGAAGCTTGAAGCAATTAGTGACAAAGAAGATGGTCAAAGGGCTGCCTCAAATCTATTCCTCTGATGATGTCTGTGAAGATTGTCAAATCGGGAAGCTTCATAGATCTTCATTCCCATTGCAGTCCACATGGCGAGCCAAGAAGCCACTTCAACTTGTTCATTCAGACTTATGTGGACCAATACAAGTTTCATCTCATGGAGGTAATCGATATTTCATCTCCTTTATTGATGATTACTCAAGAAAAGTATGGATTTATTTGTTCAAGAAAAAATTTGATGCTTTCCAAGCCTTTAAAGATTTCAAAGCTGAAGTTAAAAAAATTTTTGGGCTTCATATTCAAACATTAAAAACTGATCATGGTGGTGAATATCTTCCAAATGAATTTGAAAGATTTTGTAGAGATCATGGAATAAAGCATCAACTAACTGCCAGATATACACCACAGCAAAATGGTGTTTGTGAAAGAAAGAATCGTACTATTATGGACATGGTGAGGTGCATGCTTAGTAGAAAAAAACTGGACAAAGCTCTATGGACCGAAGCTGTTTCTTGTGCTGTTTACTTGATAAACAGATCACCAACAAAGTGTCTACAAAACATCACACCTCATGAAGCATGGTACGGATTGAAGCCAAATGTTCAACACTTAAGAATCTTTGGAAGTACTGCTTATGCACACATTCCTGATGTTATAAGGTCCAAGCTTGATGACAAGGCAGAAAAATATATATTAGTTGGCTATAGCGAAAGAAGCAAAGCCTACAAGTTATACAATTGTCACGACCCGCACCCGGAAAATCGGGCATGAGTCGTGGGTACGTCCAGCCTACGCCGCAGCATCGGCGGTAGAACGCTGTCTAGGTCAACTAACTAAATAATAATCTCACACAAAAATCGGGCATGACCTCTCCAAAAGGAGGGCAACCACACAAACAATATATAAACCTGTCAAGATCTCAACTCCAAACGGAGGAGCAATATCAAATGATAATCTCAAGTACTCAATCACGAATCTAAGCACGATAAGATAACAAAGAAGACTAACAGCTATAAAGTCTAACCACCAACTACTACTACAACAACCACAACATCAATAATAATAATAATACAACAATACATCATCCAAAATAATATACAAACAAGGTCTCAATCCAAAACCGGAGACAAATCCGGTGCTAAAAGCTAATAAAAACAACAACAAGATCCTAGTGATCCCGGCTACCAACCCGGAAATCACCTCTAAACTAGAGGGTCCCTGTCTGCACCATCGACAGGCTCAGGTCCATAGAACGTCGGACACTAATCCTCCGGATACTCTAAAAAATATGTCCAGTCAGGACTGGAGCAAGTACATCTCTAACAGCAGTTCCATTTAAATGATAAAAACTATAAAACAGTTATAGCAAGTAGCAAGAAAAATGGAGCAAGTATGAACAAGAAAATATGTAAGTCACTGGTGCATAAAGGTAAAGATGCATGGATATCAGAGCAAGATAGTAATAACTACAAGATACAGAAAATCTAAGCTAAGATCAAGTCCGTGCACATGAACGTGTAGTGAGTCCAGCATGAAAAACATGTAGTGAGTCAAGTCCAGAAACATGTAAGTGAGACAAGTCAAGAAATGCATGAGAGTCCAGACTATAAAGAATGAACTCGGTGTCTTTGAAATACTTGTTTCGACATGTAAACGGCTAGGGGTAAGTACGGCTCACCGCGCACTGGGTGCACGGCTGCTATCATTCCAGATTAGACCAGAGGGAGTGATTCCTGATGATGCCAGATAGGAATGTTTACATGTCTACTCGAGTATTTCCCCGCCCCGACTAATACAAGTGGATCCAAGACCCGACACGCAAATCAAGATGAGTCCAGCCTGTACATGAATGATGCCTGTAGTGATGCCTGTAGGTGATGCCAGTAGTGATTCCAGAATAGAGGCCAGAAACATGAAATGTACGTGTCGCAAGTAAATGAATCCAGAAATATCAATCAGTGTCTCGTGTTGTGCCAGAATAATCATATGATACTATACTAGAAGCTGAATCATAATAAATATCAGATAATAAAAACTATCAGAGAATGTACTCGCCTGACGTCCTGAGCAACTGGCGATCCGAACCGGTGTCGCAAGGACCTATGCGAAAAGCAAGGTTAAACAGGGTTCTAATGAGTTAAACAGATATAAAATAACTAAAAATAGGCTTCTAGGGTCGTTCTAGGTCAAACAGGTCAAACCGGTGAAATCTGGGTCAAAAAGTCAACTCTGGGTCCAAAAAGTCAACTCTAGGTCAAAACTAGGTCAAAAGTTGACTTTGGCGGTCAACCGAGTCAACTACGGTCAAGTCTGGGTCAAACTAGGGTGCTCCTGAAATTCTAGGTCAAACCGAGGTCATTAAGCTAGAAAACTCACAAACTCGCCTCCTTGAGATACCGGGATACCCTCGGTATCCGATACCTCAACCTAGGCTACGCACCCCGCCTATACCCTCTAAAACCTATGCTAGCACGCGTAAATATATACACATATACGTATAAAAATCACTCCAATACTATTCCTAGGCTATTGCTCAAAAACCCCGCTCGAAACCCAATACCTTGGTTATCTTAAGGTATTGAAATACCTTGGTATCTCAAGATATTGAGGTTTCGCTCTAAAACCCCTCTAACTAGCTATCTAGCTATTGAATATATACCTAGTTATTAATCTAGGCTAGATAATATATATATCTATCATATTTATATATATCTAAGCATATATGTACCTATGTATATATTTATCCACACACATATACACAATACCCTTTACCTTACCCATACACTTATATATATATATATATATATATATACGTATATAGGTATCTATATCTTAGATAGATATATCTAAGTATCTAGCTATCTACCTATCTAGTATCTAGAAACCTAACTATCTATGTATCTATTCAACTATTTACCTTGTTATCTATCTATCTAAATATCCATCTACTACCTATTTACCTATCTATCAACCATCTATCTATTTATCTATCTAACATATACCTATTTATCTATCTATGCATATATCTAACTAATTATCTATTTAACAATTCTATTTATGTATCTAAATGTCTAACTATCTACCTATCTCTCTAACTATCTATGAATCTATCTATCTATCCAAGTATCTATCAATCTATCTATCTACTTATATATATATCTATTACCTAATTAGTTATCTATCCATCTATCCTCTACCTACTAAAAGCTGCTGCTAGCTACCTCTGTGCTTCAAATTACTGCTGCTGCTGGTGTTGTGCTTGCTGATGCTGCTGCCCATGCTGCTGCCACTGCTTTTGCTGCTGCTGCACCTGCTTTTGCTGCTGCTGCACCTGTTGGTGCAGCAAGTTGCTGCTGCTGCAGCTGCTGCTTGGCTGCTCCTTCTACTGCTGCTGGTTCTCAGTTCAGCCCCCCCCCTCCTTCTCACATACACACACACACACACCTATTTATATATATATATCACTATCTATATATATTTATACATACATATATATCTATATATATATAACTAGATATCTATATATATATACACTCATCCACACACTCTAACACACACACTAACACACTCACACACTAATACACACACACACATAAATATACACAAACACACCTCTATATATACATACACACATATACACAAACACATATCTCTATATATATATAAACACACATATATCAATATATATATACACACACTAATATATATATATGCATATAAACACTCACACACTCAAACATATATATATATATATATCCTCACACACTCTCACACAACCTCACACACACACTCTCACACACACTAACACACACACTCACTAATGCACAACTACACACACAAACACTCATACATATATATATATATATATATATAAATATATATACATATACACACATACATATACTCCTATATATATATATCTATAAACACTCACTCACACTCACACAAGCACTCACTAACACACTAACACAAGCACTCACTAGCACACTCACAAACACATAAAAACACATATATATATAAATATATATATATAAAAACACACACACAAATATATATATACATATATATATATAAAAACACAACACACACACAACACACAACACAACGCACACAACGCCCACAACGCTCACCAACGCACGCCCAACGGCCCCGACACGCACAAACACCTATAAATATATAAAATATAACCCGAGAACTCTATCACACACTCCCTGATACTAACCCAACGCGCGCACAAGCCCGAAACGAGGAAACCAAGTCGAAATGGCCGTTCGGTCATTTCGACGAACACGTGGTGCGCGGCTCGGAAAACCTCCTGAAACGCACACCAAACGAACTCGGAATCGGCCCAAAATTTACCCACGCGTCCTAAACGATGTCTAGATCCTAGAAAATGCGCTCCCACGTCGATTCTAGGTCCGTGGCGGAAACGCACACGCACTTAGAATCGGCGACGACGAAAAGCCCCAATTTCGCCCGAAACGCCCGTTTCTCCGCGACGCGGCTTCCCGTGTCCGAACGGAGACACGCTCTCACCCTCACGACACCCGACAACGTTTACCTAGGTCCATCTAACCTAGGGCATCACCCAAAATTGGGCCAAATTCGGATTCCACCCGAAATTGACACAAAACCTAGTGTCAAAGTCTCTAAACTCACCCAAACTAGTTCCAACCTCCTCCCACGGGTAGCCTAAGGGTCTAGGAAGGTTCTAAACTATTAATTACACTATAAAAGAGTAATTACAAGGGGAAATTTAGGGTTTACCTCTTGGGAGTTGGAAACCCAAGCCAAAATCTCCAAATCTCTCCAAATCCTCCAATCCAAGCTTCCAAGCCTCAAATCCAAGCTCCAACACCAAATCTAGGCTCTACCCACCTAGGTTAGGGAAAGATCTAGGGTTAGGGTTAATCATAAAGAAGAATAGAGGAAGAAAGAAGAGAAATGGAAGCTTACTTGAAAGTGGGAAGAAGAAAAGAAGAAGGAAGAGTGGAAAATGGAGAAGAAGAAGAAGAAGAATGAAGAAGAATACAAGGGGGCTGCTGTGTGTCACGGTCCAGATTTGGGAATGAAGGGAATAGGGTCGGCCATGTAGAAATAAAGAGGTTTCACTAAGTCCAAATGACCAAAATGCCCTCCCGTAACTCGGTTTGGGGTTTCGGGGCTCCAAATGCACTCAAACTAGTTCCAAATCTCTCCAACTAACTTCCTAAAAATAAAATAAATATTCTAAACCCCAAAATAAGTCTCACAGGGGTGTGGACTGGGTCGGACATGGGTCCACTAGGGTCTGACATGGGTCCAGGCTAGCCAAAATCCTAAAACATACAATAAAAATATAATACAATCAATAATTAAATATAAATATAATTAATTATAAATAATACACAATTAACCAAATTAAAAATAAAAAAAAAATACCCGGCTCTGGAAATGGGGTGGTGACAAGCCTATCCTCCTTAGAAAATTTCGTCCTCGAAATTTAAAGTCAATCACAATCTCTCTAGGTCAAACCCCCAACAATCACAGTCAAGAAATTCTACCTAAACAATATGCAAAATCAGGGTCCTACTGGTCGTGTTATCACAGTCTCAATCAGGGTTACTACACTATCTACCACAGCACAAGAAAATCTAACAGGTACTAATGAAGTACACTACAAGGAATGGAAAGGACAGGAAGAAGAAACAAGAGACAGACCTGCTAACCCGACATCCGTAGCATCGGCCTCCTCGACCGTCAACGCATAAGCCCTGCCCTGCTGGGGTGTATCCCTCTGCTGGTGCGGGGCATGATGCTGTGCCACAGATGGCCTAGCTCCAACTCTCTGATCCTGTGCTCCACCCAATGGAGGTGCAGTGGAGCAATCTCGCATCTGGTGAGCAGCGGATCCACAGAACAAACACACCTTCAGCCTCCTCCTACAAACATCCCAAGTGTGTCCTGCCTTCCTGCAGTAGGCACAAGTGGGCGCTCTCTGATCCTGACCCTGCTGCGCTGCCTTCTGCACATAGGGACGCTTAGCTGGTCCCGCACTGCCACTCGCACTGCCTGAATCATCTCTGCCTCTCTTGGACTTAAGCTCCAAGTCATCCTCTGCTCTCTGAGCATCTCCTACTATCTACTCAAAAGTTGCCTCGCGGTCGCTCCTGGTCAAAGACTTGACCGCCATAACCAAGCCCTTGCGAAACTTCCTCGCCTTGGCTGCCTCACTCAAGCCCTCTACAAATCTGCCCAGACGGCAGAACTCCGCTGCGTACTCGTCCACTGTCATGCTCCCTTGGACGAGTGCCTCAAACTGGCTCTCCAAAGCACTGAGCGCCACATCTGGGAAAAACTTCTCCTTAAAAAGCCTCTTGAAAGCCTCCCAAGTAAGCCCTGGCGCTGCGATCCTCGTATCTGTGCGATACCACGTCAAAGCGAGGTCGAACATCTGACTGCCCGCTGCCTCTATCTGCATGCTGTCTGGAATCTGCGCCAGCCTGAAGATGCCCTCAATCTGCTCTATCCAGTCATCTGCGTACAGGATCCCTTCTGTACCACGGAACTCCTTGGGCCGCATCCTCTGAAAGTCAATGATACTACCCGGCCTCGGAAGCTGAATCTGATCTGCCTGTGGCTGATTCTGTGCCACCCTATCCACTGCCGTCATGGCCACCTGGTGGGCGTTCTCAATGCCCAGTCTCATCACATCCACCTGACGGTGCTGCGCGTCCATCATCTCCCTGAAGAACGCAAACAACTGCGCGGCATCTACTGGAGCAGGAAGTGGTGGAGGAACCACCGGAACGACTGGGGTAGTCCTCGGATCGATAAGTGGAGAAGGATCTCCGAGAGAAACAGAGGCTCCCTCAACCGCAGGAGTGGTGAGTGGAGCGGTAGCAGCTGCCTGAATACGAGCCGGACGAGAGGTAGCAGACCTCTCCGAGGCAACTGCTGGAACGGTACGATGGGATCGTGTCTTCGGAGGCATCCTGAACACAGATCAAAAGAAGTCAATACGGCACAAGATACGATATCATCAAAGAAGGACAGTAATATTTCAAAAGAAGCAATTTCAGAATAATTAGATTGGAATTGTTCCTAGTCGTGATTGAGGACACTCTCATCCTAGATCCTAGATCCTATAGCAGGCTCGCAGCAGTACAACTAAGTTGTTGTACCACCACGACATCGTACTAATTGCGAATCGAGACCTGCATGGGGCCGCCACCAAAAACGTGTCACGACCCGCACCCGGAAAATCGGGCATGAGTCGTGGGTACGTCCAGCCTACGCCGCAGCATCGGCGGTAGAACGCTGTCTAGGTCAACTAACTAAATAATAATCTCACACAAAAATCGGGCATGACCTCTCCAAAAGGAGGGCAACCACACAAACAATATATAAACCTGTCAAGATCTCAACTCCAAACGGAGGAGCAATATCAAATGATAATCTCAAGTACTCAATCACGAATCTAAGCACGATAAGATAACAAAGAAGACTAACAGCTATAAAGTCTAACCACCAACTACTACTACAACAACCACAACATCAATAATAATAATAATACAACAATACATCATCCAAAATAATATACAAACAAGGTCTCAATCCAAAACCGGAGACAAATCCGGTGCTAAAAGCTAATAAAAAACAACAACAAGATCCTAGTGATCCCGGCTACCAACCCGGAAATCACCTCTAAACTAGAGGGTCCCTGTCTGCACCATCGACAGGCTCAGGTCCATAGAACGTCGGACACCAATCCTCCGGATACTCTGAAAAATATGTCCAGTCAGGACTGGAGCAAGTACATCTCTAACAGCAGTTCCATTTAAATGATAAAAACTATAAAACAGTTATAGCAAGTAGCAAGAAAAATGGAGCAAGTATGAACAAGAAAATATGTAAGTCACTGGTGCATAAAGGTAAAGATGCATGGATATCAGAGCAAGATAGTAATAACTACAAGATACAGAAAATCTAAGCTAAGATCAAGTCCGTGCACATGAACGTGTAGTGAGTCCAGCATGAAAAACATGTAGTGAGTCAAGTCCAGAAACATGTAAGTGAGACAAGTCAAGAAATGCATGAGAGTCCAGACTATAAAGAATGAACTCGGTGTCTTTGAAATACTTGTTTCGACATGTAAACGGCTAGGGGTAAGTACGGCTCACCGCGCACTGGGTGCACGGCTGCTATCATTCCAAATTAGACCAGAGGGAGTGATTCCTGATGATGCCAGATAGGAATGTTTACATGTCTACTCGAGTATTTCCCCACCCCGACTAATACAAGTGGATCCAAGACCCGACACGCAAATCAAGATGAGTCCAGCCTGTACATGAATGATGCCTGTAGTGATGCCTGTAGGTGATGCCAGTAGTGATTCCAGAATAGAGGCCAGAAACATGAAATGTACGTGTCGCAAGTAAATGAATCCAGAAATATCAATCAGTGTCTCGTGTTGTGCCAGAATAATCATATGATACTATACTAGAAGCTGAATCATAATAAATATCAGATAATGAAAACTATCAGAGAATGTACTCGCCTGACGTCCTGAGCAACTGGCGATCCGAACCGGTGTCGCAAGGACCTATGCGAAAAGCAAGGTTAAACAGGGTTCTAATGAGTTAAACAGATATAAAATAACTAAAAATAGGCTTCTAGGGTCGTTCTAGGTCAAACAGGTCAAACCGGTGAAATCTGGGTTAAAAAGTCAACTCTGGGTCCAAAAAGTCAACTCTAGGTCAAAACTAGGTCAAAAGTTGACTTTGGCGGTCAACCGAGTCAACTACGGTCAAGTCTGGGTCAAACTAGGGTGCTCCTGAAATTCTAGGTCAAACCGAGGTCATTAAGCTAGAAAACTCACAAACTCGCCTCCTTGAGATACCGGGATACCCTCGGTATCCGATACCTCAACCTAGGCTACGCACCCCGCCTATACCCTCTAAAACCTATGCTAGCACGCGTAAATATATACACATATACGTATAAAAATCACTCCAATACTATTCCTAGGCTATTGCTCAAAAACCCCGCTCGAAACCCAATACCTTGGTTATCTTAAGGTATTGAAATACCTTGGTATCTCAAGATATTGAGGTTTCGCTCTAAAACCCCTCTAACTAGCTATCTAGCTATTGAATATATACCTAGTTATTAATCTAGGCTAGATAATATATATATCTATCATATTTATATATATCTAAGCATATATGTACCTATGTATATATTTATCCACACACATATACACAATACCCTTTACCTTACCCATACACTTATATATATATATATATATCTATACGTATATAGGTATCTATATCTTAGATAGATATATCTAAGTATCTAGCTATCTACCTATCTAGTATCTAGAAACCTAACTATCTATGTATCTATTCAACTATTTACCTTGTTATCTATCTATCTAAATATCCATCTACTACCTATTTACCTATCTATCAACCATCTATCTATTTATCTATCTAACATATACCTATTTATCTATCTATGCATATATCTAACTAATTATCTATTTAACAATTCTATTTATGTATCTAAATGTCTAACTATCTACCTATCTCTCTAACTATCTATGAATCTATCTATCTATCCAAGTATCTATCAATCTATCTATCTACTTATATATATATATCTATTACCTAATTAGTTATCTATCCATCTATCCTCTACCTACTAAAAGCTGCTGCTAGCTACCTCTGTGCTTCAAATTACTGCTGCTGCTGGTGTTGTGCTTGCTGATGCTGCTGCCCATGCTGCTGCCACTGCTTTTGCTGCTGCTGCACCTGTCACGCCCCGATTTCGGCTATTCGATAATCGTCCCCCGGGCGTGATGCCGTGCACGCGTAGGGCGCGCGTGCACAAGGCCTTAGGCATAAGGATATTTTTAGAACAATGCAACAGAGTAGACATATAAGATAACACAAGGTTGAGGCATAGAAAAGTTTCTCTTTTATTCATAATGAACATCTTTTTACATTGCTTGACTCAAAAGTATAAAATGCCCACGGGCTTACAGACTTGGACGCAAAATGAGATAGCCGATCCATACATTATGTCCCTTTACATAGATTCAAAAACACAAAATCCACCTTGGGTGCGAGTAAGCACCATCGCCTTAGCGATATTCAGCAACGGAGAGAGAGTGAAAGGCTTCGAGCTTGAGCCTTCAAAAGTCTTGGCCACGAACCGCCAAGGATCCCAAAATGTTCGGAGTGAGCTTCAGTTCCTCGCCGCGTCGCCTTGCGCCGGGGAACCTGCTACAACGAGGGTCAGTACTTCGGAAAGTACTGGTGAAGGCTAGCTGCTCAACTTTACCAAGCTCAAGAGATATGATCTAATGAGTATGCTACAATTATTTGCTTAGGTGGGTTTCTATTCTTGCCTAGATCAGATTTCATTTAGCAGGTATGCAAGAACAAAATAACATAACTTCCCATGCCACCGTTCGGTGACTTTACCTGTCTCGTCTGAACCACCTGTACTACTTACCATAGCCTTCCCTGCCACGAAGACATAGTTAGTCTGCACAGTTTAAATATACACAACATCTTTCTATGTTGTTTAGGAGCCATCATGGGTTTAGTCTGGGCTGGCGGCGACGCTTGCAGCGCGGGTAGCTAGCCCCGCTACAATTCCCCGCTCCCAGGACTAAGAAAGTAGATTCCGCCCGGGTCGAGATGGCCCGGTGCCCCGGCACCGCTCGCAGGAACCTGGATCCCTTGTGCACAAGAATTCCCATGACCATTTCTATGACTCTACCTCATAGATTTACTTACTAGCCATTTAAAGAACATCATGTATAAAACTGCTTTACTGTACTATCATAATCAACCAACAGTTATATGAAATAACATGCAGCAGTTTATAGAAGAACACTTTGAACTATCAATAGATACCAACCCATTAAACACCCAACGAACATGCATGCATCAATAAATTTATGCAAGGTTTGTATGACAAGCAATGGGTGTTCCAAGCCTACTTCTTATCTTATCTTGTTATCCAACTTGTTACTTAATTGGTATCGTTTGATTAAATGCCCAACTGAGTCAGTTTTATTATGAACGGAGCCCTTGGAAAGAAGGTGCTTATCGAAATAGAGCCACTCACAAGTTTGTTGAATAGGAAGAAGAAGAAGAGGTCCCTAAGACTCCGCTCGCGCGTCGTCTACACGATCACCTGCACGCACCAACGGATGATCAATACCTCCTGCTTCGGTCTCCAAGGGTCGATACGAAATGCGAAATCCTAAGAACGAAAGCAATGAAATCCATTGAAACCGTTCAAGAAAACGCAAGTCATAAAACCAACAAGAAAGCATCCAAGCGGCACGAAAACGGACAAGAAACCAACGCAACGGAAAGGCCCCTCTCGACTCTGCCGCCGAGTCCATCCTCGAGGCACAGTCCGTTGTATATGGGACCTGATTCCGAAGAAACCAATCCATAACGAGGAAAGGATCTTAATTCAATCTGTCCCGTTCGGACGGTCGTAAGTATTCCTTGGCCGCGCTCCCCAAACAGGGGAACGGGGCATTACATCATAACCATCCAAAAGAAAGTTTCGTCCCGAAACTTAGGAATAGAACCTACCCCTAAGGAATAATGAGGGGAACCTTTCCCTCATATCAGCTTCAAGTTCCCAGGTCGACTCCTCGACCGAATGGTTCCGCCACAAGACGCGCACTAGCGAGACGGTTCGGTTCCGCAACTGCTTCTCTTTACGATCCAAAACTTGGACAGGCTCTGCTGCGTACGACAAGTCCGCTTGCAGATTCAACTGACCCAAGTCGACTATGTGGTTCGGGTCGTGTACAAACTTTCTCAGCTGTGAAACGTGAAAAATATTGTGTACTTCTGATAGGGCAGGCGGCAAAGCAACTTGGTAGGCGACCGGAGTAACCCGTTTGAGAATTTCAAACGGTCCAACAAATCTTGGACTTAACTTTCCTTTTACTCCGAATCGCATAACTCCGCGCATAGGCGAGACTTTCAAGAACACATGATCCCCTTCAAAGAATTCAAGGGGGCGACGTCGAGCATCGGCATAACTCTTTTGTCGGCTTTGTGCTGTCTTCAACCGTTCACGAATCAACCGAACTTTTTGTACGGTTTGTTCAACCAGCTCCGGCCCTAGGATTTGCCGTTCTCCGACTTCGTCCCAGCAGATTGGTGACCTACACTTCCGCCCATACAAAGCCTCGTACGGAGCCATCTCGATGCTGGACTGATAACTATTGTTATAAGCAAATTCCGCCAGCGGCAGGTAGACGTCCCAACTTGACTTCGAATCGATCACGCAGAGGCGCAACATGTCTTCTAGTATCTGATTCACTCGTTCCGTCTGACCATCGGTTTGTGGATGATAGGCTGAGCTAAACTTCAACTTGGTCCCCATCGCCAGCTGAAGACTCTCCCAAAAACGCGAGATGAATCGCCCGTCCCGATCTGATACTATAGAAACTGGCACTCCATGCAGCCGGACTATCTCGTCAAGGTAGGTCTGGGCGAGGCGATCGGCGCTCCAAGTACTTTTGATGGCAAGGAAGTGTGCAGACTTGGTTAACCGGTCGACGATAACCCAGATCGTGTCGTTTCCCCGTTGCGTCCTTGGCAGGCCAACAATGAAATCCATGCAGATGTGCTCCCACTTCCATTCCGGGATAGCAAGATTTTGCATCTCTCCGCCCGGCCTCTGATGCTCTGCTTTCACCCTTTGACAGGTTATGCATTGGGACACAAAGAGTGCAACATCTTTCTTCATGCCTTGCCACCAGAAGGTCGTTCGGAGGTTTTTATACATCTTCGTGCTCCCGGGATGGATCATATAGGCTGCGTAATGAGCTTCCGCAAGGATCTCCTTTCTAAGTTCTGAATCATCGGAGACGCATAGCCTTCCTCTCACCCGCAATGCCCCATTTTCATCAACTGCAAAGTCCTTCGCCTTCCCTGCTAGAATCTGCTCGTACATTTTCTTTAGGAAAGGGTCGTCTTTCTGAGTAGATGTGACCCGCTCTATTAGGTTGGGTACGAATCGCATTTGAGCGACCCGCGCGCCACGATATCGAATTCGGAGTTCGATGCCCATCTCTTCTAAGTCCCTTCGTAACCTGCGATCGACTGACAGAGATCCAACGAAGATCCGACTCAGAGCATCCGCTACAACGTTCCCTTTTCCAGGTGTGTAGTCTATCGTCAAGTCATAATCTTTTATCAATTCTAGCCAACGGCGCTGACGAAGGTTGAGGTCCGTCTGGGTGAATAGGTACTTCAAGCTCTTGTGATCAGTATAAATTCGGCAAGGCACTCCATAAAGGTAGTGTCGCCACAATTTCAGGGCAAAGACAATTGCCGCTAACTCCAGGTCGTGTGTAGGATAATTTTTCTCATGCTTCTTCAGTTGCCTGGAGGCATAGGCTATCACTCGATCTCGCTGCATAAGTACACACCCCAAACCTTGCCCGGACGCGTCGCTAAATATTTGGAATCCCGAGATCTCGTCTGGTAATGCAAGTAACGGGGCAGAGGTGAGGCGATGCTTTAACTCTTTAAACGAAGCTTCGCAGTCGGCGGACCACTCAAACGCGACTCCCTTTTGTGTGAGGCGAGTCAGAGGTAATGCGAGTTTGGAAAAATCCTTCACGAACCGTCTGTAGTAGCCCGCTAGCCCGAGGAAGCTTCGAATCTCGCTAACGGATGCAGGTCGCTTCCACTCGACAATGGCCTCCACCTTCTTCGGATCGACTGAGATGCCTCCCGCAGAAATGATGTGCCCGAGGAAAGATACACTACTTAGCCAGAATTCACACTTACTCAGCTTAGCATATAGCTGGTTGTCCCGAAGAGTTTGTAGCACGGTCCGCAAGTGCTCTGCATGTTCTTCCTCACTCTTCGAATACACCAAGATATCATCGATGAATACTACTACAAACTTATCGAGGTAGGGCCGGAACACAAGATTCATTAAACTCATAAAGGCAGCGGGGGCATTGGTTAGTCCGAACGGCATCACCAGGAACTCATAATGGCCATAGCGAGTTCGAAAAGCTGACTTTGGAACATCGTCTTGCTTGATCTTTAGTTGGTGATAGCCCGAACGGAGATCAATTTTAGAGAATACCGTGGCAGCCTGCAACTGATCGAAAAGATCGTCTATTCTTGGAAGAGGATACTGGTTACGAATGGTTGCTTTATTCAATTCTCGATAGTCGATGCAGAGCCGCAACGAGCCATCCTTTTTCTTCACGAATAGTACTGGGGCACCCCATGGAGATACACTAGGCCGAATGTATCCTCGATCTAGCAAGTCTTGCAACTGTACTTTAAGCTCTTTCAATTCTGCCGGGGCCATTCGATACGGTGTCTTGGAAATTGGTCGAGTTTCTGGGAACGTGTCTATAGTAAACTCTGTCTCTCGATCGGGCGGCATGCCTGGCAACTCGTCGGGGAACACATCAGGAAAATCCGCCACAACGGGGATAGACTCAACGTTTGCGCAATCTTGTCGAGTGTCTCGAACGGACGCTAAGTACCCTTCGCAGCCGGAGTGAATCATCCGTCGAGCAGACATTGCTGAGATCACCATACAGGCATTCGACGCTTTCGACTCAGGACTGCACGTGAAGCAAAACTCGGTCTCGCCTGGCAAACGAAACACGACTTCCTTTTTCGCACAGTCGATTGTAGCTGAACAAGCGCCAAGCCAATCCATCCCCAGAATAAGATCGTAGTCCCTTATGTCTAGAACTATCGCATCTAATGACAATCTCCGTCCCCCGATGCAAATGTTACCTTCACGACAGACTAAGCGAGCCGATAGATCTACTCCCGAAGGAGTGCTAACACTTAGGTTTAAGCCTAGCGGTGTCATAGGGAATGTGTGTTCGGCGGCAAAATCTGCCGAAATGAAGCTATGTGTTGCACCAGAATCAAACAATACTCGAGCAGGTACATTATTAAAAAGTAATATACCTGACACCGTCGTGTTTGACGCGAGTGCCTCGTCCCGAGTCAAGGCATAGACTCGGCCCTGAGCGTTTTGCGGTGCCTGGTTTGCTCGTTGAGTTTGCCCCTGACCCTGAGCTGAGTCATTATTCTGCTGCGGACGGTGTGAAGATGGATCGTTGGAACGGGTTGGACAATTACGAGCAATGTGGCCCATCTTGCCACAACTGAAACATCCTCCCTTGCTCGCGCGACATTCGCTGATGTGGTGTCCTGGCTTGCGGCAGTAAGCACACTTTTGTCCTTGCTTCTTTCCCTGATTCGAGTCTTGGGAGCCGCCGTTATTATTGTGGCGCTTATGCGCGTTGTTTCCTCCTGTGTTGGCAGGACGCTTGTGATTATGATTTTGCACAGCGCCGGTGCTAACTGGAGGATACTGCGACTCTAGGGACAGTGCATGATTCAGGGACTCCCGCATGGTACGATATTGAGTCACTACGACGTGAGCACGGATAGAAGGTCGCAGTCCGAGCTCAAACTTCCTGGCACGACTTTCGGCATCGGCGAGCTGAGACTTGGCAAACTTTGCAAGTCGGTTGAATTCTGAAGCGTATTGACGTACCGTCATGTCCCCCTGCTTCAGTAGGGCAAACTCGTCTTCCTTTTCGCGACGGACGGCGGGTGGAAGGTATTCCTCCATGAAGGCCTTGCGAAACACGGACCAGGAGATAGCCGTTGTGCCACCTTCACTCAGAATAGCTTGCTTGTGCACATCCCACCAATCATGTGCATTTTGTCGGAGCTGAAGCTGAGCACACGCTACCTTCTTGGTCTCGTCTAGGCACAGCGCTTCGAAGTGGTCCTCCAACTCGACCAGCCAGTCCATCGCTAAGGAAGGGTCCTCGGTGCCTTTAAACGTAGCACGGCACATCTTCTTGAATTCTGATATTGAGACGATTGACCCGTTCTCGCCTGAGGGTAAGGTACCCTGAGAATTCTGCGGTCCGGTGGCTTCAGCAACTATAGGCACGGTTGCGGGGGCGGATGCAGAATGATTGTTGGCGACCATATTCGTCACCATTGTTTGCAGACTATTCATCTGCTTCTGCTGTGTATCCGCCTGAAGTCGCTGCGCCACGAATTGAGCTTCAATCCGTGACTCAAACTGACTCTGCCGTAGTTCAGCTTGTTTCTGTTGCGTCTCCATCAAACGCATCATTCGTTCGAACGGATCGGCAGAGGGTGCGGCAGCTGGACTCCCAGAGCTGCCCGAGGTGCCTGAACTACTCGCTTGCACTTGCGCCACCATCTGCGCTTGTGCACCCGGCTCGGAAGTCGTTCCTTGAAAGGAAAGTAACTTGTATTAGTCTCAAGGTATATTATGGACTCACGGTATGGAACGTATCTTATTTTGGCCAAGCGATTTCAAGGGTCTACTCGAAAGGAACAAGGTCCTCTTTAGAAACTTTCTTGTGAGATCAAAGGATCTGAAGCATGCTCTGATACCAATATGTCACGCCCCGATTTCGGCTATTCGATAATCGTCCCCCGGGCGTGATGCCGTGCACGCGTAGGGCGCGCGTGCACAAGGCCTTAGGCATAAGGATATTTTTAGAACAATGCAACAGAGTAGACATATAAGATAACACAAGGTTGAGGCATAGAAAAGTTTCTCTTTTATTCATAATGAACATCTTTTTACATTGCTTGACTCAAAAGTATAAAATGCCCACGGGCTTACAGACTTGGACGCAAAATGAGATAGCCGATCCATACATTATGTCCCTTTACATAGATTCAAAAACACAAAATCCACCTTGGGTGCGAGTAAGCACCATCGCCTTAGCGATATTCAGCAACGGAGAGAGAGTGAAAGGCTTCGAGCTTGAGCCTTCAAAAGTCTTGGCCACGAACCGCCAAGGATCCCAAAATGTTCGGAGTGAGCTTCAGTTCCTCGCCGCGTCGCCTTGCGCCGGGGAACCTGCTACAACGAGGGTCAGTACTTCGGAAAGTACTGGTGAAGGCTAGCTGCTCAACTTTACCAAGCTCAAGAGATATGATCTAATGAGTATGCTACAATTATTTGCTTAGGTGGGTTTCTATTCTTGCCTAGATCAGATTTCATTTAGCAGGTATGCAAGAACAAAATAACATAACTTCCCATGCCACCGTTCGGTGACTTTACCTGTCTCGTCTGAACCACCTGTACTACTTACCATAGCCTTCCCTGCCACGAAGACATAGTTAGTCTGCACAGTTTAAATATACACAATATCTTTCTATGTTGTTTAGGAGCCATCATGGGTTTAGTCTGGGCTGGCGGCGACGCTTGCAGCGCGGGTAGCTAGCCCCGCTACAATTCCCCGCTCCCAGGACTAAGAAAGTAGATTCCGCCCAGGTCGAGACGGCCCGGTGCCCCGGCACCGCTCGCAGGAACCTGGATCCCTTGTGCACAAGAATTCCCATGACCATTTCTATGACTCTACCTCATAGATTTACTTACTAGCCATTTAAAGAACATCATGTATGAAACTGCTTTACTGTACTATCATAATCAACCAACAGTTATATGAAATAACATGCAGCAGTTTATAGAAGAACACTTTGAACTATCAATAGATACCAACCCATTAAACACCCAACGAACATGCATGCATCAATAAATTTATGCAAGGTTTGTATGACAAGCAATGGGTGTTCCAAGCCTACTTCTTATCTTATCTTGTTATCCAACTTGTTACTTAATTGGTATCGTTTGATTAAATGCCCAACTGAGTCAGTTTTATTATGAACGGAGCCCTTGGAAAGAAGGTGCTTATCGAAATAGAGCCACTCACAAGTTTGTTGAATAGGAAGAAGAAGAAGAGGTCCCTAAGACTCCGCTCGCGCGTCGTCTACACGATCACCTGCACGCACCAACGGATGATCAATACCTCCTGCTTCGGTCTCCAAGGGTCGATACGAAATGCGAAATCCTAAGAACGAAAGCAATGAAATCCATTGAAACCGTTCAAGAAAACGCAAGTCATAAAACCAACAAGAAAGCATCCAAGCGGCACGAAAACGGACAAGAAACCAACGCAACGGAAAGGCCCCTCTCGACTCTGCCACCGAGTCCATCCTCGAGGCACAGTCCGTTGTATATGGGACCTGATTCCGAAGAAACCAATCCATAACGAGGAAAGGATCTTAATTCAATCTGTCCCGTTCGGACGGTCGTAAGTATTCCTTGGCCGCGCTCCCCAAACAGGGGAACGGGGCATTACAGCACCTGCTTTTGCTGCTGCTGCACCTGCTGGTGCAGCAAGTTGCTGCTGCTGCAGCTGCTGCTTGGCTGCTCCTTCTACTGCTGCTGGTTCTCAGTTCAGCCCCCCCCCCTCCTTCTCACATACACACACACACACACACCTATTTATATATATATATATATCACTATCTATATATATATATACATACATATATATCTATATATATATAACTAGATATCTATATATATATACACTCATCCACACACTCTAACACACACACTAACACACTCACACACTAATACACACACACACATAAATATACACAAACACACCTCTATATATACATACACACATATACACAAACACATATCTCTATATATATATAAACACACATATATCAATATATATATACACACACTAATATATATATATGCATATAAACACTCACACACTCAAACATATATATATATATATATCCTCACACACTCTCACACAACCTCACACACACACTCTCACACACACTAACACACACACTCACTAATGCACAACTACACACACAAACACTCATACATATATATATATATATATAAATATATATACATATACACACATACATATACTCCTATATATATATATCTATAAACACTCACTCACACTCACACAAGCACTCACTAACACACTCACACAAGCACTCACTAGCACACTCACAAACACATAAAAACACATATATATAAATATATATATATAAAAACACACACACAAATATATATATACATATATATATATATAAAAACACAACACACACACAACACACAATACAACGCACACAACGCCCACAACGCTCACCAACGCACGCCCAACGGCCCCGACACGCACAAACACCTATAAATATATAAAATATAACCCGAGAACTCTATCACACACTCCCCGATACTAACCTAACGCGCGTACAAGCCCGAAACGAGGAAACCAAGTCGAAATGGCCGTTCGGTCATTTCGACGAACACGTGGTGCGCGGCTCGGAAAACCTCCTGAAACGCACACCAAACGAACTCGGAATCGGCCCAAAATTTACCCACGTGTCCTAAACGATGTCTAGATCCTAGAAAATGCGCTCCCGCGTCGATTCTAGGTCCGTGGCGGAAACGCACACGCACTTAGAATCGGCGACGACGAAAAGCCCCAATTTTGCCCGAAACGCCCGTTTCTCCGCGACGCGGCTTCCCGTGTCCGAACGGAGACACGCTCTCACCCTCACGACACCCGACAACGTCTACCTAGGTCCATCTAACCTAGGGCATCACCCAAAATTGGGCCAAATTTGGATTCCACCCGAAATTGACACAAAACCTAGTGTCAAAGTCTCTAAACTCACCCAAACTAGTTCCAACCTCCTCCCACGGGTAGCCTAAGGGTCTAGGAAGGTTCTAAACTATTAATTACACTATAAAAGAGTAATTACAAGGGGAAATTTAGGGTTTACCTCTTGGGAGTTGGAATCCCAAGCCAAAATCTCCAAATCTCTCCAAATCCTCCAATCCAAGCTTCCAAGCCTCAAATCCAAGCTCCAACACCAAATCTAGGCTCTACCCACCTAGGTTAGGGAAAGATCTAGGGTTAGGGTTAATCATAAAGAAGAATAGAGGAAGAAAGAAGAGAAATGGAAGCTTACTTGAAAGTAGGAAGAAGAAAAGAAGAAGGAAGAGTGGAAAATGGAGAAGAAGAAGAAGAAGAATGAAGAAGAATACAAGGGGGCTGCTGTGTGTCACGGTCCAGATCTGGGAATGAAGGGAATAGGGTCGGCCATGTAGAAATAAAGAGGTTTCACTAAGTCCAAATGACCAAAATGCCCTCCCGTAACTCGGTTTGGGGTTTCGGGGCTCCAAATGCACTCAAACTAGTTCCAAATCTCTCCAACTAACTTCCTAAAAATAAAATAAATATTCTAAGCCCCAAAATAAGTCTCACAGGGGTGTGGACTGGGTCGGACATGGGTCCACTAGGGTCTGACATGGGTCCAGGCTAGCCAAAATCCTAAAACATACAATAAAAATATAATACAATCAATAATTAAATATAAATATAATTAATTATAAATAATACACAATTAACCAAATTAAAAATAAAAAAAAATACCCGGCTCTGGAAATGGGGTGGTGACAACTATGAAGGTGATACAAGTATAAAAAAGATGAAGAAGTTGGCATGAGTCGTGGGTACGTCCAGCCTACGCCGCAGAATCGGCGGTAGAACGCTGTCTAGGTCAACTATCTAGATAAAATTTCACACAAAAATCGGCCATGACCTCTCCAAAAGGAGGGCAATCACACAATCAATATATAAACCTGTCAAGATCTCAACTCCAAACGGAGGAGCAATATCAAATGATAATCTCAAGTACTCAATCAGAATCTAAGCACGATAAGATAACAAAGAAGACTAACAGCTATAAAGTCTAACCAACAACAACTACTACAACAACCACAACATCCATAATAATAATACATCATCCAAATCATCCAAAATAATATACAAACAAGGTCTCTATCCAAAACCGGAGACAAATCCGGTGCTAAAAGCTAATAAAACAACAACAAGATCCTAGTGATCCCGGCTACCAACCCGGAAATCACTCCTAAACTAGAGGGTCCCTGTCTGCACCATCGACAAGCTCAGGTCCATAAAACGTCGGACACCACTCCTCCGGATACTCTAAAAAATATGTCCAGTCAGGACTGGAGCAAGTACATCTCTAACAGCAGTTCCATTTAAATGATAAAAACTATAAAACAGTTATAGCAAGTAGCAAGAAGAATGAAATAAAGTATGGAGCAAGAAATATACATATGTCACTGGTGCATAAGGTAAAGATGCATGGATATTAGAGCAAAATAGTAATAACTGCAAGATACAGGAAAACTAAGCTAAGATCAAGTCCGTGCACATGAACGTGTAGTGAGTCCTGCATGAAAAATATGTAGTGAGTCAAGTCCAGAAATATGTAAGTGAGACAAGTCAAGAAATGCATGAGAGTCCAGACTATAAAGAATGAACTCGGTGTCTTTGAAATACTTGTTTCGACATGTAAACGGCTAGGGATAAGTACGGCTCACCGCGCACTGGGTGCGCGGCTGCTATCATTCCAGATTAGACCAGAGGGAGTGATTCCTGATGATGCCAGATAGGAATGTTTACATGTCTACTCGAGTATTTCCCCGCCCCGACTAATACAAGTGGATCCAAGACCTGACACGCAAATCAAGATGAGTCCAGCCTGAACATGAATGATGCCTGTAGTGATGCCTGTAGGTGATGCCAGTAGTGATTCCAGAATAGAGGCCAGAAATATGAAATGTACGTGTCACAAGTAAATAAATCCAGAAATACCAGTCAGTGTCTCGTGTTGTGCCAGAATAATCAGATGATACTATACTAGAAGCTGAATCATAATAATCATCAGATAATGAAAACTATCGGAGAATGTACTCGCCTGACGTCCTGAGCAACTGGCGATCCGAACCGGTGTCGCAAGGACCTAATACGAAAAGCAAGGTTAAACAGGGTTCTAATGAGTTAAACAGATATAAAATAACTAAAAATAGGTTTCTAGGGTCGTTCTAGGTCAAACGGGTCAAACCGGTAAAATCTGGGTCAAAAAGTCAACTCTGGGTCCAAAAAGTCAACTCTAGGTCAAAACTAGGTCAAAAGTTGACTTTGGCGGTCAACCGAGTCAACTACGGTCAAGTCTGGGTCAAACTAGGGTGCTCCTGAAATTCTAGGTCAAACCGAGGTCATTAAGCTAGAAAACTCACAAACTCGCCTCCTTGAGATACCGGGATACCCTCGGTATCCGATACCTCAACCTACGCTATATACCCCGCCTAAACTCGCTAAAACCTATGCTAGCACGCGTAAATATATACACATAAGCATATAAAAATCACTCCAAGACATTTTCTAGGCTAATGCTCAAAAACTCCGCTCGAAACCCAATACCTTGGTTATCTTAAGGTATTGAGATACCTCGGTATCTCAAGGTATTGAGATACCGCTCTAAACTCAACCCGACTACCCCTCTAGCTAACTAACTATGCATAAACATATATATCTAGCTATAATCTAGGCTAAAATACATATATCTAATACATATAGGCATATACCTATATATCTACGTATATATCTCACAACACATATATACCTTATCTTTCCTTACCTTACCCTCAAATATATATATCTATACCTAGATATCTAACTATCTATCTAATATTTAGCTATCTATCAATCTATCTATCTATCTATCTAAACATTTACCTATCTATGTTTATGTCTATCTATCAATCTAAGTATCTAACTATCTATCTAATATTTACCTATCTAGTTATCTATCTAACTATCTAACTAGCTATTTATTATCTATTTATATCTAGGCATCTATCTATCTATTAACTATCTATCTATATGTCTATCTATCAATTTACCTATCTATTATATATCTAACTATCTATTAATCTATCTAAGTATCTATTAAACTATCTATCTAACTATCTAATATCTATCTATCCATTTAACATATCTAGGTAATTACCTATCTATCTACTTAAATAACTATCTAGCTATCTATCAATCTATTCTATCTATCTAAACATATACCTATTTATCTATCTATGCATCTATCTAACTAATTATCTATTTATCTATCTAACTAACTATCTATCTAACAAATCTATAGATACCTATCTATCTATCTATCTATCTAATATATCTATTCATCTAACTATGTATCTATATATCTATCTATCTATCCATATAGCAATCTATCTATACCTATATATATATATATATATATATATATATACATATATATATCCCTCTCTCCCTCGCATACTGCTGCCCTTGCTCTTCACCTTGCTGCTGCTGCTGCTCCTTGCGCTGCCTAGGCTGCTGCTACTGCTGCTGAATACTGCTGCTGCTGCGCCTATTTCTGCTGCTGCAGCTGCTGGTTCCAGCCCCAGGCACCCCCCCCCTCTCTCACAACACACACACACACACACTCCTATATATATCTATCACTATATATATACACACATACATATACATACATATATATATATATATATATATATAACTCTATAGATATATATACACACTACTTATATCTACTAACATATATATATATATACACACATATTAACACATATAAACACACACACACTGATACATATAAATACACACACACTGATACATATAAATACATACACACACACATATCTATATATATATAAACACACATATATCTATATACATCTATACATATACACTCTCACACACATACATATATATATCCTCACACACTCTCACACTCACACACCCTCACACACACACTCTCACACACACTAGCACACACTCTCACAAACACACAACCACACACACAAACACTCCTACATATATATAAATATATATACATATATACACACTCACTCAAACTCATATATATATATATATATATAGGCACTCACTCACACTCACACACACTCACCTACGCACTAGCACACACTCACACAAGCACTCACTAACACACTCACAAACACATAGAAACACACATACATAAATAAATAGAAATATATATATATATATAGGAACACACACACAAATAAATATATATAGAGAGAGACATATATACACAAACACAACACAACACACAACAACACACAAACAACACGCCCAACGACCCCGACACTCACCGACACCCTAAAATATATAAAATATAACTCGAAAACTCTAGCACACACTCCCCAATACTAACCCAACGCGCGCACAAGCCCGAAACGAGGAACCCAAGTCGAAATGGCCGTTCGGTCATTTCGACGAACACGTGGTGCGCGGCTCGGAAAACCTCCTGAAACGCACACCAAACGAACTCGGAATCGGCCCAAAATTTATCCACGCGCTCTACACGATGTCTAGATCCTAGAAAATGTGCTCCCGCGTCGATTCTAGGCCCGTGGAAGAAACGCACACGCACTTAGAATCGGCGACGATGAAAACCCCCAAATTTGCCCGAAATGCCCGTTTCTCCGCGACACGGCTTCCCGTGTCCGAACGGAGACACGCACTCACCCTCAAGACACCCGACAATGTCTACCTATGTCCGTCTAACTTAGGGCATCACCCAAAATTGGGCCAAATTCGGATTTCACCCGAAATTGACACAAAACCTAGTGTTAAAGTCTCCAAACACTACCCAACTAGTTCCAACTTCCTCCCACGGGTAGCCTAAGGGTCTAGGAAGGTTCTAAACTATTAATTACACTATATAAAAATAATTACAAGGGGGAAAATTAGGGTTTACCTCTTGGGAGTTGGAATCCCAAGCCAAAATCTCCAAAATGCTCCAAATCCACCTCAACTAGCTTCCAAGCTCCCAATCCAAGCTCCAACACCAAATCTAGGCTCTATCCACCTAGGTTAGGGAAAAAATGTAGGGTTAGGGTTCAATGAAAGTAAGAAATGGAAGAAGGAAGAGAAGAAAAAGAAGAAAACTTACTTGAAGTGGAAAATTGGAAGAAGAAATGAAGAAGAAGGAGTGGAGAAGAAGAAGAAGTGAAGAAGAAGAAGAAAAGGGGATGGGGCTGCTGTGGCTCTCGGGTTCCAAAAGCACTCAAACTAGTTCCAAATCTCTCCAACTAACCTCCTAAAAATAAAATAATAAATCTAAGCCCCAAAATAATTCTCACAAGGGTGTGGGCTGGGTCGGACATGGGTCCACTAGGGTTTGACATGGGTCCAGGCTAGCCAAAATCCTAAAACTTACAATAAAAATATAATACAATCAATAATTAATTATAAATATAATTAATTAAAAATAATGCACAATTAACCAAATTAAAAATAAAAAAAATGCCCGACTTTGGAAATGGGGTGGTGACAAGCCTATCCTCCTTAGAAAATTTCGTCCTCGAAATTTAAAGTCAATCACACTCCTCTAGGTAAAACCCCCAACAATCACAGTCAAGAATTTATACCTAAACAACATACAAGATCAGGGTCCTACTGGTCGTGTTATCACAGTCTTAATCAGGGTCACTACACTATCTACCACAGCACAAAAAAAAATCTAACAGGTACTAATGAAGCACACCACAAGGAATGGAAAGGACAGAAAGAAGAAACAAGAGACAGACCTGCTAACCCGACATCCGTAGCATCGGCCTCCTCGACCGTCAACGCATAAGCCCTGCCCTGCTGGGGTGTATCCCTCTGCCGGTACGGGGCATGATGCTGTGCCACAGATGGCCTAGCTCCAACTCTCTGATCCTGTGCTCCACCCAATGGAGGTGCAGTGGGGCAATCTCGCATCTGGTGAGCAGCGGATCCACAGAACAAATACACCTTCAGCCTCCTCCTACAAACATCCCAAGTGTGTCCTGCCTTCCTGCAGTAGGCACAAGTGGGCGCTCTCTGATCCTGACCCTGCTGCGCTGCCTTCTGCATATAGGGACGCTTAGCTGGTCCCGCACTGCCACTCGCACTGCCTGAATCATCCCTGCCTCTCTTGGACTTGAGCTCCAAGTCATCCTCTGCTCTCTGAGCGTCTCCTACTATCTGCTCAAAAGTCGCCTCGCGGTCGCTCCTGGTCAAAGACTTGACCGCCATAACCAAGCCCTTGCGAAACTTCCTCGCCTTGGCTGCCTCACTCAAGCCATCCACAAATCTACCCAGACGGCAGAACTCTGCTGCGTACTCATCCACCGTCATGCTCCCCTGGACGAGTGCCTCAAACTGGCTCTCCAAAGCACTGAGAGCCACATCTGGGAAAAACTTCTCCTTGAAAAGCCTCTTGAAAGCCTCCCAAGTAAGCCCTGGCACCGCAATCCTCGTATCTGTACGATACCATGTCAAAGCGAGGTCGAACATCTGACTGCCCGCTGCCTCTATCTGCATACTGTCTGGAATCTGCGCCAGCCTGAAGATGCCCTCGATCTGCTCTATCCAGTCATCCGTGTACTGGATCCCTTCTGTACCACGGAACTCCTTGGGCCGCATCCTCTGAAAGTCGATAATACTGCCCGGCCTCAGATGCTGAATCTGATCTGCCTGTGGCTGAACCTGTGCCACCCTATCCACTGCCGTCATGGCCACCTGGTGGGCGTTCTCAATGCCCAGCCTCATCACATCCACCTGACGGTGCTGCGCGTCCATCATCTCCCTGAAGAACGCAAACAACTGCGCGGCATCTACTGGAGCAGGAAGTGGTGGAGGAACCACCGGAACGACTGGGGTAGTCCTCGGATCGACAGGTGAAGGAGGATCCCCGAGAGAAGCAGATGCTCCCTCAACCGCAGGAGTGGTGAGTGGAGCGGTAGCAGCTGCCTGAATATGAGCTGGACGAGAGGTAGCAAACCTCTCAGTAGGAACTGCTGGAACGGTATGACGAGATCGTATCTTCGGAGGCATCCTGAACACAGATCAAAAGAAGTCAATACGGTGCAAGATACGATATCATCAAAGAAGGACAGTAATATTTCAAAAGAAACAATTTCAGAATAATTAGATTGGAATTGTTCCTAGTCGTGATTGAGTACACTCTCATCCTAGATCCTAGATCCTGTAGCAGGCTCGCAGCAGTACAACTAAGTTGTTGTACCACCACGATATCGCACTAATCGCAGGTTCGAGACCTGCATGGGCCACCACCAAAAACGTGTCACGACCCGCACCCGGAAAATCGGGCATGAGTCGTGGGTACGTCCAGCCTACGCCGTAGAATCGGCGGTAGAACGCTGTCTAGGTCAACTATCTAGATAAAATTTCACACAAAAATCGGCCATGACCTCTCCAAAAGGAGGGCAATCACACAATCAATATATAAATCTGTCAAGATCTCAACTCCAAATGGAGGAGCAATATCAAATGATAATCTCAAGTACTCAATCACGAATCTAAGCACGATAAGATAACAAAGAAGACTAACAGCTATAAAGTCTAACCAACAACAACTACTACAACAACCACAACATCCATAATAATAATACATCATCCAAATCATCCAAAATAATATACAAACAAGGTCTCTATCCAAAACCGGAGACAAATCCGGTGTTAAAAGCTAATAAAACAACAACAAGATCCTAGTGATCCCGGCTACCAACCCGGAAATCACTCCTAAACTAGAGGGTCCCTGTCTGCACCATCGACAGGCTCAGGTCCATAAAACGTCGGACACCACTCCTCCGGATACTCTGAAAAATATGTCCAGTCAGGACTGGAGCAAGTACATCTCTAACAGCAGTTCCATTTAAATGATAAAAACTATAAAACAGTTATAGCAAGTAGCAAGAAGAATAAAATAAAGTATGGAGCAAGAAATATACATATGTCACTGGTGCATAAGGTAAAGATGCATGGATATCAGAGCAAAATAGTAATAACTGCAAGATACAGGAAATCTAAGCTAAGATCAAGTCCGTACACATGAACGTGTAGTGAGTCCTGTATGAAAAACATGTAGTGAGTCAAGTCCAGAAACATGTAAGTGAGACAAGTCAAGAAATGCATGAGAGTCCAGACTATAAAGAATGAACTCGGTGTCTTTGAAATACTTGTTTCGACATGTAAATGGCTAGGGGTAAGTACGGCTCACCGTGCACTGGGTGCGCGGCTGCTATCATTCCAGATTAGACCAGAGGGAGTGATTCCTGATGATGCCAGATAGGAATGTTTACATGTCTACTCGAGTATTTCCTCGCCCCGACTAATACAAGTGGATCCAAGACCTGACACGCAAATCAAGATGAGTCCAGCCTGAACATGAATGATGCCTGTAGTGATGCCTGTAGGTGATGCCAGTAGTGATTCCAGAATAGAGGCCAGAAACATGAAATGTACGTGTCACAAGTAAATAAATCCAGAAATACAAGTCAGTGTCTCGTGTTGTGCCAGAATAATCAGATGATACTATACTAGAAGCTGAATCATAATAATCATCAGATAATGAAAACTATCGGAGAATGTACTCGCCTGACGTCCTGAGCAACTGGCGATCCGAACCGGTGTCGCAAGGACCTAATGCGAAAAGCAAGGTTAAACAGGGTTCTAATGAGTTAAACAGATATAAAATAACTAAAAATAGGTTTCTAGGGTCGTTCTAGGTCAAACGGGTCAAACCGGTAAAATCTGGGTCAAAAAGTCAACTCTGGGTCAAAAAGTCAACTCTGGGTCCAAAAAGTCAACTCTAGGTCAAAACTAGGTCAAAAGTTGACTTTGGCGGTCAACCGAGTCAACTACGGTCAAGTCTGGGTCAAACTAGGGTGCTCCTGAAATTCTAGGTCAAACCGAGGTCATTAAGCTAGAAAACTCACAAACTCGCCTCCTTGAGATACCGGGATACCCTCGGTATCCGATACCTCAACCTACGCTATATACCCTGCCTAAACCCGCTAAAACCTATGCTAGCACGCGTAATTATATACACATAAGCATATAAAAATCACTCCAAGACATTTCCTAGGCTAATGCTCAAAAACCCCGCTCGAAACCCAATACCTTGGTTATCTTAAGGTATTGAGATACCTCGGTATCTCAAGGTATTGAGATACCGCTCTAAACTCAACTCGACTACCCCTCTAGCTAACTAACTATGCATAAACATATATATCTAGCTATAATCTTGGCTAAAATACATATATCTAATACATATAGGCATATACCTATATATCTACGTATATATCTCACAACACATATATACCTTATCTTTCCTTACCTTGCCTTCAAATATATATATCTGTACCTAGATATCTAACTATCTATCTAATATTTAGCTATCTATCAATCTATCTATCTATCTAAACATTTACCTATCTATGTTTATGTCTATCTATCAATCTAAGTATCTAACTATCTATCTAATATTTACCTATCTAGTTATCTATCTAACTATCTAACTAGCTATTTATTATCTATTTATATCTAGGCATCTATCTATCTATTACCTATCTATCTATATGTCTATCTATCAAGTTACCTATCTATTATATATCTAACTATCTATTAATCTATCTAAGTATCTATTAAACTATCTATCTAACTATCTAATATCTATCTATCCATTTAACATATCTAGGTAATTACCTATCTATCTACTTAAATAACTATCTAGCTATCTATCAATCTATTCTATCTATCTAAACATATACCTATTTATCTATCTATGTATCTATTTAACTAATTATCTATTTATCTATCTAACTAACTATCTATCTAACAAATCTATAGATACCTATCTATCTATCTATCTAATATATCTATTCATCTAACTATGTATCTATATATCTATCTATCTATCCATATAGCAATCTATCTATACCTATATATATATATATATATATATATATATACATATATATACCCCTCTCTCCCTCGCATACTGCTGCCCTTGCTCTTCACCTTGCTGCTGCTGCTGCTCCTTGCGCTGCCTAGGCTGCTGCTACTGCTGCTGAATACTGCTGCTGCTGCGCCTATTTCTGCTGCTGTAGCTGCTGGTTCCAGCCCCAGGCACCCCCCCTCTCTCACAACACACACACACACACACTCCTATATATATCTATCACTATATATATATACACATACATATACATACATATATATATATATATATATATATATATATATATATATATATATATATATATATATAACTCTATAGATATATATACACACTACTTATATCTACTAACATATATATATATACACACATATTAACACATATAAACACACACACACTGATACATATAAATACACACACACTGATACATATAAATACACACACACACACACATATCTATATATATATAAACACACATATATCTATATACATCTATACATATACACTCTCACACACATACATATATATCCTCACACACTCTCACACTCACACACCCTCACACACACACTCTCGCACACACTAGCACACACTCTCACAAACACACAACCACACACACAAACACTCCTACATATATATAAATATATATACATATATACACACTCACTCAAACTCATATATATATATATATATAGGCACTCACTCACACTCACACACACTCACCTACGCACTAGCACACACTCACACAAGCACTCACTAACACACTCACAAACACATAGAAACACACATACATAAATAAATAGAAATATATATATATATATAGGAACACACACACAAATAAATATATATATAGAGAGACATATATACACAAACACAACACAACACACAACAACACACAAACAACACGCCCAACGACCCCGACACTCACCGACACCCTAAAATATATTAAATATAACTCGAAAACTCTAGCACACACTCCCCGATACTAACCCAACGCGCGCACAAGCCCGAAACGAGGAACCCAAGTCGAAATGGGCGTTCGGTCATTTCGACGAACACGTGGTGCGCGGCTCGGAAAACCTCCTGAAACGCACACCAAACGAACTTGGAATCGGCCCAAAATTTACCCACGCGCTCTACACGATGTCTAGATCCTAGAAAATGTGCTCCCGCGTCGATTCTAGGCCCGTGGCGGAAACGCACACGCACTTAGAATCGGCGACGACGAAAACCCCCAAATTCGCCCGAAACGCCCGTTTCTCTGCGACGCGGCTTCCCGTGTCCGAACGGAGACACGCACTCACCCTCAAGACACCCGACAACATCTACCTATGTCCGTCTAACCTAGGGCATCACCCAAAATTAGGCCAAATTCGGATTTCACCCGAAATTGACACAAAACCTAGTGTTAAAGTCTTCAAACACTACCCAACTAGTTCCAACTTCCTCCCACGGGTAGCCTAAGGGTCTAGGAAGGTTCTAAACTATTAATTACACTATATAAAAATAATTACAAGGGAAAAAATTAGGGTTTACCTCTTGGGAGTTGGAATCCCAAGCCAAAATCTCCAAAATGCTCCAAATCCACCTCAACTAGCTTCCAAGCTCCCAATCCAAGCTCCAACACCAAATCTAGGCTCTACCCACCTAGGTTAGGGAAAAAAATATAGGGTTAGGGTTCAATGAAAGTAAGAAATGGAAGAAGGAAGAGAAGAAAAAGAAGAAAACTTACTTGAAGTGGAAAATTGGAAGAAGAAATGAAGAAGAAGGAGTGGAGAAGAAGAAGAAGTGAAGAAGAAGAAGAAAAGGGGATGGGGCTGCTGTGGCTCTCGGGTGTGGGCTGGGAATGATCGGCCAAAGCAATAATAAAGGGGTTGCCAAGTTGGGAAATTACCAAAATGCCCTCCCGTAACTCGGTTTTGTGTTTCGGGTTCCAAAAGCACTCAAACTAGTTCCAAATCTCTCCAACTAACCTCCTAAAAATAAAATAATAAATCTAAGCCCCAAAATAATTCTCACAAGGGTGTGGGCTGGGTCGGACATGGGTCCACTAGGGTCTGACATGGGTCCAAGCTAGCCAAAATCCTAAAACTTACAATAAAAATATAATACAATTAATAATTAATTATAAATACAATTAATTAAAAATAATGCACAATTAACCAAATTAAAAATAAAAAAAATGCCCGACTTTGGAAATGGGGTGGTGACACCACACAAAAAAACCCTAACCCTAATTCTTGCTATAAATAACTCTTCTCCTTTACTTTTTATTCTTTCCAAAATAACAGCTAACATCTCTCATCTCTTTCTCTTCTCCAAAATCCTCACCCGTGACTCAAAGATCCCCATCTAAACCATTCCTATCAAACTCTTTTTTCTCTCATAGACTGAAGCCAAGGCCATCTCTCACTCAATGGAATAGTAACCTACATAGACCACCGTGTCCACTACCCCAAACCCCAGCAGCCATCTGCATCCAACCAGAACCACAACCGATTCTCGCGCGAGCCTCCTCGCATGCTAGCTGGCCAACAGTTTTTTGTCCAGCAACTTTGCACACCTATTTAATCAAAAATACATCCTTATTGAAGACCTATTTCTAGTCTATCACACTTATCTTAAGTGCATTTAGAATGAAATCAAGGTTGTATCAAATCCTGAACCGTTCCATCTATCATTTATATTATTCTTTCTACCTCACCACTAAATCTTTCTCAGCATTATTTTTTAATGGTGAAGTTCATTTTTATAAATTGCCTTTTGGTAACAGTATTGATTACCAAAAGTTATGTCCTAGCCATGTAACACTGATCGTTCCTTCCTACCATGTTCTAGTGAATAAGTTATACCCCTAGAAGACTTCCTCTATTGTAATATTTCCTGAAATTTTCCTAGAACCTGAAATGGAGAGTTGTTATAGGCTTTTGTTTGCATCCCGGCGGATGTATGTGAGCTTTTCTAAATTATATTAGTTAGTTAGGTTTCTGGGTTATGTATAAGTTTCTAGTTATCTTTATACTCTTTGTAGTACGTAGGATCTTTTTTGATTCTGTTTACCTAGAAAAGGTAACGTGTAATATTTTGTTTATCTGTTCTTCTTCCGGCATTTGTGCCTACCTTGGATCCTAGAAACTTTCTAGAGGATTCAAGGTCGAGCCATGATTCCTGTAAGTTATTTCTATCTTAAAAAATATTTTTCTTTTCTTTATGGTTCCTCCATTTTGATAAATATTTTCTTATAATATTTTTTTTCAATAATCAACCTAGTCTTTCCATCCTAGTCATCCTTAAATTTTGAGGACAAATTTTTTCTAAGCTGGGTAGATTTATAACCCATGTTTTTCGAAATGCCTAAATTTGTATATTCTTTTAACTTTCAATGTCAATTTTCAACAATGGTTTCTATTTGAATATTTTATTAATGAAATTATATGTGATGTTAATATTTTTTTAGTTTTTAAAGTTGGTTTGAAGATTAATGGTATTCATTAATTAGGTTAGATATTAGTGTTGTATATTAATTAAATAGAGGAATAGAGAAACAAAATAAATTGGTAGTAGTTAATTCCAACTCTTATGGGCTTGTTCGTCCTTATAACCCTAACCCAAGTAAAATTTATAGAACCACTGTTCATGTTACTTTAGTAAAATCCTGACCACATAAAAACAAACCGTAAACCTAATTATTGCTATAAATAACTCTTCTCTTTTACTTTTTACGCTTCCCAAAATAACAGATAACATCTCTCCTCTCTTTCTCTTCCGAAAAAAAATCCTCACCCGAGGCTCAAAGCTTCCCATCTAAACCATTCCTACCATACTCCCTTTTCTCTTACAGACTGAAGCCAAGGCCAAATATCACTTAATGTAATGTAACTTGCAGACCACCATGTCTAACACCCTAAAGCTCAGCAGCCAACTGTATTCGACCCGAGATGCAGCCATTTCCGTACGAGCCTCCTGGCATGCTAGTTTCCCGACAGGTTCTCGTCCAGCAACTCCACGCACATAGCCGCTCGACAAAACAAACATCCCGCACAAAGAGAATCTTTAGTACTCGGTGGCCACTGGATCCCAGCGGCCAGTGACTCGACACGAAGCTCCAGTCGACTGCGGCAGAGCCGAAGCCGACCTTTCGCCAATTACGTGAGGTCGCAGGTGACTTGGATGATCACCACAACAGCTGCAGCTCTTTGGGTAACGTCGAAGGGTTTCCACTACCACCTGGAAACACCAATGTTGTCGTCTATCCGTCGAGATCCTTTGGGACTCGCCAGCGATCGATTTCATCCATCAATCGTCATCCAATCTACTGTTTGATCGTACTCCTCATCGTGACGATCCAGAATTCTGCTATTCTTCTTCCCTACTTTAAAGAGCAGGTAATCCTTCTTTCCTCCATAAATCTTTAATCTGATCATTGCGTTTAAATCGTGGTTTGTTACTCTTCCATTCTGTGAAATTTTGGATTATGAGTTCATTTAATCAGAATAATAACAAGTCAAAGTTCACTCGAATACTACTGATTTGATTGTGTTCATTCACCATAATAAGGAGCTAATTTTGATAGTTTTGAACTCACTCATCGAAGAATCGATTGATTCACCTTGTATCTGGTAAGATCCTCTTTCTGAATCTCTATTTTTATTCCAATTTATCGATAATTGATTCTCCATTTCCTCTCCTAAATATGTTGCCTTAAACATAAAATTTGGGTTTTAGCCATAGAGATTTAAGGGACTTTGAATGAAATCGAACAATAGAGTTGGCCCTATTTATAATTCAGTCTTCGTAGTCTTTGTATATAATTCAATTTCAACTCTTATAATCAAAATTTATTATTTGTGCTTATTAACAAAAATGGTTTAAGCAATGCATTAGGCCAACAGAAATAATGAATAGATAGGGCTTATGTTAGACCCTAATAGGTGAACACAATTTAGATTTATTGGGATAACAATATAAGAAAAAAGGGGAGTTGAGTTTTTGAAATATAATTAATTGGATAGTATGGGCTCTAAAATAAAATCATTGGAGCCTTAGTAGGGTCCATCTTTAAGGGTTGATTTTGAATGTATCAAACAAGTTTCGGCTTTTAAATGATTAAGATCTTCTTTTGTCTTATAAGATAAGTAACTTTCTAGTGGTTTTTTAATGAATATAACAAATTTTAAATAAAGTTGAGAAATGGTTTTATATAAAAAAAATGTGATTAGAATGGACTCATGGATAAATCTCCCAAACCTGGACTTTCATGAACAAATTAGGCTTTTAAGTACTAAATAACTTCTATATATATTTTGACCTCTAGATTAAGACATAAACCCTTATAATTTGATTTGGGGAATTTAGTAGTTTAAATAAAATAGTTTTATATAAACTTGACTTAATAAAATAATTGATTATTATGGGCCCATAGTCTAAAATACCCTAAACCTAAACAAACGAACTCTTCCCTATCTTAAGGGTATATATCTTTTCAATATTAGCTAATGTGTATATTTTCTGTCTCTTGCGACCGTTGCAAACCCAAATACATGTAACTCGAACCTCGTGCGATCTCCAAATTCAAACTTCTTGATATCGACCTGGGCTATTTGGACCATTCTGGACTCATTGGAATTATCTGTTGCATCATTTGGAATCATCTTAGGAACTATAGCATTTGTACATATTCTGTGTTGATACGTTTGTGTCGTGCACTTTGACTCCAACTAAATTAAGGCAAGTACATTACAAATATGGATTTATCTTTACATTATAAATGTTATCATGTATGTATCATTTTATCTCTTGTTAGTGGTTTTGACACTATGATTCGTGCACATGAATGGCTCATCCTGATTCATAATTGAGTTACATACGTGTTGTGACATCGTAATCATCCGAGTTTTGATACGTGAGTCTAAGTTACGATACGTGGTTATCGTATCGTGATTTCGTGAGCATCCGTGCCATGATTCGTGATTATCTGTAATCGTGATATGTGTTTATCCATATCATGATTCGTGATTATCCGTTCTTCGTGAGTCATGATATTATATTTTTGTGCTTCATGGTTAAATATTTTATGATTGATATGAAAGAGTGTCGGACGGGAGAATACAATAGTAGACATATGGACAAACCTATTTTTCTATTCGATTTGATAGATAGTATGTAGTACCTCAAATCCCGATCCGACCGGGACGAGCACTATGTAATTGGGCTGTGGCTAGTCCGTCTGAGTCATAACTTAGATCTCGGCATCTTCTTGCCACGGACAAAATGCGATGATCCTTTCCAACTCATGGAAAGGCCTCTATTAAAACGAGTCCAATAGTTTTCGTATTTTGGTAGCTTGGTTTTGCTTGGATTTTTGCTTGCTTGTCGCTTTGAGGTTTTGGATTTGTGTTGCTTTCGATTTGCTTGGTTTTCGCTGCTGGTTTTATCGTTTGGAGCTTGAGGTTTTGGGGAGTTCGGCAAGGAAGGATAGGCAAGATTTCTAACTCGGTGCTTGTGCTGTTTCAGGTCCGCGTAACTGACGTTTGATCGTCGCTAGCGGGATTCCTAGTTTCAGCCTCTTTCCCTTAACCAGTGAGTGGTTTGGTCCCTTCTTTCCTACTTCTTCATGCCAATATCTCAAAGTTTTAATCGTTCACTCGATGATGCCCGGTTGGACGCCTCGAAAATCCTTAGCCACAGGCATGCCAGCCATTAAGAAAGGAACATGGGATTTGTAGACTAATTTATCATATGCTTGCACACCTTATAATTTGAGCTTGTTTATAAGGAAAGTTGGTTGTTGGTGGCGGCCTGGTGCCTCGGATAGAGTTTTGGACTTATGGGATAACTGAATCGGAATACCGCCTGGGAAATATAAACTGTTGCATGAGATATATATATATGTTGCTGCTTACTTCTTCTGTTTATTTCGATGCATTGTATGTAATATGAATTATTTCATGCATTTGCCTGGTCTGGGACAACTTGTGCACAGGGTTTGGCATTTCCTCGAAACGGCTTTCTGGGGCATGTCACGACCCGATTCCGTAGAATCGTTGGGGCGTCCCCCGAATCGTGATGCCGTGCAGGCCTGGGGTTGCGCCCGCACAAGGCTAAAGTATTTTGCATAACGAGCACATATTCAGAGTACGCAGATAAATTGAAACACAGATTTGAAACATGAAAAAGTTCTCTTTATTGATAACGAACATCTATTACAAACTCTTGAACGAGTCAGCTAATATGCCGAACGGCTTACAAACTCAAAATGAGATAGCAGTCCTGTACATTATATCCCTTTACTAAACTTCAAAAGATATAGACCTCCAGGCTGGAGGATGTAACACCCCGTTCCGCTCAAGCGGACTGCCGTCTCAATCGACAATCGTGCAGCTATCCCGACCTGCTTTGCCTCGATCAAGAAGCAAAGGATATCCAGACTTGTCCCTACAGGAATCCGGCTTGGACTTTCAGAGGCTCGCTCAGACGTATCGCTCTACCGAGGCGAATCATCGCTAAGGTGGGTGGCTACGGTGAACTTGTCTTTGCTTAGCCAGCACACATAAAATCTGGAATATTTATGCTAGTCGCTAGGTGATTCACCCCTGCATGCTAATAAATCCAACGCACCTAGCTAAGGGAATAATCCCAACTTGTATTGCTTGCTAGAACATGGAAAAGGAAATACTGCTTATATTCAGACCATCGCATGCTAAGTCCCTTAACGGTTTCATCTCTCGGACTACCTACGGGCCCGAGTAACGTGCCTGCTTATGTTCCTAGAAACGCATGCTTGTCTGCTTGATAGTTACCGTGTTTTCATCCAAACCCCGGAAGACTACTACGTAGTCGTTCCGTGCCTGAACGAACCTGCAAGTATCCGGGACCGTTAGGTCACCAAGGCAGCCCCGAACCAGGGGAATGCATCAAGACAAGTTATTGTACAGAACCAAGATTCAAGTATCCCGTATACTCGTGTACTCGTGTTCCCGTGCACTTGTGTTCTCGTGTTCTCGTGTTCTAGTGCACGCGTGTTCTCGTGTATCTCGTGTAATCGTGTTGCCTGAGATTGGTCAAATCGTGTTGCCTGAGATTGGTTAAATCGTGTTGCCTGAGATTGGTTAACCCTGAAGTGCATGTCGCGGACAACTCGAAAACGAGGTATAGTTCCACGGACGGTCACCGGGGCACTGGGACCGATCCGATCCGGATGGAACTCACGTTATTGTACAGTCCATTGTGCTGGACGGGATGGCATGTAGCGCCCCTTGTTCTTTTGCTACATACATTCTCTCCAGTGACTGAACCGTATTGTATAGTCCATTATGCTGGACGGAATGGCATGTAGCGCCCTTTGTACTATTGCTGCATACCATTACCGCCAGTGTCCTTTATGGCTATGCCAGCGACTCCTGTTCATATAGATAAGTCATCCTCGCTTAGCGGCTATCCGCGTGCGAGTCACTGCATTGCATCGACTGAACACCTGAACGATCATATTAAAAATTACCCTCCTGTTTGCATATGCTTGCCTCCTGAATGCTTATACTTGCCCGTGCTTGAATTAACATGTTTGCCTCAATGTTTGCCTTGGACAGGGAAGGAGATGGTAAGTTGGTAAGTCTCGCCGTGTTTCCTCTAACATCGCACGGCGCACTGCCCGATACGTTAAGCTGTTCAATGTTGCATAAAACTGATCCTAAGGCAACTAGAAAGATAACTTAATAGTTGTGCACGGAACCTGTATTACGTGTTTGGATTTGTCGAGCGGGCGAGTAGCTTCCCCACCAGTGCATTCAATGTACTGATAATCCACCAGTTTGATATGCAGGGTGCGGGAGAACCTCGTACGGTGCGGACGCCTCCAACGTGCGTGCTAAGGCGTGGACAACACTCCGAAGCAACGGTGCGTCCGGGACTGAAGCACATATACAAGACATAAGTTGTGAACATCGCCTGACCATCGCCCGTACAAATCATTCCACAGTTATAGCCACTTGGCACGCTTTTACTGTTTCAGAGAGAGAGGCTTGAGCGACTTGTAATCTCGGCTATACGCCGCCTGTAACACTTGTTCATATTAATAAAGAGATTACTTTACTTGTTTCTATGCTTCCGCTATATTTGTCGACTCAGTGAACCTGTTACCGATCGCCTATGCGTTCATGACTCCGCTGCACTCGGACAATCTGTGCGACTCTGTGGCTTAGAACTCTTGCCGCCAGCCAATGAACCATGGCCTTGCACGGGCGTGGATCACGCTCGTGCGGCATCACGCCCGGATGGGTTAAGCGATCGTTCCGCGGGAGCGCTGGCGAGGGTGATTCCCGCCTAGCGGGAACGGCCGATTTGCCTGCGGGAGATCGGGGCGTGACAGGTTGGTATCAGAGCCTGGCTTCTACGCCTTTGGACTTCGATTCGATATCTCTGTTTCGAAAGCTCGTTCGTGGGTTATGTGCACGCTCTCTCTCAATGCCTTGATGGGATGTTCCAACAATAAGTCTAAATACTTTCAAAATACGTTTTGAATGATATGCTTGCTTGTCTGGTTGTATGCTGCGAGTGGCCTTTGTGCCAACCTGTGCGAACCCTTGAGAGTATCGCTAGTAGCTTGTCCGATTTTTACTAACCCTAAGTTTGGTTGAATGCATCTATTCGAGGGACGCCTTGAACTAGTGCACCATCCAAGACTTAGAAAAGGTGAAACTCGAGTGCTAAGACTTCGCTATCACTGAGCTGGTTGACGTGTTCACGCTAGAGGGTACCTTCGAAAGTGCGCACAATCCAGTCTAAGCGATATGCTGATTTTGACGCTTGTGCAAGTGAAGATCCAAGTGAAACAAGTACAAACGACTTGTCTAGGATTGCCTCAACCCTAGATTACTGCTTGTCCTTAGTAAGTCTCGAGGATGAGACTTTTTCTAAGTTGGGTAGGATGTAACACCCCGTTCCGCTCAAGCGGACTGCCGTCTCAATCGGCAATCGTGCAGCTATCCCGACCTGCTTTGCCTCGATCAAGAAGCAAAGGATATCCAGACTTGTCCCTACAGAAATCCGGCTTGGACTTTCAGAGGCTCGCTCAGACGTATCGCTCTACCGAGGCGAATCATCGCTAAGGTGGGTGGCTACGGTGAACTTGTCTTTGCTTAGCCAGCACAAATAAAATCTGGAATATTTATGCTAGTCGCTAGGTGATTCACCCCCTGCATGCTAATAAATCCAACGCACCTAGCTAAGGGAATAATCCCAACTTGTATTGCTTGCTAGAACATGGAAAAGGAAATATTGCTTATATTCAGACCATCGCATGCTAAGTCCCTTAACGGTTTCATCTCTCGGACTACCTTCGGGCCCGAGTAACGTGCCTGCTTATGTTCCTAGAAACGCATGCTTGTCTGCTTGATAGTTACCGTGTTTTCATCCAAACCCCGGAAGACTACTACGTAGTCGTTCCGTGCCTGAACGAACCAGCAAGTATCCGGGACCGTTAGGTCACCAAGGCAGCCCCGATCCAGGGGAATGCATCAAGACAAGTTATTGTACAGAACCAAGATTCAAGTATCCCGTATACTCGTGTACTCGTGTTCCCGTGCACTTGTGTTCTCGTGTTCTCGTGTTCTAGTGCACGCGTGTTCTCGTGTATCTCGTGTAATCGTGTTGCCTGAGATTGGTCAAATCGTGTTGCCTGAGATTGGTTAAATCGTGTTGCCTGAGATTGGTTAACCCTGAAGTGCATGTCGCGGACAACTCGGAAACGAGGTATAGTTCCACGGACGGTCACCGGGGCACTGGGACCGATCCGATCCGGATAGAACTCACGTTATTGTACAGTCCATTGTGCTGGACGGGATGGCATGTAGCGCCCCTTATTCTTTTGCTGCATACATTCTCTCCAGTGACTGAACCGTATTGTATAGTCCATTGTGCTGGACGGAATGGCATGTAGCGCCCCTTGTACTATTGCTGCATACCATTACCGCCAGTGACTATTGTCCTTTATGGCTATGCCAGCGACTCCTGTTCATATAGATAAGTCATCCTCGCTTAGCGGCTATCCGCGTGCGAGTCACTGCATCGCATCGACTGAACACCTGAACGATCATGTTAAAAATGACCCTCCTGTTTGCATATGCTTGCCTCCTGAATGCTTATACTTGCCCGTGCTTGAATTAACATGTTTGCCTCAATGTTTGCCTTGGACAGGGAAGGAGATGGTAAGTTGGTAAGTCTCGCCGTGTTTCCTCTAACATCGCACGGCGCACTGCCCGACACGTTAAGCTGTTCAATGTTGCATGAAACTGATCCTAAGGCAACTAGAAAGATAACTTAATAGTTGTGCACGGAACCTGTATTACGTGTTTGGATTTGTCGAGCGGGCGAGTAGCTTCCCCACCAGTGCATTCAATGTACTGATAATCCACCAGTTTGATATGCATGGTGCGGGAGAACCTCGTACGGTGCGGACGCCTCCAACGTGCGTGCTAAGGCGTGGACAACACTCCGAAGCAACGGTGCGTCCGGGACTGAAGCACATATACAAGACATAAGTTGTGAACATCGCCTGACCATCGCCCGTACAAATCATTCCACAGTTGTAGCCACTTGGCACGCTTTTACTGTTTCAGAGAGAGAGGCTTGAGCGACTTGTAATCTCGGCTATACGCCGCCTGTAACACTTGTTCATATCAATAAAGAGATTACTTTACTTGTTTCTATGCTTCTGCTATATTTTTCGACTCAGTGAACCTGTTACCGATCGCCTATGCGTTCATGACTTCGCTGCACTCGGATAATCTGTGCGACTCTGTGGCTTAGAACTCTTGCCGCCAGCCAATGAACCATGGCCTTGCACGGGCGTGGATCACTCTCGTGCGGCATCACGCCCGGATGGGTTAAGCGATCGTTCCGCGGGAGCGCTGGCGAGGGTGATTCCCGCCTAGCGGGAACGGCCGATTTGCCTGCGGGAGATCGGGGCGTGACAGAGGATAGCTTTTCCACGGAGCTGCATTTGTGTATGAAGAGTTGCAAGCTCCTGTCTTCACAATGCTTCAAGGGGCGCGGTGAAGATGCGCCAACAGCTGGACTGGATTGGGAAGACGACTTCGGCTCCTCGCTCGGTTCGCCTTGGTACGGAGAACCTGTTTCAACGAGGGTCAGCATGTCGAAACATACTAGTGAAGGCGAGCTAACCGAGCTAATACCAATCAACACGTTGTTTTAATGAAGCATGCATATTTGTGGGTTTCTATCTTGCCTTAGTTCATTTACAAGTGAGCAGTATATAGAATTTACTGAAAAGGACGTGCCACCGTTCGGTGGATTTTACCTGCCCGTCTGAATTACCTGCACAATACTTACCATGCCTTCCCTGCCACGAAGACATAAGTTAGTATGCAACAGGTTTAAATATACACGTTGGGATCACTGGCTAGAAGCCATAATGGACCATTTAGTCTTTGAACGAGGATGGTGTACAACGAAGCACGTGAGGCGCTACACGCTATCCCGTTCGTACGTGAGACTATCGTGAAGTTCTGCCCGGACCGGATTGGTGCCAGTGCCCCAGCAACCGTCCGCGGAACCCGTTACCTTGTGCACAAGTTGTCCGTGATCAATCGTTCCTGGCACGTTAACATTGATGCAGTTGAGGCACATGAACATGAGATAAGCAACATTACATGGTTCATTTTGCATAGTCTTCCTGACAGTTTATTTCATAACAAGTGTATTCCATACTTAGCACAATTTATGGAAGAAGATGCATTCTAGCAAACTTGAAGCATGTAAAGAACATTCATATGAACAAGCATGCAGTTTAGTAACCGTTCCCAAGTTGAATGACAAGCAATATAATCCAAGTCTATTTTCTTTTTATCTTGGTTTTTTTTATTATTACTTGGTATCGTTTGATCGGAGCAAAGAAGAGTGCAAGATTTTAGATGTGAAGCTTGGAAGCAGGGCTAGCTAATCGGGTTGGTAGCCACTCACTTGGATTGTTGGAAGGGAGAAGGAAAGAGGCGCTTCACGACTCCGCTCGTAAGCCGCCTACTACTCGTTCACCTGCACACGAACAGCTCGATTAATACTTCTTCCTCTCTTTCCAATCTTGGAATAGAAGTGCAAGTCAATGAACGAAAACAATGAAAACCATCAAAACCGTTCAAGGAAAACAAGCAAATCCTAAAACTAACTCAAAGCACGAAAGCAACAAGCGACATCAAAAACCGAGGCAATAAAAGATAGCAGCGGAGAGGTCCCTCCTGACTCTGCCGCTAAGCCGATCCTTGGGGCGCGGTCCACTGAATATAGGAATCGATTCCGAAAAAACAAATCCATAACGAGGATGAGTTCTTAATTCAACCTATCCCGATCGAACGATACCGTCTTGTGTTTCTTAGCCGCGCTCCCCGTACCGGGGGAACGGGGCGCTGCATCCTACCCAATCAATTGGAAGTTTCATCCCAAAACTTAAGAACTGTGCTTACCGTTAAGGATGATGAACTGAATAGTTTGGGCAATTACGAATTCGGTGGGTGGAGTCACCGCAAATGAGACATTCCCGAGCTTCTTGCAGCACTTATCGACCGTGTGTCCTTGTTTCTTACAGAAATTGCACGAAGGCCCTGGGTTTTCTCTTTGGGGACTGCCGTGGTTAGGGCGCTTTGCAGCGGTGTTTCCTCTATCGTTGCCTTGACGTTTGTGATTGTAGGTATGCACAGCGCCGGTGGAAACGTGAGGATACTGCGGTTCTAGCGATAATGCGTGATTCATGACTTCACGCATGGTCCCGTACTGATTATTGACCACGTGCGCATGGATGGCAGGGCACAAACCACCTTCAAACCTTCTTGCTCGACTCGCTGCATCAGGTAAATAGGCCCTAGCAAATTTGGAGAGTCGGTTGAATACGGCGGAGTATTGCTTCACTGTCATACTGCCCTGCCTCAGTTGCACGAAATCATTCTCTATTTGACGTTGTACTTGTCACACCCCAATCCCGAAAGGGGTCGGTAGTCCTCGCTTGATCCTTTACGGAACCGATTCGTCCTCGCTTGGGGCGTGATGCCGTACGAGCCTGGAGTTGCGCTCGTACAAGGCAAGAACTTGCAGTTATAGGAACCCATTTTGAAACACAATTTATAAAACACATTCACAGAGATTTGAACACAGTGCAGGAAGAAACATGCTTTTTCATTGATAATTCAGAGTAATTTACATAGAGTTTACATTGATGCGCCTCTCGGCTACTTGATTTGCATTACAAAAGATAAACTCAAAAGGCAGGGCGCGCTCCATCAGATAGTCCACGTCGTTCATACATTACGCCCTTGTATAGGTTGAAAGTCCAAGCCTCCAAAATGATCTGACTCCAACTATACTTCAAAATAGAGGTGCTCCTAACGCCTCCTCGTCTATCTACTAGCGTTGCACCGTCTGAGTGCCTGAAATAGTTGCCCACAACGTGGGTCAGTACTCAACTTGTACTGGTGAGCGGGATGAACCCACTCGACTAAATCGACACTAGCTTATTAGGGGCGAGCATGCATTAAGATGACTTCTATAAAGAGGCAAGTGAATTCAATTCATATCAGTTGCATGTTTTGATAGGAATGAAAATAACATCGAATCCAACCAGTGCATCGATTGCTTACTCAACCGATGCACGCCTTCCCTGCAACGAAACACAAGTATACTTACCATCTGCACAAGACAATAAATTAGCATGTGTTCTAGTCTATGCGGTCATTGGTATGATCGACACCTTAGGGACATATTCAAGCATTAGCGGCGCGCCCTATCAGCCCGGGTAGCAAGCCCTGCTGGAGGTCCCGCAATGCATCGTGACGAGCACGAATCAAATATTTCCCTCTGGATCGATACGGTTCCAGTGCCCCGGAAAGCCGTTTCGAGGAAATGCCAAACCTTGCGCACAAGTTGTCCCAGACCATGCAAATGCATGAACAATTCATATATCATACAATGCATCGATTGAAACAAAAAGAAGTTAAGCAGCAATATATATCTCATGCAACAGTTCATATTTTCTCAACGCGGTATTCCGATTTTGATATCCCATAGGTCCAAACTCCGTCCGAGGCACTAGGCCACCACCAACAACCAATCCCCATTATAAACAAACTCAGTTATAAGGTGTGCAAGCATATAGAAATATTAGTCTACAAAATCCCCTGTTCCTTTCTTAGTGGCTGGCATGCATTGTGGCAAGGATTTCCTAGGCGTCCAACCGGGCATCATCGAGTGAACGTTTGAAACATTAAAGATGTTGGCGTGAAGAAGTAGGAAAGAAGGGTCCAAACCACTCACTGGTTAAGGAAAAGGTAGCTGAAACAAAGATTCCCGCCTAGCGACGATCAAACGTCAGTTACGCGGACCTGCACAGCACGAGCACCAATTAGAATCTTGCCTATCCTTCCTTGCCGAACTCCCCAAGAATCAAAGCTCCAAACGATAAAACCAGCAGCGAAAACCAAGCAAATCGAAAGCGACACCAAATCAAATCCCAAAGCGGCAATCAAGAAAACCAAGCAACCAAACACGAAAACTATTGGACTCATTTCAATAGAGGCCTTTCTATGAGTTGGAAAGGATCATCGCATTTTGTCCGTGGCAAGAAGATGCCGAAGTTCTAAGCTACGACTCAGACAGACTAGCCACAAGCCCAATTACGTAGTGCACATCCCGGTCGGATCGGGATTTGAGGCACTACATAATATACCACTAAGAAAAAGTTTCGACCCGAAACTTAAGAACAAGGCCGACCCGAAACGTAAGAACAAGGCCCTACCTCCGACTGAATGAACAATGAAGGGTACTTCTCCTTCATCTCCGATTCCATTTCCCAGGTTGATTCCCCAGCTGAATGGTTCCGCCACAGCACGCGAACCAAGGACATCGTACGGTTGCGAAGTACTTTTTCATTACGATCCAGGATCTGCACCGGTTCTTCTGAGTATGACAAGTCCGTGCGCAGTTCCAACTGTACAAAACTAACTACATGACTTGGGTCATGCACATACTTCCGTAGTTGGGAAACATGGAATACGTCATGCACTTCTGCCAAGGCGGGTGGTAGTGCTATCCTGTACGCCACAGCTGCAACTCGTTCCAGTATCTCAAAGGGGCCGACAAACCGGGGACTCAGTTTGCCGACTCAGTTTGCCCTTCACGCCGAAACGCATCACACCTCGCATCGGCGTCACTTTCAAGAAGACATGATCCCCGACCAAGAATTCCAAGGGTCTTCTATGTGCATCAGCATAACTTTTCTGTCGGCTCTGTGCTGTGCGGAGTCTTTCCCGAATCAAGCGAACTTTTTCAACTGCCTGCTCTACCAGCTCTGGTCCGAGTACCTGCCGCTCGCCGACTTCGTCCCAACAGATTGGAGATCGACACTTACGCCCATATAGTGCTTCATACGGTGCCATCTGGATGCTCGATTGGTAACTGTTGTTGTAAGCAAACTCCGCCAAAGGAAGATGCGTGTCCCAACTAGTCTTTAAATCGATCGCACACAGCCGTAACATATCTTCAAGTATCTGATTTGTCCTCTCTGTCTGTCCATCAGTCTGCGGGTGGTATGCGGTACTGAACTGTAGCTTGGTTCCCAAAGCAGCTTGTAGACTAGTCCAGAAACGAGATAAGAAGCGTCCGTCACGGTCAGAGACGATTGAGGCAGGTACTCCGTGTAACCGGACGATCTCATCTATGTAAATTTGCGCTAACCGATCGACGCTCCAAGTAACTTTTATGGGAAAAAAATGGGCTGATTTGGTCAAACGATCAACTATGACCCAAATCGCATCGTGCCCCCGTGGCGTCTTCGGAAATCCCACAATAAAATCCATAGTGATGTTGTCCCATTTCCACTCAGGAATAGCGAGGTTCTGCAGTTCCCCGCCGGGCCTCTGATGCTCAGCTTTCACCTGTTGACAGGCCATGCACTGTGACACAAACGTCGCCAAATCCCGCTTCATACCGTGCCACCAGAAGGTCCCGCGCAAGTCCTTGTACATCTTAGTGCTCCCCGAATGTAAAGAATACTTCGCGTAGTGTGCTTCCGCCATAATTTCCCTTCGGAGTTCTGGGTTGTTAGGAACACATAGCCTCCCTTTCATCTATAAGGCCCCATCTTCGCCTGCCACAAAGTCAGACGTCTTCCCCGCCGAGATCAATCCGCGCACCTTCGCTAAGAACTGATCGCCCTCCTGAGCTGATTTGATTCTACCACGTAAACCCAGTTCAAGATGGAGTGGTGCCAGCTGCACTCCTTGATGCCGAACTCGAAACTCGATGCCCATCGCCTCAAGATCTCGAAGTAAACGGTTGTCTATAGATAACGAGCCCACGTGCTTCCGACTCAGAGCATCAGCAACGACGTTCCCCTTGCCCGGAGTATACGCGATCGTTAGGTCATAGTCCTTAATAAGTTCTAGCCAACGCCGCTGCCGGAGGTTCAATTCCCGCTGGGTGAATAGATACTTGAGGCTCTTGTGATATGTGAAGATTTTGCAAGCAACACCATAAAGATAATGCCTCCACAACTTCAATGCAAATACAATCGCCGCCAATTCCAAGTCATGCGTCGGGTAGTTCTTCTCGTGCGGCTTCAGTTGCCTGGAGGCGTACGATATTACCTTGTCCCTCTGCATGAGCACACACCCTAAGCCGAGTCCTGAAGCGTCGCTGTATTTCTGAAACTCTTCTACCCCATCTGGAAGTGCAAGGATCGGAGCTGAAACAAGGCGCCGCTTAAGTTCCTGAAAGCTGGCTTCGCAGTCATCACCCCATTCGTATGCAATCCCTTTCTGAGTAAGGCGAGTCATAGGCGAGGCCAATTTAGAGAAATCCTTCATGAACCTACGGTAGTATCCCGCAAGGCCTAGAAAGCTTCGAACTTCGCTGGCTGACGTAGGTTGTTTCCAGTCCACCACCGCTTCTATTTTCTTCGGGTCTACGGTGACGCCTTCGGCCGAGATGACATGACCAAGGAACGCCACGCTGTTCAACCAGAACTCACACTTGCTGAGCTTAGCGAACAACTGATGATCTCGTAATGTCTGCAGCACGATCTTCAGGTGTTCCTTGTGCTCTGCCTCGTTCTTGGAATAGATTAGTATGTCGTCTATGAACACGACTACAAACTTATCCACAAACGGTCGAAATACGCGGTTCATCAGATCCATGAAAGCTGCAGGGGCGTTCGTCAAACCGAACGACATCACGAGGAACTCATAGTGTCCGTAATGGGTTCTGAAAGCAGAGTTTTGAATATCCTCTGACTTGATTTTCAACTGGTGATACCCTGACCTGAGATCAACTTTAGAGAAAACTCTTGCACCTTGCAACTGATCAAACAAGTCATCTATTCTTGGCAATGGGTACTGATTCCGCACGGTCGCTTTATTCAGTTCTCGGTAGTCAATACACAGCCGCATGGATCCATCTTTCTTTTTCACGAACAGCACCGGAGCGCCCCAAGGAGAAACGCTTGGACGAATGTATCCTCGGTCCAACAGGTCTTGCAACTGAACTTTAAGTTCCTTAAGCTCTGCTGGGGCCATGCGATAAGGTGCCTTTGATATCGGTCGCGAATCCGGAAAAGTGTCAATGCTGAATTCGATCTCACGATCATGAGGCATTCCAGGCAGCTCGTCTGGGAACACGTCGAGGAAATCTGCAATGACTTCAGCCTGAGCTGCATCTACACATTCCCGCCGGGTGTCTCGAACAGAAGCTAAGTACCCTTCACAGCCCGAATGCAATATACGCCTAGCCGATTGACTTATACTTTGTCTCTTAAACCTTTACATGCAAAGCTAGTTGACAATCAGGAGCATGATGACGAACTGCTCTTTGCTTCAGCATACATGGCTTCGCATCTTTCCCGTGGCAGGAGACAATCAAGAATAAGTTCTTCAAAAACACCTAACAAGAGGAGATTTGACCAACTCGTTTACTCCGTTGAAGGAGTATACCAAAATATATGTTCTCGAAGATAGAAGCTCGTTCATCACGAGACTCCCCATTACTCAGAATCCGAGGCTGGGGGTAGCAATCCCCTCGATTCTGAAACTGACAGTGTAGACTCCAACTATACAGTTCTTTCTACCAATCCCTCTGTCGTAAACAGGTATGTTAGCATTTACACCGTCGGTGATAAATAAGGCGCTTCTCTATCAGAAGCTACTGAACACACCTCAACTCATTAGAGGCCGCTCTCAGGAAAATGCACACCATGATGCAAAATATGCATCAAATGATGAAAGCCCCACATTCTGCTACACCAGAACCTGTCTGAGTGGATTTATTCATACCTGTACAGCCTACTCATGGAGCAACATCTCTGCAGGATAAAACAAATCCAGAAGATTTCATAAACCAAGAGTCAGCATCGCCAACACTTAATCCTCTAAATATTGGGGGTGGATCTCCGCCAGTGATGATACCTGTTCAACCAGGATCTTATTACTCTGTCGCACCACTCCAAACCGAAGATCCTCTCGAAGCTATCCGAGAGTTGCATGCACGGGTCAATATTTTAAAGAACAAAGACCAACTGCGCAACATAGGGGTGAAATATCCTTATCATCTGCATTGGGATAATGTTTCATTTTCTCCTAAATACAAACCCCAATCGATAGTCTTGTTTGAAGGCTGGACATCACCGAGTCAATATATCAATTACTTCAATATGATAATGGCTCATCTGCAGAAAGAGGATACTCTCTTTACCATATTGTTCATGGGATTCTTGGCCAGCATAGCCTACAATTGGTATCACAGTTTACCTGAGAACTATATATCCTTGTTTGATGACATGAAGTATCTTTTTCTCTCACGATTCTACGAGAAAGAGGCATAGATATGACGATGTCTTCACTCATTGATATCAAAAATAAGAAGAAGGAATCCAAGCTTGAATTCGTTCAGCATTTCAGGTAGGCAACTCTGAAGTTAACCTCCGGTATTCCAGACTCCACATTCATTGATACTTGCAAAAAGAACTTACTACTTATAGTAGGGCTCTAGACAGGTCCAACTAAATTTCAAGACTAGACAACGTTCATTATCGGGGCTGAAGCTGCTGAAGGTAACGCAAAGATGGCACATAAAGGGTTACAAATGACCAATGTTGAAGGAAAACACCCCTCCAATAGTGCGAATAATCGCAACATTAAAGGAAAGGAGGCCTTGGCGATAAACCTGTCAAAGCCACCCACCTCTCCTCTAGCACAAAAGCCTCCAGTGCCTTCCAGGCCTAAGGAAGAATATTCCTTTGATGAGGGCGATATCCACAACATTTTTGTATGCATGATAAAAAGCAACAAGTTGTATTTGCCTGACATCATGCGACCAAATAGGGCTGGTAAAATAGATGGCCCGATATATTGCTAGTACCACCGATATATACATCATCCTACCATGGCTTGTTATGTCTTAAAAAGAAAGGTACAACAGTTGATTGATGCTAAAGCTATCACCCTTCAAAATGAAGAGAAGACAGTCACTGCCAATATGGTGTCTCTTCAATTTGGCGACTTCCCAGCACAAGAAGTCCCCAACGGCGTCGTCCCAATACCTCGAGATATGATGGAAGTGATAAATCTTCCGCCTCCTAAAGTCAAACATAGAGTATGACGAGATTATGTGGATTCATCTTGACCTGCTGCCAGATTAGAACCAGGGAGCAGTATATTCTAATTCAAAATCCAAGAAGGGTAAAAAGTATAAATCATACAATATAATTTCTTCAGATCCTCATTCAAATGGAAATCAGGACCAACATCAGGAAGATGTATCTTTCGAGATCAGATTTCAAAATCTGAACATTGTCCCACCAAGTTCTGCTCATAAGCTTCGCTGAACGCACTGGCAATAGTCTATGATTGGCAGTGTTTCACTATATAAGGAACAACAAATATTTCGGTCTTATTAAGGTGTTCCTACACAAATTTCTTCTCCTCCTTCTGCAACCATTAGAGCATCGACCTCAACTCAGATTCTTGAGGAGAATCGTCATAAATTTCATCAATACAGGCAGCAATCTGTACACTTAATTCAAAACATGGGGTATGACTTCCAAAAAGCTGAAGGTTTGAACTTTGGTAAGGGGCAACGTATTCCTCTAAAATCCAAGGACATTCCAACAAATCCCGTAGTAGATTGGGTTACGATAAAACTAGCACATAGACTCACCCTAAGCAGAGAAATGATAAAAAAAAAACTTAAGTCCTGTAACATGGTACTTCGTTCTCCAATGCATGGAGAAGAAGCCATGCCTGGTACCAGGTCTGGCAAAGATTATCATAAAACCTATGACTCTGTCCCGAAAGATGTTCATGACACTCTTCCTACTTCGCCGACTCCTGTTGCTCCGCTCACAACTGAACCTGGTCCTTCGAAGCCTACTACGACAGATAAAGGGAAGCAAAATGAAGTGTGCTTCGACAAATTACTAAAGAAGAATGTACCCTAAGGACTTGAAAAGCCCTACAATTTTGATATATTGGCACAACTGGCCAATACCCCAGCCCGACCCTCCATAATTGAGTTACTTTGCTTGTCGAAGGAGACTAGTAAAGTTTTGAGCGAAGGACTGATACATGCAAACTCATGCTTAGCTCAACTCAAGACTCCAGATGAGGATCCATTAGCGTGTCCTTAATACCACAACGTGATCGAGAAGATTCCTAACATCACATTTATGCAAGTTGATATGATACTCAAAGATAATCAGCATGACAGACCTCTGTATTATACTAGGTATATCAGATCTATTAAGGTAAACCGGGTTCACATCGACCCTGGTTCTTCACTCAGCATTAATCCTAAAAGTCTACTGAGAGGATTAAAGATACCAATGCACAACCTCTCTGCTACCCGTACTACCATTCTAGGCTTCAATGCAAGAAGAAGTAAACCACTGTGAAAGATATGCCTAAAAATTAAGATAGACGATCTACGTACTGAAGTCACATGCTATGTGATTGACTTTGACGTATCCTACAATGTTTTAATAGGACAACCAGGGATACACGAGCATAAAATTATATCCTCCACCCTACATCAATGCTTCAAATATGTGAACAGTAGAGAAGAGGTCAAGACAGAGGTAGCTAACCTCAACCCTTTCAAAGGTATTGAAGCCTATTTCGCTGACTCTGCACTATATACACCAGAGTTTATGAAAGAATGAGTTAATCAAGCTACTAATGAAGCTGAAAATACTCCAAAAGAAGAGCCTCTGATAATCCGAGTCAAAGGACGTACTACTCGTCCAACTCCTTCAAAGCCTCTCGGTATCGACCTACACAAGTCATCTCCATTGGTCATCAATCTTCGATGTAATGAACAACCAATACTGGAGAATGAGCCCCTTGTTATCGACCTTCGTCGTAATAAGCAATCAATACCACTGAATCAACCCATAGTCATCAATCTTGCCAAGCCTCCTGTCAAGATTGAAGATTCTACCAACTATGTGGAAGATGAATAAATCTTATATTACATGAAGACAATACTTCACACTACATTGATGTTGAACTCTTAGCTAAAAGATTCTTAGAGGCGCTTAACCTCTACGAACCTCTATCCATACCCGTGGTATCTTCATTCCAATACAGTTCATCATATGAACCATATGTGGAAGTATACTTTATAGTCCCTGTGAGATAGGACAAGCAACGTCAGATAATTTTTGTCAAAGCCATAAACAAAAGAGTCGCGCATACTAATAGTTTTGACGAGGAAATAGGGAAGATACAACGGTATCATTACAGCCAACCAACCAAAAACATTATACAAGGGATGAGCTACAACATAAAATCTGGTTTGCGACTAAATTACGAAAAAGGTAGACAAACTCCTATACGTTAACTCTCTCCAAAAGGCAAGCCGAAAATATACTACCAATGGACTGGTCGTGGTTTGGGAAATGTTACACCACCAACAACTATTGAAAGTTCAGAATTGGAAGAAGAGACGCATTTTTATTCCTTTGACTCATCATTGTAGGATTCTGACGAAAGCATGTGTGACGTATTCAAACACGCTTTCTCTGTAAATATGGTGTCAACTCTCCCAAACGACAAAGACATTGGAGATTTGATAATAATGCCTACCAACAGTAAATTTCTAAGGAAGTATTATGTCTAAGTATGACATATTCTTCTCTATCTCCAGCAGATTAAAATAAGATATATAGAAAATATATTTTGTTTAATTTCTAGCATCTTATAGCTACACGGCCTCTCGAACGGTTACCTATATTTATTTTTGAATAAGACATGGGTAATGGTTCCTCAAAGTTTTCTAGCAGGATAATACTCGGATTCAACGGAACACTCTAGTTGAGATCATCTAAACAATTCTCTCCAACAAAAATGTTATATTATTAAAACCTAGTTGTTTTAAGGATACTGTATTCCTGATCCCTAGTTGGGTCGGGAATAATCTCACAGGTTTATTCACCAGTCAATAAATATAATGTGATTCATGCCCATATTATCTCTGAATCATATCTCATTTATTATCCCCTAAAGAGAAGACAATAGTTCGCCCCTGAACTACTCTTTCTTCTCTTCTCCGGTGGAGTAAACTAGTGAACTGTCACGTCCATATCACCTCTGGTAGTATTGTATCCTTTAAAATTTATCATTTATACTCAGCATGAGTATACCTTTGGTGATACATCTACCAAATTCTCCCATAAAGTTACTATGCCATGTCCATAATACCTCTAATCAGATATATATATATTCAATGGGTGTCGATTTGAAAGTATCACTAAGGTAAAACAAAATTTCTTTATTGATATAAAATAAGGAAAGGACAATGTTGGTCCGGGGATTCCCATGTGTGCGTATTTGTCTGATTGACATAAAATGTTACATAGTGCGGACCAGACAAGTTACAAAAAATGTGCACGATAAACCGTACAGTGCGTACAAAATCCAGTTTTCTCTGAATGCATATTTGTGTGTGTATAAGTGGGATGACAGGGGAAAGGCAACATGTTCAATTTTTTCTGATGCACGTCAACCAAAGTCTTCAGTCAGCAACACACAATCAGCACAATAAAGTCAAAGCAGAAATTTTATTAAGCTTAATCATGATTACATATGATTATACATATGAAATCATGATTATACATATGAAATCAAGATAATAAAATCTTCAGTCAGATCTAACATACCTAGATTTTTTACTCTAAAAATTATGGGTATATATATGAAAATCTATTACACCCGGATTTTCATATGATGGGGATCTATCACAGAGCTATTCCCATCTCTACGTCCCGTCTGCTTCCGAGGTGGATGAATTAAGGCGCAGAAGAAATGGGTTGCTCCTTAGTGCAAACCACAATACATGGAGAAGAAATTCTTGCTGTGGAGGAGGATGCTATACAGGATTGGGCCTGTTTAAATTAGCACGGTCCCATTTATGTTCGACTTGTTGGAGGATATAGAGAGCCAAATGGAAGTTATTCCTCTATCGTCATCCAGCCCTACCGCTAGAATTCCCGGATGGAATTCTAATCCCAATCATGTAATCCACACAGGGCCCATGTTAAGAGAGTAATTCCAGCGAGATGGGTTTGAAGACAACGAACAGTCTTCTGGATAATTTGTTAGTACATCACGAACAATGAATCCTATGATATCCTTCCATGCACCATGACACAAAGAGCTCAGCAGCAACGATCTCTAGACGAGCCTCTCACCCATCGTTGAGAAGAGTCTCCTCTTTCCTCTTCTCGACAGACAGCAAAGCCGATGGAGCCATACTTCTACAGTCATCTTCGTAGGCTCACACTTAACTGTGGCCATGCTCAAGCCTCTCTGTAAGAAAAAGATAAGTCTATAAATATTGGTAAAGTTTTACTCCTATTTATAGGGGAAGAAGTGACAAAGTCAGCATAGTTCTCGAAAATTGCTCCTGAAAATTAGCTTGTGTCTCCTCAAAAACTACGTTAAAACCAAAAATAAGTCAAAGATACATGCTTATAGCCACATCAGCAAACCATTAGGATTCTGCCCAGAGTGCGCGCACAAACATCCTAAAACTTTTATGCTTCTAATTCAAAGTATTTTGAATTCATTTGAACGAATTCAAAAACTTTGAAGGTGGTCTGGTAGAAGAATAAAAAGTGCACCTTAGATAGATGGCGCATTTTTTTACAAATAAACCCAATGGTGGAAAGATGGCGCACTTTTTATCTGTTTGGCGCACTTTCTACTTGTTTCAGAAGAAAGATGTGCACTTTCTTAAATGCTCAATAGTTTGGCAAACTTTCGGAAGATGGCACACTTTCGTATTGTTACGAAAGCTTGCGCATAAATGAACTTCCCTCTCTCAACATTTAATACAACAGACTAATAGCTTACAGATGCAGAAATCAAAGAGTCAGAAGCCATCATTACAACTGTACTACGGCACGCATACCCAAGTTGTCGTTTAGTGACCCAGTCGCTATGTCCACTTCTTCAAAAGTGCGCCGTAGTGCCAACTTCTTCAAAAGTGCGTCGTTGTGCCAACCTCTTCAAAAGTACGCCACTGTGCTAACTTCTTCAAAAATGCGTCTAGTACCAATACTTTCAAAAGTGCTCCGTAGTGCCAACTCCTTTAAAAATGCGATGTAGTACCAATACTTTCAAAAAGTGCGTCGTTGTGCCAATACCTTCGAAAGTGCGCCGTAGTGCCAACTGCTTCAAAAATGCGTTGCCGTGCTAATCTTACCAAAAATGTGCAATCTCCAGATGACTTCTAAAGTGCGCATATTATCCTAACCGAAAGTGAGAAGTTATGAGTGCGTGTCTTATATGTCGTACTTCTCATAAAAAGTGTACAAATAACTGTTCCTATGACCAAAGCTTTCCTCGTATAGGAAGCTACGTGTCAAGCAGGCGGTAAGTTGTACATCCACTCATTCAGAAAATGGGGTGTTAGTCCACCAAAAGTGCGCACACAATGGTAAAACAGTCTTGATATTCCAAAGTGCGTGCACACTCTCATAATTGTTCCTAAACTCAATAAATACTGGTTATGTACAACTATTAAAGACACAGAGACCTACCTACACCTAGACAGAGAGGAGCACACAAAACAGATTGACTAGGGGGCTAGAATTTTTAATTCTTTAAAATTCAAAAACATAGTTAGAGAAATAGAAGCTTGTCGTACCATTTTTGCCAGAGATTTCTTATTGTTTAACTCTCCAAGTTGTTCAAAGCAATCCCTACATTTCTTCGTCGTCGAGTGGTCCAAGGAGTAAAGTGATCATCCGCAGATCAGATCTCTATAGCTATACTTTTTCACAATCAATTATACTTAGATTTCTATTTATGATTTCTTGTATTTTTCTTTCTTTTTAATAGTTTGGAACACAAAAGTTTCGTATAAACTTTTTCTTACAAACATTTTTTCATGTGCTTAAGTTAAAAAAAAAAATTGTCTCTGTGAATGACTCCATATGTGCATGTGTTGAGTCAAATTATTTATGACTTAGAAAATTACAGAGAACTGCTTGACGTAATGTGCATGAGCTCGTCTGCACATGATTGTCTATACGCAGGGCTCGTTATGCCCAGAGCTTTTATCCTTGGAATTATCCTTAAAGTATTTTTAGATAACGTAATAATAACTCTTTTATCTTTTATATGCATTCTCACTCTGAATAGCTCTGTTGGACAAGACACTCCGAGGATCTGCTGAAGGAGTGTGATTGACCCAATTTTCATAGATAGGACCCCGAGGCCTACAAGAAGTCAACTTTCTTGTTCGAGGACTCTCTGAAAACAACAGATGTTGCGGCCGCCTCGATAAAACAAAGGTGGACCTTCCTTGTGGATGGAAACCTGATGTACGTGCCCAGCATTGAATAATTATATCTGCTGTCAGCATTTGTTCAGACGAGATACATGGACTGGGATCTTACTCCAAGTTACCATGTAGTAATGATTAACAAGATCTGTCACTAGTACAGTGATAATACAAAAGGAACTTTTGACTATGTAAAGGACTCTGTCTCCTGCACTATCTAAGGACTGATGCCTGCATTCATTGTCAATGACCTAGGGTTTGATCTTCATCCATATATGGAAAAAATATTTGTCAAGCAATTTTTGAAGAAAGAAAAAGAACTCCTGGAAGGAAGCCCGCGGTTTACAGGATGGGCCCACAGTTTGATGGTATGGAGTGATATTACCAGTGGATGTTGAAGAAGCATGAGACAGTCTTCAAGAAGATCTTGCCACCACGGCGACTGGTTTTGGCCTGCTAGTAAACAATTTCATGTTTTTGGCGCTCCTGGAGATGTACAACTGTCGAACTAGCACATTCTTCTTCACCCCTGCTAGTGAGAATGGTCTGGCATTGCACGAGATACATGGAAACTCGAAGCTACCCATGGGCCTTGAGCCCTAATAAAGACTATACTCCTTGTAATAAGGAATTCAAGGAGTTGGATAAGAACTACCCCAAACTAATAAGTGTTTACAATAAATTTCTCTGCTATTACCCACCCAATATGCTAGAAGATCAACTGGAAAGGGTTGACGGAGGGAGCCTCCCCACATATTATTTGCTGGATAGAGTATATGTTTATTCAGAGCACGTATACTTCCAAGCTCCACTTTTCTACCACCAAGCCACTAGACGATGATGCCACATAAAACTTTGGTGATGGAATATGGCGAGAAGGACCTGCCTGCTATTAGAAGAATCCCTCAGACAACTATGCGATCAAGACTAGAATTCATAATTATTTCTACCAAGACCGACATAAGCTGTCGGAGGACGACGCCAAAGCTAGTTTTTTAATAATCTGGCTCAGAAACTACGTCGGTCGGTCCAGGTGGATCAGGCACAATAAAGAGGATGTGTAGGAACCTCATATTTCCTGCTGTAAAGCTAGTTTTTGGCCATAAGTTGGTGTTACTACCAGCGATGATGTACAGTCTGAACAGAGGAGGACTGCAAAATATTATAGAAAACCTGTTGAACCACCAAACCGAGAAAACAGATTTCATAAGGGTAGAAATACCCTACTACTACTTGATGGGATGACTAGTGCTGCACTATCCCAGATTGAAGGATGTTGGCTTGGAGAGCTCCGGGGGCTTTTTTGCCGATATAGAAACTCAAAATGGAACTATAAAAACATCCCCAACTGCAGAAAAGTGTTAGGCCACCTGGGAGGATACAGCCTCATCAAGATATCCCCCACATTCTCGGGAATAGAAGCCGGAGATACGCTTAGAGACGAAGGTGTCGGCAACACGAGCCATTGCATTTGGTTTATCAAAATAGAAATAGGTGCTTATTCGAGCCCTACCTGCCCAACCGTTTTGCATGTCATTTTAGCTATACAACCAACTACTGCTGGGCAACACGAGCCATTGCATCAACTTCGTAGGTAGTTTGCTAGATGGGGCCAGGAGGCAGGGACAACCGTTACAAAGAACATCGAGTCAATCCTTGGCCCTTCGGAGGATGGAATTTAGAAAGAACTTTCCAGTGAACCAACACAGCCAATAGATACTGCTGGAAAGACGATTTCTGAAGAGTAGGCAATTATCATCGCTCCATACACTGTTATAGTTTTCATATTTTAACTTTTCAATATCAAACACAGATTACTTAAATGTTTTTTCTTATGACAGCTTCATCCTTAGCTGTAAATCTTCCAAAGGAAGTACTTCCCAAAGCCTCAGTAGATATGGTGTTATTGACTTCGACAACTCTAACTGAGACGGATGAATTGGTACCGATCCCTCTATATGACTTTTACGATACGCTGAAGCGAGGGTTACCCAACATTGTTGACAAAAATTTACTATTTTTTTGGATTCTTTGAACCGTCCGTCATCAAATAGAGGGGGCGCTTGAAGATTACCCGGGCTATGAAGTGTCCGCCTTAACTACAACTTCGCGTAATGAGAGTAGAGAATAGGAACAATGGATTGTTTCTGTCGTTTGTAATTTTATTCATTCACTGATGTTCCTTTTATAGGGAAGAAATGACAACTTACTCTCTACACTCATGGATCACCACATGATGAACTTACTCTCTACACTCATGGATCACCACATGATGTTCATCTTGAGACTAGGTCCCATGCATAGACTTATTCCTATGATTGAATGAAAAGCAACGTAATTAATTAACCAACAAAACCCCCCTTAATCTAGTTGCTTCTGGTGTTGACGACTCCAAGCTTCGTGCGCAGGCCCTGGAACTTGACCCGCCCGAGTGCTTTTGTCAATATGTCCGCCAGCTGTTCATCGGTGTTGATGTAGTCGACGATGATCTTGCCGCCTTCGATGCACTGCCTGATGAAGTGGTAGCGCGTCTCGATGTGCTTACTCCGGTCATGGAATACTGGATTCTTGCACAGCTGGATAGCAGATTTGTTGTCCACGAGTAGAGTAGCACTGTCGGTCTCCTTGTCAAGTAAATCTCCGAGTAGCTATGCAAGCCAAACGCCTTGGCATGCCGCCGAGGTCGCAGCGATATACTCCGCCTCACATGACGATAATGCAACCACCTTTTGCTTCTGTGATTGCCAGCTAACGGGGCTCCTCCCGAGAAGGAACACCAGGCCGGTGGTGCTCTTCCTATCATCGATATCACCGGCCATGTCTGCGTCACTGTACCCGACGAGCTTGGCCTCTGCAGTGTCCCTGACATAGCGACACCCATAGCTCAATGTGCCGGCAATATACCTGAGTATGTGCTTAACGGCGCTCCAGTGCTCGGTGGTCGGTGACTCCATGAATCGGCTGACATAGCCGACGGCGAACGTGATGTCCGGCCGCGTGTGCACCAAGTAGCGGAGACTCCCAACGATGCTTCGGTACAGGGTTGTGTCCACCGGCGGATTTGAGCTCACTTTGCTCAGTTTCAGTCGTGGCTCCATCGGCACTTGAACTGGATTGCATTCGGTCATGCCGGCCTTCTCCAGTATTTTGGCCGCGTACGCGCTCTGGCACAGAGTGATCTCGCCGGCGCCCTGCTGGACTTCTATACCGAGATAGTAGTTCAATTTGCCGAGGTTGCTCATCTGGAACTGAGTCTTCATCTCGTCCTTGAAACAATTAATGGTCCTTTTGTGCGCACCTGTGACGATGAGATCGTCCACGTATACGCCGAGTAGCAGCCGCTCGTCTCTGGTTCCTCGAGTGTACACCGAGTGTTCGGACTCGTTCTTATGAAACCCAAGCGATAACAGAGTGTCATCCAGCTTGGCGTTCCACGCACGAGGAGCTTGACGAAGCCCGTATAGTGCTTTGTGTAGGCGGAGCACTTTGTGTTCGTGCCCGTTGCGCACGAATCCAGGCGGCTGCAACACGTACACTTCTTCATCCAGGTCGCCGTTTAAGAATGTGGATTTGACGTCGAGGGGGTGTACCTCCCAGCCGGCGTGTGCCGCGACCGCCAGCAGCATTCTGACGGAATCCAGGCGAGCCACGGGCGCAAAGACTTCGTCAAAGTCGATCCCTGCGCGCTGGACATAGCCCTTCGCCACGAGCCTGGCCTTGTGTTTGATCACCTCGCCGGCGCTATTTTTCTTCAACTTAAAGACCCACTTCAGCCCAATCGGCTTCTTTCCTTCAGGCAACTCGGTGAGTGTCCAAGTGTGGTTATCGACGATCGAGTCCAGCTCGTCGAACATTGCCTTCCGCCAACAAGCATGCGGCTTGGCCTCCTGGAACGTCAGCGGCTCATCACCAGTCGCAAGCATGAGCTCCTCTGGGTCTAGCATCTGTTCGCTGGTCGTGGCATACACGTTGCTGATTGTGCGGTAGCGTCATGGCGCCTCATCGTCGCCAATTACAGCTGCAGGTGTTTCATCAGGCGGTGGTGACACGAACTCCACGGCGTCCGGCTCAGAGGTTTGTGCACATGGTGTGGCCGGCTCGGATGCTGGCGGTGAGTCCGCTCCCCCTTGTGTCGACATGGTGCTGCCTCCGCACACTGTCGCGACGGGCAGTGAGTACTCCACAGTGAACAAAGACGGATCAGCGTCGGAGTCGCCCCAGTCCCAGCACGCCGCCTCGTCGAAAATAGCGTCGTGCGTCACACAGACGCGTTTGTTTGCCGGGTCGTACACCCGGTAAGCCTTGGACTCGACGTCGTAGCCGATCAACACCATGGAAATGCTTCGATCATCCAGTTTCTTCATATTAGGGCGCGTTACTTTAACGTGCGCGACGCAGCCGAAAGTCCTAAAAAAATGTACCGTCGGCTTCCTCCCGTGCCAAGCCTCGTACGGTGTCATGCCGGACACGCTCTGGGTTGGGGAACAATTTAGGATGAACACGGCAGTGCTTACTGCCTCCCCCCAGAACGAACCGGGCATCTTCTTCGTCTTGAGCAGGCACCGTGCCATGGACACGATCGTCTGATTTCGCCGCTCGACGACGCCGTTTTGCTGCGGCGAATAGGGCACCGTGAGCTGTCGTTGCATACCGCGGTTGGCACAGTACTCACCGAACTCTACTGAGGTGAACTCGCCGCCCCGATCGGTACGAAGTGCGCGCAGCTTCCTCCCCGTCTCTACTTCCACGCCGGCCTGAAACTTCTTGATTGCTGCCGCTGCTTCATCCTTGGAACGGAGTAGCACCGCCCACATGTATCGGCTCATGTCGTCGACGAGCAAGAGGAAGTACCTCTTCCCGCCGTGAGTGGCCGGTGTGATGGGTCCGCACAAATCCCCGTGTACTAGGTCGATTCGATCCTCGGCGCGATACTTAGCGGCTTGCGGGAACGGTGCTCGCCTCTGCTTCCCGACAAGGCAGCCGTCGCAAACCTGATCAAGATGTTTGATGTGTGGAAGGCCGCGCACCATGCCGGTCCTTGCCATCCTGTGCAGTGCGTCAAAGTTCAAGTGGCCGAAACGGGAGTGCCATCGCCATGCTTCGTCCTGGTCGATCATTGCTGACATACAGACAGGTTGTGTGACGTTTAATGACACCGTGTACAGCCGGTTCTGCGTCCGCGTTACCTTGGCCAGAAGTCGTCGCTGACGGTCACGTAGCTGCATAACGCCGCCGTGTATCAACACCTCACATCCTGACTCGTCCAACTGCCCGAGCGAAATGATACTGCTCTGCAGCTTGGGGATGTGGTAGACGTTCGAAAGGATCCGGTGTTTGCCGTCGTGCGTGGTGAAGAGGATGGTGCCACGGCCATGAATTTCAACGACGGAGCCATCCCCGAACTTGACCGTGCCGCGAACACCGGTGTCGAGCTCGGAGAATGCCGTGCCGCGTCCGGTCATGTTATTCGAAGCACCAGTGTCTAGGTACCACACAGCGTACTTCGCATCGCCTTCACTCCCGAGGTGGACCTCGGCGCGCTCCTCGTTGAGGTGGATGAGCTCGCCGGCCTGCACCAGCGTGTCCTACTCCTGCTTGGCGACTAGAGGTGGAGATGTCACTGTAGCCATGAGTAGAGCAGGCTCGTCGTCTTCCTCGACTTGCGTGAGGTTCGACGCCTCGTCCCTCCTCTTCTTCCTGCAATCACGAGCCCAGTGCCCCGGTTTACCACAGTATCGGCACTTGTCCTTCTTGACGTTGCGGTCGGAGCTCGTCGTCTTGCTGCTTCCGTCGTGTACGTCCTGGGACTTGCCTCGGTGCTTGGGGAAGCCGATGTTGGAGTAGCCGTCCTGCTCGCGCCGCCTCATGCGTGCGAGCCATTCCTCCTCTGTCAACAGAAGCTTCCCCCCGCCGTCTTCGTCAGTCGCCTCTGCCTCGAACCGCTCCTCGACCGCCTTGAACCGGCCGGTCAAGTCTTCCAACGTTAGTGTGTTTAGGTCGAGCAGGCTTTCGACAGACATAACCATCTGAGAGAAACGCTTGGGGACGACGCGCAAAAATTTCTGCATGACATGTTTCTCCTTGATCTCATCCCCGAGCATGGAGAGCTTGCTCACAATGCCGGTTAAGCGCAGAGACAGCTCGTCAATGGACTCACCGGGCTTGTGCTTGAGTTCCTCGAACTCGGACCTGAGTGTTTGGGCCTTCGCGTCGCGGACGCGCTCCGACCCCATGCGCAGCGTCTTGATTGTTTCCCACGCATCCTTTGCGATGGGTTTCACTGCCAGAGTTGCCAACATCTCCGGTGGCACAGCGCGAAGGATGGCCTCCAGCGCCATGCGATCGTTGCGAAAGCCGACGTCGTCCTTGAGGTCCTCGCCGACGTCGACTGCCCGCCACAGGCCTCTCGCCTGCAAGATGACCCTCATCAGGAGGACCCAATCGCCGTAGTTCGATCGAGTCAGGGTGGGGTAGGTTGTCGTCCCGACCGGCTCCTTCATCATCCACGGTAGCGCAAGCTCGCGTCCCGTGCCGCTTGCTGCTGGATCGGTGGAGATCCGTGCACGTGGTGACTTGGTGCCGTCGCCGTTCTTAACCTCTGCTTCTGACATCGCAATGCGTCAAAGGACAGTAAAGCTCTGATACCACTTGTCCGCCTTAACTACAACTTCGCGTAATGAGAGTAGAGAATAGGAACAATGGATTGTTTCTGTCGTTTGTAATTTTATTCATTCACTGATGTTCCTTTTATAGGGAAGAAATGACAACTTACTCTCTACACTCATGGATCACCACATGATGAACTTTCTCTCTACACTCATGGATCACCACATGATGTTCATCTTGAGACTAGGTCCCATGCATAGACTTATTCCTATGATTGAATGAAAAGCAACGTAATTAATTAACCAACATGAAGCAATTGTTCATTGCTCTTGATGTATCTTGAGCCCTATATATATATAGCTATATAAGCAAATGGTTAATGAAATGTGGATGAAAAAAAAAATTCAAGCAAGCAAAGAAACAAAGTGATTCTATTCAGCCCCTAAAATCAAATATGTTTTTGTGTTATCTTTGTTTTCTACAAAGTTAGAATCATAGCCTCCGTGTTTATCAGATAAGCTAAACTTCCAATCAAACTAGCCTCCTTGTTAAGAGGACAAGCTATCTCCATCCCCGTAAAGTGGTATCTGTGAATACCCAACAATTGGTATCAGAGCCTTAAAAAAAAAAATATGTCCACCTCAAACAACAACCTTGTCTCTCTTGTGCCTCGCTTCAATGGAGAAAAATATGATTATTGGAGCAATCTCATGAAGCTATATCTTGAATCTCAAGATCTATGGAGTGCCGTTGAAGAAGGAGTAGAGCAACCAACAAATGAAGGTCAACTATCCGAAGCACAAAAAAAAGTGTTGAAGGAAAAGAGACAAAAAGAAAAGAAGGCGCTCTTCCAAATCTATCAAGCAATTGAAATTCCAGGCTATGAGAGAATATCCAAGGCAAAAAGCTCCCAGGATGCGTGGATAACTCCTGAGATAGCATATTCTGGCCAAGATCAAGTAAAAAAAAATACGCTTGCAACCTCTAAGGGCTGAATTTGAGAAGCTAGAAATGAAAGATAATGAAAAGATTGAAGAATATTTTACTAAAGTGAACTCTATTATGAATCAAATGAGTTCAAATGGAGAAATTTTAGAAACTCAAAAAGTTATTGAAAAAGTTCTTCGAAGTCTGCCAAGCAAATATGATCATCTTGTAGTTGCCATTGAAGAAACTAAAGATCTTGCATCTCTGTCTTTGGAAAGTTTACAAGGAAGATTAGAAGCTCATGAATTTCGGATTAACAAAAGTTGTCCGCAAAGTGTCTCTTCCCAGCCTGATCAAGCTCTCAAATCCAATGTCATGTCTACGGGAGGCCGTGGTTCTTCTCAGAACCGTAGACGCGGAAGAGGCAAGAATTTTCGAGGGCGAAGTTCAAATTTTCATGGCAAAGGAAAGGGTTATTCAAGCAATAACCAAAATAAAGAAGAAGAAAATTCCAACTCCAGATACCCACAAAGAGGATCACAAAGAGGAAGAGGTCGTGGTCATCAAAGAGGAAGAGATCGTGGCTATATTGAATGCTACCATTGCCACAAACTAGGTCACACAATCAATGAATGCTGGTATAAGCAAGAGGATGACAAGAAAAAAGAAGCGGGTTACGTACATGAAGCACAAAGTAACCATCAAGATACTTTGTTGCTTGCTTGTCATGGTGATAACTTGGATAATTTGTGGTATCTTGATAGTGGTGCTAGCAAGCATATGATAGAAAATAAAAATTTATTTACAAACTTAACAAAATCTGACCGTGGCCAAGTGAAGATTGGTGATGACAGAGCATACAAAATAGAAGGAGTTGGTGAAATAACTTTCAAAGCAAAATCCTACTACATCCCAGGGCTAGAAAGCAATCTCCTAAGTACCGGTCATCTCTTAAGAAAAGGGTTTGACATTCATTTTCGAAGCAATGCTTGTTTCTTGTCAAAGATCGGTCAACTTGTTGCAAAAATTGCTATCGCAGAAAATAATATGTTTTCCCTAACACTACAATCCACTAATGTAGCGCCCCGTTCCCCCGGTGCGGGGAGCGCGGCTAAGAAACACAAGACGGTATCGTTCGATCGGGATAGATTGAATTAAGAACTCGTCCTCGTTATGGATTTATTTCTTCGGAATCGATTCCCATATTCAGTGGACTGCGCCCCAAGGATCGGCTTAGCGGCAGAGTCAGGAGGGACCTCTCCGCTGCTATCTTTTATTGCCTCAGTTTTTGATGTCGCTTGTTGCTTTCGTGCTTTGAGTTGGTTTTGGGATTTGCTTGTTTTCCTTGAACGGTTTCGATGGTTTTTATTGTTTTCGTTCATTGAACTGTACTTCTATTCCGAGATTGGAAAGAGAGGAAAGAAGTATTAATCGAGCTGTTCGTGTGCAGGTGAACGAGCAGTAGGCGGCTTGCGAGCGGAGTCGTGAAGCGCCTCTTTCCTTCTCCCCTCCAACAATCTAAGTGAGTGGCTACCATCCCGATTAGCTAGCCCTGCTTCCAAGCTTCACGCCTTAAAATCTGCATTCTTCTTTTTCCCGATCAAACGATACCAAGTAATAATAAAAGAAACCAAGATAAAAGAGAATAGACTTGGTTAATACTGCTTGTCAATCAAACTCGTGAACGGTTACTTACTTGCATGCTTGTTCGTTCAGAATATTCATGTTGCCTCAACTGCGTGAATGATAACTTAACTAAACATCGTGTGTTCGATCATGGACAACTTGTGCACAAGGATATAAGTTCTGCGGACGGTCGCTGGGGCACTGGCACCGATCCGATCCGGGCAGACTTCGTGTTTATAGTCAATCATGTGCGGACGGGATAACTTGCAACGCATCGTGTTTTATGAGCTCCTCGTGTTTTCTCGTTGCATGCTATCCTTGTCCTTGACTAGTCCATTATGGCATCAAGCCAATGATCCTCGTGTGTTTATGCTTGCAACGCCTCGTGTGTAAAATCGTGTGAATAATGGCTTGCAATGCATCGTGTATTCAATGTGTATATTTAAACCTGTTGCATACTAACTTGTGTCTTCGTGGCAGGGAAGGCATGGTAAGTATTGTGCAGGTAATTCAGACGGGCAGGTAAAAATCCACCGAACGGTGGCAAGTTCATTTCATTAAATTCTATATGCTGCTTACTTGTAAATGAACTAAGGCAAGATAGAAACCCACCAAATATGCATGCTTCATTAAAACAACGTATTGATTGGTATAGTTCGGTTAGCTCGCCTTCACCAGTATGTTTCGACATGCTGACCCTCGTTGAAACAGGTTCTCCGCACCAAGGCGAACCGAGCGAGGAGCCGAAGTCGTCTTCCCGATCCAGTCCAGCTGTTAGCGCATCTTCACCGCGCCCTTTGAAGCATTTTGAAGACAGGAGCCTGCAACTCTTCATACACAAATGCAGCTCCGTGGCAAAGCTGTCCTCCAACCTGGAGGTCTTTATCATTTTGAGTTTATAAAAGGATGTAATGTACAGGACTGCTATCTCATTTTGAGTTAACACTTTTGTAAGCTGTTCGGCATATTAGCTGACTCGTTCAGGAGTTTGCAATAGATGTTCATTATCAATAAAGAGAACTTTTCCATGTTTCAAATCTGTGTTTCAATTTATCTGCGTACTCTGAATATGTGCTTGCTATGCAAATCATTAAAGCTATGTGCGGGCGCAACCCCAGGCCCGCACGGCGGTCACGATTCGGGGGATGCCTCAATTGATTCTACGGAATTGGGTCGTGACATAATGGTATCAGAGCACATATTCAAAGTTCCTTAGACTTCGTGCGGGAAAAGTTTCTTTAACGATCAAAATCCTGTGCGAACTCTTGAACTCGCTAGGCCAAGATGAGATACGTTCATGCAATAAGTCCATAATACATTATGATTCTAATATAATTTACCTTCTTTTGAAGGAATGGCACTAGCGCAATCTGCAGTGCAAGCACCGAATGAAACACAAGAAAGCAGTTCGAGAAATTCGGGAAGCTCTCAGAGCCAGCGCGGTATATCTCAAGTCGATCCGCTTGAGCGGGTAATGCAAATGTTAGAATCGCAACGACAAAGAGATGATGCTCGCCAAGCCAAGTTCTAAAGCAATTTAGAGACCCGATTCTCAGTCCAACAGAAGCAGGTGGATACCCTGCAATAGATCATTCAGACTTTGGCTGCCAACCATTCCGCCGCAACAGCAACGACTCCGGTGGAATAGCCCGTGCTTAAAGTAGAGATGCCGCAAATCCCAAGGCCGAGGGACGTGACTGCCTTCAACTTGGGCCACTTCAAGAAAGTCTGCAATACCCCATTCAACGGGACTGAGGACCCAGTGGTAGCTCTAGATTGGCTAGCCGAGCTTGAAGATCACTTCGCTCTGTTAGAGGTCTCCGAAGATAAGCGCGTCGCCTGCGCCCAACTACAGCTCCGCCTCAACGCACACGATTGGTGGAACGTGCATCGACGATCTCTCCAATTTAATCACGGAGAGGAGGCGATCTCGTGGACGACCTTTCGTGCCGCGTTCGAAGAGGAGTTTATACCCCCTCCAGTACAACGTCAAATGGAGAATGATTTCGTGCAACTGAGGCAGGGCAGCTTGACAGTTAAGCAATATTCCGCCGAATTCAACCGACTCTCCAAATTCGCTAGGGCCTATTTACCTGATGCAGCGAGTCAAGCTAGAAGGTTTGAAGGCGGTTTGCGCCCTGCCATCTATGCGCACGTGGTCAATAATCAGTACGGGACAATGCGTGAAGTCATGAATCACGCCCTATCACTTGAACCACAGTATCCTCACGTTTCCACCGACGTTGTGCATACCTACAATCACAAAAGCCAAGGCAACGATAGAGGAAACACTGCTGCGAAGCGCCGAAACAACGGTGGTCAACAGAGGGCAAACTCCAACCAAGTATGTCAATACTGCAACAAACGTGGGCACGCCTTCAATCAATGTCTTAAGAGACTCGGGTTATGTCTCGCTTGTGGCAATCCAGGCCATGCCATTAGTGCTTGTCCGAAACTTCCTGATCATCGCCCGCAACGTAATAACCCCTAACGGTAAGCATTATTCCTAAGTTTCAGGACAAAACTTCCAATTGGTTGGGTAGGATGTAGCGCCCCGTTCCCCCGGTGCGGGGAGCGCGGCTAAGAAACACAAGACGGTATCGTTCGATCGGGATAGATTGAATTAAGAACTCGTCCTCGTTATGGATTTGTTTCTTCGGAATCGAATCCCATATTCAGTGAACCGCGCCCCAAGGATCGGCTTAGCGGCAGAGTCAGGAGGGACCTCTCCGCTGCTATCTTTTATTGCCTCGATTTTTGATGTCGCTTGTTGCTTTCGTGCTTTGAGTTGGTTTTGGGATTTGCTTGTTTTCCTTGAACTGTTTCGATGGTTTTCATTATTTTCCTTCATTAAACTGCACTTCTATTCCGAGATTGAAAAGAGAGAAAAGAAGTATTAATCGAGCTATTCGTGTGCAGGTGAACGAGCAGTAGACGACTTGCGAGCGGAGTCGTGAAGCGCCTCTTTCCTTCTCCCCTCCAACAATCTAAGTGAGTGGCTACCATCCCGATTAGCTAGCCCTGCTTCTAAGCTTCACGCCTAAAAATCTGCATTCTTCTTTGCCCCGATCAAACGATACCAAGTAATAATAAAAGAAACCAAGATAAAAGAGAATAGACTTGGTTAATACTGCTTGTCAATCAAACTCGTGAACGGTTACTTACTTGCATGCTTGTTCGTTTAAAATATTCATCATATGCATCAATTTTAGTTAGAATGTATTTTCTTCTATAATTGTGCTATCAATGCATTACATCTATGCATTACTCGTGTTGCCTCACCTGCGTGAATGATAACTTAACTAAACATCGTGTGTTCGATCATGGACAACTTGTGCACAAGGATATAAGTTCTGCGGACGGTCGCTGGGGCACTGGCACCGATCCGATCTGGGCAGACTTCGTGTTTATAGTCAATCGTGTACGGACGGGATAACTTACAACGCATCGTGTTTTATGAGCTCCTCGTGTTTTCTCGTTGCATGCTATCCTTGTCTTTGACTAGTCCATTATGGCATCAAGCCAATGATCCTCGTGTGTTTATGCTTGCAACGCCTCGTGTGTAAAATCGTGTGAATAATGGCTTGCAATGCATCATGTATTCAACGTGTATATTTAAACCTGTTACATACTAACTTGTATCTTCGTGGTAGGGAAGGCATGGTAAGTATTGTGCAGGTAATTCAGACGGGCAGGTAAAAATCCACCGAACGGTGGCAAGTTCATTTTAATAAATTATATATGCTGCTTACTTGTAAATGAACTAAGGCAAGATAGAAATCCATCAAATATGCATGCTTCATTAAAATAACGTATTGATTGGTATAGTTCAGTTAGCTCGCCTTCACCAGTATGTTTCGACATGCTGACCCTCGTTGAAACAGGTTCTCCACACCAAGGCGAACCGAGCGAGGAGCCGAAGTCGTCTTCCCGATCCAGTCCAGCTGTTAGCGCATCTTCACCGCACCCTTTGAAGTATTTTGAAGACAGGAGCCTGCAACTCTTCATACACAAATGCAGCTCTGTGGCAAAGCTGTCCTCCAGCCTGGAGGTCTTTATCATTTTGAGTTTATAAAAGGATGTAATGTACAGGACTGCTATCTCATTTTGAGTTAACACTTTTGTAAGCCGTTCGGCATATTAGCTGACTCGTTCAGGAGTTTGTAATAGATGTTCATTATCAATAAAGAGAACTTTTCCATGTTTCAAATTTGTGTTTCAATTTATCTGCGTACTCTGAATATGTGCTTGCTATGCAAATCATTAAAGCCTTGTGCGGGTGCAACCCCAGGCCCGCACGGCGGTCACGATTCGGGGGACGCCTCAATTGATTCTACGGAATTGGGTAGTGACAACTAACTTGTCATGTTTCAGTAGTGTTGATAGTGGAAGCTCCAAACTATGGCATGACAGGTTTGGTCATTTGAATTATGGAAGCTTGAAGCAATTAGTGACAAAGAAGATGGTCAAAGGGCTGCCTCAAATCTATTCCTCTGATGATGTCTGTGAAGATTTTCAAATCGGGAAGCTTCATAGATCTTCATTCCCATTGCAGTCCACATGGCGAGCCAAGAAGCCACTTCAACTTGTTCATTCAGACTTATGTGGACCAATACAAGTTTTATTTCATGGAGGTAATCGATATTTCATCTCCTTTATTGATGATTACTCAAGAAAAGTATGGATTTATTTATTCAAGGAAAAATTTGATGCTTTCCAAGCCTTTAAAGATTTCAAAGCTGAAGTTAAAAATTTTTACGGGCTTCATATTCAAACATTAAGAACTGATCGTGGTGGTAAATATCTTCCAAATGAATTTGAAAGATTTTGTAGAGATCATGGAATAAAGCATCAACTAACTGCCAGATATACACCACAGCAAAATGGTGTTTGTGAAAGAAAGAATCGCACTATTATGGACATGGTGAGGTGCATGCTCAGTAGAAAAAAATTTGACAATGCTCTATGGACCAAAGCTGTTTCTTGTGCTGTTTACTTGATAAACAGATCACCAACAAAGTGTCTACAGAACATCACACCTCATGAAGCATGGTATAGATTGAAGCCAAATGTTCAACACTTAAGAATCTTTGGAAGTACTGCCTATGCACACATTCCTGATGCTATAAGGTCCAAGCTTGATGACAAGGCAGAAAAATATATATTTGTTGGCTATAGCGAAAGAAGCAAAGCCTACAAGTTATACAATCCAGCAACAAAGAAGATAATAATCAGTCGAGATGTTCGATTTGACGAAGCTTCAATCTATGAAGGTGATACAAGTACAACTCATACTCTCATACAAAAAGATGAAGAAGTTGGCTTTCAAAATAAAACTGCATCTCCAACTTTACCAAGAGAAGATGTGCATCAAAGACCTTCTAGAAAAATGAGAAGTATACAAGAATTGTATGATACTGTCTATTTTGCTTTCTTTGCAGGAGAAGATCCAATTTTATTTAAAGATGCAAATAAGGAAGAAACTTGGAGGCAAGCAATGAAGGAGGAGATAAAGTCTATTGAGAAGAATGATACGTGGGAGCTCACAGATCTTCCACCAAACAAGATTTCCATTGGTGTAAATGGGTGTACAAAATCAAGAAGAATCCTGATGGCTCAACCAAGAAGTACAAATCAAGGCTCGTAGCAAAAGGATACAAGCAGAAGGAAGGAGAAGACTACACAGAAGTTTTTGCACCTGTTTCCAGAATTGAAACTGTTAGACTAATGGTATCTCTTGCAGCTCAAAAAAATTGGAAAATATTCCAAATGGATGTGAAGTCGGCGTTCTTAAATGGCATTTACTATCAAGCTAATGTTCCTGTCAAACTTGTCGGTTTTACTGACAGTGATTTGAGAGGAAGTATTGATGATTCTCGAAGCACTTCTGGTTATGTCTTCAACTTTGGCAGCGGAGCAATTTTATGGAGTTCAAAGAAGCAACCAATTGTGGCACTTTCTACCACAGAAGCAGAGTATATTGCTGCATCTTCTACAACATGTCAAAGTATTTGGCTAAAAGGTGTTTTAGAAAGCATGAAGTTCAAGCAAAAAGGACCAACAACAATTTATTGTGACAATAAATCAGCTATCTCTGTCTCAAAGGATCCAGTCCTACATGGAAGGACAAAACATATTCGCATGCGATTTCACTTCCTAAGGAAACTTGTTCATAAAGGTGAAATTAACATTAAATATTACAAGTCTGAAGATCAACTTGCAGATGTGTTTACAAAACCTATAGGAGGACAAGTATTCAAAAGAAATATTGAAGCATTAGGAGTCAAAAGCAAATTTGGTTTACGGGAGGCATTGTTGGAAATGTAAACCAAATTCATTGTTGTATGTCTAGATGAATCTATGCATGAATGAATCTAGGAATAATCAAGTTCATTGTTGCATGCATGAATGTATTTAGAAAAACTAAGAGTCATGTTCATTGCTCTTGATGTATCTTGAGCCTTATATATATATAGCTATGTATGCAAATGGTTAATGAAATGTGGATGAAAAATAAATTCAAGCAAGCAAAGAAACAAAGTGATTTTATTCAACCCCTAAAATCAAATATTTTTTTGTGTTATCTTTGTACTCTACAAAGTTGGAATCATAGCCTCCGTGTTTATCGGATAAGCTAAACTTCCAAATCAAAATAGCCTCCTTGTTAAGAGGACAAGCTATCTCCATCCCCGTAAAGTGGTATCTGTGAATACCCAACAGCAATGAGCCGAGAGCTTAGACTGCCACTGGAAGAGTTAGAGCAGCGTATGGCTCAGTTCAAGAAGACGAACCAACAACCTTAATTCTTATTTAACACTCTAAGCTGACCACCGAAGTACTCTCTATAAATTCCACTATAAAAAAGAAGGAGGAGCTACTTGACCTCGAGTTGGACAAACTGAACCAAAAATATGAACAACTCAACACCTCCAGACTGATTTGCCTCACTATGCAAGAAAACTTGACAACCAAAATAACGGAGATCACCCAGCAGATTTGAGAACTCCAAAATACTATAAAGATGCTGGAGGCTCATCTAAAAATAGCTACGATGGAGCTAACAACTCTGGGTGCCCAGGCGGACAAAGTCGCCAAGTCCTTTGTTGAAATGGAACAACATCTAGAGGAGGTGAATAGTGTGTGAAAATAATCTAATTTAATATGTAAGGCAATTAACAACTTAAAAGATAAATACAGATAAGTACAAAATTATGCAATAAGTAATAGCTAAGCAATAGTAAATATTGTAAAGTAAGAATTCACAAACGCTAACATCGCGATGTATACTGATTTTCCTCGGGAAGGACTAATCCAGTTTTGAGAACCCTACTCAATGTTAATCCAATATTTGTGAAATAGCTAACAACCACAAGCTTTGATCCGAATGCTTGCCGAGTTCTTACAACACCACAAAATTTGATCTGAAGTACTCGCCAACTTCAAACACATGAACGAAAACTTGATTTCCAAACTTTTACAACTCTTTGAGACTTCTAACCAAGATCACACTTAGCACTAGAAGGCTATAGGAGTTATTCTTGGGAATGGGAAGGTTTTAGCTCAGTTAAATAGTATGAAGTAGAAGAGATGATTGAATGAGATTGAGCGATTTGGAATGGTAGAATTTTATCTCTATTTATAGGGTTTTTCTGAACCGAGTTCGGCCAGATTTCGGTTACCCAATGTTTATAAATTTAAATGTTGTACCCTGATCTTGTGGATTACCGAGACAATCCAGGAAGACTGGATCCTAGGTACCGAGTTTAGTCCGAGTTTGGCCCAAACTCCTTCTCTCTATATTAGAACAGTGCAGTCATGTTTGACTAGGTTTTGGGTTGTTTTGTGGACGGTTTTGTGGCCTGAATGTTTGGGTTTGAGTCAGGTATATGTTTAAGCTTCCTAATGTCAGTGCGACTCGATGTACATATTCCTAGACATAAAATAAAATATAAATACATAGACCAAAAATACAAACTCTCTTGTTGCAGTCTTCGACAATCTTATACTATTGCAGTGTCGTAGTCTTGTATTTAACAGTCTTCAACTTATACTTGTATATATATTGAATCAGGATTTTGTCGATTGTCAAAATTAAGTTGACCGTGAGATGCTTGTGCAAACAATCTGTCCTATTTTGATAATTAAAAAACTATGTCTAATACTTCACTACGTTTATAGTATGAGATAATATGCAATGCTCCCCCATAATTTGTAAGAGCAAACTTACAACTTTCAGCTTTGAACTAGGAAGTAGTTAATTCTTCTTTTTCTTTCCGTCGTTTCTCTCTTTGTATCATCTTTGATTGTTCTTCTTGATTGTTCTTCTTGTATCGTTCTTCTTCTCTCCCTTTGTCATTTGATCAAAATGGAAAACTCTCCGAAATCGTTGATGTAGCACATAAAGGTAGAGTGAAAACATACATACAGATAATACATGAAAAGAAAATTGTAAATCATGAAAAATATAGGAACTTTAGTAAAAACTTTAATAAAAACATGAAACATAAAATATTTTCCTGAAGCATGAAAACTACAATATAAGTGAAATGTATTAGCATCTGCTGATATTAAAAAAATAATCCAAGCATCAGACTTACTTTACAGAATTTAAGAGCAAAAATTATAAGAGTTTTAATTCGGGACTATATTATAAAAGTAAGTGCAAGATAGTCTTTAACAAATCATATATTCTTTAAAGCATTGATCATCTTGGGTTAGCTGTAGGGGTCGGATCCCAGTTAGCAGTGGTCATGAGGACACTTAAGTACTTTGTCGCTTAGACTATTTGCACATTTTTGACAGAAGGGCCCTTTCGATGTGTTCCCAAAAATAATTATTACTATATATATTTGACAAGAATATAAGCAGCTTATATCTCTATACAACATCGAAAGTCAAAATTCCTAATTCTCGACGAATAAAGTTGAAATGATCTTCAGCTAAAGGGTTTGTAAAAATATTAGCTAATTGATGTTCAGTAGCAACAAATTCTAAACAAATATCTCTGTGTAACTGATGATCTCTAAGAAAATATTGTCTGATTTCTATGTGTTTAGTGCGTGAGTGACATATTTGGTTCTTTGTAAGATTTATAGTGCTAGTGTTGTTACAGAATATGGCAATATTCTTATAAAACATATTATAGTCTTCTAAGGTTTACTTCATTCATAAATTTTTTTCACAGGAACTTCCTACAACCATGTAATAAGTTTCAGTAGTTGATATTATAACATAATTTTAATTCTTTCCAAACCAAGAGATTAATGCCTTGCATAGGAAATGACATCTACAGCTGATACTTTTACGAACAACTTTGCATCCAAAAAAATTAGCATCTGAATAACCTATAAGGTCAAAAGACGTAGTTTTGGGATAACACAAGCCTAAGGTTAAAGTTCCTTTAAGGTATCGAAAGAAACGCTTAACCGCGCTTAAATATGATTCCTTAGGGTTACCTTTTGTTCAACACAAAGGCAAATATTATACATTATATTGGGATGAATAGCAGTTAAGTAAAGTAAACTACCGATCATATTTTGATACTAACGTGTATCGACTGGTTTACCATTTTTATCAAGATCGAGCTTAATAGATGTAGCCATTGGTCTACCAATAGGTTTTGCACTATCCATATCAAATTTTTTCAACAAATCCTTGGTATACTTAGCTTGATTGATGAATATTCTCTGTGAGTGTCGCTTGATTTAAAGTCCAAGGAAGAAGGTAATTTCTCCCATCATACTCATTTTAAACTCACTCTGTATACGCTTCAAAAAGTTTTCACAAAAAGTGTTTATTGTAAGTAGAACCAAATATTATCATCAACAAAACATACACTAACAATAAAGTGTTATAATGTGCTTTTATAAAAAGAGTTGTGTCAACTTTTTCTTTTGTAAAATCTTTTCTAAAGAGTTGTGTCAACTTGCTTGAGTCGATACATTACTTTGTTTAACTTGAAAATGTGATTAGAAAATTAAAAATATTTAAAATTAGGGGGGTTGTTCAACAAAAACTTATTCTTTTATAAAATCGTTTAGAAAATCACTTTTGATATCCATTTGAAATAATTTAAAATTATAAAAATTTAAAAATAGCACAAAGCATGCTAATGGATTCTAGTCTCGCAATAGAAGCACAAGCCTCGTCATAGTCAATGCCTTCTTTTTGGCTATAACCTTGAACCACGAGACGTACTTTGTTACATGTGACTTCTCCATCCTCCCTAAGTTTATTTCGGAATACCCAATTGTTGCCCCGAAAAATTCTTAGGTCTAGGAACAAGTTCTCAAACTTGATTTCTCTCAAATTGGCTTAATTCCTCTTGTATAGCATAAATCTAAAATTTATTAGTAAAAACTTTATTAACATTCTAAGGTTCTATCTGAGAAAAAAATCTACATTTACAATAATATTTCTACATAACGAGTGCCTACTCCCTTTGATACATCACCTATTATAAAGTCTTCTGGATAATCGGACATGAATCTCATCTTCTTTGGTAAACTTTCTAGATAGCTTGTACCAGTTGTAGTATCATAAGGGGATGGTTCGTTGTTGAATGTAGTTCCAACATATTCATCATCATTATCACTTGGTACATGACTGTTAACTCATAAAAAGTAACATTTATATTTTCTTCAAGAGTTAATGGATGTTTATTTAAAATTCTAAAACATTTACTTCTAGCAGCATAACCAAGAAAGATACTTTCGTCGGCTTTAGCATCAAACTTACCCAAGTTGTCCTTGGTGTTCAAAATAGAACAATGACATCCAAAAACTTAAAAGTAAGAAATTGTAGGAGTTCTATCAAACCAAAGTTCATTGAGAGTTTTCTTCTATATGGGTCGAATCAAAATCCTATTCAAAATATGACAGGCGGTATTTACAGCTTTTGCCCAAAAATATTTTGGAAGGGTGAATTGATTAAACAAGACTCTAGCCATATCGCCAAGAGTTTTATTCTACCACTCCATAATATCATTTTGCTGAGGATTTTTAGAACAATAAAACTCATGATAAAAACCATTAGAGTCACAAAACTTTTTAAAACCTAAATTTTCGAATTCGCCTCCATGCTCACTTCTGATACGAGTAATCATAAAGCCTTTTTTGTTTTGAAACTTTTCGCAAAATATTTTAAATTCAGAAAGAGCATCACTTTTATTTGATAAAAAACCTAAGTATATCAAGAAAAATAATCAACAACAACGAAAGTGTGGAGTTTTCCACCAAGACTGACGACTCTACTTGGTCCAAATAAATTTATATTAAGTAACTGTAAAGGTCTCAAAGTATTTACATCGTTGATAGATTTAAATGAAGACTTTATTTTTTTATTTTTCTCGCGTTTAGCACATATCATATTTTTTTGAAGGTGATCTCCGGTAATCCTCTTACCAGATTCTTTGTTGAGAGTCTAGAGATGGTATCCATGTTTGCGTGTCCTAATCGCATGTGTCATAACCAGCTTTCATCTTTCTTAGCAACAATATATCTTCCTACATGATTAGTACTTTCTGACAAATATTAGACATATATAGTTTTGCTACTGGATAAATCACTAATCAAACATTTGTCTTTCAAAATTGACTACGTAACCATTGTCAATTAGATGACTAATACTCATAAGGTTATGTTTCAATTCCATTACAAGACATAACATTCTTAATAATAGAAAAATAATATTTACTAATATCACTGTTATCGATAATGGGGTCTTTAAGATTATTTTTGAAGGAGATGTATCATTCATTCTTCATCGATAGCATTGTGAAAAGAGTAGTATCACCTGTCATATGTTGTGAGCATCCTCTATCGAGAATTCATTTTCTTCTAGCATGTGTAGGTTGGTCCACCTACAACAAAATTAAAGATGTGACCCCTAGTATCCACTTCTTCGAGGGTCATATTGTGTTAGGTTTTGGAACCCACTTATAAATATTTATATCAACTAGCTTTCTAGTTCGACAATAAGGTAAAATGTGCCCATTTGTACCATAGTAGTGACATGTAGCATGAATATTAAAGCTTGGTACAACTTTGTGAATGTGTGTAGTGGAGATGGTGTGTTTTTTGTGGATACTTGTAATAAAATACATGGTTACTAGAAACTTTACCTTTGCTTGCTTGTGTTTGATTGTCAGTGACCTTGTGTTTTGTCATGTGTTTTGTGTTAAACTGGGTCATAGGATGTACTACAAGTTTCCCAATTTAATCTCTAACTTTTTAGAGGTGTCATAAACTTCATTATACTTAGAAGTAAGTGCATTTATTCTTTGTGCAGCTAAATTATACTTCTTCTTTTCTGATTCATAAAGCTCATTAAGTTTTTCTTTCTCTTGTGTACTCTTTTCAAATAGTGTCACTAGAAGTGGATATAACCTCATATAATAATTGGTACTATTTCATATACTCAGTTTATAGGTCTTTCCTAATTTGCTTATACTTATTCCTTATCTTTCTATGATCTTCTAACAAATCACTACAAGGATTAGACAATTCATCAAAAGTAAAATCTTCACAGAGAGGATTTGTAGTTACCTTATCTACTAATGCCATTAGGCATACATTTGAAATATTGCGATGATTCTCTTCTTTTTCTTCAAAATTGCTTCAATTTTGCACCATATGCTTGGATTTGCATAATTTCTTAATGAATTAATTTTCTTGTTTGAATGTTCATAACAACTTCCCTTTCTATTTGTAGGGCAATATTTTTTTATGTGGCCATCTTTGTTGTAGTTGTAGCATATAGGCTCTTATTTGTCGTACTCCTTTTGGTTTAATTTCTAAAAATTCAAGAATTTTCTGAAGTTCCTGGATATAAGGGCCAGATCCTCATCGTTTGATTCCTCATCTTCGGTTTCATCTTTTTGGACTTTCTTATGATGAGCTTTGAAGAAGATTGTTTTCTCTTTTGGAGCTATTTCCTCAAAGTCTTTGAGATCCAACTCATATGTCATTAGCTTACCCATTAGTGTTTAAATAGATATTGTGGATCGTTACCTTTTATTATTGATGTTACTTTATGGTTCCAATTCTTGATTAGTCCTTGAGGCACTATACGAATCTTTTCTTGATTGATGTACTCCTTACCAAAAGAAGATAAAGGATAAACAATATCAAGAAATATTGTGAATATTTGAATGATAGTCTCATTTGGCTTTATCTTGAATGCCTCGTATTCTTGCGCCAGTCTGCTGATCTTGAATTCCTTCACTGGAGTAGTTCCTTCATGAGTTACCTCAAAAAGTTTTCAGACCTCATGTGAAGTGGTACAAGGATATTCTTTTGAATTTAGTCCTGTCTACGACATAAAATAAAGCATTAATAGCTCTAGCATCATGACTGGCTTATTTTTTCTCTCGATCAGTATATTTATTATTGGACTTTTTACAAGGTTACCATCAACAACTATTCTAGCAGGTTTTTTTATCCATCAATAATAATAGTCCATACGTCAAAATTAAGATATTTTAAATAGAAACTCATATGTGTTTTTAGTACGTATAGTTGGTACAATCAAATAGGTGTAGCCTATTTGTAGACTGACCTTCACTATTATTGGTGTAAATGGATCTAGTGGTTGTCATTGATCTACTCAAGGATGTTAATCTCGATCAAGTGTTCTTGCTCTGATACCAATTAAAGAAAAACTCTAGAGGGAGTGAATAGAGTGTGTGAAAATAATCTAATTTAAAATGTAAGACAATTGCCAACTTAAAAGATAAATACGGATAAGTACGAAAATATGTAATGATTAATAGCTAAGCAATAGTAAATAGTCTAAATTAAGAACTCAAAAATTCTAACACCGCGAGGTATATTGGTTTTTATCGTGGAGGACTAATTCAGTCTTGAGAGCTCCGCTCGATGTTAATTCACTATTTGTGAAATAACTTACAACCACAAGCTTTGATCTGAACGCTTGCCGACTCTTACAATACCACGAGCTTTAATCTAAGTACTCACAAACTTCAAACACTTGAACAAAACTTAATTTTTAAGCTTTTACAACTCTTCAAAACTTGTAATCGATATCACACTTAGCACTAGAAGGCAATAGGAGTTGCTCTTAGGAATAGGGGTAAAGAGTATGAAGTAGATGAGATGATTTAATGAGATTGAGTGATTTGGAATGGTGAAATTTTATTTATATTTATAGGGTTTTTTTTAACCTAGTTCGACAACAGTTCGGTGACCCAATGTTCATAAATTTAAAAGTTGCACCCTGATCTTGTGGATGATCGAGATAATCCAAGAAGACTACATCATATGGACCGAGTTCGGTACGAGTTTGGCTCAATTTTGGCCTAAACTCTGTCTTTCCATATCAGAACAGTTCAGTCCAGTTTGACAAGATTTTGGATTATTTTATGGACTTCGTTTTGTGGCCTGAATGTTTTATTTTAAGTCAGGTATAGGATTGAGCTTCCTAATGCCAATGCGGTTCGATGTACATATTCATAGACTCAAAATAAAATAAAAATACATAGACCAAAAACACAAACTCTCTTATTGCAGTCTTTGTTAATCTTGTACTGTTGTCGTATCGCAGTCTTGTATGTAGTAGTCTTCAGCTTGTACTTGTATATATATCGAATCAAGGTTTTGTCGATTATCAAAATCAAGTTGGTCCTGACATACTTTTTTCCAACAAATGCTCGTGTAGAAGAAGCTAAACGCCCAGATGGAGGCGATATGGAAATACGAACTTCAATTGTTAAGGAAGAGAATGGATGAACTTACTGCACCTCTTTAATATTTTGGTGATTTTTGTCTTTTGAGAGAGCTCTTGCATCTTCCTCATTTTAAAGAAAAATAATGATCAACTTTCTTTTGGATTATGAAATTATGTCTGAACACTTTTCATAGTGTAAGTGTTCGTCAGAGGTGACATACACGTGATAAATGTTTACGATTCTTTGTGGATAAATAATTCCACTGGGGAAATTTTCTAAATGGACTTATTATCTTTGGCGTACATGCAACTAGGTACAGATAATAAGTAAAAGTAGGAGTGCTATCAGAGGTAATATGGACATGATAGATAGGGTTAAAATATTGTATATTTTTTAATATGAATATGGCAAATTAATGCAAAGATTTTGCTAGGGATAGATTACCAAAAGATAGTTTAAAGGTAATATGGACAAGATCATTTTCTTGGAATGTTATCAACTTAGCTAGGGAATCGATTATCCCTAATCCAATTAGGGATTAGAAAATATAAAATTTTAGAGGAACGGTATATTTTCTCAGAGGTAATATGAACATGGAAAATTAGCACAAGGATTTTGCTGGGTGATAAACTACCAGAAGATAGTTCAGAGGTAATGTGGGCAAGACCATTTTCTAAGAATGTTATCAACTCAGCTAGGGAATCAATTATCCCTAATCCAGCTAGGGATTAGAAATAAGAAATATTAGAGCAACTGGTATGTAAAGATAGGCGTACTCTACCGTAGGGGAAGCCAGACGTCGGACGAAGGTGATATGGCAATCTGAACTTCATTTGCCGAGGAAGAGGATGGATGAACTTATCGTACCTCTTCAATTCTGAGTGATTTTTGAATTTTGAGAGAGCTCTTTCATCTTCATCTTCTTAAACAAAAATAATGATCAATTTTTTTTTGGATTTTTAAATTGTGTCTGAACTTTTCATATTATAAGCATTCGTTAGAGGTGATTTGGACGTGATAAATATTTACGATTCTTTGGGATAGATAATTCCACTAGGGATATTTTCTAAATGGACTTATTATCTATGACGTACCTATAACTAGGTAAAAATAATAAGTAAAAGTATGAATACTATCAGAGATAATATGGATGTGATAGCAGGGGTTAGAAATATGGAATATTTTTTCAGAGATAATATGAACATGGCAAATTAGCCAAGGAATTTGCTGGGGGATAAATTACCAGAAGATAGTTCAGAGGTAATGTGGATAAGACCATTTTCTAGGAATGTTATAAACTCAGATAAGGAATCGATTATCCCTAATCTAGCTAGGGATTAGAAATAAGAAATATTAGAGCAACTTGGATCTAAAGATAAGCTTACTTTACCATAGAGAAAGAGAGTTTTTATGATATCAACAAAAATATTTCATAGGATCCAAAGACGATTCCACTTGATTGTGTATTCAAGACTCTTGAATACAGATAATAGCAAAAAACAAACATTTCGTAGAGTTTAGTTAACTAACTCAACTAGAGACTGTGCTTTTGATTTTTGGTGGAAGGATCAATTTGCATCACCAGACGAGAGCATTTTGTGGTCCCCAAAAATAACTCTGTTGGGAAAATTAATGGTAGATCTCTCACCCATTACGCATTCAAGACACTTGAACATGGGTAATAGATAAAAAAACACTTTATGTGTAGCGCCCAGTTCTCCCGATGCGGAGAGCGCGGCTAAGAAACACAAGTCGGTATCGTTCGATCGGGATAGATTGAATTAAGAACTCGTCCTCGTTATGGATTTGATTCTTCGGAATCAATTCCCATATTCAGTGGACTGCGTCCCAAGGATCGGCTTAGCGGCAGAGTTAGGAGGGACCTCTCCGCTGCTATCTTCTATTGCCTCGGTTTTCGATGTCGCTTGTTGCTTTCGTGCTTTGAGTTGGTTTTGGGATTTGCTTGTTTTTCTTGAACGGTTTCGATGGTTTTCATTGTTTTCGTTCATTGATTTGCACTTCTATTCTGAGACTTGGAAAGAGAGGAAGAAGGATTAATCGAGCTGTTCGTGTGTAGGTGAACGAGCAGTAGGTGGCTTGCGAGCGGAGTCGTGAAGCGCCTCTTTCCTTCTTCTTTCCAAAATCTAAGTGAGTGGCTACCAACCCGATTAGCTAGCCCTGCTTCCAAGCTTCACTCCTTTGCCCTGATCAAACGATACCAAGTAATAATAAAAGAAACCAAGATAAAAGAGAATAGACTTGGTTATATACTTGTCAATAAACTACACGAACGGATACTTAAATGCATGCTTGTTCGCTTGGGAAAAATCATTGCTTGTCTTGTACATTGCTTGTCTTGTCTTGTACATTGCTTGTCTTGTACTCTTGTCGCCTCAAAAGCATGAACTGTTAACTAAGTAAACATATTGTTCGATCACGGACAACTTGTGCACAAGGTCATTGGTTCCTGCGGACGGTCGCTGGGGCACTGGCACCGATCCGGTCCGGACGGAATCCCTATTGTATAGTCTATTATGCTGGACGGAGTGGCATGTAGCACTCCTTGTTCATTCACTGCATACCATTCCCGCCACTGGCTATTGTCCATTGTGGCATCACGCCAAGTGATCTCTTGTATATTTAAACCTGTTGCATACTAACTTGTGTCTTCGTGGCAGGGAAGGCAGGGTAAGTATTGTACAGGTAATTCAGACGGTCAGGTAAAATCCACCTAACGATGGCACGTTCATTTCAGTAAATTCAATATGCTGCTTACTTGTAAATGAACTAAGGCAAGATAGAAACCCACAAAAATATGTATGCTTCACTAAACAACGTGTTGATTGGTATAGTTCGGCTAGCTCGCCTTCACCAGCATGTTTCGATATGCTGATCCTCGTTGAAACAGGTTCTCCGCACCAAGGCGAACCGAGCGAGGAGCCGAAGTCGTCTACCCGATCCAGTCTAAGCTGTTAGCGCACCTTCACCGCGCCCTTGAAGCATTTTGAAGACCGGAGCTTGCAACTCTTCATACACAATATGCAGCTCCGTGGCAAAGCCGTCCTCCAGCCTGGAGGTCCATATCGTTTTGAGTTTATAAAAGGATATAATGTACAGGACTGCTATCTCATTTTGAGTTATCTCTTTTGTAAGCCGTTCGGCATATTAGCTAACTCGTTCAAGAGTTTGTAATAGATGTTCATTATCAATAAAGAGAACTTTTCTATGTTTCAAATCTGTGTTTCAATTTATCTGCGTACTCTGAATATGTGCTTGCTATGCAAATCATTAAAGCCTTGTGCGGGTGCAACTCCAGGCCCGCACGGCGGTCACGATTCGGGGGACGCCTCAAGTGATTCTACGGAATTGGGTCGTGACATAGTGGTATCAGAGCACAGATTCAAAGTTCCTTAGGCTTCGTGCTGGAAAAGTTCCTTTAACGATCAAAAATTCATGTGCGAACTCTTGAACTCGCTAAGCCAAAATGAGATACGTTCATGCAATAAGTCCATAATACATTATGATCCTAATGTAATTTACCTTCTTTTGAAGGAATGACTCCAGCGCAATCTGCAGCGCAAACTCCGGACGAAATGCAAGGCCAAGAAAGTAGTTCGGATACTTCAGAAAGTTCAAAGAGCCAGCGAGCCGTGCCAAGTATCGATCCCGTCCAACGAATGTTGCAGATGTTGGAGGCAAACCAACAAAGGGACGAGGCTCGCTATGAACAGGCCGAGAAGCGAGCGGAAGAGAGTCAGCTCAAGTTTCAAGACGATATAGAAGCACGATTCTCAGTCCAACAGAAGCAGGTAGATACCCTGCATCAGATCGTTCAGACTTTGGCTGCCAACCATTCCGCCGTAACAACAACGACTCCGGTGGAGCAGCCCGTGCTTGAAGTAGAGACGCCGCAAATACCAAGGACGAGGGACGTGACTGCCTTCGACTTTGGCCACTTCAAGAAAGTCTGCAACACCCCATTCAACGGGACTGAGGACCCAGTCGTAGCTCTAGATTGGTTGGACGAACTTGAAGATCACTTCGCTCTGTTAGAGGTCCCCGAAGATAAGCCCGTCTCCTGCGCGCAACTACAGCTCCGCCTCAACGCACATGATTGGTGGGACGTGCATCGACGATCTCTCCAATTTGATCACGGAGAGGAGGCGATCTCGTGGACGACTTTTCATGCCGCGTTCGAAGAGGAGTATGTACCCCCTCCAGTCCAACGCCAGATGGAAAACGAGTTCGTGCAGTTGCGGCAAGGCAGCATGACAGTTAAGGAGTACTCCGCCGAATTCAACCGACTCTCCAAATTTGCTAGGGCCTATTTGCCTGATGCAGCGAGTCAAGCTAGAAGGTTTGAAGGTGGACTACGTCCTGCCATCCATTCGCACGTAGCCGTTCCTCAGTATCGTACGATACGTGAAGTCATGAATCATGCCCTGTCGCTTGAACCACTCTATCCTCACGTTCCTGCCGGCGCTGTGCATACCTACAATCACAAATGCCAAAGCAACGACAAAGGAAACAACGCTGCAAAACGTCACAACGATGGCGGAAAGTAGAATGCAAACCAGCTCTGTAACTTCTGCAAACGACCGGGGCACATATTTGAGAAGTGTCGCCTGAAGCTTGTAATGCCCCGTTCCCCCTACTCGGGGAGCGCGGCCAAGAAATACTTACGACCGTCCGAACGGGACAGATTGAATTAAGATCCTTTCCTCGTTATGGATTGGTTTCTTCGGAATCAGGTCCCATATACAATGGATTGCGCCTCGAGGATGGACTCGGCGGCAGAGTCGAGAGGGGCCTTTCCGTTGCGTTGGTTTCTTGTCCGTTTTTGTGCCGCTTGGTTGCTTTCTTGTTGGTTTTATGACTTGCGTTTTCTTGAACGGTTTCAATGGATTTCATTGCTTTCGTTCTTAGGATTTTGCATTTCGTATCGAGCCTTGGAGACCGAAGCAGGAGGTATTGATCATCCGTTGGTGCGTGCAGGTGATCGTGTAGACGACGCGCGAGCGGAGTCTTAGAGATCTCTCCTTCTTCTTCCTATTCAACAAACTTGTGAGTGGCTCTATTTCGATAAGCACCTTCTTTCCAAGGGCTCCGTCCATAATAAAATTGACTCAGTTGTGCATTCAATCAAACGATACCAATTAAGTAACAAGTTGGATAACAAGATAAGATAAGAAGTAGGCTTGGAACACCCATTGCTTGTCATACAAAACCTTGCATAAATTCATTGATGCATGCATGTTCGTTGGGTGTTTAATGGGTTGGTATTTATTGACAGTTCAAAGTGTTCTTCTATAAACTGCTGCATGTTATTTCATATAACTTGTTGGTTGATTGTGATAGTACAGTAAAGCAGTTTCGTACATGATGTTCTTTAAATCGCTAGTAAGTAAATCTATGAAGTTCGGTTCATAGAAATGGTCATGGGAATTCTTGTGCACAAGAGATCCAGGTTCCTGCGAACGGTTACCGGGGCACCGGGCCGTTTCGACCCGGGCGGAATCTACTTTCTTAGTCGTGCTTTAATGAGTTAGCACAGGGAACGGGGAATTGTAGCGGGGCTAGCTACCCGCGCTGCAAGCGTCGCCGCCAGCCCAGACTAAACCCATGATGGCTCCTAAACAACAAAGAAAGATATTGTGTATATTTAAACTGTGCAGACTAACTATGTCTTCGTGACAGGGAGGGCTATGGTAAGTTGTACAGGTGGTTCAGACGGTACAGGTAAAGTCACCGAACGGTGGCATGTGGAGTTATGTTATTTTATTCTTGCATACCTGCTAAATGAAATCTGAACTAGGCAAGAATAGAAACCCACCTAAGCACATAATTGTAGCATACTCATTAGAACTCATCTTATGAGCTTGGTAAAGTTGAGCAGCTAGCCTTCACCAGTACTTTTCGAAGTACTGACCCTCGTTGTAGCAGGTTCCCCGGCGCAAGGCAACGCGGCGAGGAGCTGAAGTTCTCTCCGGACTTTTGGGATCCTTGGCGGTTCGTGGCCAAGACTTTTGGAGGCTCAAGCTAGAAGCCTTTCACTCTCTCCGTTGCTGAATATCGCTAAGGCGATGGTGCTTACTCGCACCCAAGGTGTTTTGTGTTTAAATCTATGTAAAGGGACATAATGTATGGATCGGCTATCTCATTTTGCGTCCAAGTTTGTAAGCCCGTGGGGCATTTTATACTTTTGAGTCAAGCGATGTAAAAAGATGTTCATTATGAATAAAAGAGAAACTTTTCTATGCCTCAACCTTGTGTTATCTTATATGTCTACTCTGTTGCATTGTTTCTAAAGAATATCCTTATGCCCAAGGCCTTGTGCACGCGCGCCCTACGCGTGCACGGCATCACGCCCGGGGGACGATTATCGATTAGCCGAAATCGGGGCGTGACATATTGGTATCAGAGCATGCTTCAGATCCTTTGATCTCACAAAGAAAGTTTCTAAAGAGGACCTTGTTCCTTCCGAGTAGACCCTTGAATTCGCTTGGCCAAATGAGATACGTTCCATACAGTGAGTCCATAATATACCTTGAGACTAATACAAGTTACTTTCCTTTCAAGGAACGACTTCCGAGCCAGGGGCACAAGCGCAGATGGTGGCGCAAGTGCAAGCGAGTAGTTCAGGCACCTCGGGCAGCTCTGGGAGTCCAGCTGCCGCACCCTCTGCCGATCCGTTCGAGCGAATGATGCATTTGATGGAGACGCAGCAGAAACAAGCTGAACTACGGCAGAGTCAGTTCGAGTCACGGATTGAGGCTCAATTCGTGGCGCAGCGATTTCAGGCGGATACACAGCAGAAGCAGATGAATAGCCTGCAAACAATGGTGACGAATATGGTCGCCAACAATCATTCTGCATCCGCCCCCGCAACCGTGCCTATAGTTGCTGAAGCCACTAGACCGCAGAATTCCCAGGGTACCTTACCCTCAGGCGAGAATGGGTCAATCGTGTCGATATCTGAATTTAAGAAGATGTGCCGTGCTACGTTTAAAGGCACCGAGGACCCTTCCTTAGCGATGGACTGGCTGGTCGAGTTGGAGGACCACTTTGAAACGCTGTGCCTAGACGAGACCAAGAAAGTGGCGTGTGCCCAGCTTCAGCTCCGACAAAATGCACATGATTGGTGGGATGTACACAAGCAAGCTATTTTGAGTGAAGGTGGCACAACGGCTATCTCCTGGTCCGTGTTTCGCAAGGCCTTCGTGGAGGAATACCTTCCACCCGCCGTCCGTCGCGAAAAGGAAAACGAGTTTGCGCTACTGAAGCAGGGAGACATAACGGTGCGTCAATACGCTTCAGAGTTCAACCGACTTGCAAAATTTGCCAAGTCTCAGCTCGCCGATGCCGAAAGTCGTGCACGAAAGTTCGAGCTCGGACTACGACCTTCTATCCGTGCTCACGTCGTAGTGACTCAATATCGTACCATGCGGGAGTCCTTGAATCATGCACTGTCCCTAGAGTCACAGTATCCTCCAGTTCGTACCGGCGCTGTGCAAAATTACAATCACAAGCGTCCTGCCAACACAGGAGGAAACAACGCACATAAGCGCCACAACAACAACGGCGGCTCCCAAGACTCGAATCAAGGAAAGATGCAAGGACAAAATTGTGCCTACTGCCGCAAGCCAGGACACCACGTCAGCGAATGTCGCGCGAGCAAAGGAGGATGTTTCAGTTGTGGCAAGATGGGCCACATTGCTCGTAATTATCCAACTCGTTTCAACGATCCATCTTCACACCGTCCGCAGCAGAATAATGACTCAGCTTAGGGTCAGGGGCAAACTCAACGAGCGAACCAGGCACCGCAAAACGCTCAGGGACGAGTCTATGCTTTGACTCGGGATGAGGCACTTGCATCGAACACGACGGTGTCAGGTATATTACTTTTTAATAATGTACCTGCTTGAGTATTGTTTGATTCTGGTGCAACACATAGCTTCATTGCGGCAGATTTTGCCGCCGAACACACATTCCCTATGACACCGCTAGGCTTAAACCTAAGTGTTAGTACTCCTTCGGGCGTAGATTTATCGGCTAGCTTAGTCTGTCGTGAAGGTAACATTTGCATCGGGGGACGGAAATTGTCATTAGATGCGATAGTTCTAGACATAAGGGACTACGATCTTATTCTGGGGATGGATTGGCTCGGCGCTTGTTCAGCTATAATCGACTGTGCGAAAAAGGAAGTCGTGTTTTGTTTGCCCGGCGAGATTGAGTTTCTCTTCACGTACAGTCCTGAGTCGAAAGTGTCGAATACCTGCATGGTGATCTCAGCAATGTCTGCTCGACGGATGATTCACTCCGTCTGCGAAGGGTACTTAGCGTCCGTTCGAGACACTCGGCAAGATTGTGCAAACGTTGAGTCTATTCCCGTTGTGGCAGATTTTTCTGATGTGTTCCCCGACGAGTTGCCAGGTATGCCGCCCGATCGAGAGATAGAGTTCACTATAGACACGTTCCCAGAAACTCGACCAATTTCCAAGACGCCGTATCGAATGGCCCCGGCAGAATTGAAGGAGCTTAAAGTACAGTTGCAAGACTTGCTAGATCGAGGATACATTCAGCCTAGTATATCTCCGTGGGGTGCGCCTGTACTATTCGTAAAGAAAAAGGATGGCTAGTTGCGGCTCTGCATCGACTATCGAGAATTAAATAAAGCAACCATTCGTAACCAGTATCCTATTCCAAGAATAGACGATCTTTTCGATCAGTTGCAAGCTGCCACGGTATTCTCTAAAATCGACCTCCGTTCGGGCTATCACCAACTAAAGATCAAGCCAGACGATGTGCCAAAGTCAACTTTTCGAACTCGCTATGGCCATTATGAGTTCCTGGTGATGCCGTTCGGACTAACCAATGCACCCGCTGCCTTTATGAGTTTAATGAACCTTGTGTTCCGGCCCTATCTCGATAAGTTTGTAGTAGTATTCATCGATGATATCTTGGTATATTCGAAGAGTGAGGAAGAATATGCAGAGCACTTGCGGACCGTGCTACAAACTCTTCGGGACAACCAGCTATATGCTAAACTGAGTAAGTGTGAATTCTGGCTAAGTAGTGTATCTTTCCTCGGGCACATCATTTCTGCGGGAGGCATCTCAGTCGATCCGAAGAAGGTAGAGGCCATTGTCGAGTGGAAGCGACCTGCATCCGTTAGCGAGATTCGAAGCTTCCTCGGGCTAGCAGGCTACTACAGACGGTTCGTGAAGGATTTTTCCAAACTTGCACTACCTCTGACTCGCCTCACACAAAAGGGAGTCGCATTTAAGTGGTCCGCCGACTGCGAAGCTTCGTTTAAAGAGTTAAAGCATCGCCTCACCTCTGCCCCGTTACTTGCACTACCAGACGAGATCTCGGGATTCCAAATATTTAGCGACGCGTCCGGGCAAGGCTTGGGGTGTGTACTTATGCAGCGAGATCGAGTGATAGCCTATGCCTCCAGGCAACTAAAGAAGCACGAGAAAAATTATCCTACATACGACCTGGAGTTAGCGGCAATTGTCTTTGGCCTGAAATTGTGGCGACACTACCTTTATGGAGTGCCTTGCCGAATTTATACTGATCACAAGAGCTTGAAGTACCTATTCACCCAGACGGACCTCAACCTTCGTCAGCGCCGTTGGTTAGAATTGATAAAAGATTACGACTTGACGATAGACTACACGCCTGGAAAAGGGAACGTTGTAGCGGATGCTTTGAGTCGGATCTTCGTTGGATCTCTGTCAGTCGATCGCAGGTTACGAAGGGACTTAGAAGAGTTGGGCATCGAACTCCGAATTCGATATCGTGGCGCGCGGGTCGCTCAAATGCGATTCGTACCCAACCTAATAGAGCGGGTCACATCTACTCAGAAAGACGACCCTTTCCTAAGGAAGATGCACGAGCAGATTCTAGCGGGGAAGGCGAAGGACTTTGCAGTAGATAAAAATAGAGCGTTGCGGGTGAAAGGAAGGCTATGCGTCTCCGATGATTCAGAACTTAGAAAGGAGATCCTTGCGGAAGCTCATTACGCAGCCTATATGATCCATCCCGGGAGCACGAAGATGTATAAGAACCTCCGAATGACCTTCTGGTGGTACGGCATGAAGAAAGATGTTGCACTCTTTGTGTCCCAATGCATAACTTGTCAAAGGATGAAAGCAGAGCATCAGAGGCCGGGCGGGGAGATGCAAAATCTTGCTATCCCGGAATGGAAGTGGGAGCACATCTACATGGATTTCATTGTTGGCCTGCCAAGGACGCAACGGGGGAACGACGCAATCTGGGTTATCGTCGACCGGTTAACCAAGTCTGCACATTTCATTGCCATCAAAAGTACTTGGAGCGCCGATCGCCTCGCCCAGACCTACCTTGACGAGATAGTCCGGCTGTCCGGAGTGCCAGTTTCTATAGTATCAGATCGGGACGGGCGATTCATCTCGCGTTTCTGGGAGAGCCTTCAGTTGGCGATGGGGACCAAGTTGAAGTTCAGCTCAGCCTATCATCCACAAACCGATGGTCAGACAGAACGAGTGAATCAGATACTAGAAGACATGTTGCGCCTCTGCGTGATCGATTCGAAGTCAAGTTGGGATGTCTACCTGCCGCTGGCCGAATTTGCATACAACAACAGTTATCAGTCCAGCATCGAGATGCTCCGTACGAGGCTTTGTATGGGCGGAAGTGTAGGTCACCAATCTGCTGGGACGAAGTTGGAGAACGGCAAATCCTTGGGCCGGAGCTGGTTGAACAAACCGTCCAAAAGGTTCGGTTGATTCGTGAACGGTTGAAGACAGCACAAAGCCGACAAAAGAGTTATGCCGATACTCGACGTCGCCCCCTTGAATTCTTTGAAGGGGACCATGTGTTCTTGAAAGTCTCGCCTATGCGCGGAGTCATGCGGTTCGGAGTAAAAGAAAAGCTAAGTCCGAAATTTGTCGGACCGTTTGAAGTTCTCAAACGGGTTACTCCGGTCGCCTATCAAGTTGCTTTACCGCCTGCCCTATCAGAAGTACACGATATTTTTCACGTTTCTCAGCTGAAAAAGTTTGTACACGACCCGAACCACATAGTCGACCTGGGGCAGTTGAATCTGCAAGCGGACTTGTCGTACGCGGCGGAGCCTGTCCAAGTTTTGGATCGTAAAGAGAAGCAGTTGCGGATCCGAACCGTCTCGCTAGTGCGCGTCCTGTGGCAGAACCACTCGGTCGAGGAGTCGACCTGGGAACTTGAAGCTGATATGAGGGAAAGGTTCCCCTCATTATTCCTTAGTGGTAGGTTCTATTCCTAAGTTTCGGGACAAAACTTTCTTTTGGATGGTTATGATGTAATGCCCCGTTTCCCCTACTCGGGGAGCGCGGCCAAGAAATACTTACGACCGTCCGAACGAGACATATTGAATTAAGATCCTTTCCTCGTTATGGATTGGTTTCTTCGGAATCAGGTCCCATATACAATGGATTGCGCCTCGAGGATGGACTCGGCGGCAGAGTCCAGAGGGGCCTTTCCGTTGCGTTGGTTTCTTGTCCGTTTTCGTGCCGCTTGGTTGCTTTCTTGTTGGTTTTATGACTTGCATTTTCTTGAACGGTTTCAATAGATTTCATTGCTTTCGTTCTTAGGATTTCGCATTTCGTATCGAGCCTTGGAGACCGAAGCAGGAGGTATTGATCATCCGTTGGTGCGTGCAGGTGATCGTGTAGACGACGCGCGAGCGGAGTCTTAGAGATCTCTCCTTCTTCTTCCTATTCAACCAACTTGTGAGTGGCTCTATTTCGATAAGCACCTTCTTTCCAAGGGCTCCGTCCATAATAAAATTGACTCAGTTGTGCATTCAATCAAACGATACCAATTAAGTAACAAGTTGGATAACAAGATAAGATAAGAAGTAGGCTTGGAACACCCATTGCTTGTCATACAAAACCTTACATAAATTCATTGATGCATGCATGTTCGTTGGGTGTTTAATGGGTTGGTATTTATTGATAGTTCAAAGTGTTCTTCTATAAACTGCTGCATGTTATTTCATATAACTTGTTGGTTGATTATGATAGTACAGTAAAGCAGTTTCGTACATGATGTTCTTTAAATCGCTAGTAAGTAAATCTATGAAGTTCGGTTCATAGAAATGGTCATGGGAATTCTTGTGCACAAGGGATCCAGGTTCCTGCGAACGGTTACCGGGGCACCGGGCCGTTTCGACCCGGGCGGAATCTACTTTCTTAGTCGTGCTTTAATGAGTTAGCACAGGGAGCGGGGAATTGTAGCGGGGCTAGCTACCCGCGCTGCAAGTGTCGCCGCCAGCCCAGACTAAACCCATGATGGCTCCTAAACAACAAAGAAAGATATTGTGTATATTTAAACTGTGCAGACTAACTATATCTTCATGACAGGGAAGGCTATGGTAAGTTGTACAGGTGGTTCAGACGGTACAGGTAAAGTCACCGAACAGTGGCATGTGGAGTTATGTTATTTTGTTCTTGCATACCTGCTAAATGAAATCTGAACTAGGCAAGAATAGAAACCCACATAAGCACATAATTGTAGCATACTCATTAGAACTCATCTCATGAGCTTGGTAAAGTTGAGCAGCTAGCCTTCACCAGTACTTTTCGAAGTACTGACCCTCGTTGTAGCAGGTTCCCCGGCGCAAGGCAACGCGGCGAGGAGCTGAAGTTCTCTCCGGACTTTTGGGATCCTTGGCGGTTCGTGGCCAAGACTTTTGGAGGCTCAAGCTAGAAGCCTTTCACTCTCTCCGTTGCTGAATATCGCTAAGGCGATGGTGCTTACTCGCACCCAAGGTGTTTTGTGTTTTTAAATCTATGTAAAGGGACATAATGTATGGATCGGCTATCTCATTTTGCGTCCAAGTTTGTAAGCCCGTGGGGCATTTTATACTTTTGAGTCAAGCGATGTAAAAAGATGTTCATTATGAATAAAAGAGAAACTTTTCTATGCCTCAACCTTGTGTTATCTTATATGTCTACTCTGTTGCATTGTTTCTAAAGAATATCCTTATGCCCAAGGCCTTGTGCACACGCGCCCTACGCGTGCACGGCATCACGCCCGTGGGACGATTATCGATTAGCCGAAATCGGGGCGTGACAAAGCTTGGGTTATGTTTAGTTTGCGGTGAGGCAAACCATACCGTTCGTGACTGTCCACTGAGCCGCCTTAACCGTCGTCCCCAACAAAATGCTCCCTAACGGTAGGTCCTATCCTTAAGTTTTGGGATGAAACTTCCAATTAGTTGGGTAGGATGAAGCGCCCCGTTCTCCCGATGCGGAGAGCGCGGCTAAGAAACACAAGTCGGTATCGTTCGATCGGGATAGATTGAATTAAGAACTCGTCCTCGTTATGGATTTGTTTCTTCGGAATCGATTCCCATATTCAGTGGACTGTGTCCCAAGGATCGGCTTAGCGGCAGAGTCAGGAGGGACCTCTCCGCTGCTATCTTCTATTGCCTCGGTTTTCGATGTTGCTTGTTGCTTTCGTGCTTTGAGTTGGTTTTGGGATTTGCTTGTTTTCCTTGAACGGTTTCGATGGTTTTCATTGTTTTCGTTCATTGACTTGCACTTCTATTCCGAGACTTGGAAAGAGAGGAAGAAGGATTAATCGAGCTGTTCGTGTGCAGGTGAACGAGCAGTAGGTGGCTTGCGAGCGGAGTCGTGAAGCGCCTCTTTTCTTCTTCTTTCCAAAATCTAAGTGAGTGACTACCAACCCGATTAGCTAGCCCAGCTTCCAAGCTTCACTCCTTTGCCCCGATCAAACGATACCAAGTAATAATAAAAGAAACCAAGATAAAAGAGAATAGACTTGGTTATATGCTTGTCAATAAACTTCACGAACGGATACTTAAATGCATGCTTGTTCGCTTGGGAAAAATCATTGCTTGTCTTGTACATTGCTTGTCTTGTCTTGTACATTGATTGTCTTGTAATCTTGTCGCCTCAAAAGCATGAACTGTTAACTAAGTAAACATATTGTTCGATCACGGACAACTTGTGCACAAGGTCATTGGTTCCTGCGGACGGTCGCTGGGGCACTGGCACCGATCCGGTCGGGACGGAATCCCTATTGTATAGTCCATTGTGCTGGACGGAGTGGCATATAGTGCTCCTTGTTCATTCGCTGCATACCATTCCCGCCAGTGACTATTGTCCATTGTGGCATCACGCGAAGTGATCTCTTGTATATTTAAACCTGTTGCATACTAACTTGTGTCTTCGTGGCAGGGAAGGCAGGGTAAGTATTGTGCAGGTAATTCAGACGGTCAGGTAAAATCCACCTAACGGTGGCACGTTCATTTCAGTAAATTCAATATGCTGCTTACTTGTATATGAACTAAGGCAAGATAGAAACTCACAAAAATATGCATGCTTCACTAAACAACGTGTTGATTGGTATAGTTCGGCTAGCTCGTCTTCACCAGCATGTTTCGATATGCTGACCCTCGTTGAAACAGGTTCTCCGCACCAAGGCGAACCGAGCGAGGAGCCGAAGTCGTCTACCCGATCCAGTCCAAGCTGTTAGCGCACCTTCACCGCGCCCTTGAAGAATTTTGAAGACCGGAGCTTGCAACTCTTCATACACAATATGTAGCTCCGTGGCAAAGCCGTCCTCCAGCCTGGAGGTCCATATCGTTTTGAGTTTATAAAAGGATGTAATGTACATGACTGCTATCTCATTTTGAGTTATCTCTTTTGTAAGCCGTTCGGCATATTAGCTAACTCGTTCAAGAGTTTGTAATAGATGTTCATTATCAATAAAGAGAAATTTTCTATGTTTCAAATCTGTGTTTCAATTTATCTGCGTACTCTGAATATGTGCTTGCTATGCAAATCATTAAAGCCTTGTGCGGGCGCAACTCCAGGCCCGCACGGCGGTCACGATTCGGGGGACGCCTCAAGTGATTCTACGGAATTTGGTCGTGACATTATGAGGAATCATAAAATACATTTACATATCTAGGATAGTCTATTGGGGACTTTGATATTTGTTACATTTTACATTTACATGGATGTTAACCCAAACATGGATCAAACGTAATAATTTTTAAGGAACTTGCCGTTGACATGCATCGTATTCAAGTCACTAGTAGGCTTTGTGAGCCTGTAAGCTACGTTGGAATAGACTTACTCCATAACGAACGTGTAACCCCTATTTTTCAAAATTCGCAAATTTGCATATTCTTTTAATTTCAATGTCAATTTTCGACAATGGTTTCTATTTGAATATTTTATTAATGAAATTATATATGACATTAATATTTTTTATTTTCTAAAGTTGGTTTAAAGATTAATGGTATTAGTTAATTAGGTTAGTTATTTGTGTTGAATTATATATTAATTAAATAGAGTAATAGAGAAACAAAATAAAATGGTAGTAGTTAATCCTAACTCTTACGGGCTTTTTCGTATTTATAACCCTAACCCTAGGAAAATTTCTAGAACCATCGTTTATTTTACTTTGGTAAAATCCTGACCACACAAAAAACCCTAACCCTAATTCTTGCTATAAATAACTCTTCTCCTTTACTTTTTATTATTTCCAAAATAACAGCTAACATCTCTCATCTCTTTCTCTTCTCCAAAATCCTCACCCGTGACTCAAAGATCCCCATCTAAACCATTCCTATCAAACTCCTTTTTCTCTCATAGACTGAAGCCAAGGCCATCTCTCACTCAATGGAATAGTAACCTACATAGACCACCGTGTCCACCACCCCAAACCCCAGCAGCCATCTGCATCCAACCAGAACCACAACCGATTCTCGCGCGAGCCTCCTCGCATGCTAGCTGGCCAACAATTTTTTGTCCAGCAACTTTGCACACCTATTTAATCAAAAATACATCCTTATTGAAGACCTATTTCTAGTCTATCACACTTATCTTAAGTGCATTTAGAATGATATCAAGGTTGTATCAAATCCTGAACCGTTCCATCTATCATTTGTATCATTCTTTCTACCTCACTACTAAATATTTCTCATCATTATTTTTTAATGGTGAAGTTCATTTTTATATATAAATTGCATTTTGGTAACAGTATTGATTACCAAAAGTTATGTCCTAGCCATGTAATAATGATCGTTCCTTCCTACCTTGTTCTAGTGAATAAGTTATACCCTTAGAAGACTTCCTCTATTGTAATATTTCCTGAACTTTTCCTAGAACCTGAAATGGAGAGTTGTTATAGGCTTTTGTTTGCATCCCGGCAGATGTATGTGAGCTTTTCTAAATTATATTAGTTAGTTAGGTTTCCGGGTTACCTATAAGTTTCTAGTTATCTTTATACCCTTCGTAGTACGTAGGATCTTTTCTGATTCTGTTTACCTAGAAAAGGTAACGTGTAATATTTTGTTTATCTGTTCTTCTTCCGGTATTTGTGCCTACCTTGGATCCTAGAAACTTTCTAGAGGATTCAAGGTCGAGCCATGATTCCTGTAAGTTATTTCTATCTTAAAAAATATTTTTCTTTTCTTCATGGTTCCTCCATTTTGATAAATATTTCTTATAATGTTTTTTTTAATAATCAACCTAGTCTTTCCATCCTAGTCATCCTTAAATTTTGAGGACAAATTTTTTCTAAGCTGGGTAGATTTATAACCCATGTTTTTCGAAATGCCTAAATTTGTATATTCTTTTAACTTTCAATGTCAATTTTCAACAATGGTTTCTATTTGAATATTTTATTAATGAAATTATATGTGATGTTAATATTTTTTAGTTTTTAAAGTTGGTTTGAAGATTAATGGTATTCATTAATTAGGTTAGATATTAGTGTTGTATATTAATTAAATAGAGGAATAGAGAAACAAAATAAATTGGTAGTAGTTAATCCCAACTCTTATGGGCTTGTTCGTCCTTATGACCCTAATCCAAGGAAAATTTATAGAACCACTGTTCATGTTACTTTAGTAAAATCCTGACCACCTAAAAACAAACCGTAAACCTAATTATTGCTATAAATAACTCTTCTCTTTTACTTTTTACGCTTCCCAAAATAACAGATAACATCTCTCCTCTCTTTCTCTTCCGAAAAAAAATCCTCACCCGAGGCTCAAAGCTTCCCATCTAAACCATTCCTACCATACACCCTTTTCTCTTACAGACTGAAGCCAAGGCCAAATATCACTTAATGTAATGTAACTTGCAGACCACCATGTCTAACACCCTAAAGCTCAGCAGCCAACTGTATTCGACCCGAGATGCAGCCATTTCCGTACGAGCCTCCTGGCATGCTAGCTTCCCGACAGGTTCTCGTCCAGCAACTCCACGCACATAGCCGCTCGACAAAACAAACATCCCGCACCAAGAGAATCTTTAGTACTCGGTGGCCACTGGATCCCAGCGGCCAGTGACTCGACACGAAGCTCCAGTCGACTCCGGCAGAGCCGAAGCCGACGTTTCGCCAGTTATGTGAGGTCGCAGGTGACTTGGATGATCACCACAACAGCTGCAGCTCTTTGGGTAACGTCAAAGGGTTTCCACTACCACCTGGAAACACCAATGTTGTCGTCTATCCGTCGAGATCCTTTGGGACTCGCCAGCGATCGATTTCATCCATCAATCGTCATCCAATCTACTGTTTGATCGTACTCCTCATCGTGACGATCCAGAATTCTGCTATTCTTCTTCCCTACTTTAAAGAGCAGGTAATCCTTCTTTCCTCCATAAATCTTTAATCTGATCATTGCGTTTAAATCGTGGTTTGTTACTCTTCCATTCTGTGAAATTTTGGATTATGAGTTCATTTAATCAGAATAATAACAAGTCAAAGTTCACTCGAATACTACTGATTTGATTGTGTTCATTCACCATAATAAGGAGCTAATTTTGATAGTTTTGAACTCACTCATCGAAGAATCGATTGATTCACCTTGTATCTGGTAAGATCCTCTTTTTGAATCTCTATTTTTATTCCAATTTATCGATAATTGATTCTCCATTTCCTCTCCTAAATATGTTGCCTTAAACATAAAATTTGGGTTTTAGCCATAGAGATTTAAGGGACTTTGAATGAAATCGAACAATAGAGTTGGCCCTATTTATAATTCAGTCTTCGTAGTCTTTGTATATAATTCAATTTCAACTCTTATAATCAAAATTTATTATTTGTGCTTATTAACAAAAATGGTTTAAGCAATGCATTAGGCCAACAGAAATAATGAATAGATAGGGCTTATGTTAGACCCTAATAGGTGAACACAATTTAGATTTATTGGGATAACAATATAAGAAAAAAGGGGAGTTGAGTTTTTGAAATATAATTAATTGGATAGTATGGGCTCTAAAATAAAATCATTGGAGCCTTAGTAGGGTCCATCTTTAAGGGTTGATTTTGAATGTATCAAACAAGTTTCGGCTTTTAAATGATTAAGATCTTCTTTTGTCTTATAAGATAAGTAACTTTCTAGTAGTTTTTTAATGAATATAACAAATTTTAAATAAAGTTGATAAATGGTTTTATATAAAAAAAAATGTGATTAGAATGGACTCATGGATAAATCTCCCAAACCTGGACTTTCATGAACAAATTAGGCTTTTAAGTACTAAATAACTTCTATATATATTTTGACCTCTAGATTAAGACATAAACCCTTATAATTTGATTTGGGGAATTTAGTAGTTTAAATAAAATAGTTTTATATAAACTTGACTTAATAAAATAATTGATTATTATGGGCCCATAGTCTAAAATACCCTAAACCTAAACAAACGAACTCTTCCCTATCTTAAGGGTATATATCTTTTCAATATTAGCTAATGTGTATATTTTCTGTCTCTTGCGACCGTTGCAAACCCAAATACATGTAACTCGAACCTCGTGAGATCTCCAAATTCAAACTTCTTGATATCGACCTGGGCTATTTGGACCATTCTGGACTCATAGGAATTATCTGTTGCATCATTTGGAATCATCTTAGGAACTATAGCATTTGTACATATTCTGTGTTGATACGTTTGTGTCGTGCACTTTGACTCCAACTAAATTAAGGCAAGTATATTACAAATATGGATTTATCTTTACATTATAAATGTTATCATGTATGTATCATTTTATCTCTTGTAAGTGGTTTTGACACTATGATTCGTGCACATGAATGGCTCATCCTGATTCATAATTGAGTTACATACGTGTTGTGACATCGTAATCATCCGAGTTTTGATACGTGAGTCTAAGTTACGATACGTGGTTATCGTATCGTGATTTCGTGAGCATCCGTGCCATGATTCGTGATTATCTGTAATCGTGATATGTGTTTATCCATATCATGATTCGTGATTATCCGTTCTTCGTGAGTCATGATATTATATTTTTGTGCTTCATGGTTAAATATTTTATGATTGATATGAAAGAGTGTCGGACGGGAGAATACAATAGTAGACATATGGACAAACCTATTTTTCTATTCGATTTGATAGATAGTATGTAGTGCCTCAAATCCCGATCCGACCGGGACGAGCACTATGTAATTGGGCTGTGGCTAGTCCGTCTGAGTCATAACTTAGATCTCGGCATCTTCTTGCCACGGACAAAATGCGATGATCCTTTCCAACTCATGGAAAGGCCTCTATTAAAACGAGTCCAATAGTTTTCGTGTTTTGGTAGCTTGGTTTTGCTTGGATTTTTGCTTGCTTGTCGCTTTGAGGTTTTGGATTTGTGTTGCTTTCGATTTGCTTGGTTTTCGCTGCTGGTTTTATCGTTTGGAGCTTGAGGTTTTGGGGTGTTCGGCAAGGAAGGATAGGCAAGATTTCTAACTACGTGCTTGTGCTGTTTCAGGTCCGCGTAACTAACGTTTGATCGTCGCTAGCGGGATTCCTAGTTTCAGCCTCTTTCCCTTAACCAGTGAGTGGTTTGGTCCCTTCTTTCCTACTTCTTCATGCCAACATCTCAAAGTTTTAATCGTTCACTCGATGATGCCCGGTTGGACGCCTCAGAAATCCTTAGCCACAGGCATGCCATCCATTAAGAAAGGAACATGGGATTTGTAGACTAATTTATCATATGCTTGCACACCTTATAATTTGAGCTTGTTTATAAGGAAAGTTGGTTGTTGGTGGCGGCCTGGTGCCTCGGATAGAGTTTTGGACTTATGGGATAACTGAATCGGAACACCGCTTGAGAAATATAAACTGTTGCATGAGATATATATATGTTGCTGCTTACTTCTTCTGTTTATTTCGATGCATTGTATGTAATATGAATTATTTCATGCATTTGCCTGGTCTGGGACACTTGTGCACAGGGTTTGGCATTTCCTCGAAACGGCTTTCCGGGGTATGTCACGACCCGATTCCGTAGAATCGTTGGGGCGTCCCCCGAATCGTGATGCCGTGCAGGCCTGGGGTTGCGCCCGCACAAGGCTAAAGTATTTTGCATAACGAGCACATATTCAGAGTACGCAGATAAATTGAAACACAGATTTGAAACATGAAAAAGTTCTCTTTATTGATAACGAACATCTATTACAAACTCTTGAACGAGTCAGCTAATATGCCAAACGGCTTACAAACTCAAAATGAGATAGCAGTCCTGTACATTATATCCCTTTACTAAACTTCAAAAGATATAGACCTCCAGGCTGGAGGATAGCTTTGCCACGGAGCTGCATTTGTGTATGAAGAGTTGCAAGCTCCTGTCTTCACAATGCTTCAGGTGGCGCGGTGAAGATGCGCCAACATCTGGACTGGATTGGGAAGACGACTTCGGCTCCTCGCTCGGTTCGCCTTGGTGCGGAGAACCTGTTTCAACGAGGGTCAGCATGTCGAAACATACTAGTGAAGGCGAGCTAACCGAGCTAATACCAATCAACACGTTGTTTTAATGAAGCATGCATATTTGTGGGTTTCTATCTTGCCTTAGTTCATTTACAAGTGAGCAGCATATAGAATTTACTGAAAAGGACGTGCCACCGTTCGGTGGATTTTACCTGCCCGTCTGAATTACCTGCACAATACTTACCATGCCTTCCCTGCCACGAAGACACAAGTTAGTATGCAACAGGTTTAAATATACACGTTGGGATCACTGGCTAGAAGCCATAATGGACCGTTTAGTCTTTGAACGAGGATGGTGTACAACGAAGCACGTGAATCGTGATGCCGTGTGGGCCTGGGGTTGCGCCCGCACAAGGCTAAAGTATTTTGCATAACGAGCACATATTCAGAGTACGCAGATAAATTGAAACACAGATTTGAAACATAGAAAAGTTCTCTTTATTGATAATGAACATCTATTACAAACTCTTGAACGAGTCAGCTAATATGCCGAACGGCTTACAAACTCAAAATGAGATAGCAGTCCTGTACATTATATCCCTTTACTAAACTTCAAAAGATATAGACCTCCAGGCTGGAGGATAGCTTTGCCACGGAGCTGCATTTGTGTATGAAGAGTTGCAAGCTCCTGTCTTCACAATGCTTCAGGGGGCGCGGTGAAGATGCGCCAACAGCTGGACTGGATCGGAAAGACGACTTCGGCTCCTCGCTCGGTTGGCCTTGGTGCGGAGAACCTGTTTCAACGAGGGTCAGCATGTCGAAACATACTAGTGAAGGCGAGCTAACCGAGCTAATACCAATCAACACGTTGTTTTAATGAAGCATGCATATTTGTGGGTTTCTATCTTGCCTTAGTTCATTTACAAGTAAGCAGCATATAGAATTTACTGAAAAGGACGTGCCACCGTTCGGTGGATTTTACCTGCCCGTCTGAATTACCTGTATAATACTTACCATGCCTTCCCTGCCACAAAGACACAAGTTAGTATGCAACAGGTTTAAATATACACGTTGGGATCACTGGCTAGAAGCCATAATGGACCGTTTAGTCTTTGAACGAGGATGGTGTGCAATGAAGCATGTGAGGCGCTACACGCCATCCCGTTCGCACATGAGACTATCGTGAAGTTCCGCCCGGACCGGATCGGTGCCAGTGCCCCAGCAACCATCCGCGAAACCCGTTACCTTGTGCACAAGTTGTCCGTGATCAATCGTTCGTGGCACGTTAACGTTGATGCAGTTGAGGCACATGAACATGAGATAAGCAACATTGCATGATTCGTTTTGCATAGTCTTCCTGACAGTTTATTTCATAACAAGTGTATTCCATACTTAGCACAATTTATGGAAGAAGATGCATTCTAGCAAACTTGAAGCATGTAAAGAATATTCATATGAACAAGCATGCAGTTTAGTAACCGTTCCCAAGTTGAATGACAAGCAATATAATCCAAGTCTATTTCCTTTTTATCTTGGTTTCTTTTATTATTACTTGGTATCGTTTGATCGGGGCAAAGAAGAGTGCAAGATTTTAGATGTGAAGCTTGGAAGCAGGGATAGCTAATCGGGTTGGTAGCCACTCACTTGGATTGTTGGAAGGGAGAAGGAAAGAGGCGCTTCATGACTCTGCTCGCAAGCCGCCTACTGCTCGTTCACCTGCACACGAACAGCTTGATCAATACTTCTTCCTCTCTTTCCAATCTCGAAATTGAAGTACAGTTCAATGAACGAAAACAATGAAAACCATTGAAACCGTTCAAGAAAAACAAGCAAATCCCAAAACCAACTCAAAGCACGAAAGCAACAAGCGACATCGAAAACCGAGGCAATAAAGATAGCAGCGGAGAGGTCCCTCCTGACTCTGCCGCTAAGCCGATCCTTGGGGCGCGGTCCACTGAATATGGGAATCGATTCCGAAGAAACAAATCCATAACGAGGACGAGTTCTTAATTCAACCTATCCCGATCGAACGATACCGTCTTGTGTTTCTTAGCCGCGCTCTCCGCACCGGGGGAACGGGACGCTACATCCTACCCAACTAATTGGAAGTTTCGTCCCGAAACTTAGGATAGGACCTACCGTTAGGTATTATTCTGTTGGGGGCGACGGTTATTGAGGCGGCTCAATGGACAGTCATGAACGGTATGGTTTGCTTCACCGCAAACTAAATATAACCCAAGTTTCAGGCGGCACTTATCTATTGCGTGCCCCGGCCGCCTGCAAAAGTGGCATACTTTGTCTAACTTTTCTCCATGCTTGCCACCATTGTTCCGACGCTTTGCAGCATTGTTTCCTCTATCGTTGCTTTGGCGTTTGTGATTGTAGGTATGCACAGCACCGGCAGAAACGTGAGGATAATATGGTTCGAGAGATAGGGCGTGATTCATGACTTCACGTATTGTACGATACTGATTAACGACCACGTGCCCGTTGATGGCAGGGCGCAAACTGCCTTCAAACCTTCTAGCTCGACTCGCTGCATCAGGTAAATAGGCCCTAGCGAATTTGGAGAGTCGGTTGAATTCGGCGGAGTATTGCTTAACAGTCATACTGCCCTGCCTCAGTTGCACAAACTCGTTTTTCATCTGACGTTGTACTGGAGGGGGTATAAACTCCTCTTCGAACGCGGCACGAAAAGTCATCCACGAGATCGCCTCCTCTCCGTGATCAAATTGAAGAGATCGTCGATGCACGTTCCACTAATCGTGCACGTTGAGACGGAGCTGTAGTTGCGCGCAGGCGACGCGCTTCTCTTCGGGGACCTCTAGCAGAGCGAAGTGATCTTCAAGTTCGGCCAACCAATCTAGAGCTACGACTGGGTCCTCAGTCCCGTTGAACGGGGTGTTGCAGACTTTCTTGAAGTGGCCAAAGTCGAAGGTAGTCACGTCCCTCGGCCTTGGAATTTGCGACGTCTCTACTTCAAGCACGGGCTGTTCCACCGGAGTCGGCGCTCTTGCCGAAGAATGGTTGGAAGCCAAAGTCTGAACGATCTGTTGCAGGGCATCCACCTGCTTCTGTTGGACTGAGAATCGTGCTTCTATATTGTCTTGAAACTTGAGCTGACTCTCTTCCGCCCGCTTCTCGGCCCGTTCATAGCGAGCCTCGTCCCTGTCACGACCCGCACCCGGTTTAGGGGCACGAGTGCGTGGGTACGTCCAGCCTACGCCGCAGTGTCGGCGGTAGAACGCTGTCAAGGTCTTGATACTATCTAGCTAATGTCACGCAAGCATCCAATCTCCATTAGGAGGCACGGATGACACAAATAAGATGAACACATACTCAATCACAAGATTACAGCACGATAAGATTTCGAAACAGAAATTAAGATTAAACACAACACAAGTCCACAAGTAATATTCTAACTCAACAATATCCAAGAATCATCAAAAATGCCGGAGACAAATCCGGTACCAATAGCCTACTAAAAGAACTAATCCGAAAACTAGAAGAATTAGTGATTCCGGCTAGACCTCCCGGAATCACAACTACTACCAAGTCTGCAGCTACTCACCATATGGTCCATAAAGTGTCGGACAGCGGTCCTCTAGGGCATAGTCTGGAAAAATGTTTCCAGTCAGGAAGGAGCAAAGCACAATCTCAAATAACAGTTCCATTTAATTGATAAGGACTATAATACAATAAACATGTCATGCTAGCTACTGAGAAGACAGTGAAATAAAATGCAATGGCAAGTAAAGAGAGACAGGCAATGTAAGGAGACAGGCAATAGGCAATATGATGCAGTCAGTGCATGTATGAAAATGAAAGAACAAGGAACAGTATCATATACGGGTGATGTAGTATATGATTTAAATAGGGAAACTGTAATCTACTCTAAGTGTTTGAAATAGTAGTTTCGAAATATGATCGGCTTGGGAACATGTACGATTGCTACAGTCTGGCTAATCATACGTGGGGGTATGATTAACACCAATAATATTTAATTATACCATGGGTATTTGATCACATCTCTCACTAGCAATTTCCCCGCCCCCAACTAGTACTGTGGATCAAATCATGACACGTCACGAATACACGAACATTGTCTAATATATTATGTACAATGTCTAATTATCAATGTCTAATGTCAATATCGTGTATAATGTCAATACGAAAATCAAGGTAACATCTCATGACTGCAGATCCAAGCTATACTAGTCCGTGTAGCACAGTGTCAAGGATTCAGATGTAACATTTCATGATTGTTAAACTTATAGAAATTATCAAGAATTGGAAATTATCGGAGAATGTACTTGCCTTGGGTCCTTAGCTGGTAATTATGGATGTCCTGTTCCAGAGTATCCCCTGGATAAACCAACAGTCCTATAACATAACACAATATAACATTTGCATCAGAAGCTACGCTAACACACAGTCTATAAACACTGGCCTCAGGGCCATGTCAGGCAGGGCACTAGTCAACTAGGGTCACCTAGTAGATAGATACGTAAATAACATATGTACTTACAATATATCTATATATATGTATCAAATTAAATACATATGCAATATATATATATTAAAAAATATACTAAGGGTTTGATACAAATATACATACATATATATATCAAAATAATTATACACATAAAATATATACATTAACATATATATACTAAGAAATATTTATACTAAATTGTTGTATACATATATTCCAATATATATAACAAATATATACTAAGTATATACCAAAATATATAAATTGATTTAAATATATATATATATACATACCAAAATATACATATTAAAATATATTATTTAATACGTACACATACACATATCCATATTTACGTATTTATATACATATATCTATATCTACTCATTAAATAATGTATACAATAGAATTTCAATAATACATTTATATACTAATACAAAAATATATACTATACTTTATGTATTTTAAATATTAATTAAATAAATGCTATTCATATTCATGTATTTAAATATTAATTTGATACATACTCAATTATACAATTTTAATAAAATAATTAATATACATATACATATATTAAACATTAAATAAATACCGTACGTATACATATACTGTTAAACGTTAATTTAAATACGTAATTACATATACATGCAAATATATACATATACCAATTAGATATATACTTACACATATATTTATACACTAATTATATACATTCATACATAATATACCAATTAGATATACGCTATACATATTTGCGTATTAACATAAATGAAATAGATAATATACATTCTCATTAATTAATTTATACAAATACCTATACATTAATATCTATATACATACTCACATACATGTATGATGTATATTCACAGGAAGAAAGAAGGAAGAGAGAGGAGAAGAAGCTTACTGTGGGTCGCCGGACAGCAGCAAGGGCCGCCGGATGCGGGCTGGTCGAGGAGGGGAGCACAGCCGGGGAACTGCGGGCAGTCGTTGGCCGCTGGAGTATGGCCGCGGGGATACACAGGGAGTCGGGGAGAACTCACCGCCGGAGAAGGAGAACTGTGCGGGCCGGAGCAGTCGCAGCAAGGCGGAGAGGAGGAGCACAGCAGCGGCAGCAGGTCGGGCCGGACTGAGCAGCAGGGGCTGTCGCAGCGGTCTTGGGCCGCCGGTGAAGGATGGATGGAGATACTCGTGAAGCGCCGGCGCCGGAGGTGATCCGCTCGGTCGGGGGAGCTGCTGTCAGAGGTCAGAGGGAGGAGCAGGAAGCAAGGGCCACCTGCCGAGTCGAGCAGCACCGGTCGGAGGAGGCCGGTGGAGTTGATTGAGGGGCGCCGGAGTATAGAGCGGGAGTAGGAGAATGGTGTTGATGGTGGTGGTCGGATGAACACCGCAGGGAGGAATGGTGATGGGTTGCCGCCGGAGTACAGCGGGCTTGGCCGGGGAGAGGGCCGCCCGCCGGAGAACCGTGAAGTCGGGTGCAGGGGAAGTCGGCCACCGTGCACAGGGAACAGTGTTCCCTCCCTAATGATTTCAAAATCGAAAAAATACAAGAGAAGAAGAAGAAGAAAGAGAAGAAAAAAGGAAGAAGGAGAAAAAGAAAAAGAAATTACAACGTAGGAGAGAGGGAGGTGAAGGCTTGTGAGGAGGTGGTGTTTTCTAGGTTACCTAGGGATTAGGGTTTGATGTAGACATGTCAATATATAGGATGAGGGGATTTTGATGGAGGGTTGTGATTGACCCTCTAAATGAGTGGCTCAGATTGAACATGAGGGAAATTTATTCATGTGGAAAATGAGGGTTTTTAATTAAAAATTAATAGGCTCCCTCATTGGTTTAATCAATGGGTGTTGACACCAAAAATGCATATTTGCAAATTAACCCCCTTAAATTTGGGAAATTGCACAAACACATAAAATGACGAAAATTTGGCGGGCGATTCGGTGTCCGATATTTTGTAGGGTCAGGGGGCGCTGTATGATCGGTATGGGCTCAATTTACTGGGCACTGGAATTAATATGGAATTTCAGAATCAGATAAAATAGTATCCTCAATTTTAATAGAAATAAATGCAAGTTGTGCTCAACAATTAATTAGGAGTACATGGGGCCAAAATCAGGTCAGGTCATCAATACCAAAAATGAAGAAGACTCAGAACAGAATATTTCCCTAATTTGGGCCGCACGATAAATAGGTCAAGATTGCCTCCAATTTCGATTGGAACGCACAACGATAAGAATAGGGATTTATTAAATAACGTCCGCGACGATTTTTGTGCAGCCAGAAATAATGCACAGGAAGCAAAATTATGAGTTGCAAAATAGCAGAATTGAAGGCGGGCATGTCTAGGGCAAGATTGTGAAACTTGTTGGAAGACAAAAGTCAGGGTAGTGCTCCAGATATCGAAGCAAAGGCAATGCGCAAAAATATTAAATAAAAATACAGTAATTAATTACACCTCCAATAAATTAATTCTAAAATAAAACAATTAACCTCAAAATTCCATAATTTCGACAGGTGCTCATCTACTGGCTTCTAGGTCAAGTCTACCATCACAAACACAAATGAACACTGTCTATAATATAATATATTAAAGTACACATCACACAGTTATTTAATTTAAATATATACTATTCATGCAATTAATTAATTATAACTACAATAATATTAAATATTGTAAAAAGTCAAAAATACCCCTGTTTTTGGAATGTGGTAGTGACAGTCCCTTTGTTGGTTTTTCTCCAACATCCGCAACATTTGCTGGACGGGATCAATGCTGGGCACGGCTCGCTGGCTCTCTGAACTTCCTGAAGTACCCGAACTACTTTCTTGTGTTTCGTTCGGTGGTTGCGCTACAGATTGCGCTGGAGCCATTCCTTCAAAAGAAGGTAAATTACATTAGAATCATAATGTATTATGGACTTATTGCATGAACGTATCTCATTTTGGCCTAGCAAGTTCAAGAGTTTGCACAGGAATTTGATCGTTAAAGGAACTTTTCCAGCACGAAGTCTAAGGAACTTGAATCTGTGCTCTGATACCACTATGTCACGACCCGATTATGTAGAATCGTTGGGGCGTCCCCCGAATCATGATGCCGTGCGGGCCTGGGGTTGCGCCCGCACAAGGCTAAAGTATTTTGCATAACGAGCACATATTCAGAGTACGCAGATATATTGAAACACAGATTTAAAACATGGAAAAGTTCTCTTTATTGATAATGAACATCTATTACAAACTCTTGAACGAGTCAGCTAATATGCCGAACGGCTTACAAAAGAGATGACTCAAAATGAGATATCAGTCCTGTACATTATATCCCTTTACTAAACTTCAAAAGATATAGACCTCCAGGCTGGAGGATAGCTTTGCCACAGAGCTGCATTTGTGTATGAAGAGTTGCAGCTTCTGACTTCAAAATGCTTCAAGGGGCGCGGTGAAGATGCGCCAACAGCTGGACTGGATCGGGAAGACGACTTCGGCTCCTCGCTCGGTTCGCCTTGGTACGAAGAACCTGTTTCAACGAGGGTCAGCATGTCGAAACATACTGGTGAAGGCGAGCTAACCGAGCTATACCAATCAATACGTTGTTTTAATGAAGCATGCATATTTGTGGGTTTCTATCTTGCCTTAGTTCATTTACAAGTAAGCAGCATATAGAATTTACTGAAATGAACGTACCACCGTTCGGTGGATTTTACCTGTCCGTCTGAATGACCTGCACAATACTTACCATGCCTTCCCTGCCACGAAGACACAAGTTAGTATGCAACAGGTTTAAATATATAATAGATCACTAGCGTTGCCATAAAGGATACTAGTCATAGACGAGAATGGTTTGCAGCGAAAGTACAGTGGGTGCTACAAGCCATTCCGTCTAGTACAGTTGACTATACAGTAGAGTTTCATCCGGACCGGATCGGTGCCAGTGCCCCAGCGACCGTCCGCAGGAACCAGTTACCTTGTGCACAAGTTGTCCGTGATCGAACAGTATGTTTACTAAGTTAACAGTTCATGCAGTTGAGGCAAACAGTAGTACGGGACAGTCGGTATTGCATGATTCATTTAACATAGCCTCCTTGAACAGTTTAATGTATACAAGGTGTTCTATACTTAGCACGATTCATAGAACAGTTATAGACGAACTAGCATACAGTATGATAACAGTTCACATGTTTGATTGACAAGCATAATAACCAAGTCTATTCTCTTTTATCTTGGTTTCTTTTATTATTACTTGGTATCGTTTGATCGGGGCAAAGGAGATTGCAGATTTATTAGATGTTAAGCTTGGAAGCAAGGCTAGCTAATCGGGTTGGTAGCCACTCACTTGGTTGGAAGGAAAGGAGAAGGAAAGAGGTGCTTCACAACTCCGTTCGCAAGCCGCCTACTGCTTGTTCACCTGCACACGAACAGCTTGATCAATACTTCTTTCTCTCTTTCCAATCTCGAAATTGAAGTACAGTTCAATGAACAAAAACAATGAAAACCATCGAAACCGTTCAAGGAAAACAAGCAAATCCCAAAACCAACTCAAAGCACGAAAGCAACAAGCGACATCGAAAACCGAGGCAATAAAGATAGCAGCGGAGAGGTCCCTCCTGACTCTACCGCTAAGTCGATCCTTGGGGCGCGGTCTACTGAATATGGAAATCGATTCTGAAGAAACAAATTCATAACGAGGACGAGTTCTTAATTCAATCTATCCCGATCGAACGATACCGTCTTGTGTGTTCTTAGCCGCGCTTTCCGCACCGGGAGAACGGGGCGCTACATCCTACCCAACTAATTGGAAGTTTTGTCCCGAAACTTAGGATAGGACCTACCGTTAGGGATTATTCTGTTTGGGGCGACGGTTATTGAGGTGGCTCAATGGACAGTCACGAACGGTATGGTTTGCTTCACCACAAACTAAACATAACCCAAGTTTCAGGCGGCACTTATCTACTGCGTGCCCCGGCCGCCTGCAGAAGTGGTATACTTTGTCTAACTTTTCTCCATGCTTGCCACCGTTATTCGGACGCTTTGTAGCGTTGTTTCCTCTATCGTTGCTTTGGTGTTTGTGATTGTAGGTATGCACAGCGCCGGCAGGAACGTGAGGATAATGTGGTTCGAGAGATAGGGCGTGATTCATGACTTCACGCATTGTACGATACTGATTAACGACCACGTGCCCGTTGATGGCAGGGCACAAACTTCCTTCAAACCTTCTAGCTCGACTCGCTACATCAGGTAAATAGGCTCTAGCTGTAACGCCCCGCTCCGCGCCGGCGTTATGTATCAAGGTGAGTGGGCAGAACTTCGTTCTCTGATTCTTGCACGCCTTAATAATAACCTGAGTTTTTGCTTGCAATGTTTTCTTAAGAGAATGATAGAACCTGCCTTGCATGTTAATGAACGAACTCACCTAGCTTGTCTTTGAAACAATGCCTGCTTAACGAGAATCCTGAATCGCCTGCTTAGAGTGCATGAATATGTTCACTATCGTCTATGCTTCGAGAGAACCATACTGTGCCTGAACGTGTTCAAGTGATAAGTCGGATTGCCCCGCAACAACGAGTGTATTCTGATGGTTCATCTCGTCTGCATACTAGAGTTTATTTGATAGTGTTCCATGCATTCGCACGCGGTCGGACAATGGCTATTGGTGGAGAGCTGAACTGCATGTGTCACGGCTGCTACCATGATAGTGCAAAGCAACCATGAGTCACAGCTGCCTCTAGCATCAGATAAAGAGTCATTGGTATGCTGTTCCACCAGCTGCCGATCCTGAGATACTCGGGGACCGCCCTGCATATAGCTAAGTCATTGTGTTGGCTTGGATAGTGACTGCCCCTAAGAATGTGCATCGTGTGTCTAGCTATGCATCTGACCCTCGAGTCGCACGAGACACGCTACGCACACCCTGAAACATGAACGGTTTGCTTGCTTGCATATTCAATTATGAAACTCTGTTTCCAAACATGTTTCTAAACAAGTAAATCGACTCTGCTAGAACTGCATGAAACGAACCTAGGTAAAACTAGTAAGATCACTAGTAATGTAATGTTTTATAACATGATTACTTAGTGCCTGTTTGAGTGAATGCTTGTTTCTGTTCAGTTGATTTATCTCACCAGTACTTGTATAAAGTGCTGACCCACCAATAGTTTACTTGTTTGCAGGTACTGGATCGTCCGAGGGAGCGATAGGCGTGCCACAGTCCCGAAGACCCAGAAATCCTGGTTTCGATTGTTGCCCCGAGAATGCTATCGTATAAGGGGGCATAATGTATGGAACGAACGTGTGCCTTTGCTAAAGGAAACCCAAGTTGCCTCGATTGTCCCGAACACTCAGTTGGCTAAATGCATTGCATTGCAACAAGTCCATTTCCGCTGCTAACTCGATTGATGCGATGATAGCCAACTATCAACTTAAACGATTGGCCTTGCACGGGCGCAACCCCAGGCCCGTGCGGCATCACGTCCCCCGAAAGCTCGAACAGGCCATTCGCTTGGCTCCTTTCCTCCCTCGCACCCGCGGGACGGGCGCGGTGACTCGCATCCGGCGCGCTGAGGCACGGTGATACGTGTCCGGTTCGTTAATTCCCGGCCGCACGGGGCGGGGCAGGGCGGAGCGGCGGCCCGGGCGGGACCGGGGCGTGACAGAATGGTATCAGAGCGGAATCGATTCTCTGGCCCAAACCGTTGCTATGACTCTGAGATATTATCGATATGGTTTTGCAAAGAGCGTTCCATACAATAAGTCCATAGATATTCTCAAAGTGCAAAATGTTTCCTGAACTTGAATTGCTTGATTGTTTCGATTGAGTACGGCGAGGGACGACACTATCGCTACTCGGGATATCGAGAAGTTTATCCTTGAAGTTTCGAGGACGAAACTTTTTGTTGGTTGGTAAGTATGTAACGCCCCGCTCCGCGCCGGCGTTATGTATCAAGGTGAGTGGGCAGAACTTCGTTCTCTGATTCTTGCACGCCTTAATAATAACCTGAGTTTTTGCTTGCAATGTTTTCTTAAGAGAATGATAGAACCTGCCTTGCATGTTAATGAACGAACTCACCTAGCTTGTCTTTGAAACAATGCCTGCTTAACGAGAATCCTGAATTGCCTGCTTAGAGTGCATGAATATGTTCACTATCGTCTATGCTTCGAGAGAACCATACTGTGCCTGAACGTGTTCAAGTGATAAGTCGGATTGCCCCGCAACAACGAGTGTATTCTGATGGTTTGTCTCGTCTGCATACTAGAGTTTATTTGATAGTGTTCCATGCATTCGCACGCGGTCGGACAATGGCTATTGGTGGAGAGCTGAACTGCATGTGTCACGGCTGCTACCATGATAGTGCAAAGCAACCATGAGTCACAGCTGCCTCTAGCATTAGATAAAGAGTCATTGGTATGCTGTTCCACCAGCTGCCGATCCTGAGATACTCGGGGACCGCCCTGCATATAGCTAAGTTATTGTGTTGGCTTGGATAGTGACTGCCCCTAAGAATGTGCATCGTGTGTCTAGCTATGCATCTGACCCTCGAGTCGCACGAGACACGCTACGCACACCCTGAAACATGAACGGTTTGCTTGCTTGCATATTCAATTATGAAACTCTGTTTCCAAACATATTTCTAAACAAGTAAATCGACTCTGCTAGAACTGTATGAAACGAACCTAGGTAAAACTAGTAAGATCACTAGTAATGTAATATTTTATAACATGATTACTTAGTGCCTGTTTGAGTGAATGCTTGTTTCTGTTCAGTTGATTTATCTCACCAGTACTTGTATAAAGTGCTGACCCACCAACAGTTTACTTGTTTGCAGGTACTGGATCGTCCGAGGGAGCGATAGGCGTGCCACAGTCCCGAAGACCCGGAAATCCTGGTTTTGATTGTTGCCCCGAGAATGCTATCGTATAAGGGGGCATAATAACGGTAACCATTATTCCTAAGTTTCGGGACAAAACTTCCAATTGGTTGGGTAGGATGTAGCGCCCCGTTCTCCCGATGCGGAGAGCGCGGCTAAGAAACACAAGACGGTATCGTTCGATCGGGATAGATTGAATTAAGAACTCGTCCTCGTTATGGATTTGTTTCTTCGTAATCGATTCCCATATTCAGTGGACTGCGCCCCAAGGATCGGCTTAGCGGCAGAGTCAGGAGGGACCCCTCCGCTGCTATCTTTATTGCCTCGGTTTTCGATGTCGCTTGCTGCTTTCGTGCTTTGAGTTGGTTATGGGACTTGCTTGTTTTCCTTGAACGGTTTTGATGGTTTTTATTGTTTTCGTTCATTGACTTGCACTTCTATTCCGAGATTGGAAAGAGAGGAAGAAGTATTAATCGAGCTGTTCGTGTGCAGGTGAACGAGCAGTAGGCGGCTTGCGAACGGAGTCGTGAAGCGCCTCTTTCCTTCTTCTTTCCAAAATCTAAGTGAGTGGCTACCAACCCGATTAGCTAGCCCTGCTACCAAGCTTCACTCCTTCGCCCGATCAAACGATACCAAGTAATAATAAAAGAAACCAAGATAAAAGAGAATAGACTTGGTTATTACTGCTTGTCAATCAAACTCGTGAACGGTTACTTACTTACATGCTTGTTCGTTCGGAATGTTCATCATATGCATAAATTGTAGTTAGAATATAACTTCTTCTATAAATTGTGCTATTTATGAATTATATCGTGTATGCACATAACTGTTCCTAGAGGCTATGCAAAGGAAACATGCATTACTTGTGTTGCCTCAACTGCGTGAAATGATAACTTAACTAAACATCGTGTGTTCGATCATGGACAACTTGTGCACAAGGATATAAGTTCTGCGGACAGTCGCTGGGGCACTGGCACCGATCCGATCTGGGCAGACTTCGTGTTTATAGTCAATCGTGTGCGGACGGGATAACTTGCAACGCATCGTGTTTTCTGAGCTCCTCGTGTTTTCCCGTTGCATGCTATCCTTGTCCTTGACTAGTCCATTATGGCATCAAGCCAGTGATCCTCGTGTGTATATGCTTGCAACGCCTCGTGTGTTTATCGTGTGAATATGGCTTGCAATGCATCGTGTGTTCATCGTGTATATTTAAACCTGTGGCATACTAACTTGTGTCTTCATGGCAGGGAAGGCATGGTAAGTATTGTGCAGGTAATTCAGACGGTCAGGTAAAATCCACCTAACGGTGGCACGTTCATTTCAGTAAATTCAATATGCTGCTTACTTGTAAATGAACTAAGGCAAGATAGAAACCCACAAAATATGCATGCTTTACTAAACAACGTGTTGATTGGTATAGTCAGGCTAGCTCGCCTTCACCAGCATGTTTCGATATGCTGACCCTCGTTGAAACAGGTTCTCCGCACCAAGGCGAACCGAGCGAGGAGCCGAAGTCGTCTACCCGATCCAGTCCAACTGTTGGCGCATCTTCACCGCGCCCCCAAAGCATTTTGTAGTCAGGAGCCTGCAACTCTTCATACACAAATGCAGCTCCGTGGCAAAGCGATCCTCCAGCCTGGAGGTCTTTATCATTTTGAGTTTATAAAGGGATGTAATGTACAGGACTGCTATCTCATTTTGAGTCAACCCTTTTGTAAGCCGTTCGGCATATTAGCTGACTCGTTCAAGAGTTTGTAATAGATGTTCATTATCAATAAAGAGAACTTTTCTATGTTTCAAATCTGTGTTTCAATTTATCTGCGTACTCTGAATATGTGCTTGCTATGCAAATCATTAAAGCCTTGTGCGGGGGCAACTCCAGGCCCGCACGGCGGTCACGACTCGGGGGACGCCTCGGGGCGTGACACTAGCGAATTTGGAGAGTCGGTTGAATTCGGCGGAGTATTGCTTAATAGTCATACTGCCCTGCCTCAGTTGCATAAATTTATTTTCCATCTGACGTTGTACTGGAGGGGGTATAAACTCCTCTTCGAATGCGGCACGAAAAGTCGTCCACGAGATCGCCTCCTCTCCGTGATCAAATTGAAGAGATCGTCGATGCACGTTCCACCAATCGTGCGCGTTGAGGCGGAGCTGTAGTTGCGTGCAGGCGACGCACTTCTCTTCGGGGACCTCTAGCAGGGCGAAGTGATCTTCAAGTTCGACCAACCAATCTAGAGCTACAACTGGGTCCTCAGTCCCGTTGAACGGGGTATTGCAGACTTTCTTGAAGTGGCCAAAGTCGAAGGTAGTCACGTCCCTCGGCCTTGGAATTTGCGGCGTCTCTACTTCAAGCGCGGGCTGTTCCACCGGAGTCGGCGCTCTTGCCGAAGAATGGTTGGAAGCCAAAGTCTGAACGATCTGTTGCAGGGCATCCACCTGCTTCTGTTGGACTGAGAATCGTGCTTCTATATTGTCTTGAAACTTGAGCTGACTCTCTTCCGCCCGCTTCTCAGCCCGTTCATAGCGAGCCTCGTCCCTTTGTTGGTTTTTCTCCAACATCCGCAACATTTGCTGGACGAGATCGATGCTTGGCACGGCTCGCTGGCTCTCTAAACTTCCTGAAGTACCCGAACTACTTTCTTGTGTTTCGTTCGGTGGTTGCGCTGCAGATTGCGCTGGAGCCATTCCTTCAAAAGAAGGTAAATTACATTAGAATCATAATGTATTATGGACTTATTGCATGAACGTATCTCATTTTGGCCTAGCAAGTTCAAGAGTTCGCACAGGAATTTGATCGTTAAAGGAACTTTTCCAGCACGAAGTCTAAGGAACTTGAATCTGTGCTCTAATACCACTATGTCATGACCCGATTCCGTAGAATCGTTGGGGCGTCCCCCGAATCGTGATGCCGTGCGGGCCTGGGGTTGCGCCCGCACAAGGCTAAAGTATTTTGCATAACGAGCACATATTCAGAGTACACAGATATATTAAAACACAGATTTGAAACATGGAAAAGTTCTCTTTATTGATAATGAACATCTATTACAAACTCTTGAACGAGTCAGCTAATATGCCGAACGGCTTACAAAAGAGATGACTCAAAATGAGATAGCAGTCCTGTACATTATATCCCTTTACTAAACTTCAAAAGATATAGACCTCCAGGCTGGAGGATAGCTTTGCCACGGAGCTGCATTTGTGTATGAAGAGTTGTAGCTTCTGACTTCAAAATGCTTCAAGGGGCGCGGTGAAGATGCGCCAACAGCTGGACTGGATCGGGAAGACGACTTCGGCTCCTCGCTCGGTTCGCCTTGGTGCGGAGAACCTGTTTCAACGAGGGTCAGCATGTCGAAACATACTGGTGAAGGCGAGCTAACCGAGCTATTCCAATCAACAGGTTGTTTTAATGAAGCATGCATATTTGTGGATTTCTATCTTGTCTTAGTTCATTTACAAGTAAGCAGCATATAGAATTTACTGAAATGAACGTACCACCGTTCGGTGGATTTTACCTGTCCGTCTGAATGACCTGCACAATACTTACCATGTCTTTCCTGCCACGAAGACACAAGTTAGTATGCAACAGGTTTAAATATACAATAGATCACTGGCGTTGCCATAAAGGACACTAGTCATAGACGAGAATGGTTTGCAGCGAAAGTACAGTGGGTGCTACAAGCCATTCCGTCTAGTACAGTTGACTATACAGTAGAGTTCCGTCCAGACCGGATCGGTGCCAGTGCCCCAGCGACCGTCCGCAGGAACCAGTTACCTTGTGCACAAGTTGTCCGTGATCGAACAGTATGTTTACTAAGTTAATAGTTCATGCAGTTGAGGCAAACAGTAGTACGGGACAGTCGGTATTGCATGATTCATTTAACATAGCCTCCTTGAACAGTTTAATGCATACAAGGTATTCTATACTTAGCACGATTCATAGAACAGTTATAGACGAACTAGCATACAGTATGATAACAGTTCACATGTTTGATTGACAAGCATAATAACCAAGTCTATTTTCTTTTATCTTGGTTTCTTTTATTATTACTTGGTATCGTTTGATCGGGGCAAAGGAAATTACAGATTTATTAGATGTGAAGCTTGGAAGCAAGGCTAGCTAATCGGGTTGGTAGCCACTCACTTGGTTGGAAGGAAAGGAGAAGGAAAGAGGCGCTTCACGACTCCGCTCGCAAGCCGCCTACTGCTTGTTCACCTGCACACGAACAGCTTGATCAATACTTCTTCCTCTCTTTCCAATCTTGGAATTGAAGTGCAGTTCAATAAACGAAAATAATGAAAACCATCAAAACCGTTCAAAGAAAACAAGCAAATCCCAAAACCAACTCAAAGCACGAAAGCAACAAGCGACATCGAAAACCGAGGCAATAAAAATAGCAACGGAGAGGTCCCTCCTGACTCTGCCGCTAAGCCGATCCTTGGAGCGCGGTCCACTGAATATGGGAATCTATTCCGAAGAAACAAATCCATAACGAGGACGAGTTCTTAATTCAATCTATCCCGATCGAACGATACCGTCTTGTGTTTCTTAGCCGCGCTCTCCGCACCGGGAGAACGGGGCGCTACAAGCAAGTCTTGTTACAACTATGAAAGTTCATAATTCATTTATAAATCTATCATGAAAGTAAGATAGACTAGCAGGTAATGTACATCATTTAATAGAAACAAGTAAAGACATAAAATTGACAAAATGAACACTAGCAACATGTAAGCAAGTAGCCAGATGAACCGACAACATGTAAGCAAGTAGCCTAGAACAAGTAGCCTATAGGGTTCGACATGTGGGGGCTAGGCTAATCCGACACGTCATACGTAAAGTGTATGACTTTTATGTCACGCCCCGATCCCGAAAGGGTCATTCGTCCTCGCCGGATCGTTTACGGAACCGATTCGTCCTCGCTTGGGGCGTGATGCCGTGCGAGCCTAGAGTTGCGCTCGCACAAGGCAAGAACTTGCAGTTTTAGGAACCCATTTTGAAACACAATATATAAAACACATTCATAGAGATTTGAACACAAATGCGGAAGAAAATGTGCTTTTTTATTGAATATTCAGAGTAATTTACATAGAGTTTACATTGATGCGCCTTCTCGGCTATTGAATTGCATTTACAAAAGATAACTCAAAATGCAGGGCGTGCTCCGTCAGATAGTCTACGTCGTTTGCACATTACGCCCTTGTATAGATTGAAGTCCATGCCTCCAAAATGAACTGACTCCAGCTATACTTCAAAATAGAGGTGCTCCTAACGCCTCCTCGCTACGCTCTAGCGTTGCACCGTCTGAGTGCCTGAAATAGTTGCCCACAACGTGGGTCAGTACTCAACATGTACTGGTGAGCGGGATGAACCCACTCGACTAAATAGACACTAGCTTGTTAGGGGCGAGCATGCATTAAGATAGCTTCTATAAGGAAGCAAGTGAAATCAATTCATATCAGTTGCATGTTTTAATAGGAATGAATATAGCATTGAATCCAACCAGTACACCGATTGCTTACTCAATCGATGCATGCCTTCCCTGAAACAAAATACAAGTATACTTACCATCTGCACAAGACAATAAGTTAGCATGCGTTCTATTCTATGCGGTCATTGGTGTGATCGACACCTTAGGGACATATTTCAAGCTTAGCGGCGCGCCCTATCAGCCCGGGTAGCAAGCCCTACTGGAGGTCCCGCTAGGCATCGTGACGAGCACGAATCAAATATTTCCCTCCGGATCGATACGGTTCCAGTGCCCCGAAAAGCCGTTTCGAGGAAATGCCAAACCCTGTGCACAAGTTGTCCCAAACCATGCAAATGCATGGAATAATTCATATTACATACAATGCATTAAAATAAACAGAAGAAGTAAGCAGCAACATATATATATCTCATGCAACAGTTTATATTTCCCAAGCGGTGTTCCGATTCAGTTATCCCATAAGTCCAAAACTCTATCCGAGGCACCAGGCCGCCACCAACAACCAACTTTCCTTATAAACAAGCTTAAATTATAAGGTATGCAAGCATATGATAAATTAGTCTACAAATCCCATGTTCCTTTCTTAGTGGCTGGCATGCCTATGGCTAAGGATTTCCTAGGCGTCCAACCGGGCATCATCGAGTGAACGATTGAAACTTAGAGATGTTGGCATGAAGAAGTAGGAAAGAAGGGACCAAACCACTCACTGGTTAAGGGAAAGAGGCTGAAACTAGGAATCCCGCTAGCGACGATCAAACGTCAGTTACGCGGACCTGAAACAGCACAAGCACTGAGTTAGAAATCTTGCCTATCCTTCCTTGCCGAACTCCCCAAAACCTCAATCTCCAAACGATAAAACCAGTAGTGAAAACCAAGCAAATCGAAAGCAACACAAATCCAAAACCTCAAAGCGACAAGCAAGCAAAAATCCAAGCAAAACCAAGCTACCAAAACACGAAAACTATTGGACTCGTTTCAATAGAGGCCTTTCCATGAGTTGGAAAGGATCATCGTATTTTGTCCGTGGCAAGAAGATGCCGAGATCTAAGTTATGACTCAGACGGACTAGCCACAGCCCAATTACATAGTGCTTGTCCTGGTCGGATCGGGATTTGAGGCACTACATAATATACCACTAAGAAAAAGTTTCGACCCGAAACTTAAGAACAAGACCTACCTCCGACTCAATGAACAACGAAGGATACTTCTCCTTCATCTCCAATTCCATCTCCCAGGTTGATTCCCCAACTGTATGGTTCTGCCACAGCACACGAACCAATGACATCGTACGGTTGCGAAGTACTTTATCCTTACGATCCAGAATCCGCACCGGCTCCTCTGAGTATGACAAATCCGTGCGCAATTCTAGCTGTTCGAAGCTAACTACATGACTCGAGTCATGCACATACTTTCGGAGTTGGGAAACGTGGAATACATCGTGCACTCCAGCCAAGGCGGGAGGTTGTGCAATTTGGTATGCCACAGCTGCCACCCGTTCTAGTATCTCAAAGGGGCCGACAAACCTAGGACTCAGCTTGCCCTTCACGCCGAAACGTATCACTCCACGCATCGGCGTCAATTTCAAGAAGACATGACCCCCGACCATGAACTCCAAAGGCCTACGATGAGTATCGGCATAGCTTTTCTGTCGGCTCTGCGCAGTGCAGAGTCTTTCCCGAATCAAGCGAACTTTCTCGACTGCCTGCTCCACCAGCTCTGGCCCGAGTACCTGCCGCTCGCCGACTTCGTCCCAACAGATTGGAGATCGACACTTGCGCCCATAGAGTGCTTTGTACGGTGCCATCTGGATGCTCGATTGGTAGCTATTGTTGTACGCAAACTCCGCCAACGGAAGGTGCGTGTCCCAACTAGTCTTTAAATCGATCGCACACAGCCGTAACATATCTTCAAGTATCTGAATTGTCCTCTCTGTTTGGCCATCAGTCTGGGGGTGGTATGCGGTACTGAACTGTAGCTTGGTTCCCAAAGCAGACTGTAGGCTAGTCCAGAAACGAGATAAGAAACGTCCGTCACGGTCAGAGATGATAGAAGCAGGCACTCCGTGTAATCGAACAATCTCATCTATGTAAAGCTGTGCTAACCGATCGACGCTCCACGCAACTTTTATGGGTAGAAAGTGGGCTGATTTGGTCAAACGATCAACTATGACCCAAATCGCATCATGCCCCCGTGGCGTCTTCGGAAATCCCACAATGAAATCCATAGTGATGTTGTCCCATTTCCACTCAGGAATAGCGAGGTTTTGCATCTCCCCGCCGGGCCTCTGATGTTCAGCTTTCACCTGTTGACAGGCCATGCACTGTGACACAAAGGTCGCTATATCCCGCTTTATACCTTGCCACCAGAAGGTACCGCGTAAGTCCTTGTACATCTTAGTGCTCCCCGGATGCAAAGAATACTTCGCGTAGTGCGCTTCTGCCATAATTTCCTTCCGGAGTTCAGGGTCGCTAGGGACGCATAGCCTTCCTTTCATCTGTAATGCCCCATCTTTGCCTGCCACAAAGTCAGACGTCTTCCCCGCCGAGATTAATCCGCGTACCTTCGCTAGGAACTGATCGCCCTCCTGAGCTGATTTGATTCTATCCCGTAAACTCGGTTCAAGATGGAGTGGTGCCAGCTGCACTCCTTGATGCCGAACTCGATACTCGATGCCCATCGCCTCAAGATCTCGAAGTAAACGATTGTTTATAGATAATGAGCCCACGTGCTTTCGACTCAGAGTATCAGCAACGACGTTTCCCTTGCCCGGAGTATAAGCGATCGTTAGATCATAGTCCTTAATAAGTTCTAGCCAACACCGCTGCCGGAGGTTCAATTCTCGTTGGGTGAATAGATACTTGAGGCTCTTGTGATATGTGAAGATTTTGCAAGCAACACCATAAAGATAATGCCTCCACAACTTCAATGCAAATACAATCGCCGCCAGTTCTAAATCGTGCGTCGGGTAGTTTTTCTCGTACGGCTTCAGTTGCCTGGAGGCGTACGATATTACCTTGTCCCGTTGCATGAGTACACATCCCAAGCCGAGTCCTGAAGCATCACTGTATATCTGAAACTCTTCTACCCTATCCGGAAGTGCAAGAATCGGAGCTGAAATAAGACGCTGCTTCAATTCACTAAAGCTGGCTTCGCATTCATCACTCCAGTTGTATACAATCCCTTTCTGAGTAAGGCGAGTCAAAGGCGAGGCCAGTTTAGAGAAATCTTTCATGAATCTACGGTAGTATCCTGCTAGGCCGAGAAAGCTTCGAATTTCGCTGGCTGACGTAGGTTGTTTCCAGTCCACCACCGCCTCTATTTTCTTCGGGTCTACGGCGATGCCTTCTGCCGAGACGACATGTCCAAGGAACGCCACGCTGTTCAACCAGAACTCGCACTTGCTGAGTTTAGCGAACAACTTATGTTCTCGTAATGTCTGCAACACGATCTTCAGGTGTTCCTTGTGTTCCGCCTCGTTCTTGGAATATATTAGAATATCGTCGATGAACACGACGACAAACTTGTCTATATACGGCCGAAATACGCGGTTCATCATATCCATGAAAGCTGCAGGGGCGTTCGTTAAGCCGAACGACATCACGAGAAACTCATAGTGTCCGTAACGGGTTCTGAACGCAGATTTTTGAATATCTTCTGGTTTGATTTTCAACTGGTGATACCCTGACCAGAGATCAACTTTAGAGAAAACTGTTGCACCTTGCAGTTGATCAAATAAGTCATCTATCCTTGGCAAAGGGTACTGATTTCGAACGGTCGCCTTATTTAATTCTCGGTAGTCAATACACAGCCGCATGGATCCATCTTTCTTCTTCACGAACAGAACCGGAGCACCCCAAGGAGAAACGCTTGGACGTATGTATCCTCGGTCCAACAGGTCTTGCAACTGAACCTTAAGTTCTTTTAACTCTGCTAGGGCCATTCGATAAGGTGCCTTCGATATCGATCGCGCATCCGGAAATGTGTCGATGCTGAATTCGATCTCACGATCAGGAGGCATTCCAGGCAGCTGGTCCGGGAACACGTCGTTGAAATTTGCTATAATATTAGCCTGGGCTGCATTTGCACTTTTCTGCCGGGTGTCTCGAACTGAAGCTAAGTACCCTTCACAACCCGAATGCAGCATACGCCTAGCCGAAATTGCTGATATCACCATTGCCGTCTTCGGTGCAGCGCTGCACGAATAGTAGAAGTCTGCCTCACTGGGTAGACGAAATACGACTCGCTTCTCCGCGCACTCGATTGTTGTATGGCAAGCACCCAACCAGTCCATCCCGAGAATAATATCGTAATCCTTAATGTCTAGTACAATGACATCTAAGGAAAGCTTCCTCCCTCCGATGCAAATATAACCTACAGATCACATGTGCGGGCATGTCGACTCCCGAAGGTGTGCTTACGCAAAGATTCATAGTTAAGGGAGTAGAAGCTAATTTATGCTCAACAGTAAAATCAGCAGATATGAAACTATGTGTAGCACCTGAATCAAATAAGACTCTAGCGGGCAATTCTCTAAAAAGTAAAGTACCTGTCACGACCGTTTCAGAGACAGATGCCTCATCCCGAGTTAAGGCATAGACTCGGCCTTGAGCATTCTGACGTTGCGGGTTTACTGGCACAGCATTAGCATCACTTGCTGGAGGCCCCTTATTCTGATTCCCGTTGTTATGATTCGGCTTACCCTTCCGGCAGTTAAATTGTTTATGGCCCAGACGACCACATTTAAAACATCCAGTAACCCGACATTCGTTTAATCGATGCCCTGCTTTGCCGCACCTGGTACAGTTCGGTGCCTGATTCTGACCCCTGTTATTCGACGTGTGCTGATGCTTATGTGCTCCAGACCCTTCCGTTTCCTGAGGTCGTTTGTTGTTGTTGGTACGGGGGGCTTGCACTTCTGCCTTTGGGGGACAACGCCCAAAGATCCGCTCACTGCCCAGGGCTGCTTCGTAGCATTCCCTGTAGGTTTGACATTTTTGATTGATGATGTCCCTACGCAACTCATCATTCAAACCTTTTTGAAAGCGATAGCACCACGCCTGCTGGTTAGGCAGGAAGTGCCCCGCAAACTTGGCCAGCTTAGCGAACACAGAATCATAATCATCCACAGACAAACTTCCTTGGACCAGATTGCTGAAGTCGTCTTCCTTTTGTTGACGCACGGCCCTGGGAATGTATTTTTCAATGAAGGCTGATTTGAACATTTTCCAAGTTATTTTGTAGTTGGGATTGGCATCGTAAATCTCTTGCTTCGTGGCCTCCCACCAATTATGCGCACGCAGTTCCAGCTGAACTGATGCACAGGCAACTCGCTTGGATCCCTGGATGCCAACCAGGTTGAAGAGTCCCTCCAGCTTAGCAATCCATCCCAACACCATGTCCGGTTCCGCTCGTCCGTTAAACGTCGGTGGATGCATTTTTTGTAAACTCTGCTGCTCGGCAAGAGTTCCTTGCTGAAGGCTGAGTCTCTTCTGACTCATCTTCTACCGCCACGGCCGGCGGTGGAGAAGGAGTCACAGTGGCAGTCCCGTTGCTTGGTACCAAGGATGCAATCAGTTGCATCATGGTATCCATCTGCTTCTGTTGAGAAGCAAATTGTGCCTGTTGCTTAACGGCTTGTTGTTGCTGCACCTCCATGAGATGCATAAGCCGTTCCGCCATACCGGTTGAACCCGCTCCTCCAGATTCTTCTGAACTTGTTGGATTGCTCTGAATAGGCTGAGCACTGCTTGCAGCGGCAGTATTTTTCTTAGCCATTGCTACAAAAGAGAGTATCTTGTTAACACTTTAAAATCGATATATTTTATATCTACGGGCTCATTGTATAGGCGACTCATCTGATGCAGCGAACGCCGAACGTAACTCAATTGAGAGGCGCATCAAACTCCTTCATATTCTTTTGAAATCCTAAAGAAGTACAGCCGTGCTCTGATACCAATATGTCACGCCCCGATCCCGAAAGGGTCATTCGTCCTCGCCGGATCGTTTACGGAACTGATTCGTCCTCGCTTGGGGCGTGATGCCGTGCGAGCCTGGAGTTGCGCTCGCACAAGGCAAGAACTTGCAATTTTAGGAACCTATTTTGAAACACAATATATAAAACACATTCACAGAGATTTGAACATAAATGCGGAAGAAAACGTGCTTTTTTATTGAATATTCAGAGTAATTTACATAGAGTTTACATTGATGCGCCTTCTCGGCTATTGAATTGCATTTACAAAAGATAACTCAAAATGCAGGGCGCGCTCCGTCAGATAGTCCACGTCGTTTTCACATTACGCCCTTGTATAGATTGAAGTCCATGCCTCCAAAATGAACTGACTCCAGCTATACTTTAAAATAGAGGTGCTCCTAACGCCTCCTCGCTACGCTCTAGCGTTGCACCGTCTGAGTGCCTGAAATAGTTGCCCACAACGTGGGTCAGTACTCAACATGTACTGGTGAGCGGGATGAACCCACTCGACTAAATCGACACTAGCTTGTTAGGGGCGAGCATGCATTAAGATAGCTTCTATAAGGAAGCAAGTGAAATCAATTCATATCAGTTGCATGTTTTGATAAGAATGAATATAGCATTGAATCCAACCAGTACACCGATTGCTTACTCAATCAATGCACGCCTTCCCTGAAACGATACACAAGTATACTTACCATCTGCACAAGACAATAAGTTAGCATGCGTTCTATTCTATGCGGTCATTGGTGTGATCGACACCTTAGGGACATATTTCAAGCTTAGCGGCGCGCCCTATCAGCCCGGGTAGCAAGCCCTGCTGGAGGTCCCGCTAGGCATCGTGACGAGCACGAATCAAATATTTCCCTCCGAATCGATACGGTTCCAGTGCCCTGTAGCGCCCCGTTCCCCCGGTGCGGGGAGCGCGGCTAAGAAACACAAGACGGTATCGTTCGATCGGGATAGGTTGAATTAAGAACTCGTCCTCGTTATAGATTTGTTTCTTCGGAATCGATTCCTATATTCAGTGGACCGTGCCCCAAGGATCGGCTTAGCGGCAGAGTCAGGAGGGACCTCTCCGCTGCTATCTTTTATTGCCTCAGTTTTCGATGTCGCTTGTTGCTTTCGTGCTTTGAGTTGGTTTTAGGATTTGCTTGTTTTCCTTGAACGGTTTCGATAGTTTTCATTATTTTCGTTCATTGACTTGCACTTCTATTCCGAGATTGGAAAGAGAGGAAGAAGTATTAATCGAGCTATTCGTGTGCAGGTGAACGAGCAGTAGGCGGCTTACGAGCAGAGTCGTGAAGCGCCTCTTTCGTTCTTCCTTCCAACAATCCAAGTGAGTGGCTACCAACCCGATTAGCTAGCCCTGCTTCCAAGCTTCACATCTAAAATCTTGCACTCTTTTTTGCCCCGATCAAACGATACCAAGTAATAATAAAAGAAACCAAGATAAAAAGGAAATATACTTGGATTATATTGCTTGTCATTCAACTTGGGAACGGTTACTAAACTGCATGCTTGTTCATATGAATGTTCTTTACATGCTTCAAGTTTGCTAGAATGTATCTTCTTCCATAAATTGTGCTAAGTATGGAATACACTTGTTATGAAATAAACTGTCAGGAAGACTATGCAAAACGAATCATGCAATGTTGCTTATCTCATGTTCATGTGCCTCAACTGCATCAACGTTAACGTGCCACGAACGATTGATCACGGACAACTTATGCACAAGGTAACGGGTTCCGCGGACGGTTGTTGGGGCACTGGCACCGATCCGGTCTGGGCGGAACTTCACGATAGTCTCATGTGCGAATGGGATGGCGTGTAGCGCCTCACGTGCTTCGTTGTACACCATCCTCGTTCAAAGACTAAACGATCCATTATGGCTTCTAGCCAGTGATCCCAACGTGTATATTTAAACCTGTTGCATACTAACTTGTGTCTTTGTGGCAGGAAAGGCATGGTAAGTATTGTGCAGGTAATTCAGACGGGCAGGTAAAATCCACCGAACGGTGGCACGTCCTTTTCAGTAAATTCTATATGCTCCTTACTTGTAAATGAACTAAGGCAAGATAGAACCCCACAAATATGCATGCTTCATTAAAATAACGTGTTGATTGGTATTAGCTCGGTTAGCTCGCCTTTACTAGTATGTTTCGACATGCTGACCCTCGTTGAAACAGGTTCTCCGCACAAAGGCGAACCGAGCGAGGAGCCGAAGTCGTCTTTCCGATCCAGTCCAGCTGTTGGCGCATCTTCACCGTGTCCCCTGAAGCATTGTGAAGATAGGAGCTTGCAACTCTTCATACACAAATGCAGCTCCGTGGCAAAGCTATCCTCCAGCCTGGAGGTCTATATCTTTTAAAGTTTAGTAAAGGGATATAATGTACAGGACTGCTATGTCATTTTGAGTTTGTAAGCCGTTCAGCATATTAGCTGACTCGTTCAAGAGTTTGTAATAGATGTTCATTATCAATAAAGAGAACTTTTCTATGTTTTAAATCTGTGTTTCAATTTATCTGCGTACTCTGAATATGTGCTCGTTATGCAAAATACTTTAGCCTTGTGCGGGCGCAACCCCAGGCCCACACGGCATCACGATTCGGGGGACGCCCCAACGATTCTACGGAATTGGGTCATGACATAATGGTATCAGAGCACAGATTCAAGTTCCTTAGACTTCGTGCTGAAAAAGTTTCTTTAACGATCAAATTCCTGTACGAACTCTTGAACTCGCTAGGCCAAAATGAGATACGTTCATGCAATAAGTCCATAATACATTATGATTCTAATGTAATTTACCTTCTTTTGAAGGAATGATACCAGCGCAATCTGCAGCGCAACCACCGAACGAAACACAGGAAAGTAGTTCGAGAAATTCGGGAAGCTCTCAGAGCCCGCGAGGCATGTCTCAAGTCGATTCGCTCGAGCGGAAAATGCAAATGTTAGAATCGCAACGACAAAGAGACGATGCTCGCCAAGCCAAGTTCGAAAGCAATCTAGAGACCCGATTCTCAGTCCAACAGAAGCAGGTAGATGCCCTGCAACAAATCGTTCAGACTTTGGCTTCCAACCATTCCACTGCAACTGCAACGACTCTAGTGGAACAGCCCTGCAACTGTATTTGACCCGAGATGCAGCCATTTTCGTACGAGCCTCCTAGCATGCTAGCTTCCCGACAGGTTCTCGTCCAGCAACTCCACGCACATAGCCGCTCGATAAAACAAACATCCCGCACCAAGAGAATCTTTAGTACTCGATGGCCACTGGATCCCAGCGGCCAGTGACTCGACACGAAGCTCCAGTCGACTCCGGCAGAGCCGAAGCCGACCTTTCGCCAATTACATGAGGTCGCAGGTGACTTGGATGATCACCACAACAGCTGCAGCTCTTTGGGTAACGTCGAAGGGTTTCCACTACCACCTGGAAACACCAATGTTGTCGTCTATCCGTCGAGATCCTTTGGGACTCACCACCGATCGATTTCATCCATCAATCATCATCTAATCTACTGTTTGATCGTACTCCTCATCGTGACGATCCAGAATTCTGCTATTCTTCTTTCCTACTTTAAAGAGCAGGTAATCCTTCTTTCCTCCATAAATCTTTAATCTGATCATTGCGTTTAAATCGTGGTTTGTTACTCTTCCATTCTGTGAAATTTTGGATTATGAGTTCATTTAATCAGAATAATAACAAGTGAAAGTTCACTCGAATACTACTGATTTGATTGTGTTCATTCACCATAATAAGGAGCTAATTTTGATAGTTTTGAACTCACTCATCGAAGAATTGATTGATTCACCTTGTATCTGGTAAGATCCTCTTTCTGAATCTCTATTTTTATTCCAATTTATCGATAATTGATTCTCCATTTCCTCTCCTAAATATGTTGCCTTAAACATAAAATTTGGGTTTTAGCCATAGAGATTTAAGGGACTTTGAATGAAATCGAACAATAGAGTTGGCCCTATTTATAATTCAGTCTTCGTAGTCTTTGTATATAATTCAATTTCAACTCTTATAATCAAAATTTATTATTTGTGCTTATTAACAAAAATGGTTTAAGCAATGCATTAGGCCAACAGAAATAATGAATAGATAGGGCTTATGTTAGACCCTAATAGGTGAACACAATTTAGATTTATTGGGATAACAATATAAGAAAAAAGGGGAGTTGAGTTTTTGTAATATAATTAATTGGATAGTATGGGCTCTAAAATAAAATCATTGGAGCCTTAGTAGGGTCCATCTTTAAGGGTTGATTTTGAATGTATCAAACAAGTTTCGGCTTTTAAATGATTAAGATCTTCTTTTATCTTATAAGATAAGTAACTTTCTAGTAGTTTTTTAATGAATATAACAAATTTTAAATAAAGTTGATAAATGGTTTTATATAAAAAAAATGTGATTAGAATGGACTCATGGATAAATCTCCCAAACCTGGACTTTCATGAACAAATTAGGCTTTTAAGTACTAAATAACTTCTATATATATTTTGACCTCTAGATTAAGAAATAAACCCTTATAATTTGATTTGGGGAATTTAGTAGTTTAAATAAAATAGTTTTATATAAACTTGACTTAATAAAATAATTGATTATTATGGGCCCATAGTCTAAAATACCCTAAACCTAAACAAACGAACTCTTCCCTATCTTAAGGGTATATATCTTTTCAATATTAGCTAATGTGTATATTTTCTGTCTCTTGCGACCGTTGCAAACCCAAATACATGTAACTCGAACCTCGTGCGATCTCCAAATTCAAACTTCTTGATATCGACCTGGGCTATTTGGACCATTCTGGACTCATAGGAATTATCTGTTGCGTCATTTGAAATCATCTTAGGAACTGTAGCATTTGTACATATTCTGTGTTGATACGTTTGCGTCGTGCACTTTGACTCCAACTAAATTAAGGCAAGTACATTACAAATATGGATTTATCTTTACATTATAAATATTATCATGTATGTATCATTTTATCTCTTGTTAGTGGTTTTGACACTATGATTTGTGCACACGAATGGCTCATCCTGATTTATAATTGAGTTACATACGTGTTTTGATATCGTAATCATCCGAGTTTTGATACGTGAGTCTAAGTTACGATACGTGGTTATCGTATCGTGATTTTGTGAGCATCCGTGCCATGATTCGTGATTATCTGTAATCGTGATATGTGTTTATCCATATCATGATTCGTGATTATCCGTTCTTCGTGAGTTATGATATTATATTTTTGTGCTTCATGGTTAAATATTTTATGATTGATATGAAAGAGTGTCGGACGGGAGAATACAATAGAAGACATATGGACAAACCTAATTTTCTATTTGATTTGATAGATAGTATGTAGTGCCTCAAATCCTGATCCGACCGGGACGAGCACTATGTAATTGGGCTGTGTCTAGTCCGTCTGAGTCATAACTTAGATCTCGGCATCTTCTTGCCATGGACAAAATGCCATAATCTTTTCCAACTCATGGAAAGGCCTCTATTGAAACGAGTCCAATAGTTTTCGTGTTTTGGTAGCTTGGATTTTTGCTTGCTTGTTGCTTTGAGGTTTTGGATTTGTGTTGCTTTCGATTTGCTTGGTTTTTGCTACTGGTTTTATTGTTTGGAGCTTGAGGTTTTGGGGAGTTCGGCAAGGATGGATAGGCAAGATTTCTAACTCGGTGCTTGTGCTGTTTCAGGTCCGCGTAACTGACGTTTGATCGTCGCTAGCGGGATTCCTAGTTTCAGCCTCTTTCCCTTAACCAGTGAGTGGTTTGGTCCCTTCTTTCCTACTTCTTCATGCCAACATCTCTAAGTTTCAATCGTTCACTCGATGATGCCCGGTTGGACGCCTAGGAAATCCTTAGCCACAGGCATGCCAGCCATTAAGAAAGGAACATGGGATTTGTAGACTAATTTATCATATGCTTGCACACCTTATAATTTGAGCTTGTTTATAAGGAAAGTTGGTTGTTGGTGGCAGCCTGGTGCCTCAGATAGAGTTTTGGACTTATGGGATAACTGAATCGGAACACCGCTTGAGAAATATAAACTGTTGCATGAGATATATATATATGTTGCTGCTTACTTCTTCTGTTTATTTCGATGCATTGTATGTAATATGAATTATTTTATGCATTTGCCTGGTCTGGGACAACTTGTGCACAGCGTTTGTATTTCCTCGAAATGGCTTTCCGGGGCATGTCACGACCCGATTCCGTAGAATCGTTGGGGCATCCCCCGAATCGTGATACCGTGCGGGCCTGGGGTTGCGTGTAACGCCCCGCTCCGCGCCGGCGTTATGTATCAAGGTGAGTGGGCAGAACTTCGTTCTCTGATTCTTGCACGCCTTAATAAATAACCTGAGTTTTTGCTTGCAATGTTTTCTTAAGAGAATGATAGAACCTGCCTTGCATGTTAATGAACGAACTCACCTAGCATGTCTTTGAATCAATGTCTGCTAAACGAGAATCCGAGATCGCTTGCTTAGAGTGCATGAACATGTTCACTATCGTCTATGCTTCGAGAGAACCATAATGTGCCTGAATGTGTTCAAGTGATAAGTCGGATTTGCCCCGCAACAAGGATTTGCGTTATGATGGTTCGTCTCGTCTGCATACTAGAGTTTATTTGATAGTGATCCATGCATTCGTACGCGGTCGGACAATGGCTTTTGGTGCAGAGCTGAACTGCATGTGTCATGGCTGCTACAGAGATAGTGTAAAGCAACCATGAGTCACAGCTGCCATTAGCATCAGATAAAAGAGTCATTGGTATGCTGTTCCCCCAGCTGCCGATCCTGAGATACTCGGGGACCGCCCTGCATATAGCTAAGTCATTTTGTTGGCTTGGATAGATGGCTGCTCCTAAGAATGTGCATTGTGTGTCTAGCTTTGCATCAGACCCTCGAGTCGCACGAGACACGCTGCGCACACCCTGAAACATGAACGGTTTGCTTGCCTGCTTAGTATATGAAACTCTGTTTCCAAACATGTTTCTAAACAAGTAAATCGACTCTGCTAGAACTGCATGAAACGAACCTAGGTAAAACTAGAAAGATCACTAGTAATGTAATGTTTTATAACATGATTACTTAGTGCCTGTTTGAGTGAATGCTTGTTTCTGTTCAGTTGATTTATCTCACCAGTACTTGTATAAAGTGCTGACCCACCAACAGTTTACTTGTTCGCAGGTACTGGATCGTCCGAGGAAGCGATAGGCGTGCCACAGTCCCGAAGACCCGGAATCCTGGTTTCGATTGTTGCCCCGAGAATGCTATCGTATAAGGGGGCATAATGCATGGAACGAACGTGTGCCTTTGCTAAAGGAAACCCAAGTTGCCTCGATTGTCCCGAACACTCAGTTGGCTAATGCATTGTATTGCAACAAGTCCCTTTCCGCTGCTTACTCGATTGATGCGATGATAGCCAACTATCAACTTAAACGATTGGCCTTGCACGGGCGCAACCCCAGGCCCGCGCGGCATCACGTCCCCCGAAAGCTCGAACGGGCCATTCGCTTGGCTCCCTTCCTCCCTCGCACCCGCGGGACGGGCGCGGTGATTCGCGTCCGGCGCGCCGAGGCACGGTGATACGTGCCCGGTTCGTTAATTCCCGGCCGCACGGGGCGGGGCATGGCGGAGCGGCGGCCCGGGCGGGGCCGGGGCGTGACATTGCGCCCGCACAAGGCTAAAGTATTTTGCATAACGAGCACATATTCAGAGTACGCAGATAAATTGAAACACAGATTTGAAACATGGAAAAGTTCTCTTTATTGATAATGAACATCTATTACAAACTCTTGAACGAGTCAGCTAATATGCCGAACGGCTTACAAACTCAAAATGAGATAGCAGTCCTGTACATTATATCCCTTTACTAAACTTCAAAAGATATAGACCTCCAGGCTGGAGGATAGCTTTGCCACGGAGCTGCATTTGTGTATGAAGAGTTGCAAGCTCCTGTCTTCACAATACTTCAAGGGGAATGGTGAAGATGCGCCAACAGCTGGACTGGATTGGGAAGACGACTTTGGCTCCTCGCTCGGTTGGCCTTGGTGCGGAGAACCTGTTTCAATGAGGGTCACATATCAAAACATACTGGTGAAGGCGAGCTAACCGAGCTAATACCAATCAACACGTTGTTTTAATGAAGCATGCATATTTGTGAGTTTCTATCTTGCCTTAGTTCATTTACAAGTAAGCAGCATATAGAATTTACTGAAAAGGACATGCCACCGTTCGGTGGATTTTACCTGCCCGTCTGAATTACCTGCACAATACTTACCATGCCTTCCCTACCACGAAGACACAAGTTAGTATGCAACAGGTTTAAATATACATGTTGGGATCACTGGCTAGAAGCCATAATGGACCGTTTAGTCTTTGAACGAGGATGGTGTGCAACGAAGCACGTGAGGCGCTACATGCCATCCCGTTCGCACGTGAGACTATCGTGAAGTTTCGCCCAGACCGGATCGGTGCTAGTGCCCCAGCAACCGTCCGCGGAACCCGTTACCTTGTGCACAAGTTATCCGTAATCAATCGTTCGTGGCACGTTAACATTGATGCAGTTGAGGCACATGAACATGAGATAAGCAACATTGCATGATTCATTTTGCATAGTCTTCCTGACAGTTTATTTTATAACAAGTGTATTCCATACTTAGCACAATTTATGGAAGAAGATGCATTCTAGCAAACTTGAAGCATGTAAAGAACATTCATATGAACAAGCATGCAGTTTAGTAACCGTTCTCAAGTTGAATGACAAGCAATATAATCCAAGTCTATTTCCTTTTTATCTTGGTTTCTTTTATTATTACTTGGTATCGTTTGATCGGGGCAAAGAAGAGTGCAAGATTTTAGATGTGAAGCTTGGAAGCAGGGCTAGCTAATCGGGTTGGTAGCCACTCACTTGGATTGTTGGAAGGGAGAAGGAAAGAGGCGCTTCACGACTCCGCTCGTAAGCCGCCTACTGCTCGTTCACCTGCACACGAACAGCTCGATTAATACTTCTTCCTCTCTTTCCAATCTTGGAATAGAAGTGCAAGTCAATGAACGAAAATAATGAAAACCATCGAAACCGTTCAAGGAAAACAAGCAAATCCTAAAACCAACTCAAAGCACGAAAGCAACAAGCGACATCAAAAACTGAGGCAATAAAAGATAGCAGCGGAGAGGTCCCTTCTGACTCTGCCGCTAAGCCGATCCTTGGGGCGCGGTCCACTGAATATAGGAATCGATTCCGAAGAAACAAATCCATAACGAGGACGAGTTCTTAATTTAACCTATCCCGATCGAACGATATCGTCTTGTGTTTCTTAGCCGCGCTCCCCGCACCGGGGGAACGGGGCGCTACATCCTACCCAACCAATTGGAAGTTTCGTCCCGAAACTTAAGAACAGTGCTTACCGTTAAGGATGATGAACTGAATAGTTTGGGCAATCACGAATTCGGTGGGTGGAGTCACCGCAAATAAGACATTGTCCGAGCTTCTTACGGCACTTATCGGCCGTGTGTCCTTGTTTCTTACAGAAATTGCACGAAGGCCCTGGGTTTCCTCTTTGGGGACCGTCGTGGTTAGGGCACTTTGTAGCGGTATTTCCTCTATCGTTGCCTTGACGTTTGTGATTGTAGGTATGCACAACGCCGGTGGAAACGTGAGGATACTGCGGTTCTAGCGATAAGGCGTGATTCATGACTTCACTCATGGTCCCGTACTGATTATTGACCACGTGCGCATGGATGGCACGGCGCAAACCACCTTCAAACCTTCTTGCTCGACTCGCTGCATCAGGTAAATTGGCCCTAGCAAATTTGGAGAGTCGGTTGAATTCGGCGGAGTATTGCTTCACTGTCATACTGCCCTGCCTCAGTTGTACGAAATCATTCTCCATTTGACGTTGTACTGGAGGGGGTATAAACTCCTCTTTAAACGCGGCAAGAAAAGTCGTCCACGAGATCGCCTCCTCTCCGTGATCAAATTGGAGAGATCGTCGATGCACGTTCCACCAATCGTGCGCGTTGAGGCGGAGCTGTAGTTGCGCGCAGGCGATGCGCTTCTCTTCGGGGACCTCTAGCAGAGCAAAGTGATCTTCAAGCTCGGCTAGCCAATCTAGAGCTGCGACTGGGTCCTCAGTCCCGTTGAATGGGGTATTGCAGACTTTCTTGAAGTGGCCAAAGTCGAAGGTAGTCATGTCCCTCGGCCTTGGAATTTGCGATGTCTCGACTTCAAGCACGGGCTGTTCCACTGGAGTCGTTGCAGTTGCAGTGGAATGGTTGGAAGCCAAAGTCTGAACGATTTATTGCAGGGCATCTACCTGCTTCTGTTGGACTGAGAATCGGATCTCTAGATTACTTTCGAACTTGGCTTGGTGAGCATCGTCTCTTTGTCGTTGCGATTCTAACATTTGCATTATCCGCTCGAGCGAATCGACTTGAGACATGCCTCGCGGGCTCTGAGAGCTTCCCGAATTTCCCGAACTACTTTCCTTTGTTTCGTTCGGTGGTTGCGCTGCAGATTGCGCTGGTATCATTCCTTCAAAAGAAGGTAAATTATATTAGAATCATAATGTATTATGGACTTATTGCATGAACGTATCTCATTTTGGCCTAGCGAGTTCAAGAGTTCGTATAGGAATTTGATCGTTAAAGGAACTTTTCCTGCACGAAGTCTAAGGAACTTGAATCTGTGCTCTGATACCATTATGTTACGACCCGATTTCGTAGAATCGTTGGGGCGTCCCCTGAATCGTGATGCCGTGTGGGCCTGGGGTTGCGCCCGCACAAGGCTAAAGTATTTTGCATAACGAGCACATATTCAGAGTACGCAGATAAATTGAAACACAGATTTGAAACATAGAAAAGTTCTCTTTATTGATAATGAACATCTATTACAAACTCTTGAACGAGTCAGCTAATATGCCGAACGGCTTACAAACTCAAAATGAGATAGCAGTCCTGTACATTATATCCCTTTACTAAACTTCAAAAGATATAGACCTCCAGGCTGGAGGATAGCTTTGCCACGAGCTGCATTTGTGTATGAAGAGTTGCAAGCTCCTGTCTTCACAATGCTTCAGGGGGCGTGGTGAAGATGCGCCAACAGCTGGACTGGATCGGAAAGACGACTTCGGCTCCTCGCTCGGTTCGCCTTGGTGCGGAGAACCTGTTTCAACGAGGGTCAGCATGTCGAAACATACTAGTGAAGGCGAGCTAACCGAGCTAATACCAATCAACACGTTATTTTAATGAAGCATGCATATTTATGGGTTTCTATCTTGCCTTAGTTCATTTATAAGTAAGCAGCATATAGAATTTACTGAAAAGGACGTGCCACCGTTCGGTAGATTTTACCTGCCCGTCTGAATTACCTGCACAATACTTACCATGCCTTCCCTGCCACATAGACACAAGTTAGTATGCAACAGGTTTAAATATACACGTTGGGATCACTGGCTAGAAGCCATAATGGACCGTTTAGTCTTTGAACGAGGATGGTGTGCAACGAAGCACGTGAGGCGCTACACGCCATCCCGTTCGCACATGAGACTATCGTGAAGTTCCGCCCGGACCGGATCGGTGCCAGTGCCCCAGCAACCGTCCGTGGAACCCGTTACCTTGTGCACAAGTTGTACGTGATCAATCGTTCGTGGCACGTTAACGTTGATGCAGTTGAGGCACATGAACATGAGATAAGCAACATTGCATGATTCATTTTGCATAGTCTTCCTGACAGTTTATTTCATAACAAGTGTATTCCATACTTAGCACAATTTATGGAAGAAGATGCATTCTAGCAAACTTGAAGCATGTAAAGAACATTCATATGAACAAGCATGTAGTTTAGTAACCGTTCCCAAGTTGAATGACAAGCAATATAATCCAAGTCTATTTTCTTTTTATCTTGGTTTCTTTTATTATTACTTGGTATCGTTTGATCGGGGCAAAGAAGAGTACAAGATTTTAGATGTGAAGCTTGGAAGCAGGGCTAGCTAATCGGGTTGGTAGCCACTCACTTGGATTGTTGGAAGGGAGAAGGAAAGAGGCGCTTCACGACTCCGCTCGTAAGCCGCCTACTGCTCGTTCACCGGCACACGAACAGCTCGATTAATACTTCTTCCTCTCTTTCCAATCTCGGAATAGAAGTGCAAGTCAATGAACGAAAACAATAAAAACCATCGAAATCGTTCAAGGAAAACAAGCAAATCCCAAAACCAACTCAAAGCACGAAAGCAACAAACGACATTGAAAACTGAGGCAATAAAAGATAGCAGCGGAGAGGTCCCTCCTGACTCTGCCGCTAAGCCGATCCTTGGGGCGCGGTCCACTGAATATAGGAATCGATTCCGAAGAAACAAATCCATAATGAGGACGAGTTCTTAATTCAACCTATCCCGATCGAACGATACCGTCTTATGTTTCTTAGCCGCGCTCCCCGCACCGGGGGAACGGGACGCTACAGGGCACTGGAACCGTATCGATTCGGAGGGAAATATTTGATTCGTGCTCGTCACGATGCCTAGCGGGACCTCCAGCAGGGCTTGCTACCCGGGCTGATAGGGCGCGCCGCTAATGTTGAAATATGTCCCTAAGGTGTCGACCACACTAATGACCGCATAGAATAGAACGCATGCTAACTTATTGTCTTGTGCAGATGGTAAGTATACTTGTGTATCGTTTCAGGGAAGGCGTGCATTGATTGAGTAAGCAATCAGTGTACTGGTTGGATTCAATGCTATATTCATTCCTATCAAAACATGCAACTGATATGAATTGATTTCACTTGATTCCTTATAGAAGCTATCTTAATGCATGCTCGCCCCTAACAAGCTAGTGTCGATTTAGTCGAGTGGGTTCATCCCGCTCACCAGTACAAGTTGAATACTGACCCACGTTGTGGGCAACTATTTCAGGCACTCAGACGGTGCAACGCTAGAGCGTAGCGAGGAGGCGTTAGGAGCACCTCTATTTTAAAGTATAGCTGGAGTCAGTTCATTTTGGAGGCATGGACTTCAATCTATACAAGGGCGTAATGTGCAAACGACGTGGACTATCTGACGGAGCGTGCCCTGCATTTTGAGTTATCTTTTGTAAATGCAATTCAATAGCCGAGAAGGCGCATCAATGTAAACTCTATGTAAATTACTCTGAATATTCAATGAAAAAGCACGTTTTCTTCCGCATTTGTGTTCAAATCTCTGTGAATGTGTTTTATATATTGTGTTTCAAAATGGGTTCCTAAAATTGCAAGTTCTTGCCTTGTGCGAGCGCAACTCCAGGCTCGCACGACATCACGCCCCAAGCGAGGATGAATCGGTTCCGTAAACGATCCGGCGAGGACGAATGACCCTTTCGGGATCGGGGCGTGACATATTGGTATCAGAGCACGGCTATACTTCTTTGGGATTTCAAAAGAATATGAAGGAGTTTGATGCGCCTCTCAATTGAGTTGCGTTCGGCGTTCGCTGCATTAGATGAGTCGCCTATACAATGAGCCCGTAGATATAAAATCTATCGATTTTGAAGTGTTAACAAGCTACTCTCTTTTGTAGCAATGGCTAAGAAAAACACTGCCGCTGCAAGCAGTGCTCAGCCTATTCAGAGCGATCCAACAAGTTCAGGATAATCCGGAGGAGCAGGTTCAACCGGTATGGCGGAACGGCTTATGCATCTCATGGAGGTGCAGCAACAACAAGCCGTTAAGCAACAGGAGCATTTTGCTTCTCAACAGAAGCAGATGAATACCATGATGCAACTGATTGCATCCTTGGTACCAAGCAACGGGTTCTTTACTCTCATGGGCATGTGTATGGTTCATTAATGAGTGCAAATTGCGCTCATTAATACCACGATCCAACACTGAGTGCTTACTGTTACTAGCACCATTTTCAATAATCCTTGATATAGAATCATTGGCACTCTTGGTATTATATTACTAGCTTCATTAATGAATCATCTCTTCAAGCTCATTAGAACTCATATTTACCTGTACCTTCTATAATACTCATGTTTCTTTACTCTCATGGGCATGTGTATGGTTCTTCATCTCGATTGATGTATAGGTATTTCCCTGTAACCTTTTACAGCCTGTTAAACTGATCTGTGATACACCTCACCATTTTCATTACCAATTCCGATATTTCTCTACCCATGACACCTCATTAACCCTTTATGCGTATATATTTCCTTACCTTTAACACTTCCGATATCAATCATCAAATTGAACATCATGCTCCATAAATCCTTAACACAATTCCTGGATACTTAATCGTTTACATAGATCACTCAATTACATAATCATGATTATCTAGGACGGGTAATTGGCTCTAATACTAACTCTGAGAACTATCACTGATACCCTATACTCTCCTTAACTCTCAGTCTCTAATGACCTTATCCTAGAACCATTGTTACAAGGTACTACGCTATGGGTTAATTCTAGATCAAGGCCTACTGATCACATGTCCAACTAGGAAACACTTACAAACTCGCAAGCAATACTCAGTCAATACTAATACTCAAGACACAGACATAATTACAAGTCACTAATTATCATACTTAACAAGGAATCCTCAAAGAATAAAAGCTCAAAGGAACCGGATTGAGGACTGAAAGTGTCTTTACTGCTAGTAAAGAAAAGAAGCGATGGAACAAAGTCCTGGAATAACATAAATAGATAAGTCTTGAGATGATATTTTAAGAACCAATTTAAGATACAACCCGATAATCATACACGTCTGCCAGAAATTATGACACACAGAATCCTCGCTACGCCAGTAAGCATAGATGCGATAAACGACAGGTTCCGTAACTAAGGTATGCAACTCTATAATCATGTCATCTAGAATCCTCGCCACGCCAACCGGTATGGCTACGAGAGACTCTAAGTTTCATAACTACAGTATGTACATCCAAGTCTGGTTCCTACGTTCTCGTCACGATAGCTAATATGGCTGCAATAAACTCTAGGTTCCATAATCAAAGTAGACGTTTTACCTTTTTCACTGTCCTCATCAATATATGTCATCAGATGATACCGTAAATTTTTGCCCGTAAAAATTCATCTCGATATGAAATCAAAACTCAACAACGATACCAAGAATTAAAGTTAACAACTGGTCAACAAGAATCAAATTCAACATCAACAAGTGAGAACGGACGAAAACAAGGTGAAGGATTTTAAATTGGAAATTGTAATAAGATTCTCAAGGGGTCATCCCAGGAATCTCTCAAGAATTTTGTGATTGAGCATCCTCTCTCATCTTAGTATCCTATGCCCTATATTCTATAGCAGGCACGCGGTAGTATAACAAGGATGCCACACTACTACGACAATCGCACAACTCGCGAAGTCCGACCTGCATAGGCCACCACTAAAACGTGTCACGACCCGCACCCGATTTAGGGCACGAGTGCGTGGGTACGTCCAGCCTACGCCGCAGCATCGACGGTAGAACGCTGTCTAGGTCATGTAACTATCTACTCATACTCACGTGAATACCCAACTCCATAAGGAGACGTGGATATCATAGAATAATGCTAGAAATACTCAATCACATAAACTAAAGCACGATGAGATATCAAGGCAAGCAAGAAATACAAGACAAGTCTAACGACAAGATAATCATACCTACAATCATTAACTTCCAATTCCCAAGTGTGTCAGAAACCAGTCTACTAAGATCATCGTCTGGAAAAAATATTTTCCAGTCAGGAAGGAGCAAAGTACATCTCTAAATAGCAGTTCTATATTAATGATATAAACTATGTAGCAGTTCTAGATGAAAATATACCAGAAGCATGTATAGGTACGAGAAATAAAAGAAATGCTGGAAATACTGTAAGTAAATGCAGGAGAAGAAACAATATGTCCATGAGCAAGAACCTATGACTAAGTGTGTGAGTACTAGCTTTAACATGTGATCGACTTGGGAACTTGATCAGGCTGGTTACATGTGATTAGCTATGATTCAGGAAGGTCAGGCTAACCGTTGGTTAGCTATGATGCATGGAGAGGTCAGGCTAATCACACGTAACAGCTATGAAGCACGGAGATGGTCAGGCCGCACCCGACGTGAGATGTGGGGTAAGCTATGATGCATGAAAAGTTGGGTATGATCACATATCTACACTAAAATACTCCCCACACCCGACTGGTATAGTAGATCCAATCATGGTACGCTATGGCACGGGATTCCCTAGGGAGGTAGCAAATCTCCCAGGGAATCAGTGTCTGTACATGCATAAGATAACAAGGAAAACAAGTCTTGTACAAGCTACACCATGAACAAGGAATAACATCTCATGACGAGATTCGTGTATACCAATCCGTGTAACCAGCCTGTCAAGAGCATGGATATTTACACTAGATACAGTGAACATAGGAGATATCATAAATTAGAAACTAATCAGAGAATGTACTCGCCTTAGGTCCTTAGCTGGTGAATACCGAGGTCCTGTTCCAGAATATCGCCTGGAGGAACCAACAGTCCTAAAGACATATAATATACAATACAATATTTGCATCAGAAGCTATACTAAACACACAAGCCAATACTAACTCAGGGGCTATGTCCGGCATGGGACTCAGTTAACTAGGGTCGCCTATTAGAGACATAGAAGTGTACACATATACATCAAATACATTTGGTACGAAAATAGATAAGTGTATTTATATATACCTTAAGTAATATTAATACTGTATGTTTTAATTACAATAGCTACTAGGAAATACGTTATACAAGGTATATTCATAAAATAAGCCAAGTTAGAATTTTACTATATATACTAAATTCCAAAGTACAATAACTATGCTAATACATGAATTTAATTTATACTAGTATATATATACTTTAAAATAAAGAATACTGGTATATATATAAACATAATAAATAATACTTGTATGTATATATAAGCATAATAATTAATACTTGAATGTATATCTATATAAACATAGTTCATTGAAAAGGGATACAATACGTATTTATATTATACTATACCAATTTACATATAGAAATATATTTTACGTATATACATAATATATATATATATATATATATATATATATATATATATATACATGTGCTACATAGTAAATACATGCATATATATATGAATACAAATAATAATAATACATACATACATATACTAGGATACGTATTTACATATATAAGTCATTTTAAATATATACGTGTACATATACATTATGTATATGTATACATATACATACAAACTAGGAATACATACGTTTACATAACAAAATGAAGGAGGGAGATGGAGCTCACAGAGGTGGTCGATGCAGCGGGACGGAGAGGAGATGGTCGAGCCACAGGCCGGCGGGTCAGCTCTGGCCGGAGCGGTCGACCACGGGGGATTTCGAGCGCGGGGAGGAGTCGCAGAGGGAGCTCCGGCTGAATGGGGGCGGTGGTGTAGAGGGAGGAGCAGCGGTGCTCGGCCGGAACAGCAGCAGGCGAGGGGAGTTGATGGGATTGGGATGGCAGTCGGGGTCGTCGGCTGCAGGGTGCAGCGGGATCCGACCGGCCGGAGGATCGGCTCGGCTCGATGGAAAGGGGAGGAGTGATGGCTGGTGGTGGGAGTAATGGGAGTGGTGATGTTTGATGGAGGTGGTGGAGCAGCCGCAGGGGTTCAGTCGCCGGCCGGTGAACGCAGAGGGAAGAGAGTTGCAGAGAACTCGGCCGCCGGGGCTGAGCAGCGGCATCGGAGAGGTGGATGGATGTCGGCGGAGGGAGATCGTTAGGGGGTTCGCCGGAGGCTGTGAAGTCGGAGTGGCAGGGAGGAGTTCAGCCGATGGACGGGGATGGTGGTTGCAGTGGATGACTGCAGCGGGAGATGCGGGTCGGCTGAGAATGGCCGGGTGCACAGTAAGGTCGGCCGGGCACAGTTAGGGGGATGATGAATAGTGTTCCCCCCTCTCTAATGTTAATTTCAAATTTAAATTTTTTAAAGAAGAAAGGAAGAAGAAGAAGAGAAGAAGAAAAGAGAAGAAGAAAGGAAGAAGGCGAAGAAAAAGAATCCTACGTTGGAGGCTTGTGAGGTGGGGGAAAACCTAGGTTGTCTAGGGATTAGGGTTTGATGTAGACATTAAATAGTAAAAGGGTGAGAGGGTGGTGATTGAACCCTTAGAATGAGTGGCTCAGATTTGACATGGAGAGAAAATAATTCATGGGGGATGAGGGTGAGAGATTTAATTAAAATTAATAGGGCTCCCTCATTGGTTTAATCAAATGAGGTGTTGCCACAAAATACAAATTTGCAAATTAGCCCCCTTAAATTTGGGTATTTGCACAGACACATAAAATAACAAAAATTTGGCGGGCGATTCGATGTCCGGTGCTGTGTAGGGTGAGGGGACGCTGTAAGTTTGGTATGGGCTTAAATAGCAGGGCACTGGAATAAAATTAGGATTTCAGAATCAGATAAAATAGTATCCTCAAGTTAAATAGAAATAAATGCAAGTTGTGTTCTAGAATTAACTAGGAGTACATGGGGCCAAAATCAGGTCAGGTCATCAATACCAATAATGAAGAAGACTCAGAACAGAATATTACCCTAATTTGGGTCGCACGAAAAAATAGGTCAAGATGGCCTCCAATTTTTGATTGGAACGCACAACGATACAAAATAGGGATTTATTAAATAACGTTCGCGACGATTTTTGTGCGGCCAGAAATAATGCACAGGGAGCAAAATTATGAGTTACAAAAATAGCAGAATGGAAGGCGGGCATGTCTAGGGCAAGATTGTAAAATTTGTTGGAAGACAAAAGTCAGGATAGTGCTCCAAATATCGAAGCAAAGGCAAAGCACAATAATTAATAAATTACGGTAATTAATTACAATCTCTAATAAATAAATTATAAATAAAACATTTAAATTACAGAATTCCATAATTTGCACAGGTGGTCATCTACTGGGCTTCTAGGTCAAGTCTACTAGCTAAAATAAATGAACACTGTATATTATATTTAATTACACATCTCACATATTATTTAAACTAAATATACCATCATGCAAATTACTTAATTATAACTACAATAATATTAAATATTATAAAAAGTCAAAAATACTCCTGTTTTCGGAATGTGGTAGTGACAAGTCTACCCACCTTAAAAGAATTTCGTCCTCGAAATTTAAAACCCCCATATTAGTGTTTAATCATACACATTATTATTTCCCTCAAAATTTAAATTCATCATCCACGAAATCAGGTAATAATCCACGATGTCTTTTCAAAATTTTCAAAAATTCTGTATTTATTTGTATTCTTGAAAAATCCCCGAAATAGAATCAAAGTCTATTTTTATCAATAATTTCCTGAAAGTTTTTACTTAATAATTCAATACTCGGAATTTAATACCCACTCCTCTAACTTGATTTTAATCAATGCACATATATAAAAATGTAATCTCGTTCAAAAAGTTTGAATTTAACATTAGTCCACCAAAATTTTTATTTCTCGATTTTCTCTTCCCTCAAAATACTTTACAATGCGATACTTAAGGATTCTCCAAATCAAAGTATAACATTTTTAAAGTTCATAACTTGCAATCAAATAAGTATGTTGATAATCTCCCAAAATTTCCCAAATTTAATAACCAATTTAAGCATGTCATAATCTTCCTGGAATTTATACATCATAAATCCTGCCATGTTAAATTCTTATCCCTCTATTTAAATTGGTGTTTCCTCGAATTTTAATCATCTTGTCTCTCTTGTCAAGTCATGACTCCTTCGTAGATCTTCGTCAAGGTCAACCCTAATAATCATGGTTCAAGAAAAATCTTCCCTACAATCATACAACATGCAACCTAAGGGGAAATATGATATCTTTTGTCATGGTGTACTACCAACTACACTCTAACAAGAAATCACGAATACAACCACGGTACTAGGGAATCAATCAATCAGAAGACAAAACAACATGAGAAAGAACCTGCTAACATATTTCTTGCAGTATCTCCTATCTCTAACAAACACTTAACTCTAGCACATTCACTAACTAATTCTTATTCCTGTACACTGGTACCCATATCAACTAATCATTAATCCACAAGATCCATGCATACATCCATATCGCACACACCTGTCTATTAATACCAAAATCTGATACCGAGAACCTCTAACACGATTATAGGTCAATTGCTGCATGTAAAGTTTGATACCTCTATCTCCTTAGTATCATACCCTCTGTCAGCTCCCGTTCCTACCACAATTGTCCATACTATTTGTTCTCATCACTCCAGTGCACACCAAGTGTAACACCATACTAAGTGCTAAACCCTTTCTAATACAACTCTAGATGGACACCCAAGTCAGTCTGCGGTGCCACCTCAATCCTGCTCAAGTTATCAGATCCTTACACATGTATATCATCTAATCATATATTAATATTAATATCTCCCATCTACCATAAAATTAATCCTCAAAATAATCGTCAAGGTTTAACTTCTCGATCAACTTAAAAATAATTGCATATACCTCCTCAAAATTAGATACTCAATATCGAAAAATTTAATCACCTTTAAAATCCTTATAGCTTTGACTATGTTTATTGAATCAAATTGAATCCTCAAACATTTTAATAACATAAAACCTCAACTCCTTAAGATTCTTAAAAATTGTAATTCATTTCCACTCTTCAATTTATAAATTTAGATCCATAAGCATCTAAGTACACATATATACTCACAGTCTCTAATACTCAAGGTGCACACAATACACCAATTATCTACAATCCTCAATTGTGTACTAAAATTTGTACTGCCCGAATCACTTGTACTATTACCTCCAATGATCAAAGTTATCATCAACTGTGTTTTCTTTCATGATTTCAATTTATGTCAACTGGTATATCATCTAATTATCATCACACTGAGTGCTTACTGTTACTAGCACCATTTTCAATAATCCTTGATATAGAATCATTGGCACTCTTGGTATTATATTACTAGCTTCATTAATGAATCATCTCTTCAAGCTCATTTGAACTCATGTTTACCTGTACCTTCTATAATACTCATGTTTCTTTACTCTCATGGGCATGTGTATGGTTCTTTATCTCGATTGATGTATAGGTATTTCCCTGTAACCTTTTACAGCCTGTTAAACTGATCTGTGATATGCCTCACCATTTTTATTACCAATTTCGATATTTCTCTACCCATGACACCTCATTAACCCTTTATGCGTATATATTTCCTTACCTTTAACACTTCCGATATCAATCATCAAATTGAACATCATGCTCCATAAATCCTTAACACAATTCCTGGATACTTAATCGTTTACATAGATCACTCAATTACATAATCATGATTATCTAGGACGGGTAATTGGCTCTAATACTAACTCTGAGAACTATCACTGATACCCTATACTCTCCTTAACTCTCAGTCTCTAATGACCTTATCCTAGAACCATTGTTACAAGGTACTACGCTATGGGTTAATTCTAGATCAAGGCCTACTGATCACATGTCCAACTAGGAAACACTTACAAACTCGCAAGCAACACTCAGTCAATACTAATACTCAAGACACAGACATAATTACAAGTCACTAATTATCATACTTAACAAGGAATCCTCAAAGAATAAAAGCTCAAAGGAACCGGATTGAGGACTGAAGGTGTCTTTACTGCTAGTAAAGAAAAGAAGCGATGGAACAAAGTCCTGGAATAACATAAATAGATAAGTCTTGAGATGATATTTTAAGAACCAATTTAAGATACAACCTGATAATCATACACGTCTGCCAGAAATTATGACACACAGAATCCTCGCCACGCCAGTAAGCATAGATGCGATAAACGACAGGTTCCGTAACTAAGGTATACAACTCTACAATCATGTCATCTAGAATCCTTGCCACGCCAACCGGTATGGCTGCGAGAGACTCTAAGTTTTATAACTACAGTATGTACATCCAAGTCTGGTTCCTACGTTCTCGTCACGACAGCTAATATGGCTGCAATAAACTCTAGGTTCCATAATCAAAGTAGACGTTTTACCTTTCTCACTGTCCTCATCAATATATGTCATCAGATGATACCGTAAATTTTTGCCCGTAAAAATTCATCTCGATATGAAATCAAAACTCAACAACGATACCAAGAATTAAAGTTAACAACTGGTCAACAAGAATCAAACTCAACATCAACAAGTGAGAACGGACGAAAATAAGGTGAAGGATTTTAAATTGGAAATTGTAATAAGATTCTCAAGGGGTCATCCCAGAAATCTCTCAAGAATTTTGTGATTGAGCATCCTCTCTCATCTTAGTATCCTATGTCCTATATTCTATAGCAGGCACGCGGTAGTATAACAAGGATGCCACACTACTACGACAATCGCACAACTCGCGAAGTCCGACCTGCATGGGCCACCACTAAAACGTGTCACGACCCGCACCCGGTTTAGGGCACGAGTGCGTGGGTACGTCCAGCCTACGCCGCAGCATCGGCGGTAGAACGCTGTCTAGGTCATGTAACTATCTACTCATACTCACGTGAATACCCAACTCCATAAGGAGACGTAGATATCATAGAATAATGCTAGAAATACTCAATCACATAAACTAAAGCACGATGAGATATCAAGGCAAGCAAGAAATACAAGACAAGTCTAACGACAAGATAATCATACCTGCAATCATTAACTTCCAATTCCTAAGTGTGTCAGAAACCAGTCTACTAAGATCACCGTCTGGAAAAAATATTTTCCAGTCAGGAAGGAGCAAAGTACATCTCTAAATAGCAGTTCTATATTAATGATATAAACTATGTAGCAGTTCTAGATGAAAATATACCAGAAGCATGTATAGGTACGAGAAATAAAAGAAATGCTGGAAATACTGTAAGTAAATGCAGGAGAAGAAACAATATGTCCATGAGCAAGAACCTATGACTAAGTGTGTGAGTACTAGCTTTAACATGTGATCGGCTTGGGAACTTGATCAGGCTGATTACATGTGATTAGCTATGATTCACGAAGGTCAGGCTAACCGTTGGTTAGCTATGATTCATGGAGAGGTCAGGCTAATCACATGTAACAGCTATGAAGCACGGAGATGGTCAGGCCGCACCCGACGTGAGATGTGGGGTGAGCTATGATGCATGAAAAGTTGGGTATGATCACATATCTACACTAAAATACTCCCCACCCCCGACTGGTATAGTAGATCCAATCATGGTACGCTATGGCACGGGATTCCCTAGGGAGGTAGCAAATCTCCCCGGGAATCAGTATCTGTACATGCACAAGATAACAAGAAAAACAAGTCTTGTACAAGCTATACCATGAACAAGGAATAACATCTCATGACGAGATCCGTGTATACCAATCCGTGTAACCAGCGTGTCAAGAGCATGGATATTTACACTAGATACAGTGAACATAGGAGATATCATAAATTAGAAACTAATCAGAGAATGTACTCGCCTTAGGTCCTTAGCTGGTGAATACCGAGGTCCTGTTCCAGAATATCGCCTGGAGGAACCAACAGTCCTAAAGACATATAATAAACAATACAATATTTGTATCAGAAGCTATACTAAACACACAAGCCAATACTAACTCAGGGGCTATGTCCGGCATGGGACTCAGTCAACTAGGGTCGTCTATTAGAGACATAGAAGTGTACACATATACATCAAATACATTTGGTACAAAAATAGATAAGTGTATTTATATATACCTTAAGTAATATTAATACTGTATGTTTTAATTACAATAGCTACTAGGAAATACGTTATACAAGGTATATTCATAAAATAAGCCAAGTTAGAATTTTACTATATATACTAAATTCCAAAGTACAATAACTATGCTAATACATGAATTTAATTTATACTAGTATATATATACTTTAAAATAAAGAATACTGGTATATATATAAACATAATAAATAATACTTGTATGTATATATAAGCATAATAATTAATACTTGAATGTATATCTATATAAACATAGTTCATTGAAAAGGGATACAATACGTATTTATATTATACTATACCAATTTACATATAGAAATATATTTTAAGTATATACATAAAATATATATATATATACATGTGCTACATAGTAAATACATGCATATATATATGAATACAAATAATAATAATACATACATACATATACTAGGATACGTATTTACATATATAAGTCATTTTAAATATATACGTGTACATATACATTATGTATATGTATACATATACATACACACTAGGAATACATACGTGTACATAACAAAATGAAGGAGGGAGATGGAGCTCACAGAGATGGTCGATGCAGCGGGACGGAGAGGAGATGGTCGAGCAGCAGGCCGGCGGGTCAGCTCTGGCCGGAGCGGTCGACCACGGGGGATTTCGAGCGCGGGGAGGAGTCGCAGAGGGAGCTCCGGCTGAATGGGGGTGGTGGTGTAGAGGGAGGAGCAGCGGTGCTCGGCCGGAACAGCAGTAGGCGAGGGGAGTTGAGGGGATTAGGATGGCAGTCGGGGTCGTCGGCTGCAGGGTGCAGCGGGATCCGACCGGCCGGAGGATCGGCTCGGCTCGATGGAAAGGGGAGGAGTGATGGCTGGTGGTAGGAGTAATGGGAGTGGTGATGTTTGATGGAGGTGGTGGAGCAGCCGCCGGGGTTCAGTCGCCGGCCGGTGAACGCAGAGGGAAGAGAGTTGCAGAGAACTCGGCCGCCGGGGCTGAGCAGCGGCGTCGGAGAGGTGGATGGATGTCGGCGGAGGGAGATCGTGAGGGGGTTCGCCGGAGGCTGTGAAGTCGGAGTGGCAGGGAGGAGTTCAGCCGATGGACGGGGATGGTGGTGGCAGTGGATGACTGCAGCCGGAGGTGCGGGTCGGCTGAGAATGGCCGGGTGAACAGTAAGGTCGGTCGGGCACAGTAAGGGGGATGATGAATAGTGTTCCCCCCTCTCTAATGTTAATTTCAAATTAAAATTTTTTAAAGAAGAAAGGAAGAAGAAGAAGAGAAAAAGAAAAGAGAAGAAGAAAGGAAGAAGGAGAAGAAAAAGAATCCTTCGTTGGAGGCTTGTGAGGTGGGGGGAAAACCTAGGTTATCTAGGGATTAGGGTTTGATGTAGACATTAAATAGTAAAAGGGTGAGAGGGTGGTGATTGAACCCTTAGAATGAGTGGCTCAGATTTGACATGGAGAGAAAATAATTCATGGGGGATGAGGGTGAGAGATTTAATTAAAATTAATAGGGCTCCCTCATTGGTTTAATCAAATGAGGTGTTGCCACAAAATGCAAATTTGCAAATTAGCCCCCTTAAATTTGGGTATTTGCACAGACACATAAAATGACGAAAATTTGGCGGGCGATTCGGTGTCCGGTGCTGTGTAGGGTCAGGGGGCGCTGTAAGTTTGGTATGGGCTTAAATAGCAGGGCACTGGAATAAAATTGGGATTTCATAATCAGATAAAATAGTATCCTCAATTTAAATAGAAATAAATGCAAGTTGTGTTCTAGAATTAACTAGGAGTACATGGGGCCAAAATCAGGTCAGGTCATCAATACCAATAATGAAGAAGACTCAGAACAGAATATTACCCTAATTTGGGTCGCACGAAAAAATAGGTCAAGATGGCCTCCAATTTTCGATTGGAACGCACAACGATACAAAATAGGGATTTATTAAATAACGTCCGCGACGATTTTTGTGCGGCCAGAAATAATGCACAGGGAGCAAAATTATGAGTTGCAAAAATAGCAGAATGGAAGGCGGGCATGTCTAGGGCAAGATTGTGAAATTTGTTGGAAGACAAAAGTCAGGATAGTGCTCCAAATATCGAAGCAAAGGCAAAGCGCAATAATTAATAAATTACGGTAATTAATTACAATCTCTAATAAATAAATTATAAATAAAACATTTAAATTACAGAATTCCATAATTTGGACAGGTGGTCATCTACTGGGCTTCTAGGTCAAGTCTACTAGCTAAAATAAATGAACACTGTATATTATATTTAATTACACATCTCACATATTATTTAAACTAAATATACCATCATGCAAATTACTTAATTATAACTACAATAATATTAAATATTATAAAAAGTCAAAAATACCCCTGTTTTCGGAATGTGGTAGTGACAAGAAGATGAGTCAGAAGAGACTCAGCCTTCAGCAAGGAACTCCTGCCGAGCAGCAGAGTTTACAAAAAATGCATCCACCAACGTTCAACGGACGAGCGGAACCGGACGTGGTATTGGGATGGATTGCTAAGCTGGAGGGACTCTTCAACCTGGTTGGCATCCGGGGATCCAAGCGAGTTGCCAGTGCATCGGTTCAGCTGGAACTGCGTGCGCATGATTGGTGGGAGGCCACGAAGCAAGGAATTTACGATGCCAATCCCAACTACAAAATAACTTGGGAAATATTCAAATCAGCCTTCATTGAAAAATATATTCCCAGGGCCGTGCGTCAACAAAAGGAAGACGACTTCAGCAATCTGGTCCAAGGAAGTTTGTCTGTGGATGATTATGATTCTGTGTTCGCTAAGCTGGCCAAGTTTGTGAGGCACTTCCTGCCTAACCAGCAGGCGTGGTGCTATCGCTTTCAAAAAGGTTTGAATGATGAGTTGCGTAGGGACGTCATCAATCAAAAATGTCAAACCTACAAGGAATGCTACGAAGCAGCCCTGGGCAGTGAGCGGATCTTTGGGCGTTGTCCCCTAAAGGCAGAAGTGCAAACCCCCCGTACCAACAACAACAAACGACCTCAGGAAACGGGAGGGCCTGGAGCACATAAGCGTCAGCACACGTCGGATAACAGGGGTCAGACTCAGGCACCGAAATGTACCAGGTGCGGCAAAGCAGGGCATCGAGTAAACGAATGTCGGGTTACTGGATGTTTCAAATGTGGTCGTCTGGGCCATAAACAATTTAACTGCCGGGAGGGTAAGCCGAATCATAACAACGGGAATCAGTATAAGGGGCCTCCAGCAAGTGATGCCAATGCTGTGCCAGTAAACCCGCAACGTCAGAATGCTCAAGGCCGAGTCTATGTCTTAACTCGGGATGAGGCATCTGTCTCTGAAACGGTCGTGACAGGTACTTTACTTTTCAGAGAATTGCCCGCTAGAGTCTTATTTGATTCAGGTGCTACACATAGTTTCATATCTGCTGATTTTACTGTTGAGCATAAATTAGCTTCTACTCCCTTAACTATGAATCTTTGCGTAAGCACACCTTCGGGAGTCGACATGCCCGCCCATGCGATCTGTAGGGATGGTTATATTTGCATCGGAGGGAGGAAGCTTTCCTTAGATGTCATTGTACTAGACATTAAGGATTACGATATTATTCTCGGGATGGACTGGTTGGGTGCTTGCCATGCAACAATCGAGTGCGCAAAGAAGCGAGTCGTATTTCGTCTACCCGGCGAGGCAGACTTCTACTATTCATGCAGCGCTGCACCGAAGACGACAATGGTGATATCAGCAATTTCGGCTAGGCGTATGCTGCATTCGGGTTGTGAAGGGTACTTAGCTTCAGTTCGAGACACCCGGCAGGAAAGTGCAAATGCAGCCCAGGCTGATATTATAGCAGATTTCCTCGACGTGTTCCCGGACGAGCTGTCTGGAATGCCTCCTGATCGTGAGATCAAATTCAGCATCGACACATTTTCGGATGCGCGACCGATATCGAAGGCACCTTATCGAATGGCCCTAGCAGAGTTAAAAGAACTTAAGGTTCAGTTGCAAGACCTATTGGACCGAGGATACATACGTCCAAGCGTTTCTCCTTGGGGTGCTCCGGTTCTGTTCATGAAGAAGAAAGATGGATCCATGCGGCTGTGTATTGACTACCGAGAATTAAATAAGGCGACCGTTCGAAATCAGTACCCTTTGCCAAGGATAGATGACTTATTTGATCAACTGCAAGGTGCAACAGTTTTCTCTAAAGTTGATCTCAGGTCAGGGTATCACCAGTTGAAAATCAAACCAGAAGATATTCAAAAATCTGCGTTCAGAACCCGTTACGGACACTATGAGTTTCTCGTGATGTCGTTCGGCTTAACGAACGCCCCTGCAGCTTTCATGGATCTAATGAACCGCATATTTCGGCCGTATATAGACAAGTTTGTCGTCGTGTTCATCGACGACATTCTAATATATTCCAAGAACGAGGCAGAACACAAGGAACACCTGAAGATCGTGTTGCAGATATTACGAGAACATAAGTTGTTCGCTAAGCTCAGCAAGTGCGAGTTCTGGTTGAACAGCATGGCATTCCTTGGACATGTCGTCTCGGCAGAAGGCGTCGCCGTAGACCCGAAGAAAATAGAGGCGGTGGTGGACTGGAAACAACCTATGTCAGCCAGCAAAATTCGAAGCTTTCTCGGCCTAGCAGGATACTACCGTAGATTCGTGAAAGATTTCTCTAAACTGGCCTCGCCTTTGACTCGCCTTACTCAGAAAGGGATTGTATACAACTGGAGTGATGAATGCGAAGCCAGCTTTAGTGAATTGAAGCGGCGTCTTGTTTCAGCTCCGATTCTTGCAATTCCGGATGGGGTAGAAGAGTTTCAGATATACAGTGACGCTTCAGGACTCGGCTTGGGATGTGTACTCATGCAACGGGACAAGGTAATATCGTACGCCTCCAGGCAACTGAAGCCGTACGAGAAAAACTATCCGACGCACGATTTAGAACTGGCGGCGATTGTATTTGCATTGAAGTTGTGGAGGCATTATCTTTATGGTATTGCTTGCAAAATCTTCACAGATCACAAGAGCCTCAAGTATCTATTCACCCAACGGGAATTGAACCTCCGGCAGCGGCGTTGGCTAGAACTTATTAAGGACTATGATCTAACGATCGCTTATACTCCGGGCAAGGGAAACGTCATTGCTGATGCTCTGAGTCGAAAGCACGTGGGCTCGTTATCTATAAACAACCGTTTACTTCGAGATCTTGAGGCGATGGGCATCGAGTATCGAGTTCGGCATCAAGGAGTGCAGTTGGCACCACTCCATCTTGAACCGAGTTTACGGGATAGAATCAAATCAGCTCAAGAGGGCGATCAGTTCCTAGCAAAGGTACGCAGATTGATCTCGGCGGGGAAGACGTCTGACTTTGTGGCAGGCGAAGATGGAGCATTACAGATGAAAGGAAGGCTATGCGTCCCTAGCGACCCTGAACTCCGGAAGGAAATTATGGCAGAAGCGCACTACACGAAGTATTCTTTGCATCCGGGGAGCACTAAGATGTACAAGGACTTACGCGGTACCTTCTGGTGGCAAGGTATGAAGCGGGATGTGGCGACCTTTGTGTCACAGTGCATGGCCTGTCAACAGGTGAAAGCTGAACATCAGAGGCCCGGCGGGGAGATGCAAAATCTCGCTATTCCTGAGTGAAAATGGGACAATATCACTATGGATTTCATTGTGGGATTTCCGAAGACGCCGCGGGGGCATGATGCAATTTGGGTCATAGTTGATCGTTTGACCAAATCAGCCCACTTTCTTCCCATAAAAGTTGCGTGGAGCGTCGATCGGTTAGCACAGATTTACATAGATAAGATTGTTCGATTACACGGAGTGCCTGCTTCTATCGTCTCTGACCGTGACGGACGTTTCTTATCTCGTTTCTGGACTAGCCTACAGTCTGCTTTGGGAACCAAGCTACAGTTCAGTACCGCATACCACCCCCAGACTGATGGCCAAACAGAGAGGACAAATCAGATACTTGAAGATATGTTACGGCTGTGTGTGATCGATTTAAAGACTAGTTGGGACACGCACCTTCCGTTGGCGGAGTTTGCGTACAACAACAGCTACCAATCGAGCATCCAGATGGCACCGTACGAAGCACTCTATGGGCGCAAGTGTTGATCTCCAATCTGTTGGGACAAAGTTGGCGAGCGGCAGGTACTCGGGAAAGACTCCGCACTGCGAGAAAGTTTGCTTGATTCGGGAAAGACTCCGCACTGCGCAGAGCCGACAGAAAAGCTATGCCGATACTCATCGTAGGCCTTTGGAGTTCATGGTCGGGGATCATGTCTTCTTGAAAGTGACGCCGATGCGTGGAGTGATACGTTTCGGCGTGAAGGGCAAGCTGAGTCCCAGGTTTGTCGGCCCCTTTGAGATACTAGAACGGGTGGCAACTGTGGCATACCGAATTGCACTACCTCCTGCCTTGGCTGGAGTGCACGACGTATTCCACGTTTCCCAACTCCGGAAGTATGTGCATGACTCGAGTCATGTAGTTAGCTTCGAACAGCTAGAATTGTGTACGGATTTGTCATACTCAGAGGAGCCGGTGCGGATTCTGGATCGTAAGGATAAAGTACTTCGCAACCGTACGATGTCATTGGTTCGTGTGCTGTGGCAGAACCATACAGTTGGGGAATCAACCTGGGAGATGGAATCGGAGATGAAGGAGAAGTATCCTTCGTTGTTCATTGAGTCGGAGGTAGGTCTTGTTCTTAAGTTTCGGATCGAAACTTTTTCTTAGTGGTATATTATGTAGTGCCTCAAATCCCGATCCGACCGGGACGAGCACTATGTAATTGGGCTGTGGCTAGTCCGTCTGAGTCATAACTTAGATCTCGGCATCTTCTTGCCACGGACAAAATACGATGATCCTTTCCAACTCATGGAAAGGCCTCTATTGAAACGAGTCCAATAGTTTTCGTGTTTTGGTAGCTTGGTTTTGCTTGGATTTTTGCTTGCTTGTCGCTTTAAGGTTTTGGATTTGTGTTGCTTTCGATTTGCTTGGTTTTCGCTGCTGGTTTTATCGTTTAGAGCTTGAGGTTTTGGGGAGTTCGGCAAGGAAGGATAGGCAAGATTTCTAACTCGGTGCTTGTGCTGTTTCAGGTCCGCATAACTGACGTTTGATCGTCGCTAACGGGATTCCTAGTTTCAGCCTCTTTTCCTTAACCAGTGATTGGTTTGGTCCCTTCTTTCCTACTTCTTCATGCCAACATCTCTAAGTTTCAATCGTTCACTCGATGATGCCCGGTTGGACGCCTAGGAAATCCTTAGCCATAGGCATGCCAGCCACTAAGAAAGGAACATGGGATTTGTAGACTAATTTATCATATGCTTGCACACCTTATAATTTGAGCTTGTTTATAAGGAAAGTTGGTTGTTGGTGGCGGCCTGGTGCCTCGGATAGAGTTTTGGACTTATGGGATAACTGAATCGGAACACTGCTTGGGAAATATAAACTGTTGCATGAGATATATATATGTTGCTGCTTACTTCTTCTGTTTATTTCGATGCATTGTATGTAATATGAATTATTTCATGTATTTGCATGGTCTGGGATAACTTGTGCACATGGTTTGGCATTTCCTCGAAACAGCTTTTCGGGGCACTAGAACCGTATCTATCCGGAGGGAAATATTTGATTCGTGCTTGTCACGATGCCTAGCGGGACCTCCAGTAGGGCTTGCTACCCGGGCTGATAGGGCACGCCGCTAAGCTTGAAATATGTCCCTAAGGTGTCGATCACACCAATGACCGCATAGAATAGAACGCATGCTTACTTATTGTCTTGTGCAGATGGTAAGTATACTTGTGTTTTGTTTCAGGGAAGGCATGCATCGATTGAGTAAGCAATCGGTGTACTGGTTGGATTCAATGCTATATTCATTCCTATCAAAACATGCAACTGATATGAATTGATTTCACTTGCTTCCTTATAGAAGCTATCTTAATGCATGCTCGCCCCTAACAAGCTAGTGTCGATTTAGTCGAGTGGGTTCATCCCGCTCACCAGTACATGTTGAGTACTGACCCACGTTGTGGGCAACTATTTCAGGCACTCAGACGGTGCAACGCTAGAGCGTAGCGAGGAGGCGTTAGGAGCACCTCTATTTTGAAGTATAGCTGGAGTCAGTTCATTTTGGAGGCATGGACTTCAATCTATACAAGGGCATAATGTGCAAACGACGTGGACTATCTGACGGAGTACGCCCTGCATTTTGAGTTATCTTTTGTAAATGCAATTCAATAGCCGAGAAGGCGCATCAATGTAAACTCTATGTAAATTACTCTGAATATTCAATGAAAAAGCACGTTTTCTTCCGCATTTGTGTTTAAATCTCTGTGAATGTGTTTTATATATTGTGTTTCAAAATGGATTCCTAAAACTGCAAGTTTTTGCCTTGTGCGAGCGCAACTCTAGGCTCGTACGGCATCACGCCCCAAGCGAGGACGAATCGGTTCCGTAAACGATCCGACGAGGACGAATGACCCTTTCGGGATCGGGGCGTGACATAGAAGTCATACACTTTACGTATGACGTATCGGATTAGCCTAGCCCCCACATGTCGAACCCTATAGGCTACTTGTTCTAGGCTACTTGCTTACATGTTGTCGGTTTATCTGGCTACTTGCTTACATGTTGCTAGTGTTCATTTTGTCAATTTTATGTCTTTACTTGTTTCTATTAAATGATGTACATTACCTGCTAGTCTATCTTACTTTTTTTATAATACTCATCATGATAGATTTATAAATGAATTGTGAACTTTCATAGTTGTAACAAGACTTGCTTGTAGCGCCCCGTTCTCCCGGTGCGGAGAGCGCGGCTAAGAAACACAAGACGGTATCATTCGATCGGGATAGATTGAATTAAGAACTCGTCCTCGTTATGGATTTGTTTCTTCGGAATCGATTCCCATATTCAGTGGACCGCGCCCCAAGGATCGGCTTAGCGGCAGAGTCAGGAGGGACCTCTCCAATGCTATCTTTATTGCCTCAGTTTTCGATGTCGCTTGTTGTTTTCGTGCTTTGAGTTGGTTTTAGAATTTGCTTGTTTTCTTTGAACGGTTTTGATGGTTTTCATTATTTTTATTCATTGAACTGCACTTCAATTCCAAGATTGGAAAGAGAGGAAGAAGTATTGATCAAGCTGTTCGTGTGCAGGTGAACGAGCAGTAGGCGGCTTGGGAGCGGAGTCGTGAAGCGCCTCTTTTCTTCTCCTTTCTTTCCAACCAAGTGAGTGGCTACCAACCTGATTAGCTAGCCTTGCTTCCAAGCTTCACATCTAATAAATTTGCAATCTCCTTTGCCCCGATCAAACGATACCAAGTAATAATAAAAGAAACCAAGATAAAAGAGAATAGACTTGGTTATTATGCTTGTCAATCAAACATGTGAACTGTTATCATACTGTATGCTAGTTCGTCTATAACTGTTCTATGAATTATGCTAAGTATAGAACACCTTGTATGCATTAAACTGTTCAAGGAGGCTATGTTAAATGAATCATGCAATACCGACTGTCCCGTACTACTGTTTGCCTCAACTGCATGAACTGTTAACTTAGTAAACATACTGTTCGATCACGGACAACTTGTGCACAAGGTAACTGGTTCCGGCGGACGGTCGCTGGGGCACTGGCACCGATCCGGTCCGGACGGAACTCTACTGTATAGTCAACTATACTAGACAGAATGGCTTGTAGCACCCACTGTACTTTCGCTGCAAACCATTCTCGTCTATGACTAGTGTCCTTTATGGCAACGCCAGTGATCTATTGTATATTTAAACCTGTTGCATAGTAACTTGTGTCTTCGTGGCAGGGAAGGCATGGTAAGTATTGTGCAGGTCATTCAGACGGACAGGTAAAATCCACCGAACGGTGGTACGTTTATTTCAGTAAATTCTATATGCTGCTTACTTATAAATGAACTAAGGCAAGATAGAAACCCACAAATATGCATGCTTCATTAAAACAACGTGTTGATTGGTATAGCTCGGTTAGCTCTCCTTCACCAGTATGTTTCGACATGCTGACACTCGTTGAAACAGGTTCTCCGCACCCAGGCGAACCGAGCGAGGAGCCAAAGTCGTCTTCCCGATCCAGTCCAGCTGTTGGCGCATCTTCACCGCGCCCCTTGAAGCATTTTGAAGTCAGAAGCTGCAACTCTTCATACACAAATGCAGCTCCGTGGCAAAGTTATCCTCCAGCCTGGAGGTCTATATCTTTTGAAGTTTAGTAAAGGGATATAATGTACAGGACTGCTATCTCATTTTGGGTCATCTCTTTTGTAAGCCATTCGGCATATTAGCTGACTGGTTCAAGAGTTTGTAATAGATGTTCATTATCAATAAAGAGAACTTTTCCATGTTTTAAATCTGTATTTCAATACATCTGCATACTCTGAATATGTGCTCGTTATGCAAAATACTTTAGCCTTGTGCGGGCGCAACCCCAGGCCCGCACGGCATCACGATTCGGGGGATGCCCCAACGATTCTACGGAATCGGATCGTGACATAGTGGTATCAGAGCACAGATTCAAGATCCTTAGACTTCGTGCTGGAAAAGTTCCTTTAACAATTAAATTCCTGTGCGAACTCTTGAACTTGTTAGGCCAAAATGAGATACGTTCATGCAATAAGTCCATAATAAATTATGATTCTAATGAAATTTACCTTCTTTTGAAGGAATGGCTCCAGCGCAATCTGCAGCGCAACCACCGAACGAAACACAAGAAAGTAGTTCTGGTACTTCAGGAAGTTCAGAGAGCCAGCGAGCCGTACCAAGCATCGATCCCGTCCAGCAAATGTTGCGGATGTTGGAGAAAAACCAACAAAGGGACGAGGCTCGCTATGAACGGGCCGAGAAGCGGGCGAAAGAGAGTCAGCTCAAGTTTCAAGACAATATAGAAGCACGATTCTTAGTCCAACAGAAGCAGGTGGATGCCCTGCAACAGATCGTTCAGACTTTGGCTTCCAACCATTCTTCGGCAAGAGCGCCGACTCCGGTGGAACAGCCCGCGCTTGAAGTAGAGATGCCGCAAATTCCAAGGCCGAGGGACGTGACTACCTTCGACTTTGGCCACTTCAAGAAAGTCTACAACACCCCGTTCAACGGGACTGAGGACCCAGTCGTAGCTCTAGATTGGTTGGCCGAACTTGAAGATCACTTCGCTCTGCTAGAGGTCCCCAAAGAGAAGCGCGTCGCCTGCGCGCAACTACAGCTCCGCCTCAACGCGTACGATTGGTGGAACGTGCATCGACGATCTCTTCAATTTGATCACGGAGAGGAGGCGATCTCGTGGACGACTTTTCGTGTCGCGTTCGAAGAGGAGTTTATACCCCCTCCAGTACAACGTCAGATGGAAAACGAGTTTGTGCAACTGAGGCAGGGCAGTATGACTGTTAAGCAATACTCTGCCAAATTCAACCGACTCTCCAAATTCGCTAGGGCCTATTTACCTGATGCAGGGAGTCGAGCTAGAAGGTTTGAAGGTAGTTTGCGCCCTGCCATCAACGGGCACGTGGTCGTTAATCAGTATCGTACAATACGTGAGTCACGCCCCGATCTTCCGCAGGTAAATCGACCGTTCCCGTTAGGCGGGAATCACCCTCGCCAGCGCTCCCGCGGAACGATCGCTTGACCCATCCTGGCGTGATGCCGCATGAGCGTGAACCACGCCCGTGCAAGGCCGTGATTCATTGGCTGGCGGTAAGAGTTCTAAGCCACAGAGTCGCACAGATTATCTGAGTGCAGCGGAGTCATGAACGCATAGCGATTCGGTAACAAGTTCTCTTAGTTGACAAATATAGCGGAAGCATTGAAACACAAGTTTGAAGTAAAGCAAGTTCTTTTATTGATATTAACATGTGTTACAGGCGGCGTATAGCCGAGATTACAAGTCGCTCAAGCCTCTCTCTCTGAAACATAAAATCGTGCCAAGCGGCTACAATAGTGGAATGATCGTACAGGCGATGTTCACAATATTATGTCTTGTATATGTGCTTCAGTTTCGGACGCACCGTTGCAAGGCTTCAGAGGGAACTTTTGGCCTTAGCACGCACGTTGGAGGCATCCGCACCGAACGAGGTTCTCCCGCACCCTGCACACAAACTGGTGGATTATCAGTACATTGAATGCACTGGTGGGGAAGCTACTCGCCCGCTCGACAAATCCAAACACGTAATACAGGTTCCGTGCACAACTATTAAGTTGTCTTTCTAGTTGCCTTAGGATCAGTTTCATGCAAATATTGAATAGCCTAACGTGTCGGGCAGTGCGCCGTGCGATGTTTGAGGAAACATGGCGATACTTACCACTTACCATTTCTCCTTCCCTGTCCAAGGCAAATATTGTTAATTCATGCACAGACAAGTATAAACATTCAGGAGCATAGCATATGCAAACATGAGGGTCGATATTTTCAGATCGTTCAGGTGTTAAGTTATCCATTGATGCTATGCAATGACTCGCACGCGGATAGCCGCTAAGCGAGGATGACTTATCTATATGACAATTGTCACTGGCAAAGCCATAAAGGACGAGTTATAGTTGTAACACCCTGTTCCGCTCAAGCGGACTGCCGTCTCAAACGGCAATCGTACAGCTGTCCCGACCCGCTTTGCCTCAATCAAGAAGCAAAAGATATCCAGACTTGTCCCTACAGGAATCCGGCTTGGACTTTCAGAGGCTCGCTCAGACGTATTACTCTACCGAGGCGAATCATCGTTAAGGTGGGTGGCTACGATAAACTTGTCTTTGCTTAGCCAACACACATAAAATCTGGAATATTATGCTAGTCGCTAGGTGATTCACCCCTGCATGCTAATAAATCCAACGCACCTAGCTAAGGGAATAATCCCAACTCATATTGCTTATGCTAGAACATGGAAATTGAAATACTGCTTATATTCAGACCCTCGCATGCTAAGTCCCTTAACGGTTTCATCTCTCGGACTACCTTCGGGCCCGAGCAACGTGCCTGCTTATGTTCCTAGAAACGCATGCTTGTCTGCTTGATAGTTACCGTGTTTTCATCCAAACCCCGGAAGACTACTACGTAGTCGTTCCGTGCCTGAACGAACCTACAAGTATCCGGGACCGTTAGGTCATCAAGGCAGCCCCGAACCAGGGGAATGCATCAAGACAAGTTATTGTACAAAACCAAGATTCAAGTATCCCGTATACTCGTGTACTCGTGTTCCCGTGCACTCGTGTTCTCGTGTTCTAGTGCACGCGTGTTCTCGTGTATCTCGTGTAATCGTGTTGCCTGAGATTGGTTAAATCGTGTTGCCTGAGAATGGTTAAATCGTGTTGCCTGAGATTGGTTAACCCTGAAGTGCATATCGCGGACAACTCGGAAACGAGGCATAGTTCCACGGACGATCACCGGGGCACTGGGGCCGCTCCGATCCGGATGGAACTTCAAGTGTGGTTCATCGTGTGCAGGCGAGTGGTTTGCAGCATATCGTGTACTCGGTTGCATTCCACTTGGCCTAGGACCACATCATGTGTAGTCTATCGTGTGCTGGCGAGATGGTTTGCAACATATCATGTACTTGGTTGCATTCCATCTTGGCCTTGGACTACATATGCAATCCATCGTGTACGGGCGAGATGGTTCATAGCGCATCGTGTGCTCTCGTTGTGTTCCACTCTCGTCTGGGATTAGTCCTTTATGGCTTTGCCAGCGACTCATGTTCATATAGATAAGTCATCCTCGCTTAGCGGCTATCCGCGTACGAGTTACTGCATCGCATCAAGTACAACTGAGCACACCAAATACTGTCCCGTTCAATAACTCTCGTGTTGCATGTTGCATATGCTATGCTCCTGAATGCTTATACTTGCCCGTGCTTGAATTAACAATGTTTGCCTTGGACAGGGAAGGAGATGGTAAGTCTCGCCGTGTTTCCTCTAACATCGCACGGCGCACTGCCGACACGTTAGGCTATTCAATATCTGCATGAAACTGATCCTAAGGCAACTAGAAAGACAACTTAATAGTTGTGCACGGAACCTGTATTACGTGTTTGGATTTGTCGAGCAGGCGAGTAGCTTCCCCACCAGTGCATTGAATGTACTGATAATCCACCAGTTTGTATGCAGGGTGCGGGAGAACCTCGTGCGGTACGGACGCCTCCTTCGTGCGTGCTAAGGCCAGGAGTTCCCTCTGAAGCCTTGCAACGGTGCGTCCGGGACTGAAGCACATATACAAGACATAAGTTGTGAACATCGCCTGACCATCGCCTGTACAAATTATTCCACAGTTGTAGCCACTTGGCACGCTTTTACTGTTTTAGAGAGAGAGGCTTGAGCGACTTGTAATCTCGGCTATACGCCGCCTGTAATACATGTTTCATATCAATAAAGAGATTACTTTACTTGTTTCGATGCTTCCGCTATATTATCGACTCAGTGAACCTGTTACCGATCGCCTATGCGTTTATGACTCCGCTGCACTCGGACAATCTGTGCGACTCTGTGGCTTAGAACTCTTGCCGCCAGCCAATGAACCATGGCCTTGCACGGGCGTGGATCACGCTCGTGCGGCATCACGCCCGGATGGGTTAAGCGGTCGTTCCGCGGGAGCGCTGGCGAGGGTGATTCCCGCCTAGCGGGAACGGCCGATTGCCTGCGGGAGATCGGGGCGTGACAATAGTCACGGGATAGAAGATGCTATGCGACGCAGGTAGCGAGCCCCACCACATGCCATCTTCATCCTCAATTCCAATTGACTAATCCATATGTTTCGTCCAGATCAGATCGGCCCAGTGCCCCGGCGACCGTCCGCGAAACCTCCAAAACCTTGTGCACCAAGTTGTCCGCGACATGCAGGTCCATAGGGTTATCCATATCCATTTTATATCCATTCCATTCCATATCCATTCCATATCCATTCTATTCCATATCCATTCCATATCCATTTCATGTTCATATCGATCACGATACAATCAATATCACATTTTCCATTATGAACATGCTTGGACAGGATCCTCGTTCAAAGATAAACTTGATGTGATCACAGTACAGTATTTATTTGCCTTGATGCATGCCCCTGGTTCGGGGATGCATTGGTGACCTAATGATCCCGGATACTTGCAGGTTCATTTGGGCACGGAATGACTACGTAGTAGTCTCCCGGGGTTTGGATAAAAACATGGCAACGTACAAGCAGACAAGCATGCGTTTCTAAGGAACCTAAATAAACACGTTTGCTCGGACCCGAAGGTAAGCCGAGAGATGAAGCCGTTAGGGACTTAGCATGCGAGGGTCTGAATACAAGTAGTATTTCAATTTCCATGTTCTAGCAAGCAATATGAGTTGGGATTATTCCCTTAGCTAGGTGCGTTGGATTTATTAGCATGCAGGGGGTGATTCACCTAGCGACTAGCATAATTATCTCAGATTTTATGTGTGCTGGCTAAGCAAAGACAAGTTCACCGTAGCCACCCACCTTAGCGATGATTCGCCTCGGTAGAGCGATACGTCAAGCGAGCCTCCGAAAGTCCAAGCCGGATTTCCTGTAGGGATAAGTCTGGATATCTTTTGCTTCTCATTTGAGGCAAGGCGGATTGGGACAGTTGCACTATTGTCGTTTGAGTCGGCAGTCCGCTAGAACGGAATGGGGTGTTACACGTGAAGTCATGAATCATGCCCTATCTCTCGAACCACATTATCCTCACGTTCCTGCCGGCGCTGTGCATACCTACAATCACAAACGCCAAAGCAACGATAGAGGAAACAATGCTGCAAAGCGTCTGAACAACGGTGGCAAGCATAGAGAAAAGTTAGACAAAGTATGCCACTTCTGCAGGCGGCCGGGGCACACAATAGATAAGTGCCGCCTGAAACTTGGGTTATGTTTAGTTTGCGGTGAAGCAAACCATACCGTTCGTGACTGTCCATTGAGCCGCCTAAATAACCGTCGCCCCCAACAGAATAATTCCTAACGGTAGGTCCTATCCTAAGTTTCGGGACGAAACTTTCAATTAGTTGGGTAGGATGTAGCACCCCGTTCTCCCGGTGCGGAGAGCGCGGCTAAGAAACACAAGACGGTATCGTTCGATCGAGATAGATTGAAATAAGAACTCATCCTCATTATGGATTTGTTTCATCGGAATCGATTCCCATATTCAGTGGACCGCGCCCCAAGGATTGGCTTAGCGGTAGAGTCAGGAGTCTCCGCTGCTATCTTTATTGCCTCGGTTTTCGATGTCGCTTGTTGCTTTCGTGCTTTGAGTTGGTTTTAGGATTTGCTTGTTTTCCTTGAACGGTTTCAATGGTTTTCATTGTTTTTGTTCATTGAACTGCACTTTAATTCCGAGATTGGAAAGAGAGGAAGAAGTATTGATCAAGCTGTTCGTGTGCAGGTGAACGAGCAGTAGGCGGCATACGAGCGGAGTCGTGAAGTGCCTCTTTCCTTCTTCTTTCCTTCCAACCAAGTGAGTGGCTACCAACCCGATTAGCTAGCCTTGCTTCCAAGCTTCACATCTAATAAATCTGCAATCTCCTTTGCCCCGATCAAACGATACCAAGTAATAATAAAAGAAACCAAGATAAAAGAGAATAGACTTGGTTATTATGCTTGTCAATCAAACATGTGAACTATTATCATACTGTATGCTAGTTCGTCTATAACTGTTCTATGAATCGTGCTAAGTATAGAACACCTTGTATGCATTAAACTGTTCAAGGAGGCTATGTTAAATGAATCATGCAATACCGACTGTCCCGTACTACTGTTTGTCTCAACTGCATGAACTGTTAACTTAGTAAACATACTGTTCGATCACGGACAACTTGTGCACAAGGTAAGTGGTTCCTGCGGACGATCGCTGGGGCACTGGCACCGATCCGGTCCGGACGAAACTCTACTGTATAGTCAACTGTACTAGACGGAATAGCTTGTAGCACCCACTGTACTTTCGCTGCAAACCATTCTCGTCTATGACTAGTGTCCTTTATGGCAACGGCAGTGATCTATTGTATATTTAAACCTGTTGCATACTAACTTGTGTCTTCGTGGCAGGGAAGGCATTGTAAGTATTGTGCAGGTCATTCAGACGGACAGGTAAAATCTACCGAACGGTGGTACGTTCATTTCAGTAAATTCTATATGCTGCTTACTTGTAAATGAACTAAGGCAAGATAGAAACCCACAAATATGCATGCTTCATTAAAATAACGTGTTGATTGGTATAGCTCGGTTAGCTTGCCTTCACCAGTATGTTTCGACATGCTGACCCTCGTTGAAACAGGTTCTCCGTACCAAGGCAAACCGAGCGAGGGGCCGAAGTCGTCTTCCCGATCCAGTCCAGCTGTTGGCGCATCTTCACTGCGCCCCTTGAAGCATTTTGAAGTCAGAAGCTGCAACTCTTCATCCACAAATGCAGCTCCGTGGCAAAGCTATCCTCCAGCCTGGAGGTCTATATCTTTTGAAGTTTAGTAAAGGGATATAATGTACAGGACTGCTATCTCATTTTGAGTCATCTCTTTTGTAAGCCGTTCGGCATATTAGCTGACTCGTTCAAGAGTTTGTAATAGATGTTCATTATCAATAAAGAAAACTTTTCCATGTTTCAAATCTGTGTTTCAATATATCTGCGTACTCTGAATATGTGCTCGTTATGCAAAATACTTTAGCCTTGTGCGGGCGCAACCCCAGGCCCGTACGGCATCATGATTCGGGGGACGCCCCAACGATTCTACGGAATCGGGTCGTGACATTGCTCCTCTCTTGACTGGATATGTTGAAAATATTAGGAGTTGTTGTGCTCCATACTCTTTGACTTCTGGACGATGATATAGTGAGACTTATTTCACCCTGGACCAGGAGGTGACCTTTGGAGATATCTAGATTAATATTTCTTAATTTTTTTTATTTTTACTAGTTCATTTCCTTTAGTTATTGACCAGATTTTTCTTTAAAATATTACATGGCTTGTATAAGCATTTGGATCCTAGGTTTGTGAAATATTAAAAAAAATCTGCACTATACAATTTATTTGTATAAATTAAAAAAAATGAAATCTATTGAATTCAAGAAAAATACCAATTTAACCACCTGAAATTAGGACTAGGAGTATTTTGTCATTTCAATAGTGGTTGCTAATGATATAGTTATACTTAATTAAGTCATTAGTTAAAATTAATTTGTGCTAGATTTTATAGATAGAATATTCCTTCTAGAATAGTTAGATACTCTCCCATAATTAATTTGATTCATGCCTAACCAAAAAATTTACATTCATATTAGATCTAGAATTCAAAATAGAAAGAGGGGGCAAATTTATAATTATTTCACACTCCAACAACCTCAATTAGTGGCCAGCCCCCTCATCCCCATTTTCTATTTCATTTTTTTTACCAATCACTCTTTCTTTTTCCCCATGCTTCTTATTCCCTAAGCCACTTCCAATCCCAATCGATTTCCTCTCCCAACCACTCAATTTTTACTCATTTCCATTCCCATGGAAGCATAGAGAATTGGAGCATAAAAAAGAGGATTGGAGAGGATCCAAGCTAGGAGAATCATGTCCAATCTATCCTAATTGTCCAATTTGGTAGAGATTTATTGGGATGCAACTCCGAATAGGTAAATCCCCTTTTCCTTCCAATTTCTATGCTAGAAACCCAAAATTGAACCTATAGGAACCCACCAATACTTAGATCCAACCTCATAGATGGTAAATTAGGTGGTGGAGAGGCTATTCCTAGTAGATCCATGTGTTTTTATAGGCTATTTTATGGAATTATGAATTTGTGTCTACTAAGTTTTTGTATGTTGTTCCCATGAAAAAATTAATATCTATTTGGGTTTGTGCTTGTGTTCTAGTGTCCATAATTGGATACTTCGTGTTTGTGTCATGATATGTCATGATACGCATGGCTAAATTTGGTAATTCTAGTATATTGGTGTCTCTTTGTGTCAAATAATTGTATTGTTATTAGATCCATCTATCATAATGTGTTTCATGTCAATATGGTTATTTATATAATTCATAAGTAGTAGGTATCATGGATTGATGTTTACGTATCATGAGTATGTGGTGGATTTGGTACCATGGTGTAATTGGTGGTGTTTCCTTGTGTATTGGTGTTGATACTTGATGTCAATGGAAATAAGGTTTCCATATAATTTGTTGTATATATCATAGGGATTTGAGTATCATAGGAGTTGTGTTGGTATCACATAGACTTGATTTGATAAGTGTAAAGCTTCTATACATGAATGAGAGTGTGGTAGTGCTATCAAGAAGAGATTAGTTGAGGTGCACTGAGATGAGATGAGCAACAGTTGTATGCACTTATTGCAACAACAGCTAAGGAGTGGAAGGACCTGCAGCAGGTGATGCAGCAATGGCAATAGGAATATGTGGGTATTTTGGATATGTAAAACTACACAAACAAATACCAGGCAGCAGCTATGGGATGATTTTGCAATAGTGTACCCAGGGAGTGGGAGTGAGAATGCGGTCTGTGCTGATTGAAGTACACAACAACAGCTATAAATAGTTGAGGGCAGCAAACAGAGCAGCAGACGAGTTTGGAGTTCACAAGTGTATGTGCTCTAGAGAGATACGAGTGTGCTTTCAGAGTATCCAGTAGCAATAGTTGGAAGAGAGGACTGTGGGTTCCTTTGTGAATCGATTGGTCTATGCGTGTCCAATTGTAGACCCTTATACAAAGTGATTATGGCTTCTTCCATACCTATAAGCTGTAGGTTTAAGTACAAAACCTTGATGAGTGCATTATGGTGTGTAAGCTTTCCCTACTAAAATTTGTCCAATTAGCAATGTCATTAGCAACATCAGAATAAAACGTTGAAAACTCCTAAGAATTTAGCAACGCCAAAAAAAATGTCGCAATATGTCGCAGTTGGCGATGTCCAGCGACGTCTAGCAACTAAAATTATTATTGGATCTATGAAACTGCACAAACAAGTACCAGGCAGCAGCTATGGAAGGATTTTGTAATAGTATATCCAGGGAGTGGGGGTGAGAATGGGGTATGTGCTGATTGAAGTTGTCACGACCCGCACCCAGTTTAGGGGCACGAGTGCGTGGGTACGTCCAGCCTACGCCGCAGCATCGGCGGTAGAACGCTGTCTAGGTCATGTAACTATCTAATCAAACTCACGTGAATACCCAACTCCATAAGGAGACGTAGATATCATAAAATAATGTTAGAAATACTCAATCACCTAAACTAAAGCACGATGAGATATCAAGGCAAACAAAGAAGTACAAGACAAGTCTAACGACAGAATAATCATACCTGCAATCAGTAACATCCAATCCCCAAGTGTGTCCGAAACAAGTCCACTAAGGTCACAGTCTGGAAAATATTTTCCAGTCAGGAAGAAGCAAAGTACATCTCTAAATAGCAGTTCTTTATTAATGATATAAACTATGTAGCAGTTCTAGATGGAAATATACGAGATGCATGTATAGGTACGAGAAATGTACAATAAAAGAAATACTGGAAATACTGTAAGTAAATACAGGAAAAGAAACAATATGTCAACGAGCAAGAATCCTATGACTAAGTGTGTGAGTACTAGCTTTAACATATGATCGGCTTGGGAACTTGATCAGGCTGGTTACATGTGATTAGCTATGATTCATGTAAGGTCAGGCTAACCGTTGGTTAGCTATGATGCATGTAGAGGTCAGGCTAATCACACGTAATAGCTATGAAGCATGTAAATGGTCAGGCCGCACCCGACGTGAGATGTGGGGTGAGCTATGATGCATGTAGAGTTGGGTATGATCACATATCTATACTAAAATACTCTCCACCCCCGAAAGGTATAGTAGATCCAATCATGGTATGCTATGGCACGGGATTCCCTAGGGAGGTAGCAAGTCTCCCCGGAAATCAGTGTCTGTACATGCACAAGATAGCAAGAAAACAAGTCTTGTATAAGCTACACCATAAAAAGGAATAACATCTCATGACGAGATCCGTATACACCAATCCGTGTAACCATCGTGTCAAGAGCATGGACATTTACACTAGATACAGTGAACATAGGAGATATCATAATTTAGAAACTAATCAGAGAATGTACTCGCCTTGGGTCCTTAGCTGTCAATACCAATGTCCTGTCCCAGAGTATCGCCTGGAGAATCCGACAGTCCTATAAACATATAATAATATCACTTGTATCAGATGCTACACTAACACACAATAGAAATACCCTGGCCTCAGGGCTATGCCAGGCATGGCTCTAGTCAACTAGGGTCATCTAGTAGGGATACGTACATAATACACATTTACACTCAGAGTATATACCAATAAAAACGTATATAATATATATATAAGTGTCTATTAGTAATTGTACAAAATACGTATATGTGTATATACGCTAAATAGATGTATATAAATATATTTTTATATACCAAAATACATATTTGTATATATATATCAATCAAATATTTATATATATATATATATATATATATAACTAATCAGAGAATATACATAATGCCACACTTCTCAAGGTGATCCCAAATGAAGTAGCAGTTAGTTCCAATGAGTCCGGAGCAGTCCAAATAGCTAGAAACTATATAAAGAAGTTCAAGATCGGAGTTTGGCACGAAAATCGAGATAAGGATACCAGGTCATCAATACATAGAGAAACATACCGGGGTTAGCTAAGATTAAGATTAACAAGTTAGCTAATAAGAGAAAATGGTCGATTGTTCGTTATTAAGGTAACACCTTAATTTAATGAAAATCATTTCGAATTTATTTGAACAATAATTACAAATAAAAGTTTATTTATAAAATTTAGAATTTATGTAAAAGTCAATATATTTTTATATCTATAGTGAAATCGGTTACCAGTCCAAAAATAACCAAATTTGAACTAATTTTTATTATTGGAACTATTTCTTAATTAATAATGTAAACCAAAAAATTATTATATTTTTTTACATAATCAAAACTCCTTATATTTATTACATCACTAAACTAATTACATAGAAACTAAACTAATTACATAAAACTAAACTAATTATATATTAATATAACTAATACTCTTAAAATTAACCCAAACATTACTCTCTGAAAAATGAAAGAGGGAAGACGGAGCTCACGTTGGGGTCTCGGCGTCGACGCGGGGAAGTCCGCCGGGGTCACGCGGGCAAGGCGTCGGTGCGGTAGAACGTTCATCCCGAAGCGGCGGCGGTCGGGTGCTCGTCTCGAGGAGGCGGCAGCGAAGCTCGACGGCGGCAGCAGAGCTCGACGGCGGCTGGATCTTCTGTGGCAGTGGTCGAAGCTCGGCGGCGGCGGTCGAGCGGATCTGCTGTGGCGGCGGCGGTCGAGCTCGGCGCACGCGGAAGGAGGGGACGGCGAGCTCGACTCAGAGGAGGAGGTCTCAGCCGCCGGCGGTAGGTCGAGATCTAGGTTGGGATTTTGGATTTCTGTGAATGTATCAGGGTTTGGTCGTGTCCGAGTGTTGGACACGAGGATAGATGTTCGGTGGTGGATGTGTCCGAGGCTGAACACAAGGATGATGTTGTGTGGTGGATGTGTCCGAGGCTGGACACAATCTCATTGTAATATTGTAATAACTGGACACAAGAAATGAATGGATACGATAGGACACCCAGGGTCGGACCCGAGGCCAACACGGCTGACACGGTAATGCTGGACACACGGACACGAGCACACAAAACAATGGTGATGGCTTGTGGGAATTTGTGAGGGCTAGCTAATAATTTTGGGGATTAGGGTTTCTTGGGAATGGTGTGGGTGAGAGGCTTTAAATAGGGAGAGAGGGTGTGGGATAAAGGGTGAGGATTGGCCCAAATAATGAATGGCCAAGATTAGATATGAATGAGTTTTTCATGTGGGAAATGAGGGTGTGAATGGGAGATGGCAAACTTGTAAAATTTTAAAAGAAAAGGATTATAATTTAAGAAGATATTTTAAGAAGCTTCCAAGGCTAATTGATTCCCAATTAGCTACTAATTAAACCCATATCCCAAAATCTTAGAAAGTATGTAATTTATTTACTATCCCAAATGGATTTCAAAATTTATTATGAAAAAAACAACTAGTCCTTTAAATAATTTTATTATTTCAAGCCAATAAACATTTGAAGCTAGAGAATTATATATATTATTATTTATCTATTTAATTTATAATAAATCGACATTTAGGAAAAATAATTTTTATAAAAGATTTCAAATCACCTTCTAAAATCAAACATTGCTCAAAAATCTAATACTAAAACTCAAGGAGAAAATATCTTATAAACTTGATATTTTAAAAATAAATAAAAATCTAAATATTTCAGAATTTGGAAATCGGAGGTTACAAGTCTATCCACCTTAGAAAATTTTCGTCCTCGAAATTTAAGATCCTCAATAATTGTATTTACACATTGTATTATTTCTATCAAAATTTAAATTTCAAACCAAATAATCATGAAGTAATCCCATATTGTTATTTCACAACCTTTCAAAAATTATATAACATCATATTCCTGAAAATCTTCAAGTTTAAAACCAAATTCAAAATTTTCTCATAATTTCCTCCAAAATTTAAGTTCGTATCTAAATACTTAAGGATTTTAATATCCAATCCTCCAAGTTTGAAATCCAATCAATGCATATTTATAAAATTTTTAAAAATTTGTATCCCAAAATTTAAATTTTAAACACTAATCCATCAATCATCTTACTCCTCTAACTCAAATTCAATTAATGTTTATTCAATCTAAATTCTCATCCCGAGAATTAAATTCGACACTATTCCATTAACGATTTTATTTCCTGATTTCCTTTTTCCTCAAAATACTCAACAATGCGATACTTACGGAATCTTCAAATGCAACCTTCGTAATATAAAATTTTAAATTCCTATTTTGCAATCAAATAGATATAATGATAATTTTCCTAATTTTCTCAAATTTTAATAACCAATTTAATCATATCAAGACCTTCCTAAAATCATTAAATCCTCAATTTTGCCCTGTGAATTCCTTAACTCTCTATTTAAGTTAATGTTTATCCTCGAATTTCAATCATACCTCAATTTTCGTACAATCAATGATCCATCACCTCTGTTATAACAACCCCTAAATTCTTTATTTAAATTAATGCTTATCCGCAAATTTAATCATCTTGTCCCTTTTTGTCGGTCATAACCTTGTCATAGATCTTTGCTATGGTCAAAACCCTAATGATCATGGTTTAAGAAAACTCTACCTACAGCCATGCAATTTAAGAAAAATATATAGGTCATGCATCTTTTGTCATGGTATTTCAGTCTCTGTTAGGGTGTACTACTAGTTATATTCTAACAAGAAAATCATGAATATGAACTACAGCACTAGGGAAATCAATCAATCAAGAGACGGGAGCATTAGGAAAAAGAAGAACCTGCTACCATATTACTTGTAGTATCTGCTATCTCTAACAAACACTTAACTCTAGCACATTCACTAACTAATTTCCTATTCTGTACACTGGTACCCATCTCAACTAATCATTAATCCACAAGATCCATGAATATATCTGTATTGCACACACCTGTCTATTAATGCCAAAATCTGATACCAAGAACCTCTAACACGATTATAGGTCAATTGGTGCATGTAAAGTTTGATACCTCTATCTCTTTAGGTACCCCTGTTCTACTTTAGTACACCCACTGCTAGTTCTCGTTCCTACTACAATTGTCCATACTATTTGTTCTTATCACTCAAGTGCACACCAAGTGTAACACACCATACTAAGTACTGCTCTTTCCAATACAATTTTAGATGGACACCCAAGTCAGTCTGCGGTGCCATCTCAATCATGCTCAAGTCACCAGATCCTTATACATGTATATCATCTACTCATATATTAATATTCATATCTCTCATCTACCATAAAATTAATCCTCAAAATAATCGTCAAGGTTTAATTTCTCGATCAACTTAAAAATAAATTGCATATACCTCCTCAAAGTCAGATACTCAACATCGAAATAAAATTTTTAATCACTTCTAAAATCTTTGTAGCCTTGACCATGTTTATTGAATCAATATTTGAAATCCTCAAAAAATTTATGACACAATCTTAACTCCTCAATAATTCTCAAAGTTAAAATTTATCTCCACTCTCTAATTTATAAATCCACAAGCTCACGGTCTCTAATTTTCGAGGTGCACTCAAAACATCTATTGTCTAAAACTGTGTACTAACATTGTACTGCCCGAATCACTTGCACTATTTCCTTCAATGATCAAAGTTATCATCACATGTATTTTCTTCCATGATTTTTAATCTATATTAACTGGTATATCATCCAATTATCATCACACAGAGTGCTTACTGTTATTATCGTCATTCTCGACTAATCCTCGTTATAGAATCATTAGTACCCTTGGTATGATATCGCAAGCTTCATTATTGTATCATCTCCTCAAACTTATTAGAACTCATGATTAGCTGTACCTTTTATAACACTCATATTTCTTATTCTCATGGGCAAGTATATGGTTCCTCATCTCGATTATTGTGTAGGTATTTCCCTGTAATCTTTTACAGCCTGTTAAACTAATCTGTGATACGCTTCACCATCTTCATTACCAATTCCAATATTTTTCTACTCATGACACCTCATTATAACTCCTCATGCATATAAATTTCTTTACCTTTAACACGCCCGATATCAATCATCAGATTGGACGTTATGCTCCATTAATCCTTAACACAATTCCTTGATACCTAATTGTTTACATAGATCACTCAACTACATAATCATGATTATCCAGGACGGGTATATTGGCTCTGATACTAACTCTGAGAACTATCACTGATACTCTATACTCTCCTTCTACTCTCAGTCTCTAATGACACTTATCCCAGAACCATTGTTACAAGGTACTATGCTAAGGGCTAACTCTAGATTAAAGTCTACTGCTCACATGTCCAACTAGGAAACACTTATAACTCACTAGCTTCACTCAGTCAATACTAATACTCAAGACACAGCCATAATTATAAGTCATTAATTATCATACTTAACAAGGAATCCTCAAAGAATAAAAGCTCAAAGGAACTGGATTGAGGACTGAAGGTATTTCTACTGCTAGCAACCAAAAGGACGATGGAATAAAGTCTTATATAACAGAAACAGATAAGTGTTGAGATGATAGTTTAAGAACAAATTTTAAGACACAACCTGATAATCATACACGTCGGTCAGAAATTATGACGCTGAGAATCCTCGCCATGCCAGTAAGCATAGGTGCGATAAACGACAGGTTCCGTAACTAAAGTACGCAACCCTATAGTCATGTCATCTAGAATCTTCGCTAACCGGTACGGCTGCGGTAACTCTAGGTTCCATAACCCAAGCAGACGTTTCACCTTTCTCACTGTTCTCATCAATATATGTCATCAGATGATATCAAAAAATTTAGTCCGTAAAATTCATCTCGGCATGAAATCAACCTCTACAATGAAACCAAGATCCAAATTTTAATAATTGATCAACAAAAATCAAATTCAATATCAATGAGTGAGGACGGACGAAAACAAGGCGAAGGATTTAAAATTAGAAATTATAATAAGATTCTCAAGGGGTCGTCCCAGGAATCTCTCAAAAATTTGTGATTGAGTATCCTCTCTCATCCTAGTATCCTATGTCCTATATTCTATAGCAGGCACGTAGTAGTACAACTATGATGTCGCACTACTACGACATCACACAACTAGCGAAGTCTGACCTGCATGGGCCACCACTAAAAATGTGTCACGACCCGCACCCGGTTTAGGGGCACGAGTGCGTGGGTACGTCCAGCCTACGCCGCAGCATCGGCGGTAGAACGTTGTCTAGGTCATGTAACTATCTAATCAAACTCACGTGAATACCCAACTCCATAAGGAGACGTGGATATCATAAAATGATGTTAGAAATACTCAATCACCTAAACTAAAGCACGATGAGATATCAAGGCAAACAAAGAAGTACAAGACAAGTCTAACGACAGAATAATCATACCTGCAACCAGTAACATCCAATCCCCAAGTGTGTCCGAAACAAGTCCACTAAGGTCACAGTTTGGAAAATATTTTCCAGTCAGGAAGGAGCAAAGTACATCTCTAAATAGCAGTTCTTTATTAATGATATAAACTATGTAGCAGTTCTAGATGGAAATATACGAGATGCATGTATAGGTACGGAAAATGTACAATAAAAGAAATACTGGAAATACTGTAAGTAAATGCAGGAAAAGAAACAATATGTCAGCGAGCAAGAATCCTATGACTAAGTGTGTGAGTACTAGCTTTAACATGTGATCGGCTTGGGAACTTGATCAGGCTGGTTACATGTGATTAGCTATAATTCATGTAAGGTTAGGCTAACCGTTGGTTAGCTATGATGCATGTAGAGGTCAGGCTAATCACACGTAACAGCTATGAAGCATGTAAATGGTCAGGCCGCACCCGACGTGAGATGTGGGGTGAGCTATGATGCATGTAGAGTTGGGTATGATCACATATCTATACTAAAATACTCCCCACCCCCGACTAGTATAGTAGATCCAATCATGGTACGCTATGGCACGGGATTCCCTAGGGAGATAGCAAGTCTCCCCGGAAATCAGTGTCTGTACATGCACAAGATAACAAGGAAACAAGTCTTGTACAAGCTATACCATGAAAAGGAATAATATCTCATGACGAGATCCGTATACACCAATCCGTGTAACAATCGTGTCAAGAGCATGGACATTTACACTAGATACAGTGAACATAGGAGATATCATAATTTAGAAACTAATCAGAGAATGTACTCGCCTTGGGTCCTTAGCTGTCAATACCAATGTCCTGTCCCAGAGTATCGTCTGGAGAATCCGACAGTCCTATAAACATATAATAATATTACTTGTATCAGATGCTACACTAACACACAATAGAAATACCCTGGCCTCAGGGCTATGCCAGGCATGGCTCTAGTCAACTAGGATCATCTAGTAGGGATACGTACATAATACACATTTACACTCAGAGTATATACCAATAAAAACGTATATAATATATATATAAGTGTCTATTAGTAATTGTACAAAATACGTATATGTGTATATACGCTAAATAGATGTATATAAATATATTTTTATATACCAAAATACATATTTGTATATATATATCAATCAAATATTTATATATATATATATATATATATATATATATAACTAATCAGAGAATGTACATAATGCCACACTTCTCAAGGTGATCCCAAATGAAGCAGCAGTAAGTTCCAATGAGTCCGGAGCAGTCCAAATAGCTAGAAACTATATAAAGAAGTCCAAGATCGGAGTTCGGCATGAAAATCGAGATAAGGATACCAGGTCCTCAATACATAGAGAAACATACCGGGGTTAGCTAAGATTAAGATTAACAAGTTAGCTAATAAGAGAAAATGGTCGATTGTTCGTTATTAAGGTAACACCTTAATTTAAGGAAAATCATTTCGAATTTATTTGAACAATAATTACAAATAAAAGTTTATTTATAAAATTTAGAATTTATGTAAAAAGCCAATATATTTTTATATCTATAGTGAAATCGGTTACCAGTCCAAAAATAACCAAATTTGAACTAATTTTTATTATTGAAACTATTTCTTAATTAATAATGTAAACCAAAAATTATTATATTTTTTACATAATCAAAACTCGTTATATTTATTACATCACTAAACTAATTACATAGAAACTAAACAAATTACATAAAACTAAACTAATTATATATTAATATAACTAATACTCTTAAAATTAACCCAAACATTACTCTCTGAAAAATGAAAGAGGGAAGACGGAGCTCACGTTGGGGTCTCGGCGTCGACGCGGGGAAGTCCGCTGGGGTCACGCGGTCAAGGCGTCGGCGCGGTAGAACGTTCATCCCGAAGCGGCGGCGGTCGGGTGCTCGTCTCGAGGAGGCGGCAGCGAAGCTCGGCGGCGGCAGCGGAGCTCGACGGCGGCTGGATCTTCTGTGGCGGTGGTCGAAGCTCGGCGGCGGCGGTCGAGCGGATCTGCTGTGGCGGCGGCGGTCGAGCTCGGCGCACACGGAAGGAGGGGACGGCGAGCTCGACTCAGAGGAGGAGGTCTCAGCCGCCGGTGGTAGGTCGAGATCTAGGTTGGGGTTTTGGATTTCTGTGAATGTATCAGGGTTTGGTCGTGTCCGAGTGTTGGACACGAGGATAGATGTTCGGTGGTGGATGTGTCCGAGGCTGGACACAAGGATGATGTTGTGTGGTGGATATGTCCGAGGCTGGACACAATCTCATTATAATATTGTAATAACTGGACACAAGAAATGAATGGATACGATAGGACACCCAGGGTCGTACCCGCGGCCAACATGGCTGACACGGTAATGCTGGACACACGGACACGAGCACACAAAATAATGGTGATGGCTTGTGGGAATTTGTGAGGGCTAGCTAATAATTTTGGGGATTAGGGTTTCTTGGGAATGGTGTGGGTGAGAGGCTTTAAATAGGGAGAGAGGGTGTGGGATAAAGGGTGAGGATTGGCCCAAATAATGAATGGCCAAGATTAGATATGAATGAGTTTTTCATGTGGGAAATGAGGGTGTGAATGGGAGATGGCAAACTTGTAAAATTTTAAATGAAAAGGATTATAATTTAAGAAGATATTTTAAGAAGCTTCCAAGGCTAATTGATTCCCAATTAGCTACTAATTAAACCCATATCCCAAAATCTTAGAAAGTATGTAATTTATTTACTATCCCAAATGGATTTCAAAATTTATTATGAAGAAAACAACTAGTCCTTTAAATAATTTTATTATTTCAAGCCAATAAACATTTGAAGCTAGAGAATTATATATATTATTATTTATCTATTTAATTTATAATAAATCGACATTTAGGAAAAATGATTTTTATAAAAGATTTCAAATCACCTTCTAAAATCAAACATTGCTCAAAAATCTAATACTAAAACTCAAGGAGAAAATATCTTATAAACTTGATATTTTAAAAATAAATAAAAATCTAAATATTTTAGAATTTGGAAATCGGAGGTTACAGAAGTGCACAATAACAGCTATAAACAGTTGAGGGCAGCAAGCAGAGCAACAGTCGAGTTTGGAGTTTGCAAGTGTATATGCTCTAGCGAGATACGAGTATGGTTTCAGAGTATCCAGTAGCAATAGTTGGAAGAGAGAACTGTGGGTTCCTTTGTGAATCGATTGGTCTATGTGTGTCCAATTGATGACCCTTATACAAAGTGATTATGGCTTCTTCCATACCTATAAGATGTAGGTTTAAGTATAAAACCTTGATGAGTGTATTATGGTGTATAAGCTTTCCCTACTAAAATTTGTCTAATTAGCAACGTCATTAGCGACATCTGAATAAAACGTCAAAAACTCCAAATAATTTAGCAATGCCAACAAAAAATATCGTAATATGTCGCAGTTGGCGACGTCCAACGACGTCTAGCTACTAAAATTACTATTATAAAAATAGATGCCTGTAAAATTTGTTGAAACTCGCTAATATTTTAATTACAGTGACATATTTAAAGATATTGTAACATTGACGTCGCAGTATATTAAAAAAAAGTGATGTTTAGTGATGCCTATTTGATACGTTGCTAAATTTTTAATATAGGGTTTTGAGTTTTCATTTCCCCCCATTCATTTTTATTCCTACATTTTCTAACCCCCCTACCCCACCCCCGTGATTGAGACCCAGGCGACCTCGAGACCTAGGTGACATTGACCCCCTCCAGCTCCCAACCTCCATGACCCCCTCTGGCACTCCCGCTACGTGACCCCCTGCGGCTCCCTACCTCCGAGACCCACTCCGGCTCCCCATCCGATGCTCTGGCCCCCTTTTCATTGCTCTATAATCTGTCAGCCCCCCTTCTCGGTCAGGTAAACCCTAACCTAATTCTCATGACACTGATACGGACACATACTAACATTTTGACACGGATACACACATCCTAATTATTCTGACATTGACACGAACATACTAACACTGACATGGAGTGTGTGTGTGTGTGTGGTGACTAGTACTTTATAGTATATTCAAAATGATACTGTCACAGACACACGGACACACACTACAATGGGAGGTGAAGGCCTAAGGGCCATATGCTTGTGCTACAAGTTTGGGTTTGTGAACTTATGAATAATTTATAGAGATTACTTGCTAGTTTCTCCTTTCATATAGTGATTGTCATAATGTCTAGGTGTTGTTGGATTAGAAATTTGTAGTGTTAAATCCATTCAACTCATCTTGTGGACTAAATTTTTTTCTAGGTGTAGTTGGATTGGGGTTGGATATGATCATGTGTTGCTCATTCTATTATCCAAGTTAAATGATGTTCATATGTGTGTAGACTTGAAGAAATACTTTAACGCAACTATACCCTCCTGATATTTGTGTTCATATGTGTCAATTAGTAGTGTATATTAGTGTCGAGTGGTAGATTATCTTTAGGTAGATAATGATGTATTTGTACTAGTGTATCGTGTGTATTTAATTGAGTGTCAAGAGTGAGTAGCCTAGAGTGTATATTGGTAACAAGATACCAAGTGTCAAGTATAGTTAGTGTCATGGGTATTTGAAACTGTGTCCTAGTGTCAATATACAAGAGAGTATCAATGTGAGATTGTGACCATGGTATATGATATCCACATGATACACAAATACCTATTTAATGGACATTAACACGTGACGATACTGATTTAATGGGGTTTAAAATTGGTATATATTATACCAATGAGTTGTTCACATGTCTACCAGGTTTTGAAGTCCGGTTTCTTATTATATACCAATAAGCTAATGCTCGGTCCAAAGATATTTTTTTTGAAATCGCATGATTAAAGTGATAACATATCATATTTTTTGGTTATGCTAGTTTTCTTCCAACCTAAAACTAACTTCATGATTTATCTTCATCAGAAGTATATTAATGGATATGAAATACTACCTACGATATTGTTTGTGGATGTGAAACAGTCATCCTGATGACATGTACGGTGTGTGTGATAAATTCATAGAGGGTGTACATCAGTTTCTATAGTTCGCCAAGGCGTTCCCTCGATACATGGACGGTACCAAAATAAGTATCCGTGTGTGAGATATCGCAACTTAAAATATCATCCAAAAGTAAAAGTCACATATCATTTATACTCGAAGGGTTTATGCCGAATTACTATCAGTGGACCAAGCATGGAGAACTTGTGTCTTTAGTATCGAAGTCAGAGCCTTATGTGGAGCCGTATATAGATGTCCATAAACATGATGCTAATGACAATGGGTGGGTGAACATGGTTTTTGATCCGCCGGGACCTAGTTTCGATCCAGATAATTATGATGCAGCTGATGAGGCATCAAATTTTGATCCAAGGTTGATCGAGCAAATCGAGCAGATATTTTCAGTCGTCCCTGCCAAGCTGATCAGTGATGCTATTGATGACCAGAAGGCTAGTGATCGTGAAGTAAAACCAATCCAAGGTTGGATCACGCATGAGTAGTGGACTGCGATGATGGCTAGATTCGACGATCCAAGTACAATAAAAGGTCTGAGAAGGCCAAGTTGCTAGGAAGAAGGCAGCAAAGTGGTGGGGTGTTCGATTCTGATAATAGAATATTTCTATCATTTGGTATGTTCTTTATTTTAGATATATTATTTTAATACAAGTACGATAAAATGGTAATAGGATAAAATATTTAATTTTAGTACTAAATAATATATTTTTAATAGGTACAGAGGGGTGAGGATGCCAACATGGTGATAGTCTTCCTGGCCACCCATCGTAAGGAAGGGAAGCTCATTGATGAGAGGGTCTTGCAGACCTATGTAAGTATTACTTTACTTTGTGTTAATTTTAATATAACTTAGGAAATATGCAAGTAAATAACTATGTAGTTCGTAATAAATACTTTAAACATTAGCAATTATCGAGTAAATATACTTTTCTAGGCCGAGTATCTTACTCTCCGTGAGCGGGCGACTGCTAGCGCATCTATAGCAGGAGAGGCTAGTACTTCATCACAGCCCTCTCCAGCTTCGTCGATGTACGAGCTGTGGGTGACAGCCGTTGGTGGTTTCCAAAGGGGTACACACTATAGTACAGGATCCTATGGCGCCCTTGTTGCGACGTAGTCCTCTAGGGCCTCATCTGCAAGTGCATATTCTCTATAGCCCTAGTAGGCTTCTGTCCGGTCGAGAAGACCGTTGACTGTCAGATTGCACCTCTCCGTGATGAGTTGTTGCTAAGGATAGAGGAGCAACTACTATCTCAACCGCAGATGGATGATGTGACGCTCCTCGCATGATTTGATACGCTCGAGCACAGCATCATGGATCTCAAGGACATGATCGAGATGATGGAGCATGGTATTACTGATCTTAGAGAGTCAAAATAGTGCAGCGTAATGGAGCTACAGGTATCATAACTGTCCATGGGCAAAATGCTAACGATGATGTATGATTCAATGGCTAATAGCAATACGAGGTTGTTATCTACTATGGATTCATACAACCATTGACTAGCAACATTGGAGAAGATACGTCCTCCTGGTGCACCTTCATCCACACCGATTCCACCGACCTCACTATCTTCTTCATCGACATCGGTGTTAATTTTACGGGAGTAGTATGAGTTCTTCTAATCCCTGGTGTGCGTCGGTGTTCATCCTTCTCCAGATCTGAAGTAGTCCTAGTTAGGATATTTTACTGGTTGTTTATGTTTTGACCTATGATATTGGGTCATTTAAAATATTATACATTTACTGATGCTTTCAAACTTTATTTCTTGTACTTAGTTGTGTGGATATTTATTGCATTCTTTACGACGATATTTTCTTGAGACTCTGTTTGTAATTTTAATGTGTTATTTTCTTCAAATTTTACTTTATTATTTATATTAAATGTAAGTAAATTTATCGGTGTTGAGTGTTCCACTATAGGGGTCGGCGAACCAGGGAATTAAATGGAGGGTTGCTCTGGGTCTATTTATATAAATTATGAATTCATAAACTGCATGAAGATTGGTTTGGAAACTATTTTATATTTTATATTTTTATTTTTCACTAGAAATTTAGCGACGTTTAGCGACTATTAGCGATGTTTAATAACGCAATTAAACGTCGTAGATAGTCGCTGACGTCAGACAATTTAGCAACGTTCAGCGACTACGTACACGATATTGTACGTCGCTAAAAGTCTCCAAACGTTGCTACATTCAAAATATAGTATCGAATCTTGCTGACACATTTAGCGACTTTTTACGACTTAAATAAACGTCGCCAAACGTCGTTGATTTTAGAAAATAGTATCGACTCTTATCGACACTTTATGTGTCGCTAAAAATCCGACAATACGTCGATAAACGTAGCTAAAACTGTGACGCAATAACGTCGCTAAACTATTTTGGTATTGTGATGTTTAGTAAAGCTTTTGTTGTCAACGTCTAGATAAAATGCGACTAACCTTAAAGTCACTAATGTCGTCTCTAATGTTAATTAGCGACATTTTTCGCCAATTTAGCAACTTTTTTAAGCGTCGCTAATTTGACTTATTTTGGTACTATTGCAGAATGTGTATCATGATAGTTTAAATGCATTAATTGTATGAAATTAGGAATTTTAGTATCACGTGGGTAATAATTCGGGGTTTGGGTGGTAATTAATTGGAATAGGATGGGTTGTGCTAGTATATATATGAGGTTATGTATAGTTGATAGGAAATATCAATATGAGTTTCAGAGGGTTACACATGAGTATAAAGAATGAGTGTATAGGTAGTAAAGGTTATACCTATTGCTTAATGTCTAGTGTATGTGGTTATATGAGATTTTTTGAGACTATATATATATATATATATATTTGAAAAAAATGTAATTTTATAAATTATTAAATCCAATTATAACTTCTCTACATTTGTAGATGCTTTTTTTAACTATCATCATCAAGACATCATGCTTTATATTATGGGTAATACCCACAGTAGAAATAGAAAGCCCTTCGAAGATGCGCTTGTTGCGCTCATTCCAAATATGCCACACAACATCTGAGAGTCTGATCCTGGCCTCCCTTATCCAGTCTGATTGTCATGCCCCAGTCCCAAAATATGTAGGACTAAGAATATATAACATGCCAGCAACATATTCGACCAGACTCTAATCCGACTCGAATACGTATAAGCTGTATTATAATGGTCACTATCTAGATAATCCAGTAAATATAAATATCTATGCCTCAATCAACAATAAACAAAATACAACAAGAATGAGTTACATATGCTAAAGTCGGCCGTCCAATAACACACAAGCTCGAATAGACTCGAGAAAGAAATATGAGTCTATAAAAACTAGCTACATCAGCAAATAAATTAATAATATAAATGAATAGCATAACTCAGGTAGAAATGATATAAGTACCTGGTACCAATGTCCACATGGAAAAGTAACCCAAATTAGCAACTTCAGGCAAGCTCCACAATGGTCTATGCTGCAAAACTGGTAAGGGACTAGGTCCTCAGAGGGACGTAATAAGGTACAAGAAACAACATGCCAAAGTAAAACAGTATAATACCACATACTCAAGGGTAAACTACTGTAACCATCTAAGTGATATGCATATGAGAACATCACTCGTTGTCAGGTTGAAACCACTACAGGCTCTGTGTTGGGGAGCCTATAGCAGCAAGTAATATCTCGTAGGGCTAGTAGATGTGTCAAAGATCTGTGACAGAGTCTAAGGTACCTCTAGTAACATAGTTTATATATATATATATATTAATCAGCCTGTAGTATGGTGTGTCTCTCCCCACCCAATGTAACCTCATATCTCATGTCCATGACGTCTCATGTCCATAATACGCAAGATCAGGACCTCTAGCTAGTACAATGAGTGATAATGATATTTATATATAATATGCAAGTCTCATATCATGAGTCAGGTAATCCTATACAGAATCACCATAAATACCTCAAGAAGAATTATGTCACATAAAATAGTGTCAAGTGTCATATGGTCTGACGTGAAAGGATACAAGCAAGTAAAATGGGATTATGATATTAACTCTCTAAGTGACGTTACTCGACTCTGCGTATGGTGTCGACACCCAAATCTTATTCGGACGGTAAGAAATATCTCATAGCCCTAGGATAAACACATACATCAACCATATTAAATAACTATAATAACAAAATAAGATAATTAAGGCAAGAAACTGTGATACAACATGACAAGGTATACTTGTCTGCTGTCTGTAGCTGTAATATTGTTTGTCTGACATCCTCTACTGGAAGAGTAGCAGATCCAAGATGCCTATTAAATATATTCTAATCAATAACCATATACACTAACTACACTAGGACAACACAAAAGATTGTTGCACAACCTCAACTTTCAGTTGACGTTCTTGTCCAACAATCCAATTGTTGCGTAGCATTGAACAACATGCCAAGATACAATTGTCATGCCACTTCAAAAATATTGTGAGGGCATCTTACATCGACATACCACACGTACTTATAGGAACTTACATATTTTTGGCTACACGTAGGCCTATATGTACGTAGGAACGTATCGATGTCGCAAAACTTGCACCATTGCTATCCTATTCATCCATCATGCATGGAATCTCTTAATCATATATTTTAACATCATTTATTACTGAATCAATCATAATTAATATTCTAAAATTATTTATAAATAATCTAAAATAACCAAATTTTGGCATTGCATGCCATTATTTGCTTCGGACGACAACCAGTCATTCTAACCAACTTTGGCATGTAGCCTTGACATACAACCTACATGTTGGCATCCAAATATGATTAAATAATAAATTAATATATTAAATATTTTGAAATTAATATACATTAATTTCTGTAATTTAGTTACTTCAGTAAAATATAACAACTATCAAAGAACTATAACTAGTCTTGATGCGACGTGTCCGTGTCAAGGTTGTTCATTGGTTTAGGATAGTTTTTGTACGTAAAAATATAGATCTATATCATGAAACTAATTCTAAATATCATCTATCATTTATATAAATTTACACAAGATTTTATTCATAAAAAATAAGGGAAATAAACAAAGTTGGAAAACTTAGACGATTGCGATTATGGCGGGGACCTTTTTCGCGACTACGGCCCAACGGAGTACCAACCGAACTCCAAACCTCATAAAACTTGACGAGGCTATTGGAGACTTCAAGTATGATGTAAATCTAGGATTTTAAAGATTTTTTGCGCCTGTGTAGGGGTCTGAACTGTTGCTGTAATCAGCAGCCAATATTTGGGCAAAAAGGGGTTTGGTTGGGATATTTTTGGTGTTGTGACATGTGGGAAATGAGAGAGGAAGAGGGAAAGAATTAGAAGATTTAGAGAACATGAGGAAGGAGTTTTCTTCATGAGAGAGAGAAAAAGGGTGGCCAAACCTAATAATTAGATTTAAGTGTTGGAGAGTTGATAAATATATGTTGTTTAAATAGGTGGGTGGTTAGGATTTGATTTAATATTTAAAAATATGTGGGTAAGGTTTATGGAGTCTTACTATGGTAAAGAGCTAAAATTTAAATTAGAGGATTGTCACAAAAATATTCACTTGGGATTTGGTTTGATCCAAAGATAGGAATATGCAACAAACTAGGGGTATCCTAATTTTAAAATATGGGATTTAAATATTTAGTTGATTTGTTCAGATTTTGTAGATATATTTTATATGTGAGTTGTGTTATGGAATAGGAAAATTGTGTGGGGTTTGTTTGTTAGGATTGAGATTTAGTTGGTTAGGATCTTGGATAGTTAGGTAGTTAGGCCAACTATGATGACACATATGACACTTTCTATAAATAAAAACAAATTAATTTAAATATATATATATATATATATATATATATATATATATATATATATATATATACATATGGGGGTATTTGGGTGCACTAAATGCCTACATGTGTTTGGGTTTGGTTTGGGTCAAGTTCTAATCAAAAGGAAGCAGTTATACGATAACCATGGTTCTAAATGTTTGTCAATATTTTTGGAGCATGGGAGAGATCAAACAAATGCAACATCGATGTCTCAAATATATTAGGTACAATCAAGATTAGTATTATAAATTTTTTTGGAAGAAAAAATATTGTGCATTGCTCTAAATATCCAAGCCATGGCAAAGTGTCATACATAAAAAATAAATTTTATAAATTAATAAATTAAAATATAAAATAAATAAATTAAATTAAATTAAATTAAATGAAAAAGTACCAAATTATTCCTATACAAACCTTAAAAGAATTGCATTCTCGCAATTTAAGATTTTTAATAATATTTTCTTTTTCAATGGGGTCAAATCCTTTATTGTGATTTTGCAAAGTCCTCAATATTAACTTCATTTTTTATACTTAAAATAAAATTTTAAGTCCTCAAAATTTAACCCCTTCAAGAATTAAACTCCTCAAATTTAAATTTAAATAAATTCTCACTTTAAAAATTATCATTCTTCTACTCGATCAAATTTTTTTATATCTTCAACAATTAATCCATGAGATTCCAAGTCCTCAATATTTTCAAAACTTGGGTTTAATTTCAATCTTCAAAATAATTTTTTTAAATACATTTTACATCGACATCTTGTAGTCCAAGGACTATAATGTAAATCTTTTTAAATTCCTCAGAATTATAAATTAATAACCCAATACTCAAAATTTTAAATCCAATCCTCAAAATTCTATATTCTAAATTTTAATTCCAAAGATTTACCCTTCTAAATTAGACCCTTCAAATCCAAAAAAAATTAAATCTTGAATATCATGATCTTTTCAAAATTTAATATTTCACTGCTACTACATAATAGCTTTTAAATTTCATTCTCAAAATTTTCAAACTTCAAAATTTTAAATTTAATTCTTAAGATAGTCTACTCCTCAATTCCTCCAATTATTGAATTATTATTTTTCTTTCGAATCCATAATACCCATACTAAATCAATTTATCCTCTATCATTAAACCTAGCAATTATAAATCTGCCAAACAAAAATTGGTATATGGCATATCTAATCCTAGTCAATATCTTAAGATCAAATTAAATCCTCAAATTTTATAATTTTTAATATATCTTTATCTCCTCAAAATCTCAAAATTTAATTTAATTCCATCTATTCTTAAAATTTTAATCCAATCACAAACTTTAAAATTATTCCATCTAAAATTTTGAATTCTAAAATTGTTCCATCAAATTTTACTCTTCTAAATTTTTTGTCTTTATATAATGAACCATAATTTTTAATTACCTTCAACTGAACAATTATCGCAAAACTTTCTCAAATTCACTAAATATTAGTTAGCCTCTAAATTTTTTTCAAGGAAATATAAATCTATTTTATCAAACTCTTCTCCAAGTTTTAAAAATTTAAATTCTACCATTTAAATTTTTAATTGAAATCTATTTCCTCAATACTTTATTTAATGACTCAATCTCAATAATTGAAGTTTAAATCTAGTCCTCTATTTTAATCCATCTATTGCATAATCACTTGAATAAATTTTAATTCAAATTCTCATCCTCAAAATTTGAATTTGAAACTATTCCCTCAATTATTTTCCTTTATTTTTTATTTTTTATATAATACTCAAACAATAAAATAATTATAAAATCTTTAAAATGAGATTCACAAATGCTCTGCCTCATCATATCCTAAAATTCTCAAATTTAGATTCCAAGTCAAATTTACCAAAATTTTTAAATTTAAACAACATAAAATTTAAATGCTTCAAGATACTTCAAATCTAAATTTAAATCCATCAGCATAATCTCCTTTAAATTTAAATACAAATCCAATCATATCATAATCTTCAAAAACTCATGGTTTAACAAAAATGCCAATGCTGTCATATTAAATTCTTAATTCTTTATTTAAACTAATATTTATTCTTTAAATCTAAACTACATAACATTTAAATTCGTCCAAAATATTTCAATTAATTTTTTTTAATCTATTACATCATAATCGTATTAAAATTTTAAATTCAATAAATCTCTAGCTCCTTATCTAGTCATTTTTCCCATCAAATTTAAATCAAAAATACCATTTTTCAAATCACATAGAAGTTTAAGCTTCGAAGCACCAAATTGATAATTCTTATCTTTATCAATTGATTAACCTCCAAACTAATTTGCTAGTCGAGAAGCCTACCCACCTTAGATTAAACTATCTATCAAAATATAATATTATATCCTCACATAAAATGACTCGCATTCATCTAAAAGATTTATCTAATAGTACCCCATCACTTATAATCTAGACAATTGATATAGTTTACCTTGGTTTAGGTTATTACTGATAATGCCCTTAATCTATTTTATTTCTAATATCTATAAATTATCTACTATAATCTTTCCTACTCAAGTATCCCCATTCTTACAAATATTCTACCAAATATGTCTTCTTAGTCTTGACGAGAATCTTCTAAAAAAAATTACCACGCACGAGTGTTCATCTCTCCGAGATAGAAAAAATGAGAATCAATGAATAAGAGTTCAAAGAAAGTATGAATGAATATAATTTTGAGGTTCAAGGACGAAATTAGGATTCAAAGGAAGTTCCAATAGTAATTGTGGATTGATATCCTAACAAACTTATCCTAACGCAGGCTCGCTCGTTATAATAATGCAACCGAAACGGTTTAATCAGGACTTGCATGGTCCACCACAAAAATATGTCATGCCCTAGTCCCAAAATACGTAAGACTAGTAATACGTAACATGCCAGCTACACATTCGACCAGACTCTGGTCCAACTCAAATACGTATAAGCTATATTATAATTGTCACTATTAAGATAATCCAGTAAATATAAATATCTATGCCTCAATCCATAATGAACAAAATACAACAAGAATAAGCTACATGTGCTAAAGTCGTCCGTCCAGTAACACACAAGCTTGAATAGACTCGAGAAAGAAATATGAGTCTATAAAAACTAGGATACATCAGCAGATGAATTAATAATATAAATGAATAGCATAACTCTACTAGAAATGATATAAGTACCTGGTACCAATGTCCACATGGCAAAGCAACCCAAATTAGCAACTTTAAGCAGGCTCCACAATGGTCTATGCTGCAAAACTGGCAAGGGATCAGGTCCTCAGAGGGAGGTAATAAAGTACAAGAAACAGCATGCCAAAGTAAAATAGTATAATGCCACATACTCAAAGGTGAACTACTATAATCATCTAACTGATATGCACATAAGAACATCACTCGTACTCAGACTAAAACTACTACAGGCTCTGTGTCGGAGATCCCATAACAGCAAGTAATATCTCGTAGGGCCAATAAATATGCCAAAGACTAGGACAGAGTCTAAGGCACCTCCAGTAATATATATATATATATATATATATATATATATATATATAAACATAATCAGCCTATAGACTGGTGCATCTCTCCCCACCCAATGTAACCTCACATCTCATGTCCATGACATCTTATGTCCATAACACGCAATATCAGGACCTCTAGCTAGTACAACGAGTCATAATAATATATGTATATAATATGCAAGTCTTATAACACGAGTCCTGTAATCCTATATAGAATTACCATGAATACCTAAAAAAGGATTCTGTCACACAAAATAGTATCAAATATTCTACGATCTGACGAGCAAGGATACAAGCACGTGAAATAGGATAGTGGTATTAACTCCCTAAGTGACGTTACTCGACTCCACGTACGGCGTCGATACCCGAATCTTGTTCGGAGGCTAAATAACGTCTCATGGCCCTATGGTAAATACACACATCAACCATATTAAATAACTAATAACTAAATAAGATAATTAAAGAAAGAAATTGTGATACATCATGGCAAGGTACACTTGCCTGCTGTCTATGGCTGCGATACAGTTTGTCCGACGTCCTCTACTGGAAGAGTAGCAGATCCAAGATGCCTTGTTAAATATATTCTAATCAATAATTATACACGCTAACTACTCTAAGATAACATGAAAGATCGTTGTACAACCTCAACTTTCAGTTGACGTTCTTGTCAAACAATCCAATAGTTGCACAGCATTGACCAACATGCCAAGATACATATGCCATGTCACTCTCAAAATATATTATGAGGGTGTCTTACATCGACATACCCCACGTGCTTATAGGAACTTACATGTTTTTGGCTACACATAGTCCTATATGTACGTTGGAACGTATCAATGTCGCAAAACTTGCACCATTACTATCATATTCATCTAACATGTATGAAACCTCTTAATCATGTATTTTAACATCATTTATTACTGAATAAATTATAATAAATATTATAAAATTATTTCTAAATAATCAAAAATAACCAAATATCGGCATTACATGCCATTATTTGCTTTGGACGACAACTAGTCATACTAACCAACTTTGGCACATAGCCTTGATATACAACCTCCATGTTGGCAAACAAATATGATTAAATAAGAAATTAATAAATTAAATATTCTATAATTAATATACATTAATTTTTGGAATTTATTTACTTCAGTAAAATATTACAACTATCAAAGAACTATAACTAGTCTTGATGCGACGTGTCTGTGTCACGATTGTTCATTGGTTTGGATAGTTTTTGTACGTAAAAATATAGATCTAATGTATAAAAGTAATTTTAAACATCATCTATCATTAATATAAATTTACATAATATTTTATTCATGAAAAAATAAAAAAAGAAACAAAGTTGGAAAACTTACACGATTGCGATTACGTCGGGGACCTTTTCGCGATTACGTCCAAACGGAGTACAAAACGACCTCTAAACCTCACAAAAATTGACAAGGCTCTTGGAAAATTCAATTATGATATAAATATAGGATTTTTTGACTTTTTTCTCCTATGGAGGGGTCTAAATTGCTGATGCAATCAGCAGCCAATATTTGGCCAAAAAGGGATTCTGTTGGGATTTTTGTGGATTGTGGCATATGGGGAAGGAGAGAGAAAGAGGGAAATAAGTAGAAGAGGGAGAGAAAGTGAGAAAGGATTATTTTTCATTAGAGAGATAAAAGGGGGCCCGAACCTAATACTTAGGTTTAAGTGTTAGGAAGTTGGTAAATATAGGTGGGTAGTTAGAATTTGATTTAATATTTAAAAATATGTGAGTAGGATTTTATGGAGTCTTAATATAGTAAGGGGATAAAATCTAAATTAGGAGATTTTCACAAAAATATTCACCTAGGATTTGGTTTGATCCTAAGATATGCAACAAACTAGGGGTTTCCTAATTTTAAAATGTGGGATTTAAATCTTTAATTGATTTATTCAGATTTTGTGGATATATTTTATATGTGGGATGTGTTATGGAATATGAAAAATGTATGGGAGTTGTTTTTTAGGATTGAGATTTGGTTGGTTAGGATCTTGGGTAGTAAGGTAGTTAGGCCAACTATGATGACACCTATGGCACTTTTTATAAATAAAAATTCTATAAATAGAATAAAATTAATTTAAATATAATATATATATAATATATATAATATATATTTAATATATAATATAATATATATATATATATATATGTATATATATATGTATATATATATATATATATATATATATATATATATATACATGGGGGCATTTGGGTGCACTACATGCCTACATATTTTTGGGTTTGGTTTGGATCAAGTTCTAGTCAAAAGGAAGCAGTTTTACGGTAACCGTAGTTCTAGATGTTCGTCAATATATTTTGAGCATGGGGGAGATCAAACAAATACAACATCCGTATCCCAAATATATTAGGTACAATCAAGATTAGTAATATAAATTTTTTTTAGAAGGAAAAATATTGTGCATTGCTCCAAATATTCAAGCCATGGCAAAGTGTCATATATAATTTTCTTCATAAATTAATACTTTAAAATATTATAATAAATTAAATATATTAAAAAGTACCAAATTACCCCTATTCTAAAATGATGGGGCTTACACCGATCCTTTGTGCATATCCCGTGCATTCACTCCTATCACGTCCCCGATCTTCCGAGATCCCACTGGCGTCAGACTGAGTTTGCCAAGCTTTACACGTCAGATTTGCCATGCTACCTCCCAGTTGAAGAAAAGATGATTTGTTGTCTCATTCTCCTTTTTGTACAAAATACAGCGATGACTATTAGTCCTGACTCCAAATCTCTCCAGATGATCCAGAGTGAGAAGCTGACCCATCACAAATCGATGCATGTAATACTATATTTTCTTTGCTACTCCTCCAACCCGTACGAAGTCTGTATGTTGCATAGGTTGATGGTGTACACATATAGTATCATACACTCATCTAAGCTTAAAGAACCCGCTAGGAGACTCCTTTCAGATCCAGCTGTCCTCCTTGATGTCCCCCATCAATTGTAACCTCGTTTACTCTCTTTTGAATAACTGCGCCCATTCGTGCAAAGTGGATGCCAGACCCTTGTTGCAGTATGATACTGACTTTCTGATTTGGGGGACTATCCCAAAGACTCTCCATGCACACCTCTTCATCAAGGTCCTGTCTCCAAATTACGGTTCGAACCACAGGTTTATATTTTTTCAGTCTCGTATCACCCGTGAGATCTGATGCTGGACCCTCGGTCTGTACATCATAATTGCCTTCATGATAACCGAAATCATTATTGTTAGACTGGTATTCCTAGAAAATTTTCTTTTTAGATACCTCCCTCTCATCCATGTCGTCCATAATGAATTATGTGTTAAATATTTCCAGGTTAGTCTCATACCGGCTATGTCACGTAGGTCCCGTAAGGAGCGCAGTCCCTCCCCACCTTCTTTCTTAGGCTGACACAATGTGTCCCAGCCTATAACATGAATACTTTTGTGCCATAGGAAATTGGAACATACTTGTTCGATCTTGTTGATAGTAGCAGTAGGTAGCAAGATTGCATGTAACCAGAACATCGCTATGGCAGTTGGAACAGATATGATCAGCTCTAGACGACCTCCGAAGGAAAAGCTCTGGGCATGCCAACCCTCCACCCGATGTTGTGTGTATATTACGAAGATACGATAATCTAGATCTCGGGCATAATTAAAAGACAGCGGAATACACAAGTATTTGACATGTATCTCGCCCACTTCCATACCTAGAACCGTTGCCTGCCCTGTCTTATCCAAGCAATGAGTGTCAAAATATTCCTTACCTTGTCTCTGTTTAAGTAAATCCCAGTATATGATGCAAATGCTACTAAGATGCCAGCTATCCTCCTGAGTCCATATCTAGACAGATTTATAAATACGAGAAGATCATCTACATATATAAGATGGGATACGTGAGGCTATACCATCTTATATAATGGCATAATCTGCCTCCTATTAATTGCCAAGTCTATGAGGCATGTAAAGTGTAACGCTCCGCAACCGTATGGTGCATTACGCTGAGTCAGATTGAATAAAATAATAGCTGGTTATATTTGATTTGTTGGATTTTGGGAAGAAGAATTGATTAAGTTGGTTTCATGTGCAGATGGCTAGCGGAGTTCGATGAAAAACATGTGTTTATTCAGAATAGCACTGAGATAGTTGGATTGGAGCGATAATGCCGTCTTTCTTAGTCTGATCGGTCGGATGATTTAGAAAGCACGTCCTGCTCGCACGGTTATACCAGTTAAGTAGATCGCACTTTGTATCGGACCACGGGTTCAACGAATCGACTGTATCGGCAGGACATGATGCTTAATGGAATCAAACATTATGAGTGGGCTCTTTCCCTTCTTCTCTACTCCTTCATGCCTAATAATATGGAACACACGTAAAGGCTTGAACACTTGGACTAAAATATTAGGAATCACTATACTTAGGCATGCATAGAGTGTACGTCATTTGCTTGGATAGGAATTGTGGCTTGAATTGGTTTTCGCGTTGGATAGTTGGAGCTAGAGTTGAATTATACATTTGAGGCAGTTGGTTGATGGATTAGGATTATGCTTGGACAGTTGGAATGGTACATTGAGGCATCCGTGCACGAGTATCACTTGGTCGCTTTGTCAAGCAAAGTGAGCAGTTGTGGTTCGAAACTGAACAACTACATCAGCGAAGGCATTGTGCCACTATTGGGGTATTGTGCCACTGTTGGGGCATTGTGCCACTGGATTATTCTAAGCATGGGGTGTTGCACCCAATTTGAAATACTGTGTTGAGAAACGGTATTGTGTCTATGGGATAACTTGAGATTTGTGCCTTGGGCAATATGTTGGAAGAATGGTTATGGATGTTATGGTTGGATAATTGGTTGAACGAGTCTAGAATCGCTTGGTGGAGCAAGAATGTTCGATCCTCTCATCATACCTACTTGGTATCTGCATGTCACGGACAAATTGTGCATAAGTTTTGGCATTTCCTTGAAACGACATTCCGGGGCACTGGAACCGTATCGATCTGGAGGAAATTATTTGATTCGTACTAGTCGCGATGCATTACAAGACCTCCAGCGGGGCTTGCTACCCGGGTTGATAGGGCGTGCCACAATGCTTGGAATATGTCCTTTATGGCTTTGCCAGTGACTTCATATAGATAAGAGTTGGTTTGCTTTACTTTGGTTGGTTTGTGCCTCGTGTAGGCACGGCCACCTTGCATCGGCAAGAGTGTGCAATTTGAGATTTGGACTGTAAGTTTTGGTTGAGGATGGATATTGAGGCTTGGTTGATGGTTCGATATGTTATCGTGTTGCTTGGGCTTGAGTAGGACGGGTTGCATGCTAGAATCCTTCGGGTTGGTTATTTATTACTTGTCAATTAGATTGAGTTAAATACTTGCATGCTTAAACTACTTTACAGCTTTCCTTAATATGTTATCCATATGCCATAAAATGAATTTATGATTCAACTAGAAAGATCACCATATAACTGTTTGCATTCACTATTCTACTTAGTGTCGGCTTAGATGAGTGGGTTACCACGCTCACCAGTACGGCTGTATACTGACCCACATTTGTGGGCATTATTTCAGGTATGCAGGTTTAGTGGCACTGCATGGATATACGGGATATGATTTATGAACTGTAAGTACCTTTGTGTGCTAGAGAAAAGAGCAAGAGTATTTTATCGCCTTTGAGGCAACTGCCTTTGGGGCATTTTATTTGGACCCTATCGAGAGCTTCGCTGTGTATTACTCTGATGTGTGCTTGGTACACAATACTTGACTTTCGTTGTAACTTGGTCGTTTTGATGATAACTTTGGTGTTTGACAACATTGCCTTGTACGAGCGCAACTCAAGGCTCGTACGGCATCACGTCCCGATGAGAATTATTGTCCTACGGGAGAGATGCAACATGGTGATTCACGTTCACCTTTGAGCTATTGGTTGAGCAATGAAACACGATCTTGGTTTGGAGGGGCAATACGATAGTTTCACATGGACTTGAAGAATTTTGGATATTGCTGCTCGAGAAGTCGACTCAGGTTTAGCGAAAGTGGAATTTTGGGCAAAATGGTGCAACAAGGGTAGACGGATTCTCCGAAAGACGTAAACGGACTGAGGCAACAACTAAAGGCAAAGAATTATGGCAGACAGACTTTTTAAGATAGCTAAATGTGGGAGCAACAATTGAGCAAATTACTGTGCTGCTCGAGTAAGTTGGACGTGCATTATGGAACGCGGCAAACGGATAAGAATTAGAGCAAGTCTTGAGTTTCGGGAATTATTGCAAGTGGTAGTGCGAGATGTTGAACATGGCAGTTTGGAAGATTTGATGGATTCAGGGTAAAACGACGGATTGAGGGAAGATGATTTCAATGAGCGCAGTTCTCGAATTATGGCTTCGATAGATAGCAAGACTTTAAGTGGTTAAGCGGCCTTTGGTTGACAGATCAACAGAGGTAGTGCATGAAGTTCTCGGATTCAGAAGTTCGCTCGGATGGAATGGTTGGGATTATGGTTCGAATTTGCAGATGAGATATAGCATGGTTCATAGTAATTGTCCATCGTGATGACTTACAATTATCGAGCGTAGCTTCAGGACAGCTGACCCTAGAGACTTGACCGCCCGATCAGAGATAAATATTGTAGACCCATAGAATGACCCTTACGGTGGTGCATTTGGGAGTGTGTCGAAGGAAGATGTGAGTAGTGTGTGTTAGAGATTGGCCTACTGTCACCACCCCATTTCCTGAGCCGGGTATTTTTTATTTATTTTTAATTTAGTTAATTGTGTATTATTTATAATTAATTATATTTATATTTAATTAATGATTGTATTATATTTTTATTGATTGTTTTAGGATTTTGGCTAGCCTGGACCCATGTCAGACCCTAGTGGACCCATGTCCGACCTAGCCCACACCCCTGTGAGACCTATTTTAGGTTTTAGAATATTTATTATATTTTTAGTGGGTTAGTTGGAGAGATTTGGAACTAGTTTGAGTGCTTTTGGAACCCGGAACCCAAAACCGAGAGTTAGGAGGGCATTTTGGGTATTTTGAAACTTTGTAAACCCTTATGTGTATTATGGCCGGCCCCCTCCTCACTCCCAGACCCGTGTGGACAGCAGCCCCCTTCTTCCATTCTCTTCTTCTTCTTCTTCTTCTTCTTCTTCTTCTTCTTCTTCTCCACTACTTCTTCTTCTTCCTTTCTCCTTCACAAGTAAGTTTCTCCATTTTTTTCTCCTTCCTCCTTCTATTTCTTCTACTTGTGTAAACCCTAACCCTACATTCTTCCCCAACCTAGGTGGGTAGAGCTTAGATTTGGAGTTGGAGCTAGATTTGGGAGCTTGGAAGCTTGGTTTGGAGGATTTGGAGCATTTTGGAGACTTTAGCTTGGGATTCCAACTCCCAAGAGGTAAACCCTAATTTTCCCCCTTGTAATTATTTTTATATAGTGTAATTAGTATTGTAGAACCCTCATAGACCCTAAGCCTACCCGTAGGAGGAAGTTGGAACTAGTTTGGTTGAGTTTAGAGACTTTGACATTAGGTTTTGTGTCGATTTCGGGTGGAATCCGAATTTGGCCCAATTTTGGATGATGCCCTAGGTTAGATGGACCAAGGTAGACGTTGTCGGGTGTCTTGAGGGTGAGTGCGTGTCTCCGTTCGGACATAGAAAGCCGCGTCGCGGAGAAACAGGCGTTTCGGGCAAATTTGGGGCTTTTCGTCGTCGCCGATTCTAAGTGCGTGCGCGTTTCTGCCACGGACCTAGAATCGACGCGAGGGCACTTTTTCTAGGATTTAGGCATCGTTTAGAGCACGTGGATAAATTTTGGGCCGATTCCGAGTTCGTTTGGTGTGCGTTTCAGGAGGTTTTCCGAACCGCGCACCGCGTGTTCGTCGAAATGACCGAACGGCCATTTCGACTTGGTTTTCTTGTTTTGGGCTTGTGCGCGCGTTGGGTTAGTATCGGGGATTGTGTGCTAGAGTTCTCGAGTTATATTTTATATATTTTAGGGTATTGGTGAGTGTCGGGGTCGTTGGGCGTGAGTGGGGCGTGTTGTTGTGTGTTGTGGTTGAGTGGTGTTGTGTCTCTCTATATATATTTTATAAGTGTCTATATATATATATATATATTTATATATATGTATGTGTGTTTATGTATATATATTTATATATGTATGTGTGTATTTATATCTATGTGCTTGTGTATGTATATGCCTATGTGTATATATATATATATGTAGATGTGTAAGAGTGTGTGTGAGTGTGTTGATATGTATATATATATATGTGTATGTGTTTATAGATATATATATATATATGATTATGAGTTTATGTGTATATGTATATATATATTTATATATATGTATGAGTGTTTATGTGTGTGGTTGTGTGTTTGTGTGCTAGTGTGTGTGAGAGTGTGTGTGTGAGGGTGTGTGAGTGTGAGTGTGTGTGAGGATATATATATATATATATGTTTGAGAGTGTGAGTGTGTATATGTATATATATATTAGTGTGTATATATATATAGATGTGTGTTTATATATATATATATAGATATATATGTATATAATTATATGTGTGTGTGTGTTGATATGTGTTTGAGTGAGTGTATGTGTTAATATGTGTGTATAAGTATATATGTATGTGTATGAATATATATATAAGTTAGTGTGTATATATATATCTATAGAGATATATATATATATATGTATATATATGTATGTATATATATATAGTGATATATATGTATATAGGAGTGTGTGTGTGTGTTTGAGAAGGGGGGGAGGCTGAAACTGAGAAACTGCAGCTGCAGCAGCAGCCTTGCTGCACCAGCAGCAGCTGCAGCAGCAGAATTTCAGGAGCAGCAGCAGTTTTTATAGCAGCAAGAGCAGCAATATGAAGCCAGGAGCAGCAGCAGCAATAGCTTAATGCGAGGGTGAGAGAGAGGTATATATATATAGATATAGATAATTAGATGGATTGATAGTTAGATACTTAGATAGATATAGATAGATGAATAGATAGATATTGTTAGATAGATAATTAGATAGATAGTTAGATAGGTAGATATCTATATAAATACATAGATTATTAGATAGTTAGATAGCTAGATAATTAGATAACTAGATAAATAGATAGACACATAGATAGATAGCTAGATTAGATAGATAGATACATAGGTATAGATATAAATAGATAGATAGATTTATGGATATATAGATATATAGGTAGATAGATAAATAGATATATGGATAGATAGATACATGGATAGCTAGATGATAGATAGATGATTACATAGATAAATAAATAGATAGATAGTTGATAGATAGGTAAATAGGTATTAGATAGATAGATGCATGAATAGGTAGATAGATATCTAGGTAAATGGATATCTATATAGATAGTTTTATAGTTAGATAGGTAAATACCTAAGGTATAGATATATATATATACCTATAGCTATATATATATCTATAGATATCTAGAGAGAGAGATAGATAGATTTATATATAGATATATACATAGCTAGATAGATATTAGATATCTAGGTATAGATATATATATATATGTAAGGTATGTGTAAGGTAAGGTATATATGTAAGGTATTGGGTATATATATATATAGGTATATGCCTATATGTATTAGATATCTATATTTTAGCCTAGATTATAGCTAGACATATATGTTTATGCATAGTTAGTTAGCTAAAGGGGTAGTCGGGTTGAGTTTAGAGCGGTATCTCAATACTTTGAGATACCGAGGTATCTCAATACCTTAAGATAACCAAGGTATTGAGTTTCGAGCGGGGTATTTGAGCAATAGCCTAGGAATAGTATTGGAGTGATTTTTATATGCTTATGTGTATATATTTACGCGTGCTAGCATAGGTTTTAGAGGGTATAGGCGGGATATATGGCGTAGGTTGAGGTATCGGATACCGAGGGTATCCCGGTATCTCAAGGAGGCGAGTTTGTGAGTTTTCTAGCTTAATGACCTCGGTTTGACCTAGAATTTCAGGAGCACCCTAGTTTGACCTAGACTTGACCGTAGTTGACTCGATTGACCGCTAAAGTCAACTTTTGACCTAGTTTTGACCCAGAGTTGACTTTTTGGACCTAGAGTTGACTTTTTGACCCATATTTTACCGGTTTGACCCGTTTGACCTAGAACGACCCTAGAAGCCTATTTTTAGTTATTTTATATCTGTTTAACTTATTAGAACCCTGTTTAACCTTGCTTTTCGTATTAGGTCCTTGCGACACCAGTTCGGATTGCCAGTTGCTCAGTACGTCAGGCGAGTACATTCTCTGATAGTTTTCATTATCTGATGATTATTATGATTCAGCTTATAGTATAGTATCATCTGATCATTCTGGCACAACACGGGACACTGACTGGTATTTCTGGATTTATTTACTTACGATACGTACATTTCATGTTTCTGGCCTTTATTCTGGAATCACTACTGGCATCACCTACAGGCATCACTACAGGCATCATTCATGTTCAGGCTGGACTCATCTTGATTTACGTGTCGGGTCTTGGATCCACTTGTATTAGTCGGGGCAGGGAAATACTCGAGTAGACATGTAAATATTCCTATCTGGCATCATCAAAAATCACTTCCTCTGGTCTAATCTATAATGATAGCAGCCGTGCACCCAGTGCGCAGTGAGCCGTACTTACCCCTAGCCGTTTACATGTCGAAACAAGTATTTCAAAGATACCGAGTTCATTCTTTATAGTCTGGACTCTCATGCATTTCTTGTTGGTCTCACTTACATATTTTTGGACTTGACTCACTACATGTATTTCATGCTGGACTCACTACACGTTCATGTGCACGGACTTGATCTTAGTTTAGATTTCTTGCAGCTTACAGTTATTACTATCTTGTTTCTGATATTCCTGCATCTTTATCTTTATGCACCAGTAATATATATATATTTCTTGTTTTATACTTGCTTCATTCTTCTTGCTACTTGCTATAACTGTTTTATAGTTTTTATCATTTAAATGGAACTGCTGTTAGAGATGTACTTGCTCCAGTCCTGACTGGACATATTTTTTAGAGTATTCGGAGGATTGGTGTCCGACGTTTTATGGACCTGAGCCTGTCGATGGTGCAGACAGGGACCCTCTAGTTTAGGAGTGATTTCCGGGTTGGTTGCCGGGATCACTAGGATCTTGTTGTTGTTTTATTAGCTTTTAGCACCGGATTTATCTCCGATTTTGGATTGAGACCTTGTATTGTATATTATTTTGGATGATATATTATTATTGATATTGTGGTTGTTGTAGTAGTTGTTGTTGGTTAGACTTTATAGCTGTTAGTCTTCTTTGTTATCTTATCGTGCTTAGATTCGTGATTGAGTACTTAAGATTATCATTATGATATTGCTCCTCCGTTTGGAGTTGAGATCTTGACAGGTTTATATATTAATTGCGTGGTTGCCCTCCTTTTGGAGAGGTCATGGCAGATTTTTTGTGAGTTATCTAGATAGTTGACCTAGACAGCGTTATACCGCCGATGCTGCGGCGTAGGCTGGACGTACCCACGACTCATGCCTGATTTTTTGGGTGCTGGTCGTGACACCTACTGACTGAGTGTTGGATCTGAGAGATCCTTGGGATAGCCTTCAGCTGAAGATGCAACCGGAAGACCGAAGCGATGGTGGAATTGGCCTAAGTCAATAAATGAGATTCAGAGTCACAAATTTTTGAAGATCGTATCGCCGGTGACTCATCATGCCCTGGAAGAGAATAGCATTCATATGAATTGAAGAATGTGAAACTAGCTCGTAAAGTTAAAGCAGCAGCTCATTCAGATCAAATCTTTACAAATACTGGAAGGGACAAATGTGCCTCAGATTTATAAGATGCATCAAAACTTAGTCTGGAAAGCGTGCTCGTTCAGGAGACAAAGGTGATATCTTGTGCTTCGAGGCAGTGGAAGCAGCACAAAGAACTATTCCATATGCAACCTAGGAATTATGGCGAGTGTGGGCACATTGAAATCGTGGTGACACTATCCCGTTGGCGTGGCGGTGAGATCTTCGTGGATCACACGAACCTCAACATAGATGTTCACCCAGTGAGGTATTGAGATGGCAGGAAGAGGTGTTTGGCTGAGCTGATATAAGAATAGATAATTTTTGGATAAGTCGCATAGCTGGGGTAGTATCAGTGGAGATGCTCGTTCAGTGCATAAGATATATTTGGAGATGTTGCTAGTGCAGATTCAAAGATAGTTGGATGGATTGAGTTGGAACACGAACTGATTGAGTCAATAGAAAATCACCATATTTGAGAATAGTGCTCTAGCGAATATGTTGGAATGGAAATCAGGATTGGTTCATTTGGAAGTAAAGGAAATGGATGCCTCGAACATAAAGATACCCTTGTAACTTGTCCAAATTCGCTATCGCAAAGCTTGGCTGAAATACATGTATTCTATGGACGCCTTAAATATGTGTACGATCCAAAACTAAGCGATACGAGGAATTCGTATTGAGCTGCAAGAAGGATGTAGGAATTCGAGAATTTGTACAAGCGTTCAGCAGAGCGAGATGCTGAGTCAGGATCGTGAGTATGAGAGTTGCATAGAGCAGAGTTATGAATTGGACAAATGGCATGTGATAGGAATGAGTACCAGTACGGTTCATGGACGAACCTGATTCTAAGTGGTATATTATGTAACGCTCTACAACCGCACGGTGCATTACGCTGAGTCGGATTGAATAAAATAATAGCTGGTTATATTTAATTTGTTAGATTTTGGGAAAAAGTATTGATTGAGTTGGTTTTATGTACAGATGGCTAGCGAAGTTCGATAGAAAATAGGTGTTCGTTCAGAACAATACTGAGATAGCTGGATTGGAGCGATAATGTCGTCTTCCTTAGTCCGATCGGTCGGATGATTTGGAGAGCACGGCTTGCTTGCACGATCATACCAGTTGAGTAGATCATTCTTTGCATCGGACCACGGGTTCAAGGAATCGGCCGTATCGGCAGGACATGATGCTTAACGGAATCAAACATTGTGAGTGGGCTCTTTTCCTTCTCCTCTACTCCTTCATGCCTAATAATATAGAACACACGTAAAGGTTTGAACAGTTGGACTAAAATATTAGAAATCACTATACTGAGGCGTGCATAGAGTGTACGTCGTTGGCTTGGATAGGAATTATGGCTTGAATTAGTTTTCTTATTGGGTAGTTGGAGCTAGAGTTGGATTATACATTTGAGGCAGTTGGTTGAAGGATTGGAATTATGCTTGGACAGTTGGAATGGTACATTGAGGCATTGGGAACATCGGGAATAGGAGCGAGCGAGCGTACATCCGTGAACGAATATCACTTGGTCGCTTTGTCAAGCAAAGCAAGCAGTTGTGGTTCAAACCCGAACAACTGTATCGGCGAGGGCATTGTGCCACTGTTGGAACATTGTGCCACTGTTGGGGCATTGTGCCACTGGACTGTTCTGAGCGTGGGGTATTGCACCCAATTTAAAATACTTTGTTGAGAAACGACATTGTGCCTATGGGTAACTTGAGATTTGTGCCTTGGGCAATATGTTGGAAGAATGGTTATGGATGTTATGGTTGGATAATTGGTTGAATGAGTCTAGAATCGCTTGGTGGGGTAAGAATGTTCGATCCTCTCGTCATACCTACTTGGTATCTGCATGTCACGGACAACTTGTGCACAAGTTTTGGCATTTCCTTGAAATGGCATTCTGGGGCACTGGAACCGTATCGATCCGGAAGGAAATATTTGATTCGTGCTAGTCGTGATGCATTGCGGGACCTCCAGCGGGGCTTGTTACCCGGGTGGATAGGGCATGCCGCAATGCTTGGAATATGTCCTTCATGGCTTTGCCAGTGACTTCATATAGATAAGAGTTGGTTTGCTTTACTTTGGTTGGTTTGTGCTTCGTGTAGACGCGGCCACCTTGCCTCGGCAAGAGTGTGCACTTTAAGATTTGGATTGTAAGTTTTGGTTGAGGATGGATATTGAGGCTTGGTTGATGGTTCGATATGCTATCGTGTTGCTTGGACTTGAGTAGGACGGGTTGCATGCTAGAATCCTTCGGGTTGGTTATTTATTGCTAGTCAATTGGATTGAGTTGAATGCTTGCATGCTTAAACTGCTTTACAGCTTTCCTTAACATGTTATCCATATGCCATAAAATGAATCTAGGATTCAACTAGAAAGATCACCATATAACTGTTTGCATTCACTATTCTACTTAGTGTCGGCTTAGATGAGTGGGTTACTACGCTCACCAGTACGGCTGTGTACTGACCCATATTTGTGGGCATTATTTCAGGTATGCAGGTTTAGTGGCACTGCATGGATATACGGGATATGATTTATGAACTGTAAGTACCTTTGTGGGCTAGAGAAAAGAGCAAGAGTATTTTATCGCCTTTGAGGCAACTGCCTTTGGGGCATTTTATTTGGACCCTATCGAGAGCTTCGCTGTGTATTACTCTGATGTGTGCTTGGTACACAATACTTGACTTTCGTTGTAACTTGGTCGTTTTGATGATAACTTTGGTGTTTGACAACATTGCCTTGTACGAGCGTAACTCAAGGCTCGTACGGCATCACGTCCCGATGAGAATGATTGTCCTGCGGGAGAGATACAACATGGTGATTCACGTTCAGCGGGGACTATTGAGCTTGCTGGAGATTGGGGCGTGACATAAATTGATCCATCACTAGATTAAATAGGTAATGAGATAAAGGATCCCGCTGTCTTAACCCATAGTTTCTACCAAAAATCCTATGAGGTTGTCCTCGTATCAGAACCAAGATTGTAGGTATTGAGATGCACTCCCGAACCAAATCCACCCAAGCATTATCGAATCATATTTTTAGCATGATATGGCAGACAAATTCTTTTTTAACTATGTCATATGACTTTCTCGGGTCCATTTTCATACAGGCCTTTGATCCACCTACCTTGTTGAAACCCCTATACATCTCATGTGCCAAGAGATTACTATTTGCAATCGCTCTTCCTTTGATTAATGCTTCTTGATTCATAAAAATCAGTTCTGGCATAATGCCTTTCATCCTCCCACACATAATATGAGTAATTATTTTATATAAATAATTACAACATGCTTTGGGACAAATTCCACCAGAGATGTCGCTCCCTTATTTTTTGGTATGAGGGTCAAAACGTGTGGTTCAACTCATGGAGGAGTTTACCATTCATGAAGAAATCCTACACTACCTCCAACACTTGCTCCTTCAGCTTTTTCTAATGGACTTTATAGAATTTACACCCAAACCCATCAGGCCCAGGGGGTTTGTTTGGATCAGCATTAAACACAATATCCTCAACCTCCTTCATTCTGATCTGAGCCAGAAGGAGGCTATTACCCCTTGAAGTAACCAATATTTTGCATATAATATAGGGGAAATTATTCATGTAAGTACTCTGATTATAAAGGTCAACGTAATACATGATAGCATCTGTTTGTAGCTCAAGATAGAAAGAATCCTCCTTTCTGTCAGGTCCAATTAATCTACTAATGTGGTTACGATGCTGCCTCATCCGTCCAACATCTTAAAAGAACTTCGTGCATTGATCCTCCTCACGAAGCCATGCAAACTTTGCCTGTTGTACCAACTCAATCTCTTCTTGGAAACAAAATAGTCCAACATCCATAATGAGCTATTTTTTTATTGCTGCCAGGCCCAGATTGAGGGTATCGTATTAAAGAGCCTCTTCCACCCCCCATAACTTGTCTTCTTCCACCTCCAACTGTCGTCTTGGAGTTGCCCGATACCAGACTTTTAAGCCAATCGTCACATGCTTTAGATGGCGAACAAGCCAGAACTGAGGATTCTCTTGAATCGCCACCTATAGCCCCTTGTCTACCACACAATCATAACCATCCTTGGTAGGAAATTTATTATTGTATCAGAAAGGTTGAGCTTTCGGCCTCTACCTAGGAATCATCTGGACGTAAATAGGGGAGTGATCGCTGGTACCTGTCTCCATACCCGCCACCACTACAGACAAAAATCGATAAAACCACTCTCGATTACCCAACTCCCTATCCAGCTGGCATGTAACCCGTTCCTGATAAGATTTGTTTTTCTACGTCTATAAGTGCCATGCTCTCTCAATATTCTGCAAACCTGAGCGTACCAAACATTGTTGGAACTCCTACAATATAGTGTGTGGCACCGTTCTCCCTCCTACCTTCTCATATCGAAACATCATGGCATTATATATATATATATATATATATATATATATATATATATATATATAAGTTTATCACAAGTAATACCTAGAAGTAACTTGGTGATAGCTTAGATAGCTCTATAGTGCAACCAAATAGGTATTTAAGAACCAAAAAAATAGGTAATTACCTAGTTTAACCCAATTGATCTAGAAACCTTAAATGAAGATAATTAAGCTTTTTTTAATTCCAAATCACCTATTGATTTTGAAAATTTATAATATATGTCACTTGGACTCCAGTTCGGACACTGACTTGTGCTTTCAACCCAGGACCACAGGCGAGTACATTCTCTAATAGGTTCACTTACTTGATAGCTTCTATAATACATGTTTATAGTATTATTTTATTTTATTCTCGACATGATGGATACATGGAGTAGTATTATATGGATTCATTTTTATGAGATATATTGTTTATACTTGCTGGCTTATCAGGACTCTTTACTGGCATCACTTATATCAGGACTCTTACTGGAATCACTTATATTTATCTGGCTGGTATTGTATTTCATCTCCGCGTCGGGACTTGGATCCATTAGTACTATTCGGACGAAAAAAATACCTTTGTATACATGTAAACATTCCCAAAAATTGGAACCACCCCCTCAAGGCTAATAAGGAAAGATAGAACTCGCATATTTTATGTGCGGGATGCCGTGTATTACCCCTTATCATTTATATATCGAAAGTGGTATTTCAAAAAACGTAGATAGGTGCAATCTTACTTGTTTCATTTCATATTTACTAGTTATATGTCATACCTGCTTATATCACTGGTTTCAGTCTATACTCGCTGGTTACATTCTTATATTACTATGTTTAATTGATTTCACTTATTTTACTTGTCTTTATTGCCATACTTATCTGATTTAAGCCAATTACTTACCATGATTCTATGCTTACTTGATCATCATTTATTTTATTACTATTTACTGTTTTTGGTCTTATCATGTATTGAAACTGCTATTAGAGTTGTACTCGTTCCATCCTGAATGAATAATATTTTTTAGGGATTGCCTGGAGGACTGGTGTCCCACATATTATGAACCCCAGGAGGGTATAGTAGTAGAGTTAGACCATATTTCTCAGGAGAAGCATGGAGTAATTGCCCAGAAGGTCTAGCCGGAGTTATCTAGTTATCTTAGTTCCTTTTCTAGCATTTTGATACCTGATTTATCTCCGGAGACCATTTAAGATTACTTGGATGTTATATTTGGATTTTAGATTGATGGTTGTCTTGACTTGTTTAGACTTGTGACTTGGATTTTCTTCTCTTTGTATCATATCATTCTTTATCTTCCTATTAGATCTTATGATTGATTATTACCATTGTTATATATCATTGTTCTTCTTAAGGAGTTGGATATTATTATATGAGATTGTTAGATATATTGTGTTAGCCTAGATAGTATTCTACCGCTGATGCTATGGCGTAGGCTGGACATTCCCATGTACTTGTGCCCGAATATCCGGGTGCATATCGTGACAACCAAAGCTTTTGGCATTTTCTTGGTAAATCAGCAAAAAGGCCCAAACTATTAACATTTTTTTGTAATTAAAAATACATAAATTTATATATATAATAATATATAATAATACATATATATATATATATATATATATATATATATATATATATATATATAATGTAAATATTTGGCCCCCTCGAAGACCTACAACTTAGTCCGAATGCCTACAACCAATTCTAGCCCTATATATATATGAAGAGGGATCGGGACCCCTCCTTATATTTGCATCACCCAAGCATCCTCATGATCATAACTGTTAGATCTTGTTTAAATCATATAATCTTAACAATTGATTTGAGTGGTTCAAATCAACGGTTAAGATTAGATGACCTAAGCAAGCTCCAACGGATGTAAAAGAAGGAATATTAGGGGATACAAAAATAAGGAAATCTCGATCCCTCCTCTATATATACTAGTCATCTTCACGTGTATTGGAAGTATCAAAATAAATCTCTATAATATTATTAAAAAGTTAGATAAAAATTTAAATTATATAGAATATTTTAATATTATTTGAATATGATTTGTTATAAATAATTTTTTTTAATTTTGGATATGGGTTTAATTAGATAATAAATATAGTTAGTTTAAATATAATTTAATTTTTGAATATATTTTAGGGTTTCTTATATGTACATGTGGGTTTTAATTTTTTTTTCTCAACTACGTGAGAAGAAAACATATTCGATAGTTAGTTTTTTTTAAGGGTTACTTACACTAACTACCCCTAAGTTTTGAATTTTTACATAGGGTACCCCTATTTTTAAACTAATTAGACTAATCACCCCTATGTTTTATGTTTATTACACGAGGTGCCCCTACTTTAAGATAAAGATAAAAAGTTATAACAGTAACTACCCCTATTTTTAATTTTTTTTCTAAAGGGAGGGGTGGTAAGTATAATTAGTTTAAAACTAGGGTTACCCCGTGTAATAAGTCCAAAAATTAAGTGCAATTAGTATAAGTAACCCTTTTTTAATTAATAATTGATATATATATATATATATATATATATATATATATATATATATATATATGTCTTAGACGACTTATTTTGGAGTTGTTCCTAAGCCGTATTATATATACTAGTCACATGTGTTGTACATATTTTTAATGCAAGTATTGTTCGTCAAGAATAATTTATATTGAACTTTTAGTTCGTATTTTTTTTTCATACACAGCTTATACTTGCATTTATTATCACGCCCTAGTACCAAAATACGAAGAAGGACGCGGCTAGCTGTCCCGTACAAGGTACTATACATCGTACGGCGATCACGGTTGTAACTAGACAAGGGAGTGCATGCTACAATCAGGTCACTTAGGGTCACACGAATATCTATGTCTCAATCAATTAAACAAGAAATAGTAATCATAGAGCATATATGATAAAGCAATAAGATATTCCAAATGCTTTCTCAAGATGTTCTGGAGACCAACTATACAAAATAAGAAGCTGGTGGAATAACGAAAGTACATGACAGTATTACAACTATCGTCTGATTTATATACAATCATGAAAAGGAACTAATATCTAGATGTGCCGGTTAATAGGTGTCGGTGGCTAAACGCCCAAAAGAAGTAAAATGTACAATGATGAGCAGGGAAGAAGAAAATCCACTCATTAGCCTCTGCGGCCATGTTCCTAGTATACGCCATAAAGGATCACGGCTTAGGTAGCCGACCAAAAATAAGATGGAAAAAAGGGCATAGCTGCTCGACCGATAGGGAGAGGGGATGAGTCGAGAGAAAGTTTGCTGGATCCTTGGGTGTTGTCTCAAAACTTGGTCATACAAAACCAGTGGGGTTAGACCCCAAATAGCAAGTACCACAAAGGAAGCACGAAATGGAGAAACAAAAACCCAAGCAATAAATATATATAATAATATAGATTCTGTGTCATAACTTAGGTCCATGGCATATCCTAGAACAAAGGACAAATCCTACAACCAAACAAGGACAATGGTTGAATCTATCACACTATGATAGTCTATTTTACTAGGCTACTAACAGAATAAATAAAATCACAATCAAATCCAATTAATAAGATTAGTCAATCACTTGTACAGCTTGCTAATTGTGGAGTCTGAGGTTATCTCAGAATAATACATAATAGGTATCCTTAGATCAGCCATTTTCAAACATGAGCTAATCCAGCCAAATAAAATAATTATACATGCACTTTAAGAATTGCACCAGTTCTTCTTAAGGCCACTATGTTAGACCACGGTATTAGCTATTCCAATATTCCTATGGCGAAATAGTGGCTCAATATTATTTATAATAAGTCAGATACTGAACTCTACAATGGCGGATAAAATACATTATATAAAACCCCTAATCCTAAAAACCGTATTAATCTTTTTTTATTTAATTATTAATTAAATTATATTAATTATGAGCTAATTAGAAGAAATAGATTTTATTTAATTTTTATTTAGGTGTTTGTGAATTTAGGAGATTTATGGAGCCGGTATAAATTTTTCCTAATTTATTTCATGTAGGAGACCCTTTGGACAGTTGCTAGCTTAATGGTATACATTAATACAAATTCTATATTTTTTTATGCATATATATATATATATATATATATATATATATATATATATATTCTTAAAAGAAACAGAAAGAAATAGAAAAGGAAAAAGAGAGAAAAAGAAATAAGAAAAAGAAGAAAGAAAGAAAAATAATAATACCTAATGGATCCTAGTCTAACCCATTTCCTATACTACCCAAAACCCCCTAACCCCAAAGCGAAACCCGCCCGACCCGCGACTAATGAAAGCAATAGTAGCCGTGCGGCTTAAAGCCAGACCCACTGTTTCCCTCTCCTTCCTATATATATACTTCTCTCGTTCACCAAACCCTAACCCTAATTCTTCTCCATCTTCCCATCGAGACCACCGCCGACCGTCGAGCCCTGACCGCCTAGCCAAACCGCCGGAAGCTGCCCAGAACTGCCGCATGACGACGCGTGACGTGCACAACCCCGCAACTACAGTTTGGGATAACAACTTACCTGTGTTCCAGTCCTATTTTCCGTCACCTCGCTGAACCAAACTCGACCCCGTCTTCAACGGTACATTCACCACTTAACCCCCTTCAATATCTGTATGATAGTTGACCTCCAACAATATGTAACCCTAGGAAAAAATAGCGTCCAAGTTGACGGAAAAGATAACTTTTGTGTATCGCAGAAAACTACGGTGACTACCTATGTTCCCGGATTCGTATCTCCCACCACAGAGATTCGAATTCAATTTTTCTTTTTGGTATGCGGAGACCACTTGACCTAGTTTAATTTTTATCAATTATATTAATTTGTTAACTGCTGTATGTAGAATTAAATTTGTTAGAAAACTCCAAAAATATAGTTTTTCCAATTTTCAAAAATTACGAAACGGAGCACGTCCCGCCAAATAGGACCGCCGCGTCTTGTATCAAGTATACCAAAAGGTGCACGCAGTATACCCGGACATGTGAGAGTTCACAAAAATTGATTCGGACGCGTGTGCGCGTCAGAATCAGCCCGTATCCGCGAACAATCCCCGTGTCACAATTTTTGTGAAAGCCCTGCGCATTTTGTTCACGCTTGTCAGATTGTGACAAAACATGCACCACTGGATCATGGTAGCGCACTGGTCCTGTGACCCAATTTTTACGCAATTTTGAGACAGTTGACTAAGTCACCAATTGGCGGGCCCCACGGTTGACTTTTTAGGCAAAATTATGTTCGGCTCATCGGATTCCATATTTGGATATACCGTTGAGTTCGTACTGACATTTAGAGTTTGTTTGACCTATAATTTATCCCATTTATAGACCTTTATATTTGGTACACTTTTTGGTACAAAGTAGGCCACACATGGACCCCACTTTGACCCAAAATTACTATTTTGCCCCTGTATCCAAATTGGACGAAAGAGAAGTTCTTTCGAGCTATTTTGCTTATTCTGGGAACATTGGTGATGTCTATTTCAGCATCCAAAGATATTTGTTCTGAGGCCATAGCTTCTGATCCTATGTGTTTGACATCTAGACATTATATTTTGCAGCTTCTTGCCAGGCAAGTATATATTGCCATTGTACTATTATTTATATTCCATATGTCGCATGCATCTTTATTTTCTGTCTTTAGTTCATATATTTTAACAGTTGTATAAAATGCACGCGACGGTGTCGTCGAGATATATTTTTATTTATGTAATTGCATTGACCTTGTTTATAAGACTACCCTATTATTATGTAGCATCATTAGGTTCATTGGCCGTGACACAGTTGTTACACGAGTGTGAGTCTCATATAGATCATGGACTGCATGACAGGTCTGGCCTCCTGTACGTATGGGTCGTGCGTTAGGGATGACTACTGATAGAAACTTTGTATGCTAGAAGACTTAGCAGTCATTAGAGGTCCATGGACATAGCCTATTGTAGTACGGTGGCCCAATCCTTGTCCTTGTTTGGTTGCAGGATTGGGCTAGGGTACTAAAGATAGGCTATGAACCAAATCGTGTCATGGATGTGACATGCTTAGAGCATAGGGTGGAGAGAACAACAAGTACCGCATTTGGGCTCCGTTGCACTTTTCTTATTGTTACCCGGAAGCTCCGCTGGAGATACGGCCGGTGATGACCCCATTTACTACTTGACGGCCTTTGTCGTTCAAAAGACGACATGCTTTGAGGCCCCTGATTCTCTAAGAGAGTCATGCCAATCCTATTTATGGCCAGATAGTCCACTTGTTAGAAAGTTATTCTCAATCTACATTCACTTAGACGGTTAGGCGACCAATTAGATATTTATTTCAGTACTTTATTAGCATGCTTCTATGTATCTTGTTATGTCCCTCTGAGGACCTGGCCCCTTTCAGGTATCGCTATTCTTGAGTATTCGCAGGAGAGCAGATTCGGATGGTTACATATATTTCGAGGATGTCTTCTCTTCGAGCCCCGTGGTCGTTAGTCGATATTCTTATATTTTGTTATTGTGTTGTACTTATATTGTATTTATTTTTATATTCTACTTGTTAGTGGATTTATTTCTATCCAACTATCATCTTTAGATACTTATATTGAGATCTAGTTTCATAGATATTGGTTAATTATTTATATATAATTTTCTGTGGATGAGATTTAGTTATACCCTGTGAATTGTGATAGTTTATACCACTTGTGGATTTGATATTCATATTACAGCGTACGTATGCGTTATAGTTTCCATATATTGGAGTACCATATCCATGCGGCTGGCAAGCTTACGTGTCCTAGTCCTACGTATTTTTGGGACTGGGGCGTGACATGTTTTTAGTGGTGGCCCATATAGGTCGAGAGCATATTATCTCGGTTACGTTACTGTACTGAACAAGCCTGCACCTAGGAATAGAGTATACGATCTTATCCACAATTGACTATGATTCGCTCTCATTCCAGTCTATTCTATTCGAATAATTGTATCCTGCTTGATTCATGTGCTTCCCTGATAATTTCTTGAGTATAGCCCCCTCCTAGAATATAGAAGTCCCTGTTGTTAGATGATAAGTAGGGTAACCTTCCTATTAAGAGTACAACTAGAGTGTTGGCACACCACTAAGTTTAGAATATCTAGTGAACTCTAGAATTCCTTATCTATAGATTGGTTTACCATTAGCCCTTGATGTATTATGAGGACTTGAGAGTAGAATAGACACTACTATAGTTAGTTAGAAGTTTTACCTTAATGTTTGACCCTAGTATTGAGGAACCAATAGAAAATCAAAATTGAATATTAGGACTGAACCTAACCTTCATAGTTAGATAGTATTGGAGAACTACAAACTTAGATCATTATCTTATTATTAGTAGACAGCACCTTAGGAAGCCTAGAGGAATGTAATTAACACTTTTTCTTGATCATACCTCAAATATGTGGTGCCCCGTTTCCCCTATTCGGGGAGAGCGGCTAAGAAATACAAGACGGTATCGTTCGATCGGGATAGATTGAATTAAGAACTCGTCCTCGTTATGGATTTGTTTCTTCGGAATCGATTCCCATATTCAGTGGACCGTGCCCCCGGGATCAACTTAGCGGCAGAGTCAGGAGGGACCTCTCCGCTCTATTCTTTTGTTGCCTAGTTTTCGCTGTCGCTTGTTGCTTTCGTGCCTTGAGTTAGTTTTCGGATTTGCTTGGGTTTTCTTGAACGGTTTTGATAGATTTTATTACTTTCGTTCGTAGGACTGTACTTAAATTCCGATAATGGATAGAGAGGAAGAAGTACTGATCAGCTGTTCGTGTCAATACAGGTGATCCAGCAGTAGGCGTCGCTCGAGCGGACTCCTAGGCACTTCTTTCCTTCTTCCTTATAACCACTAAAGTGAGTAGTTACCAACCCGATTAGCTAGCCCTTCTTGCTAATCATCACATCTGAAACAGTGTTCGTGCTTGCCCCGATCAAACGATACCAAGTAATAACTAAAAGACTACAATATAACTAGGGAATAGACTTGGGTTATATTATGCTTGTCAAATGAAACTTGTGAACGGTTATTTACTTATATGCTTGCTCGTTTGGAACGTTCTTCACATGCACAAATATAAGTTAGAATACATATTTCTTCTTAATTTGTGCTATGGATAGAACTCTTCTTGAATGCCATAAACTGAACAGGTAGGCTATGCAAAAGTAAATCTTGCCCTGTACTGCCCTGCTCCTGTTAAGCCTGATTTGCCTCGATTGCTAACTTAGTGTACTGCGTTGATCACGGACAACTTGTGCACAAGGTCTTAGTTCCTGCGGACGGTCGCTGGGGCACCGACACCGATCCGATCCGGACGGAACTCATGATAGTCATCTGCTATAGGACGGAATGCCTTGGGATGTCCTGATCTATGCGTCGCACGGCATTCCGTACCGAGACTAGCTCGTCCATTATGGCAACGTGCCAGTGATCCCCCTTGTATATTTAAACCTATTGCAACTAACTTGTGTCTTCTTGGCAGGGAAGGCAAGGTAAGTATTGTGCAGGTGGTTCAGACGGACAGGTAAATATCACCGAACGGTGGCGGGTTATTTCAATGATTCTATATCTATGTCTTATTGTAAAATGAACTAAGGCAAGATAGAAACCCACAATAAATGTGCATGCTTCATTAAAATAACGTGTTGATTGGTATAGTTGGGTTAGCTTGCCTTCACCAGTACGTTTCAATGTACTGACCCTCGTTGAAACAGGTTCCCCGCGCTAGGAGAACCAAGCGGGGAGCAGGAGACAAACCCCCAATCCGGTCCAGCTGTAGGCACGCCTCGACCGTGCCACCTTTTGTAGCATAAGAAGAAGAAGCCTTTTGAAGAAGAAGCTAGCCACCAAGCAACCATACAGCTTCGTGGCAAGGCAGTCGCTCCGACCTAAGGTCTTATATTTTGAGATATAGTAAAAGATGTAATGTACAGGACTGCTATCTCATTTTGTGTCAACACTTTTGTAAGCCCATAGAGGCAATCCTTATGACTCAGTTCAAGGAGTTTGTAATAGATGTTCATATTATCAATAAAAGAGAACTTTTCCATGTTTAAATCTGTGTTTCAATTATCTGCGTACTCTGAATATGTGCTCGCTATGCAAAACAAAAATACTTAGCCTTGTGCGGTGCGCTGTCACGCCCCGATTTCGGCTATTCGATAATCGTCCCCCGGGCGTGATGCCGTGCACGCGTAGGGCGCGCGTGCACAAGGCCTTAGGCATAAGGATATTCTTTAGAACAATGCAACAGAGTGGACATATAAGATAACACAAGGTTGAGGCATAGAAAAGTTTCTCTTTTATTCATAATGAACATCTTTTTACATTGCTTGACTCAAAAGTATAAAATGCCCACGGGCTTACAGACTTGGACGCAAAATGAGATAGCCGATCCATACATTATGTCCCTTTTACATAGATTCAAAAACACAAAATCCACCTTGGGTGCGAGTAAGCACCATCGCCTTAGCGATATTCAGCAACGGAGATAGTGAAAGGCTTCTTAGCTTGAGCCTCCAAAAGTCTTGGCCACGAACCGCCAAGGATCCCAAAAGTTCGGAGTGAGCTTCAGTTCCTCGCCGCGTCGCCTTGCGCCGGGGAACCTGCTACAACGAGGGTCAGTACTTCGGAAAGTACTGGTGAAGGCTAGCTGCTCAGCTTTACCAAGCTCAAGAGATATGATCTAATGAGTATGCTACAATTATTTTCTTAGGTGGGTTTCTATTCTTGCCTAATTCCGATTTCATTTAACAGGTATGCAAGAACAAAATGATATAACTTCACATGCCACCGTTCGGTGACTTTACCTGTCCCGTCTGAACCACCTGTACAACTTACCATAGCCTTCCCTGTCACGAAGATATAGTTAGTCTGCACAGTTTAAATATACACAACATCTCTTGGTTGGACGGGGGATGGATCGGCTGACATTCCGCCTCAGGTAGCTAGCCTTTGGCGGACGCACGGACCCATCCAAGCGCTAGGACTACACTAGCAAATGTTCTACCCAGGTCGAAGCGGTCCCGGTGCCCCGGCGACCGTTCGTAGAATGTTACCCCTTGTATACAAGTTTGTCCAACACCAACCCACCAAACCCATAGTTAACGCCTAAGAATTTAAAGAAACGGCATGTACGGAACCGCTTTACTGTGCTACCATAATCGACCAACAAGTTATATTCAATAACATTTAGCAGTTTAAAGAAGAATAACTTGTGCTATGAATAAGTGCCGATCAATTATTATACCCAACGAACGTGCATGAATAACTTGTTGGTATGAATAAGTGCCGATCAATTATTATACCCAACGAACGTGCATGCATCAATGAATTTATGCAAGGTTCTGAATGACAAGCAATAAATGTTCCAAGCCTGCTTTTTATCTTTTCATTCAACTTTATATATAATTGGTATCGTTTGAATGAATGCACAACTGAGTCAATCTTTATTATGAACGGAGCCCTTGGAAAGAAGGTGCTTATCGAAATAGAGCCACTCACAAGTTTGTTGAATAGGAAGAAGAAGAAGAGGTCCCTAAGACTCCGCTCGCGCGTCGTCTACACGATCACCTGCACGCACCAACGGATGATCAATACCTCCTGCTTCGGTCTCCAAGGGTCGATACGAAATGCGAAATCCTAAGAACGAAAGCAATGAAATCCATTGAAACCGTTCAAGAAAACGCAAGTCATAAAACCAACAAGAAAGCATCCAAGCGGCACGAAAACGGACAAGAAACCAACGCAACGGAAAGGCCCCTCTCGACTCTGCCGCCGAGTCCATCCTCGAGGCACAGTCCGTTGTATATGGGACCTGAATCCGAAGAAACCAATCCATAACGAGGAAAGGATCTTAATTTAATCTGTCCCGTTCGGACGGTCGTAAGTATTCCTTGGCCGCGCTCCCCGAATAGGGGGAACGGGGCATTACATCATAACCATCCAAAAGAAAGTTTCGTCCCGAAACTTAGGAATAGAACCTACCCCTAAGGAATAATGAGGGGAACCTTTCCCTCATATCAGCTTCAAGTTCCCAGGTCGACTCCTCGACCGAATGGTTCCGCCACAGGACGCGCACTAGCGAGACGGTTCGGTTCCGCAACTGCTTCTCTTTACGATCCAAAACTTGGACAGGCTCTGCTGCGTACGACAAGTCCGCTTGCAGATTCAACTGACCCAAGTCGACTATGTGGTTCGGGTCGTGTACAAACTTTCTCAGCTGTGAAACTTGAAAAATATTGTGTACTTCTGATAGGGCAGGCGGCAAAGCAACTTGGTAGGCGACCGGAGTAACCCGTTTGAGAATTTCAAACGGTCCAACAAATCTTGGACTTAACTTTCCTTTTACTCCGAATCGCATAACTCCGCGCATAGGCGAGACTTTCAAGAACACATGATCCCCTTCAAAGAATTCAAGGGGGCGACGTCGAGCATCGGCATAACTCTTTTGTCGGCTTTGTGCTGTCTTCAACCGTTCACGAATCAACCGAACTTTTTGTACGGTTTGTTCAACCAGCTCCGGCCCTAGGATTTGCCGTTCTCCGACTTCGTCCCAGCAGATTGGTGACCTACACTTCCGCCCATACAAAGCCTCGTACGGAGCCATCTCGATGCTGGACTGATAACTATTGTTATAAGCAAATTCCGCCAGCGGCAGGTAGACGTCCCAACTTGACTTCGAATCGATCACGCAGAGGCGCAACATGTCTTCTAGTATCTGATTCACTCGTTCCGTCTGACCATCGGTTTGTGGATGATAGGCTGAGCTAAACTTCAACTTGGTCCCCATCGCCAGCTGAAGACTCTCCCAGAAACGCGAGATGAATCGCCCGTCCCGATCTGATACTATAGAAACTGGCACTCCATGCAGCCGGACTATCTCGTCAAGGTAGGTCTGGGCGAGGCGATCGGCGCTCCAAGTACTTTTGATGGCAAGGAAGTGTGCAGACTTGGTTAACCGGTCGACGATAACCCAGATCGCGTCGTTCCCCCGTTGCGTCCTTGGCAGGCCAACAATGAAATCCATGCAGATGTGCTCCCACTTCCATTCCGGGATAGCAAGATTTTGCATCTCTCCGCCCGGCCTCTGATGCTCTGCTTTCACCCTTTGACAGGTTATGCATTGGGACACAAAGAGTGCAACATCTTTCTTCATGCCTTGCCACCAGAAGGTCGTTCGAAGGTTTTTATACATCTTCGTGCTCCCGGGATGGATCATATAGGCTGCGTAATGAGCTTCCGCAAGGATCTCCTTTCTAAGTTCTGAATCATCGGAGACGCATAGCCTTCCTCTCACCCGCAATGCCCCATTTTCATCAACTGCAAAGTCCTTCGCCTTCCCCGCTAGAATCTGCTCGTGCATTTTCTTTAGGAAAGGGTCGTCTTTCTGAGTAGATGTGACCCGCTCTATTAGGTTGGGTATGAATCGCATTTGAGCGACCCGCGCGCCACGATATCGAATTCGGAGTTCGATGCCCATCTCTTCTAAGTCCCTTCGTAACCTGCGATCGACTGACAGAGATCCAACGAAGATCCGACTCAGAGCATCCGCTACAACGTTCCCTTTTCCAGGTGTGTAGTCTATCGTCAAGTCGTAATCTTTTATCAATTCTAGCCAACGGCGCTGACGAAGGTTGAGGTCCGTCTGGGTGAATAGGTACTTCAAGCTCTTGTGATCAGTATAAATTCGGCAAGGCACTCCATAAAGGTAGTGTCGCCACAATTTCAGGGCAAAGACAATTGCCGCTAACTCCAGGTCGTGTGTAGGATAATTTTTCTCATGCTTCTTCAGTTGCCTGGAGGCATAGGCTATCACTCGATCTCGCTGCATAAGTACACACCCCAAACCTTGCCCGGACGCGTCGCTAAATATTTGGAATCCTGAGATCTCGTCTGGTAATGCAAGTAACGGGGCAGAGGTGAGGCGTTGCTTTAACTCTTTAAACGAAGCTTCGCAGTCGGCGGACCACTCAAACGCGACTCCCTTTTGTGTGAGGCGAGTCAGAGGTAATGCAAGTTTGGAAAAATCCTTCACGAACCGTCTGTAGTAGCCCGCTAGCCCGAGGAAGCTTCGAATCTCGCTAACGGATGCAGGTCGCTTCCACTCGACAATGGCCTCCACCTTCTTCGGATCGACTGAGATGCCTCCCGCAGAAATGATGTGCCCGAGGAAAGATACACTACTTAGCCAGAATTCACACTTACTCAGCTTAGCATATAGCTGGTTGTCCCGAAGAGTTTGTAGCACGGTCCGCAAGTGCTCTGCATGTTCTTCCTCACTCTTCGAATACACCAAGATATCATCGATGAATACTACTACAAACTTATCGAGGTAGGGCCGGAACACAAGGTTCATCAAACTCATAAAGGCAGCGGGGGCATTGGTTAGTCCGAACGGCATCACCAGGAACTCATAATGGCCATAGCGAGTTCGAAAAGCTGACTTTGGCACATCGTCTTGCTTGATCTTTAGTTGGTGATAGCCCGAACGGAGATCAATTTTAGAGAATACCGTGGCAGCCTGCAACTGATCGAAAAGATCGTCTATTCTTGGAAGAGGATACTGGTTACGAATGGTTGCTTTATTCAATTCTCGATAGTCGATGCAGAGCCGCAACGAGCCATCCTTTTTCTTCACGAATAGTACTGGGGCACCCCACGGAGATACACTAGGCCGAATGTATCCTCGATCTAGCAAGTCTTGCAACTGTACTTTAAGCTCTTTCAATTCTGCCGGGGCCATTCGATACGGTGTCTTGGAAATTGGTCGAGTTTCTGGGAACGTGTCTATAGTAAACTCTGTCTCTCGATCGGGCGGCATGCCTGGCAACTCGTCGGGGAACACATCAGGAAAATCCGCCACAACGGGGATAGACTCAACGTTTGCGCAATCTTGCCGAGTGTCTCGAACGGACGCTAAGTACCCTTCGCAGCCGGAGTGAATCATCCGTCGAGCAGACATTGCTGAGATCACCATACAGGTATTCGACGCTTTCGACTCAGGACTGCACGTGAAGCAAAACTCGGTCTCGCCGGGCAAACGAAACACTACTTCCTTTTTCGTACAGTCGATTGTAGCTGAACAAGCGCCGAGCCAATCCATCCCCAGAATAAGATCGTAGTCCCTTATGTCTAGAACTATCGCATCTAATGACAATCTCCGTCCCCCGATGCAAATGTTACCTTCACGACAGACTAAGCGAGCCGATAGATCTACTCCCGAAGGAGTGCTAACACTTAGGTTTAAGCCTAGCGGTGTCATAGGGAATGTGTGTTCGGCGGCAAAATCTGCCGAAATGAAGCTATGTGTTGCACCAGAATCAAACAATACTCGAGCAGGTACATTATTAAAAAGTAATATACCTGACACCGTCGTGTTTGACGCGAGTGCCTCGTCCCGAGTCAAGGCATAGACTCGGCCCTGAGCGTTTTGCGGTGCCTGGTTTGCTCGTTGAGTTTGCCCCTGACCCTGAGGCTCTTGGTTTTGTTGATGCTGCTGCTCTTGCCCGCTAGCACGACAGTTCACTGCCATGTGGCCCTGACGACCGCACTTAAAGCATGAACCATTGAACACCCGACAGTTCCGTGCGATGTGTCCTGTACGATTGCATCGGTGGCAGACGGCTTCGTTACCCCTTCCCGGGTTTGCTCCCTGTTTACCGCCGTTATTGGGGCGCTTCTGCGCGTTGTTTCCTCCTGTGTTGGCATGACGCTTGTGATTGTTATTTTGCACAGCGCCGGTGCGAACTGGAGGATACTGCGACTCAAGGGACAGTGCATGATTCAAGGACTCCCGCATGGTACGATATTGAGTCACTACGACGTGGGCACGGATAGAAGGTCGTAGTCCGAGCTCGAACTTTCTTGCACGACTTTCGGCATCGGCGAGCTGAGACTTGGCAAATTTTGCAAGTCGGTTGAATTCTGAAGCGTATTGACGTACCGTCATGTCCCCCTGCTTCAGTAGGGCAAACTCGTCTTCCTTTTCGCGACGGACGGCGGGTGGAAGGTATTCCTCCACGAAGGCCTTGCGAAACACGGACCAGGAGATAGCCGTTGTGCCACCTTCACTCAGAATAGCTTGCTTGTGCACATCCCACCAATCATGTGCATTTTGTCGGAGCTGAAGCTGAGCACACGCTACCTTCTTGGTCTCGTCTAGGCACAGCGCTTCGAAGTGGTCCTCCAACTCGACCAGCCAGTCCATCGCTAAGGAAGGGTCCTCGGTGCCTTTAAACGTAGCACGGCACATCTTCTTGAATTCTGATATTGAGACGATTGACCCGTTCTCGCCTGAGGGTAAGGTACCCTGAGAATTCTGCGGTCCGGTGGCTTCAGCAACTATAGGCACGGTTGCGGGGGCGGATGCAGAATGATTGTTGGCGACCATATTCGTCACCATTGTTTGCAGACTATTCATCTGCTTCTGCTGTGTATCCGCCTGAAGTCGCTGCGCCACGAATTGAGCTTCAATCCGTGACTCAAACTGACTCTGCCGTAGTTCAGCTTGTTTCTGTTGTGTCTCCATCAAACGCATCATTCGTTCGAACGGATCGGCAGAGGGTGCGGCAGCTGGACTCCCAGAGCTGCCCGAGGTGCCTGAACTACTCGCTTGCACTTGCGCCACCATCTGCGCTTGTGCACCCGGCTCGGAAGTCGTTCCTTGAAAGGAAAGTAACTCGTATTAGTCTCAAGGTATATTATGGACTCACTGTATGGAACGTATCTCATTTTGGCCAAGCGATTTCAAGGGTCTACTCGAAAGGAACAAGGTCCTCTTTAGAAACTTTCTTGTGAGATCAAAGGATCTGAAGCATGCTCTGATACCAATATGTCACGCCCCGATTTCGGCTATTCGATAATCGTCCCCCGGGCGTGATGCCGTGCACGCGTAGGGCGCGCGTGCACAAGGCCTTAGGCATAAGGATATTCTTTAGAACAATGCAACAGAGTGGACATATAAGATAACACAAGGTTGAGGCATAGAAAAGTTTCTCTTTTATTCATAATGAACATCTTTTTACATTGCTTGACTCAAAAGTATAAAATGCCCACGGGCTTACAGACTTGGACGCAAAATGAGATAGCCGATCCATACATTATGTCCCTTTTACATAGATTCAAAAACACAAAATCCACCTTGGGTGCGAGTAAGCACCATCGCCTTAGCGATATTCAGCAACGGAGATAGTGAAAGGCTTCTTAGCTTGAGCCTCCAAAAGTCTTGGCCACGAACCGCCAAGGATCCCAAAAGTTCGGAGTGAGCTTCAGTTCCTCGCCGCGTCGCCTTGCGCCGGGGAACCTGCTACAACGAGGGTCAGTACTTCGGAAAGTACTGGTGAAGGCTAGCTGCTCAGCTTTACCAAGCTCAAGAGATATGATCTAATGAGTATGCTACAATTATTTTCTTAGGTGGGTTTCTATTCTTGCCTAATTCCGATTTCATTTAACAGGTATGCAAGAACAAAATGATATAACTTCACATGCCACCGTTCGGTGACTTTACCTGTCCCGTCTGAACCACCTGTACAACTTACCATAGCCTTCCCTGTCACGAAGACATAGTTAGTCTGCACAGTTTAAATATACACAACATCTCTTGGTTGGACGGGGGATGGATCGGCTGACATTCCGCCTCAGGTAGCTAGCCTTTGGCGGACGCACGGACCCATCCAAGCGCTAGGACTACACTAGCAAATGTTCTACCCAGGTCGAAGCGGTCCCGGTGCCCCGGCGACCGTTCGTAGAACGTTACCCCTTGTATACAAGTTTGTCCAACACCAACCCACCAAACCCATAGTTAACGCCTAAGAATTTAAAGAAACGGCATGTACGGAACCGCTTTACTGTGCTACCATAATCGACCAACAAGTTATATTCAATAACATTTAGCAGTTTAAAGAAGAATAACTTGTGCTATGAATAAGTGCCGATCAATTATTATACCCAACGAACGTGCATGAATAACTTGTTGGTATGAATAAGTGCCGATCAATTATTATACCCAACGAACGTGCATGCATCAATGAATTTATGCAAGGTTCTGAATGACAAGCAATAAATGTTCCAAGCCTGCTTTTTATCTTTTCATTCAACTTTATATATAATTGGTATCGTTTGAATGAATGCACAACTGAGTCAATCTTTATTATGAACGGAGCCCTTGGAAAGAAGGTGCTTATCGAAATAGAGCCACTCACAAGTTTGTTGAATAGGAAGAAGAAGAAGAGGTCCCTAAGACTCCGCTCGCGCGTCGTCTACACGATCACCTGCACGCACCAACGGATGATCAATACCTCCTGCTTCGGTCTCCAAGGGTCGATACGAAATGCGAAATCCTAAGAACGAAAGCAATGAAATCCATTGAAACCGTTCAAGAAAACGCAAGTCATAAAACCAACAAGAAAGCATCCAAGCGGCACGAAAACGGACAAGAAACCAACGCAACGGAAAGGCCCCTCTCGACTCTGCCGCCGAGTCCATCCTCGAGGCACAGTCCATTGTATATGGGACCTGATTCCGAAGAAACCAATCCATAACGAGGAAAGGATCTTAATTCAATCTGTCCCGTTCGGACGGTCGTAAGTATTCCTTGGCCGCGCTCCCCGAATAGGGGGAACGGGGCATTACATGCGCAACCTAGGCCCGCACGGCGGTCACGCCCGGGGGACGACTATCGATTCCACGGAATCGGGGCGTGACAAAATATAGCAACTAGCATACCACTTTCCCTTAGAAAACCATGATGCTATCTAGAGCCCCCTATTTTAATTTCATATGTTGTTCCTTTGCGACCTTAACGTTCGTTAATTGCACGATAACTAAATTATGTTCTTTTTTTCTTCATCTTTCAACTCGTGCCACCTAACACCTCTGATTATAGACTAAGTGATTTTATTCTATGTTAGGATATATAGCTTGCTAGGATTTTGGTTGTTACTCTTAAATTTTGAATTATGTGATTGGTAATTAGAACTTGACAGTTTAAGTTATTCTTGTAGATTGTAACCTGATGATTATCCCTTAGTTTTCAAATTGTATAACATGTACCCTCACCTCGATACGAGTTATATCCCCTTCCCCTTGAAGGCCATTAACCTTCTATTCTTACTATTAACGCTTGCTCTATAAGCGCTATGACTAAGACTTAAGACGACCATGACCTATGTAATGTAAGAGGATACCCTAATGAGTACCAAGATATTTTCTCGTAAACCCTAATAAGAGCTTCTGCTTTAATTACAAGTACAAAGTTATTTTGTAGAAAATCCTTAAGACTATCCCAGTATTAGTTTAATTGTTATAAGTTGGGTAGTATACCTCACAACATAGCATCACATAGTCTTTTGACCTATTATTGAAGTGTAACTGAACGACATTAACTATATGCTCGCTTAAGACGACAGTGTTTATTCAGATTGTAGAATTTAGAGGCTATACCTCTACTTTGTCGACTATCGACTTAGACAAGGAATTAGTATGACAACTGTAGAGATTATAGAGTCTTATCTTTTTGTGAACTTGAATTGTTATGTAACTTCTTTCATCATAATCTAGAGTATTTATATTTGCTGTACTACATTTACTTATGCTGCTATTATAGCCTAGTTTTTGCAAGCTTATTCTTTATCGAGCTTGTTCATGACATATGTATTATTGGGGGGCCCACAATAATACATTTCAGAATCAGTGTATTAGGGTCTAGCTAACCTTAGTGTGCTTGGTTCGCCCTTCGCATAACTACTTTATGTGGATTGAGATATATAGTGATTAGTAGATGAATGTACTTGCCCTCTAGACATGTCTGAGCGTATCGTATCGGTTACATAACTGTACTAATACGAGCATGCGAACAAAGAATTACCAAAATAGGATTTCAATCCACAACCGCCTTGACAATCCCTATTTGAATTCTTTAAATGCCTTGATCCCCATACTTCTATTTCTATTACCTTTCCCTGGAACTCTTCATCATTGTTTTTCGTCTTCCCTTATTTCAGAAAGACAAAACCTCGTGCTTGGTATAAGTTTGATATACAGATAGTACTAGAGGTATCCATAGGCCAATCGTATTATTTGGTGACTGTCTTTTATAATTGATTAAGGGCCTATCATATATGATATAATCGGTGTTAAAGTTTTAAGGATTGAATAACATGAGAAAATAAATTGAGGAATATTTTTCTTAAGGTATATAGCCTTATATGATAGATGGATAAATTCTAAGTTGAGTAGAAGTCGCATTGTTAATTTAAGGTTAAATTCTTTCAGATTGTGATCAAGTAGGATTAGATGGAGAGATTAAGTCATTTTTTTTATATGGTAAATTTTAGAAGAAGGAGTTAGATAATAAGTACTTAATGAATTTTGAAACCTTGATGCGTCGGACCAAATATTTATACTTTAAGTACATGATTTAAAGTTTGAATATTGAAGGTAAATTATCGATTTGAATTTTGAGAATAAATATAAAATTTCAGACTTGAACATTGGTGGATTGAAATTAATTTTTTTTTTTACAATTTGATGATTTGAATTAAGTGTTAAAATTTGATTGCTAGATTACGTATTTAAAATATTGAGGATATGAATTAAATTTAAAAATTTGAAGAATACAAAAATTTATAAGTAAAAATAGGAATAATATTGGACTGGAATTATTTTCTAGAGGAGATTATGATGTTGGAGATCGTGATGTAAAATTTATATGTGTATTTAATTCTTGAAGATGTTATATGGATTTAATTTAAATTTGGGTTGATAATTTGAAAAAGTGAGAATAGATTACAATAGGTTGAATTTTGATTGGAACAATGATTATCTTAACCTTGAAGTGATTGCGAGGGATTGAATTATAATTTAATTATCGCCAAGAGATTGCGATTGACTTACCTTATGTACATGAAGGATTAACAAATTATGCCTTATTTTAATTTTGAGGATGAAATTTTTTTTAGTTGGCTAGATTGTAAACCCCCACACCCAAAATTAGACCTACTTGACTTAGATAGTGAGACTAAGGCTAGTTTGAATCCAATTAGAAATAGGACACGATATTTAATTATACAATATTTGTACCACTTAGCGCACCTTATCATTACTTCGATAATTGGAGCACTTCACTAGTCACGCGTTCCTACAATTTCCACACCCTTGTCCTAGACATGGCTGCCTTCTATTCTGACATTTGTGCAACTTATAATTAAGCTCCATTGTGCTACATTTTTGTCGTACAACATTCGTCGCGAACGTTATTTCTTAATTCTAAAATAGTTCTAACTTTGTATCCTTGTACGTTCCAATCGAAATTGGAGACACAATCTTGACCTATTTTGTACGACCCAAATTTTGATAATATTCTATCCTGAGCCCTCTATGCCCATGCCACTTGTGCCTCACCTAATTTTAGTCCCATGTACTTCTAATTAATTTTTAAACACTATGCACATTAATTTTTATTAATTTAACCAAATTCCTATCTTTGTGCAATTTTTTAATTGTTAAGCACTTTTATGCAAAGGTGCATTAAGGTGTCCACACCATTGCACATGACACATGAAGAAACCTAATTCTCCTCCATATGAATCTTCTCCATAAATTTATGGAATGTGCAACGTACAACATCGCCCCTCATTTTAACCTAGCCTTGCATTTTAAACAATGCAAATCTTATAACATCCTTGACTTTCTACCGTGACTTAGTTTTAATTTCGAGGACACAATTTTTATAAGTTGGGTAGAATATAAAACCCCTAAACCTAAAAATCGTATTAATCTTTTTTATTTAATTATTAAATAAATTATAGTAATTACGAGCTAATTAGGAGAAATAGATTTTATTTAATTTTTATTTTAGGTGTTTGTAAATTTAGGAGATTTATGGAGTCGGTATAAATTTTTCCTAATTTATTTTATGTAGGAGACCCTTTGGACAGTTGCTAGCTTAATGGTATGTATTAATACAAATTCTAAATTTTTCTATGCATATATATATATATATATATATATATATATATATATATATATATACTTAAAAGAAACAGAAAGAAATGAAAAAGAAAAAGAGAGAAAAAGAAATAAGAAAAAGAAGAAAGAAAGAAAAACAATAATACCTAATGGATCTTAGTCAAACCCATTTCCTATCCTACCCAAAATCCCCTAACCCCATAGCCAATCCCGCCCGACCCGCGACTAATGAAAGCAGCAGCAGCCGCGCGTCTTAAAGCCAGACCCGCTGTTTCCCTCTCCTTCCTTATTATATATACTTCTCTCGTTCACCAAACCCTAACCCTAATTCTTCTCCATCTTCCCATCGAGACCGTCGCCGGCCGCCGAGCCCTGACCGCCTAGCCAGACCATCGGAAGCCACCCAGAACTGCCGTATGACGATACGTGATGCGCACAACCCCGCAACTGCAGTTTGGGACAGCAACTTACCTGTGTTCCAGCCCTGTTTCCCGTCACCTCGCTGAACCAAACTTGACCCCGTCTTCACCGGTACGTTTACCACTTAACCCCTTTCAATATCTGTATGATGTTTGACCTCGAATAATATGTAACCCTAGACAAAAATAGTGTCCAAGTTGACGAAAAAAGACAACTTTTGGGTATCGCAAAAAACTGCGGTGACTATATATGTTCCCGGATTCGTATCTCCCACCACAGAGATCTGAATTCAATTTTTCTTTTTGGTATGTAGAGACCACTTGACCTAGTTTAATTTCTGTTAATTACATTAATTTGTTAACTGTTGTATGTAGAATTAAATTCGTTGAAAAATCCCAAAAATATACTTTTTCCAGATTTCCAAAAATTATGAACCGGAGCGCGTCCCGCCAAACGGGACCGCTCCGTCGTGTACCAAGTGTACCAAAAGATGCACGCAGTGTACCTGGATACCTGAGAGTTCACAAAAATTAATTCGGATGCGTGTGCGGGTCAAAATCAGCCCGTATCCGCGGACAATTCTGGTGTCGCAACTTTTACGAAAGCTCTGCGCATTTTGTGCACGCTCGTCAGATTGTGACGAAACTTGTGCCAATAGACTCATGGTAACGCGCTGCTCCTGTGACCCAATTTTCACGCAATTCTGAGATAGTTGACCAAGTCGTCAATTGGCGGGCCCTACGGTTGACTTTTTAGGCAAAATTGTGTTTGGCTCATCGGATTCCACAAATGGACATACCATTGAGTTTGTACTAACATTTAGAGTTTGTTTGACTTATAATTTATCCTATTCAGAGACCTTTACCTTTGGCACATTTTTTGGTGCAAAGTGGGCCACACGAGGACCCCACTATGACCCAAAATTACCATTTTTTGCCTGTATCCAAATTGGACAAAAAGAATGTGATTTATAGCTATTTTACTTATTCTGGGAACATTAGTGATGTCTATTTCAGCATCCGGAGATATTTGTTCTGAGGCCATAGCTTCTGATCCCGTGTGTTTGACATCTGGATATTATATTTTGCAGCTTCTTGCCAGGCAAGCATACCTTGCCAATGTACTGTTATTTATATTCCATATGTTGCATACATCTTTATTTTCTATCTTTAGTTTATATATTTTAACTGTTATATAAAATGCACGCGACGGTGTCGTCGCGATATATTTTATTTATGTAATTGCATTGACCTTGTTTATGAGACTACCCCATTATCATATAGCATCATTAGGTTTATTGGCCGTGACACAGTTATTACACGAGTGTGAGTCTCATATAGATCACAGACTGCATGATAGGTCTTGTCACGCCCCGATCTCCGGCCAGAATCGGCCGTCCCCGCTAGGCGCGAATCATCGCGCCTGCGCTCCCGCGGGACGTACGTTTCCATCGAGACGCGATGTCGCGCGAGCCTGGGGTTGCACCCGCACAAGGTAAATACCAAAACGGCCGTTGATAACTAGTTCACAGAGTCGACATAGAGGAAACATAAAATGAACACAAGTGTTGAATCCAAATCAAGCTCTTTATTGACATGAAGTAAAGATTACAAGCGACGTTAGGCCAAGATTACAAATCGCTCATGCTCTCTCTCTCTCTTACAGTGAATATGCCCTTAGGCTTAGAACCAATACAACGATCTGGATGATGATGTTCCCATACATTATGTCTCATATATGTGAGCTCCAGGTCCGTACGCCACGCTCTAAGACGCCAAGTGCTATCCGGCGCCTACTTGCGTTAAGCGATCTCCGAATCCGTACGAGTTCCCTCCCTGCACCCTACATGCATACTGGTTGGGTATCAGTACATTGAATACACTGGTGGGGAGGCCTCTCGCCCACGCCACAAAACAAGCACGTTCATTAGTTATGTGCACCGACTGGTTTCGTTGTCTTTCTATTCTTTTTGTCTTAGGATCAGTTATATGGCAATATAAAGAAAGTAATCTTCGTGTCAGCTCAAGAGTGTCATAATAATAAACAATTGAGTTCACCTTACCATTTCTTACCATTCGGCCTTCCCTGTCATATGCAGCAATATAAACAATAAACTACGGAATAACAAGAAGCAACTATAAAACCCAAGTATTATACCGTGCCTCTGCCTCACAAAATCTAATTTATTAGAACTATGTGTGATATCGTGCATCCATTCTACTTATGCAAAATATCGTGTACACACTCCTTCCCGTTTCTTCTTTAATCAATGCGGATAGCCGCTATGCAAACATGACTTATCTATATGAAGGTCACTGGCTCTGCCAGCCATATTGGACATAATCTGCGATGGACGGTCGTCTTCCCAGCTCGGTTGCTAGCCTTGCTGGGCCTCCTAGCCGTCTAACGAGTCGACGCCCATCCAGGTCGGTAGCAAGCCTTGCTGGATGTCTCGCTCTCGCCCGCTAGTCATCAGCTAGTGTATTACCAGGACTACACTGGTACTGTTCTCCCAGGCTGACATGATTCAGATGCGTCAGTAATCGTGTCAAGGACTCTCTCTACCTGGTACGCAACCAGTTGTCCGTGACCATGCAACTACTCTCCCACATTCCAATCCTAGCCGAGGACAACTCTCGGATCAGTCTTTGTCGAGGACTATACTCGGATCTTTTCTTCTTCATGCAGCTCTTTGATTAGAGACTGCCTCGGTGATCAGCATATCCCGAGTACATTCCTTCCTTCCATCTCCTGACTCAGAACAACTACTTAATAGCCTTCCTCGTCTATGCATGCAACATAATTTTACTCTATCATGTGTCATGTTCCGTACGGTGCAATGCCACAGTATGAACTCACACTACTTTATGGCATATATGAAGAAAATTACTATATTCCAACTCAACAATCCCGACTACGCAATAGCAAGTAAAATCTCCATGTTCTGTACAATGATAAGACGGGATTATCCCCTTAGCTATGTGCGTTCATCTCTTTTATTAGCATACAAAGGTTATCGCCTGTACTAGCATGTAACATTCATTTTCTTAGTGTGCAGCAAAGTAGAGACAGATTCACCGGGGCCACCCACCTTAGCGATGTATCACCTCGGTCGAGCGAGACTCCGGATGCGCCTTTGATAGCCTAAGTCTGACCCCAACTAAGATCCCAGCATAAATCCCTTTGCATTGAATGAGCCATCTCGCTAAGCAAGGCGGACTGAATAGCTAAACTTGTGCCGTTTGAATCGGCCCTCCGGGTTGAGCGGAGCGGGTCGTTACATTATACCCCACTCAGAATAAGTCTCGTCCTCGAGACTTCCTGAGCGCAACTCGTACTATCATATATCTTCTAAACCAAACTCTATACATCTTGTCTAACTTTCAAGGACTATATCAATAATGCTTTAATTTATTTCTTACCATAAGTTACGTACATGCTTAGCCAATCCCCATTGAACGACTCTATCGTTCAATGCCATCATATTATACTCAACTTAATCGTTGCACTCTCGACCCAAAATCTACTGCACCTGGCGCAGGGCTATAATTCCTAAGCACATGGTATTCTATAACTCAATGGGCACTTATAACTCATAATTGGGTGGACTTGCCCAATTTGTTATATTATCTCCATAGGAACCAAATGCATCCGAACACTTTTGACAGTTTACTTGACCTCGCCTATCGAAACCCGTCGTTACGCCTAAACCTAAAAGTTTGAATCTCGGCTTATTCTCTAATATCGTTTGCATCAATCTCTCTGAGTCACCATCCAATCTCGCTAAGTAAATCGCACCCAATCACCTACGTTTTCTGATTCAGTCTATATTGCTGCCTAGCGCAGAGCTAACTCACCCACCGGGGGTACGCTCTAATCCTTCAAGTCTTCGGTTCAATCGAACTTAACTTCCTATTCATTTTTACTCGTTTCGTTCGCCCGAGTGGTTAATCATTTATCCGAATGATCCCTTTGTACAACTATTGCATTCCCAAACTCAGTCTCGTACTGCGTCTTAGCGCAGAACTATCTCGGTAGTACGGGGAACGATACAATCTTTCCTTTATGAAAGCTTAGGTTGAGGCTAACTTATTTCAGTTGTCATACTCATCCATGCGAATTCGAACATTTCCCTTTGCAGCTGCATCAGAGTTATGCATATCGCTAAGTCTGGATCGTACCCATATTCAAGGCGTCCCCCAAATATGTATATTTCAACCAAGTTTAGTGACAGCTAAGTCTGACAAGCTACTCGTGAAAATCTTTCGAAACGCGGATCGTTCTGCTATATGAATGACTGAGCACCGGTTCGATTTAGTTATCGTCTACTCCAATCTCACCCAATTTCAAGTTTAGCATTACTAATAGCAACTCACATCATCCAAGCAACGGTCCAACTCATCACGCCAACTTATCTTCAATATCACCAATTCAATCGTGAGAGTTCCGTCCGACAATTCTCTAATATCATTTTATTCCTCACCGTCGCATAACCGATTCGACCAAATCAATTATTACCCGAGTCCTATCTCGTATTGCATTTGTTTCAACGCTAACGTTGCTAGTGCATATTCCCAATTCTAAATCCTAACTCTAAGTCTCGTTGCCCCAGTTCCATCATTCTTCCGAATGATACTCTGAAGTCATCTACTCCAGTTTAACTCAAGGCACAGGGTCATCTGCCTAGCCACTAGGTCAGCTCGCAAAGTCATAGGTACGGTTCAAATTTGTAACTCATCGTGCAACCGTATTGCACAACGTTCGCCCCAAACACACTAAGGTCAAAACATTGTTCCTATACACGGGTATTCTACCCAAGCTCATTTCACTCAAATTTCTAAACATCGAGCACAGATCATCCTATCACACCAACACGTTCGTTCAACCGAACCCACAATACGCCCATGTTGTAGGTCTAACCCATCTATTCGTACACACTATCTCTATCATCATGTTTGATAGAATTCCCCAATCCATCCACTTCTACGCCTGTATCACTAAGCCACAATTCCATCATAAATCATCGATATAAATCATAAACTCTAAGTCATCCAACTCGATCTGCGTATTCCGTTCATGAAACCATCTTGCACATCTTATTTCATATTCTAGACTAACTCCTCACCCAAAAATCCTTAGATTCACATGTATCCTAAAACTTGTCTTATCGTATCGAACCACAAGTCAAAATGATCCTTCAATCGTCATGTTTCGGTCTCCCGCAAGTTCAATCATTCCCGCCGGACGTGAGATCACCACGCCAACGCTCCCGCAGAATGATTGTCCTAACCCGGACGTGACGCATGTGCGAGAAAGAAGTCGTACTCGCACAAGACAAGAAGGTCAATCATTATGGTTATCATCGAACGAACAAACACCTTATCTTCACCTTTAGTTTTATCCCAAGTTGTACATTGATCCACCAAGCCATATTCTACTAAAAATCGTTCTTACCGCCATCCAAGTTCGCCTAACCAACCGTCCAACTTTAATATTACCATTTGATCGCTTCTTAGTCTACTTTTAGCATTCCTCAAACAACTAAGTTCAAATCCCAAACCCAAATCTATCCCATTTTATACGTTCCATTCATCGAGTTCGTTCAGAATAATCATCGAACATGCTCTCTTGAGTTTGTTATCCCCGCCGTACGTGAAATTACCACGCCGGCGCTCCCGCAGGATAAATATTCTCGTTGGGATAGATTTTGAATATTATCTTTTCAAAATTGATTTCAGGATCGTTCTTCCAAATTCTAAGCACAATCTGTTACCGCTTAACTCGATCCATCAGAATCACCATTTTGCTAACTTGCATCAATCCATACTATCTTCCAACCATTGTTATAGTCTAAAATCTCCCAAAATTTGAAACCATCGCATTCGTACTCAAACCGAACTCTATCGAGCAATATCCTACTCAAATCCAAATTTTCCATGCACGCTATCATTCGTTCGCTATATTATTTCCAATCGCACTTACTCCGATCGCATCTCAGGTTATTCAATCTCAACTCAAGTTTTCAATTCACTAATTTCAACTAAAAATCGCTCGTACAATCCTTTAAGTTTTCCCGACCATGCAATCAATTTCAATTACCCTGAATTTCTATTCGATATAAGCCTTATCCCTTATTCAACTCATTGTAACTCGCTCGAACCAAATTTTGCACGCTTCCTCTGAGTTCACTTACTTGCTAGGCATTGTTTATTTATACTAAGGCTTCACCCGATCTCGTTGCTTGCTGTTAGTAACTCTCCGAATCTACGACTTCGTTCGAGCATTTCTAAGTCGACCAATACACCACTCAGGGTTCGAGTCACACTCCATAAATCTATATAACTCATTGTATCCACAATTCGCATAATCGAACAGGGGACTTATCGTATACACCACTCAGGAATCGAGTCATCCTAATAACTCCTGAATCACGTTCTCATCCTTCACTCGTATCCCCAATTCGTTCCTTAGAACTCCAACACGATCCCTATTTATTGCCTTAGCAATCATAGACTCATATACACCTCTATTCATAGCCCTCCATACAGACTATGCTGTAAATCATAACTTACCGTTATGGATAACCATCCAACTATATCAAAAAATTCCATACGCGATTTCCACTACTCGCCTTAGCGGCACTCCGATAACGTCTATCGATTTCCCTCCTAAGTCAAACTTTATTTTTATCTGAACAATACCCAAATCTCGCTGTAACTCACTAGCACCAAGGGTCTTGGTGCACAATACTCGACACAACTTGGCCAAAAGGCTATTGTGAATAGACCACTGTCTGAACGATATTCCGTCTCGTACTCAACTCGCTTGGTGTTTCATATAGACATATAACTTGCCGATTATAACACGAGCCTAATATCACAATGTCTTTCCCAGGTTGGGACAAAAGCCCATGCATCATAATCCCGTTCAAGCAATCGTATATTTCACATGCACTTTTCAAAAATATTTAGACTTATTGTATGGAACATCCATCGAAGCATCGAGAGAGAGCATCTACCACTTCTTCAATACACAAGTTCAAAACTGAGAGAATCAAAACAAATTCCATGAACGTAAAGCCGTGCTCTCATACCAATATGTCACGCCCCGATCTCCCGCCAGAATCGGCCGTCCCCGCTAGGTGCGAATCACCGCGCCTGCGCTCCCGCGGGACGTACGTTTCCATCAAGACGTGATGCCGTACGAGCCTGGGGTTGTGCCCGCACAAGGCAAATACCGAAATGGCCGTTGATAACTAGTTCACAGAGTCGACATAGCGGAAACATAAAATGAACACAAGTGTTGAATCCAAATCAAGCTCATTATTAACATGAAGTAAAGATTACAAACGGCGCTAGGCCAAGATTACAAATCGCTCATGCTCTCTCTCTCTTACAGTGAATATGCCCTTAGGCTTAGAACTAATACAATGATCTGGATGATGATGTTCCCATACATTATGTCTCATATATGTGAGCTCCAGGTCCGTGCGCCACGCTCCAAGACACCAAGTATTGTCCGACGCCTCTTTGCATTAAGCGATCTCCGAATCCGTACGAGTTCCCCCCTGCACCCTGCATGCAGACTGGTTGGGTATTAGTACATTGAATGCACTGGTGGGGAGGCCTCTCGCCCACGCCACAAAACAAGCACGTTCATTAGTTATGTGCACCGACTGGTTTCGTTGTCTTTCTATTCTTTTTGCCTTAGGATCAATTACATGGCAATATAAAGAAAGTAATCTCCGTGTCAGCTCAAGAGTGTCATAATAATGAACAATTAAGTTCACCTTACCATTTTTTACCATTCGGCCTTCCTTGTCATATGCAGCAATATAAACAATGAACTACAGAATAACAAGAAGCAACTATAAAACCTAAGTATTATACCGTGCCTCTGCCTCACAAAACCCAATTTATTAGAACTATGTGTGATACCGTGCATCCATTCTACTTATGCAAAATATCGTGCACACACTCCTTCCCGTTTCTCCTTTAATCAATGCTGATAGCCGCTATGCAAATATGACTTATCTATATAAAGGTCACTGGCTCTGCCAGCCATATTGGACATAATCTGCAATGGACGGTCCTCTTCCCAGCTCGGTTGCTAGCTTTGCTGGGCCTTCTAGCCGTCTAACGAGTCGACGCCCATCCAGGTTGGTAGCAAGCCTTGCTGGATGTCTCGCTCTCGCCCGCTAGTCATCAGCTAGCGTATCGCCAGGACTACACTGGCACTGTCCTCCCGGATAGACACGATTCGGATGCCTCAGCAATCGTGTCGAGGACTCTCTCTACCTGGTGCGCAACCAGTTGTTCGTGACCATGCAACTACTCCCCCATATTCCAATCCTAGCCGAGGACAACTCTCGGATCAGTCTTTGCCGAGGACTACACTCGGATCTTTTCTTCTTCACGCAGCTCTCTGATTAGAGACTGCCTCGGTGATCAGCATATCCCGAGTACATTCCTTCCTTCCATCTCCTGACTCGGAACGACTACTTAATAGCCTTCCTCGTCTATGCATGCAACATGATTTTACTCTATCCCGTGTCATGTTCCATATGGTGCAATGCCACAGTATGAACTCACACTACTTTATGGCATATATGAAGAAAATTACTACATTCTAACTCAACAATCCCGACTACGCAATAGCAAGTAAAATCTCCATGTTCTATACAATGATAAGGCGGGATTATCCCCTTAGCTATGTGCGTTCATCTCTTTTATTAGCATACAAAGGTTATCGCCTGTACTAGCATGTAACATTCATTTTCTTAGTGTGCAGCTAAGTAGAGACAGGTTCACCGGGGCCACCCACCTTAGCGATGTATCACCTCGGTCGAGCGAGACTCTGGACGCACCTCTGATAGCTAAGTCTAACCCCAACTAAGATCCCAGCATAAATCCCTTTGCATCGAACGAGCCATCTCGCTGAGCAAGGTGGACTGAATAGCTAAACTTGTGCCATTTGAATCGTCCCTCCGGGTTGAGCGGAGCAGGTCGTTACAGGTCTGGCCTCCTGTACGTATGGGTCGTGCGTTAGGGATGACTGCTGATAGAAACTTTGTATGCTAGAAGACTTAGCCGTCATTAGAGGTCCATGGACATAGCCTATTGTAGTACGGTGGCCCAATCCTTGTCCTTATTTGGTTGCAAGATTGGGCTAGGGTACTAAAGATAGGCTGTGAACCAAATTATGTCATGGATGTGACATGCTTAGAGCATGCGATGGGGAGAATAACAAGTACCATATTTGGGCTCCTTTGCACTTTCCTTATTGTAACCCGGAAGCTCTGCTGGCGATATGAGCGGTGTTGACCCTATTTACTACTTGGAGGTCTCTGTCGTTCAAAAGACGACATGCTTTGAGGCCCCAGATTCTCTGAGAGAGTCATGCCAATCCCATTTATGGCCAGATAGCATACTTGTTAGAAAGTTGTTTTCAAACTGCAATCATATGGACGGTTAGGCGACCAATTGGATATTTATTTCAGTACTTTATTGGCATCTTCTATGTATCTCGATATGTCCCTCTGAGGACCTGGCCCCTTCCAGGTTTCGCTGTTCTTGAGTATTCGTAAGAGCACAGATTCGGATGGTTATATATATTTCGAGTATGTCTTCTCTTTGAGCCCCGTGGTCGTTAGTCGATATTCTTATATTGTGTTGTTGTGTTGTACTTATATTTTATTTACTTTTATATTTTAGTTGGTAGTGGATTTGTTTTCATCCAACTATCATCTTTAGATACTTATATTGAGATCTAGTTTCATAGATATTGGTTAATTATTTATATATGATTTTTTGTAGATGAGATTTAGTTATACCCTGTGAATTGTGATAGTTTATACCACTTGTGGATTTGATATTCATATTACAGCGTAGATACGCGTTATGGTTTCTGTATATTGGAGTACCAAATCCATGCGGCTGGCATGCTTACGTGTCCTAGTCCTACGTATTTTTGGGACTGGGGCTTGACACATTATCTGTGGTGGCTAGCCAAAAATGCACTTAGAATAAATCTTTATGGGAAGGTTCGTTGGCATGATCTCGAGATATCATTTTCTTCCAATATTACTACCACTTTTAGTTGCTTAATTAACCCTATATTATTTTAAAATCTCAAGGCGTGGCCACATAAGAATTTTTCTTAAGATATCGTAAAATGTACGGGCACTCTAGATATAAATCCAAGAAAGTTTAGTCTGGATTCTCCCGAGCGAGTATGCAATATTCAATAAATCAATATCCTAGCCACACTTTGGTACTTGACTCGCATATCAAGCCCATGCTGGAGAAAAGTATATATAGTATTACACGTTCAAAAATTTGGAGGCATTCTCAATACACAATCCAAATATAATAACTTAACACGTAATACGATGTTGTACCTCAGTACACATTAGATCATGAACATTATCAGGTAATAATTATATCAACACAGATATAATATTCGAGTCTAATTACCAATTAATTATTTGGTCACATAAATCTTGATCATATTATACACGAAGATTATGTCATGCACATAGCTGGTTAGTCACTTATTACTTAGTCTAGTCCACATTGAAATCTCAGTTCAACAAATATCCATTCCGTGTATATAGCCAATCTGAGCACATGGTCGAGTCTAGCACGAGGTCTAGTTTCTAAGACCATTCTTCCTTTGAATCATAACACAAGCAATACCATGATTAACCACATAGAGGATGATAAGAAACATTCCAAATAAAAGGAAGCGAACAGATAATGAAAGTAATATATGCACGAATAAGGTCGCTAAGGATAACATGCATATGAATTTGTACACATAAAGTTTGGGCGCATAAACCAAACAAGCACATGGTCAGGGTACCACATAAAGTCAGGGCTCATAAAGTCATATGAAGTCAGGGGCACATAGGGGACTGGCTAGGCAAAGTCCACACTTCAGGACAAGTGCGAAAGCGATGACAATAAATTAAGTGTCAGTGAAGTAACATAAAGTGACTGGTATGATGGATGTGACAAAAAATAATGTGTGCCATAAGAAATGACAAAAAATAAAAATAAGTGCCAGGGTGGGGCTGAGTTATGCGTCCAAGAAAAGGGGGATGCATAGCTCACGGCCACATAGATAACTTCCATGCGCATAGAAGAGATAACACAAAAGTTTTGACACTTAGCTTTTTCAAGCTCGAGTTGAGAGCGCATGCATCCTTCAGCGATGCGCCAATAAAATGGATGCATGCTGGATGCTAGGCGCATGGAGCTTCATCTTCTCCACATCAAGTTTGGCCATGACGAAAACTTTAAACCGAAAGTTGTGTTTTATCCATGAAAACTTTGTTTGGGGTCCAAATCCGACAAGATAAAGTTTAAACCACTCAAAATCAAATGCCCTTCAACATAGAACAATAAATTTTCAAAAATAATAAGTTTTTTAAGATCAAAACTAAGAAAACTCAAAAAAATCCACACTCATAAAAATTCAGATCTACACCATTCCATCCACCAAATCTGAAAATACCAAGTTCTAAACACGCTTAAAATTACACAATAAACATAATAAAGAAATTATAATGGATGGTTGCTCTATTTCACATGCAAGGTGTACTTGCCTATGGAGGGTGGGGAAAACTTAAGAGATAAAGAAAAGAAAGAATGAGGAGGGAGAGATAAAGAAGTTGGGTTATATAGCTAGGGTTTGAGGTTTAGACCATGGGGTTCAACTCATGACCAAAACCAACCCAAACCATAAACCAAGAACCAAGACAGACCAAAGAATGGGTCTAGTCTCATGTAACCAAATAAAATAGCATGCCAGCGAGAAATAATACGCTCTCAATACGTATACTAGGAACGGGGAGTCACATTCATGAAATACAATTATTATATTTAATGTACAGTAATTAAAAGTGCTAAAAGGTTTTTACTACAAATGTAGGATAAAAGTAATATGTTGAACCATGACGGACTACGAAGCCAGGGATTTCCCAACTATTAGAAGGGAAGCAATGTAATTTATTGTGCAGGCCTTGCAAGAAGGTGGCTTGCTGGAATAGCGAGGGATGCAGAAAAAATTACGACATGCATATGGTAATTAAGACCTAGAAAGTTGTGTAAAGTATAAAAAAACAATTAATCGAACTAATTGTTAGGGCTTTCTTCATTCGCCAATCCCAAAAAATGAAGAAAGAACCTAAAATTTTATGTTATCGATTCCGCTCGAATCATTTTTGATCACCAACACCATTACAAATAAAAAATAATACATATCTGGAATTGATAATTTTTTAGATTATAGTGATCAATTTTGACAAAAAAATGAATTAAAATATTTCGATACTTTTGCCAATTAGGAAAAAAACTATTTTTTTGCCATCCAAAAAATAGAGAAAGAAACACCATGATCATAGTAAAAAGTAACAACAGAACATGATATATGTAAGGATATAGTTCATCTATCTACAAAACTAAATAATAAAAAATTCCACATACTGGTATAGAAAGGGAGATCATGGTCAGAGTTTATACAAAGGAAATCATGTCTTAGGTCAGAGTCTGGAAACCAATATTTGCAACAGAGACTTGAGACCATAACAACACTATCGTGAGGTGGAGGAAGAAGAAGAAGAAGAAGAATTGAGGAAGATTTTTTTTGACATCTATGGTACGAAGAAGAGAAAAAAGAGAGAGTATGTTTTCTTTTGGAGTTTTTTGGTTTTATTGAAGAAAATAGAGTGCTTTTGGTTGTGCAGAAGATAAGAGAGAAAGTTAATTTTAAATTTTTTTATCTTTCGTACTTTTTAAAAATTAATTGATTGATGAAATACATATGGCTTAGATGACTCAAATTGCACCATTTCTAAGTCATATTATATATATATATATATATATATATTAAAAGGTTGTGTGTTCGATTCTTGCTTATTTTAAAAATTAAAAAGACAAAAACTAAAACTGCTCGAGGAAGAGAACTGAATGAAGCATTTGTAGGTGTATTAAGTTGTATATGTCTATATATTGAAAGTTTCTATGAGAAAAATATTAAATTTCTAAAAAAGAGAGGTAGAAACTGTATTGTTGAAGGCATTAAGTGTTGAAGATAAAGCATGTTGAAGAAAAAACCTGTTGAAGATAAAGCTTGTTGAAGATAAATCTTATTATTGAAGATAAAGCCCATTGAAGATAAAGCTTGTTGAAGATAAAGCCAAGACTTAGTCTTGCTTTTATCTCTTAGTTTGTTGTAACAATATTCTAGCTAAAAATATCTTTAGTTAGGATAGATCTCTCTTTGTTATTCTACCTTATCTCTTTTAGCTTTACTTGTATTATATATTCTAGTACTATTCAGAAATAAAATCTCAATTTTCATAAAAAATTACATAGTATCAGATCCAGGTTTGATCCTCATCAAAATCTATTCCAAGGCATGCTAATCCCCTACCATGTCTTACCCTTACATCATTCCTAACGGCGTCGATCCAAAATGCCCACTCATCGTCGTTATACTCTCTAATATCCTCAAGCTTACCTCCACAAATTATCTCTCATTGAAGCTTCAAATTGAGGCCACCCTTGTAGGGTATGGTCTCTTCAAATTCTTGGATGGCACCTACCATGCGCCTCCTACAACTATCACTAAGGAAAAGGGCTTCAAACCCAATCCAGCTTACCTCACATGGGTTCGCCAGGACAAACTCCACTTTGGCACCATTATTGGTACCTTGGAACCTACTCTTGTTCTTCTCATCTCTCGATCTCGTACCACTCAAGAGGTCAAGGATACCCTTACTCACACCATTGCTCGCCCCACCCGTGGCCATATCAAGCAGTTGAAAGCCACCTTTAAGGCTCTCACAAAAGGTCCCCAATCCATTACTGAATACATGCACTCAATTAAAGCATGTACTGACCAATTGGCCCTCCTTGGTAGCCCCATAGATCGTGAGGACATCACTGGCAAGGTTCTTGAATCCTTCGACTCCACATTACAAGGAGTCATTGATGTTGTTCATGCTCGCGATACTCCCATATCATTCGATGAACTTCATGAGAAGCACCTTAATCGTGAACTTACGGTCAAGTCACAACCCACTCTTCCTACCTTACCCGCTTCTACACATGCCACCAACACCCGCCCCAACTACTACAACCAGTCCACCCCAACCAACCATTTCCATTGCAAGTCCATCAATAAGACCACACACTCCAACTCCAAACATCCCAACCAAACTGGATCTCGTGGCTCCTAAGGCAAATGCCAATGGTGCCACACAACCGGGCATTCACTCCATTATGCCCCTATCTTCCAGGAGAAAGACCCGGCCATATAGCCATTGTAATGCCCCGCTCCGCGCCGATGTTATATATCAAGGTGAGTGGGCAGAACTTCGTTCTCTGATTCTTGTACGCCTTAATAATAACCTGAGTTTTTGCTTGCAATGTTTTCTTAAGAGAATGATAGAACCTGCCTTGCATGTTAATGAACGAACTCACCTAGCTTGTCTTTGAAATAATGTCTGCTTAACGAGAATCCTGAATCGCCTGCTTAGAGTGCATGAACATGTTCACTATCGTCTATGCTCCGAGAGAACCATACTGTGCCTGAACGTGTTCAAGTGATAAGTAGTTTTGCCCCGCAACAACGATAACTGTTCTGATGGTTCGTCTCGTCTGCATACTAGAGTTTATTTGATAGTGTTCCATGCATTCGCACGCGGTCGGACAATGGCTTTTGGTGGAGAGCTGAACTGCATGCGTCCATGCCACCATGGGTCACAGCTGCCATTAGCATCAGAGAATGAGTCATTGGTATGCTGTACAGCCAGCTGCCGATCCTGAGATACTCGGGGACCACCCTGCATATAGCTAAGTCATTGTGTTGGCTTGGATAGTGACTGCCCCTAAGATTGTGCATCGTGTGTCTAGACTTGCATCAGACCCTCGAGTCGCACGAGACACGATGCGCACACCCTGAAACATGAACGGCTTGCTTGCTTGCATATTCTATATGAAACTCTGTTTCCAAACATGTTTCCAAAGCAATGTAATATGACTCTGCTAGAACTGTATGAAACAAACCTAGGTAAAACTAAAAAGATCACTAGTAATGTAATGTTTTATAACATGATTACTTAGTGCCTGTTTGAGTGAATGCTTGTTTCTGTTCAGTTGTTTTATCTCACCAGTACTTGTATAAAGTGCTGACCCACCAACAGTTTACTTGCTCGCAGGTACTGGATCATCCGAGGGAGCGATAGGCGTGCCACAGTCCCGAAGACCCGGAATCCTGGTTTTGATTGTTGTCCCGAGAATGCTATCGTATAAGGGGGCATAATGTATGGAACGAACATGTGCCTTTGCTAAAGGAAACCCAAGTTGCCTTGATTGTCCCGAACGCTCAGTTGGCTAAATGTAATTGTATTGCAACAAGTCCCTTTCCGCTGCTAACTCGATTGATGCGATGATAGCCAACTATCAACTTAAACGATTGGCCTTGCACAGGTGCAACCCCAGGCCCGTGCGGCATCACGTCCCCCGAAGGCTCGACTCGGGCCATTCGATTAGCTCTCTTTCCTCCCTTGCGCCCGCGGGACGGGCGCGGTGATTCGCGTCCGGCGCGCCGAGGCACGGTGATTCGTGCCCGGTTCGTTAGATCCCGGCCGCACGGGGTAGGGCAGGGCGGAGCGGCGGCCCGGGCGGGACCGGGGCGTGACAGCCATCTCATCTGCCTTCTTCCACCCTCTCAATCCCTTGAGATATCCAAGGTATTGAGTTTCGAGCGGGGTTTTTGAGCAATTGCCTAGATTTGAGTTTAGAGATAGGTTTTTATGTATATGTGTATATATTTACCCATGCTAGCATGGGTTTTAGAGGGTATAGGCGGGGTGTGTAGCATAGGGTGAGGTATCGGATACCGAGGGTATCCCGGTATCTCAAGGAGGCGAGTTTGAGGGTTTATTAGCTTAATGACCTAGTTTCGACCTAGAATTTTAGGAGCACCCTAGTTTGACCTAGAGTTGACCGTAGTTGTCTCGATTGACTGCCAAAGTCAACTTTTGACCTAGATTTGACCCAGACTTGACTTTTTGGACCCCGGGTTGACTTTTTGACCCAGATTTCACCGGTTTGACCCGTTTGATCTAGAACGACCCTAGAAGCCTATTTTTAGTTATTTTATATCTATTTAACCCATTAGAAATCTGTTTATCCTTGCTTTTTGTAATAGGTCATTGCGATACCAGTTCGAATCACTAGTTGCTCAGGATGTCAAGCGAGTACATTCTCTGATAGTTTTTATTATCTGATAATTATTATGATTCAGCTTCTAGTATAGTATCATCTGATTTTTCTGGCACAACACGGGACACAGACTGGTATTTCTGGATTTATTTACTTGCGACACGTATATTTCATGTTTCTGGCCTCTATTCTGGAATTACCTACTGGCATCACCTACTGGCATCACTCATGTTTCAGGCTGGACTCATCTTGATTTACGTGTCGGGTCTTGGATTCACTTGTACTAGTCGGGGCGGGGAAATACTCGAGTAGACATGTAAACATTCCCATCTGGAATCATCAGGAATCACCCCCTCTAGTCTAATCTGGAATGATAGCAGCCGCGCACCCAGTACGCGGTGAGCCATACTTACCCCTAGCCGTTTACATATCGAAACAAGTATTTCAAAGACACCGAGTTCATTCTTTCTAGTCTGGACTCTCTTGCATTTCTTGACTTGTCTCACTTACATGTTTCTGGACTTGACTCACTACATGTATTTTATGCTGGACTCACTACACGTTCATGTGCACGGACTTACTCTTAGTTTAGATTTCTTGTATCCTGCAGTTACTACTATCTTGCTTCTGATATTCATGCATCTTTACCTTTATGCACCAGTGACATATATATTTCTTGTTTATACTATATTTCCTTCATATTGCTACTTGCTACAACTATTTTATAGTTTTTATCATTTAAATGGAACTGCTGTTAGAGATGTACTTGCTCCAGTCCTGACTGGACATATTTTTTCCAGAGTATCCGGAGGAGTGGTGTCCAACGTTTTATGGAGCTGGAGCCTGTCGATGGTGCAGACAGGGACCCTCTAGTTTAGGAGTAACTTTCGGGTTGGTAGCCGGGATCGCTAGGACCTTGTTATTGTTCTTATTAGCTTTTAGCACCGGATTTGTCTCCGGTTTTGGATTGAGACCTTGTATTATATATGATTCAGGATGTATTATTATTATTATTGATGTTGTGGTTGTTGTAGTAGTTGTTGTTGGTTAGACTTTATAGTTGTTAGCCTTCTGTGCTATCTTATCGTGCTTAGATTCGTGATTGAGTACTTGTGATTATCATTATGATATTGCTCCTCCGTTTGGAGTTGAGATCTTGACAGGTTTATATATTGATTGCATGAGATTGTTAGCTAAATAGTTGACCTAGACAGCGTTCTACCGCCGATACTGCGGCGTAGGCTGGACGTACCCACGACTTATGCCCAATTTTCCGGGTGCGGGTCATGACACACCTCTCCATTGGCTCTTGGACACCGACGCATCAATCACATCATGTTACTCATGACCTAGAAACCAATACCTCCATCACCCTTACGATCGCACTAAAGAGATCGTCATTGGAGACGGTACGGGTGTCCCTATCACTCATACTGGTTCACTCTTCTTCCCAACTTCCTCTTCTAAATCTTTTCCCTTATCTAATATTTTATGTGCACCCACTATGACACCTAATATTATTTCTATTTCATAAATTTTGTCAAAAAATAATCTCATCATTGAATTTACTTCTAATTCTTTTGTTGTGAAGGATCGTCTCACGGGGGCACAACTTATCCAGGGTCCAACTAGGCATAACAATAATGAGTGGCCATCATCCACATATATTCTGGCTTTCTCTAGTGTCACATCATCGGCTATAGATTGGCATCATCATCTTAGCCATCCCTCTTTATCCATTTTTAAAAGCATAGTTTCAAATTTTAGGTTTTATGTTTCTAGTAATTTCTCTTTTAATGGAAATTCATGCCAATGCAATAAGAGCCATAAGCTCCCATTATTCAATCAACTTTGATATCCAATGCTCCCTTGATCTTATTTATACTAATTTATGGACTTCTCCATTATACTCTATTGATGGTTACAAATATTATGTTATTTTTGTTGACCACTTCAAAGAGTATATTTGTTTTTATCCTCTAAAAAATAAATTTGATACATAATCAGTATTTATTAGGTTCAAAGCTCTAGTGGAAAATATTTTGAGAAAAATATCAAAGTCATATATTTCGACAATGGGGGAATATTAAGCCTTAGCAACCTTTCTAACCATTGATAGTATTTTCCATCTAACTTCTCCACCTCATACTCCTGAACATAATGGATATGCCGAAAGAAGGCATTGCTACATTCTTTAAACGGGCTTATCTCTCTTTGACCATAATCAATTTCCCCTAGAGTTTTGGTCTTATGCCATCACCACAGCCGCCTATATTATCAATAGGCTTCCCATTCCCACTCTCTGAAACTCACATCTCTATCTTCGCCTCTTTGGTACTCCTCCTAACTTCTTCTAGTTACGGAGCTTCGATTGTTTATGTTATCCTTGGTTATGACCTTATGCTACACAAAAATTGGATCCCAAGTCTATTCCTTGTATCTTTATTGGGTATTCTAAGACTCAAAATGCTTATTATTATCTAGATTCCACCACCCACAAAGTCTACAAGTCTAGGCACGTTCAACTTATAGAAACCAAATTTCATTATGCTCGTCTTATCCCCTGCACTCATGCTACTCCCATACCCAATCAGGAACATTAGTGCCCCTTGTCGCTGTCTATAATTCAGTCAATACCCGTCCAAAATTCCTCGGACAATTGACAATGGTCTAGCTACTGTCACAGCGCCAAACACCCCCTCGGACCAGCTAACCCCAACCGTTGTCCAGCCCAACTTCTCGTAGCCAGATTAGTAGTCTTCCTCAGACTCCCACGTGGTCCAACCTAGCCCAGCCATATCTTCTACGGAGCAGCAACTCACTGCCCGACCAGCCTTTACACCCCATCCCAATAGTCCATCTCATACCACTACTCTACCACCCTCTCCACCTCCTCCTCTACCCCCAGACATTGTCACCCACTCCAAAAATAATATGCACAAGCCCAACCCCAAGTACAACCATCATACTACTCTACAACCTAAACCAACTGAACCTACTACCGTAGCCCAAGCACTTAAAAATCCTCTTTAGCAGCAAGAAATTATTGATGAGCTCACGACATTACATAAGCTTGGTACTTGGGACTTGGTGCCTCCCGAGAATAGCTGTAATCTTGTAAAATACAAATGGATATTCTGTATCAAATACAAACCTGATGGGAGTATAGAACGTTATCGTGCTCATTTTATTGCAAAAGGATTTAAACAACGCTCTAGTATTGATTATACGAAAACCTTCAATCCGGTTGTAAAATTGGCCACCATCTATACTCTTCTTAGCCTTGCAATTACAAAATATTGGCATCTCCGGCAACTTGACATTAATAATTTATTTCTTCAAGGCACACTTCATGAGGAGGTATATATGTCACAACTGCCATTTTTGTGGATACAACCTTTCCTACTCATGTCTGCAAATTATACAAGACAATTTATGGGCTCAAACAGGCAACTCGAGCATAGTAAACAAAGCTAGCCAACTTTTTTCTTGGTTCATGTTTCAAGCGATCGATTGCTGATGCTTCATTATTTATCATGCATTATTCCACTTCACATATTTATCTCATTGTGTATGTGGATGACATTATAGTAATTGGTCCTAATGCTGCTAACCTAAATGCTTTCATTAAAAGTTTGTCTAGCATGTTCTCGTTGAAAGACTTTGGTGCATTCTCTTATTTCTTGGGAGTATAAGTCATGCCTACCTCTCATGGTCTTTTCCTCAGTCAAAAGAAGTATATTATTGATCTACTTCAGTGCATGCATATGCTCAATGCTAAGCCTGTTTTGACTCCCATGGTGGTAAACAATGCTTTAACTCTCACTTATGGCAAACTACTTGACACTCCTACAGATTATAGAGCAACAATTAGGGGTTTCCAATACCTCACGCTCACTCGGCCTGATGTTGCATTTATGGTAAATAAGCTATCTCAGTTCATGCACAAGCCAAGAAGCTCTCATTAGGATGCCCTCAAATGGCTCCTTTATTACTTGTGTGGCACTCTCGACAAAGGCTTCACAATCTTTACCCACTTGCTACTCCATGTTCATGATTTCTTGGATGCAGATTGGGCTAGAAACAATGATGACTATACTTCTATAATAGGTCAAATAGTCTTTCTTGGTCGTACACCGATTACTTGGAGCTCTAAGAATCAAAAGTCTCTAGCACACGCTCACTCGCCCCGATATTGCATTTGTGGTAAATAAGCTATCTCAGTTCATGCACAAGCCAATAAGCGCTCATTGGGATACCCTCAAATGTATCCTTTGTTACTTGTATGACACTCTCAACAAAGGCTTCACAATCTTTGGCCACTTGCCACTCCATCTTCATGCTTTCTCATATGTATATTAGGCTGAAAACAAGGATGACTACACTTCTACAATGGGTCAAATAGTTTTTTTTTGTCGTACCCCGGTTACTTGGAGCTCCAAGAAGCAAAATTCTCTAGCATAGTCATCTACAGAAGCCGAGTACAAGGTTGTTGCCTCTACCGCTACTGAACGCATGTGGGTTCAAAATCTCCTTGGAGAACTTGGTATTCATCTCATTTGTACTCCAATAACTTATTGTGACAACTTATGTAACACCCCGTTCCATTCCAGCGGACTGCCGACTCAAACGGAAAAAGTGCAACTGTCCCGACCCGCTTTTCCTCAAACAGGAAGCAAAGGATATCCAGACTTGTCCCTACAGGAATCCGGCTTAGACTTTCAGAGGCTCGCTTGACGTATCGCTCTACCGAGGCGAATCATCGCTAAGGTGGGTGACTATGGTGAACTTGTCTTTGCTTAGCCAGCACTCATAAAAATCTGGAATGTTCATGCTAGTCGCTAGGTGATTCACCCCCTGCATGCTAATGAATTTAACGCACCTAGCTAAGGAAATAATCCCAACTTGTATTGCTTATGCTAGAATATGGAAATTGAAATACTGCTTATATTCAGACCCTCGCATGCTAAGTCCCTAACGGCTTCATCTCTCGGCTTACCTTCGGGTCCGAGCAAACGTGTTTACTTATGTTCTTTAGAAACGCATGCTTGTCTGCTTGTATGTTGCCATGTTTTCATCTAAACCCCGGGAGACTACTATGTAGTCGTTTTGTGCCTGAACGAACCTGCAAGTATCTGGGACCGTTGGGTCTCCAAGGCAATCCCCGAACCAGGGGCACGCATCAGGGTAATGAATACTGAACATGAATCACACTTGAATGATAATCTGAACGAGGATCGTGTTATGTACTGATGGAATCCCAGCTCGTGGAGCAATATGCTCGTTCAGAATAAGTTTAAGTTTCATGATTATCATGTCAAGCTATGGAAAAAGGATAGACCCTGACATACATAGTCGCGGACAACTTGTATGCACAAGGTATGTTATGTTGATTTCCGCGGACGGTCATTGGGGCACTGGGACCGATCCGATCCGGACGGGACATATGTATAGTCGTATGTTACCCGGCAAGTGTTATGCAGCGGGGCTCGCCACCCGCGTTGTACGTCACTTCACCCTGAGACTAAACGGTCCTTTATGGTTATGCCAGCGACTCATGTTCATATAGATAAGTCATCCTCGCTTAGCGGCTATCCGCGTGCGAGTCACTGCATCGCATCAATGAATAATTGAATACCTGAACGATCATGTTAAAACGACTCTTGTGTTGTATATGCTATTGTTGGTTCTTATTATTATAAATGCCCCTGAATGTTTATACTTGCCCGTGCTTGAATTAATAATATTTGCCTCAATGTTTGCCTTGGACAGGGAAGGAGATGGTAAGTTGGTAAGTCTCGCCGTGTTTCCTCTCATGCCGTACGGTGCACTGCCACACGAGTTAGGCTATTCAATATTTGCATGAAACTGATCCTAAGGCAACTAGAAAGACAACTTAATAGTTGGTGCATGGAACTTATACTACGTGTTTGGATTTGTCGAGCGGACGAGTAGCTTCCCCACCAGTACATTCAATGTACTGATAATCCACCAGTTTGTATGCAGGGTGCGGGAGAACCTCGTTCGGTGCTGATGCCTCCTTCGTGCGTGCTAAGGTGTGAAGATCACTCCGAAGCAGCGGTGCGTCCGGAACAGAAGCACATATACAAGACATAATGTTGGAACTCGCCTGAACATCGCCTGGCCATCGCCTATACAATCATTCCACAATTATAGCCACTTGGCATGCTTTTACTATTTCAGAGAGAGAGGCTTGAGCGACTTGTAATCTCGGCTATACGCCGCCTGTAACACTTGTTCATATCAATAAAAAGAGTTTGCTTTACTTTAACTTGTGTTTCAATGCTTCCGCTATATTGTTGACTCAGTGAACCTGTTACCGATCGCCTATGCGTTCATGACTCCGCTGCACTCGGACAATCTGTGCGACTCTGTGGCTTAGAACTCTTGCCGCCAGCCAATAAACCATGGCCTTTCACGGGCGTGGATCACGCTCGTGCGGCATCATGCCCGGATGGGTCAAGCGATCGTTCCGTGGGAGCGCTGGCGAGGGTGATTCGCACCTAGCGGGAATGGCCGATTTGCCTGCGGGAGATCGGGGCGTAACATGTTGGTATCAGAGCCTGGCTTCTACACCTTTGGACTTCAATTCGAATATCTCTGTTTCGAAAGCTCATTCGTGAGTTATGTGCACGCTCTCTCTCAATACCTCGATAGGATGTTCCAATAATAAGTTCAAATACTTTCAAAATGCATTTTGAATGTTATGATATGCTTTCTTGTATGTTGTTGTGCTACGAGTGGCCTTTGTGCCAACTTATGCGGACCCTTGAGAGTATCGCAGTAGCTTGTCCGATTTTACTAACTCTAAGTTTGGTTGAATGCATCTATTCGAGGGACGCCTTGAACTAGTGCACCATCTAAGAATTAAGAAAAGGCGAAACTCGAGTGCTAAGACTTCGCTATCACTAAGCTGGTTGACGTGCTCACGCTAGAAGTGCACTTTAAAAGTGCGCACGATCCAGACTAAGCGATATGCTGAGCTCGATGCTTGTGCAAGTGAATATCCAAATGAAACAAGTACAACGACTTGTATAGGTTTGCCTCAGCCTTGTATCGTTAAATCAAAATTGATTAAAACATACTGCTTGTCCTTAGAAAGCCTCGAGGACGAGACTTTTTCTAAGTTGGGTAGGATGTAACACCCCGTTCCATTCCAGCGGACTGCCGCCTCAAACGGCAAAAGTGCAACTATCCTGACCCGCTTTGCCTCAAACAGGAAGCAAAGGATATCCAGACTTGTCCCTACAGGAATTCAGCTTAGGCTTTCAGAGGCTCGCTTGACGTATCACTCTACCGAGGCGAATCATCGCTAAGGTGGGTGGCTACGGTGAACTTGTCTTTGCTTAGCCAGCACTCATAAAAATCTGGAATATTCATGCTAGTCGCTAGGTGATTCACCCCCTGCATGCTAATGAATCCAACGCACCTAGCTAAGGGAATAATCCTAACTTCTATTGCTTATGCTAGAACATGGAAATTGAAATACTTCTTATATTCATACCCTCGCATGCTAAGTCCCTAACGGCTTTATCTCTCGGCTTACCTTCAGGTCCGAGCAAACGTGTTTACTTATGTTCCTTAGAAACGCATGCTTGTCTGCTTGTACGTTGCCATATTTTCATCCAAACCTCGGGAGACTACTACGTAGTCGTTCCGTGCCTGAACAAACCTGCAAGTATCTGGGACCGTTGGGTCTCCAAGGCAATCCCCGAACCAGGGGCACGCATCAGGGTAATGAATACTGAACGTGAATCACACTTGAATGATAATCATGCTAAGTATGCATCTGAACGAGGATCATGTTATGTACTGATGGAATCATAGCTCGTGGAGCAATATGCTCGTTCAGAATAAGTTTAAGTTTCATGATTATCATGTCAAGCTATGGAAAAAGGATAGACCCTGACCTGCATAGTCGCGGATAACTTGTGTGCACAAGGTATGTTATGTTGAGTTCCACGGACGGTCACCGGGGCACTGGGACCGATACGATCCGGACAGGACGTATGTATAGTCGTATGTTACCCGACAAGTGTTATGCAGCGGGGCTCACCACCCGCGTTGCACGTCACTTCGCCCTGAGACTAAACGGACCTTTATGGCTATGCCAGCGACTCTTGTTCATATAGATAAGTCATCATCGCTTAGCGGCTATCCGTGTGCGAGTCACTGCATCGCATCAATGAATAATTGAATACCTGAACGATCATGTTAAAATGACTCTTGTGTTGCATATACTATTGTTTGGTTTTTATTATTATGAATGCCCCTGAATGTTTATACTTGCCCGTGCTTGAATTAATAATGTTTGCCTCAATGTTTGCCTTGGACAGGGAAGGAGATGGTAAGTTGGTAAGTCTCGCCGTATTTTCTCTCATGTCGCACGGCGCACTGCTACACGAGTTAGGCTATTCAATATTTGCATGAAACTGATCCTAAGGCAACTAGAAAGACAACTTAATAGTTGGTTCACGGAACTTATCCTACGTATTTGGATTTGTCGAACGGGCGAGTAGCTTCCCCACCAGTGCATTCAATGTACTGATAATCCACCAGTTTGTATGCAGGGTGTGGGAGAACCTCGTTCGGTGCGGATGCCTCCTTCGTGCGTGCTAAGGTGTGGAGATCACTCCGAAGCAGCGGTGCATGCGGAGCAGAAGCACATATACAAGACATAAAATTGGAACTCGCCTGAACATCGCCTGGCCATCGCCTATACAATCATTCCATAATTATAGCCACTTGGTACGCTTTTACTGTTTCAGAGAGAGAGGTTTGAGCGACTTGTAATCTCGGCTATACGCCGCCTGTAACACTTGTTCATATCAATAAAAAGAGTTTGCTTTACTTCAACTTGTGTTTCAATGCTTCCGCTATATTGTCGACTCAGTGAACCTGTTACCGATCGCCTATGCGTTCATGACTCCGCTGTACTCGGACAATCTGTGCGACTCTGTGGCTTATAACTCTTGCCGCCAGCCAATGAACCATGGCCTTGCACGGGCGTGGATCACGCTCGTGCGGCATCACGCCCGGATGGGTCAAGCGATCGTTCTGCGGGAGCGCTGGCGAGGGTGATTCCCGCCTAGCGGGAACGGCTGATTTGCCTGCGGGAGATCAGGGCGTGACAACTTAGGTGCCACGAATCTTAGTGCTAATTTAATTTTCCATTCCCGAATGAAGCATCTAGCACTTGCCTATCACTTCATTCCTGAACAAGTTTATAATGGTACTCATCGTATCACTCATGTCCCAATGGGCGACCAAGTTACGAATTTTCTTACAAAGCCATGCTCGATCTCTGTTTGAAATGTTGATATCCAAGATTGGCCAATCCGATCGGACGTCCATCTTATGATGACATATTAAAGATAAATCATGTTGAAGATAAAGCCAAGACTTAGTGTTGTTATTATATCTTAGTTTGCTGTAAAAATATTCTAGCTGATAATATCTTTAGTTAGGATATATATCTCTTTGTTATTCTACCTTATCTCTTTTAGCTTTACTTGTATTATATATACTTGTACTATTCAATAATGAAAATTCAACTTTTCCTAAACATTTATATTAAGTTGCACATTAGCACTAACAACACTTTTGCTTACTATTTCTTCAACATAACAATGATAATATAGCATTTTTTACTAATAAATCATACTAAAATAAGGGCTTTGCACTTTACTAAAAACCTGTAATTGATTAATTTAATAAAATAAGCCTAGTGAAGAACTTCCACAGTTACAGTATCATTCCATCAACTATTATAAAGAATATACGTTATACTATATTGAAGATACAAACAAACACCTTTATATATATATATATATATATATATATATATATATACCGAGTCTATTTGGGTTGGCTGTAAGGTAGATCGGCTAAATCGGTTTGGTGTGCAGCCAGGGGGACTAGGGTACAATCTTTACCGATAGGACAACGAGTCCATCGAGGACCTCTATTTTCATTATCTGTTGACAAGGAGGATAAGAGAAAAGCAGGTGGAGAAGATGAATATCAGATATGATGGGACATCAGAGTTGTCTGCGATCTTGGAGAGTATTAGACGAAACAGAGAAAATGGCACAGAATGGTTCTGGAAAGCAAGAATCAGACTTGTAGTGTCAGTTTTACATATATGGAAGGAAAAAAATAATCAAATATTTGAGGGATTAATTACTCCTAAGATCATATTTTACATAATATTTAGTATGATGTAAGGATGCTAGGGCCATTTAGGAGCCCGTCATAAGTTTGGTTTGATTTACTTCTTTTAAAGCTTACTACAATTACCTTCTTTCTCTTATATATATATATATATATATATATATATATATATATATATATAAAACCAAATATTGTTACCAGTTTAAGATGATCAGTTTTAGTTTTTTATTTCTTTCAATTTTATGAAAAGAAGGGGAAAAACGATATGAACCTGACAAAAAATAAAAATAAAACCTTTTCATATTGAGTAAAACACACTACAATTGCAACACAAATGATTATTAACTTTTGGCTTAATTTTAGAAGTTAATTATTTTCATCCCAAAACACAAAAGTGGATTTTTTAGGGAAAAAATTTCGTTTATCGTCTTCTTTCATTACAAGCCATGAGATGGAGTTCCCCCTCTCTTCTTCCTCCTCTCCACCTTTCCCAAATCCAAGTAAACCCTAACCATAATTTATTCCATTCCATTATTGTTCTGCAACGTCACCTCCATCTTTTTTTCCTCACGTAAAATCCTAAACTGAATTTGGTGGAGACATTTAATCTATTAGAAGTAAAGTTCAAAGAATATGAAAAATAAAGCATAATTGTAAACCAAGGACAACTGAGATACAGTGCATGATGCCTTAAAAACAAAGGATTAATGTCACTCTCACTTTTCCAAATATGGGTAGTTTGGTAATTTTAGCCTAAAATTTTAATTTTGGGATTATTATATTAATAATTGTGTGCCTAAAATATTTATTTTAATGCTTGTACTATTTATTTATTTAGTAGAGTGCCATTATTAAATAGGGACTTGTGTCATTAATTTTAGTTAGAAAGACTAGCCCAATAATTAGACTTGACACTTGTAGGCCCAACTAGAATTATCATGACAACGAATGAGCCCAACATAGACCAAGCCCAATAGACCCACTCCCATTAATTAATTAGAAGAATTAGAGCTAATTTGGATTAGTCAAAACCCTTCGTAATATATCCTCCTTAATTACTATTCATAATGAACCATTATAGGGCATATTGGACTTTTGCAATGACTTGGGGGGAAAGAATAGGGGCCGGCCACATAAAAACCCTCCTCTTCTCTCTCTCCTCTTTCATTTGCATTCATTTTTTCTCAATTTCTAGATCCCCAAATTTTCTTTCCTTCCCTCCATCAATTCATTCTTGTCATGCCCCAGTCCCAAAATACGTAGGGCCAGGAATATGTGACACGCCAGCTACGCAATCGTCCAGACTCTGGTCTGACTCGAATATATATAAGCTATAAAATATAAAGGGCACTATCTAGATATCCCATAAATGTAAACCTATATGTATCAATCTATAATGTATAACAGTATACAAGAAAGAGCTATATGTGCTAAAGTTGGCCGCCCAATAACACACAAATTCGAATAGACTCGAGAAGAGATGAGTCTATAAAAACTAGGCTACAACAGCAGATGAATAATCAATAAGAATAAAGTAACCATATTGTCAGTGGAAATGATATGAGTAGCTGGTACAATATCGGCAAGACATTCAACTCCATCAGCAACTCCAATGCTCCGTAATCGTCTATGCTATAAAACTGGCAGGGGATCAGGTCCTCAGAGGGACGTAACAAGGTAAAAAAATACAGCGTGCCAAGTATAACAGAAAGTATAGCATAACCAACTAAGTGTGACACAGTTTAAAGACAATGTTTGATGCGTGGGCTATTGTAACCTCCGATTTCCAATTTCCAAAATAATTAGTTTTTAATTTATTTTAAAATATCAAGTTTTATAAAATATTTCTCCTTAAAATTTTTATTTGATTTAGAACGGGGTTTGATTGTAGGAGGTAATTTGAAAATCTTTATAAAAATCATTTTTCTAAATAACGATGTATTACAAAATAAATAAATAAATAATAATATATATATTTCTAGTTTCAAATATTTATTGGCTTGAATCATAAAATTATTGTTTTAACTAAATATTTATTTAAAAGACTAGTTGATAAAATAAAATAGATTTTTATTTATTGGGGTAGTAAATAAATAAATGTCATACTTTCTGAGATTTTTGCAAAATGTATTAATTAGTAGCTAATTTAAAATTTGCTAGCTTTCCTAAAAATATTTTCTGAAATTATAACCTTTGTTTCTTTAATTTTACAAGTCGCCATTTCCATTAACTAGCCCACACCCTTTCCCACATGGAGAACTTATTCATGTATTGATCTTGGCCATTCATTATTGGGCCAACCCGCAACCCTTTATCCCACACCATCTCTCCCTATTTAAGTCCCTCATCACATCTCCCTGGAAACCCTAGCTAGCCTTCACAAATCCCCATAGAGCCACAGCCACCACCATTTTTGTGTGCTCGTGTCCGTGTGTCCAGCATCCGTGTCAGCCGTGATGGCCTCGGGTCCGACCCCGGGTGTCCCACAGTATCCATTCATTTCTGGGTTCGGTTATAATATTACAATCAGATTTCCTGTGTCCACACCCGGACACGTCCACTGCGCATCGAGTCCCCGTGTCCAGCCCCGGACACGTCCCCCACAACAAACCCTCGTGTCCATCCCGGACACGTACCCAGACCCCGACACATCCAGAACCGACCCTAACCCTAACCTAGAGATCCGCCGAGGAAGCCGCCGCCGGACGCCGCCCAGATCCGCCGAGAAAGACGCCGACCGCCTCGGATCTCCTCGGGACGAAGCCGCCGACCGCCTCCTCGATCTGGCCGCCGCTGGAATCGAACGCCGCCGCCGCTGGTTCGTCGTCGATCTCCGCCGACGTCTCCTCGAAGCCGCCTCCCCTCGAGCCGAGCACCGCCTCGAAGCCGCCTCCCCTCGAGCCGAGCACCGCCTCGAAGCCGCCCCCTCGAGCGCCGAGCCCGCCTCCTCGAGTACCACGCCGCCGCTGGAGCCGACGCCGAGTTCCGCCGAGTTCCACCACGCCGGCGACGGAAAAACCCCGTGAGCCTCTTCCCTTTCCCCTTTTTCGATTCAGAGTTATTCATTTAGGGATTGATTAGTAGTTAGACATATAATTAGTTAGTTAAATATAATTAGTTAGTAATTAATTAATTTTAATTAGTTTAATTAATGTATTAGTCTAGTAAATTAACTAGTTAGTAATTTCATGTATTAGCCTAGTTTAGTAGTAATCAGTTAATTAAATTTTATCAGTTAATTATTTTTAATTAGTTTAATTATAAGTAGTTTAGTTATAATTAATTGGTTAATTATTTTTATCAGTAACTATATTCTTAATTAGTAATTAATTCTTAATCAGTAGTTAATTAATATAGTTTGGTTTAGTTAATTTAATTTGTTGATTAATAACCAGTTAGTAATTTCTTAATAAATTAGTAATTTGTAATTAGTTTGGAAATTTATGTAATTTGTTTATTAATTAAATATAATTAGTTTAATAATTTCCTATAATAAGTTTGGTAATATATATGTATATGCATATCAGTTTTATTGTTTATAATTTAATTATGTATTATGTATAAGGATTTTTGATTGATATATATACAAATATGTATTTTGGTATAAAAAGTATATATGTATATACATCTATTCAGTATCTACACAAATACGTATTTTTGTAAATTACTAATAGGCACTTATATATATATTATATACGCTTTATTGGTATACTAAGTATTAATGTATGTTTCAGTATTTAAATATAAATAAATATATATTGTTATATATAAACCATATTTTGGTATATATGTATACTAGTCTATATGTATGAGTGATGTATAATTTTTCACATAAATAAAATATAATCCCACTTATGTACATACAGTTATACCTATTCTGTATACTTTGGAACAACTATATATATGTATTAAATTATTTGTTGATAATATGGTTAATTGGTAAATTACTAGGTGACCCTAGTTGACTAGTGCCATACCTGGCAGAGCCCCTGAGTTCATGTATTTGTGATGTGTTAGTGTAGCACCTGATGCAAATGTTGTATTTGATATATTTTAGGACTGTTGGTTCCTCCAGACGATACTCTGGGACAGGACCTCGGTATATTCACCAGCTAAGGACCCAAGGCGAGTACATTCTCTGATTAGTTTCTAATTTATGATATCTCCTATGTTCACTGTAACTAGTGTAAATATCCATGATCTTGACACGATGGTTACACGGATTGGTATACACGGATCTCGTCATGAGATGTTATTCCTTATTCATGGTGTAGCTTGTACGAGACTTGTTTCCTTGATATCTTGTGCATGTACAGACACTAATTCCCGGAGAGATTTGCTACCTTCCTAGGGAATCCTGTGCCATAGCGTACCATGATTGGATCTACTATACCAGTCGGGGGGTTTGGGGAGTACTTTAGTGTAGATATGTGATCATACCCAACTTTATATGCACCATAGCTCACCCCACATCTCATGTCGGGTGCGGCCTGACCATTTATATGCTCCATAGCTGTTACGTGTGATTAGCCTGATCTCTACATGCACCATAGCTAACCAACGGTTAGCCTGACTTTATATGAACCATAGCTAATCACATGTAACCAGCCTGATCAAGTTCCCAAGCCGATCACATGTTGAAGCTAGTATTCACACACTTAGTCATAGGTTTCTTGCTCATTGACATATTGTTTTTCTTCCTGCATTTACTTACAGTATTTCCAGTATATTTCTTTTCTTGTACATTCTCGTACCTATACATGCATCTGGTATGTTTCCATCTAGAACTGCTACATAGTTTATGTCATTTATATAGAACTGCTATTTAGAGATGTACTTTGCTCCTTCCTGACTGGAAAATATTTTTCCAGACTGTGACCTTAGTAGACTGGTTCCGACACACTTGGGGATTGGATGTTACTGATTGCAGGTATGATTATGTTGTCTTTAGACTTGTGTTGTTTTCTTTACTTCTTCAAATTCCTATCGTGCTGTAGTTGTGATTGAGTATATTGTTGATATTTTATAGTATCATCCGAGTCTCCTTATGGAGTTGGATACTAGCGTGAGATTGTTAGATAGTACTCGACCTAGACAGCGTTCTACCGCCGATGCTGCGGCGTAGGCTGGACGTACCCACGCATTCGTGCCCCTAAACCGGGTGCGGGTCGTGACACGTTTTAGTGGTGGCCCATGCAGGTCAGACTTCGCTAGTTGTGCGATGTCGTAGTAGTGCGACGTCATAGTTGTACTATTGCGTACCTGCTATTAAATATAGGACATAGGATACTAGGATGAGAGAGGATACTCAATCCCAAATTCTTGAAAGATTTCCTGGGATGACCCCATGAGAATCTTATTTTCAATTTAAATCTTTCCTGGTTTCCGTCCGCTCTCGCTTGTTGTCACTGAACTTGATTCTTGTTGAGCCGCTCTTAAATTAAATTCTTGGTTTTGATTCTTGTTGACGAGTTGTTAACTTTAATTCCTGGTATCGTTGTTGAGTTGATTTCAAATTGAGATGAATTTTTACGGACTAGGATTTATGGTATCATCTGATGACATATATTGATGAGGACAGTGAGGAAGGTAAAACGTCTACTTTGGTTATGGAACCTAGAATTTATCGCAGCCATATTAGCTGTGGTGACGAGAACGTAGGAACCTGACTTGGATGTACATACTATAGTTATGAAGCTTAGAGTCTTTCGCAGCCATACCGGTTGGCGTGGCGAAGATTCTAGACGACATGACTATGGAGTGCATACCTTAGTTACGAAACCTATCGTTTATCGCATCTATGCTTACTGGCGTGGCGAGGATTCTGAGTGTCATGATTTCAGACAGACGTGTATGATTATCAGGTTGTATCCTAAATTGGTTCTTAAAATATCATCTCAAGACTTATCTATTTCTGTTATTCCAGGACTTTGTTCCACCGCTTCTTTCTTTACTAGCAGTAAAGATACCTTCTGTCCTCAATTCAGTCTTTGAGCTCCTATTCCTTGAGGATTTCTTGTTAAGTATGATAATTAGTGGCTTGTAATTTTGTTTGTGTCTTGTATTAGTATTGACTGTGTTGCTAGTGAGTTGTAAGTATTTCTTAGTTGGGCATGTGAGCAGTAGGCTTTAATCTAGAATTAACCCATAGCATAGTACCTTGTAAACAATGGTTCTAGGATAAGGTCATTAGAGACTATGAGTAGAAGGAGAGTATAGAGTATCAGTGATAGTTCAAGAGTTAGTATCAGAGCCAACATACCCGTCCTGGATAATCATGATTATGCAATTGGATGATCTACGTGAACGATTAAGTATCCGGGAATTGTGTTAAGGATTTATGGAGCATGATGTCCAATTGGATGATTGATATCGGAAATGTTAAAGGTAAAGAAATGTATATGTATAAAGGGTTTAATGAGGTGTCATAAGTAGAGAAATATTAGGATTAGTAATGGAAGTTATGAAGCGTATCACGGATTAGTTTAATAGGCTTTAAAGGATAGAAGGAAATACATATACAACCATCGAGATGAGGAACCATACACATACCCATGAGAGTAAAGAAACATGAGTGTTATAGAGGATACAGGTGATCATGAGTCTAATGAGCTTGAAGAGATAATCCATTAATGCAGCTAGTGATATAATACCAAGAAGTGCTAACGATTCTATATCGAGGATTAGTCAAGGATGACGTTAATAACAGTAAGCACTCTGTGTGTTGATAATTAGATGATATACCAAATGACATAATTGAAATCATGAAGGAAAACACAGTTGATGATAACTTTGATCATTGGAGGTAATAGTGCAAGTGATTCGGGCAGTACAAATTTAGTACACAGTTCTAGACATTATAGGTATTGAGTGCACCTTGAGTATCAGAGACCGTGAGCACTGATATGTACATTGAGGAGTTATAAATTAAAAGGTGGAAATGAATTTTAAATTTTTAGAATTTTTAAGGAGTTGAGATTTTATGTTGTTAAAATATTAAGGATTTAAATTTGATTCAATAAACATAGTTAAGGCTACAGAGATTTTAGAAGTGATTAAATTTTATTTTCGATGTGAAGTATCTGATTTTGAGGAGGTATATGCATTTTATTTAAGTTGATCGGGAAGTTAAACCTTGACGATTATTTTGAGGATTAATTTTTGGTAGATAAGAGATATGAATATTAATATATGATTAGTTGATATGGGTACCAGTGTACATGAATAGGAATTTGTTAGTGAATGTGCTAGAGTTAAGTGGTTGATAGCAGATACCGCAAGTAATATGTTAGCAGGTTCTTTCTTTTCTTTCCTAATATTCTTTTTCGTCTTTTGATTGATTGATTCCCTAGTAACGTGGTTTATATTCGTGATTTTCTTGTTAGAACTTAGCTAGTAGTACACCTTAACAGAGACTGAAATACCATGACAAGACACATGACCTATATATTTTCTTAAATTGCATGGATGTAAGTAGAATTTTCTTAAACCATGATCATTGGGTTTTGACCGTAGCAAGGATCTATGACGAGGTTATGACTGACAAAAAGAGACAAGAGGATTAAATTTGTGGATGAGCATTAAATTAAATAAAGAATTTAGGGGTTGTTATAACGGAGTTGATGGATCATTGAAAATTGAGGTATGATTGAAATTCGAGGGCAAACAATTACTTAAAGGGAGAATTAAGAAATTCACAGAGCAAAAAAAAAATTTGAGGATTTATTAATTTTAAGGAGGTCTTGATATGATTGAATTGATTATTAAAAAAAAAAAAAATTTGAGAAATTTGAGAGATTATCATTTTATCTATTTGATTACAAGATAGAAATTTTATATAGTATGAATGTTGCATTGAAGATACTGGAAGCATCGCATCGTTGAGTATTGAGGAAAAAGAAAAGCAGGAAATAAAATCGTAAATGGAATAGTGTCAAATTAAATTCTTGGGATGAGGAGTTAGATTGGAATAAGCATCAATTGAATTTGAGTTAGATGATTGATGAGTGTTTAAAGTTAAATTCTGGGATGCAGATTTTTAAGTTTTATAAATATGCATTGATTGGATTTCAATTAAAAGGATTGGATAGTAAATTTTGTATTTAGTTATTTACTCAAAATTTGAGGAGATTATGATACGACTGGGATTCAATTAAAATATTGAGAATTTGAGTAGTAAAAATTTTACATTGGGATAATAAATTCAGAGGATGAAAAAAAAAATATATATATTAGTTCAAATTCGGAAACATTATACATACGGATAAAGAAATATGGAATGAAATAAAGCTCATGGTAAAGAAGATTATAATATAATTGATTATGGGATCATATAATTGAAGGTCGTAAGGTAAGATCATGGTATATTGAGGTTGTGATTTAAATTAAAATCTTGACCATGACAGTAACATTTGAAATCGAAGAAAATAATCGAGGTATAGTTGATGTTAAGATAAACAAACTCGAATTTGATGATAAGGCTTTTGATTCAGAAATTCTAAGATCTAATCTAATAAAGTTTGTGGAATTTGAACTTTTATAAATATTAGTTAATGATGAATCACAAGATTGAGAAAAGTAAAATGAACGAGGATAAAAAGGAAGGATTATTTTCAGATGGTAGTAAAGACTCTTTTTTCTAGAAATCAAGAAAGGCGATTAGATGTCTCTTGATTACATTCTGAAGGATGTATTTAAGTTTCTTAAATCAAATTGTCGACCGTATCTTTCGAATTAGCTATAACTTTCATGTCTATATCATTCTTTATACTGGGTCTTCCTTGGTTTAGTTACTTTGAAAAGATAACGTGCATTATTCCGATTATCTGTTTTTTTTATCGTGTCTACTTCCCAAAACCTAAACTTTCTAGAGGATTCAAGGCCGAGCCATGATTCCTTTAAGTTATTCCTGTCTTAAACCATATTTTCTTTTTCTTCATGTTTTCTTCTGTTTGGTAAATATTATCCTTATAGAAATATTTTCTTCAATAATATATTCATCATTATGAACAACAAATGTTTTTCTATCCTAGTCATCCCTAAAATTTCGAGGACGAAATTTTTCTAAGGTGGATAGACTTGTAACCTCCGATTTCCAATTTCCAAAATAATTAGTTTTTAATTTATTTTAAAATATCAAGTTTTATAAAATATTTCTCCTTAAAATTTTTATTTGATTTAGAACGGGGTTTGATTGTAGGAGGTAATTTAAAAATCTTTATAAAAATCATTTTTCTAAATAACGATGTATTACAAAATAAATAAATAAATAATAATATATATATTTCTAGTTTCAAATATTTATTGGCTTGAATCATAAAATTATTGTTTTAACTAAATATTTATTTAAAAGACTAGTTGATAAAATAAAATAGATTTTTATTTATTGGGGTAGTAAATAAATAAATGTCATACTTTCTGAGATTTTTGCAAAATGTATTAATTAGTAGCTAATTTAAAATTTGCTAGCATTCCTAAAAATATTTTCTGAAATTATAACCTTTGTTTCTTTAATTTTACAAGTCGCCATTTCCATTAACTAGCCCACACCCTTTCCCACATGAAGAACTTATTCATGTATTGATCTTGGCCATTCATTATTGGGCCAACCCGCAACCCTTTATCCCACACCATCTCTCCCTATTTAAGTCCCTCATCACATCTCCCTGGAAACCCTAGCTAGCCTTCACAAATCCCCATAGAGCCACAGCCACCACCATTTTTGTGTGCTCGTGTCCGTGTGTCCAGCATCCGTGTCAGCCGTGATGGCCTCGGGTCCGAGCCCGGGTGTCCCACAGTATCCATTCATTTCTGGGTTCGGTTACAATATTACAATCAGATTTCCTGTGTCCACACCCGGACACGTCCACTGCGCATCGAGTCCCCGTGTCCAGCCCCGGACACGTCCCCCACAACAAACCCTCGTGTCCATCCCGGACACGTACCCAGACCCCGACACATCCAGAACCGACCCTAACCCTAACCTAGAGATCCGCCGAGGAAGCCGCCGCCGGACGCCGCCCAGATCCGCCGAGAAAGACGCCGACCGCCTCGGATCTCCTCGGGACGAAGCCGCCGACCGCCTCCTCGATCTGGCCGTCGCTGGAATCGAACGCCGCCGCCGCTGGTTCGTCGTCGATCTCCGCCGACGTCTCCTCGAAGCCGCCTCCCCTCGAGCCGAGCACCGCCTCGAAGCCGCCTCTCCTCGAGCCGAGCACCGCCTCGAAGCCGCCCCCTCGAGCGCCGAGCCCGCCTCCTCGAGTCCCACGCCGCCGCTGGAGCCGACGCCGAGTTCCGCCGAGTTCCGCCGAGTTCCACCGCGCCGGCGACGGAAAAACCCCGTGAGCCTCTTCCCTTTCCCCTTTTTCGATTCAGAGTTATTCATTTAGGGATTGATTAGTAGTTAGACATATAATTAGTTAGTTAAATATAATTAGTTAGTAATTAATTAATTTTAATTAGTTTAATTAATGTATTAGTCTAGTAAATTAACTAGTTAGTAATTTCATGTATTAGCCTAGTTTAGTAGTAATCAGTTAATTAAATTTTATCAGTTAATTATTTTTAATTAGTTTAATTATAAGTAGTTTAGTTATAATTAATTGGTTAATTATTTTTATCAGTAACTATATTCTTAATTAGTAATTAATTCTTAATCAGTAGTTAATTAATATAGTTTGGTTTAGTTAATTTAATTTGTTGATTAATAACCAGTTAGTAATTTCTTAATAAATTAGTAATTTGTAATTAGTTTGGAAGTTTATGTAATTTGTTTATTAATTAAATATAATTAGTTTAGTAATTTTCTATAATAAGTTTGGTAATATATATGTATATGCATATCAGTTTTATTGTTTGTAATTTAATTATGTATTATGTATAAGGATTTTTGATTGATATATATACAAATATGTATTTTGGTATAAAAAGTATATATGTATATACATCTATTCAGTATCTACACAAATACGTATTTTTGTAAATTACTAATAGGCACTTATATATATATTATATACGCTTTATTGGTATACTAAGTATTAATGTATGTTTCAGTATTTAAATATAAATAAATGTATATTGTTATATATAAACCATATTTTGGTATATATGTATACTAGTCTATATGTATGAGTGATGTATAATTTTTCACATAAATAAAATATAATCCCACTTATGTACATACAGTTATACCTATTCTGTATACTTTGGAACAACTATATATATGTATTAAATTATTTGTTGATAATATGGTTAATTGGTAAATTACTAGGTGACCCTAGTTGACTAGTGCCATACCTGGCAGAGCCCCTGAGTTCATGTATTTGTGATGTGTTAGTGTAGCACCTGATGCAAATGTTGTATTTGATATATTTTAGGACTGTTGGTTCCTCCAGACGATACTCTGGGACAGGACCTCGGTATATTCACCAGCTAAGGACCCAAGGCGAGTACATTCTCTGATTAGTTTCTAATTTATGATATCTCCTATGTTCACTGTAACTAGTGTAAATATCCATGATCTTGACACGATGGTTACACGGATTGGTATACACGGATCTCGTCATGAGATGTTATTCCTTATTCATGGTGTAGCTTGTACGAGACTTGTTTCCTTGATATCTTGTGCATGTACAGACACTAATTCCCGGAGAGATTTGCTACCTTCCTAGGGAATCCTGTGCCATAGCGTACCATGATTGGATCTACTATACCAGTCGGGGGGTTTGGGGAGTACTTTAGTGTAGATATGTGATCATACCCAACTTTATATGCACCATAGCTCACCCCACATCTCACGTCGGGTGCGGCCTGACCATTTATATGCTCCATAGCTGTTACGTGTGATTAGCCTGATCTCTACATGCACCATAGCTAACCAACGGTTAGCCTGACTTTATATGAACCATAGCTAATCACATGTAACCAGCCTGATCAAGTTCCCAAGCCGATCACATGTTGAAGCTAGTATTCACACACTTAGTCATAGGTTTCTTGCTCATTGACATATTGTTTTTCTTCCTGCATTTACTTACAGTATTTCCAGTATATTTCTTTTCTTGTACATTCTTGTACCTATACATGCATCTGGTATGTTTCCATCTAGAACTGCTATATAGTTTATGTCATTTATATAGAACTGCTATTTAGAGATGTACTTTGCTCCTTCCTGACTGGAAAATATTTTTCCAGACTGTGACCTTAGTAGACTGGTTCCGACACACTTGGGGATTGGATGTTACTGATTGCAGGTATGATTATGTTGTCTTTAGACTTGTGTTATTTTCTTTACTTCTTCAAATTCCTATCGTGCTGTAGTTGTGATTGAGTATATTGTTGATATTTTATAGTATCATCCGAGTCTCCTTATGGAGTTGGATACTAGCGTGAGATTGTTAGATAGTACTCGACCTAGACAGCGTTCTACCGCCGATGCTGCGGCGTAGGCTGGACGTACCCACGCATTCGTGCCCCTAAACCGGGTGTGGGTCGTGACACGTTTTAGTGGTGGCCCATGCAGGTCAGACTTCGCTAGTTGTGCGATGTCGTAGTAGTGCGACGTCATAGTTGTACTATTGCGTACCTGCTATTAAATATAGGACATAGGATACTAGGATGAGAGAGGATACTCAATCACAAATTCTTGAAAGATTTCCTGGGATGACCCCATGAGAATCTTACTTTCAATTTAAATCTTTCCTGGTTTCCGTCCGCTCTCGCTTGTTGTCACTGAACTTGATTCTTGTTGAGCAGCTCTTAAATTAAATTCTTGGTTTTGATTCTTGTTGACGAGTTGTTAACTTTAATTCCTGGTATCGTTGTTGAGTTGATTTCAAATTGAGATGAATTTTTACGGACTAGGATTTATGGTATCATCTGATGACATATATTGATGAGGACAGTGAGGAAGGTAAAACGTCTACTTTGGTTATGGAACCTAGAATTTATCGCAGCCATATTAGCTGTGGTGACGAGAACGTAGGAACCTGACTTGGATGTACATACTATAGTTATGAAGCTTAGAGTCTTTCGCAACCATACCGGTTGGCGTGGCGAAGATTCTAGACGACATGACTATGGAGTGCATACCTTAGTTACGAAACCTATCGTTTATCGCATCTATGCTTACTGGCGTGGCGAGGATTCTGAGTGTCATGATTTCAGACAGACGTGTATGATTATCAGGTTGTATCCTAAATTGGTTCTTAAAATATCATCTCAAGACTTATCTATTTCTGTTATTCCAGGACTTTGTTCCACCGCTTCTTTCTTTACTAGCAGTAAAGATACCTTCTGTCCTCAATTCAGTCTTTGAGCTCCTATTCCTTGAGAATTTCTTATTAAGTATGATAATTAGTGGCTTGTAATTTTGTTTGTGTCTTGTATTAGTATTGACTGTGTTGCTAGTGAGTTGTAAGTGTTTCTTAGTTGGGCATGTGAGCAGTAGGCTTTAATCTAGAATTAACCCATAGCATAGTACCTTGTAAACAATGGTTCTAGGATAAGGTCATTAGAGACTATGAGTAGAAGGAGAGTATAGAGTATCAGTGATAGTTCAAGAGTTAGTATCAGAGCCAACATACCCGTCCTGGATAATCATGATTATGCAATTGGATGATCTACGTGAACGATTAAGTATCCGGGAATTGTGTTAAGGATTTATGGAGCATGATGTCCAATTGGATGATTGATATCGGAAATGTTAAAGGTAAAGAAATGTATATGTATAAAGGGTTTAATGAGGTGTCATAAGTAGAGAAATATCAGGATTAGTAATGGAAGTTATGAAGCGTATCACGGATTAGTTTAATAGGCTTTAAAGGATAGAAGGAAATACATATACAACCATCGAGATGAGGAACCATACACATACCCATGAGAGTAAAGAAACATGAGTGTTATAGAGGATACAGGTGATCATGAGTCTAATGAGCTTGAAGAGATAATCCATTAATGCAGCTAGTGATATAATACCAAGAAGTGCTAACGATTCTATATCGAGGATTAGTCAAGGATGACGTTAATAACAGTAAGCACTCTGTGTGTTGATAATTAGATGATATACCAAATGACATAATAGAAATCATGAAGGAAAACACAGTTGATGATAACTTTGATCATTGGAGGTAATAGTGCAAGTGATTCGGGCAGTACAAATTTAGTACACAGTTCTAGACATTATAGGTATTGAGTGCACCTTGAGTATCAGAGACCGTGAGCACTGATATGTACATTGAGGAGTTATAAATTAAAAGGTGGAAATGAATTTTAAATTTTCAGAATTTTTAAGGAGTTGAGATTTTATGTTGTTAAAATATTGAGGATTTAAATTTGATTCAATAAACATAGTTAAGGCTACAGAGATTTTAGAAGTGATTAAATTTTATTTTCGATGTGAAGTATCTGATTTTGAGGAGGTATATGCATTTTATTTAAGTTGATCGGGAAGTTAAACCTTGACAATTATTTTGAGGATTAATTTTTGGTAGATAAGAGATATGAATATTAATATATGATTAGTTGATATGGGTACCAGTGTACATGAATAGGAATTTGTTAGTGAATGTGCTAGAGTTAAGTGGTTGATAGCAGATACCGCAAGTAATATGTTAGCAGGTTCTTTCTTTTCTTTCCTAATGTTCTTTTTCGTCTTTTGATTGATTGATTCCCTAGTAACGTGGTTTATATTCGTGATTTTCTTGTTAGAACTTAGCTAGTAGTACACCTTAACAGAGACTGAAATACCATGACAAGACACATGACCTATATATTTTCTTAAATTGCATGGATGTAAGTAGAATTTTCTTAAACCATGATCATTGGGTTTTGACCGCAGCAAGGATCTATGACGAGGTTATGACTGACAAAAAGAGACAAGAGGATTAAATTTGTGGATGAGCATTAAATTAAATAAAGAATTTAGGGGTTGTTATAACGGAGTTGATGGATCATTGAAAATCGAGGTATGATTGAAATTCGAGGGCAAACAATTACTTAAAGGGAGAATTAAGAAATTCACAGAGCAAAAAAAAAATTTGAGGATTTATTAATTTTAAGGAGGTCTTGATATGATTGAATTGATTATTAAAAAAAAAAAAATTTGAGAAATTTGAGAGATTATCATTTTATCTATTTGATTGCAAGATAGAAATTTTATATAGTATGAATGTTGCATTGAAGATACTGGAAGCATCGCATCGTTGAGTATTGAGGAAAAAGAAAAGCAGGAAATAAAATCGTAAATGGAATAGTGTCAAATTAAATTCTTGGGATGAGGAGTTAGATTGGAATAAGCATCAATTGAATTTGAGTTAGATGATTGATGAGTGTTTAAAGTTAAATTCTGGGATGCAGATTTTTAAGTTTTATAAATATGCATTGATTGGATTTCAATTAAAAGGATTGGATAGTAAATTTTGTATTTAGTTATTTACTCAAAATTTGAGGAGATTATGATACGACTGGGATTCAATTAAAATATTGAGAATTTGAGTAGTAAAAATTTTACATTGGGATAATAAATTCAGAGGATGAAAAAAAAAAATATATATATTAGTTCAAATTCGGAAACATTATACATACGGATAAAGAAATATGGAATGAAATAAAGCTCATGGTAAAGAAGATTATAATATAATTGATTATGGGATCATATAATTGAAGGTCGTAAGGTAAGATCATGGTATATTGAGGTTGTGATTTAAATTAAAATCTTGACCATGACAGTAACATTTGAAATTGAAGAAAATAATCGAGGTATAGTTGATGTTAAGATAAACAAACTCGAATTTGATGATAAGGCTTTTGATTCAGAAATTCTAAGATCTAATCTAATAAAGTTTGTGGAATTTGAACTTTTATAAATATTAGTTAATGATGAATCACAAGATTGAGAAAAGTAAAATGAACTAGGATAAAAAGGAAGGATTATTTTCAGATGGTAGTAAAGACTCTTTTTCCTAGAAATCAAGAAAGGCGATTAGATGTCTCTTGATTACATTCTGAAGGATGTATTTAAGTTTCTTAAATCAAATTGTCGACCGTATCTTTCGAATTAGCTATAACTTTCATGTCTATATCATTCTTTATACTGGGTCTTCCTTGGTTTAGTTACTTTGAAAAGATAACGTGCATTATTCCGATTATCTGTTTTTTTTTATCGTGTCTACTTCCCAAAACCTAAACTTTCTATAGGATTCAAGGCCGAGCCATGATTCCTTTAAGTTATTCCTGTCTTAAACCATATTTTCTTTTTCTTCATGTTTTCTTCTGTTTGGTAAATATTATCCTTATAGAAATATTTTCTTCAATAATATATTCATCATTATGAACAACAAATGTTTTTCTATCCTAGTCATCCCTAAAATTTCGAGGACGAAATTTTTCTAAGGTGGATAGACTTGTAACCTCCGATTTCCAATTTCCAAAATAATTAGTTTTTAATTTATTTTAAAATATCAAGTTTTATAAAATATTTCTCCTTAAAATTTTTATTTGATTTAGAACGGGGTTTGATTGTAGGAGGTAATTTAAAAATCTTTATAAAAATCATTTTTCTAAATAACGATGTATTACAAAATAAATAAATAAATAATAATATATATATTTCTAGTTTCAAATATTTATTGGCTTGAATCATAAAATTATTGTTTTAACTAAATATTTATTTAAAAGACTAGTTGATAAAATAAAATAGATTTTTATTTATTGGGGTAGTAAATAAATAAATGTCATACTTTCTGAGATTTTTGCAAAATGTATTAATTAGTAGCTAATTTAAAATTTGCTAGCTTTCCTAAAAATATTTTCTGAAATTATAACCTTTGTTTCTTTAATTTTACAAGTCGCCATTTCCATTAACTAGCCCACACCCTTTCCCACATGAAGAACTTATTCATGTATTGATCTTGGCCATTCATTATTGGGCCAACCCGCAACCCTTTATCCCACACCATCTCTCCCTATTTAAGTCCCTCATCACATCTCCCTGGAAACCCTAGCTAGCCTTCACAAATCCCCATAGAGCCACAGCCACCACCATTTTTGTGTGCTCGTGTCCGTGTGTCCAGCATCCGTGTCAGCCGTGATGGCCTCGGGTCCGAGCCCGGGTGTCCCACAGTATCCACTCATTTCTGGGTTCGGTTACAATATTACAATCAGATTTCCTGTGTCCACACCCGGACACGTCCACTGCGCATCGAGTCCCCGTGTCCAGCCCCGGACACGTCCCCCACAACAAACCCTCGTGTCCATCCCGGACACGTACCCAGACCCCGACACATCCAGAACCGACCCTAACCCTAACCTAGAGATCCGCCGAGGAAGCCGCCGCCGGACGCCGCCCAGATCCGCCGAGAAAGACGCCGACCGCCTCGGATCTCCTCGGGACGAAGCCGCCGACCGCCTCCTCGATCTGGCCGCCGCTGGAATCGAACGCCGCCGCCGCTGGTTCGTCGTCGATCTCCGCCGACGTCTCCTCGAAGTCGCCTCCCCTCGAGCCGAGCACCGCCTCGAAGCCGCGTCCCCTCGAGCCGAGCACCGCCTCGAAGCCGCCCCCTCGAGCGCCGAGCCCGCCTCCTCGAGTCCCACGCCGCCGCTGGAGCCGACGCCGAGTTCCGCCGAGTTCCGCCGAGTTCCACCGCGCCGGCGACGGAAAAACCCCGTGAGCCTCTTCCCTTTCCCCTTTTTCGATTCAGAGTTATTCATTTAGGGATTGATTAGTAGTTAGACATATAATTAGTTAGTTAAATATAATTAGTTAGTAATTAATTAATTTTAATTAGTTTAATTAATGTATTAGTCTAGTAAATTAACTAGTTAGTAATTTCATGTATTAGCCTAGTTTAGTAGTAATCAGTTAATTAAATTTTATCAGTTAATTATTTTTAATTAGTTTAATTATAAGTAGTTTAGTTATAATTAATTGGTTAATTATTTTTATCAGTAACTATATTCTTAATTAGTAATTAATTCTTAATCAGTAGTTAATTAATATAGTTTGGTTTAGTTAATTTAATTTGTTGATTAATAACCAGTTAGTAATTTCTTAATAAATTAGTAATTTGTAATTAGTTTGGAAATTTATGTAATTTGTTTATTAATTAAATATAATTAGTTTAGTAATTTCCTATAATAAGTTTGGTAATATATATGTATATGCATATCAGTTTTATTGTTTGTAATTTAATTATGTATTATGTATAAGGATTTTTGATTGATATATATACAAATATGTATTTTGGTATAAAAAGTATATATGTATATACATCTATTCAGTATCTACACAAATACGTATTTTTGTAAATTACTAATAGGCACTTATATATATATTATATACGCTTTATTGGTATACTAAGTATTAATGTATGTTTCAGTATTTAAATATAAATAAATGTATATTGTTATATATAAACCATATTTTGGTATATATGTATACTAGTCTATATGTATGAGTGATGTATAATTTTTCACATAAATAAAATATATCCCACTTATGTACATACAGTTATACCTATTCTGTATACTTTGGAACAACTATATATATGTATTAAATTATTTGTTGATAATATGGTTAATTGGTAAATTACTAGGTGACCCTAGTTGACTAGTGCCATACCTGGCAGAGCCCCTGAGTTCATGTATTTGTGATGTGTTAGTGTAGCACCTGATGCAAATGTTGTATTTGATATATTTTAGGACTGTTGGTTCCTCCAGACGATACTCTGGGACAGGACCTCGGTATATTCACCAGCTAAGGACCCAAGGCGAGTACATTCTCTGATTAGTTTCTAATTTATGATATCTCCTATGTTCACTGTAACTAGTGTAAATATCCATGATCTTGACACGATGGTTACACGGACTGGTATACACGGATCTCGTCATGAGATGTTATTCCTTATTCATGGTGTAGCTTGTACGAGACTTGTTTCCTTGATATCTTGTGCATGTACAGACACTAATTCCCGGAGAGATTTGCTACCTTCCTAGGGAATCCTGTGCCATAGCGTACCATGATTGGATCTACTATACCAGTCGGGGGGTTTGGGGAGTACTTTAGTGTAGATATGTGATCATACCCAACTTTATATGCACCATAGCTCACCCCACATCTCATGTCGGGTGCGGCCTGACCATTTATATGCTCCATAGCTGTTACGTGTGATTAGCCTGATCTCTACATGCACCATAGCTAACCAACGGTTAGCCTGACTTTATATGAACCATAGCTAATCACATGTAACCAGCCTGATCAAGTTCCCAAGCCGATCACATGTTGAAGCTAGTATTCACACACTTAGTCATAGGTTTCTTGCTCATTGACATATTGTTTTTCTTCCTGCATTTACTTACAGTATTTCCAGTATATTTCTTTTCTTGTACATTCTCGTACCTATACATGCATCTGGTATGTTTCCATCTAGAACTGCTACATAGTTTATGTCATTTATATAGAACTGCTATTTAGAGATGTACTTTGCTCCTTCCTGACTGGAAAATATTTTTCCAGACTGTGACCTTAGTAGACTGGTTCCGACACACTTGGGGATTGGATGTTACTGATTGCAGGTATGATTATGTTGTCTTTAGACTTGTGTTGTTTTCTTTACTTCTTCAAATTCCTATCGTGCTGTAGTTGTGATTGAGTATATTGTTGATATTTTATAGTATCATCCGAGTCTCCTTATGGAGTTGGATACTAGCGTGAGATTGTTAGATAGTACTCGACCTAGACAGCGTTCTACCGCCGATGCTGCGGCGTAGGCTGGACGTACCCACGCATTCGTGCCCCTAAACCGGGTGCGGGTCGTGACAGCTATCCAAAATAAAACCATAGCTCCGGATACGAAAATATACAGGATGTACCGCAGCTCCGGGCAAAGAGTCACACGGGTGATACAACTACACTAGATACAGGATCACTATAGAATCAATATAAATATATATCAGCGCATGCAAAGGAGCCCAAACGTCTAGTAACTGTCTTTCCATCCTAAGCGGTCAACGATTATACGTTGAACTTGAACCTCGATCTAACAGTCTCGTCGCATAGAAATAACTCAATAGTCACGACCCTAAGGTCGTCCAAGTCTCCGGTCATGGTGTCAGTATCAGGATACAGGAAATCTGGCACGATATCAGTGTATGAATGTGTCCTGGGGTAACGATATACTCAGGTATATACATCGAGGTGTTACGAACATCTAGAATTCATTACAAAATGTTACGTCGAACGTCGGCACCCAGTTGTGATCCAGACGTGAAGTATCGATCGTAAACAATATGCTCACAATGTACATAATAAAATAATAAATATTTGTAATCTGAAATATAGGGTGGCAAGGTACACTTGCATGCGTCCGGCTGTTGATGACGGGAATCCGGTACCATGTCCAAGTTCTCAGGTCCCGTAGTACCGAGATACGAGATACAAACTCAATCAATAAACTATTATACGGCAAACAAGGGTATGACACACGTCTAACTGAGGTAGGTTATATCTAATACAATCAATCACAGTATACTATCATCAGACAAGTCCTCGATCTCATTATTCATCACTATATTCAGTAGTTCAAACCATGATCAAATCCTCGATTTCACCCCGGGTCTTTATCGATATTCTCATGTACATTGACGTATCCCGTCCTCAAATAAATTATCAATTATTTATTAAACCCTCGAATATACAACCATCAATATTTTACCTTAAAACTACTCCTCGATTAAATTTATTATTATTTCTCAGTCTCTAATCACTGACTAACGGTTTGATATTACACCCTTTTTACAGTCCATCACCTGCTCCACAATATCCATTAATATTTCACTATCATAGTATTATTCGTCAACAATTTAACTCTGTCCATCATTAATGATAAAAATGCATATATTAAAATAAACACCCTAAATGTCTCATATGGCAATTAAAACCCAACCTCATTATTATCATATTTCCAACAGTCTCATTTATTTATTTTATATTCTCACACATGATCACCAATGCAAATTTAAACCAAAATTAATCAATTAGCAATTCCATCAATTTGTATTATAATATGCATTAAACCTAAAATCTCTCCTGCATATATAATCCCAAAATTCCTAATGCATATAAGTAACCCTTAACTAAAACCGTTTAATTCTTAATCCCTAAATTCAATGTATATCCATTAATGCATAAAATTCATAACCTTTAAATATAATCAATCCCTAAAACTTAACCCTATACCACCCTAAACATAAACACCAAACTACACATACATAAAACAAATTTTACACAATAAATATTATTACTAAATTGACCATAACAAATATGCTATAACACGTAGAGAGGGGAAGAAGTTTACCTCGGTGAGGCGACGGGGTGACCGTCTCTGGCCGGAAAGGTGGTCCTGCTGGTGGTGGTGATGATGTATGGAGGTGGTGGTAATGGGAAATAATGAAGATGACCGGAGGGGGATGAAGGTCGGAGGGTGCTGTGGTTGGCAGTGGTAGTGCGAATGGAGTAAAGCTCGCTGGAGCAGCGTGGCCTGGCCGGTGGAGTTTAAGGTGGACGATGGTGGCGAGAAGTAGAGACTGGAGGTGGGGTGATCAGCTGGCCAGGTACAGCTCTATCGAAGTCGTAGGGAGGGGTGCTCGATCGGGAGTGGCTCATCGATGGCCGAAAGGAGGTGGGAGTAATGCTGGCCGACTCATGATGGACGACCGTCGGAGTCGGGCTCGAATGGGGTTGCAGCCGTAGCAGTCGGGGTCGAGGAAATGGCTGGGAGAGAGGGACAGTTCGTCGGAGATGGAGGAGGAACGGGTGGAGTCCGGCCAAGGTGGCGGCAGTGGTGATGCTGGTGGTGAAGGAAATGGCGGATGGTGGTCGTGGCAACGGCGGATGGTGGTCGTGGCTATGGCAACTCCAGTTAGATGTCAAGATGGAGAAGGTTGTGGTCGAGAAATGGAGGCCGGTGGTGATGGTAGCAGTCGACGCGGGTGGTGGCAGTAATGGTGGATCGACAGGAGCAGTTCGGTAGCGGCTCGGGGGAGGGCCAGTCGGGTTGGCCAGAGCGTCGAGGCAGCAGTCAAAATTGCGGGAAGGACAGGCACGCCTGAGGGGTCTCTGCCGGGGTAGGGGTGGCCGGCCTCGGCAGTAACTCTCCAAGGAAGGAGATGAGGGAAGGAAGAAGGAGAAGAAGAAAGGAAGGAGAAGAAGAAAAAAAGAAAGGGGTAGAGGGGTTTCAGTTTACATTGAGAAGGAGGGAGGAGAGAAGGAGGGGGTGGGGGTTTCTCTATGTCACGACCCGCACCCGGTTTAGGGGCACGAGTGCGTGGGTACGTCCAGCCTACGCCGCAGCATCGGCGGTAGAATGCTGTCTAGGTCAAGTAGCTATCTAATCAACTCACATGAATACCTAACTCCATAAGGAGACGTGGATATCATAAAATAATGCTAGAAATACTCAATCACATAAACTAAAGCACGATGAGATATCAAGGCAAGCAAGGAATACAAGACAAGTCTAACGACAAAATAATCATACCTGCAATCATTAACTTCCAATCCCCAAGTGTGTCGGAAACCAGTCTACTAAGGTCACAGTCTGGAAAAATATTTTCCAGTCAGGAAGGAGCAAAGTACATCTCTAAATAGCAGTTCTATATTAATGACATAAGCTATGTAGCAGTTCTAGATGAAAATATACCAGATGCATGTATAGGTACGAGAAATGTACAATAAAAAGAAATACTGGAAATACTGTAAGTAAATACAGGAAAAGAAACAATATGTCAACGAGCAAGAAACCTATGACTAAGTGTGTGAGTACTAGCTTTAACATGTGATCGGCTTGGGAACTTGATCAGGCTGGTTACATGTGATTAGCTATGATTCATGGAAGGTCAGGCTAACCGTTGGTTAGCTATGATGCATGGAGATGGTCTGGCTAATCACACGTAACAGCTATGAAGCATGGAGATGGTCAGGCCGCACCCGACGTGAGATGTGGGATGAGCTATGATGCATGGAAAGTTGGGTATGATCACATATCTACACTAAAATACTCCCCAAACCCTCGACTGGTATAGTAGATCAAATCATGGTACGCTATGGCACGGGATTCCCTAGGGAGGTAGCAAATCTCCCCGGAAATCAGTGTCTATACATGCACAAGATATCAAGGAAATAAGTCTTGTACAAGCTACACCATGAATAAGGAATAACATCTCATGACGAGATACGTCTACACCAATCCGTGTAACCAGCATGTCAAGAACATGGATATTTACACTAGATACAGGGAACATAGGAGATATCATAAATTAGAAACTAATCAGAGAATGTACTCGCCTTTGGTCCTTAGCTGGTGAATACCGAGGTCCTGTTCCAGAGTGTCGCCTGGAGGAACCAACAGTCCTAAAGACATATAATAACAATACAATATTTGCATCAGAAGCTATACTAAAGACACAAGCAAATACTAACTCAGGACTATGCCAGGTATGGCACTGGTCAATCTAGGGTCATCTAGTAGGGATACGTATATATAAAAACACATATATAAGCCTATCAGTAATTTGTACAAAATAAGTATATAATATATACACTAAATAGATGTATATAAATTTATATATATTCGTATACCAAAATATATATTTGTATCTATACAATCAAATATATATATATAATTATACCAATCATACTTATACTATATACAGGTAAATATACCAATTTACATTTATATATATAAAAACCAATACAACATATAGATATACATACATATACCAATACGAAAACATAATCCACATATATATATATTTATACCAAAATTTTATATACAAAATATGTATAACTGTATACTCATGATAGAATTATAACATATATATATTGTCAACAACATTATTAATATACTAATACTAATACCAAATTAAGTTTATACTTTGTATATTAGGAATATAATAAAAGCATGTACAAAAAATATATATTTTTATACATATATACAAATTATATATGTTGAAAGTATATACAAAACATATATACATATATCAATTTTATTTACTTAAATACGTATTAAATACGTATATATATATCAATTATATTAACCATATACATATACACTATGTATTTACATATCTACTAATTTGAAAATACACTTTATATAGATATATACATGTATATATATACTAATTTAAAATACACATATACATTTACACATACACATACACATTTACTACAAATACGTATTTATATAATATACCTATACATATATTAAATACATACATATATGTATATACGTATGTATATACATACATATATATATACACAGGAAGAAGGAAAAGGGAGAGGAGAAGAATTGCTTACAGTGGCTGCCGGCCGGGGAGGGAGCAGGCCGGCGGGGGATGGCCGCACTGGAGGTGGCTGGTCGGAAAACTGAGCAGCGGGCCGCCGGGGTACAGTGGGAGAGGGAGCTCGGCAGGGAGTTGGAGGAGCTCGGGCTTGGCCGGAGTGCTGTGCTAGGAGGTCCGCCGGAGAGGAACTGCCAGCGGAAGGTCGGCTCGGGAACAGTGGGAGAGGACTCGACTGGTCGAGTCAGTCTACCGGAGTTGTGGGGTCGGGCTCGACCGCCGGTGGTGGTGGTGATGTTGGAAGCAGCGGGAAGAAGAGTGGTGGTGGCAGGCCGCCGGACGCGAACGACAGAGGGAGAGGGAGAATTGCCGGGTGGTCGGGGCAGCCAGCGCCGGAGATGATGGATGGAACACAGCAGGGAGTGGTGTAGTGGCCGCCGGAGTGTGGACAGCGGCCGCAGGGGTGCAGTCAGTGGGGAGTCTGCCGGATGCGGGCAGAGCTTGGCCGCCGGAGCAGTGGACAGCCGTCGGGTTGGCCGCCGGGTTACTGAATGGGGGGTGAAGAGTGTTCCCCCCTTCCTCTCCTTCAAATTCAAACTAAAATAAAGAAGAAGAAGAAAAAGAAAGAAAGAGAAGGAGAAAGGAAGAAGGAGAAGAAGAAAAGAATGGAGAAATTTAGAATGAGGCTACGGTTGTCGAGGCTTGAGGAGGGTGGGGTTTCCTAGGTTTTCTAGGGATTAGGGTTGATGTTACTTTAAATAGGGGGGAGAGGGTTTGTAAATGAAAGGTGGGGATTGACCCATTAAATGAGTGGTCCAGATTGGTCATGAAGAATTTCATGTGGGGATGAGGGGGATAAAATATTAAGGATTCCTCATTGGTTTAAACAAATGGGTGTTTACACCAAAAATGCAAATTTGCAAATTAGCCCCCTTAAATTTGGGTATTTGCACAGACGCATGAAATGATGACAAATTTGCGGGCGATTCGGTGTCTGGTGTTTTGTAGGGTCAGAGGGCGCTGTAAGTTTGGTACGGGCTCAATTTGGCAGGGCACTGGAATTAAATTGAGATTTCAGAATCGGTTAAAATAGTATCCTCAATTTAATTAGAAATAAATGCAAGTTGTTTTCAAAAATTAATTAGGAGTACATGTGACCAAAATCAGGTCAGGTCATCAATACCAAAAATGAAGAAGACTCAGAACAGGATATTACCCTAATTTGGGCTGCACGAAAAAATAGGTCGAGGTTGCCTCCAATTTTCGATTGGAACGCACAACGATAAAAATAGGAATTTATTAAATAACGTCCGTGATGATTTTTTTTGTGCGGCTAGAAATAATGCACAGAGAGCATAATTATGAGTTGCAAAAATAGCAGAATGGAAGGCGGGCATGTGTAGGGCAAGATTGTGAAATTTGTTTGGAAGACATAAGTCAGGATAGCGCTCCAAATATCGAAGCAAAGGCAATGCGCAATAATTAAATAAATACGGTAATTAATTACAATCTCCAATAAATAAAATTATAAATAAAACAATTAATTACAGAATTTCCACAATTCGGACAGGTGTTCCTTTACTGGGCTTCTAGGTCAATCTGCTAGCTAAAAATAAATGAACACTGCATCTAATACTATAATTAATTACACACCACTTAATTATTTAATTTAATATACCCATCACGCAATTACTAAATTGTAACTACAATAATATTAAATATTATAAAAAGTCGAAAACCCCGGTTTTTGGAATGTGGTAGTGACAAGTCTACCCTCCTTAAAAGAATTTCGTCCTCGAAATTTAAAGTCCTCATAGTAGTGTTTACTCCTACACATTATTATCTTCCGTAAATAGTGAAATTCAACAACCCACATAATCCTGAAATAGTCCACCTTGTCGTTTCGCAATTTTCAAAAATTTTGAAATTACTATATTCCTGAAATATCCTCAAATAAAAATCAGTTTCCATTTTTATCAAAAATTTCCTTGAAAGTTTTAGTTATTAATTCAATACTCGAATTTTAATATCCACTCTTCTAACTTGATTTTTATCAATGCACCATTATAAAATGTAATCTCGTCCCACAAGTTTAAATTTAAACATTTATCCATCAAAATTTTATTTCTCGATTTCATCTTCCTCAAATACTCAACAATGCGATACTTGAAGATTCTCTAATTGCAACATCCCATATAAAATTCTAAAATTCATAACTTATAATTAAATAAATATATTGATAAATCTCCAAAAATTTCCCATTTTAATAACCAATTTAAACATGTTATAATCTTCCTGGAATTAATAAACCACCAATTATGCCATGTTAATTTCTTAACCCTCTATTTAAATCAATGTTTATCCTCGGATTTTAATTATCTTGTCTCTCTTGTCAAGTCATAACTCTTTCATTAATCTTCGTCATGGTTACACCCCAATAATCATGGTCTAAGAAAATCTTTACTACAATCATACAACATGCAACCTAAGGGGAATATGTACGGTCATGGTGTCTTTTGTCATGGTATTGCAGTCTCTGTATCAGGTTGTACTACTAGCTACCTTCTAACAAAATCATGAATACAAGCTACAGTACTAAGGTATCAGTCAATCAATCAAATAGATAGGAACAGAATGAAGGAAAGAACAGAACCTGCTAACACATTACCTGCAGTATCTCCTATCTCTAACATACACTTAACTCTAGCATATTCACTAACTAATTCCTATTCCTATACACTGGTACCCATATCAACTAGTCATTTATCCACAAGATCCATGAATATATCCATATTGCACACACATGTCCATTAACACCTAAATCTGATGCCAAGAATCTCTAATATAACCATGATTCAATAATGCATCCAAGTTGATACCTCTATCTCCTTAGTACCATACCCTCTGTCAGTTCCCGTTCCTACTACAATTGTCCATACTATTTTCTCATCACTCCAGTGCACACCAAGTGTAACACCATACTATGTGCTAAACCCTTTATAATACAACTCTAGATGGACACCCAAGTCAGTCTGCGGTGCCACCTCAATCATGCTCAAGTCATCAGATCCTTACACCTGTATATCATCTACTCATATATTAATATTCATCTCTTATCTACCATAAAATTAATCCTCAAAATAATCGTCAAGGTTTAACTTCTCGATCAACTTAAAAATAATTGCATATACCTCCTCAAAATCAGATACTCAAATATCGAAAAATTTTAATCACTTTTAAAATCCTTATAGCTTTGACTGTGTTTATTGAATTGAATTCGAATACTCAAAATTTTAATAATATAAAATCTTAACTCCTCTAAATTCTTAAAAATTAAAATTCATTCCCACTCTTCAAACTATAAATTTAAATCCTCAAGTATACATATAGATACTCCCAGTCTCTAATACTCAAGGTCCACACAAATACACCAATCTAATTTTCATCATACGAAGTACTTACTGTCATTAGCACCTTGCTCAATAAATATTTGATATAGAATCACTAGCTCTATTGGTAAGGTAACACTAGCTTCATCATTAGATTATCTCATCAAACTTATTATAAATCATGATCACTTGCACTTTCTATAATATCCATATAATATCCATGCTTTACTTCAATCTCAAGGGCAGGCATATGGTTCCATATCTCGATTGATGTATAAGCATATCTCTTAAACCTTTTACAGCCTGTTAAACTATTATGTGATATATTTCACAACTTTCATTACCAATCTTGATATTTCTCTACTTATGGCATCTCATTAAAACCCTTTATGTATATTCATTTCTTTACTCTTGATCCACCCCAATATCAATCATCAAATTTGAACATCATGCTCCATTAATCTTTAACGAAATTCCTTGATACTTAATTGTTTACATAGATCATCTAATTACATAATTTTAATGATTATCTAGGACTGGCATGCTGGTTCTGATACTAACTCTTGGAACCTTCACTGATACTCTTACTCCTCTTTCTATAATACCAATACTAATTATAATAACACCTATCATAGAACTATAGCTACAAGGTACTATGCTATGGGTATCTCTAGATTAATGCCTAATGCTCCCATGTCCAACTAAGAAACACTTACAAACTCACAAGTCACTCTCAGTCAAACTAATACAAAAATTGCAAGTCACTAATTATCACACTAACAAGGATCCTTAAGGAAATAAGGCTCAAAAGAACTGGGTTAAGGACAGAAGGTATCTTTACTGCTAGTAAAGAAAAGAAGCGATGGAACAATGTCCTGGAACAACATAAATAGATAAGTCTTGAGATGATACTTTAAGAACCAATTTAAGATACAACCTGATAATCATACACGTCTGTCAGAAATCATGACACACAGAATCCTCGCAACGCCAGTAAGCATAGATGTGATAAACGACAGGTTCCGTAACTAAGGTATGCAACCCTATAATCATGTCATCTAGAATCCTCGCCACGCCAACCGGTATGGCTACGAGAAACTCTAAATCTCATAACTAAAGTATGTACATCCAAGTTAGGTTCCTACGTTCTCGTCATGACAGATAATATGGCTGCGATAAACTCTAGGTTCCATAACCAAAGTAGACGTTTTACCTTTCTCACTGTCCTCATCAATATATGTCATCAGATGATACCATAAATTCTAGTCCGTAAAATTCATCTCGATAAAAATTAACTCAACAACGATACCAGGAATTAAAGTTAACAACTGGTCAACAAGAATCAAACTCAATATCAACGAGTGAGAACGGACGGAAACAAGGGCGAAGGAATTAAATTAGAAATTATAATAAGATTCTCATGGGGTCATCCCAGGAAATCTTTGAAATAAATTGTGATTGAGTATCCTCTCTCATCCTAGTATCCTATGTCCTATATTCTATAGCAGGCACGCAGTAGTACAACTAATACGCCGCACTACCACGACATCGCACAACTTGCGAAGTCTGACCTGCATGGGCCACCACTAAAACGTGTCACGACCCGCACCCGGTTTAGGGGCACGAGTGCGTGGGTACGTCCAGCCTATGCCACAGCATCGGCGGTAGAACGCTGTCTAGGTCAAGTAGCTATCTGATCAACTCACATGAATACCCAACTCCATAAGGAGACGTGGATATCATAAAATAATGCTAGAAATACTCAATCACATAAACTAAAGCACGATGAGATATCAAGGCAAGCAAGGAATACAAGACAAGTCTAACGACAAAATAATCATACCTGCAATCATTAACTTCCAATCCCCAAGTGTGTCGAAAACCAGTCTACTAAGGTCACAGTCTGGAAAAATATTTTCCAGTCAGGAAGGAGCAAAGTACATCTCTAAATAGCAGTTCTATATTAATGACATAAGCTATGTAGCAGTTCTAGATGGAAATATACCAGATGCATGTATAGGTACGAGAAATGTACAATAAAAAGAAATACTGGAAATACTGTAAGTAAATGCAGGAAAAGAAACAATATGTCAACGAGCAAGAAACCTATGACTAAGTGTGTGAGTACTAGCTTTAACATGTGATCGGCTTGGGAACTTGATCAGGCTGGTTACATATGATTAGCTATGATTCATGGAAGGTCAGGCTAACCGTTGGTCAGCTATGATGCATGGAGATGGTCAGGCTAATCACACGTAACAGCTATGAAGCATGGAGATGGTCAGGCCGCACCCGACGTGAGATGTGGGGTGAGCTATGATGCATGGAAAGTTGGGTATGATCATATATCTACACTAAAATACTCCCCAAACCCCCGACTGGTATAGTAGATCAAATCATGGTACGCTATGGCACGGGATTCCCTAGGGAGGTAGCAAATCTCCCCGGAAATTAGTGTCTGTACATGCACAAGATATCAAGGAAACAAGTCTTGTACAAGCTACACCATGAATAAGGAATAACATCTCATGACGAGATCCGTCTACACCAATCCGTGTAACCAGCGTGTCAAGAACATGGATATTTACACTAGATACAGGGAACATAGGAGATATTATAAATTAGAAACTAATCAGAGAATGTACTCGCCTTTGGTCCTTAGCTGGTGAATACCGAGGTCCTGTTCCAGAGTGTCGCCTGGAGGAACCAACAATCCTAAAGACAATAATAACAATACAATATTTGCATCAGAAGCTATACTAAAGACACAAGCAAATACTAACTCAGGACTATGCCAGGTATGGCACTGGTCAATCTAGGGTCATCTAGTAGGGATACGTATATATAAAAACACATATATAAGCCTATCAGTAATTTGTACAAAATAAGTATATAATATATACACTAAATAGATGTATATAAATTTATATATATTCGTATACCAAAATATATATTTGTATCTATACAATCAAATATATATATATATATATAATTATACCAATCATACTTATACTATATACAGGTAAATATACCAATTTACATTTATATATATAAAAACAAATACAACATATAGATATACATACATATACCAATACGAAAACATAATCCACATATATATATTTATACCAAAATTTTATATACAAAATATGTATAACTGTATACTCATGATAGAATTATAACATATATATATTGTCAACAACATTATTAATATACTAATACTAATACCAAATTAAGTTTATACTTTGTATATTAGGAATATAATAAAAGCATGTACAAAAAATATATATTTTTATACATATATACAAATTATATATGTTGAAAGTATATACAAAACATATATACATATATCAATTTTATTTACTTAAATACGTATTAAATACGTATATATATATCAATTATATTAACCATATACATATACACTATGTATTTACATATCTACTAATTTGAAAATACACTTTATATAGATATATACATGTATATATATACTAATTTAAAATACACATATACATTTACACATACACATACACATTTACTACAAATACGTATTTATATAATATACCTATACATATATTAAATACATACATATATGTATATACGTATGTATATACATACATATATATATACACAGGAAGAAGGAAAAGGGAGAGGAGAAGAATTGCTTACAGTGGCTGCCGGCCTGGGAGGGAGCAGGCCGGCGGGGGATGGCCGCACTGGAGGTGGCTGGTCGAAAAACTGAGCAGCGGGCCGCCGGGGTACAGTGGGAGAGGGAGCTCGGCAGGGAGTTGGAGGAGCTCGGGCTTGGTCGGAGTGCTGTGCTAGGAGGTCCGCCGGAGAGGAGCTGCCAGCTGAAGGTCGGCTCGGGAACAGTGGGAGAGGACTCGACTGGTCGAGTCAGTCGACCGGAGTTGTGTGGTCGGGCTCGGCCGCCGGTGGTGGTGGTGATGTTGGAAGCAGCGGGAAGAAGAGTGGTGGTGGCAGGCCGCCGGACGCGAACGACAGAGGGAGAGGGAGAATTGCCGGGTGGTTGGGGCAGCCAGCGCCGGAGATGATGGATGGAACACAGCAGGGAGTGGTGACGTGGCCGCCGGAGTGTGGACAGCGGCCGCCGGGGTGCAGTCAACGGGGAGTCTGCCGGATGCGGGCAGATCTTGGCCGCCGGAGCAGTGGACAGCCGTCGGGTTGGCCGCCGGGTTACTGAATGGGGGTGAACAGTGTTCCCCCCTTCCTCTCTTTCAAATTCAAACTAAAATAAAGAAGAAGAAGAAAAGGAAAGAAAGAGAAGGAGAAAGGAAGAAGGAGAAGAAGAAAAGAATGGAGAAATTTAGAATGAGGCTACGGTTGTGGAGGCTTGAGGAGGGTGGGATTTCCTAGGTTTTCTAGGGATTAGGGTTGATGTTACTTTAAATAGGGGGGAGAGGGTTTGTAAATGAAAGGTGGGGATTGACCCATTAAATGAGTGGTCCAGATTGGTCATGAAGAATTTCATGTGGGGATGAGGGGGATAAAATATTAAGGATTCCTCATTGGTTTAAACAAATGGGTGTTTACACCAAAAATGCAAATTTGCAAATTAGCCCCCTTAAATTTGGGTATTTGCACAGACGCATGAAATGATGACAAATTTGCGGGCGATTCGGTGTCTGGTGTTTTGTAGGGTCAGAGGGCGCTGTAAGTTTGGTACGGGCTCAATTTGGCAGGGCACTGGAATTAAATTGAGATTTCAGAATCGGTTAAAATAGTATCCTCAATTTAATTAGAAATAAATGCAAGTTGTTTTCAAAAATTAATTAGGAGTACATGGGACCAAAATTAGGTCAGGTCATCAATACCAATAATGAAGAAGACTCAGAACAGGATATTACCCTAATTTGGGCCGCACGAAAAAATAGGTCGAGGTTGCCTCCAATTTTCGATTGGAACGCACAACGATAAAAATAGGAATTTATTAAATAACGTCCGCGACAATTTTTTTTCTGCGGCTAAAAATAATGCACAGAGAGCATAATTATGAGTTACAAAAATAGCAGAATAGAAGGCGGGCATGTGTAGGGCTAGATTGTGAAATTTGTTTGGAAGACATAAGTCAGGATAGCGCTCCAAATATCGAAGCAAAGGCAATGCGCAATAATTAAATAAATACGGTAATTAATTACAATCTCCAATAAATAAAATTATAAATAAAACAATTAATTACAGAATTTCCACAATTCGGACAGGTGTTCCTTTACTGGGCTTCTAGGTCAATCTGCTAGCTAAAAATAAATAAATACTGCATCTAATACTATAATTAATTACACACCACTTAATTATTTAATTTAATATACCCATCACGCAATTACTAAATTGTAACTACAATAATATTAAATATTATAAAAAGTCGAAAATACCCCGGTTTTCGGAATGTGGTAGTGACACTCTAGGCATGGGGATTAGGGCCTGTATTGGGAAGAGGGAAGAAAGAGACATTATATAGGGAAGTGTGGGTAGAATTGATGGTGAGAATTTGCCTAATTCAAATGAGTGGTGGAGATTGCACATGATGGAATTGATTTCTTCATCCAAAAGAGATGGAGGAGGGATGTTGACCTGGTCAAAGAAGAGGGGCTTCTCCATTTGGCCTAGACCAATGAGGTTTTGACACATGTTACAACATCTGCAAATTAGCCCCTTAAGTTTGGATATTTGCACAAATACATGAAATAATGGGAAAATTGTGGAGAAAATGGTGTTTGGTATTTTGTTGGGTGAGGAGGTATTGGGTGTTTTTTATGGGCTTAATTAAAAGGGTATTGGAATTAAGTTGGGATTAAAATGGGTTAGTCAAAGTTGGTATCCCTAATTTAATTAGAATAAATTATGTCCCGTGCTTTTAATTAAATGGGGCACCTGGGGTCTCAATTTGGGAGTGACTCAAAGGTCAAGAATAGTGTAGGCTTGGACTCAGTCTTGGACCCTTTAGTTGATCCGGCTCAATGGGTTAAGTTGGTGTCTCAAAATTGATGGTAACGACACAGGTGTCCGACACGAGATTAAATATGAGATTTGGATATGGAAAGTTGTGCAATTAATTTAGGGCAAATGGATTTGATTTTGAGTGATAGAAAAGTCCAGCGCCTAAATTGGCGGGTCAAGTCAAAAGTACAATAGTCTGTTGGAAATTATGGGCTGATGTTGGGATCTGAATAATTCAACAACGGTAGGGCGCGCCAAGGGTTTAATTATAATAATCAGACATCTGCACCCTTACTCTAAACCTCAATCATCTGCTGCTAAAATAAAAAATTTCAACCCATACCAGACTATCTATAGAAATATTAGAGGGAATTTACATCCTTCCCAACTTAAAAAATATTGTCCCCAAAATTAAAAGTAAAGCACGATAATAGATAAGATAATTTTAAAAGCAAACTTGTAATCAAATATGGTACATAAATTCGTACCTCGGTCCTCAAATAAATACGGGATACGCTATCGAATAGAATCCTTGCGCTCCCAGGTAGACTCGCCTGACGAATGATGCTTCCATGCAACTCTGACCAGTCGAATAATCTGACCTCTCAAAGTTTTCTCACTGTGATCGAGTATCTCTACTGGCCGCTCTACGTAAGATAAACTGGGCCCGACTGTTATCTCCGAATAATCAAGCACGTAGCTAGGGTCTGCCACATATCTCCTCAACTGCGATACATGAAATGTGTCATGCACTCCTTCTAATGATGTAGGCAAAGCAAGATGATAAGCCTTTTTGCCAACTCGTTCCAAGATATCAAAAGGTCCGATGTACCTGGGACTCAGCTTGCCTCTGCCTCCGATTCTGATGGTACCACAAGTAGGCGATATCTTTAAAAATATATGGTCACCTTCCTTTAACTGCAAAGATCTGCGGTACGTATCTACCCAATGTTTGTCTGTCCTGTGCTGCACGTAGGTGGCTCTGAATCTGCTTGACTTTCTCCACTGTCTGTGTCACCAACTCTAGACCAAGTTGTCACTACCACTTTTCCAGGTAAGGGCATTTGTGTAAATTCACTATTTTGGATAATTATGTGTTTAATTAATTTGCTGAGATTTTAAAACTATTTATTTTATGATTGTTTTAGGTCAAGCCCTAGAACCCATTAGGTCAAACCCTAATGACTAAACCCTAATTGTAAACCCAGTTCTAGTGAAACCCTAGAATTCAAACTTTAGGGTGAACCATCAAACCCTAGACTGGCTAAACCTTAGCCAATTAGATTCTACATGACCTAACCTAGGGGTTAAACCTAGGCTATACCCTAGAAATCCTAACTGGGCCTTAATATATATAAAGGAACCCTCTCATTCTTCATATAGAGAGAGAAACCCTAGCCTCCACAAGAGAAAGCCATCTCCCCACCTCCAGATTCGAAATCCAGACCTAGGAGATCCTTTTTCCTCCTCCAAAGCAAGGAAAGCAAGGAACGTGGGTCAGGGAGCCTTGGAGAAGAAGAACCTCCATCGAAGAAGCCATCTCCCTAGGTAAAACCCTATTTTTCTTCATTTAATTTCTGTTTTCAGATGTTAATGGCCATTAGGAACCCACCCTATTGTTAGAGTTTGATTTTTGGGATTCTACATATAAAACCTAGGAGATCTAAGATTTTGGTGAATTTTCGTTTGGTTTTCCCCTAATTTCTGGAACCCTAATCCTAGGGACTTCGCGTAGGCATGATTACATCCCCTACGTGTAGTATAGACATCAATTTAGGGTTTGATTCGGGTATTTCTGAAGTTTTCAATAGGAAATCAGGATTTGGGGTTTTTCCACTGTACACAGTCGGGTGTTTGTAGAACCTGTGTATTTTGGGTTTCATTTGAGCATTCGGGTTAAGTTTTAGTGTGGGATCTGTGTTTAGCTTTTAGATCTATTTTTAATCTGTTTTGTTTTGATGGAAATATATATATTTATACATATGTATATAGATGAGTTGTGTTATGTGGGGAAGAGATGCACTGTGGGGTTCCTGTGCACAGTTGGGAAGTTCTGTGAGCAGTTGGGGGTTTTAGTTAGGGTTCCTATGTGTCTCTGGTTTCCCCAACTGTATATAAAGCAGTGTCTAGTGTGTGTGTATAAATTTTGTAGGTGTGAGAGTGTATTACCTGTGTGTGTATCAAATTGAAACCTATGTAACTGTGCAGGTGCTGCAGTGTGTGTGTGACTTACCTAGGTGAATCAATGTGTAGTTGTGTATCAGTTAGGTGTAGTTAACTGGGTATTATCCCAGTGTATGTGAGGTGATCGTGTTTAGTGTCAGTTGTGGGGATATTTTGTGTAGAGTTAGGTTTGGCAGTGAGTTTGGGATGTGTGAGCATTGTGTGTTATAGTTGTGTTTGTAGCAGTGTGTTTAGTTTATGTGTGAGTGTTAGGGTTGTATCTGTGTGTTAGAACCGTGTCAGTATATCTATGTGCTGTGTAGTTGTTTAACTTCAGGGTGTATCACAGTGTGTCTGGGTGAATTGGGGGTCCTGATATTCTGTGTATAGTTGTGTAAGTGTCTCAGTGTAGATCAATATATGTTAGATGCCTGTGTATATCAGTAGACAGAACTGTGTCTGAGTGTATTCCCAGGTATGTGACTGTCCATGTGTGTGTGTGTGTGTAGGAAATAGCTATTTCAGATTTCTGTGTGTGTGTATGTGTAGGAAATAGCTATTTCAGATTTCTGTGTCTGTGTGTGTGGGTACCCAGAATTTGTGTAGCTTAGTATCAGTCAGTTTTAGATTATACTGTGTGTGTGTTAATTAGTTATGTGTATCAGTCAAATTTCCAAGTAATAGCTAGATGAGTTAACTGTGAGTACCTATGCCTAAAATTGTAGGTTTGTGAGTATCTTGTGTAGCCCTATGTGAATTCCTATATGTGTTGGTGAGAAATTCAGTGAGCCTGAGATGTGTAGATACCTATGTGTGTGTGGGGTATTATGAGAGTAAGTTACTGAGTGTGTGTTTAGGAAATTTGTATCAGTAGCTAGTTTCTGAGTGTGTATTTTTCAGTGCATTTGAACTGTGTGTCAGTTAGGAAATAGTGTTCTGTGTATCAGACATTAGGAGATGTGTAGTGAGGAACCAGTTGAGTGTTTCAATGTATCAAGATTTGTGTGCTGTGTACCTAATTCAGTGAGTAGGTGAGTATATATATATATATCAGTGTACATGTGTTAGTGTAGCTGTGTGTTTTATCTCAAGGTCTGTGTGTATTAGTTAGAGAGGTGTGCCTGTGAGTTAAGGTTTTGTGTTAACTGTGCAGAATGTATCAGTAGGGGTAGGTTCTGTGTATCAGAATGTCTAGGTAAATATGCCTGTGTGTCAGTATTAGTAGTATATTGCATTAGTGAATAGTTAAGTTGGTACTGGTATGGCTAAAGTAAAGAATTGGTTAATACTAATTAAGGTGGAGTACTAGCAAGGTAACTAATATAAGTTACTTATATACTAACTAGGCTCTAGGATATAGTTATAACCTAATACCTTGTAGATCCTTAACACTGAGGTTTCGTATAGCTAAGTAAGGACTAGTTTAGATAGGTAGTGTACAGTATACACTTCCATGATTTAAAAACTGACTAGTGGACCTAGTATTGACCAGTAACCTCAGAAATGACCTAGAAATCTCGTATTTAATTTGTTAAACATGTTATTCTTTTGATTTAATATCTGACATTAATATTCCATAAATAGGTCATTGTGATCCCACCTTGGACATCGATCCTCACACCTTGCTCAGGACCACAGGCGAGTACATTCTCTGACAGTTTTCATGGTTGATTACTTCTATAAATTGTAGTGTATTACATACTTGATTCCGACACTATGGATACACGGGTTAGCACCCTAGATCCCCATCATGAGGAGTCGTGATTGGAATCCATCGTGCTAGCTGGGGGATGGGGAACTATTAGTAGATTGTGTGATCATATCCAAACATTATATGTACCATAGCTCACCCCACTTCTCACGTCGGGTGCAGCCTGACCACTTATATGCTCCATAGCTGTTATATATGATTAGCCTGACCATTATATGCACCATAGCTAACCATGCGGTTAGCCTGACCTAAAAGAATCATAGCTAATCATATATAACCAGCCTGATCCAGTCCCAAGCCGATCACATAATAAACTAATATTTCAAACACTTAGCTAGATGTTTATTTTATTCTGATTCACTTGTTCTAGCATTCACTATTTATTGCTCATTGCTAGATGTTCTATTGTCTATTTCATTTCTCCAGTACTTTTTTTCAGCATTTATTTCCATCTTGTATCTCTTACACTGTTTATAGTTTTTGTCAATTTAATGAAACTGCTGTTAGTGCTTGTGCTTCGCTCCAATCCTGACTGGATAACAACATTTTCAGAGGACCTGGAGGACTTTTGCCCTACTCATTACGGCCCAGGAATAGAGGGAGATTTCACTCCAGAAGTCCCAGAGGAGGTGCCTATTCTAGAGGAGAACTTACCAGCCTGTCCTTAGATTACTTTTCAGCATTATTGTTTTAGACTGAGACTGAGATGTATTTATTTTATTTGTGACTTTGTGAGGTCATTTAGACCCAGGATTTGGGTTGGACTTATTGTGGTTGGTTTTTATTTAGAACTCTTTTCAATTCTCATCGTGCCATTATGTTATAGTTGTGATTGAGTATAATATAGCATTGTGGTTTATTTATCATTGTCCTCCGTACGGAGTTGAGACTATAGACAGGATATTCTATGTTTGTGACCTAGACAGCGTTCTACCGCCGATGCTGCGGCGTAGGCTGGACGTACCCACGACTCATGCCCAATTTCCGGGTGCGGGTCGTGACACGTTTTTAGTGGTGGCCCATGCAGGTCTAGCTTAGTGAGTTGTGCGATGTCGTGGTAGTGCGATAACTTAGTTGTACTATTACGAGCCTGTTTTAGGAAATAGGAATTAGTCCAAGGATATGCTCAATCACAATTAGGGAATTCTGATTCTTATGATACTATTCTTAATGATTAATTCCTTTAGAAATTTTTCTGTCCTTCCTTGATATCATATCTATTGTCTTAATTGAATCTTTCGATCTGTCTTCAGGATGCCGCCAAGAAGGTCCCAGAGACTCGGAGCAGCAGATTCAGAGAGGTCTACCACCTCTCGCGCTGCCGGACAGACATCAGCAGCACCTCCTACATCTCCAGTACATGTGGGAGTGTCTGCAGCATTCGGGGGTCCTCCACCACCAGTTCAGAGGGTCCCCACAGCTACGACGGCACCACCACCACCAGTTCAGCATCCAGGAGGTGTGCCCGTCGATGGAGCACAGATGTTCGCTTTGATTCAGGGCATGGTCGACGCCCAGAGGACGTCGGCAGAGGCCCAGAGAGTGCAGGCTGAGGCACATCAGGCCCAGACAGAGATGATGAGGGTGAACATGGAGAATGCTCACCAAGTGGCTCTCCAAGCTGTAGAGAGAGTCACTCAGCAGCAGCAACATCCTGGTCAGCAACAACAGAGGCCGGGCACCATTGTGGACTTCAAGAGGATGATGCCTCGGGAGTTCAAGGGGACAGAAGGAATACTCTACGCCGATGATTGGCTAGAGGACATCGAGAGGAACTTGCGTTTGGCGCAGATTCCAGAGGTGCTCCAGATCGAGGCCGCTGGCAGCCAGATGTTCGACATTGCCCTGACATGGTTTCGCACGGAGCCGAGACTCTTGCGCAGGGGACTCACTTGGGAGGATTTCAAGGAGCTCTTCAAAGAAAAGTTCTTTCCTGATGTCGCCCTGGGAGCTTTGGAGAGTCAGTTCCATGACTTAGCCCAGGGGAGCTCGTCCGTCGACGAGTATGCCGCGGAGTTTTCCCGCCTGAGCCGCTTCGCACCATCGATGATCAGAGATCCGGGGGACAGGGCCCGGAAATTCAGAAAGGGGCTGACAAGAGAGATCAAGTCTCGCACCTCGGGACGTCGCACAGCTACCTACGAGGGCATATTGATGGATGCCCAAGTAGCCGAGGATGACTTGGACCTCAGGCCCAAGAGGGGACGCGATGTTTCCGGAGGAGCAAACAGTACTGCAGGACCAGGCAAGCGTCCACACTATCAGCAGCAGCAGAGGCCCTTCCAACAGCAGCACTAGCAGCACCAGGCATCAGCCCGAGGGCAGGTCCAGCAACAACAGCAGCAGAGGCAGACTCAGCCCGCCATCCAGTGTGCGTACTGCGGGAAGATGGGACATACTAGAGAGATCTGCAGGCATAGATTGGGCTCATATTTGTCCTGCGGATCGACGACACATCAGCTGAGGGATTGCCCTACCATTCGGACTCGTCCAGGGCAGGGTGGAGCAGCCGCCCAGAGAAGACCAGGCAGGGTGCCTACCGCACCAGGAGGCCAACAACAGAGGGGACCACTTCCACCACAACATCAGAAGTTCGCCCAGCATCAGCAGCAGAGAGGTGCACCCCAGGGGCGAGCATACGCCATGGCAGTCGAGGAGATCGAGCCAGCAGGAGACTTGATCACAGGTTCGGTTCTTCTCGATTGTATTCCCGCATTTACCTTATTCGATTCTGGCGCTTCCCATAGTTTTGTGTCTGTATCATATGCACTTCGACATCATTTAGACACAGAACCATTAGCTAGGACTTGCAAGATCATGACTGGTGGAGGTATTATCCTAGTCCGTGATCACTGCAAGGACCGGAGAGTATCAGTAGGAGGCCGAGAGTTGAGCATGAGTTTACTCGTTATGCCACTTTCGGGGTACGATATTGTGCTCGGAATGGACTGGTTGAGTAGGCATCATGCTACTATAGATTGTCATAGAGGTAGAGTATTATTTAGACCGCCAGGAGAGCCGGAGTTTGAGGTCGTCAGAGGAGCAGCGGAACAGAGAGGGAGCACATTTTGTGGAGCCAGGGCAGAAGAAGAGGAGTTGCCACATCCTCTGATAGCGGAGTTCCTGGATGTATTTCCAGAAGAGTTGCCAGGTTTGCCGCCAGACAGAGATGTTGAATTCTCTATAGACTTGGTTCCAGGAGCGGAGCCCATTTCACAACATGTTTATAGAGTCAACAATAGCGAGCTGGCAGAGCTGAAAAAGCAAGTTGAGGAGCTGCAGGACAAAGGCTTCATCAAATCCAGTTCATCACCATGGGGAGCTCCGGTATTGTTCGTACCGAAGAAGGACGGCACGGTGCGCATGTGCATTAATTATAGAGCTTTGAACAATATTACCATCAAGAACAAGTATCCGCTGCCGAGGATAGATGATCTTTTCGACCAGTTGAGCGGGGCAAGGGTGTTTTCAAAGATAGATTTGAGGTCAGGCTATCACCAGGTGAAGGTGAAGAAAGAAAACACGCCGAAGACAGCCTTTCGGACCAGATACGGCCAGTTTGAGTTCATGGTGATGCCATTTGGTTTAACCAATGCATCGGCAGTATTCATGAACTTGATGAACAAGGTGTTCCACCAGTACCTTGACAAGTTCGTGGTGGTGTTCATCGACGATATCCTTGTGTATTCCAAGACTCCGGAGGAGCACGAAGAGCACCTGAGGTTGGTCTTAGAGACTCTCAGGAGGGACAAGCTATACGGGAAACTCTCTAAGTGTGAATTCTTCCTTGACAAGGTCGAATTTCTTGGGCATGTGGTATCAGGTGACGGTATCTCGGTAAACCCAAAGAAGATCGAGGCAGTGGAGTCGTGGGCTACCCCCAGTTCGGTAGCTGAGATCAGGAGTTTTCTCGGGCTAGCGGGATACTACAGGAGGTTTGTACAAGATTTCTCCAAGATTGCAGCGCCGATGACCAGACTGACTAGGAAGGATGTGGATTTTGTGTGGACGGAGGAGTGCCAGGCTGCATTTGATGAGCTGAAGAAGAGCTTGACGACAGCTCCAATTTTGACGTTGCCAGCAGGGACAGGTGGTTTTACCATTTACAGTGATGCTTCAGGGAAGGGTCTGGGATGTGTTCTTCAACAGCACGGGAAGGTAATTGCCTATGCTTCCAGGCAGTTACGCCCTCATGAAAAGAACTACCCTACCCACGACTTAGAGTTGGCAGCAGTTATCTTCGCTCTAAAGCTGTGGAAATATTACCTGTACGGAGAGCGTGTGGAGATCTTCACAGACCACAAGAGCTTGAAGTACGTGTTCACACAGAAGGAGCTGAACATGAGGCAGAGGAGGTGGTTGGAGTTGATGAAGGACTTCGACATCTCATTGTAGTACCATCCAGGGAAGGCTAACGTAGTCGCCGATGCCTTGAGCAGGTATCTGATGGCTATGTACTTGACGACTGATAGACATTTGTTGGCGGATTTGGAGAGCTTGGAGAGTGAAGTGTTAGTTCCCGGTGTTGAGATTCAAATATGGGGATTGCAGATACAGTCCGAGCTGATGGACAGGATCAGAGCTGCGCAGTACGATGATGAGGCCTTGAGGAGTATCAGAGCACATATTCAGGCAGGATTGTCGGACGACTTTACTATCGCAGAGGATGGCTCCTTACGATACGGCACGAGGATATGTGTGCCTAGCGGGGAGCTACGCGAGGAGGTTTTGCAGGAGGCACACCGCTCTCAGTACTCGATGCATCCCGGTGCCAACAAGATGTATCGAGACTTGAGGGAGCACGTATGGTGGTATGGAATGAAGCGCGAGGTAGCACGCTTCGTATCTCGGTGTCTAGTGTGCCAGCAGGTAAAGGCAGACCGGCATAGGCCAAGGGGTTTGCTTCAACCTTTACCGATTCCAGAATGGAAATGGGAGCACGTGACCATGGATTTTGTTTCAGGGCTTCCACGTTCTCCCGGAGGGAAGGACGCAATTTGGGTCATCGTGGACAGGTTGACCAAATCAGCCCATTTCTTACCTTTCAAGGTGGGCACGTCGACAGAGAAGCTAGCAGAGATGTACGTGCGGCAGATTGTTAGACTTCATGGAGTTCCAGTAAGCATCGTCTCGGATCGGGATAGTCGTTTCACTTCCCACTTCTGGAGGAGTCTGCAGGCTAGCTTGGGCACTCAGCTCAAGTTCAGTACCGCATATCACCCCCAGACTGACGGGCAGTCTGAAAGGACTATTCAGACTTTCGAGGATATGCTACGCACTTGTGTTCTAGATCTCGGAGGTTCTTGGGAGGATCATCTGCACCTAGTAGAGTTCGCTTACAACAACAGTTACCAGGCCAGCATCAAAATGTCACCGTTTGAGGCTCTTTATGGACGGAGGTGCCGTACACCGCTATCGTGGGATGACGTTGGAGAGAGAGCCTTGCTAGGACCCGAAATGGTCGTGGATGCAGCAGAAAAGGTGAAACTCATCAGAGACAGACTGCGAGTGGCGCAGGACAGACAGCGGCATTGGGCCGACAGCCACCGTAGACCCCTTGAGTTTCAGGTATAGATCGTTGTTTTTCTGGCTTGTGTTTGTTTGTTTAGACTGCGTTTTGAGACTGTTTTGTTTTAGGTTGGCGATCTAGTATTCCTACGGATTTCTCCGACGCGTGGCACGATTCATTTTGGCAGAGGCGGGAAGCTTAGCCCACGCTACATCGGACCCTTTGGCATTCTTGCGAGGGTAGGTGCAGTGGCATATCGACTGGACTTGCCGCCTGCACTAGAGGGAGTGCATGATGTGTTTCACGTGTCGCAGCTGAGACGGTACGTGGCAGACCCTAGTCACGTACTTGATCACTCGGAGATTGAGGTTGGTCCAACGCTCAGCTACCCCGAGCAGCCCGTAGAGATCTTGGACCGCAGAGAGAAGGTGTTGCGGAACCAAACTATTCCTTTGGTTCGGGTTGCATGGAGATATCACTCTCCAGGGGAGTCGACCTGGGAGAGAGAGGACGAAATGCGCGAGCAATACCCGTATCTCTTCTAGACTTGAGGTATTTCTTTTTCTGATTTCACTCTTGTTCTAGTTCAGTCCAATTTCGAGGACGAAATTTCTTTTAGGAGGGTAGACTTGTCACTACCACTTTTCCAGGTAAGGGCATTTGTGTAAATTCACTATTTTGGATAATTATGTGTTTAATTAATTTGCTGAGATTTTAAAACTATTTATTTTATGATTGTTTTAGGTCAAGCCCTAGAACCCATTAGGTCAAACCCTAATGACTAAACCCTAATTGTAAACCCAGTTCTAGTGAAACCCTAGAATTCAAACTTTAGGGTGAACCCTCAAACCCTAGACTGGCTAAACCTTAGCCAATTAGATTCTACATGACCTAACCTAGGGGTTAAACCTAGGCTATACCCTAGAAACCCTAACTGGGCCTTAATATAGATAAAGGAACCCTCTCATTCTTCATATAGAGAGAGAAACCCTAGCCTCCATAAGAGAAAGCCATCTCCCCACCTCCAGATTCGAAATCCAGACCTAGGAGATCCTTTTTCCTCCTCCAAAGCAAGGAAAGCAAGGAACGTGGGTCAGGGAGCCTTGGAGAAGAAGAACCTCCATCGAAGAAGCCATCTCCCTAGGTAAAACCCTATTTTTCTTTATTTAATTTCTGTTTTCAGATGTTAATGGCCATTAGGAACCCACCCTATTGTTAGAGTTTGATTTTTGGGATTCTACATATAAAACCTAGGAGATCTAAGGTTTTGGTGAATTTTTGTTTGGTTTTCCCCCAATTTCTGGAACCCTAATCCTAGGGACTTCGCGTAGGCATGATTACATCCCCTACGTGTAGTATAGACATCAATTTAGGGTTTGATTCGGGTATTTCTGAAGTTTTCAATGGGAAATCAGGATTTGGGGTTTTTCCACTGTACACAGTCGGGTGTTTGTAGAACCTGTGTATTTTGGGTTTCCTTTGAGCATTCGGGTTGAGTTTTAGTGTGGGATCTGTGTTTAGCTTTTAGATCTATTTTTAATCTGTTTTGTTTTGATGGAAATATATATATTTATACATATGTATATAGATGAGTTGTGTTATGTGGGGAAGAGATGCACTGTGGGGTTCCTGTGCACAGTTGGGAAGTTCTGTGAGCAGTTGGGGGTTTTAGTTAGGGTTCCTATGTGTCTCTGGTTTCCCCAACTGTATATAAAGCAGTGTCTAGTGTGTGTGTATAAATTTTGTAGGTGTGAGAGTGTATTACCTGTGTGTGTATCAAATTGAAACCTATGTAACTGTGCAGGTGCTGCAGTGTGTGTGTGACTTACCTAGGTGAATCAATGTGTAGTTGTGTATCAGTTAGGTGTAGTTAACTGGGTATTATCCCAGTGTATGTGAGGTGATCGTGTTTAGTGTCAGTTGTGCGGATATTTTGTGTAGAGTTAGGTTGGGCAGTGAGTTTGGGATGTGTGAGCATTGTGTGTTATAGTTGTGTTTGTAGCAGTGTGTTTAGTTTATGTGTGAGTGTTAGGGTTGTATCTGTGTGTTAGAATTTTGTCAGTATATCTATGTGCTGTGTAGTTGTTTAACTTCAGGGTGTATCACAGTGTGTCTGGGTGAATTGGGGGTCCTGATATTCTGTGTATAGTTGTGTAAGTGTCTCAGTGTAGATCAATATATGTTAGATGCCTGTGTATATCAGTAGACAGAACTGTGTCTGAGTGTATTCCCAGGTATGTGACTGTCCATGTGTGTGTGTGTGTAGGAAATAGCTATTTTAGATTTCTGTGTGTGTGTGTGTGTAGGAAATAGCTATTTCAGATTTCTCTGACTGTGTGTGTGGGTACCCAGAATTTGTGTAGCTTAGTATCAGTCAGTTTTAGATTATACTGTATGTGTGTTAATTAGTTATGTGTATCAGTCAAATTTCCAAGTAATAGCTAGATGAGTTAACTGTGAGTACCTATGCCTAAAATTGTAGGTTTGTGAGTATCTTGTGTAGCCCTATGTGAATTCCTATATGTGTTGGTGAGAAATTCAGTGAGCCTGAGATGTGTAGATACCTATGTGTGTGTGGGGTATTATGAGAGTAAGTTACTGAGTGTGTGTTTAGGAAATTTGTATCAGTAGCTAGTTTCTGAGTGTGTATTTTTTAGTGCATTTGAACTGTGTGTCAGTTAGGAAATAGTGTTCTGTGTATCAGACATTAGGAGATGTATAGTGAGGAACCAGTTGAGTGTTTCAATGTATCAAGATTTGTGTGCTGTGTACCTAATTCAGTGAGTAGGTGAGTATATATATATATATCAGTGTACATGTGTTAGTGTAGCTGTGTGTTTTATCTCAAGGTCTGTGTGTATTAGTTAGAGAGGTGTGCCTGTGAGTTAAGGTTTTGTGTTAACTGTGCAGAATGTATCAGTAGGGGTAGGTTCTGTGTATCAGAATGTCTAGGTAAATATGCCTGTGTGTCAGTATTAGTAGTATATTGCATTAGTGAATAGTTAAGTTGGTACTGGTATGGCTAAAGTAAAGAATTGGTTAATACTAATTAAGGTGGAGTACTAGCAAGGTAACTAATAAAAGTTACTTATATACTAACTAGGCTCTAGGATATAGTTATAACCTAATACCTTGTAGATCCTTAACACTGAGGTTTCGTATAGCTAAGTAAGGACTAGTTTAGATAGGTAGTGTACAGTATACACTTCCATGATTTAAAAACTGACTAGTGGACCTAGTATTGACCAGTAACCTCAGAAATGACCTAGAAACCTCGTATTTAATTTGTTAAACATGTTATTCTTTTGATTTAATATCTGACATTAATATTCCATAAATAGGTCATTGTGATCCCACCTTGGACATCGATCCTCACACCTTGCTCAGGACCACAGGCGAGTACATTCTCTGACAGTTTTCATGGTTGATTACTTCTATAAATTGTAGTGTATTACATACTTGATTCCGACACTATGGATACACGGGTTAGCACCCTAGATCCCCATCATGAGGAGTCATGATTGGAATCCATCGTGCTAGCTGGGGGATGGGGAACTATTAGTAGATTGTGTGATCATATCCAAACATTATATGTACCATAGCTCACCCCACTTCTCACGTCGGGTGCAGCCTGACCACTTATATGCTCCATAGCTGTTATATATGATTAGCCTGACCATTATATGCACCATAGCTAACCATGCGGTTAGCCTGACCTAAAAGAATCATAGCTAATCATATATAACCAGCCTGATCCAGTCCCAAGCCGATCACATAATAAACTAATATTTCAAACACTTAGCTAGATGTTTATTTTATTCTGATTCACTTGTTCTAGCATTCACTATTTATTGCTCATTGCTAGATGTTCTATTGTCTATTTCATTTCTCCAGTACTTTTTTTTCAGCATTTATTTCCATCTTGTATCTCTTACACTGTTTATAGTTTTTGTCAATTTAATGAAACTGCTGTTAGTGCTTGTGCTTCGCTCCAATCCTGACTGGATAACAACATTTTCAGAGGACCTGGAGGACTTTTGCCCTACTCATTACGGCCCAGGAATAGAGGGAGATTTCACTCCAGAAGTCCCAGAGGAGGTGCCTATTCTAGAGGAGAACTTACCAGCCTGTCCTTAGATTACTTTTCAGCATTATTGTTTTAGACTGAGACTGAGATGTATTTATTTTATTTGTGACTTTGTGAGGTTATTTAGACCCAGGATTTGGGTTGGACTTATTGTGGTTGGTTTTTATTTAGAACTCTTTTCAATTCTCATCGTGCCATTATGTTATAGTTGTGATTGAGTATAATATAGCATTGTGGTTTATTTATCATTGTCCTCCGTACGGAGTTGAGACTATAGACAGGATATTCTATGTTTGTGACCTAGACAGCGTTCTACCGCCGATGCTGCGGCGTAGGCTGGACGTACCCACGACTCATGCCCAATTTCCGGGTGCGGGTCGTGACACAAGTATCTGACGCTCTCCCACATCACTCCAATAAACTGGTGACCTACACTTTCTGCCATACAGTGCCTCATAAGGTGCCATCTGTATGCTAGCCTAGTAGCTATTATTGTAGGAGAATTCCACCAAGTATAGATGGTTCTCCCAATATCCTCCAAAATTGATCATGCATGATCTCAACATATCCTCTAATATCTGTATCATGCGCTCTGACTGGCCATCAGTCTGTAGATGATATGCAGTGCTGAACTTGAGACGAGTTCCTAGACTCTCCTGTATATTCTGCCAAAAATATGACATAAATTTGGAATCACGATCCGATACGATGTTGTCAGGCACTCTATGTAGTCGTACTATCAGCCTCATATACATGTCAGCTAATATCTTCGTAGACTGCCCAACTCTGAAGGGCAAGAAATGTGCAGACTTGGTGAGCCTGTCTATGACAACCCAAACTGCATCCTTCCCGCTAGGGCTCTGCGGAAATCCTGTGACAAAGTTATGGTAATATGTTTCTACTTCTACTCAGGAATGGGAAGCGGCTGCAATAGTCATGCAGTCCTCTGATGTTCAGTCTTGACTTGCTGACAAACCAAATATCTCGCCACAAATCTTGTAATCTCTCTTTTCATCCCATGCCACCAGAAATGTTACCTCAAATCTCGGTACATCTTCGTAACTCCGGGATGAATAAAATAAATCGAGCTATGAGCCTCGGTCCTCAACTTTGGGCATAGCTCGCCACTCGGAACGTATAGGCGATCTCCATATCTCAATGTTCTATTTTCATGAATCCTGAGTCCCGTCTGTATGCCGTCCTCTATCTGCTCTTGCAGTCGTCAAAATCTCGCGTCTGTAGGCAGGGCTGCCTTGATCCTCTCAATCAATATAGACTGAACCTCGAGACTGACCATCTGTCCATCTATGCCTGGCAATATGATCTTAATCCTGAAGATCCTCTAACAACCAGCGATGAGTCGTAAAAATATGCCATGGGCTTCCTGCTTAAGGCATCTGCTACTACATTCGCCTTGTCAGGTTGGTACTGCAACTCGATATCATAATCTGTCATCAACTCTAGCCAGTGCCTCTGTCTCATGTTGAGCTCCTTCTTTGTGTAGGCATTCTTCAAACTTTTATGATCTGTATAAATCTCAACACGCTCTCCATAAAGGTAGTGTCGCCATAACTTTAGTACAATTATTACTGCAACTAGTTCTAGATCGTGCGTCTGATAGTTCTTCTCATGAACCCTTAGTTGTCTTGATGTGTAGACTATCTATTCTATCTAAACATAACTCATATTTGCTGAGCTTGGCATACAGCCTCTCCTGCCTCAGCGTCTCCAACACGATCCTGAGTTGCCTCTCGTGCTTCTCTTGGCTCTCAAAATATACCAAGATGTTGATGAACACCACTATGAACTTATCTAAGTACTGGTGGAAAACATTGTTCATCAAGCTCATAAATACTGTTGGCGCGTTGGTTAAACCAAACAGCATAACTAAAATCTCATTATATCTATACTTCGTCCGAAAGGCCATCTTCAGAATGTTCTCTTTTCGTACCTTGATCTGATTATATCCTGATATGAGATCGATCTTCGTGAATACAAAAATGCGCTGCTAAGCCAATCAAATAAATTATCAATACGCATAATAGGGTACTTGTTCTTTATCGTTATAGCACTTAACGCCCTGTAATCGATACGCAACGTACCGTCCCATCCTTCTTTGGTACAATATAATGGGGAGTACCCATGGAGAAACACTAGCCTGACTGAAACCCTCATCTAAGTGATCCTCTACTATGGACCTTCAACTCAACCAACTTTATCAGTGCTAGTCTGAAGTCGGGAAAATAATCGGCTCGGCTCTTGGAGTCAATTTTATAGCAAACTCTATCTCTCTGTCAGGTGGCAGGCCCGGAAGGTTCTCTAGAATTATATCCTCAAACTGTGATATAATGCGGGGGTATATTGGTTCACCTTGCATTGTATGCCCCTGAGGTAGATGGGCACCATACTCCCGGGCTCCCCGAAAAAACTCAACCCTAGGTAATCTGGTGGCCTAAAAATAATGCAACTACGTCGACAATCTAGTGTCGCATGGTATTGGCTTATTCAACTCATGCTAGGATGATGTCATCATCCAGACTTAACCTCAAAATAAATTCTCCTGTTCTGTTTACCACACCAATCCTCCAAAAAAAAAAATCTTTCTTGCCTAAAGTATAATTTCTCTTCTCCTCAAAGTTTTCCCTGAAATTTTATTCCTCAAATATCTTCTTTTCGTTATTTATCTCTCCAAGTCGCATAGTACATTAATGGTATCCCTCAAGCACATACTAGAATTCCCGAAATCAGATCATTATCTTCCAAGTGAGAGCCTGAAAAAAAAATTATCCTCACCATTTCCTAATATCATTCCTGGTATCGCCATCATATACAACCACTAGTTTCCATCATCAAGCTATGTATTTCCATAAACTATTCTAGGTCATGACCAACAATCTTTCCAGCTCCCAGTACTTCCAAGATCACTGCTATCTCAAGCACGGGTAGGGTACTACTAGGTCCAATTCTCTTGTTAGCCTTCCACACTAGTTCTAGAATCCAAAAAAAAACTATCCAACTATCCTAATAAGGTAACAATCTTCTCATAGAATAGTGTACGAAATCTGCCTTCTGTCATCTGAACTACGATCTTATTCTGGAGGGAATCATCAGGCACAAGCGTTCGCCTTTCGAATAATAGGGGATGAGAAACAATGATAAAGATATTGACAAAAATTGAATAAATACAAATTGGAGGTCCAAGGGCGATAATCACATACAAAGTGAGTTTTTAAAATTGATTATGGATTGAGATCCTATTCAACAGTCATAATATCTATTCCTAATTTGCAGGCTCGCTTGGCATAGTCAGGTGACCAAGACGATTTAATACGGACCTGTATGGGCTACCATAAAAATATATCACGCTCAAGTCCCAAAATACATAGGACCAGGAATACGTGATACGCCAGCTACGCAATCGTCCAGACTCTGGTCTGACTCAAATACGTATAAGCTGTAAAATATAAAGGGCACTATCAAGATATCCCATAAATGTAAACCTCTATGTCTCAATCCACAATGTACAGCAGTATACAAGAAAGAGCTATATGTGCTAAAGTCGGCCATCCAATAACACACAAACTCGAATAGACTCGAGAAGAGATGAGTCTACAAAAACTAGGCTACAACAGCAGATAAATAATTAATAAGAATAAAGTAACCATAATGCTGGTGGAAATGATATAAGTACCTGGTACAATGCCCGTAAGATGTACAACTCCATCAGCAACTCCAATGCTCCATAATCGTCTATGCTGTAAAACTGGCAGGGGATCAGGTCCTCAGAGGGACGTAACAAGGTACAAAAATACAGCATGCCAAGTATAACAGAAAGTTCAAGTACAACGATGGGGTAATCTAGCATAACTAACTAAGTGTGACATAGTTTAAAGATAATGTTCGATGCGTGGGCTATCCAAAATAAAACTGTAGCTCCGGATACGGAAACACATGGGACGTACCGCAGCTCCGAGCAAAGAGTCACACGGGTGATACAACTACACTAGATACAGGATCACTACAGAATCAATAAATATATATATATATATATATATATATATATAAGCGCGTGGAAAGGAGCCCAAACGTCTAGTAACTGTCTTCCCTATCCCAAGCGGTCAACAATTATACGTTAAACCTGAACCTCTATCTAACAGTCTCGTCGCACAGAAATAACTCAATAGTCGCGACCCTAAGGTCGTCCTAGTCTTCGGTCATGATGTCAGTATCAGGATACAGGAAATCTGGCACGATATCAGTGTATGAATGTGTCCTGGGGTGACGATATACTCAAGTACGTACATCGAGGTATTACGAATATTTAGCATTCGTTATAAAATGTTACGTCGAACGTCTGCACCCAGTTATAATCCGAACAAAAAGTATCGATCATAAACAATATGCGCACAATGTACATAATGAAATAATAAATATCTGTAATCTGAAATACAGGGTGGCAAGGTACACTTGCCTGCGTCCAGCTGCTGATGACGGGGATCCGGTACCACGTCCAAGTCCTCAGATCCCATAGTACCTAGAGACGAGATACAAAGTCAATCAATAAACTATCACATGGCAAACAGGGGTGTGACACACATCTAAATATATACTATAATCTTAGTTACAAGACACATAGACAAGACGCTAGAGGGTTGACCAAGGTTAACCCAGGTAGGTTATATCTAATACAATCAATCACAGTATACTATCATCAGACAAGTCCTCGATCTCACTATTCATCACTATATTCAGTAGTTCAAACCACCATCAAATCATCGGTTTCACCCCGGGTCTTTACCGATATTCTCATGCACGTTGACGTATCCCGTCCTCAAATAAATTATCAATTATTTATTAAACCCTCGAATATACAAACATCAACATTTTACCTTAAAACTACTCCTCGATTAAATTTATTATTATTTCTCAGTCTCCAATCACTGACTAACGGTTTGATATTACCCCCTTTTCACAATCCATCACCTGCTCCACAATGTCCATCAATATTTCACTATCATAGTATTATTTGTCAACAATTTAACTCTGCCCATCATCAATGATAAAAATGCATATATTAAAATGAACACCCTAAAAGTCTCATATGGCACTTAAAACTCAACCTCATTATTATTATATTTTCAACAGTCTCATTTTTATATTTTATATCCTCACACATGATCACCAATGCAAATTTAGTCCAAAATTAATCAATTAGCAATTCCATCAATTTTATATTATAATATGCATTAAACCTAAAATCTCTCCTTATATATAATCCCAAAATTCCCACTGTATATAAGTAACCCTTAACTAAAATTGTTTTATTCTTAATCCCTAAACTCAATGTATATCCATTAATACATAAAATTCATAACCTTTTAATATAATCAATCCCTAAAACTTAACCCTATACCACCCTAAATATAAACACCAAACTACACAAACATAAAACAAATTTTACACAATAAATATTATTACTAAATTGACCATAACAAACATGCTATAACACATAGAGAGGGGGAGAAGTTTACCTCGACGAGGCGACAGGGTGACCGTCTCTGGCCGGAGAGGTGTTCCTGCTGGTGGTGGTGATGATGTGTGGAGGTGGTGGTAATGGGAGATGATGAAGATGACCGGAGGGGGATGAAGGCCGGAAGATGCTGTGGTTGGCAGTGGTAGTGCGGATGAGGTGAAGCTCGGAGCAACGTGGCCTGGCCGATGGAGTTTGAGGTGGACGATGGTGGCGGGAAGTAGAGACTGGGGGTGGGGTGATCAGCTGGCTAGGAACGGCTCTGTCGAAGCCGCGGGGAGGGGTGCTCGTTCGGGAGTAGCTCGTCGATGGCCGGAAGGAGGTGGGAGTAATGTTGGCCGGCTCGTGGTGGACGGTCGTCGGAGTCAGGCTTGAACTGGGTTGCAGCAGTTGCAACTGGGGTCGAGGAAATGGCCGGGAGAGGGATAGTTCGTCGGAGATGTAGGAGGAGCGGGTGGAGTCTGGCCAAGGTGGCGGCAGTGGTGATGCTGGTGGTGAAGGCAATGGAGGATGGTGGTCGTGGCAACGGTGGATGGTGGTCGTGGCTATGGCAGCACCGGTTAGATGTCGAGATGGAGGAGGTTGTAGTCGAGATATGGAGGTCGACGGTGATGGTAGCAGTCGACGCAGGTGGTAGCAGTAATGGCGGATCGGTCGGAGTAGTTTGGCAGTGGCTCGGGGAAGGGCCAGTCGAGTTCGCCGGAGCGTCGAGGCAGCAGTCAAAACCACTAGGTGGACAGGCACGCCAGAGGGGTCTTGGCCGGGATGGGGGTGGCCGGCCTGGGCAGTAACTCTCTAAGGAAGGAGATGAGGGAAGGAAGAAGGAGAAGAAGAAAAAAAAAAAGGGTAGGAGGGGTTTCGATTTGCATGGAGAAGAAGGGAGGAGAGAGAGGGGTGGGGGTTTCTCTAGGCATGGGGATTAGGGCCTGTATTAGGAAGAGGGGAGAAAGAGACATTATATAGGGAAGTATGGGTAGAATGGATGGTAAGGATTTGCGCAATTCAAATGGGTGGTGGAGATTGCACATGAAGGAATTGATTTCTTCATCCAAAAGAGAGGGAGGAGGGATGTTGACCTGGTCAAAGAAGAGGGCCATCTCCATTTGGCCTAGACCAATGAGGTTTTGACACATGTTACAACATCTACAAATTAGCCTCTTAAGTTTGGGTATTTGCACAAACACATGAAATGATGGGAAAATTGTGGGGAAAATGGTGTTTGTTATTTTGTAGGGTGAGGGGGTATTGGATGTTTTGTATGGGATTCATTAAAAGGGCATTGGAATTAAGTTGGGATTAAAATAGGTTAGTCAAAGTTGGTATCCCCAATTTAATTAGAATAAATTATGTTCCGTGCTTTTTAATTAAATGGGGCACCTGGGGTCTCAATTTGGGAGTGACTCAAAGGTCAAGAATGGTGTAGGCTTGCAGTCAGTCTTGGACCCTTTAGTTGGTCCGGCTCAACGGGTTAAGTTGGTGTCTCAAAATTGATGATAACGACACAGGTGTCTGACACGAGATTAAATATAGAATTTGGATACGGAAAGTTGTGCAATTAATTTAGGGCACAATGGATTTGATTTTGAGTGACAAAAAAGTCCAGCGCCAAAATTGGCGGGTCAAGTCAAAAGTACAACAGTTTGTTGGAAATTATGGGAGGATGTTGGGATTCGAATAATTCAACAACGGAAGGGCGCGCCAAGGATTCGATTATAATAATCAGACATCTGCACCCTTACTCTAAACCTCCATTATCTACTGCTAAAACAAAATTTTTCAACCGATACCAGACTATCTATAGAAATATTAGAGGGGGTTTACAATTCTCATTTTACTTCCATTCTCTCTAATTTCTTTTCTCAAGAAGCATTTGGAGCTTGGAGAAGCAAGAAGTACTAGGAGGACGAACTTTGGTGGAAAGATCATGTCCGGATCGTGTCTATTATATTTTTTATTGGGAATCCATCTCCCAATTTATAATTTCTGAATTCTTTCTTGTGCTAGCTTCCTAATCATGCATTTGACCATTAGGAATCACTCTACGGCATAGAACTACCATTAGGAATAAATTCTAGTTGATTTGGTAATGTATTGTGGTCTCTACATAGGTTTTTATATATATTTTAGGGGAATTACGGAATTGACACATCAAGTGTGTGTCATAACACTAATTTAGTTTAATTAGACATAGATCAGGGTTGGAATACTAGATACGTGTCCACAATTGGACACAAGTAGGCTGTATCATAATATGGTGCGATACCGTACAATACGGTGCCCATTTTGGGTATTTTGCATGATTTCTCTTCATTACATATTGTAATTGGTTACAATAGGTGTTATTATGTTTACTTAGCATGTGGGAATGATTAACGTAAAGTATTGGTAAATTTTGACACTTAATTAAGTAAGTATCATGATTATTCTTAAATTGTATTCTAAGTGTTTGATTTTAAGCCTCTATTGTAGCATATAGGCATATAAGTGTGAGATTATATATGTATATTGCATACATTATAATTAAGATATTTACTAAATAAGATGTTTGGTTTTATGCATATATATGTATATGTATATTGCTGTGTCAGTTATAAGGATGTATGTATGTGTGCTTTGATTCATTGTCTATATGGGAAGTCACTATGTGCATGAACTGTGAGGCCTAGGAATCTATATACTGTAGTGGCCAATTCATTTTCTGCAGGTAAGTTATGTTGTGTCAGTTCTTAGAATCAGCAATAAGGTTTTAGTGTGTATAGGTTATGTGTGACTGACTGTGTGTGCTATATGTATTTTGTGTTTGGATAAGGGTAGTGGTACACTGCAGTTAGGGTTTCAGTATTAATAGAGGTATAGGTGTTGTGGCAAAGCTTGTATGGGACAGTAGGACGAGAAGGGCTTGGTTGTTGAGGCCTGCAGTGAGGACTGTTGAGTGTCTGCAGTAGGATCAGGACAGTGGTTAAGTATTAGTTAGTTGAAGGCAGATTTTTTAATTAGTAGTAAGTGTCAGTTAGTGTATAGTAGTCAATTAGTTAGATTAGTGGTATAGTTAGTACCTAGTGTATCAGATATGGTATCAGGGAATAAACTAGCAGTATATACTAGTTATCAGACATGTTAGTAGGTGGATTGGTATCAGTTAAGAAGTCAGCAACTGAATGTGATATATTCTCTTCAGGGAAACTCAGATACAAGGGAGTGGAGCAATTGTGCCTCACTTGATGCACCGCAAGGTATAGGTGCTATAGCCTACAAATAGCACTTTTGGCCCATAGCAACATTAATACCTGTTGTGTACTCAAGTGTGCATCAAATCAGAGTATATATCACTGTAATTAGGGATGCAGCAAGGAGACCTAGAGGTCAGGATTGATATGAGGTTACTAGTTAGAGTCACTAAGTTATTAGTATCAGTCAATAAATAACAGTTAAATAGGTTAGTGTGCATATTAGTTTGAGAAGTTTAAGCTATATGATAGTATCAACTAATTCATTGTATCAGTTAGCTTACTACCATTAGTGTACTTATTGTGTATCGGTTAAAATAGGTATCTGTGGTAATATGTTTGATGTCAATCAATATCACTATAATATCAGTTAGCTATATATATAGTTAATGCTAAGGGATACCTAGTATAACCAGTATAAGATAATTATAGGCCATTATAGACCAATTGATCTAGTATGGACCTAGTATTGGCCTAGAAAGCATGTTAGTTTATTCTTTAACTTAATTCTCCTTTATTACACCCAATTAACATGATATTCCTATCTAGATGTGTGTGACACCAGCTCGGCACCGAGTGACATCATTACTCCGGACAAAGGCGAGTACATTCTCTAATAATTTCCTTATTTGACAGTCTCTATGTTTCATGTATTTAGTATTGAGATATTTAATTCCTAATACGATATTTACACTGATTGGTATACATGGATCCCTGTTATGAGATATTCTCATTCGTGATCACCTACTTCATGATTATATGACATTAGACCATGATCAGTATGCGTGATATTACAGACCGTGCATAGTAATTATCATGTCAGAACGTGTCATAATTTGGATCCGGGTACTAGTCGGAGGTTGGGGGAAGTATTAGTGAATATGTGTTCATACCTTATATCTCGAGAAATATTTATGTTGCAGCCCATGATAGCTAGCATACGATTACAATTCATGTGTGGTCATGCTATCTCTCATTTATGATTATTGACCGTGCTAGGCCCAAGCTGATCACATATATTGCTAATATTTCAAGGCACAAGTTATTATTGTATTTCCTTATTCTAATTCATTATAGTGATATTCCTTACCATATTGTGCTCAGTTATTTCCATTTATTATAATAATATTTTCTTTCGTGATATTTACTATTCCAGTTATTTCTTTCCATCATTTATTTTTATTTCTAATATTATTTCATAGTTTTTGTCAGTTATTAGAACTATTGTTAAAGGTCTACTTTGCTCCTTTCCTGATTGGATATATTTTTAAGATAATTTGTTATAGGATTGGTGTCCTACTCGTGTCCTTATTTCGGGTGTGGGTCATGACAATTAAGATAAGAAAATGTACTCTTCATGGCAATGGCATCGACTAAAATTAATATTCCAACTATGCTTCTTTGAAACCTCAGAAGTCAGCACTAACACCATTCACCTGATATTGGGATTAAATTGTATCATTAAATTGTATTTATGGTAATTAGATATATATGGTGATTGGCTGGCAACATATGATGATTGGGTTATTGGGATTAAATTGTATCATTAAATTATATTTATTGTGATTGGCCAAGTGACTTAGGCCTCAAGTTGATATATGGATGTATATATATATGTAATATCATGATGAATGAAATACCTAGAATATTATCTCCTATCACTTCTTCACATGGTATCAGAGCCTGACGGCTAGGGCACATTTTCTTCGAGAGACGACGGTGGCGGTATGTCGAGCAGGGGCAACGACGACAAGACTTCTATGCCGACGGCATCATAGATCGATCCCACATCCCCATATTACCTTGGTTCTAATAACAATCCAGGTATACAATTATAAAAATAGTATTTTGTGGGGAGAATTATGAGGAATGGTCAAGATCTATTCTGCTTTCTCTACGGGCTCGACAAAAATTTGTGTTTGTTGATGGGTCTATTAATAAATCTTCGGAGAAGGATCAAATAGAGGATTGGTATTGCGTCTAATCGATGCTTGTGAAGTAGATTTTATATACTATCGATGCTTCGGTGAAGAAGATGATACCCTACTTTAAGGAGGTGAAACCACTGTAGAATTTGCTCAAGGACCAATTTAGCATGGAGAATGGCCCTAGAATTCGAAAGCTATACATCTAATTTGATTTCGAAAGCTATAACTTAGTACTCGAGTTATCTAATTACTCTAATATTTGGTCTAGCAATCTACCTATCTATTTAATCCAGACCTATGGTCATCAATAATTTTAGGGGTCATTAGATCTAGTTTTGATACTAAAAGTCACAAGACAACTAGAGATTTAACCACTATGGCTTGCTACATAAGGTTCTAATATCTTAAGGTCATAATATAATTCATTGTATTACCATTATGAGTCATAATTGATCCCTAGCATCTAGCTATGTATTCTATCAAGTATTCTAGTGTATTAGAATCAAACCATCTTTCTAACTTTTAATACTTCCAAATTACTGTTACCTTAAGCAAGGGTAAGGATTTATTAATTCTAGGCCTCTAATACTATATTCAATTCTCATGCTAGCAATCTACACTAGCTCTAGAATAGAGGAATAACCTATATACCTATCATATTAAAGGTAAATGTCTTCTCAAAAATTTATATCCAGCATGTCTTATTCTGCCTTGACAAGGATCTGCTTCTGAAGGAAATAACACGCATGAACATCCATCTCTCTAAAATAGGGAGAGATGCTAAAAAATAATAAGGATATTGAGGAGAATAAAAGAGTACAATTATGAAGTCCAAGGGAGATAATTAAATGCTAAGAAATTTTTAAATAAGTTATGGATTGAGATACTAATACTGCTAATCCTAATTACAGGCTCGCTCGGTACTAGAAAGCTGTAAGGATTTAATGAAGACATGCATGGCCCACCATAAAAATATTTAATGCCCTGGTACCAAAATACATAGGACTAAAAATACGTAACATGCCAGCTACGCATTCGACCAGACTTTGATCCGACTCGAATATGTATAAGCTGTATAATAAGGGTAACTATCTAAGAATACTAAAAATATCTATGTCCCAATCCACATAGAGAACAAAATATTAAGAATAAACTAGATGTGCTAAAGTTGGCCGCCCAGTAACACATAAGCTCGAATAGACTCAAGAAAGGAATATGAGTCATAAAACTAGGCTACATCAGCAGGTAAATCAACAATAGGAATAAATAATCATAACTTTGGTAGAAATAATATAAGTACCTGGCACCAATGCCATATGACAAAGCAACACACACAAAAACTCCAGGCAAGCTCCACAACGGTCTATGCTGCAAAACTGGCAAGAAAACATGTCCCCAGAGGGACGTAACAAGCTACAAGAAACAACATGCCAAAGTAAAATAGTATAATACCACATACTCAAGGGTAAACTACTGTAACCATCTAAGTGATATACACATGAGAGCTTATGTCATGCCCCAGTCCCAAAATACACGGGACCAGGCCACGTGACAATGGCCAGCTAATACGTCTTCGAGGGATTACCCAATTTAATGGACCTAATGAAACATACTATGTTGTCCTAAAACTAACAAGTCTAATACTATCATACATTAGGTAATATCTAATCTCATCCACAATATAACAAGAAGTACTAAAATAAATACTGGAAAATAAGTACAGAGTCTGAAATGTTATAGTACAATCCAGATATGTCTGATGGGAACAAACGCACTACAAATGATGAAATAAGAGTACTGAAAGACAGAATAAAGAGTACGACTAGAGCATTAGCTAACTAGATAAGGAATGCTCCAGTCCTAGGCGGAATGCCTACCAGCGATCAAGGGTACTCTGATGGAAGCTCCTCTAGCTCCTCCTCGGATGCAAACCTCATCTCCTGCCTGGGTCTATGCACGGTAGGATAGTAAGCCTCGTCTAAATATGGAGGGGAACCAGATCCTCAGAGGGATGTAACAAGATACAAAAATGTATGCCATATATAAATACTGAATAAAATAAAAGGTGTGCTAACCATCTAAGTGAATGCAATGTGAGGACAACCTTAGTACGTATGGGTAGGTGTAGGCATAATGTCCACCCTCCGAAGAGCATGGTATATGTACATGTAACGTCCATCATTTCGAAGAATGAGGTATCTACAAATATATACGTCCGTATCTCTCCAAAGAACGCAGTTTCTGTATAAAGGAAGTCATTAGATCTGTGGTTCTTCTGCATACTGCATAGTCCAGTGTATGTATCCCATATGCCTACCAGTTATCCTTCCTACCCAATGCGAATATACAAGTCAAATACACGACATACATACCACGTAACTATATGCCAAGTCTCAACTAATTAAATAACCCTGATTACGTACTAAATCATGATGCATATCACATGCACCGATAGCTAGTCAGGTACGTGAACCCGTATCCTAATATGAGTTATCATCATGATGCGTGTACAAGTGTCAGGGTCTAGGAAGATATCAGAATATCCTCGCAATGGTAGGTAAGTCTGCTAGTGACTAAGTCAATTACACTACACATCGACGCATTCGTCGACTGCACATTCATGTATATATTGCAACAAGATATCATACAACAGTTTATAATTTAAATTAAACAGTAAATTAGGCAAGGTATACTTACTTGGATCCTCAAGCTGCGAGTGCCAATAACCTGCTCTCGAAGTCTCGCTTGTACGGTCCAGCGACCCTATATATAATAATAGTACGATCATCAGTCACTACAATATTACGCATAAGAAATACTACATTGCAATTACGAACTGACGCAGGGGTCACAACTGGTCATCTAGCTGGGTCGCGTGTGTACGTAGCTAAAATGTACACGTGTCATATCCTCAATTTTCGTGTACAGCAAGACAACGAAATAGCAAGAGACGCTATAATACCAGATAACGCAACACAGGTTCTAGCTAACATGTTATAAAATATGCTACAAATTAATAACGTATTATACTATATTAATAAGCTAACATATTAGTGTGGAAAAACCCAATGTCTAACCTTGGTCAACATCTCCTTATTTAAAATAGTCATAAATTATTAAGATGTAATTTATTAACAAAAATACATATAATAAGTATTAATACATAGATACATATTGTAAGCATTAATACATAAATACATATAATAAGCATTAATACATAAATACATATAGTAAGCATTAATACATAAATACATATGGTAAGCATTAATACATAAATACATATAATAAGCATTAATACATAAATACATATAGTAAGCATTAATACATAATACATATAGTAAGCATTAATACATAATACATATAGTAAGCATTAATACATAATATACCCATATACACTATACGTACACTACACTACGTGTGTCTACACAAATACGTCGACATATACGAAAGAGGAATGTACCTAATCGACGATCGTGTCCGGCGGGGTCTGTCCGCCGCACGAGGTGGTCGGCCTCTGGTGTACACAAGGATTCTGGCGGCTACGGGTCACAGCTGCACTCATAGCACCAGGCAAAGGCAGCAGCTCCGACAGTAGTTGCAGCGGCAGCGACGGTGGCAGGGTGGTCATGGGGGAACTGGTAGTGGTGGTGTGGATCGAGTTGACGGTGGCTAAGGTGGCCGGGGTCGGCGGAGGGGGAGGTAGTCGGGTTGAGGGTGGCAGGCTCGGGATGCTGGTGTTGAGGATGATGGTGGTGTTGGTAATAGCGACAGTGATGGTGGTAGAGATGGTGAGGATGGTGGTGGAGATGGTGAGGATGGAGTTGACGGTGGCTAAGGTGGCCGAGGTCGATGGAAAGGAGGTAGTCGGGTTTAGGGTGGCAGGCTTGGGATACAGGTGATGAGGATAATAATATAGGAAAGAGGCGAAGACGGAGGAGGTGGTGATGGCTGATGGTGGCGGGTTGACCTCGAGGGAAGGAAGGTCAGAGGAGGTTGTCTGGTGGCGGGTTGGTCATAATGAATAGAGGTGGCCGAAGAAGATGGGGCAGCCGATCGGAGGAGGAAGTCGTGCAGGTTGGAGATGGTATTGGTGATGGTTTTCTAGGGTTTTCCTTGGTGTTTGTGGCTGTGAGTTCAATTTTAGAGAGAGAGAGAGTGTGTGTGTAGTATATATAGGAGAGAGAGAGAGAGAGAGGGGGCTCTTCTTGGGATTAGGGCTGGCTGGGTATATTTCTCTAGGTTAAGGAAAGCCTCCACATGATGAAGGGATGGTTAGGATTGAGGCAATTTGAAATGTAGGGTGGAGATGTGAGGATGGAAAGTTGTAGCAAGTACAACAAATAGGGGAAAATTGGGGTAGACCGGTCAAGAAGGGGGGATGAAGTTCTTTATGTGTTGGGGTCAATGAGAGGGGGAAACCTCATTGCTTATTTGCATAAAAGTCCCTTAACAATTAGAAAATTGTACAATTATAAAATTTGGGATTGGATGTGACAAAATACCATGTTTGGTGTTATGTAGTACGCTAAAATGGTGTATGGTATTTAGTATGAACCTTGAGGGTGTGAGTGGGGGTTTGGGTTTGAGTTGGATCTAGTTTTGGGTGAGGTTAGGTCCTTACACTAATTTAATTAAAATTAGTGTAAGTAGTGCTCTTTAATTAATTGGAAATACATAGGTTAAAATTGGGTGGAACACAAGTGTCATGGATATAGTAGACTTAGAATAGAATAATGCCATAATTTGGGTTGGACAAAATGGGTTGAGATTGTGTCTCTAATTTTGATTGGAACGGACAAGGATGCAAAGTTGGATTTAATTAAATTTAAATATGGACGTTTGTAATGAATATTGTGGACTAAAATAAAGCACAAGATAGAGTAGTTATAAGTTACACAAAGGTTGGAATGGTAGGCTGGCATGTCTAGAAAAAGTGTATGAAATTCGTTTGAAGGTAATAGCTAGTGTAGTGCTCTAAATATCGAAGCAACGGTAAGGTGCGCTAAGTGATGTAAATACTGCACAATAAATCTAACCCACTGTGTTCTAATTCTAATTGACTCCAAATTAAACCTAGTCTCTCTATCTAAGCTAAGTAGACCTAAATTTTGGTCGAGGGAGCTTACAATCTACCCAACTTATAAGAATTTTGTCCTCAAAATTAAAATAAACACATAATAAGCTATAACTCATCAAGCAATGCTATAGGCATACCTAGGACTGGTGGAGTCTATAAACATACTAGGAATACTTCTGAGCCTGATGTCGTTTCTATCTACACCTAAAATACTGTTCTAACCTTCTTCTGTAATCTTTCTGGATATGTCCCTTCTTTTTGCAAAAGTGACATATCGGTCCATCTCTCTATTGATACGGCACAATCCCCTGTTGCATCTGCACTCCTGAATGACAGATCGGTCCTCCTGTTCCTGGTTGTGCACTAGCTAGTGCAGCTACACTGGAATGCCTCGATCCTCTGCCAATAGCCTCTTGGATCCTAGTCTCTGACAGAACCTTCTCGTAAGAGATCCTCGCCTGGGTGGTAGTGTACCACTATATCTCGTACGTCAGACCATGATGGAATCTTCTGGCATTATCCAGATCTGCCATCAAGCTCCGTCTCAAAGTCTTAGTCTGATGCCACTGCGCCTGCATCATAGTCTGGAAGAACTGGAATATTTGTGACTTTTCCTTCGAATATGGCATTTGGGGTGTAAAGGGTGGAGGTGGTGGCGGTGGAACCTCTGGCTGCATCGTATGTGTCCCCTCAGATATTGGCCTCTCGATCTACGGCATCGGCATAGCCCTCGAAGTCTGGCCCTCGAAGTGCTGCATCAGGATAGTCTGCGAAGTCTGACCCTCGTGCTGCTGCGTCGGATCGTCAGGAGAAGTCTGGTGCCCATGTATGAGCGGGGCCTGTGGTTTCACCGGCGCCTGTGGTAGTGGATGCTCTCTGGGTAGTCCCTGGGATATCTCCTCCCTTGGTGCGATGGTGGATAGCACTACGGCACCGTATGCCTCGCGTCCGCCGTGCAAGTTCATCTCGCTGAAAGAGATGTAACTACATTAAAAGAGTACGTGAATAACAAACAGGATACAAATATTCAAATAATCAAATACGAAGGAGGTTCAAAGGCGGTAGTCAAGGTGGACGAGATCTAATAATTTCTAACCTATTGCAGGCTCGCTGGGCATGTTACCATACCACAAGCGATAAACTGGATGACCTGTATGGCCACCACTAAAACGATGTCACGCCCTAGTCCCAAAATATACGGGACCAGGCCACGTGGCAATGGCCAGCTAATACGTCTCTGAGGGATTACCCAATTTAATGGGCCCAAAGAAACGTACTATGCTATCCTAAAACTAACAAGTCTAATACTATCATACATCAGGAAGTATCTAATCTCATCCACAATATAACAAGAAGTACTGAAATAAATACTGGAAAATAAGTGCAGAGCCTAATCTAATCTCATCCATAATATTTAGTTGTTAGCCTATATTTAATATTGGGTAGTTAGTATAAACAAGGTATTGGATATTACTTCGAGATACCAAGGTAAGTATCAAGGTATTTGGGGATACCCAAGGTATTGGGTTTGGGTATCAAGATTATGGGTTAGTGTTGTAATACCAAGTTGGTTCGAAACCAAAGTATCCATTTAATGTTATAATTAGGATATTATATATAATTAATAATTGTTTGATATGTATATGTGAAGTTTTACCTATTGTTTTTACGTATCCTGAGATACGGTATACTAGTATCCTAAGATATAGTTTATGACCTAGACTCTTGTGTTTTAAACCAATATCTTTGAGATAGACTTATGCAATCTAAAAATAGATAGTTTGACATAATTAACCATAGTTTGACCATAGTTGACCATAGTTTAACCATAATTTGACTTAAAGTTGACCTAGTTTGACTTTTTACTTAAAATTGGCTTATTGACCTATAAGTTGACTAGTTTAACTTATTTTCTTTCCGAAACCTTGTATAATATTATATTCCATATCTAGGTCTTTGAGGCACCATATCAGACATATATGAGACTATTCATTGGATTTCAAACGAGTACATTCTCTGATAGTTTCTCATTTATGATATCCTCTATGTTCATTGTATCTAGTGTAGATATCCTTGTTTTTTGATACGATGGATGCACGGATTGGTATATCCGGATCTCGTCATAAGATGTTATTCCTTGGTATATGGTGTATCTTATGTAAGTCTTGTTTTATTGATTATTTTGTACATGTACAGACACTGATTCTCGAAAAGACTAACTATCTTCTTGGGGAATCTCGTGCCATTGCGTACCATGGTTGGATCTATTATACCAGTCGAGGGTGGGAAGTATTTTAGTGTAGATATATGATTATACCCTCCTTGTATCAAATCTTGATCTTGAATAGTGTTAATTATACACCGCACGTATGATTAGCCAGGCCATAAATCTTGTATCATATTCCCAAGCCGATCACATGTTAAAGCTAGTACTCACACACTTAGTCATTAGTATTCTTGTTCATTGTCATATTTTTTATTATTGTATTTATTCTAATATTTCCTAATTGAATATCTCTTGTATCTATTGTGCATCTTATATATTCATACTTATTTACTGTTATATAGTTTTTATCATTGATTAGAACTGCTGTAAGAGATGTACTCTTCTCCTATCCTGACTGGATATATTTTTTCCAGATGACACTGAGGACTGGTACCCTACACATTATGGACCTCAGGATGTTATGGTTTTAGAGCCAGAGACCCTGGCTCAGGGGGACTTATCCCAACTGAGACAGATAACCCGAGCTTAGTAGCTTCTTAGTATTCTTTTGTACTGGATTTGTCTCCAGCTTATTTTGGAGTATTCTTTCAGACTCATTGATGTATTATTTTAGACTCATGAGTTGTATGTAACTATTCTATTCTTTTATCTGATTCGTGCTCATTTCCATCTTAGAACTTTGATTGAGTATATTGTTATTATTGGTGGTTCATTATATTGATAGATAGATTACCCAGACAGCGTTCTACCGTCGATTCTGCGGCGTAGGCTGGGCGTTGTTCCCGACTTGCATCCCTACCTCGGGTGCGGGTCATGAAAAATTTTTTAGTGGTAGCCCATACAGGTCTATTCGAGGTCGCAATTAGTGCAATTCATAATGGAGCTCTGAATTGAGTGCTATTACGAGCCTGTGTCATGATATAGGATATAGGATATAGGCTATAGGCTGAGAATACTCAATCATATCTAGGAAAAATTCTTTTGATTCATTCAACTATTCTCCTTTGATATCGATACTTGATCTCTTAAACTGTCCTTTTCTTGAGTGTCTTACATCATTTGCTATATTGATTCTTTCTTTCGCTTTGTCTCAAGATGCCGCCTAAGATTATATCGCAGCAGGGAAGAACAGCTTCTGAGAGGTCTGCGACGTCCCAAGGGCCTGCACCAGTTACTTCTCCGATGATTGGAGTGTTAGCTGCTTTCGGAGGTCCACCACCTACTCAGAGGAGTATGCCAGCTGTATCTGAGGGGCTTCCATCACCACCTCCTATGTGTCATGCCTCGGCCCCCGAGTAGCCGCTCGGACCATGTAGTGCCCCGCTCCGCATAGGCACTATATACAAGTGATATTGCCTTACTTTCTCGAACGAAAGTCTTTTCGGAGAGTTCCCGAATGATTGATCAATATGAATGGACAGAACTGTATTCTCTGATTCTTGCACGACTTAATAATGGTATCAGAGTGACTCGATTCTTTGCCTGTTCTTTTGTCTCTGACCCTGAGTTGTGCCCGATGTGAGATACAATGAACGTTCCATACAATGAGTCCGTAAATATTCTCAAAGTTGCAGGCAAAAGTTTTTTGGATTTGTTTTCATTGCTTGAGATATGATTTGTATTTTCTGGTGGCTAGAGTTTCTTTGAGTTGTGATTTGCTTGTGTTTTGATTTAGGATGGTGAGGGATGGGGACTATCGTTGCTCTATGTTTCGTGAGTTTTTTCTTGAGTTTCGAGGACGAAACTCTTTGTTGGTGTGTAAGTATGTAGTGCCCCGCTCCGCATAGGCACTACGTACAACTGATATCGCCTTGCTTGCTCGAACGGAAGTCTTCTCGGAGAGTTCCCGACCGATTGATCAATATGAGTGGACAGAACTGCATTCTCTAATTCTTGCATGAGTTAATAAGCTCTAAGTATGTAAAGTCTCGCTCTACATCGGTATTATGTATCAGGTGAGTGGGCAGAACTTCGTTCCCTGATTCTTGCACACCTTAATAATAATCTAAATTTTTGCTTACAATATTTTCATAAGAGAATGATAGAACCTGCCTTGCATGTTAATGAACGAACTCACCTAGCTTGTCTTTGAAACAATAATTCTGCTTAACAAAGAATCTTGAAATGCTTATCTAGGAGTGCATGAATATGTTCACTATCGCCTATGCTCCGAGAGAACCATATCGTACCTGAATGTGTTCAAATGATAAGTCGGCTTGCCCCGCAACAACGATAACTGTTCTGATGATTCGTCTTGTCTGCATACTAAAGTTTATTTCATAGTGTTTCCATGCATTCGTATCGATCGGACAATGGCTATTGGTAGAGAGCTGAACTGCATATGTCACGGCTGCTACCATGATAGTAAAAAGTAACCATGAGTCACAGCTGCCCTTAGCATCAAATAAAAAGTCATTAGTATGCTGTTCCAACAGCTATAGATCCTGAGATACTCGAGGACCGTCCTGCATATAGCTAGTTCATTGTGTTGGCTTGGATAGATGGACTTCCCTAAGATGTGCATATATGTCTAGCTATGCATTTGTCCCTAGAGTCTCACGAGACACGCAGCGCACACCCTGAAATAGAATGAACGGCTTGTCTTGATTGCTTATTCAATATGAATCTCGGTTTTAAAAGATGTTTCCAAAATAATATAATATGACTCCATTCTTCTGCTGCATGTAACAAACATAGGTAAAACTAGAAAGATTACTAGTAATATAATATTTTACAACATGATTACTTAGTATTGGTTTTAGTGAATGCTTGCTTTTATTGAGTTGTTTTATCTCACCAGTACTTATAAAAGTGCTGATCCACCAACAGTTTACTTGCTTGTAGGTACAGGATCGTCCGAGGGAGCGATAGGTGTGCCTCAGTCCCTAAGACCCAGAATCCTGGTTTTGATTGTCGCCTCTTAAATGCTATCGTATAAAGGAGCATAATGTATGGAATGATACCTTTGCTAAAGAAACCCAAGTCCCTTGATTTGTCCCGAATACTTAGTTGGCTAAATGTATTGCATTGCAACAATGTCCCTTTCCGCTGCTTACTTGAATGATACGATGATAGCCAAACAAACAAGCTCTAACGATAAAGCCTTGTACGGGCGTAACCCCAGGCTCATACGACATCACGTCCCGGTATTCAAACGGGCTATCCCTTCCTCACACCCGCGGGACAGGCGCCGAGACGCGGTAATGCACGTCCGGTGCGCCGAGGCACGATGGTTCGCGTCAGGGTCCTCCGACTACGGGGGCGAGGCGGTGGTTCGACCGAGCGGCCCCTCGGGGGCCAGGCCGTGACATAATTGTATTATAGCCAAACCGATTTCTTTGCCCAATTCTTTGCTATGACTCTGAGATATATGGTATTACAATAGAGCGTTCCATACAATAAGTCCATAGATATTCTCAAAGTGCAAATATTTTTCAGACTTGATTTGCTTGACTGTTTCTATTGAGTACGATGAGGAATGAGGACTATCACTGCTCGAAATATCGAGAAGTTTATCCTTGAAGTTTTGAGGATAAAACTTTTTGTTGGTTGGTAAGTATGTAATGTCCCGCTCCACGTCGGCATTATGTATCAGGTGAGTGGGCATAACTTCATTCTCTGATTATTGTACACCTTAATAATAATCTGAGTTTTTGCTTGCAATATTTTTATAAGAGAATGATAGAACCTGCCTTGCATGTTAATGAACGAACTCACCTAGCTTGTCTTTGAAATAATAAATCTGCTTAACGAAGAATCCTGAAATGTTTGTCTAAGAGTGCATGAACATGTTCACTATCGTCTATGCTCCGAGAGAACCATATCATGCCTGAATGTGTTCAAATGATAAGTCGACTTGCACCACAACAACGATAACTATTTTGATAATTCGTCTCGTCTGCATACTAAAGTTTATTTGATAGTGTTTCCATGCATTCGCATTGGTCGGACAATGGCTATTGGTGGAGAGCTGAACTGCATGTGTCACGGCTGCTACCATGAAAATGAAAAGCAACCATGAGTCATAGCTGACCTTAGCATCAGATAAAGAGTCATTGGTATGCTGGTCCAACAACTGCCGATCCTGAGATACTCGGAGACCGCCCTATGTATAGCTAGTTCATTGTGTTGGCTTGGATAGATGGACTGCCCCTAAGATATGCATGTGTGTCTAGCTATGCATTTATTCCTACAGTCTCATAAGACACGCTGCGCACACCCTGAAATAGAACGAACGGCTTGTCTTGCTTGCTTATTCAATATGAATCTCAGTTTTAAAAGATGTTTCCAAAACAATATAATATGACTTTGTTCTTCTTTTGCATGTAACGAACATAGGTAAAACTAGAAAGATCACTAGTAATATAATATTTTATATCATGATTACTTAGTGTTTGTTTTAGTGAATGCTTGCTTCTGTTCAGTTGTTTTATCTCACCAGTACTTATAAAAGTGCTGACCCACAAATAGTTTACTTGCTTGCAGGTACTAGATCGACCGAGGGCGCGATAGGTGTGCCTCAGTCCCTAAGACCCAGAATCTTGGTTTCGATTGTTGCCTCTTGAATGCTATCATATAAAGGGGCATAATGTATGGAATGATGCCTTTGCTAAAGGAACCCAAGTCCCTCAATTTTTTTTGAATACTTAGTTGGCTAAATACATTGCATTACAACAATGTCCCTTTTCGCTGCTTACTCGAATAATGCGATGATAGCCAAACAAACAAGCTCTAACGATGAAGCCTTGTGCGGGCGTAACCCCAGGCTCGTACGACATTACGTCCTTGTATTCAAACGGACCATCCCTTCCTCGCACCCGCAGGATAGGCGCCGAGGCATGGTGATGCGCGTCCGGTGGGCCGAGGCACGGTGGTTCACGTCCGGGTCCTCCGGCTATGGGGGGAGGCCGTGGTCCGGCCGAGCGGCCCCTCGGAGCTGGGGCATGACACTATGCCAGCAGAGGCGACACAGATGTTTACACTATTTTACGAGATGCTCGAGGCACAGAGGGATCAGTCAGAGGCACACCAGAGGTAGACCGATGTCTTGTGGCAAGGTATCGAGAGTGCTCATCAGCTTGCTCATGCCATAGAAGAGAGAGGAGTTCCGGTCCAGCAGCAGGTTGTTCCTCAGGTTGCTCAGGTTCGGCCAGGCAATATTCAGGACTTCAAGAAGCTGGAGCCTAGGGTCTTCAAGGGGATGGAGGATATCGTCTATGCTGATTATTGGCTCGAGGACATTGAATGTCTTATGAGGGTGTCCCGTCTTTCTGAGGATCTGAAGGTTGAGGCGGTAGGAATTTAACTGTTCGACGTTGCCCACACTTGGTTTAGGAATGAGCCGATTCTTGTTGATGCAGGACAGTCTAGGGAGGTATTCAAGGACCTCTTCAAGAAGAAGTTCTTTGCTCGGACAGACATGATAGACTTGGGGAGGCAATTTGAGAGCCACATTCAGGGGACGTAAGAGAGCTAGAGGTTTGGGCTATTCATTTCTGTAAGGGTCTATACTGGAAAGTGAAGATCCTCATTCCGTCTTTTTATGAGACATACTCGAAAATACTTGCGGAGGCGCACAAGGTTGAGCGGGAGTTGGGTTTGAAGCCCAAGAGAGACCGTAATTTATTTTTAGGGGCAAACAGCAATACAGTATCTGCCAAACATCCTTATTTTAAGTCCAAACCTTTCCAGCAGCAACAGCAGCACCAGACTCCAGCTCGGGCACTATTTCACCAGGCACCACAGCAGTAAAGATAGTTATAACAGGCTTTATGCCACTACTATAAGAAGCCCGGTCACATCTGAAAAGTTTACAGAAGGAGGCTAAGAGTTTGTTTGTATTGTGGTACTGAAGGACATCAGCTGAGGGAGTGTGCTTCAATGCTCGTTGTGCAGTTTATAGAAGCATAAAAAATACGCTGGGAAATCATACGCGTAAAACCCTCAAACACACAGGCAGTTGCGTAAAACAGAGCTCCAGCACTGGGTGGCGTAAGACATGACTTCAGAGCCATTAGCATACAGTGGAGCTTCAATGCTATTCAGCGTAAAACATAGCTCCAGAACAACATGTGTAATACAGTATTTCCAAACTATTTTGGCGTAAAAAGGTTGATATATCGCCACTTCGGGGTAAAAATGTGTCTGCTTTTAATACAACGGGAAGTTATACAAGGAACGCTTCGTATCCCTCGAATGAGTTATACGAGGAACGCTTCGTATTCTCGAATGAACCTATCAGACAGTACAATAAACTTGACTCCTGACAAAGAGTACTGCACAACTATCTAGAGGACGGCTATAATGATGATTCTACACAGAGTTCCAGACTGTCGTTTAGTGACAAAGCCGTGATTTAAGTCATAGTTTACGCAGTCAAGGAATACGCTGCATAGTTTTACACAGGCAGACATGAGCTTTTACGCTCAGGATAAGACAAAGTTGACCGCCACGTCAAAAGCTGCTCTTCGTACAGAACTCGAGGCACGTCTCTGCAGTTAATACGAGAGATGGGGGCAGATCTCTGTATTTAATGTACGAAATTTTGTTCTATTTCCAATGACTGGGAGAGCTATAATTAGGGCTAATACGTCCACATCACCATCCCTGCATATTACGCCATCAGGCTATTTTCAGCTATAGGAGTATGCTGTACGCTATCTCCTTGAAATACGCCGACTTGGCTATTTTTAACTATAGGAGTACGCCGTATGCTATCTCCTCGAAATACGCCAACTCAGGCTATTTTTGCAAAGGTACGTGATAAGACTATATGGTCCATAATATGCTCAAGTCCCCAGTTAACATCAAGTTTTACTTGCTATTTGGCTTCTATGCCAACATGACAGCTATTTGGCTTCTACGCCAACATGAAAGCTATTTGGCTTCTACATCAACTTGACAACTATTCGGCTTCTACGCCTACTTGGCTTCTACGCCAACAAGATAACTATTTGGCTTCTACGCCATGGTGACAGTTATTGGCTTCTACGCCAACCTTTTCTACGCGAGGGGCAGTTACCTACGTGGCTTGCATACCATGATCTTCGCAGCAGTTATACGTGTTACCTCATAATGGGATACGCGTCACACGCGGATTCAGAAGATCATTTATACTTAGGTGGTAGTTATTATAACCGCCACGTAAAAAGTGCCACACTCTCCACTGTTCGGCTTCTACGCCGACTAGACGGTTACTGTCACTAAACCCTATAAATTAAGACCTCCGGCTATAAAGGTCAAAAAAAAGGGGGGAAGTGTGGAAAAATAGGGGAGAAAAAAAAAGATCAGATTTTTGAGAGAGAAGAGCCTAGAACATAGACAGAGAGTAGTGATTAGCGAATTTGGCATCGAACACCCAATCCCTCTTGCAAGCTTTGAAGCTTCTCCTTCTTCTACAGCACTTTTTCGTCATCGTGTGGTCCAAGGGACAAAGTGATCGACCGCAGATCAGACTCCTATAGCAATATTTACCCAGAATAAAAATTTTGTACTTAACATCCTCGTATAGGATTAATTGTACTTCTTTTTCGTGTTTGTAAACCAAATAAAGGGTTTCGTATAAACCTAGTTTTATTTATTTCGTTCATTATCAAACACCAGATGGTGACTCTGCTGGGGACTACTTTCTCTTTTGATGGGAAAGCCATTACTCAACACGATGCTGTATCCGTCGGATAAACAAAGAAGACTCTGGTCGTCCAATTCGACCAATCTGCTTATGAAGACATGCTTCGCGCAGGGGGTAGCTCCCATTCCCCATCTGTTCAAGACAGCAGGAAGTGGCGTAAAGTATGGATGCCCCGGATATCCTCTACCCTTCCTGCAGGCTCTTTCTCTCCGATCAACAAGGTTGTGGCATCCCATCCTATGCGCTCTATGCGTAAAAATTTGTCTCCCGTCTGTGACGTGGCAGACAAAGCTTCTGGCAATGCCTTAGTGCCAATCCAGAAGTCTACTCGTGCCCCGTATGTAAAACTTCGTCTCCCGTCATTGACGGGGCAGATGTAATTTCTGGCAAGGCCTTAGCGCCAAGACAGAAAATTCAAATGCGCCCCGCGCGTAAAACTTTGTCTCCCGTCGCTGATGGGGCAAACGTAATTTCTGGCAATGCCTTAGCACCAATCCAGAAGTCTACTCCGTGCCCCGCGCATAAAACTTTGTCTCCCGTGTCACGACCCGATTCCGTAGAATCGTTTAAGGCATCCCCCGAATCATGACCGCCGTGCGGGCCTGGGGTTACGCCCGCACAAGGCTTTAATGATTTGCATAGCAAGCACATATTCAGAGTACGCAGATAAATTAAAACACAGATTTGAAACATGGAATAGTTCTCTTTATTGATAATGAACATCTATTACAAACTCCTGAACGAGTTAGCTAATATGCCGCACGGGCTTACAAAAAGTTGACTCAAAATGAGATAGCAGTCCTGCACATTACATCCCTTTATAACTTCAAAATGTATAGACCTCCAGGCTGGAGGATGGCTTTGCCACGGAGCTGCATTTGTGTATGAAGAGTTGCAAGCTCCTGACTTCAACATGCTTCAAGGGGGCACGGTGAAGATGCGCCAATAGCTGGACTGGATCGGGAAGACGACTTTGCCTCCTCGCTCGGTTCGCCTTGGTGCGGAGAACCTGTTTCAACGAGGGTCAGCATATCGAAACATACTAGTGAAGGCGAGCTAACCTGACTATACCAATCAATACGTTGTTGTTTTAATGAAGCATGCATATTTTGTGAGTTTCTATCTTGCCTTAGTTTATTTACAAGTAAGCAACATATAGAATTTACTGAAATGAACGTGCCACCGTTCGGTGGATTTTACCTGCCCGTCTGAATTACCTACACAACACTTACCATGCCTTCCCTGCCACGAAGACACAAATTAGTTTGTAATAGGTTTAAATATACAATAGATCACTGGCGTTGTCATAAAGGACACTAGTCATAGACGAGAATGGTTTGCAGCAAAAGTACAGTCGGTGCTATAAGCCATTCCGTCCAGTACAGTTGACTATACAGTAGAGTTCCGTCCGGACCGGATCGGTGCCAGTGCCCCAGCGACCGTCCTCTGGAACCAGTTACCTTGTGCACAAGTTGTCCGTGATCGAACAGTTTGTTTACTAAGTTAACAGTTCATGCAGTTGAGGCAAACAGTAGTACAGGACAGTCGGTATTGCATGATTCATTTAACATAGCCTCCTTGAACAGTTTAACGCATACAAGGTGTTCCATACTTAGCACGATTCATAGAATAGTTATAAACGAACTAGCATACAGTATGATAACAGTTCACATATTTGATTGACAAGCATAATAACCAAGTCTATTCTCTTTTATCTTGGTTTCTTTTATTATTACTTGGTATCGTTTGATCGGGGCAAAGAAGAGTGCAGATTTTTATAGATGTGAAGCTTGGAAGCAGGGCTAGCTAATCGGGTTGGTAGCCACTCACTTAGAAGTTGGAAGGGAGAAGGAAAGAGGCGCTTCACGACTCCGTTCGCAAGCCGCCTACTGCTTGTTCACCTGCATTAAGAACAACCCGATCAATACCTCTTCCTCTTTTCCAAATCTCGGAATTGAAGTGCAGTTCAATAAACGAAAACAATAAAAACCATCGAAACCGTTCAAGGAAAATAAGCAAATCCCAAAACCAACTAAAAGCACGAAAGCAACAAGCGACATCGAAAACTGAGGCAATAAAAGATAGCAGCGGAGAGGTCCCTCCTGACTCTGCCGCTAAGTCGATCCCGGGGGCACGGTCCACTGAATATGGGAATCGATTCCGAAGAAACAAATCCATAATGAGGACGAGTTCTTAATTCAATCTATCCCAATCAAACGATACCGTCTTGTGTTTTTTAGCCGTGCTCTCCGCACCGGGAGAACGGGGCGCTACATCCTACCTAACTAATTTGAAGTTTCGTCCCGAAACTTAGGATAGAACCTACCGTTAGGGATTATTCTATTGGGGGCGACAATTATTGAGGCGGCTCAATGGACAGTCATGAACGGTATGGTTTGCTTCACCGCAAACTAAACATAACCCAAGTTTCAGGCGACACTTATCTATTGCGTGCCCCGATCACCTGCAGAAGTGGCATACTTTGTCTAACTTTTCTCCATGCTTGCCACCGTTGTTCGGACGCTTTGCAGCGTTGTTTTCTCTATCGTTGCTTTGGCGTTTGTGATTGTAGGTATGCACAGCGCCGGCAGGAACGTGAGGATAATATGGTTCAAGCGATAAGGCTTGATTCATGACTTTACGCATGGTACGATACTGAATAACAACTACGTGCCCATGAATGGCAGGGCGCAAACTGCCTTCAAACCTTCTAGCTCGACTCGCTGCATCAGGGAAATAGGCCCTAGCAAATTTGGAGAGTCGGTTGAATTCGGTGGAGTATTGCTTTACTGACATACTGTCCTGCCTCAGTTGCACGAACTCGTTCTCCATTTGACGTTGTACTGGAGGGGGTACAAACTCCTCTTCGAACGCGGCACGAAAAGTCGTCCACGAGATCGCCTCCTCTCCGTGATCAAATTGGAGATATCGTCGATGCACGTCCCACCAATCGTGTGCGTTGAGGCGGAGTTGTAGTTGCGCTCAGGCGACGCGCTTCTCTTCGGGGACCTCTAGCAGAGCGAAGTGATCTTCAATTTCGGCCAACCAATCTAGAGCTACGACTGGGTCCTCAGTCCCGTTGAATGGGGTATTGTAGACTTTCTTGAAGTGGACAAAGTCGAAGGCAGTCACGTCCCTCGGCCTTGTAATTTGTGGCATCTTTACTTCAAGCAAGGGCTGTTCCACCGGAGTCGGCGCTCTTGCCATAGAATGGTTGGAAGCCAAAGTTTGAACGATCTACTGCAGGGCATCCACCTGCTTTTATTGGACTGAGAATCGTGCTTCTATATTGTCTTGAAACTTGAGCTGACTCTCTTCCGCTCGTTTCTCGGCCCGTTCGTAGCGAGCTTCGTCCCTTTGTTGGTTTTCCTCCAACATCTGCAATATTTGCTGGATGGGATCGATGCTTGGCGTGGCTCGCTGGCTCCTTGAACTTCCCGAAGTGCCCGAACTACTTCCTTGGCCTTGCATTTCGTCCGGTGCTTGCGCTGCAGATTGCGCTGGAGCCATTCCTTCAAAAGAAGGTAAATTACATTAGGATCACAATGTATTATGGACTTATTGCATGAAAGTATCTCATTTTGGCCTAGTGAGTTCAAGAGTTCGCACAGGAATTTGATCGTTAAAGGAACTTTTCCAGCACGAAGTCTAAGGAACTTGAATCTGTGCTCTGATACCACTATGTCACGACCCGTTTCCATAGAATCGTTTGAGGCGTCCCCCGAATCGTGACCGCCGTGCGGGCCTGGGGTTGCGCCCGCACAAGGCTTTAATGATTTGCATAGCAAGCACATATTCAGAGTACGCAGATAAATTGAAACACAGATTTGAAACATGGAAAAGTTCTCTTTAGTGATAATGAACATCTATTACAAACTCCTGAACGAGTTAGCTAATATGCCGCACGGGCTTACAAAAAGTTGACTCAAAATGAGATAGCAGTCCTGTACATTACATCCCTTTATAACTTCAAAATGTATAGACCTCTAGGCTGGAGGACGGCTTTGCCACGGAGCTGCATTTGTGTATGAAGAGTTGCAAGCTCCTGACTTTAAAATGCTTCAAGGGGGCGCGGTGAAGATGCGCCAACAGCTGGACTGGATCGAGAAGACGACTTCGGCTCCTCGCTCGGTTCGCCTTGGTGCAGAGGACATGTTTCAACGAGGGTCAGCATGTCGAAACATACTGGTGAAGGCGAGCTAACCTGACTATACCAATCAATACGTTGTTGTTTTAATGAAGCATGCATATTTTGTGAGTTTCTATCTTGCCTTAGTTCATTTACAAGTAAGCAGCAAATAGAATTTACTGAAATGAACGTGCCACCGTTCGGTGGATTTTACCTGCCCGTCTGAATTACCTGCACAATACTTACCATGCCTTCCCTGCCACGAAGACACAAGTTAGTTTGCAACAGGTTTAAATATACAATAGATCACTGGCATTGCCATAAAGGATACTAGTCGTCCAGTACAGTTGACTATACAGTAGAGTTCTGTCCGGACCGGATCGATGCCAGTGCTCCAGCGATCGTCCGCAGGAAACAGTTACCTTGTGCACAAGTTGTCCGTGATCGAACAGTACGTTTACTAAGTTAACAGTTCATGCAGTTGAGGCAAACAGTAGTACAGGACAGTCGGTATTGCATGATTCATTTAACATAGCCTCCTTAAACAGTTTAACGCATACAAGGTGTTCCATACTTAGCATGATTCATAGAACAGTTATAAACGAACTAGCATACAGTATGATAACAGTTAACATATTTGATTGACAAGCATAATAACCAAGTCTATTCTCTTTTATCTTGGTTTCTTTTATTATTACTTGGTATCGTTTGATCGGGGCAAAGAAGAGTGCAAATTTTTATAGATGTGAAGCTTGGAAGCAGGGCTAGCTAATCGGGTTGGTAGCCACTCACTTAGAAGTTGGAAGGGAGAAGGAAAGAGGCGCTTCACGACTCCGCTCGCAAGCCGTCTACTGCTCGTTCACCTGCATTACGAACAGCCCGATCAATACCTCTTCCTCTTTTTTAAATCTCGGAATTGAAGTGCAGTTTAATGAAAGAAAACAATGAAAACCATCGAAACCTTTCAAGGAAAATAAGCAAATCCCAAAACCAACTCAAAGCACGAAAGCAACAAGCGACATCGAAAACCGAGGCAATAAAAGATAACAGCGGAGAGGTCCCTCCTGACTCTGCCACTAAGTCGATCCCGGGGGCACGGTCCACTGAATATGGGAATCGATTTCGAAGAAACAAATCCATAACGAGGATGAGTTCTTAATTCAATCTATCCCGATCGAACGATACCGTCTTGTATTTCTTAGCCGCGCTCTTTGCACCGGGAGAATGGGGCGCTACATCCCGTCGCTGGTGGGGCAGACGTAGTTTCTGACAAGGCCTTAGCGCCAAGTCTGAAATTTCAAATGCACTCTGCGCGTAAAAATACCTCTCCCGCTCATAAGGAGGCAGAGGGTCCCTGCAATCTCCACAAGAAAAAACAAGTGGCAGATTTCTCGACCTCTCGGCCTTTACGCCATCAAGAAAAGAAGTTGCATGCTCTTCAAATTACACGAAATGCTGATTATCGTTTGAGGACTTCTCATATTTTTTGCCAACCTGAGCAAAATTCCAAATTACGCCAGGAGAAGCCCCTCGACGTAAAGAAGACCCAGTTTGTGGATAGATATGCTCCTCATGGATCATGTGCTACTCATATGGCTGAACTGCTGTATTCGTATAGCAGAGAGAGGGTTGGGATCCCCAATATCCACGTTTTGACTAATGTAAAAAGGTAGAATAAGCCTTCTTCTTCCTCTGTTAATCCCCCTGATTTGTGCGATTTCTTGATCCAGAAACGCAAAGACAAGGGATCTTCTTATATGTCTATTACACCTCCTAAGGAGCACTGTTGTAATAGTCATAAAATTGTATTAATTACTGCTGTACTAAGGCAAAACGGTCATTTTTCGACCGGTTGAACTACTCTTTGTCCTTACAGGAAGAAGAACCGACCTTCGCATCGGTAAACATGGCATCGCACATTCCTAGAGGAAGGTCAAGTTTAAGACGTCACCCCTCTAGAACTCCGAGCCAAAGAAGATTTGACAGACCCCTTGAGAACATTGAAGTAGATATTTTTCGAAACACTCGCTCGAGGTCGCGATAATCGACTTCATATTCTTTCGATTCCGACACTGGGGGTCTCCAGTTTCCTGAAGGTGATACTGACAACATAGACTCAATCTCCACAGAGGTCTATATTGATCCCTCAGTAGCACCCAGAGAAATATGAGTTTTTGCCATCGAAGATGAACATGAAGAAGCTTCCCCATCAGGAAGTACGGAACAACGCATTGCTGTCTTGGAAACATCACTCAAAGAGATGCATACCATGATGTAGAATATGTACCAGATGTTGGTAACTCAACACACAGTTGTGCCTGTTCCTCCAACTCAACTGCGGGTAGGGGTAGATATACCATCAAGTCAGGAGCCTTTTCAAAATCAAGAATCAGCTGCTCCTCAACCTCCCAACCCAGAAATCATATTTCCTCCTGTTGGGGTCACAATACAGCCGGTCTCTCACCTCTCTGCGGTCCCTTTCCCAACTAAATATCCGATGCAACCAGTACGGGAATTAAAAGCCCAATTTGATACCTTGAAGCACAAGGATCAATTCAAGAAGTTGGGCATCAACCAGCCTAAGGCGGCCATCTGGGACGAGATCCCTTTCCCTCCAAAATACAAACCACAGGCTATGGTTCTGTTTGAGGGAAAGACGTCACCAAATTAATACATGAACTACTTCAATATGATGACCGTGTTATTACAAGGGAATGATGCCCTTCTCACTCAAGTATTCAAGGGCTGTCTGTCTGGAGTGGCCTATCAATGGTACCGTAGTCTTGCGGACAATTGCATTACTTCCTTCAAAGATTTCAAGACTCTGTTCTTCGCTCGATTCTATGAGGGAGGAATGGACATGTCTATGTTCTCACTCATCAAAGTGAAGCAGAAGAAGAAGGAGAACGTTCGTACTTTTATTGAACATTTTTGTCAGGCCACTTTGCAAATGCCTCCCGGAGTTCCAGATTCTGCCTTGGTGGACATTTGCAGGAAGAATCTTCTTCCACTGATCTCGATATTTACGGGATCATATCAGTTCCATGATTGGCCCTCGTTTATCATATCAGCGGTAGCCGCCGAAGACAACAGTCGGAAGGCGCGTGACAATGGAATCATGATCTCTGCCTCTGACAAAGGGAAACGGTCATCTTCCAATATCGACTATCCTCGTGGTTCCAAAGGAAAGGAAGCTCTGGCGATTAACACGTCCAGGCAACCTACCCCGGCAACTATACAGACAAAACCTGGGACTTCTAGACCCATAAAAGAATATTCTTTTGATGATGATGACATTCTGAGCATTTTCGACTGTCTAGTCAAAAGTGGCAAGCTCATTCTCCCCGAAGTAAAGCTGCCAAATGAAGTCGGCAGTATCAACAAACCTAAGTACTGCATTTTCTATAGGTATATACATCACCCTACCAAGGCGTGCTATATACTAAAAAGGAAGATCCAAGAGCTGATCAACGCCAAGGCCATCACTCTGTGCAACAGTGAGAAGACGGTCACCGCCAACATGATCTCTTTCCAATTCGGTGATCTGCCTTCTCAAGAAATCCCGGATGGTGTAGTACCTATTTTTCGAACAATGATGAACATTATTAATCTCCCTCCGGCCAGGGGTCAAAACTATGACTTGGTACCCTTAACTACTAAGCATGGGGAGATCATGTGGGTTCATCCTGATTTGGTGTCAGAGATTGAGGAAGAGACTAAACTTGCTAAGGCTAAGTTTAAAAAGAACTCCATACGCAAACTATGCCATATGGTTGCAATATCCCCGACATCAGATGAAGAGGCTTTGGCAACTGGAACCCGTTCAGGGGAAGCCTACCTCAAGGACTATAGAGGAAATCAGTAAGATGCAATGGCAGACGCTTCAGCTGCTAAACTTCTAGAACCTGAACCTGTCATACTGGAGGCAGGTCCTTCTAGATCGACTTCGGCGGACAAGGGAAAACAGAAAGAAGTTCGTTTCGATAAACCTTTGAAGAACATTCAAAACAAAGGTTTGGAGAAGCCTTATAACTTCGATATCCTGGCCCAATTGGCCAATACTCCAGCCAGACTGTCCATCTTTGAGCTACTCAGGCTATCAAAAGACACTCGTCAGGCCTTGAGTGAAGCACTAATGCAGGCAGATGCATGCTTGACTCAGCTCAAGACTCCCGATAAAGAGCCCGTGGCATGTCCTCAATGCCACAGCGTAATAGAAGTAGTCCCTAACATCACTTTCACTCAAGAGGACATGTTATTGAAACATAATAGACATGACAGGCCTCTTTGTTACACCGGATATGTCGGCTCAATGGAGGTAGATCGGATTCATATAGATCCGGGATCGTCGATCAGCATTATCCTTCATAGTCTGCTAAGACCATTGAGGATCCCTACAAGCGAACTGGCTTACACCACCACTACAATCGTAGGCTTCAATGCCAGAAAGAGCAAGCCGTTGGGAAAGATTCGTCTAAGGATCCAGATTGGTGACCTTAGATCAGTGGCTACCTGCTACGTCATTGATTCAGAGGTGTCCTACAATATTCTGTTGGGCAGACCATGGATCCACGATCATAATATTGTTCCTTCTACTCTACATCAATGCTTCAAATACGTAGACTTCTAAGGGACAGTGAAGAAAGAGTTTGCTGATCTCAACCCATTCAAAGAAGTTGAGTCTTACTACTCCGATGCCATGTTGTACACCCAAGACTACATGAAGGAGGTATCGGGTAAGACGAAAGAGGAATCCCACCGGGAGCCAGGAGAATCGTCTATGGAGCAACCTCTGTCAATCCAGGTGAAAGGATGGACTTCCCGTCCTAAAGTCATGGGACCAATGGCTATCCATTTGGATAAAGCCAAATCAGGACGAGGAAGTGATCCCCTAGTGATCACTCTGAACCAGAAGCCTCTACCCTTGGTCATCAACCTTCGGCACAACAAACAGCCGATTGATGTAAATACAACCGGGAACATGGTTTCTGATGATAATAAAGAACCTCTTTTCCAGTATATTGACGCCCAATTTCCTAATCAGGAATTATCCCTCCATAACAATGTAGAGCCTATAGCACAAAAATTCTTGAAAGCTATAGACTTCTATCAACCGTATATGTGGGAAGTGGCATCAACATCTAACGTCATCACGATATATGGGCAACATGAAGATTCTCTCTTTATTGTCTACCTACCCGTAAAGATCAGCATCCAATAGTCTTCGGCCGCATACAGAATCGACCGATTGTACAAGAAGATTCTCCCGATGACGATGTTGGTAAAATACAGGTCCACAGATATAGCCCACAAGCTTTGAAGATCATGCAAAGCATGGGTTATGACCTGAAGTTAGAGCCATGCCTCAACTACAGGAAAGGAAGACGAATGCCACTGTATGGTGATCCCTACTATCAACGAATACACTTCAGGTTAGGGTATACCATGTCTCTTGCAACTTCTGAGTCAAATAAGGATACCATTTCCTCTTCTCAGGATGGTTCATCGTCCTCCAACTTATATGCTGATCTCGAACGAGTATTGTCAGCATATACAGTATTGAAAGATTCTTTCGAAGCAGACGAATAGGAATCTGAACCGTTTGAAAATGACTTCTGGGCACAACAAATGGATACACAATGGAAACTCTGGTTCGAGCAAAGAGAACCGCCCACTGAAGATAAAGTTATCCAAATCGATGCTGGGGATAAAATTTTACCAAAGCCGATATTTATCAGTAACAATCTTTTCCCAGTAGAAAGGGAAGAGATGATCCAGCTGATAAAAGAATATATCGACGTCTTTGAATGGAATTATATAGATATGCCAGGTCTTGATCCAAAAGTGGCTACCCATAAACTCAACATATTGCCCAATTCAAAACCCGTAAAGTAGCACCAACGCCGGTTTCGCCCGGATATGATGGATGCCATTAAAGTTGAAATCAAAAAGTTGATAGCCTGCGGGTTCATCCGTGAAGAGCAACATCCTGATTGGGTCGCTAATGTTGTCCCAGTCATAAAGAAAAGTAGAAAAGTTCGTATTTGTATCGACTTCCGAGATCTCAATACGGCATGCCCCAAGGATGAGTTTCCTCTTCCCATCACAGACGTCATGATGGACAATACATGCAATTTTGAGCGCATGTCTTTCATGGACAGATTTTCAGGATACAATCAGATCAAGATGGATCCTGAAGACGAGAAGCATACTGCCTTCCGCACGCTACTGGGGGTATATTGTTACACAGTCATGCCCTTTGGATTGAAGAATGCTGGGGCTACATATCAGCGAGCCATGAGTAAGATATTCCATGAGCGTTTACGCAAAACAGTAGAATATTACTTAGATGATATCGCTATCAAAAGCCGCCTCAAGGCTAATCACATCCAAGACTTGAAGACGATGTTCGAGTTGATACGCCAACATTAACTCAAAATGAACCCTATAAAGTCCTTTCTCGGAGTATCCAGCAACAAATTCCTGGGATTTGTCATTACCGCTAAAGGCATTCAAGTCGACCCTGATAAAGTGAAAGCTATCCTAGAGATGCGACCTCCCCGTAATCTGAGAGAACTCAGGGGATTTTAAGGTCGTCGAGCCTATATCAGGTGATTCATATCCAACCTCTCGGGAAGATGTCAGCCTTTTTCCCGTCTGATGAAGAAAGGTGTGTCCTTTGTATAGGACGAAGCCTATCAGCAAGCATTTGACGACATCAAGCACTACCTTACTAATCCTCCAGTTCTGGTGCCTCCCGTCATAGAAAGACCATTTTTGCTGTATGTTCGAGCAATGGATCATTCTTTGGGAGCTCTTCTCGCACAGAAGAATGATGAGGGTCATGAATAGGCTATCTACTACCTAAGCAGGATGATGGTCGGAGCTGAACACCGGTACAATCTAGTAGAAAAAGAATGCTTGGCCCTAATATTTTCCATTCAGAAGATGCGACATTACGTCACAGGCCAAACTATTCATATCATCTCCAGAATCAATCCTTTTTGGGTACAAATGAACAAGCCGAGCGTCCTCAATTCCTAACTCACCACTTGGGCAATGTTTTTAACACCTTATGATATGGTGTACGTCCCTCAGAAGTCCATAAAGGGTCAGGCCTTGGCTGATTTCTTAGCTGCTCATCCAATTCCGTAAACCTCCAAACTATACGAGTATATTCCCGACGAAGTTGCAGAATGTACCTCTACAATGGAAGGTGATACATGGTAGCTATTCTTCGATGGCGCCTCCAGAACTGGCCCCAAGGGAAACGTGGTTTCAGGAGTAGGAATTATCCTGGTAACTCCGGATAAACTCGTTATCTACCGAGCATATTCTCTTAGCGAGCCCTGCTCTAATAATGTGGCAGAGTATAATGCTCTACTAATCGGGCTTCAAGTCGCTAAAGAATTGGAGGTCGAATACCTGAAAGCCTTTGGTAATTCCCAACTGATTGTCAATCAGGTCAGAGGAGTATATAAAGTCCGCAATCCAGACCTCATTCCTTATCACCAAGCAACGATCGAGATAGCCATGTCTTTTAAAGGATTTTTCCTAGAACATGTGCCTCAATCTCAAAATTTGGAAGCTCATGCTCTGGTCAGTCTAGCTGCAGATCTAGCCATTCCTATAAGGAGGCAGAATTCGGTGATCCTTGTCAACAGAGATCTATTCTGTGTGAAAAATAACTTTCACCTGGAACGCAGCTATGCCGTAAACACGATTACTCCTAAGAGAGACTGGAGAAGTCCCTTTATAGATTTCATGGCATACAAAATCTTACCAGAAGATCCTAAAGAAGCAGTGTCTATCAAAAGATGATCAATACGCTTCTACTTTGACGCTTCTTCACAAAGTCTATATCGTCGAACATACGATGGACTACTACTACGATGTCTCTTCGATGATGATGCGAAGCAGGTTATCCGTGAAGCTCACAACAGTGTATATGGTGCACATCAACCCTGTCCTAAGCTACAGGATCGCATTAGGAGGATGGGCTATTACTGGCCTACTATGATTGCAGATACAGTAAAATATGCCAGACAATGCAAAGCCTGTCAAGTTTATGCTAATTTTATACATCAGCCTTCTGAGTATCTACATCCTACCATTGCATCATGGCCCTTCGAAGCATGGGGTATAGACATCATTGGTCCTATTCACCCATTATCTTCCAGAGGATATCAGTTCATATTGGCTATCACCGATTATTTCTCTAAATGGGCGGAGGCAATCCCCCTTGCTGAGGTAAAGACGTCCAACGTGATCAGTTTTATCAAGCACCATGTCATTTATTGCTTTGGGATACCCCGAGGGATAATTCATGACAACGGGCCTCAATTTATCAGCCAAGCGTCTCACCGATTTTGCGATAAAAATCGGATACAAAATATGGCCTCTACGGCATATAATCTTGCTGCTAATGGTTTGGCGGAAGCCTTCAACTAAACCATTATCAAACTCTTGAAGAAGTTCATCTCTTCGAACAAAAGAGATTGGAATGAGAAGATCGGAGAATGCCTCTGGGCATACCGTACAACGGTACGAGCACCGATGGGTTGTACCCCATTTTTATTGGTTTACGGGAGTGAAGCAGTTCTCCCCATTGAAATCCAAATTCTGTCACTCAGAATAGCAGTGGCTAATGAGTTGACTCAGAAAAATAATGATCGACTACGGCTTCAAGAGCTCAAAGGATTAGACAAGAAACTCCTTCAAGCTTAACAACGCATTGTGTTCTACCAAGCACGCATTTCCAAAGCTTTTAATCAAAAAGTGAAGGAAAGAGTGTTCAAAGTTGGCGAGCTAGTTTTAGCTGTGAAAAGGCCAATAATTATTACTCACAAGAGTAAGGGTAAATTTCAGCCCAAATGGGAGGGCCCTTATATGATCGAGACGACATTCTTAAATGGCGCATACAGATTAGCTAAACCTAATGGAGACTTGTTAAGGGCTCCTATCAACGGCAAATTCCTGAAGAAGTACTATGCTTAATCTTCCTTGTTTAAGCGGAGTATGGTGAAGATCTCATTCTGATGATACTACGTACAAAGACTAGTTGGATCATATTCTATCATATTCTTATGACCTCTGAATAGATATGTATAACTAATTTGGAACTTCAAAACCTATCACGTCCATATTACCTCTGATAGTATTTTGTATACAAATTTAGTTGGATCATATTCTATCATGTCCATATAACCTCTGAATAGATATGTCCAGCTGAAGCTTACCGAAAGTATATCACGTCCATATTACCTCTGATATCACTTTCACCCTAGCCTATCATTTATATTCAAAAATGATGGGTCCACCAAAGTCAGATAAAGTCTCTTTATTATCTCCCGAAAGAGCAAGTTACATATAAAAGCAAAAAGTACATCATCGGGGAGGAGCAGTCAAATCACGGATCTGCTGCGCCAGAGCGGCCATCCTCTCATTCCTAGAGTTCAAGACGTTAGCGCGAGCCCGCTCCAACCTTGCCTCCTCACTGTTCAAGGCAGATAAAAAGTTTCTCTCTGAAGGTCTTGGGATATTTATAGAGTTCAGATAACTATTCGAATTCCTAACCAAATCCGATATTTAATATTCGGTTATGATTTGGTGCCATGTCAGCCTATCATTTGAAAAGAAGACGGACAGTCAGTGCATATAGATTCTATGCGCAGAGCAGATCTATGATTTTACGCTTAGGAGCTTTTACGCTCAAAGGCTACAAGTCTACGGTTTTACGCTCAGAGGCTATAAATCTATGGTATTACGCCCGAATGCTTTTATGCTCAGCAGCTTTTACGCTCGAGAGGCTACAAACCTACGGTTTTACACTCAAGAGGCTACAAATCTATGACTTCATGCTCGGAAGTTTTTTCGCTCGAGAGGCTACAAACCTACGATTTTACGCTCGAGAAGCTACAAATCTACGATTCTACGCTCAACAACTACAGATGGCCAACCGCAAGGGTTTACGCAAAAATGTTCCTTCTTGGCTACAAAATATTCCAAGTGCCCAAAACATACAGAGTTCAGCATTGAAGATGGCTCTCCTTCTTGGGTTGATTGGAAGTTCATCCTAAGTCTAGTCTTTTACACAAGTTCAAGTATGGCCTGTTTGACGGCCATTTCTCGCCCTTTTCAAGGGATTTTCGGTAAAACATTCTTGAAGGTGACGGTCTGAATAGCAAATTCTTCGCATCAGAGAAGTGACAGTTCAGAATTCTATGCGACTCCTCGTTCAAAATAGCATAACAGTTTGGACATTCAACTTAATGCTAAGAAGCTTTCTACGTATCTTCAGTTACGCATAAAAGACGGGACGAGATCAGATATATTTTTATCAGAGTCAATTATTCAGACGTGCCGAAGCTGCATATATTCAGACTTCATCACAGCAAATATGGAAAAACATCATATGCGTAAAAGAAGACGATTTTATTAATCATGATTACATATGATGGAAATCCAATTTACAAAGGGTTTTTCATCTTCATGATTACATATGATAGAAATCCTTTTTCTACAAAGGATTTCTTATTTTTATTCGAGATCACGCCGAGAATCTGTTCTGCCAGGTTCTCATATTGGTGGAGATCTTTTTTCGTCTTCTTCAGCAGTTAATCGGTTTTCGCGGCCGATTAACAAAAAAATAATTAATGGCGGAAGGATACAAAACTGGGCCTGTATAAATTATTTAAGCCCATCCTCCATACGCCATGGCAGGCATGCCCTAGAATTGAGTTTGGGGTTCAGACCCAACTCATTACTGAAAGACAGGGCCAAACTGCCTATCCTCGTCTAGCGTCATGATGGGAGAAACTACAGCTTGCAAGCTGTGTGGTCCAATACGACCCTTCCTCTCTCCTGGACGAATTGCTATATAAAATTGCTGATCATCCCGAGCAAAAGAAGCTATGATATCCTTCCATGATCCATCATTACAGAGGACATTTGCTCGAAGACGTCTCTTTTTACGGCTCCTTACATGCTGGAAGAACATGATCTTCTTCTTCCTCAAGACAGCATGACAAATCTCGGCAACCATCTCTTTGTGGTGAAGGAAGTGTGGGAGAAATAGGTTAACTCAGTCGCCTTTATATAGGCAGAGAAGATCACACCAAATCCCAATAAATTTCTAAATATTTGTCGAGAAATCAGCCTCGCAGAACGGGTCAAATTTGACCATTTCATGCTTCATTCAAAGTGTTTCAAATTACGAGAAATATAAAAACTTTAAAGGGGGTCTTTTAGAAGCATAAAAAATATGCTGGGGAATCGTACGTGTAAAACCCTCAAACACACAGGCAGCTGCGTAAAACAGAGCTCCAGCACTGGGTGGCATAAGACATGACTTCAGAGCCATTGGCGTGCAGCGGAGCTTCAACGCTTTTCAGCGTAAAACATAACTCCAGAACAACCCGCGTAATGCAGTATTTCCAGACTGTTTTGGCGTAAAAAGGTTGCTTTATCGCCACTTCGGCATAAAAATCTGTCTGCTTTTAATGCAACTGGAAGTAATACGAGGAACGCTTTGTATCCCTCGAATGAGTTGTACGAGAAATGCTTCGTATTCCTCGAATGAACATGTCAGACAGTACAATGAACCTGACTCCTAACAAAGAGTACTGCACAACTATCGAGAGGATGGCTGTAATGATGATTCTACACAGAGTCCCAAACTGTTGTTTAGTAACAAAGCCTTGATTTAAGTCGTCGTTTATGGAGTCAAGGAATACACTGCCTAGTTTTACACAGGCAGACATTAGCTTTTATGCTCAGGATGAGACAAAGCTGACCGCCACGTCAAAAGCTGCTCTTCGTACAGAACTCGAGGCACGTCTCTGTAGTTAATGAGCGAGATGGGGGCAGATCTCTGCATTTAATGCACGAGACTTTATTCTATTTCTAATGACTGGGAGAGCTATAATTAGGGCTAATACGTCCACATCACCATCCCTGCACATTACGCCATTAGGCTATTTTCAGCTATAGGAGTACGCTGTACGGTATCTCCTTGAAATATGCCGACTTTGCTATTTTCAACTATATGAGTACGCCGTATGCTATCTCCTCAAAATATGCCAACTCAAGCTATATTTGCAAAGGTACGTGATAAGACTATCTGGTCTAAAATACACTCAAGACCTAGTCAACATCAAGTTTTACGTGCTATTTGGCTTCTACGCCAACATGACAACTATTTGGCTTCTACGCCAACATGACATCTATTTGGTTTCTACGCTAACTTGACAAATATTCAGCTTCTACGTCTACTTGGCTTCTACGCCAACAAGATAACTATTTGGCTTCTACGCCATGGTGACAGTTATTAGCTTCTACGCCAACCTTTTCTACGCGAGGGGTAGTTACCTATGTGGCTTGCATGTCGTGATCTTTGCAGCAGTTATACACGTAACCTCATAATGGGATACGCGTCACACGCAGATTCAGAAGATCATTTATACGTGGGTGGCAGTTATTATAACCGCCGCGTAAAAAGTGCCACACTCTCCACTGTTCGGCTTCTACGCCGACTGGACGGTTACTGTCACTAAACCCTATAAATTAAGACCTCCGGCTACAAAGGTCAAAAAAAAGGGGGGGAAAGTGTGAAAAAATAGGGGAGAAAAAAAGATCGGATTTTTTAGAGAGAAGAACCTAGAACATAGACATAGAGTAGTGATTGGCAACTTTGGCATCGAACATCCAATCCCTCTTGCGAGCTTTGAAGCTTCTCCTTCTTCTACAGCACTTCTTCGTCATCGTGTGGTCCAAGGGACAAAGTGATCGATCGCAGATCAGACTCCTATAGCAATATTTACCCAGAATAAAAATTTTGTACTTAACATCCTCGTATAGGATTAATTGTACTTTTTTTTGTGTTTGTAAACCAAAGAAAGGGTTTCGTATAAACCTAGTTTTATTTCTTTCGTTCATTATCAAACACAGTTGTCACGCCCCAGTCCCAAAATATGTAGGACCAGGAATACGTAAGTATGCCTGTCACGACCCGCACCCGGAATTTGGGCATGAGTCGTGGGTACGTCCAGCCTACGCCGCAGCATCGGCGGTAGAACGCTGTCTAGGTCACCAACATAGTATATCCTGACAATAGTCTCAACTCCGCACGGAGGACAAAGATAATTAAACCACAGATCTATAATATACTTAATCACAAACTATAAGACTAATGGCACGATGAGAATAGAAAAGAGTTCTAATAAAACCAACCACAATAAGTCCAACTCAAATCCTGGTCTAAAAGACCCCACAAAGTCACAAAATCATCAATACAACTAAATATCAGTCTAAAACAATAATGCAGAAAAAAGGTAATCTAAGAACAGGCTGGTGATTTCTCCTCTAGAATAGGCACCTCCTCTGGGATTTCTGGAGTGAAATCTCCCTCTATTCCTGGGCCGTAATGAGTGGGACAAAAATCCTCCAGGTCCTCTGAAAAATGTTATCCAGTCAGGATTGGAGCGAAGCACAAGCACGAACAGCAGTTTCATTAAATTGACAAAATCTATAAACAGTGTAAGAGATACAAGATGGAAATAAATGCTGAAACTGAGAAGTACAGGAGAAAATAAAATAGACAATAGAGCATCTAGCAATGAACAATAATAGTGAATGCTAGAACAAGTAAATCTGAATAAAGATAAACATCTAGCTAAGTGTTTGAAATATTAGTTTATTATGTGATCGGCTTGGGACTAGATCAGGCTGGTTATATATGATTAGCTATGATTCTTGAAGGTCAGGCTAACCATATGGTTAGCTATGATGCATGATAATGGTCAGGCTAATCATATATAACAGCTATGAAGCATGATGATGGTCAGGCCGCACCCGACGTGAGAAGTGGGGTGAGCTATGATGCATGGTAAGGATTTGGATATGATCACATAATCTACTAATAATTCCCCATCCCCAGCTAGCACGGTGGATTCCAATCACGACTCCTCATGATGGGGATCTAGGGTGCTAACTCGTGTATCCACAGTGTCAGAATCAAGTATGTAATACACTACAATTTATAGAAGTAATCAACAATGAAAACTGTCAAAGAATGTACTCGCCTGTGGTCCTGAGCAAAATGTGAGGATCGATGTCTAAAGTGGGATCACAATGACCTATATATAAGATAACAATGTTTAAAATGGTGTTTAGAATAATAAAAGTGATTAGCTAATTTGAAATGGGGTGTTAGGCCATTTCTAGGTCTATACTAGGTGTTACTAAGTCAACTCTAGGTTTTTGGTCAATACTAGTTAATACCTTGCTTCTAGGTTCATACTAGCTATTGTTAACTAATACTAGTTAAATACACTATATTATAGGTTCTATACTTACAATATAGACTCTATATAATTACTATCTCTAATATCTTAGCTATACTTGTTATATCACTCTAATATCTCTCATAACCCAATTAATCTTGAATACCTTGACCAATACCTTGCCAACACTATTGCCCATATCTTATACTAACTCCTACACAGACCCACAGTACCCCATATTAACCTTTACAACAATACTCACCATATGTATTACTGATACACACTGATATAATGCACAGGCACAGTCCCAACACACTCTTAGAGCATCCTCTTGTAGAAGCCCTAACCAAAACTCTAGGCTGAAACTTTCACCTGGCATTTACTGTACACAGATACAGTTATACATAACTACACACCACTGACCTCACTGCTATACATACTGTGCACTGATACACAGTTAACACATTAACTGTGCACTGATACAGTCACAGTTCACTGAGACTTCCTAATTTCTAACCAATAACACCCCTACTCCTAATATCAACTCACTGAATTTCCCAGGTACTGATACACAGCACATGCTAAACTATATAGGTAACCAATGCACATTTAAGTGGCTAACTACTGATGCTCTAACAATCCTATTTGCTCACTAAGAGACACACAGGTATGGGCATACCTAAACACACTGATGTTTGACACAGGGACTCACCTACACACTGACACACAGAAACACACTCTCGGAAACCTCACTGCACACACAGGAACACACACACAGGGACATCCAAAACTCTGCTTACTGCTATACACAGGTAAATAACTCACACTACTCTCCCTAACTGACACATAGGTACTATTATACACACTACTAACATAGCTACACAACACACTGCTACACATTAATCACCTATACTCACACTGCACAGTTCACACTGATTCCACAGTTTCTTCACTCTCCTAATACCCCACACACAGCTATATTGAATACTGATACTACAAAGGAACACAGGAATCTGATACCCATATGCCCAACACACTGGACAGGAAAAATACACAGTTCCTCACCTAACTGCTATACACACTGCATTACAGAGATACATACAGCTACACATCTACACACTACACACAGACACATAGTTAGACACATACTGACACACAGGAAGAAGTTCACTGCACATAGGCACAAAATACTGATTCATAATACCCAACCACACACTGAACTGAAATCTGATGAACCTAGGACACACACACTGAATTCCTGATGCCCATGCTGGCCTCAACTACCCTGAACTCCCTAGTGTACACACAGCAACTCTGAAACCCATACTCTATTCAACTAATACACAGCCACAGTTCTCCCCAAATACCCAGCCACACACAGAGATTCACCCTGACAAACACTGAACTCACACTGTACCCTATAAACTAACAGATACCCTGTTCTTCTACACTGACACAGGATACATAAATTACTAATTCTGCTACGGTTCACACATTGGTTCATCACTTACATACTGAACAATTAAAACCCTATTCATTGATTCACCTAGGCTATACACACACTGTTATCCTAAAGATACACAGTCAAATCACATAGAATTTACTCCCCAAGTATACAGCCACACATTGCCCGACTATGCACAGTTTTACACAGCCATACACTGCCCGACTGTGCACTGGAAAGATCCCCGACAGTGCACACAACACACAACCCGAACACACTGCCCAGAATTCCCCAATACACATACCCGACTGTACATAACCTATTTACAACACAACAGATATATATATACATATAGATTCAAATATCAACTATGCAGAAATTAAATAAGTTAGATAGGTAAGTTCTTAATAATATTTCATCAAACATATGCAGTGCAGAAATGAATTTACATACAAACCCTTAAGTTCCCGATCAAAACCCTAAGAATCGAGTTCAACCTACACATGGGTGATGAAATCAATCTACAACCAATACCTAGGGTTAGGGTTCACGAAAATTGGGGAAAACCCCATGATGGTCACCAAAACCCAAAACAAAACCCTAAAATCGAACTACACAGCAAGGGTGGGTTCCTAATGGCCATGAACAACAGAAAACAGAATTAAAAATGAATAGAAATAGGGTTTTACCTAGGGTTATGGCTTCTTCAAGGAAGTTCTTATTCTCCAAGGCTTTTTGTCCCAAGTTCCTTGCTTTCCTTGCTTGGAAGAGGAAGGTGGAAACCCTAGGGTTTAGGATTTCGAAATTTTTGGGGTGGGGAGATGGTTTCTCTTGGTGGAGGCTAGGGTTTCTTCTTCTATATGAAGAATGAGAGGGTTCCTTTTATATATTAAGGCCCAGTTTGGGTTTCTAGTGTATGGCCTAGGTTTAACCCCTAGGTTAGGTCATGTAGAACCTAATTAGCTAAGGTTTAGCCAGTCTAGGGTTTGAGGGTTCACCCTAAAATTTGAATTCTAGGGTTTCACTAGAACTGGGTTTACAATTAGGGTTTAGTCATTAGGGTTTGACCTAATGGGTTCTAGGGCTTGACCTAAAACAATCATCAAATAAATAGTTTTAAAATCTCAGCAAATTAATTAAACACATAATTATCCAAAATAGTAAAATTATACAAATGCCCTTATTTGGAAAAGTGGTAGTGACAAGTCTACCCTCCTAAAAGAAATTTCGTCCTCGAAATTGGACTGAACTCGAACAAGAGTGAAATCAGAAAGGGAATATACCTCAAGTCTAGAAGAGATACGGGTATTGCTCGCGTATTTCGTCCTCTCTCTCCCAGGTCGACTCCCCTGGAGAGTGATGTCTCCATGCAACACGAACCAAAGGAATAGTTTGGTTCCGCAACACCTTCTCTCTGCGGTCCAAGATCTCTACGGGCTGCTCGGGGTAGCTGAGCGTCGGACCAACCTCAATCTCCGAGTGGTCAAGTACGTGACTAGGGTCTGCCACGTACCGTCTCAGTTGCGACACGTGGAACACATCATGCACTCCCTCCAATACAGGCGGCAAGTCCAGTCTATATGCCACTACACCTACCCTCGCGAGAATGCCAAAGGGTCCGATGTAGCGTGGGCTAAGCTTCCCGCCTCTGCCAAAACGAATCGTTCCACACGTCGGAGAAATCCGTAGGAAAACTAGATCGCCAACCTGAAACAAAACAGGCTCAACACGCAGTCTAAACAAATAAACACAAGCCAAAATAACAATCTATACCTGAAACTTAAGGGGTCTACGGTGGCTGTCGGCCCAATGCCGCTGTCTGTCCTGCGCCACTCGCAGTCTGTCTCTGATGAGTTTCACCTTTTCTGCTGCATCCACGACCATTTCTGGTCCTAATAAGGCCCTCTCTCCAACGTCGTCCCAAGATAATGGTGTACGACACCTTCGTCCATAAAGAGCCTCAAATGGTGACATCTCGATGCTGGCCTGGTAGCTGTTGTTGTAAGCAAATTCTACCAGGTGCAGATGATCCTCCCAAGAACCTCCGAGATCTAGAACGCAAGTGCGTAGAATATCCTCGAGAGTCTGAATAGTCCGTTCAGACTGCCCATCTGTCTGGGGGTGATATGCGGTACTGAACTTAAGCTGAGTGCCCAAGCTAGCTTGCAGACTCCTCCAGAAGTGGGAAGTGAAACGACTATCCCGATCCGAGACGATGCTCACCGGAACTCCATGAAGTCTAACTATCTGTCGTACGTACATCTCTGCTAGCCTCTCTGTCGACGTGCCCACCTTGAAAGGTAAGAAATAGGCTGATTTGGTCAACCTGTCCACGATGACCCAAATCGCGTCCTTCCCTCCTGGAGAACGTAGAAGCCCTGAAACAAAATCCATGGTCACGTGCTCCCATTTCCATTCTGGAATCGGTAAAGGTTGAAGCAAACCACCTGGCCTCTGCCGGTCTGCCTTTACCTGCTGGCACACTAGACACCGGGATACGAAGCGTGCCACCTCGCGCTTCATTCCATACCACCATACGTGCTCCCTCAAGTCTCGATACATCTTGTTGGCACCGGGATGCATCGAGTACTGAGAGCGGTGTGCCTCCTGTAGAACCTTCTTGCGCAGCTCCCCGCTCGGCACACACATCCTCGTGCCGTGCCGTAAGGAACCATCCTCTGCGATAGTAAAGTCGTCCGACAATCCTGTCTGAACCTGTGCCCTGATACTCCTCAGAGCCTCATCCTCGTACTGCGCAGCTCTGATCCTGTCCATCAGTTTGGACTGTATCTGCAATCCCCACATCTGAATCTCAGTACCGGGAACTAACACCTCAATCTCCAAGCTCTCCAAATCAGCCAACAAATGCCTATCTGTCGTCAAGTACATAGCCGTCGGATACCTGCTCAAGGCATCGGCGACTACGTTAGCCTTCCCTGGATGGTACTGCAATGAGATGTCGAAGTCCTTTATCAACTCCAACCACCTCCTCTGCCTCATGTTCAGCTTCTTCTGTGTGAACACGTATTTCAAGCTCTTGTGGTCTGTGAAGATCTCCACACGCTCTCCGTACAAGTAATATTTCCACAGCTTTAGAGCGAAGATAACTGCTGCCAACTCTAAATCGTGGGTGGGGTAGTTCTTTTCATGAGGGCGTAACTGCCTGGAAGCATAGGCAATTACCTTCCCGTGCTGCTGGAGAACGCATCCCAGACCCTTCCCTGAAGCATCACTGTATATGGTAAAACCACCTGTCCCTGCTGGCAACGTCAAAATTGGAGCTGTTGTCAACCTCTTCTTTAGTTCATCAAATGCAGCCTGGCACTCCTCCGTCCAGACAAAATCCACATCTTTCCTAGTCAATCTGGTCATCGGCGCTGCAATCTTGGAGAAGTCTTGTACAAACCTCCTGTAGTATCCTGCTAGCCCGAGAAAACTCCTGATCTCAGCTACCGAACTGGGGGTAGCCCACGACTCCACTGCCTCGATCTTCTTTGGGTTTACCGAGATTCTGTCACCCGATACCACATGCCCAAGAAATTCGACCTTGTCAAGGAAAAATTCACACTTAGAGAGTTTCCCGTACAGCTTCTCCCTCCTGAGAGTCTCTAAGACCAACCTCAGGTGCTCTTCGTGCTCCTCCGGTGTCTTAGAATACACAAGAATATCATCGATGAACACCACCACAAACTTGTCAAGGTACTGGTGGAACACCTTGTTCATCAAGTTCATGAATACTGTCGGTGCATTGGTTAAACCAAATGGCATCACCATGAACTCAAACTGGCCGTATCTGGTCCGAAAAGCTGTCTTCGGCGTGTCTTCTTTCTTCACCTTCACCTGGTGATAGCCTGACCTCAAATCTATCTTTGAAAACACCCTCGCCCCGCTCAACTGGTCGAAAAGGTCATCTATCCTCGGCAGCGGGTACTTGTTCTTGATAGTGATATTGTTCAAAGCTCTATAATCAATGCACATGCGCACCGTGCCGTCCTTCTTCGGTACGAACAATACCGGAGCTCCCCATGGTGATGAACTAGATTTGATGAAGCCTTTGTCCTGCAACTCCTCAACTTGCTTCTTCAGTTCTGCCAGCTCGCTGCTGTTGACTCTATAGACATGTTGTGAAATGGGCTCCGCTCCTGGAACCAAGTCTATAGAGAATTCAACATCTCTGTCTGGCGGCAAGCCTGGCAACTCTTCTGGAAATACATCCAGGAACTCCGCTATCAGAGGATGTGGCAACTCCTCTTCTTCTGCCCTGGCTCCGCAAAATGTGCTCCTGCTCTGTTCCGCTGCTCCTCTGACGACCTCAAACTCTGGCTCTCCTGGTGGTCTAAACAATACTCTGCCTCTATGACAATCTATAGTAGCATGATGCCTACTCAACCAGTCCATTCCGAGCACAATATCGTACCCCGGAAGTGGCATGACGAGTAGACTCACGCTCAAGTCTCGGCCTCCTACTGACACTCTCCGGTCCTTGCAGTGATCACGGACTAGGATAATACCTCCACCAGTCATGATCTTGCAAGTCCTAGCTAATGGTTCTGTGTCTAAATGATGTCGAAGTGCATATGATACAGACACAAAACTATGGGAAGCGCCAGAATCGAATAAGGTAAATGCGGGAATACAATCGAGAAGAACCGAACCTGTGATCAAGTCTCCTACTGGCTCGATCTCCTCGACTGCCATGGCGTATGCTCGCCCCTGGGGTGCACCTCTCTGCTGCTGATGCTGGGCGAACTTCTGATGTTGCGGTGGAAGTGGTCCCCTCTGTTGTTGGCCTCCTGGTGCGGTAGGCACCCTGTCTGATCCTCTCTGGGCGGCTGCTCCACCCTGACCTGGACGAAAGGTAGGACAATCCTTCAGCTGGTGTGTCGTCGATCCACAGGATAGACATGAGCCCAATCTCTTCCTGCAGATATCTCTAGTATGTCCCATCTTCCCGCAGTAAGCACACTGGATGGCGGGCTGGTTCTGTCTCTGTTGCTGCTGCTGGACCTGCCCTCGGGCTGGTGCCTGATGCTGCGGCTGAAAGGGTCTCTGCTGTTGCTGCTGAAAGTGTGGACGCTTGCCCGGTCCCGTACTACTGTTTGCTCCTCCGGAACCATCGCGTCCCCTCTTGGGTCTGAGGCCCAAATCGTCCTCGGCTACTTGGGCATCCATCAATATGCCCTCGTAGGTAGCTGTGCGACGTCCCGACGTGCGAGACTTGATCTCCCTTGTCAGCCCCTTTCTGAATTTCTGGGCCCTGTCCCCCGGATCTCTAATCATCGATGGCGCGAAGCGACTCAGGCGGGAAAACTCCGCGGCATACTCATCGACGGACGAGCTCCCCTGGGCTAAGTCATGGAACTGACTCTCCAAAGCTCCCAGGGCGACATCAGGAAAGAACTTTTCTTTGAAGAGCTCCTTGAAATCCTCCCAAGTGAGTCCCCTGCGCAAGAGTCTCGGCTCCGTGCGAAACCACGTCAAGGCAATGTCGAACATCTGGCTGCCCGCGGCCTCGATCTGGAGCGCCTCTGGAATCTGCGCCAAACGCAAGTTCCTCTCGATGTCCTCTAGCCAATCATCGGCGTAGAGTATCCCTTCTGTCCCCTTGAACTCCCGAGGCATCATCCTCTTGAAGTCCACAATGGTGCCCGGCCTCTGTTGTTGCTGACCAGGATGTTGCTGCTGCTGAGTGACTCTCTCCACAGCCTGGAGAGCCACTTGGTGAGCATTCTCCATGTTCACCCTCATCATCTGTGTCTGGGCCTGATGTGCCTCAGCCTGCACTCTCTGGGCCTCTGCCGACGTCCTCTGGGCATCGACCAAGCCCTGAATCAAGGCGAACATCTGTGCTCCATCGACGGGCACACCTCCTGGATGCTGAGCTGGTGGTGGTGGTGGTGGAGGTGCCGTCGTAGCCGTGGGGACCCTCTGAACAGGTGGTGGAGGACCCCCGAATGCTGCAGACACTCCCACATGTACTGGAGATGTAGGAGGTGCTGCAGATGTCTGTCCGGCAAGGCGAGAGGTGGCAGATCTCTCTGTATCTGCTGCTCCGAGTCTCTGGGACCTTCTTGGCGGCATCCTGAAGACAGATCGAAAGATCAATTAAGGTAATAAACACGATATCATCAAGGAAGGACAGTAAAAATTTCTAAAGGAATTAATCATTAAGAGTAGTATTATAAGAATCAGAAATTTCCTAATTGTGATTGAGCATATCCTCGGCCTAAATCCTCTTTCCTAAAACAGGCTCGTAGTAGTACAACTAAGTTGTCGCACTACCACGACACCGCACAACTTACGAAGCTCGACCTGCATGGGCCACCACTAAAACGTGTCACGACCCGCACCCGGAATTTGGGCATGAGTCGTGGGTACGTCCAGCCTACGCCGCAGCATCGGCGGTAGAACGCTGTCTAGGTCACCAACATAGTATATCCTGTCAATAGTCTCAACTCCGCACGGAGGACAAAGATAATTAAACCACAGATCTATAATATACTTAATCACAAACTATAAGACTAATGGCACGATGAGAATAGAAAAGAGTTCTAATAAAACCAACCACAATAAGTCCAACTCAAATCCTGGTCTAAAAGACCCCACAAAGTCACAAAATCATCAATACAACTAAATCTCAGTCTAAAACAATAATGCAGAAAAAAGGTAATCTAAGAACAGGCTGGTGAGTTCTCCTCTAGAATAGGCACCTCCTCTGGCATTTCTGGAGTGAAATCTCCCTCTATTCCTGGGCCGTAATGAGTGGGGCAAAAATCCTCCAGGTCCTCTGAAAAATGTTATCCAGTCAGGATTGGAGCGAAGCACAAGCACGAACAGCAGTTTCATTAAATTGACAAAATCTATAAACAGTGTAAGAGATACAAGATGGAAATAAATGCTGAAACTGAGAAGTACAGGAGAAAATGAAATAGACAATAGAGCATCTAGCAATGAACAATAATAGTGAATGCTAGAACAAGTAAATCTGAATAAAGATAAACATCTAGCTAAGTGTTTGAAATATTAGTTTATTATGTGATCGGCTTGGGACTAGATCAGGCTGGTTATATATGATTAGCTATGATTCTTGAAGGTCAGGCTAACCATATGGTTAGCTATGATGCATGATAATGGTCAGGCTAATCATATATAACAGCTATGAAGCATGATGATGGTCAGGCCGCACCCGACGTGAGAAGTGGGGTGAGCTATGATGCATGCTAAGGATTTGGATATGATCACATAATCTACTAATAATTCCCCATCCCCAGCTAGCACGGTGGATTCCAATCACGACTCCTCATGATGGGGATCTAGGGTGCTAACTCGTGTATCCACAGTGTCGGAATCAAGTATGTAATACACTACAATTTATAGAAGTAATCAACAATGAAAACTGTCAGAGAATGTACTCGCCTGTGGTCCTGAGCAAAATGTGAGGATCGACGTCCAAAGTGGGATCACAATGACCTATATATAAGATAACAATGTTTAAAATGGTGTTTGGAATAATAAAAGTGATTAGCTAATTTGAAATGGGGTGTTAGGCCATTTCTAGGTCTATACTAGGTGTTACTAAGTCAACTCTAGGTTTTTGGTCAATACTAGTTAATACCTTGCTTCTAGGTTCATACTAGCTATTGTTAACTAATACTAGCTAAATACACTATATTATAGGTTCTATACTTACAATATAGACTCTATATAATTACTATCTCTAATATCTTAGCTATACTTGTTATATCACTCTAATATCTCTCATAACCCAATTAATCTTGAATACCTTGACCAATACCTTGCCAACACTATTGCCCATATCTTATACTAACTCCTACACAGACCCACAGTACCCCATATTAACATTTACAACAATACTCACCATATGTATTACTGATACACACTGATATAATGCACAGGCACAGTCCCAACACACTCTCAGAGCATCCTCTTGTAGAAGCCCTAACCAAAACTCTAGGCTGAAACTTTCACCTGGCATTTACTGTGCACAGATACAGTTACACATAACTACACACCACTGACCTCACTGCTATACATACTGTGCACTGATACACAGTTAACACATTAACTGTGCACTGATACAGTCACAGTTCACTGAGACTTCCTAATTTCTAACCAATAACACCCCTACTCCTAATATCAACTCACTGAATTTCCCAGGTACTGATACACAGCACATGCTAAACTATATAGGTAACCAATGCACATTTAAGTGGCTAACTACTGATGCTCTAACAATCCTATTTGCTCACTAAGAGACACACAGGTATGGGCATACCTAAACACACTGATGTTTGACACAGGGACTCACCTACACACTGACACACAAAAACACACTCTCGGAAACCTCACTGCACACACAGGAACACACACACAGGGACATCCAAAACTCTGCTTACTGCTATACACAGGTAAATAACTCACACTACTCTCCCTAACTGACACATAGGTACTATTATACACACTACTAACATAGCTACACAACACACTGCTACACATTAATCACCTATACTCACACTGCACAGTTCACACTGATTCCACAGTTTCCTCACTCTCCTAATACCCCACACACAGCTATATTGAATACTGATACTACAAAGGAACACAGGAATCTAATACCCATATGCCCAACACACTGGACAGGAAAAATACACAGTTCCTCACCTAACTGCTACACACACTGCATTACAGAGATACATACAGCTACACATCTACACACTACACACAGACACATAGTTAGACACATACTGACACACAGGAAGAAGTTCACTACACATAGACACAAAATACTGATTCATAATACCCAACCACACACTGAACTAAAATCTGATGAACCTAGGACACACACACTGAATTCCTGATGCCCATGCTGGCCTCAACTACCCTGAACTCCCTAGTGTACACACAGCAACTCTGAAACCCATACTCTATTCAACTAATACACAGCCACAGTTCTCCCCAAATACCCAGCCACACACAGAGTTTCACCCTGACACACACTGAACTCACACTGCACCCTATAAACTAACAGATACCCTGTTCTTCTACACTGACACAGGATACATAAATTACTAATTCTGCTACGGTTCACACATTGGTTCATCACTTACATACTGAACAATTAAAACCCTATTCATTGATTCACCTAGGCTATACACACACTGTTATCCTAAAGATACACAGTCAAATCACATAGAATTTACTCCCCAAGTATACAGCCACACATTGCCCGACTATGCACACTTTCACACAGCCATACACTGCCCGACTGTGCACAGGGAAGATCCCCCACAGTGCACACAACACACAACCCGAACACACTGCCCAGAATTCCCCAATACACATACCCGACTGTACATAACCTATTTACAACACAATAGATATATATATACATATAGATTCAAATATCAACTATGCAGAAATTAAATAAGTTAGATAGGTAAGTTCTTAATAATATTTCATCAAACATATGCAGTGCAGAAATGAATTTACATACAAACCCTTAAGTTCCCGATCAAAACCCTAAGAATCGAGTTCAACCTACACATGGGTGATGAAATCAATCTACAACCAATACCTAGGGTTAGGGTTCACGAAAATTGGGGAAAACCCCATGATGGTCACCAAAACCCAAAACAAAACCCTAAAATCGAACTACACAGCAAGGGTGGGTTCCTAATGGCCATGAACAACAGAAAACAGAATTAAAAATGAATAGAAATAGGGTTTTACCTAGGGTTATGGCTTCTTCAAGGAAGTTCTTCTTCTCCAAGGCTTTTTGTCCCAAGTTCCTTGCTTTCCTTGCTTGGAAGAGGAAGGTGGAAACCCTAGGGTTTAGGATTTCAAAATTTTTGGGGTGGGGAGATGGTTTCTGTTGGTGGAGGCTAGGGTTTCTTCTTCTATATGAAGAATGAGAGGGTTCCTTTTATATATTAAGGCCCAGTTAGGGTTTTTAGTGTATGGCCTAGGTTTAACCCCTAGGTTAGGTCATGTAGAACCTAATTAGCTAAGGTTTAGCCAGTCTAGGGTTTGAGGGTTCACCCTAAAATTTGAATTCTAGGGTTTCACTAGAACTGGGTTTACAATTAGGGTTTAGTCATTAGGGTTTGACCTAATGGGTTCTAGGGCTTGACCTAAAACAATCATCAAATAAATAGTTTTAAAATCTCAGCAAATTAATTAAACACATAATTATCCAAAATAGTGAAATTACACAAATGCCCTTATTTGGAAAAGTGGTAGTGACAATGCCAGCCGTATGTATATGGCAATTCCAATATATGGATACCATGATACACAATGTATGTATATGGCAATTCTAATATATGGATACCATGATACACACGTATGCTGTAATATGAATGTTAACTCACATGTGGTATCTATATTATCATAAGTCACAGGGCATAACTAGATCTCATCTACAGAATTAAATAATCAATCAACTATATAACTGAATCAAGTATAAAATGCTTGATAAGAACAAGTAGTTGGGTCGAGACAAATCCACTATCAACTAGAATATAATTGAAAATACATAAGTACATCTAATGAACAATGAGACTCAAAGAGAATACCTCCTTGAAAGAGAGATAAGTAGCAAGTCATGATCCGTGCTCCTGCGAATAGTCAAGATCGTCTACACCTGAAAAGGGACCAGGTCCTCAGAGGGACGTAACATGATACATAGAAGCATGCCAACTGAATACAGTAAAACATACATAATAGATAAAAAATATATAAGTACATTGTACTAAAAAATCTATATAAAATGCATAATGAGGACAACCTTTCGACGTATGGCAGGGGTAGGCGACACATGCTATCTCATAACTCACACACACGTCCATCAATATCAGAAGTCGTCATACCTTGAGGGTAGCGACCATCGTGACACTAGAAATTGATATACCTAAAGGGTAGCGACCATAGTGACACAACTACCATAGTGCGTGCTAGTTACTATGGTTAACCAGAGTGGGTAGTCCATACGCCTACTGATTGTCCTCCTCTCCCATGATATTATGTGTCAAGTGTGTGTCAACATATATAGTATAATTATGACTGAAAAAAAATACATATGTAATAAATATATAAAAATATGATAAGCAAACAAAAGTACAATAAGCAATTTGATAAGGTATCTTGCCTAGCAAGAAAGCTGCGAAGTGTAAGCGTCTAGACGTCAAGCACAAGGGATCACAACTATGCCATCCGAATGAACGTCTCCGGATGCTGAAATAAATATCGTCAATATTCCCAAAATAAGCAAGATAGCCAGAAAAGTCTACCTTTTCGTTAAATTTGGACACAGGGATAAAATGGTAATTTAGGTCAGAGCGGGGTCCATATATGGACCACTTTGCACCAAAAAGTATGCCAGAGATAAAGGTCTCTAAATGGGACAAATTATAGAACAAATAAATTCTAAACGTCGATATGAACTCAACGGTATATCCAATTTTGGATTCTGATGAGCCGATCATAAATTCGCCCTTCAAGTCAAACCGTGGGGCCTACGAATAGGCGGCTTGGTCAACTATCTCAGAATCGCGTGAAACTTGGGTTATAGGACCAGCGTGATACCACGAATCCAATGGCACAAGTTTTGTCGTATTTTGATGAGCGTACACAAAATAGGATGGTATTTTTCAAAAGTTCCCATATGAAAACTTTTTACGGATACGGGTTAATTCTGATGCGCACACACGTCTGAATTAACTTTCGCAAAAGCTCACTTGTCAAGATATACCATACGCACATTTTGGTGTAATTGGTATACGATGAGGCGGTCCCGTTTGGCGGGGCGCACTCCGTATCACAAAATCTTAGTTTTAAAATATTAAGTTTTTGGTCATTTTGGAGGTTGAATAATTTAACAATTAAAATAAATTAATAAAAAGTAAAAGAATAGTTAAATCCTTGGTTATATAGAGAAAAAATCCTTTAATTAGATTTTGAAAATATTAAATAGGTCGGTGGAAATTGGACATGAACATGGGAGTTTGGGTTAAAATTTATGGGTTATTTTTGGTCAGTTTTTCGGCCAACTTTTGGTCAATTTTTTGACCAATCCAGGGCACTAAAACTCGTCCCGGTTGAAGAGAATCCTAGAGGGTTAGGTTGTGAATGTGCACGGATAAACCGCTCGCAAAAAGAATCAGAGATGAGAGAGATACGATATCGTAAAGTAGGGAGCATTGTTGTGCAAATGCGCACGCGGGCGGTCAGCGGCGGCGGCGGTCAGCGGCGACGCGGCTGCGGTAGGTCGGCAACGTCGTGGGGTTTGCCGGAGGTCGGCTTCTAGGGTTAGGGTTTAGGGTTTGGTAGTTTTGTATATATATATATATATATATATATATATATATATAAGGGAGGGGGAGGTGCTGTGTCGTAGGTTTAGGGTTCGGTTGGTTTTGTTGTGCTGGGGTAGTTAGTAATTAGGATTAGTAGTTTTAGGAATTAGGTTTTAGGTTTTTCTTTTATTCTATTTTTTCTTTCCTTTTTATTTTTTCTTTTTCTTTTTCTTTTTATTTATTTCTTTTCTTTTATTATCATTATTCTTATTACTATTACTATTAGTATTAATATTAGTATTAGTATTAGTATTACTATTATTATTATTACTATTACTATTACTATTATTATTATTATTACTATTATTATTATTATTATTATTATTATTATTATTATTATTATTATTATTATATATTTTCTATTACTACTATTACTATTATTATTAATATTATTATTATTATTATTATTATTATTATTATTCAAATATATGTACATATATAGATGAGACTATATAAAAATTTAAAAAGAATATTTGCACATAGAATAAATTTCAGAAAATCTATCGCCCTTTAACAAGACTCTAAAATAATAAAAATTATTTTTTGGAATAAGTCTAAATGAGTAGTTATATAATTAAATCAATAAAATTTATTTTCTAATTAACTATGAAAATACCCTAAGAAATTCAATAATTTAATAAAAATACTTTAAATAAAAAAAATTTAGGGGGCTTACATTCTACCCAACTTACAATAATTTTGTCCTCGAATTAAGACTAACCCATATTTGTAATAAATAACTATAGTTATTAACACTTCATTGCTAGCTAGCAGCGCTTCCTAAAAGGTTATGGTCAGTTATCTTAACACTTTTCTCCCTTATGGTCTGTACACTAAACTTTTATCCTCTAACTCGTCTACACTACCCAACTTACTAGAATTTTACTAGAAGTCAAAAGTCTTTTGAGGCTATTGTCAAGGTTGTAAGACAAATTTATTCATTGGGTTAAAAATTTTGAGATACTTATCTGGAATCTCATAACCATAATTTTTTCTGTAACCGTCAAGTATCGTAGTCTAATACTGTCACGCCATCTAGCCAGTATGTCTGCAAATAATTTGACTACTCTACTATAATAGTCTAGCTGCAGTTGTCGCTACCTCGCCAATAATTTTTTATAGTCATCAGTTCGTAACAAGTGCCTTTAACTCTTTCCTAAGCTTAGTCTAAGTTTTAGGACAATAATTATGATCTTGACTAACTTTATAAAACTATTAGAAGTATGAATTATTTCAATAATCCAACTAATTTTTGTTAGACTAAAGGATGCTACTCATAGTTTAAAATAATAAGAGAATACAGATTTTGCTATAGTGCATATACATAAGGGTTATCATTATAAACTCATCTTTTTAGTTATTAATCATTACTAACCTGGTTATATTTTAACTAACAAAATAAAGGGTAAGGTTGAAGTAAATCAATAATTCATGATAGCACGAAAAGATGCAACTACGATTGGAAAAATTAAGCATAGGATAAGGAATGGATATGGAAGAGAAGATGAGTCACCCAAGGGGACGAGATGGTGATAGAAAAATGAATACTACTACTGCTACTCGTGTCATCCATTAGCATCGTGGGTATGCCATCTAGTTAAAATATCAACATATTCTCAAAAGTTTTAACACCAAATATATCACATTGTGATATGCCCTTAATTACAAAAGATAGGCACAAAGTAATATGATTGGCCTATGGGTTATATCTAGTACTCTCCGTGTATCAAATTTATACCAAGCACGAATATTCGTATTTCTGAAATAGGGGAAGACAAAAAACAATAATAAAGAATTGAAGGAGGAGGTGATAGAATACAAGTACGGGTTCAAGGCGATTTAAAGAATTCAAAAGGTGATTTATCAGGGCAGTTGTGGATTGAAGTCTTATTTTGGCAAATTCTTATTTGCATGCTCATATCAGTACAGTTATGTAACCAATATGATATGCTCGAACATGTCTAGAGGGCAAGTATATTCGTCTAACAAGCTAAGTCAACTATATCTCAATCCACGTAAAATAGTTATGCGAAGAGCGAACCAAGTGCATTAAGGTTGATCAGACCGTAATACACTGATTCTGATTTAGACGATGTATTAGTAGGCATCCCCAATAACACATATGTCATGAACAAGCTCAATAAAGAATAAGCTTTCAAAACTAGTCTATAAAATAGCAGCATAAGCGAAGGTAGTCCAAGAAATATAAGTACGCTGGATTATAATGAAGGAAGGTACAAAATAATTCAAGTTAACAAAGAAGATAAGACTTGTCCGGTGTTGTGGCTCTACAGTTGCCATACTAACTTCTTGTCTAAGTCTCTAGTCAACCAAATGGGGGTATGGGCCTCTAAGTTCTACAGTCTAGATAAACACTATCTTTTTATGCAAGCCTATAGTTTGGGTCATTCAATTACACTTCATTAATGGGTCAAAAGGGACTATGTGATATTAGGTTATGAGGCATACTACCGAACTTATAATAATTTAACTAATAGTGTTATTGAATAATAGAGTGTATATACCTAGTATAAGTCACCTTTCTAACCCCTATCAAGCATGAAAGAAAGGATAAGATTAACGTTGTGAAAGGATCAAGAAATATGCAATGCAAGCTATTAAATAAGAGTGCAAAATAAAATCAAATGAGGTGATTGAATAAGTGGATGATATCCTATATTCTAATCCTATGCGCAGGCTTGTTCGGTACAGTAACGTAACCGAGATAATATGCTCTCGACCTGCATGGGCCAACATAAAAATATGTCACATCCTAGTCCCAAAATACGTAGGACTAGGAATACGTAAGCATGCCAGCCGTATGTGTATGACAACTCCAATATATGAAAACCATAACACATACGTATGCTGTATTATGAATAACAATTAATAAGTGGTATAGATTTATGTCATAAGTTACATGGCATAACTAGATCTCATCCACAGAATCAAATAACTAATCAAGTATATAACTGAATCAAGTATAAAATGCTTGATAAGAATAAGTAGTTAGGTGAAGACAAATCCACTACCAACTAGAATATAAGAGAAACTATATAAGTACATCTAATGAACAATAAGACTCGAAGAGACGACCTCCTCGAAAGAGAGATAAGTAGCAAGTCCTGATTCGTGCTCCTGCGAATACTCAAGATCGAATACACCTGGAAAGGGACCATATAAAATCCCTATTCCTAGAAACCGTATTTACCCTTTTTAATTATTAATTATTAATTTAATTATAATAATTAGTGGCTAATTAGGAGAAATAGATTTTTATTAATTTTTAATTTAGGTGTCGGTGAACTTAGGGGATTTATGGGGCCATTAGGAATTTTTTGAATTTATTACATGTAGGAGACCCTTTGGACAGTTGCTAGCTTAATGGTATGCATTAATATAATTCTAGATTTTTCTATGAGTATATATATATATATACATATATATATTTATATATATATATATATATATATATATAAGAAAAAGAAAGAAAAGAAATGGAAAAAAAGGAAAGAAAAGAAAAGAAAAGAAAACAATAACTATAAATATTAATGGACCCCTAGCTAACTACCCACACATCCTAGCCGCCCCCTTCTATGTGCAGCAGCCACACCGCACCTTAGCATCACAACATCCACACCCGTGCAATGAGAGCCAACAGCAAACCCACCCGCTATTAGCACATTAACCTGCGCGTTCAAACCACCTTAACCCGTGAACATGCGACCAACCCTCTCCCTCTCTGTCTATATATAATCATCTATTCATCCCAAAACCTTAACCCTCTATCATCCAATCTCCTCCTCTTCCCATATAGACCTAGAGAGCACCGCCACCACAGCCGGAGAACCATGCCAGGCCGCCCAAATCGATCCCGACGACCGCGACCCCGTGCACCCCACGCACTGCAGTTTCAAACAGCAGGGTACCTGTGTTCCTGTGCAGTTTTCCGTCGCCTCGCTCAACCAAAGGCCATCCCGTCTTCACCGGTACGTTCACCCCTTAATCCTCTCCAATATCTGTGTGATAGTAGACCTCGAACAACGCGTAACCATAGATGAAAATAGCATCAAAGTTGGCAAAAAAGACCAATTCTGGGTATCGCAGAAAACTACGGTGATCACCTATGTTCCCGGATTCGTGTCTCCCACCACAGAGATCTGAATCCAATTTTTCTTTTTGGTATGCGGAGACCACTTGACCTAGTTTAATTTTTGTTAATTAATATTAGATTATTAACTGCTGTAGGTAGAATTAAACTCGTAGGAAAACCCCAAAAATATACTTTTTTCAGATTTCCAAAAATTATGAAATGGAGTACGCTGCGCCAAATGGGACTGCCCCACCGTGTACCAAGTATATCAATCGGTGTACGCAGAGTACCCGGACACGTGAGAGTTCACGAAAACTGATTTGGACGCGTGTGCACACTGAAATCAGCCCGTATCCGCAGACAAATCCCGTGTCGTAACTTTTGTGAAAGTCGCATTTTGTGCACGCTGGTTAGATTATGACAAAACTTATGCCACTAGACTCGTGGTAACGCGCTGGTCCTGTGACCCAATTTTTATGCAATTCTGAGATAGTTGACCAAGTCGCCAATTGGCGGGCCCCACGGTTGACTTTTTGGGCAAAATTGTGTTCGGCCCATCGGAATCCATATTTGGATATACCATTGGGTTCATATTGACATTTACCCTTGGCACATTTTTCGATACAAAGTGGGCCATACGTGGACCCCACTTTTATCCAAAATTATTGTTTTGCCCCTATGTCCAAATGGAACAAAAGAGGAGTGCTTTTTAGCTATTTTGCTTATTCCGAAAATGTTGGTGATGTCTATTTCAGCATCCGGAGACGTTTGTTCGGAGGCCTTAGTTCTAGATTTTGTATCCTTGATATTTGGGCGCGTACACTTTACAGATTTCTTGCCAGGCAAGTATACCTTGCCATCGTACTGTATTTTACATTCTATATGATGCATGCATGTTTATTTCTGTTTATTTAGTTCATTTATTTTAACTGCTATATAAATTGCACGTCCAAGGAAACTTGGGTACAACGACGGTGTCGTCGTACTATATTTTTATTTATGTATATGCATTGGACCTACTTTATGAGACTAGCCCATTTTTATGAGGCATTTTATGTTTCATTGGCCATGACACTATTCTTACACGAGTGTGAGTCACATGTAGGACACGGACTTGCGTACTCGGCTGGCCACTAGTACGTATAGGTCGTACGATGGATAGGGATAACTGTCGATAGAAATATTGCATGCTAGTAGACCTGGAAGTTATTAGAGGTTTATCGAGTCATGGACATGACATGCTTAGAGCATGGGGTGGGGAGAACAACAAGTAAGGCATTTGGGTTCCTTTGCACTTTCCTTTTTATGTAACCCGTACGCTCCGCCGGAGATACGCGGTCGTGATAACCCCTATAATACTTGACGACCTCTGCCGTTCGAAAGATGACATGCTTTATAGGCCCCTGATTCTCCGAGAGAGTCATGCCAATCCTATTTTATTGCCAGATAGCCCACTTATTAGAAAGTTGTTCTCAAACTGCATTCACATAGATGGTTAGGCGATCCATTGGATGTTTATATTTTAGTACTTTATTGGCATGTTTATATGTATCTTGTTACGTCCCTCTGAGGATCTGGTACCTTTTCAGATATAGATGAGTAGGAGTATCCGCAGGAGTATGGACCAGGACCTAACGCTACCTATCAGACTGAGAAAGTCTTACCTTTGGATTATATGTGATTCATTACAGCTGTTTAGAGATTCTAGTTGCTATTCTTTTCGAGACATTTATTCTGATATTAGAGTTTATTCTTTTCTCTCTTTAGTAGTTTTGGTATAGTCAATTTGCAGTAGATTTGTTTCTACCCGACTATCACACTTTGAGACTGCTTAATTGATATTCAGTTATTGATTTCTATTTATCTATTATTTGTGCTGTGGATGAGATATAGATTGCGTGTGACTTGTTATGACAGTATATTACCACTGTGGATTGGATATTCATGTACAGCGTACGTGTATATATGGTTTCCATATATTGGAGTTCGTATACATACGGCTGGCATGTTATGTATTCCTAGTCCTACGTATTTTAGGACTGAGGCATGACAGACCAGGTCCTCAGAGGGACGTAACAAGATACATAGAAGCATGCCAATTCAATATAGTAAAACATGTATAATAGAAAATATATAAGTACGCTGTACTAGAAAATATATATAAAATGCATAATAAGGATAACCTTTCGACGTATGGCAGGGGTAGGCTACACATGCTATCTCACAACTCACACATACATCCATAAATATCAGAAGTCATCATATCTCGAAGGTAGCGACCATCGCGACACCAAAAATCGATATACCTCGAGGGTAGCGACCATCACGACAAAACTACCATAGTGTGTGCTGTAGAAGTATAAAAAATATGCTGCAGGATTATACGCAATATGCATAAAGTCCGCGTAAAGCAGAGTTTCAGTGCTGTGCAGCATAAAGCATGACTTCAGAGCCATTGGCGTACAACAGAGCTTCAACGCTATTTTACCGTAAAATATAGCTCCAGAACAACCCGCGTAATGCAGTATTTCAGACTGCTTCAACGTAAAAAGGTTGCTACATCGCCTTTATGGCGTAAAACCTATTTGCTTTTAATGCAGCATGGAGTTGTACGAGGGACGCTTCGAATTCTTCGAATGAACCTGTCAGACAGTACAATGAACCTGACTCCTGACAAAGAGTACTGCACAACTATCAAGATGACGGCTATAATGATGATTCGACACAGAGCTCCAGACTGTCGTTTAGTAACAAAGTCTTGATTTAAGTCATCGTTTATGCATTCAAGGAATACGCTGCCTAGTTTTACACATGCAAGCATGAGCTTTTATGCTCAAGATGAGACAAAGCTGACCGCCACGTCAAAAGCTACTCTTTGTACAGACCTCGAGACACGTCTCTGCAATTAATACGCGAGATGGGGGCAGATCTCTACATTTAATGCCCGAAATTTTGTTCTATTTCCAATGACTGGGTGAGCTATAATTAGGGCTAATATGTCCACATCACCATCCCTGCACATTACTCCATCAGGCCATTTTCAGCTATAGGAGTATGTCGTATGCTATCTCCTCAAAATACGCCAACTCAGGCTATATTTGCAAAGGTGCGTGACAATGCTATTTGGTCCAGAATATGCTCAAGACCTCAGTCAAGGGAGGATAACTGGCTATCTCTACGCCGACTACCTATCTATGCAGCATCAGGCTTCTACGCCTACTTGGCTTCTATGCCAACCTGACAGCTATTGGACTTCTACGCCTATATGTCAGCTATTGGGCTTCTATGCCTATTGGGCTTCTACGCCAACCCGGCCGCTATTTTGCTTCTATGCCAACATAACAGCTATTGGGTTTCTACGCCTATATGTCAGCTATTGGGCTTCTATGCCTATTGGGCTTCTACGCCTACTTGGATTTTACGCCATCAGAACAGTTATTTGGTTTTTACGCCAACGAGACAGTTATTTGGGTTCTACGCCAATTATCTCTACGCGAGGGGCAGTTACCTATGTGGCTTGCATGCCGTGATCTTCGCAGCAGTTATACGTATTATCTCTTAATGGGACATGCATCAAATGCTTATTCAGAAGATCATCTATACGTGGGTAGCAATTATGATAACTGTCGCATAAAAGGTGTGGTTCTCTCCGTTGTTCAGTTTCTACGCCTATAAATAGAGACCTCCATCCCTGGAGGTCAAAGGGGGTCGGATTTTATTAGGATCGGATTTGATCTTTGAGAGACAAAAGTCAGAAAATTGAGAGAAAAGAGACTAGAGCACAGACAGAGAGGAGTGATTGACGACTTTGGCATCGAGCATCCAATCCCTCATGCAATTTTTAAAGCTTCTCCTTCTTCTACAGCACTTCTTCGTCATCGTGTGGTCCAAGGGACAAAGTGATCGACTGCAGATCAGACTCCTATAGCAATATTTACCCAGATTAAATTTTTGTACTTAACATCCTCGTATAGGATTAATAGTAATTCTTGTTTGTAAACCTAAGAAAGGGTTTCATATAAACCTATTTTTATTTCTTTCGTTTATTATCAAACACAAGATGTCGACTCTGTTGGGGACTACTTTCTCTTCTGACGAGAAGGCTATTGCTCAACACGATGCTGTATTAGTCGAAGCATCGAAGAAGACTCTGGTCGTCCAATTCGACCAATCTACTTATGAAGACATGCAAGGCGCATGGGGTAGCTCTCATTCCCCATCTGTTCAGGATTGCAGGAAGTTGCGTAAAGTATGGATGCCCCGGACATCCTCTACTCTTCTTGTAGGCTCTCTCTCTCTCCGATCAACAAAGTTGTGGCCTCCTAACCTATGCGCTCTGTGCGTAAAAACTTGTCTCCCATCTGTGATATGGCAAACAAAGCTACTGGCAGTGCCTTAGGCCAATCCAGAAGTCCACTTCGTGCTTTGTGCGTAAAACTCAGTCTTCCATCGCTGGCGGGTCAGAAAAAACTTCTGGCAATGCCTCAGCGTCAATCCAGAAGTATACAACGCGCTCTACGCATAAAAAAATTGTCTTCCGTCGCTGACGGGCCAGACGTAGTTTCTGACAAGGCCTCAGCGCCAAGTCAAAAAATTCAAATGCGCTCCGCGCGTAAAAATACCTCTTCCGCTCAAAATCTCCGCAGGGGAAAACAAGTGACGGATTTCCCGACCTCTAGGCTTTTACGCCATCAAGAGAAGAATCTGCCCACTCTTCAGATTATGCGGAATGCTGATGGCAGTTTGAGGACTTCCTCAGTTTTACGCCAACCTGAGCAGAATTCTAAATTATGCCAGGAGAAGCCCATCGGCGTAAAAAAGACTCAGTTTGTGGATAGATACGCTCCTCATGGATCATGTGCTACTCACATGGCTGAACTGCTGTATTCCTACGGCAGAGAGAGGGTTGGGTTTCCCAATATCTGCGTTCTGACTAATGTAAAAAGGCATAATAAGCCTTCTTCTTCCTCTGTTAATTCCCCTGATTTGTGCGATTTCTTGATCCAGAAATGCAAAGGCAAGGGATCTTCTGATATGTCTATTACACCCCCTCGGGAGCACTGTTGTAATAGTCACAAAGTTGTAGTTAATTACTGCTGTTCTAAGGCAAAATGGTCAGTTTTCGACCGGTTGAACTACTCTTTGTCCTTACAGGAAGAAGAACCAACATTCGCATCGGTAAACATGGCATCTCACATTCCTAGAGGAAGGTCAAGTTTAAGACGTCATCCCTCTAGAACTCTGAGCCAAAGGAGATTCGACAGACTCCTCGAGAATATTGCAGCAGGTGTTTTTCAAAACACTCGCTTGAAGTTGAGATAACGGGCTTCATACTCTTCCAATTCCGACACTGGGGTTGCCAGTTTCCTGAAGGTGATACTGACAGTATAGACTCAATCTCCACAGAGGTCTATAATGATCCCTCAGTAGCACCCAGAGAAATGGGAGTCTATGCCATTAGAGATGAATATAAGAAAGCTTCTCCATCAGGATGTACAGAACAACGCATCGCTGTCTTGGAGACATCACTCAAAGAGATGCATACCATGATGTAGAGTATGCACCAGATGTTGATAACTCAACACACAGCTGAGCCCGTTCCTCTAACTCAACTGCGGGTGGGGGTAGATATTCCATCAAGTCATGAGCCTATTCAAGATCAAGAATCAGCTGCTCCTCGACCCCTCAACCCAGAAAACATATTACCTCCTGTTGGGGTCACCATACAGCCGATCTCTCACCCTTCTGCGGTTCCTTTCTTGGCTAAAGATCCGATGCAAGCAGTACGGGAATTAAAAGCCCAATTTGATGCCCTGAAGCACAAGGATCAGCTCAAGAAGTTGGGCATCAACCAGCCTTACCCAGCTATCTAGGACGAGATCCCTTTCCCTCCAAAATACAAACCACAGGCCATGGTTTTGTTTGAAGGAAAGACGTCACCAAGTCAATACATGAACTACTTCAGTATAATGACGGTGTTGCTACAAGGGAATGACGCCCTTCTCACTCGAGTATATAAGGGCTGTCTGTCTGGTGTAGCCTATCAATGGTACCGTAGCTTAGCAGACAATTGCATTACTTCCTTCGAATACTTCAAGACTCTTTTCTTTGCTCAATTCTATGAAGGAGGGATGGACATGTCTATGTCCTCACTCATTTAAGTGAAGCAGAAGGAGAAAGAGAACATTCGTACTTTCATTGAACGTTTTCGTCAAGCCACTTTGCATATGCCTTCCGGAGTTCTGGATTCAGCCTTGGTGGACATTTGCAGGAAAAACCTACTTCCACTGATCTCGGTATTTACAGGGCCATATCAGTTCCATGATTGGCCTTCGTTCATTATCTCAGCAGTTGTCGCCGAAGACAACAGTTGGAAGGCGCATGACAATGGAATCATGATCTCCACCTCTGACAAAGGGAAATGGTCATCTTCCAATAGTGACTATCCTCGTGGTTCTAAAGGAAAAGAAGCTCTGGCGATTAACAAGTCCAGGCAATCTACACTGGCAACTACGCAGACGAAACCTGGGACTTCTAGACCCATAAAAGAATATTCTTTTGACGATGATGACATTCCCAGCATCTTCGACTGTCTAATCAAAAGTGGCAAGCTCACCCTCCCCGAGGTAAAAAGGCCTAATGAAGTCGGCAGTACCAACAACCCTAAGTACTGTATTTTTCATAGGTATATACATCACCCTACCAAGGCGTGTTATATACTAAAAAGGAAGATCCAGGAGCTGATCGATGCCAAGGCTATCATTCTGCACAATAGCGAGAAGACGGTCACCGCCAACATGATCTCTCTCCAATTCGGCGATCTGCCCCCTCAAGAAGTCTCGGATGGTATAGTACCTATTCCCCGGACGAAGATAAACATTGTTAATCTCTCTCCGGCCAGGGTCAAAACCATAACTTGGCACCCCTAACTACCCAGCGTGGTGAGATTTTGTGGGTTCATCCTGATCTGGTGTCAGAGATTGAGGAAGAGACTCGAGCTGCTAAGGCTAAGTCTCGAAAGAACTCAAGACGCAAACCATGCCATATGGTTATAATATCCCTGACATCAGATTAAGAGGCTTTGGCTACCGGAACCCGTTCAGGCAAGGCCTACCTCAAGGACTATGAAGGAAATCAGGAAGAAACAACGGCAGACACTTCAGCTGCCAAGCCTTCAGAGCCTGAACCTGTCATACCAGAGGCAGGTCCTTCTAGACCAACTCCGAGGGACAAGGGCAAACAGAAAGAAGTTCGTTTTGATAAACCTTTGAAAAATATTTAAAACAAAGGTTTAGAGAAGCCATATAACTTCGACATCCTCGCCCAACTGGCTAATACTCCAGCCAGACTGTCCATTTTTGAGCTGCTTAGGCTATCCAAAGATACTCGTCAAGCCTTGAGCGAAGCTTTGATGCAGGCAGACGTATGCTTGACCCAGCTTAAGTCCCCCGACAAAGAGCCTGTGGCATGTCCTCAATGTCATAGTATAATGGAGGTGGTTCCTAACATCACTTTCACTCAAAAAAATATGTTGTTAAAACATAACAGGCATGACAGACCCCTCTATTACACCGGATACGTCGGTTCCATGGAGGTAGACCGGATTCATATAGATCCAGGATCGTCGATCAACATCATCCCTCATAGTCTGCTCAGGCCGTTGAGGATTCCTACCAGCGAACTGGCTTACACCACCACTACAATCGTGGGCTTCAATGCCAGAAAAAGTAAACAGTTGGGGAAAATTCGTCTGAGGATCCAGATTGGTGACCTTCGATCAGTGGCTACCTGCTACGTCATTGATTCGGAGGTGTCCTACAATATTCTGTTGGGCAGACCATGGATCCACGATCACAATATTGTTTCTTCTACTCTACATCAATGTTTCAAATATGTAGACTCCCAAGGAACAGTAAAGACAAAGTTCGCTGATCTCAACCCGTTCAAAGGAGTTGAGTCCTACTACTCAGATGCCATGTTATATACCCAAGACTACATGCAGGAAGTGTCGGGTAAGACGAAAGAGGAATCCCTCCGGGAGCCAGGAGAATCGTTTGTTAAGCAACCTCTGTCAATCCAGGTAAAAGGACGGACTACCCGTCCTAAAGTCATGGAACCCATGGCTATCCACTTGGACAGAACCAAATCAGGGGGAGGAAAGGATCCCCTAGTGATCACTCTGAACCAGAAGCCTCCACCCTTGGTCATCAACCTTCGGTGCAACAAACAGCCGATTGATGTAAATACAACCGGAAATATGGTTTCTGATGATAATAGAGAACCTCTTTTCCAGTATACTGGTGCTCAATTTCCTAATCAGGAATCATCCCTCCATAACGATATAGAGCCTATAGCACAAAAATTCTTGAAAGCCATAGAACTCTATCGACCGTATGTATGGAAAGTGGCATCAACATCCAATGTCATCATGACATACGGGCAACATAAAGATTCTCTCTTTATTGTCCCACCTACTCGTAAAGATCAGCATCCAATAGTCTTCGGCCGCATGCGAAATCGACCGATTGAACAAGAAGATTCTTCCGATGACGATGCTGGTAAAATACAGATCCAAGATCCACAGATATAGCCCACAAGCTTTGAAGATCATGCAAAGCATGGATTATGACCTGAAGTTAGAACCAGGCCTCAACTTTGGAAAAGGCCGGAGAATGTCGTTGCATGGTGATCCCTATTTTCAACGAACTCACTTCGGGTTAGGGTATACCACGGCTCTTGCAACTTCTGAGTCAAATGAGGATACCACTTCCTCTCCTCAGGGTGGTTCGTCGTCCTCCGAATTATATGCTGATCTCGAACGGGTAGTGTCAGCAAACACGGTATTGATAGATTCTCTCGAAACAGAGGAGCAAGAATTTAAACCGTTTGAAAATGACTCCTGGGCAAATCAAATGGATACACAATTGGAACTTTGGTTCGAGCAGAGAGAACCGCCCACTGAAGATAAAGTTATATTGGGGATAAAATTTTACCAAAGCCGATATTTATCAGTAACAATCTTTCTCCAGCAGAAAGGGAAGAGATGATCCAGCTGATAAGAGAATATATCAACATTTTCAAGTGGAATTATGAGGATATGCCAGGTCTTCATCCAAAAGTGGCTACTCATAAGCTCAACATATTGTCCAATTCAAAACCCGTAAAGCAGCACCAACGTTGGTTCCGCCAATGTAGTCCCGGTCATGAAGAAAAGTAGAAAAGTTCGCATTTGCATTGACTTCCGAGATCTCAATGCGGCTTGCCCCAAGGATGAATTCCCTCTTCCCATCACAGATGTCCTGATCGATAACACATGCGGTTTTGAACACATGTCTTTCATGGACGGATTTTCAGGATACAATCAGATTAAGATGGATCCTGAAGACGAGAAGCATACTGCCTTTCGTACGCCACTGGGGATATATTGCTATACAGTCATGCCCTTTGGATTAAAGAATGTTGGGGCTACATATCAGTGAGCCATGAGTAACATATTCTACAAGCATCTACGCAAAATAGTAGAATGTTACGTAGACGATATCGCTGTCAAAAGCCACCTCAAGGCTAATCATATCCAAGACTTGAAGACAGTGTTCGAGTTGATGTGCCAACATCAACTGAAAATGAACCCCATAAAGTCCTTTCTCGGTGTATCCAGTGATAAATTTCTGGGATTTGTCATTACCGCCAAAGGCATTCAAGTTGACCCTGATAAAGTAAAGGCTACCTTAGAGATGCGACCGCCCCGTAATCTGAGAGAACTCAAGAGATTTCAAGGTCGTCTAGCCTATATCAGGAGATTCATATCCAACCTCTCTGAAAGATGTCAGCCTTTTTCTTGCCTAATAAAGAAATGTATGTCTTTCGTATGGGACGAAGCCTGTCAGCAAGCGTTTGACGATATCAAATGCTATCTTACTAATCCTCCAGTTCTGGTACCTCCCGTCATAGAAAGACCATTTTTGATGTATGTTCGAGCAATGGATCATTCTTTGGGAGCTCTTCTCGCACAGAACCACAATAAGGGTCATGAACAGGCTATCTATTACCTAAGCAGGATGATGCTCGGAGCTGAACACCGGTACAATCCAGTAGAAAAAGAATGCTTGGCCCTAATGTTTGCCATTCAGAAGATGCGACATTACGTCACAGGCCAAACTATTCACATCATCTCTAGAATCAATCCTCTTCGGGTATTGATGAGCAAGCCAAGCGTTCTTAATTTTTGACTTATGACTTGGGTGATGTTACAAACACCGTATGATATGGTGTACGTCCCTCAGAAGTCCATAAAGCATCAAGCCTTGGCTGATTTCTTAGCTGTCCATCCAATTCCAGAAACCTCCAAACTATACGAGGACATTTTCGACGAAGTTGTAGAATGTAATTCTGTATTGGAAGGTGATATATGGCAGCTATTCTTCGATGGCGCTTCCAGGACTAATCCCAGAGGAAATGTGGTTTCAGGAGTAGGAATTGTTCTGGTAACTCCTGACAAACTCGTCATCTATCGAGCATATTCTCTTAGCGAGCCCTGCTCTAATAATGTAGCAGAGTATAATGCTCTACTAATCGGACTTTAAGTCGCTAAAGAATTGGAGGTCGAATACCTGGAATCTTTTGGTGACTCTCAGCTGATCGTCAATCAGGTCAGAGGAATATATGAAGTCCGTAATCCAGACCTCATTCCTTATCACCAAGCAACGATCAAGATAGCCATGTCTTTTAAAGGATTCTTCCTAGAATATATGCCTCGATCTCAAAATTTGGAAGCTGATGCTCTGGCCAGTTTAGCTGCAGATCTAGCTATTCCTATAAGGAGGCAGAATTCGGTGATCCTTTTCAACAGAGATATATTCTGTGTGAAAAATAACTTTCACCTGGAACGCAGCTATACCGTAAACACGGTTCTTCCTAAGAGAGACTGGAGAAGTCCCTTCATAGACTTCGCAGCATACGGAATCTTACCAGAAGATCACAAAGAAGCAGTATCGATTAAAAGACGATCATTACGCTTCTACTTTGATGCTTCCTCATAGAGTCTATATCGTCGAACATACGACGGACTACTACTGCGATATCTCTCCGATGATGATGCGAAGCGGGTTATCTGTAAAGTTCACGATGGCGTATGTGGAGCTTATCAACCCGGTCCTAAGCTACCTGATCGCATCAGGAGAATGGGCTACTACTAGCCTATTATGATTGCAGATGCAGTAAAATATGCAAGACAATACAAAGCTTGTCAGGTTCATACGAATTTTATACATCAGCCTTCTGAGTATCTACATCCTACCATTTCATCATGGCCCTTCGAAGCATGGGGTAAGGACATCATTGGTCCGATTCATCCGTCATCTTCTAGAGGATATCGGTTCATATTGGCTATCATCGATTATTTCTCCAAATGGGTGGAGATAATCCCCCTTGCTGAGGTAAAGACATCCAATGTGATCAGTTTTATCAAGCATCATGTCATTTATCACTTTGGGATACCCCGAAGGATAATCCATGACAACGGGCCTTAATTTATCAGCCAAGCATTTTACCGGTTTTGCGATAAGAATCGGATACAAAATATGGCCTCTATGGCATATAATCCTGCTGCTAATAGTTTGGCAGAAGCCTTCAACAAAACCATCATTAAACTCTTGAAGAAGTTCATTTCTTCGAACACAAGAGATTGGAATGAGAAGCTGGGAGAATGCCTTTGGGCATACCGTACAACGGTATGAACACCGACGGGTTATACTCCATTCTCATTGGTTTACGGGAATGAAGCAGTTCTCCCCATTGAAATCCAAATTCTGTCACTTAGAATAGTAGTGGCTAATGAGTTGACTCAGGAAAAGAATGATCAATTACGGTTTCAAGAGCTAGAAGGATTAGACGAGAAATGTCTTCAAGCTCAACAACGCATTACGTTCTACCAGGCACGTATTTCTAAAGCTTTTAATCAAAAAGTAAAGGAAAGGGTGTTCAAAATTGGCGAGCTAGTTTTAGCTGTGAAAAGGCCAATGATCATTACTCACAAGAGTAAGGGTAAATTTTAGCCCAAATGGGAGGTCCCTTATGTGATCGAGACGACATTCTCAAACGACGCTTACAGATTAGCCAAGCCTAATAGAGATTTGTTAATGGCTCCTAGCAACGGAAAATTCCTGAAGAAGTACTATGCTTAATCTTTCTTGTTTAAGTGGAGTATGGTGAAGATCTTATTCTGATGATACTACGTACAAAATCTAGTTGGATCATATTCTATAATGTCCATATAACCTCTGAATAGATATGTCCAACTAATTTGGAACTTCAAAACCTATTACGTCCATATTACCTCTGATAGTATTTTGTATACAAATTTAGTTGGATCATATTCTATCATGTCCATATAACCTCTGAATAGATATGTCCAACTGAAGCTTACCGAAAGTATATCACGTCCATATTACCTCTGATATCACTTTCACCCTAAGCTATCATTTATATTCAAAAATGATAGGTCCACCAAAGTCAGATAAAGTCTCTTTATTATCTCCAAAAAAGAGCAAGTTACATATAAAGGCAAAATAGTACATCATTGGGGAGGAGCACCCAAATCGCGAATCTGCTGCGCCAGAGCCATCATCCTCTCATTCCGGGAGTCTAAGATATTAGCACGAGCCCGCTCCATTCGTGCCCCATCATCGCTCAGGAGGGATAATTCAGACCGAGCATGTACAAAACCTGCGTGGAGGACACCTGCATGTGTCAGGTTCTGCTGAGCCGCTTCCATTCGGTCCTTCAACACATCTCGAGCTGCCGATAAAGCGAGAGCCTGCTCCTCGGCCTGAGTGAGTTCAGCTTCCAATTTGTGGACCCCCGCTTCATTTTCCTCATATTCGGCCTCGCACTTAGCCAGCTGGGGAATGACATACCCCAATAATACATGCTCTTCATTCATCTCTTGCTGCCGTGCCTCGATGGATTTGCTCAGAGTTTCCATCTCCCCAGCAAGTCTCGTAGTCAAGGAGTCATACTCGACCTAAACCATATCATCGACGCTGGTTCTAAATAGCTACAAATATTCATTAATGGGTTGTTCTAGACCATTAACTATTTGCTTCAGCGCTTCGGCTCATCCAGTGTCATCAAAATTTCTAATCTGCGCTATGGTGAGATTGGAGGACATCTTCAGAGCATCAAAGCCCAGATTCTTCTCCAGCACCATGGATATCAATGATTTTAAAGTGACATAGAATACGCTAGTAAATTGTTCAACTAGCATGTTAAAATGCGAATGGACGCTGGGAGTGGCCAAGATATCAGCAAACCCCTTTTGCGGAACATTGGCAGAGGATGTTGCCACAACTGTCACTTCAGTAGGTGGCACGACAAAAGAGGAGACGCCAACAAGAGTTGAAGTTGCTGGCACACTCAACGAAGGAGGCACAATCGAGACGATAGGCTCGTCCTCCTATGATATTGATTGAACTGCTACTATCGGGACGACACCCAAGAATTTTGCGGATGGAAGATCGACAGCTTAAAAACCTGCTTCATCGACGTCGAACGCCGCCGTTTCATCATCAGAATCTTCAACAAAGTCAAAAGTTGCATCCATTCCGCCTTTCCCTGAGATGTCTTCACCTGAAAGGAAAATAAGAGAAAATAAATATCAATTTGATGTTAATATTCCTAAAAAGAGGCATAAGGACAACATTTACCCATGGCTGATGGTATATATGTCGCGTCCGCAGCCAGTACAGCTAAATTATTTCTTAATGATGCTAAGCAAGCTGTTATACCTGGAGAGAAGGGTGCACCAAATAACGACTGAGGGTAGTCATCCAAGTCCTCACCAAGATCCAATCGAGGTTCATCAGGTAGAATCTCGCTGGAGATACTTACATATGAAGAAAGGGCTGGACCCATTATTGGTCTGGATAAAGATATCCTTAATTTGCTCGGCCTCGAAGGTGACCTCACTGCACTACCAGTAGCGGTAGTAGCAACAGCAGTCTCGAGCAAAGAATCTCCGACACTATCATCCGGAACTGTGAAGGTTCCCTCTCTAAAAGACGAGGGACCTCTAATCAAAGAATCATCCCCGCCCGGGGAAACAACTGTCTCACTTCTAGGAGCCTCATGGCTGGAAGTCCTTGGAGGACCACTGACAGTCTCATTTTTCTTGTGAGGGGAAGTCTCTTTCAAAGTAGGAGCCCTTCGCTTATAGGAGATAACAAGAGGCTCTGCAGGCAAAGGTATTAGGCCTCTCGGTACTGTCAACAAAAACTCATCTGGACCGACAGGGTCTTCACCTTTGTCGGAGGAGACTGATGGGACCTCCTCTCTTCCAGTGGACTTATGAGAGGGCATCATAAAACTTCTACGTATATCAAAATCGCGATGGAGGGTTTTGATGGCCATATAAAATTGTGCATATGAATGGAGGATGCGTAACTCCATGGAGAGAGAAGTCGCGGGTACAGTAAAGGTTGCTCCAGTACAACCCATCATAAAGTACCACCACCTTCTGGCCCCATGAATAAGTCCACCTCTGGAATTGAAGCTGGTGATGGCATTCCCCACATGCAATTGGTCATACCTAAACTGTCTGGCGAACCGACTGGGCAGATAAGGCCCCAAGAAGCAATGGTCTTCACTTCTGTACAACAAATGGGAAGGTCTAATGCAGACAAACCAATAAAAAGCTTCGGGAGAAAGAACGGTCTTCCTGTGACTTGAATCCTGAAGTTTTGTCCCCTGTTGATTGATATGTACAGTGGGGACGATACAGAAGAGCTTCCAGCTATGAGCAAAATTTAATGCTCACCGACAGTCAACGACGGTCGTCACGTTCCAAGAGGAATTCTTGTAATTCAACAAGAAATTATTTTCTGAACTACTGCAGAGCCGGGAGACATCACCCTGGGGTTATGAAGAATTAACCATCCCATCAGATATAGGAATCGCAACTCTACCCTGGGAAAGTTTTCACGCCGTGACTCATCAGCGAGAAGCCCATCAGTAAGGGCCCTCAGGACAGCTTGTATCCGGCATACCTTGGCAGGGAGCAGGCCCAGTCTTGCCCTAAATACCAAACGCACTGCAGGCCATAAGGTATTATGATGAATACGATCCGCAGATGCGATGCCAGGTACCACCAATCGGCGTAGCTATACAGAGAAAAATCCAGCCAGTTGAGCTTCCATTGACAGAGGCTTGTGATAATGCCTCATATAACTGTAGGCTTTAGTGCCTGCAGGATAACCCTCGATCCCCTCATCAAGAATTTGATCTGAAGCCCCAGCGTCTTCAATAAGATCATCGACTATTTGGGCATTAAGCACACTCAGAAGATTCAACGGTTTATCTCTGATATCCACAACTTTGTTTGGCTTAGCATCTCTAGCCTGATAAAAGAAGAGATAGGTGTAACGACCCGCTCCGCTCAACCCGGAGGGGCCAATTCAAACGGTACAAGTGTAGCTATTCAACCCGCCTTGCTCAGCGAGATGGCTCGTTCGATGCAAAGGCTTTCATGCTGGGATCTTCAATGGAGTCGGACTTAGGCTATCAGAGGCGCGTCCGGAGTCTCGCTCGACCGATGCGATACATCGCTAAGGTGGGTGGCCCCGGTGAACCTGTCTCTACTTAGCTGCACACTAAGAAAATGAATGTTACATGCTAGTTTACAGGCGATAACCTTTGCATGCTAATAAAAGAGATGAACGCACATAGCCGAGGGGATAACCCCGCCTTATCATTGAGTAGAACTTGGAAATCTTACTTGCTATTTGCGTAGTCTGGATTTGTTGAGTTAGAATGTAGTAATTTCCTTCATATATGCCATAAAGTAGTGTGAGTTCTTACTGAGGCGTTGCACCGCACGGAGCATGACACGGGATGGAGTAAAATCAGGTTGCATGCATAGACGGGGAAGGCTATCAAATAGTCGTTCCAAGTCAGGAGATGGAAGGAAATGAATGTACTCGGGATATACAGATCGCCGAGGCAGTCTCTAATCAGAGAGCTGCGTAAAGAAGAAAAGATCCGAGTGTAGTCCTCGGCAAAGATAGATCCGAGTGTAGTCCTCGGCAAAGATTGATCCAAGTGTTGTCCTCGGCTAGGATTGGAAGTTGGGGGAGTAGTTGCATGGTCACGGACAACTGGTTGCGCACCAGGTAGAGAGAGTCCCCGACACGATTGCTGAGGCATCCGAATCGTGTCGGCCCGGGAGGACGGAGTGCCAGTGTAGTCCTGGCGATACGCTAGCTGATGACTAGCGGGCGAGAGCGAGGCATCCAGCAAGGCTTGCTACCGACCTGGATGGGCGTCGACTCGTTAGACGGCTAGGAGGCCCAGCAAGGCTAGCAACCGAGCTGGGGAGACAGCCGTCCATCGCAGATATTGTCCAATATGGCTAACAGAGCCAGTGACCTTCATATAGATAAGTCATGTTTGCATAGCGGCTATCCGCACTGAGAAAAGGAGAAACGGGGAGGAGTGTGTTTGCACGACATTATGCATAATTAGAATAGATGCATGGTATCACACATAGTTCTAGTAAAATGGGTCTTATGAGGCAGAGGCACGGCATAACACTTAGGTTTTATAGTTGCTTCTTCTTATTTCGTAGATAATTGTTTATATTGCTGCATATGACAGGGAAGGCCGAATGGTAAGAAATGGTAAGGTGAACTCAATTGTTCATGAATATGACACTCTTGAGCCGACAAGGAGATTACTTTCTTTATATTGCCATGTAACTGATCCTAAGGCAAAAGAATAGAAAGACAACGGAACTAGTCGGTGCACATAACTAATGAACGTGCTTGTTTTGTGGCGTGGGCGAGAGGCCTCCCCACCAGTGCATTCAATTTACTGATACCCAACCAGTCTGCATGCAGGGTGCAGGGGGAACTCGTACGGATTCGGAGATCGCTATCGCAATGAGGCGCCGGACCGCACTTGGCGTCTTGGAGCGTGGCGCACGGACCTGGAGCTCGCATATATGAGACATAATGTATGGGAACATCATCATCCAGATCGTTTGTATTGGTTCCAAGCCTAAGGGCATATTCAATGTAAGAGAGAGAGAGAGAGAGCATGAGCGATTTGTAATCTCGGCGTAGCGCCGCTTGTAATCTTTACTTCATATCAATAAAGAGCTTAATTTGGATTCAATACTTGTGTTTATTTTATGTTTCCGCTATGACGACTCTGTGAACTAGTTATCAACGGCCGTTTCGGTATTTGCCTTGCGCGGGCGCAACCCTAGGCTCGTGCGGCATCGCGTCCCGATGGAAACGTACGTCCCGCGGGAGCGCTAGCGCGGTGATTCGTGCCTAGCGGGGACGGCCGATTCCGGCGGGAGATCGGGGCATGACATATTGGTATCAGAGCACGGCTTTGCGTCCTTGGAATTCGTTTCGATTCTCTCAGTTTTGAACTTGTGTATTGAAGAAGTGGTAGATGCTCTCTCTCGATGCTTCGATGGATGTCCCATACAATAAGTCTAAATATTTTTGAAAAGCGCGTGTAAATTATACGGTTGCTTGAACGGGATTATGATGCAAGGGCTTTTGTCCCAACCTGTGAAAGACGTTGTGAGAGTAGGCTCGTGTTAATCGGCAAGTTATATGTCGATATGAAAATACCAAGCGAGTAGAGTGCGAGACGGTATATCGTTCAGACAGTGGTCTTTGCACATGGCCTTTTGGCCAAGCTGTGTTGAGTATCGTGCACCAAGACCCTTGGTGCTAGCGAGTTGCAGCGAGATTTGGGTGTTGTTCGGATAAGAATAAAGTTTGACTCGGGAGGGAAATCGATAGAGACTTTATCGGAGTGCCGCTAAGGCGAATAATTGGAATCGTGTATGGAATTTTCAGAAATAGTTTGGACGGTTATTTATAGCAATAAGTTATGATTTGAAGCATAGTCTGTATAGAGGACAATGAATAGAGGTGTGTACGAGTCTAAGATCGCTAAGGCGATAATTAGGGACTGTGTTGGAGTTCTAAGGAACGAATTAGGAATACGAGTGAAGGATGCGAACGCGAATCAGGAGTTATTAGGATGACTCGATTCTTGAGTGGTGTTTACGATAGTCCCCTGTTCGATTATGCGAATTGTGGATATAATGAGTTGTAAAGATTCAGGGAGTATAACTCGAACCCCGAGTGGTGTATTGGTCGGCTTAGAAATGCTCGAACGAAGTCGTAGATTCGTAGTTAAGCGAGTCTAGCGGCGAACGACGAGATTGGGTAACGCCTTAGTATAAATAAACAATGCCTAGCAAGTAAGCGAACTCGGAGAAAGCATGCAATGTTTGGTTCGAACGAGTTACAATGAGTTGAATAAGAGATAAGGCATACATCGAATAGGAATTCAGGACAATTGAAATTGATATCGCGGTCGGGAAAACTAAGAGGATTGTACGAGCGATTTGAGTTGAAACAAGTGAATTAGAAACTTGAGTTGAGATTGAATAATTTGAGATGCAGTTGAAGTAAGTGCAATTGGAAATAATGGAATGAACGAATGAAAGCGTGCATGGAAAATTTGGATTTGAGTAGAATATCGGTCGATAGAGTTCGGTTTGAGTACGAGTGCCATGATTTCAAATTTTGGGATTTTTAGACCATAACAATGGTTGGAAGATAGTATGGATTGATGCAGGTTAGTAAAATTATGATTTTGGTGGATCGAGTTAAGCGGTAACAGATTTGGCTTGGAGTTTGGAAGAACGATCTTGAAATCAAGTTCGGAGAGATAACATCCGAAATCTTTCCCAGTGAGAACGATTATTCTGCGGGAGCGCCGACGTGGTGATTTCACGTTCGGCAGGGATAATCGAACTCAAGGGAACATGTTCGGTGATTATTCCAAACGAACACGATGAATGGATACGTGTCAAATGGGATAGACTTTGAGTTTGGGATTTGAACTTAGTTGTTTGAGGAATGCTAAGAGTAGACAAAGAAATGTTCAAAACGGTAATATTGAAGTTGGATATTTTGGCTAGCGAATTTTGATTGCAGTAAGAACGGTAGTTGGAAGAACATGACTTGAGGGATCAATATACAACTTGGGATGAAATGAAAGGTAACAATGAGTTGTCTGTTCGTTCGGGGATAACCATAACGATTGACCCTCTTGTCTTGTGCGAGTATAACTTCTTATTCGCACATGCATCACGTCCGGATTAGGACGATCATTCCGCGGGAGCGTTGGCGTGGTGATATCACGTCCGACGAGGATGATTGAACTAGCGGGAGACCGGAATGTGACAATTGAGGGATCATTCTGACTTGTGGTTTAGTACGATAAGACAAGTTTCAGGATAAAATGAGTCTAAGGATTTTCTTGAGGAGTTAGTCTAGAAACGTGAAGTAAAAGATGTTGGATGTTTTCATGAACGGATACGTAGATTGTGCTGGATGACTTAGAGTTCATGATATACATCGATGATTTATAATGGAATTGTGGCTTAGTGATACAGGTGTAGAAAAGGATGGATTGGTGAATTCTATCAACGTGATAAAAGAGATAGTGTATGTGAATCGATGGGTTGAACCTGCAACGTGGGCGTATCGTGAGTTCGGTTGGACGAGCGTGTTGGTGTGATAGGATGAACTGTGCTCGATGTTTAGAAATCTGAGTGAAACGAGCTTGGGTAGAATACCCGTGTAAAGGAACAATGGTTTGACCTTAGGGTATTTGGGGCGAGCGTTGTGCAATGCGGTTGCGCGATGAGTCGCAAACTTGAGTTGTACCTATGACTGTGTGAGCTGACCTAGTGGCTAGGCAGACGACCCTATGCCTTGAGTTAAACTGGAGTGGCTGACTTCAGAGTATCGTTCGGGAAGAATGATAGAACTGGGGCAACAAGACTTAGAGTTAGAATTTGGAATTGGGAATATACACTAGCAACGTTCGCGTTGAAACAAACGTAATGCAAGATAGGACTCGGGTGATAATTGATTTGGTTGGATAGGTTACGCGACGGTAAAGGATAAGACGATAGCTGGATCGAACAAGAGTTCGGTCATTCATATAGCAGGACGATCCGTGTTTCGAAAGATTTTCACGAGTAGCTTGTCAGACTTAGCTGTCACTGAGCTTGGTTGAAATACACATATTTGGGGGACGCCTTAAATATGGGTACGATCCAGACTTAGCGATATGCATAACTCGGATGCAGCTGCAAAGGAAAATGTTCGGATTCGCATGGATGAGTATGGCAACTGAAATGATTTAGCCTCAACCTAAATTTTTATAAGAGGAAAGATTGTATCGTTCCTCGTGCTACCGGGATAGTTCTACGCTAAGGCGCAGTACGAGACTGAGTTTGGGGATGCAATAGTTGAACGAATAGATCATTCGGATAAAATGATTTAGCACTCGGGCGAACGGAACGAGTAAAATGAATAGGAAGTTAAGTTCGATTGAACCAAAAGACGTGAAGAATTAGAGCGTACCCCAAGAGGGCAATTTAGCTCTGCGCTAAGGTGCAATATAGACTGAGTCAGAAAACGTAGGTGATTGGGTGCGATTTACTTAGCGAGATTGGACGGTGACTCAAAGAGAGTGATGCAAACGAGATTGGAAAATTAGCCCAAATTCAAACCTTTGGTTTAGACGTAACGATGGGTTTCGATAGGCGACGTCAAGTAAACTGTCGAATGTGTTCGGATGCATTTGGTTCCTATGAGAGGTAATATAACAAGTTGGACAAGTCCACCCAATTGTGAGTTGTAAGTGCCCATTAAGTTATAGAATACCATGTTCTTGGGTATTATAGCCCTGCGCCAGGTGCAGTAGATTTTGAGTCGGGAGTGCAACGAGTGAGTTGAGTATAACTCGATAGCATTGAACGATAGAGTCGTTCGATGAGAATTGGCTAACGTTGGCGTAACGCATGGTGAGAAAATAAATGATTGTGGTATTAAGACAGTCCTTAGGAGTTAGGCAAGATGTATAGAGTTGGGTTTAGAAGATGTGCGATAGTACGAGTTGCGCTCAGGAAGTCTCGAGGACGAGACTTGTTCTGAGTGGTGTATGATGTAACGACCCGCTCCGCTCAACCCGGAGGGGCCAATTCAAACGGCACAAGTGTAGCTATTCAACCCGCCTTGCTCAGCGAGATGGCTCGTTCGATGCAAAGGCTTTCATGCTGGGATCTTCAATGGAGTCAGACTTAGGCTATCAGAGGCGCGTCCGGAGTCTCGCTCGACCGATGCGATACATCGCTAAGGTGGGTGGCCCCGGTGAACCTGTCTCTACTTAGCTGCACACTAAGAAATTGAATGTTACATGCTAGTTTACAGGCGATAACCTTTGTATGCTAATAAAAGAGATGAACGCACATAGCCGAGGGGATAACCCCGCCTTATCATTGAGTAGAACTTGGAAATCTTACTTGCTATTTGCGTAGTCTGGATTTGTTGAGTTGGAATGTAGTAATTTCCTTCATATATGCCATAAAGTAGTGTGAGTTCTTACTGAGGCGTTGCACCGCACGGAGCATGACACGGGATGGAGTAAAATCAGGTTGCATGCATAGACGGAGAAGGCTATCAAATAGTCATTTCAAGTCAGGAGATGGAAGGAAATGAATGTACTCGGGATATACAGATCGCCGAGGCAGTCTCTAATCAGAGAGCTGCGTAAAGAAGAAAAGATCCGAGTGTAGTCCTCGGCAAAGATAGATCCGAGTGTAGTCCTCGGCAAAGATTGATCCGAGTGTTATCCTCGGCTAGGATTGGAAGTTGGGGGAGTAGTTGCATGGTCACGGACAACTAGTTGCGCACCAGGTAGAGAGAGTCCTCGACACGATTGCTGAGGCATCCGAATCGTGTCGGCCCGGGAGGACAGAGTGCCAGTGTAGTCCTGGCGATATGCTAGCTGATGACTAGCGGGCGAGAGCGAGGCATCCAGCAAGGCTTGCTACCGACCTGGATGGGCGTCGACTCGTTAGACGGCTAGGAGGCCCAGCAAGGCTAGCAACCGAGCTGGGGAGACAGCCGTCCATCGCAGATATTGTCCAATATGGCTAACAGAGCCAGTGACCTTCATATAGATAAGTCATGTTTGCATAGCGGCTATCCGCACTGAGAAAAAGAGAAACGGGGAGGAGTGTGTTTGCACGACATTATGCATAATTAGAATGGATGCATGGTATCACACATAGTTCTAGTAAAATGGGTCTTATGAGGCAGAGGTACGGCATAACACTTAGGTTTTATAGTTGCTTCTTGTTATTTCGTAGATAATTGTTTATATTGCTGCATATGACAGGGAAGGCCGAATGGTAAGAAATGGTAAGGTGAACTCAATTATTCATGAATATGACACTCTTGAGCCGACACGGAGATTACTTTCTTTATATTGCCATGTAACTGATCCTAAGGCAAAAGAATAGAAAGACAACGGAACTAGTCGGTGCACATAACTAATGAACGTGCTTGTTTTGTGGCGTGGGCGAGAGGCCTCCCCACCAGTGCATTCAATGTACTGATACCCAACCAGTCTGCATGCAGGGTGCAGGGGGAACTCGTACGGATTCGGAGATCGCTATCGCAATGAGGCGTCGGACCGCACTTGGCGTCTTGGAGCGTGGCACACGGACCTGGAGCTCGCATATATGAGACATAATGTATGGGAACATCATCATCCAGATCGTTTGTATTGGTTCCAAGCCTAAGGGCATATTCAATGTAAGAGAGAGAGAGAGAGAGCATGAGCGATTTGTAATCTCGGCTTAGCGCCGCTTGTAATCTTTACTTCATATCAATAAAGAGCTTAATTTGGATTCAATACTTGTGTTCATTTTATGTTTCCGCTATGACGACTCTGTGAACTAGTTATCAACGGCCGTTTCGGTATTTGCCTTCCGCGGGCGCAACCCTAGGCTCGCGCGGCATCGCGTCCCGATGGAAACGTACGTCCCGCGGGAGCGCTGGCGCGGTGATTCGTGCCTAGCGGGGACGGCCGATTCCGGCGGGAGATCGGGGCGTGACAATAGGATGCCCATTTGTTGGTATGAGCCAAATTAGAGGGCTCATTATAGAAGGTGGTGCATGCTAGATAATGGCTCATTAGCTCCTAGTACACTACCACTACCTGAGAGTTTGTATCCCTCAGCTTCTTGTTTGTGGGAACATACTCTTCATAAGGAGTATCCCCTATGGGCAGCTTTGAAATCTCGACCATCTCATGAAGGGCCAATCTCAACTCCCCTAGCGGAGTGGCGAAAGTCCCAGTGAGCGAAATATACCGCTCTATCAAAGCCAAAAATAGGTTGGGGTTGAGAGGCAGCCCAACACTGGTAGCAGTCACAGCCTCAAACAGACCAATGCTCTCCAGCTCTTTCTGAAAATGCTTCAGGGCCCAGGCAGTTAAACGAGTCCATCGAAGATTTTTGGGGCTAACCGATCCGCTGGTCCGAGGATTAACCTTGGGGTATACTCCTTCCCGTCCCATAAAGTTATTACAAAAAGTCAATATTTGAATCGGTTGGAGTAGTGCAGTGTCTTCACTCGGGACACTGCCCGGAAATAATCTCCTGAAAGGCATAACAGGACCTGAAGGACGGCTCACAAAAAACCCTCGGTCTGATCCTTTCTGATAAAATATCTTCCCCGGCTGGCCGTGAAGATCAGGGGTCAGGGTCCATGACATCCTCCTGGGATGCGTGGCATAGAAGAATGCCGAGATAGGGTAATCCCTCGGCATCCTGGGCAGGTACATGACCATGCCCTCAGCAGTAAAAACTCAGCTTTCCTTCTTGGGCTTCATCTGGGATTGTTTATCAATCATATCCCCGAACAGGAAAGCTGGTTTTATATATTTGTCCCCATCTATATACGTCAGGGGCTCCCCGCTGATCATACTCAACAGCATGCATTCTCCCTGGGACGAGATCAGGATTCTCCTTCCTTCAGGATAGTTGTCTCTAGAAATAGGGAATGTCACATGGGACAAATCCTCCAGATAATTGGAGTTCAGCATCCCAGCAGCAAAACCCATTACCTCAGCTAATGGATGGATCTGCAAGTCCACTACAAAATGCAAGAAGAACAAGTCAGTTTCTACACTATATATTACAGTCTTATAGCTTACGCCAAAGATCAATAGTCTGTGCTTTTACGCCAAGACTATAAAAACTTAAGCTTTTACGCTGGAACTTATTTCCGAGGCATAAAATTCAAGGTTGGCAGTATACACAAAAATCTAACAGTCTATATTTTTATGCCAGACTACCAAAATTTAAGTTGTTACGCCAAAATTTTCATCCAGAGCGTAGCACTCAAAGTTTGAAGTATACACCAAATTTCGACAATCAAAGCTTTTATGCCAGACTGCAAAAAAATAGAGTTTTTACGTTGACACATTAGGAATATGGGCGTACATGATAAAACATCTCTGTGCATCATCTTCCTCGAAGAGGCTCTCAGCACAGAAGATGACCTAACGCGTTCACGTACAACGTGTGCGAAGGGTTTTCTTCATTTTCTTGTCCCAAAAGCTTTACCTATGACGCCTGGTGCACAGCTTGACGGTAGGACACTTCGTTCAGAGTGGGGTTCGTTCAGCCCAACGAGAGTTGCTCATGCTTGAGCAGAGGAGCGAGAAGAAGACGCAGCTTTCTTTCCCTTAGAGGTGGAAGTTGGTTTCGGTGTCATGGCTAAAACTCAGAGTTCTCGAGAAAGAGACGAAGAAGAAAGGTTCTTGGAAAGCTAGGGTTTTGCAAAAAAACAGATGAAGAGTTTCTTCTCTCAAAGCCTTAGAGTATTTATAGAGTTCAGGTAACTCTTCAAATTCCTAACCAAATCCGATATTTAATATTCCGTTATGATTTGGGACCACGTCAGCCTATCATTAAAAAGAAGAAGACGGACGATCAGTGGATCCAGAATTTATGCGTAGAGCAGATCTATGATTTTACGCTCAAGAGTTTTTACGCTCAAGAGACCACAAATCCATGATTTTACGCTCATAGGCTATAAGTCTATGGTTTTACGCCCGGATGCTTTTATGCTCAGTAGCTTTTATGCTCGAGAGGCTACAAACCTACGACTTTACGCTCAGAAGCTACAAATCTATGATTTTACGCTCAGGAGCTGTTTTACACTCAGTGGCTACAAGTCTACGATTTTATGCTCAGAGGCTATAAATCTATGGTTTTACGCCCCGATGCTTTTATGCTCAGCAGCTTTTACGCTCGAGAGGCTACAAACCTACGGTTTTACGCTCAGAGGCTACAAATCTATAACTTCACGCTCGAAAGTTTTTTTTCTATGGTTTTACGCCCGGATGCTTTTATGCTCAGAAGCTTTTACGCTCGAGAGGCTATAAACCTACGATTTTACGCTTAAGAAGCTACAAATTTACGAGTCTACGCTCAACAGCTACAGATGGCCAACCGCAAGGGTTTACACAGAAATGTTCCTTCTTGGCTATAAAATATTCCAAGTGCCCAAAACATACAGAGTTCAGCATTGAAGATGGCTCTCCTTCTTGGGTCGATTGGAAGTTCATCCTAAGTCCAGTCTTTTACACAAGTTCAAGTATGGCCGGTTTGACGGCCATTTCTCGCCCTTTTCAAGGGATTTTCGGGAAAATATTCTTGAAGGCGACGGTCTGAACAGCAAATTCTTCGTATCAGAGAAGTAACAGTTCAGAAATTCTATGTGACTCCTCGTCCAAAACAGTATGACAGTTTGGATCTTTAACTTAATGCTAAAGAAGCTTTCTACGCGTCTTCAGTTACGCGTAAAAGACGGGACGAGATCATATACTCTTTTATCAGAGTCAGCATAAAATTATTCAGAACGTGCTGAAGCTGCACATATTCAGACTTCCTCACAGCAAATATAGCGAATCATCAGATGCATAAAAGAAGACAATTTTATTAATCATGATTACATATGATGGAAATCCAGTTACAAAGGATTTTTCATCTTCATGACTACATATGATGGAAATCCTTGTTCTACCAAGGGTTTCTCATTTTTACTTAAGATTAAACCAAGAATCTGTTGTGCCAGGTTATCATATTGGTAGAGATCTTTATCTTCTTCTACAGTACTTCATCGGCCTCTGCAGCCGATTAACAAGAAAATGGTGAATGGCAGAAGGATACAAAACTGGGCTTGTATAAATTATTCAAGCCATCCTCCAGGCATGCCCTAGGAATTGTGTTGGGGGTTCAGACCCAACTCAATATTGGAAGACAGGGCCAGACTGCCTACCCTCGTCCACCGCCATGATGGAAGAAACTACAGCTTGCAAGCTGTATGGTCTAATGAGACCCTTCCTCTCTCCTGGATGAATCGCCATATGAAATTGGTGATCATCCCGAGCAAAGGAAGCTATGATATCCTTCCATGATCCATCGTTGCAGAGGATATTTGCTCGAAGATGCCTCTTTTTATGGCTCCTTATGAACGGGAAGAACATAATTTTCTTCTTTTTCCTCAAGTTAGCATGACGGAGCTCGGCAACCATTTCTGTGTGGTGAAGGAAGTATAGGAAAAACAGGTTAACTCAATCGCCTTTATATAGGCAGAGGAGATCATATTGAATCCCAACAAATTCCTAAATATTTGCCAAAAAATCAGCCTCATGGAACAAGTCAAAATTGACCGTTTCATGCTTCATTCAAAGTGTTTCAAATTACGAAGAATTTGAATACTTTGAAGGGGGGTCTTGTAGAAGCATGAAAAATACGCTGCAGGATTATACGCAATATGCATAAAGTCCACGTAAAGCAGAGTTTCAGTGCTGTGCAGCGTAAAGCATGACTTCAGAGCCATTGGCGTACAACAGAGCTTCAACGCTATTTCAGCGTAAAATATAGCTCCAAAACAACCCGAGTAATACAATATTTCAGACTGCTTCAACGTAAAAAGGTTGCTACATCGCCTTTATGGCATAAAACTAATCTGCTTTTAATGTAGCGTGGAGTTGTACGAGGGACGCTTTGAATTTTTTGAATGAACCTGTCAGACAGTACAATGAACCTGACTCCTGACAAAGAGTACTGCACGACTATCAAGACGACGGCTGTAATGATGATTTGGCACAGAGCTCCAGACTGTCGTTTAGTGACAAAGCCTTGATTTAAGTCGTCATTTATGCACTCAAGGAATACGCTGCCTAGTTTTACACAGGCAAGCATGAGCTTTTACGCTCAAGATGAGACAAAGCTGACCGCCACGTCAAAAGCTGCTCTTTGTACAGACCTCGAGGCACGTCTCTGCAATTAATATGCGAGATGGGGGCAGATCTCTGTATTTAATACATGAGATTTTGTTCTATTTACAATGACTGGGTGAGCTATAATTAGGGCTAATAAATCCACATCACCATCCCTGCACATTACACCATCAGGCCATTTTCAACTATAGGAGTACGCCGTATGCTATCTCCTCGAAATACGCCAACTTAGGCTATATTTGGAAAGGTGCGTGATAATGCTATTTGGTCTAGAATACGCTCAAGACCTCAGTCAAGGAAGGATAACTGGCTATCTCTATGTCGACTACCTATCTATGCAGCATCAGGCTTCTATGCCTACTTGGCTTCTACGCCAACCTAACAGCTATTGGGCTTCTATGCCTATATATCAGCTATTGGGCTTCTACGCCTATATATCAGCTATTGGGCTTCTATGCCTATTGGGCTTCTACGCCAACCCGACCGCTATTTTGCTTCTATGCCAACATGACAGCTATTGGGCTTCTACGCCTATATGTCAACTATTGGGCTTCTATGCCTATTGGGCTTCTATGCCTTCTTGGCTTTTACGCCATCAGAACAACTATTTGGTTTTTACGCCAACGAGACAGTTATTTGGCTTCTACGTCAATCATCTCTATGCGAGGGGCAGTTACCAATGTGGCTTGCATGTCGTGATCTTCGTAGCAGTTATACGCATTATCTCTTAATGGGACACGCGTCACACGCTTATTCAGAAGATCATCTATACGTGGGTAGCAGTTATGATAACCGTCGCATAAAAGGTGCGGTTCTCTCCGCTGTTCAGTTTTTATGCCTATAAATAGAGACCTCCGTCCCTGGAGGTTAAAGGGCGTCAGATTTTATTAGGATCGGATTTGATCTTTGAGAGACAAAGGTCGGAAAATTGAGAGAAAAGAGCCTGAAGCACAGACAGAGGGGAATGATTGATAACTTTGGCATCGAGCATCCAATCCCTCTTGTGATTTTTGAAGCTTCTCCTTCTTCTACATCACTTCTTTGTCATCGTGTGGTCCAAGGGACAAAGTGATCAACTGCAGATCAGACTTCTATAGCAATATTTACCCAGATTAAATTTTTGTACTTAACATCCTCGTATAGGATTTATAGTACTTCTTGTTTGTAAACCTAAGAAAGGGTTTCGTATAAACCTATTTTTATTTCTTTCGTTTTTTATCAAACATGTGCTAGTTACTATGGTTTACCAGAGTGGGTAGTCCATACGCCTACTGATTGTCCTCCCATCCAATGATACTATGTGTCAAGTGTGTGTCAATATATATAGTATATAATTATAACTGAAAGAAAATATATATATAATGAATATATAAAAATATGATAAGTATGCAAAAGTACTATAAGCAACTTGGTAAGGTATCTTGCCTGGCAAGAAAACTACGAAGTGTAAGCGTCCAAACGTCAAGCACAAGGGATCACAACTATGGCATCCATATGAACGTCTCTGGATGCTGAAATAAATATCACCAACATTCCCAGAATAAGCGAAATAGTCAGAAAAGTCTACCCTTTCGTCCAATTTAGACACAGGGGCAAAACGGTAATTCGGGTCAAAGTTGGGTCCATATGTGGGCCACTTTGCACAAAAAAGTGTGCTAGAGATAAAGGTCTCTAAATAGGATAAATTATAACTCAAACAGATTCTAAACGTCGATACGAACTTAAGGTATGTGTAATTTTGGATTCTGGTAAGCCGATTACAAATTCGCCCTTCAAGTCAAACCGTGGGACACGCAAATAGGTGGCTTGGTCAACTATCTCAGAATCGGGTAAAACTTGGGTCATAAGACTAGCATGATACCACGAATCCAATGGTGCAAGTTTTATCATATTCTGACGTGCGTACACAAAATGGGGTGATGTTTTACAAAAGTTGGTATACGGAGACTTTTTACGGATACGGGACGCGCAAACACGTCTGAATCAACTTTCGCAAAAGTCCACATGTCAGGATATACCATACACATCTTTTGGTGTAATTGCTACACGACGATGTGGTCCCGTTTGGTGGAACGCACTCCGTATCACAAAATCTTAGTTTTAAAATATCAAGTTTTTTATCGTTTTGGAGGTCGAATAATTTAACAATCAAAATAAATTAATAAAAAGTAAAAGAACAGTTAAATTCTCGGTTATATAGAGAAGAAAACCCTTTAATTAGATTTTGAAAATATTAAACAGGTCGGTGGCAAATTGGGCATGAACATGGGGGTTTAGGTTAAAATTTCTGGACTATTTTTGGTCAATTTTTGGGCCAACTTTCGGTCGATTTTTTTACCAATCCAGGGCACGAAAACTCATCCCGCTTGAAGAGAATCCTAGAGGGTTAGGTTGTGAACGTACACGCACAAACCGCTCATAAAATGAATCAGATATGAGAGAGATAAGATACCGTGAAGTAGGGAGCACTGCTGTGCACATGCGGTGGTCGGCGGCGGCGGCTGCGGCGGCGGCGGCGGCGGCTGCGGCGGCGGCGGCTGCGGCGGCGGCGACGCGGCTGCGGTGGTTCAGCGGCGTCGGGGGGTCGGCCGATGGTCGGGGCTTGGGTTTAGGGTTTGTAGTTTTATATATATATATATATATATATATATATATATATATATATATATATATATATATATATATATATATATATATATGGGAGGGGGGAGGCGTTGTGTCCTCGGTTTAGGGAACGTTGGGTTTTGCTGTGCTGGGGTAGTTAGTAATTAGGATTAGTAATTTCAGGAATTAGGTTTTAGATTTTTCTTTTATTCTATTTTTACTTTCCTTTTTATTTCTTTTCTTTTTCTTTTTATTTATTTATTTTCTTTTATTTTCATTATTCTTATTACTATTACTATTACTATTACTATTAGTATTAATATTAGTATTAGTATTAGTATTACTATTACTATTACTATTATTATTATTACTATTACTACTATTACTATTATTATTATTATTATTATTATTATTATTATATATTTGCTATTACTATTATTACTATTACTATTATTATTATTATTATTATTATTATTATTATTATTATTATTATTATTATTTTATTCACATATACTTACATATATAGATGAGACTATATAAAAATTCAAAAAGAATATTTGCACATAGCATAAATTCTAGAAAATCTATCACCTTTTAACAAGACTCTAAAATAATAAAAATTATTTTTTGGAATAAGTCTAAATGAGTATTTATATAATTAAATCAATAAAATTTATTTTCTAATTAACTATGAAAATACCCTAAGAAATTCAATAATTTAATAAAAATACTTTAAATAAAATTTAAAATTTTTAGGGGGCTTACAACAGTTCAGGGAGCAGCTTCAGCTCCGAGGGCACAAACGAGACCACCTACAGTACAACCGAGGGGGCTGCTTCCGATACAGCATCAACGTTATGTCCAGCATCAGCAGCAGGATGGTGCGCGTCATGGACGAGCGTTTGCTATGACCATCGAGGAGGACGAACCCACTGGAGATGTCATCGCATGTTATATTCTTCTTGATTCCATTCCAGCTTTAGCTTTATTTGATAATGGTACTTCCCATAGTTTTGTATCTATTTCTTTTGATCTGAAGCATGGTTTGGTAGTTGAGTCTTTGCTTAGAACTTGCAAGATCATGACCGGAGGAGGCATTATCCTGGTTAATGATATTTGCAAGGATCGAAGAGTTACTCTAAGAGGCCAAAAGTTGAGTGTGTGTCTACTTGTAATGTCACTTCCGAGCTACGACATCATACTCGGGATAGATTGGTTGAGTAGGCACCATGCTAGCATAGATTGTAGAGGAGGTAGAGTTTTGTTTGGCCCGCCGGGAGAGCCAGAGTTCGAGTTTGCTAGAGGAGCTACAGAGCAGGGAGAAGGCATCATTTATAGAGCTATGGTGGAAGATAAGGAGTTGTCGCATCCATTGATAGTATAGTTCTTGGATGTATTTCTTAAAAAATTGCCAGAATTACCGCCAGATCGAGATGTTGAATTCTCTATAGACTTGGTGCCAGGTGCAGAACCAATTTCGTAACATATCTATAAAATAAACAACAGCGAGCTGGTCGAGCAGAAGAAGTAAGTGGACAATTTGCAGGATAGAGGGTTTATTAGATCGAGTTCTTTACCTTAGGGAGCCCCGGTATTGTTTGTACCGAAGAAGGATGGATCAGTGCGCATGTGCATTGATTATAGGGCATTGAATAATCTCACTATCAAGAATAAGTACCCTTTGCCACGGATTGATGATTTGTTCGATCAGTTGAGTGGTACCAAGGTATTTTCTAAGATAGATTTGAGATCAGGTTACCACCAGGTGAAGGTGAAGCCGGAGGACATATCGAAAACAGCTTATAACAACATTTACTAGGCTAGTATAGAGATGTCACCTTTTGAAGCTCTGTACGGTCGGAGATGTCGTACTCCCTTGTCCTGGGACGATATTGGAAAGAGAGTTTTGCTTGGGCTAGAGATGGTTGTAGATGCAGTGGAGAAGGTTCAGTTGATCTGAGACAGATTTCGTATGGCGCAGGACAGACAGCGGCATTGGGCCGTTAGCCACCGGAGACCTTTGGAGTTCGAGGTATAGTTTAAATTTTTGCTTTGTGCTTGTTATTGGTTGTTTGTTATAGATTAAGTTCTTAAGGTTTTGTTTTATTCTAGGTAGGTGGTTTGGTATTTCTGAGGATTTTTTCGACACGAGGCACGATTCGCTTCGGTTGTAAACCCCCTCACCCAAAATATGTATTTTTTGTGTATTTTATGTAACACCCTGTTCCGTTCTAGCGGACTGTCAACTCAATCGGCAAAAGTACAACTGTCCCGACCCGCTTTGCCTCAAATGAGAAGCAGAGGATATCCATACTTGCCCCTACAGGAATCCGGCTTAGGCTTTCAGAGGCTCGCTTGGCGTATCGCTCTACCGAGGCAAATCATCGCTAAGGTGGGTGGCTACGGTGAACTTGTCTTTGCTTAGCCAGCACACATAAAATCTAGAATATTCATGCTAGTCGCTAGGTGATTCACCCCCTGCATGCTAATAAATCCACCGCACCTAGCTAAGGAAATAATCCCAACTTGTATTGCTTATGCTAGAACATGGAAATTGAAATACTGCTTGTATCCAGACCCTCGCATGTTAAGTCCCTAACGGTTTCATCTCTCGGCTTACCTTCGGTTCCAAGCAAAACGTGTTTACTTATGTTCCTTAGAAACGCATGCTTGCCTGCTTACGAATGTCTAACGTTATTATATCGTGCAACGTATAAGCTCAATCATGAATGCATGAATGGAACATAGATGTAAAATAAATGATTCATGCAATACTGCTTGTCTTGTACTCACGTAGCCTCCGGGTGATAATCACGTAGCCTCTGGGCGATAACTCACGTAGCCTCCGGGCGATAAATCACGTAGCCTAAGGGCGATAATCACGTAGCCTCAGGGCGATAATCACGTAGCCTACGGGCGATAATCACGTAGCCTCCGGGCGAATGAATATTATTGTTCGATCACGGACAACTTGTGCACAAGGTATAGTTCCTGCGGGCGGCTGCTGGGGCACTGGCACCGTTCCGGCTCCGGATGAAACTCACGTTTAGTCTCACGTACTTGGACGGGGTGGTATGCGACGCCTCTCGTATTTGCACGTAGCAAACCATCTTCATCACAGACTAGTCCTTTATGGCAATCAAGCCAGTGATCATCAAGTATATTTGAACCTGTTGCATACTAACTTGTGTCTTCGTGGCAGGGAAGGCATGGTAAGTTGTGCAGGTGATTCTGATAGTCAGGTAAAAGATACCAAACGGTGTCAAGTATATTTCAAGTAAATTATTGTATGCAACACACCTGATACTCCTGTAAATCGTATACTTGAAACGTGATCTTGCCCACAACATCGTGTTTGCATATGCTATGCCTCTTTAATATTATACTTGCCCATGCTCAGATTTATAATGTTTGCCTTGGACAGGGAAGGTAAAATGGTAAGTCTCGTCGTGTTTCCTCTAACATCGCACGGCGCACTGCCCGACACGTTAGGCTATTCAATACTTGCATGAAACTGATCCTAAGGCAACTAGAAAGACAACTTAATAGTTGTGCACAGAACTTGTATTACGTGTTTGGATTTGTCGAGCGGGTGAGTAGCTTCCCCACCAGTACATTCAATGTACTGATAATCCGCCAGTTTGTATGCAGGGTGCGGGAGAACCTCGTTCGGTGCGGATGCCTCCGTCGTGCGTGCTAAGGTGTGAAGATCACTCCGAAGCAACGGTGCATCCGGAACTGAAGCACATATACAAGACATAATGTTGTGAACATAGCCCGAACATCGTCTGATCATCGCCTGTACAATCATTCCACAATTGTAGCCACTTGGCACGCTTTTACTGTTTCAGAGAGAGAGGCTTGAGCGACTTGTAATCTCGGCTATACGCCGCCTGTAACACTTATTCATATCAATAAAAGAGTTGCTTTACTTCAACTTGTGTTTCATTGTTTCCGCTATATTGTTAACTCAATGAACCTGTTACCGATCGCCTATGCGTTCATGACTCCGCTGCACTCGGACAATCTGTGCGACTCTGTGGTTTAGAATTCTCACCGCCAGCCAATGGACCATGGCCTTGCACGGGCGTGGCTCACGCTCGTGTGGCATCACGCCCAGATGGGTCGAAGCGATAGTCCCGCGGGAGCGCTGGCGTGGGTGATTCCCGCCTAGCTGGGACGGCCGATTAGCCTGCGGGAGATCTGGGGCGTGACATTTTATATTATTATATTTATTATAGATTATTTTAAATATTAAATTTCTTTAGAGTATTCTCTTAGTTAATTAGAAAATAAATTTCTTGATAAATTTTCTTATATAAATATTTATTTAGAATCATTTTTAGGCTATTATAGATTTTTTGAGATTTTTCTAAATTTTTGGGTAATTAAAATATAGGAAACATAAATTTCTAGAACTTTCATGATTTACTATGAGATCATACTTGTATGTTATTCCTACCAAATATTTATTTTAGGTTAAAATATATAATTATATTTTTTTATAATTTATTTAGAATTTTAGAAAATTTATTTTGAATTTTGAAATTATTTAGGATTTATTTGGTTATATATAGTCTTAATATTAGATAGATGCTAATTTAGTGTTAATAGATATTAATAAGATTATATTTAAATTATTTATATTATCTTTAATTATATTTAAGATTATAAATTATTGAGATGAACTCAAACTCTATTTTGAATTAATTCAAATCCTGAGCCTACTAGGAAAGCAACTTCATGCATATCCTATCATTATTTAAACTGATCATAATCATATCCAAATTAGCCAATCATAGTTGTATTCAATTAAGTAGTGTCCACCATTATAAATATCTCATCCTTCATATTTTTTTTCCCAAATTCTCCTATTTTTCGTCCAAAAATAGTCAAAATTTGTATAAATTCAGCCTCATTTTCTAGTAGTTATGACGACTTAAAAAGACGATATCTCCTAGTTCCGGACTCTAAACGCTCTCCAGTTTTTTTTCTTAGAACTATATCAAGGTTAATTTTCTGATTATATAAATTATTTTAATAATTTATGAACCTATTTTTCCAGAAAATTTTAAAAGTGTCAGCTGTCCGAAATCAGACGCGTTTCCGTATTTTCGAGATTTTGGGAGATCCCGAATTCGGAATTATGAACCGTTTAAAGTTTCTGAAATTTAACATGATGAACTTACATAAAATAATATTTTAAGAATTTAACATATAAGTTTAATTTATTGTAAAATTCGTGCAACATAGAGGTAAATAGGAAACTACCGAAAATTATCATATGTGCTACCTTATGGACATAACTCTTTACCGACTTATAATTTTATGAAACCGTTTATTCATGTGTTTATGATGCATTGAAATCTATAGCATTCCACACACAATTCCAGGATTTTAGTTGGTTGACTTTTTGGTCAACGGATTGCCTCGATTTGCGTGCCACGGATCACAAATCCGTAAAGTTGACTTTCTTTGGACCGAAATTAGGGTTTAATAATAAAATCAGATTATAATAAGATTAAAATACAATTTTAAATTATTTTATTTAGAGTTAAAATAGATTAAAATGGAGGAACCTATTCACCCACTTTTGTAACCTAACTTGTTTAATTTATGTGACAGGTAGATCGGACGACGCCTTGATTTGGGACTTCATCATTTTTCAGACCAGGCAAGATACCTTGCCAAATTGCTTACAGTACTTTGTATGCTTATTATATTTTTTTATATGTTCATTGCATGAGTATTTTTCTTTCAGTCATAATTATATACTATATATATGTTGACACGCACTTGACACATAGTATCATGGGAGGGGAGGACAATAAGTAGGCGTATGTGCTATAACCACTTTGGTAAACCATAGTATCTAGCATGCACTACGGTAGTGTATTACGCCAGTTGCTACCTCCGAGGTATGTCAATTTTTGGTGTCGCGCTGGTCGCTACCCCCGAGGTATATCAATTTCTGATGTCCCTACCGTGTGTGTGAGTTGTGAGATTTAGATCGAGTAGCCTACCCATTCCCATACGTCAAAAAGTTGTCCTCATTATGCATTCATATAGATTGTCTTGTACAGCGTACTTACATATTTTTTACCTATTATGCATGTTTACTGTATTCAAATTGGCATGCTTCTATGTATCTTGTTATGCCCCTCTGAGGACCTGGTCCCTTTCTAGGTGTAGACGATCTTGACTATCCGCAGGAGTATTGGCCAGGACCTGACGCATTATTTTCAGCCGAGGAGGTCTTACCTTCTGAGCATCATTGATTATCTCTAGCGATGGATCGCTTCGCTGATACCTTTATATCAATATCTTATTTTATATTGGAGATTTACCCTCCTCTCTCATTTTAGTATTGATATGGTCATTGATAGTAGATTTGTCTCCACCCGACTATTATTTTTGGATGATTCGGACTCATTATTCTAGTTTAGTTATTTCTTTTCTGTGACTAGTTGTATGGATGAGATTAGTATTTCTGTGACTGGTGACTATATATATACCACGTGTGAGTTAATATTCATATTACAGCGTACGTATATATTATGGTATCCACATATTGGAGTTACCATATACATACGGCTGGCATGCTTACGTATTCCTAGTCCTACGTATTTTGGGACTGGGGCATGACATATTTTTGTGGTGGCCCATACAGGTCGAGAGCATATTATCTCGGTTACGTTACTGTACCAAGCAAGCCTGCGCATAGGATTAGAGTATAGGATCTCATCCACTTATTTAATCACCTCCTTTTATTTTATTTCATATTCTTATTTGATTATTCGCATTGCATCTTGCTTGATTCTTTCACAACATCAATCTTATCTTTCTTTCGTGCTTGATAGGGGTTAGGAAGGTAACTTATACTAGGTATATACACTCTATGTTCAATAATACTATTAGTTAAATTCTTTTAAGTTGGGTAGTATACCTCATAACCTAATATCACATAGTTCTTTTGACCCATTAATGAAGTGTAATTGAATGACACCAACTATAGACTTGTATAAGAAAATAGTATTTATCCAGACAGTAGAACTTAGAGGCCCATACCCCATTTGGTCGACTAGAGACTTAGACAATGAGTTAGTATAGCAACTGTAGAGGCACAACACCGATCTTCTTGGTGAACTTGAATTATTTTTGTACCTTCTTTCATCATAATCTAGCGTAGTTATATTTTCTGAACTATCTCGCTTATGCTGCTATTATAGCCTAGTTTTGCAAGTTTATTATTTTATCGAGCTTGTTCATAATATATGTATTATTGGGTGCACACACTAATATAATTGTCTATTTAGAATCGGTTTATTATGATCTGATCAACCTTAGTGCGCTTGGTTCGCTCTTCGCATGACTACTTTACATGGATTGAGATATATAGTTGACTAGTAGACGAATATACTTGCCCTCTATATAAGTCAGAGCATATCATATCAGGTACATAACTGTTCTGATATGAATATTTGAATAGAAATTTACCAAAAATAAGATTTCAATCCATAACTGACTTGACAACTCTCTTTTGAATTCTTAAAATCGCCTTGAGCCCCGTACTTGTATTCTATCACCTCCTTTTTGAATTCTTTATTGTTGCTTTCCATTTTCTCCTATTTCGGAAAGACGAACGCTCGTGCTTGGTATAAGTTAATACATAGAGAGTACTAGATATACCCCATAGGCCAATTACATTACTTGGTAACTAATTTCATAATTAAGGGCATATCATAGGGGATTTATTTGGTGTTAAAACTTTTGAGGATTGAATAAAACGATTAAATAATTTGAGAAATATTTTTTAATGTATAGCCTTATGTGATAGATGGGTAAATTCTAAGTTGGGTAGAAATTACATTATCAACTTGAGGTAAATTTTTTTTAGATTGTGATCAAGTAAGATTAGATTAAGAGATTTAAGTCATTTTAATTTTGAGAATTTTAGAAGAATGATTAAGAAGATGAAGATTAATTAATTTTAAAATCTTGATATTGCGGACCAAATATTTATACCTTGAGCGCATAATTTAATTTTTAAATATTGAACGTTGAATCATCGATTTAAATTTTGAGGATAAATATAGAAATTTAGACTTGAACAATTGGTGAATTAAATTTAAAATTTAAAATTTGATGATTGAAGTAAAGGTTGAATTTTGATTGTTGGATCACCCATTTGAAATATTGATAATAGAAATTAAATTTAAAATTTGAAGAGTACAAAATTCTTAAGTTAAAATATAGGAATAAGATTTGATTAGAATTGTTTATAATTTATAGGAGATTATGATAGTTGGACATTGTGATATAAAATTTGTTGTTGGTTATTTAAATCTTCAAGATATCATATAGATTTGAATTAAATTTGGATGTTAATTTTTTAAAAATCTAGAAGAGATTGTGATAGATTATATTTTAATTTAAACTGTGGTTATTTTAATTTTAAAAAGATTATGATAGATTTGAATAGATTTTGTCATTTAAATTTTTAAGAAGATTGCGATTGACTTGTCTTAGATATAAATGTGAAAGATTTAACAAATTATTCTTTATTTTTAATTTCGAGGATAAATTTTTTTTTAAGTTGGGTAGATTGTAAATCCCCTCACCCAAAATATGTATTTTGTGTATATTTTATATTATTATATTTATTATAGAATATTTTAAATATTAAATTTCTTTAGAGTATTCTCTTAGTTAATTAGAAAATAAATTTCTTGATAAATTTACTTATATAAATATTTATTTAGAATCATTTTTAGGCTATTTTAGATTTTTGGAGATTTTTCTAGAATGTTTAGGTAATTAAAACATAGAAAACATAAATTTTTAGAACTTTCATGATTTACTATAAGATCATACTTATATGTTGTTCCTACCAAATATTTATTTTAGGTTAAAATATTTAATTATATTTTTATGTAATTTATTTAGAATTTTAAGAAATTTATTTGGAATTTTAAAATTATTTAGGATTTATTTGGTTATATATAGTCTTAATATTAGATAGATGCTAATTTAGTGTTAATAGATATTAATAAGATTATATTTAAATTATTTGTATTTTTTTAATTATATTTAAGATTATAAATTATTGATATGAACTCAAACTTTATTTTAAATTAATTCAAATCCTGAGCCTACTAGGAAAGCAACTTCATGCATATCCTATCATTATTTAAACTGATCCTAATCATATCCAAATTAGCCAATCCTAGTCGTATTCAATTAAGTAGTGTCCACCATTATAAATACCTCATTTTTTATTTTTTTTCCTAAATTCCCCTCTTTTTCATCCTAAAATAGTCAAAATTCGTCATAAATTCAGCATCATTTTTTAGTAGTTATGACGACTTAAAAAGAGGATATCTCCTAGCTCCGGACTCCAAACGCTCTACAGTTTTTTTTGTTAGAACTATATCAAGGTTAGTTTTCTGATTATATAAATTATTTTAATAATTTATGGACCTATTTTTCCAAAAAATTCTAAAATTTCTAGTTGTCTGAAATTATACGTGTTTTCGTATTTTTGAGATTTCGGGAGATCCCAAATTGGAATTACGAACCGTTTCAAGTTTCATAAAGTTGACATGATGAACTTACATAAAATAATATTTTCATAATTTAATATATAAGTTTAATTTACTGTAAAATTCGTGCAACGTAGAAGTAAATAGGAAACCCCTGAAAATTGTCATCTGTGCTCCCTTATGGACATAACTTTTTACCGACTTATGATTTTATGAAACCGTTAATTTTGGTATTCATATAGCATTAAAATCTATAGCATTCCACATACAAATCTAGCATTTGAGTTGGTTGACTTTTTGGTCAATGGATTGCCTCAATTTGCATGCCACGGATCACGAATCCGTAAAGTTGACTTTCTTTGGACCAAAATTAGGATTTAACAATAAAATCAGATTATAACAAGATTAAAATAATCAAATCCTAGATTTATGATGTCCCTATCGAGGTATGTCAATTTTTGATGTCCCTGTCGTGTGTGTGAGTTATGAGATTTATATTGAGTGGCCTACCCATGCCCATACGTCAAAAAGTTGTCCTCATTATGCATTCATATAGATTGTCTTGTATAATGTATTTATATATTTTCTACCTATTATGCATGTTTACTATATTCAAATTGGCATGCTTCTATGTATCTTGTTATGTCCCTCTGAGGACCTGATCCCTTTCCAGGTGTAGACGATCTTGACTATCCGCAGGAGTACTGGTTAGGACCTGACGCATTATTTTCAGCCGAGGAAGTCTTGCCTTCTGACCATCATTGATTATCTCTAGCGATGGATCGCTTCGCTGATACCTTTATATCATCATCTTATTTTATATTGGAGATTTACCCTCCTCTCTCATTTTAGTATTGATATGGTCATTGGTAGTGGATTTGTCTCCACCCGACTATTATTTTTGGATGATTCAGACTCATTATTCTAGTTTAGTTATTTCTTTTCTGTGACTCGTTGTGTGGATGAGATTAGTATTTCTGTGACTGGTGACTATATATATACCACATGTGAGTTAATATTCATATTACATCGTACGTATATATTATGGTATCCACATATTAGAGTTACCATATACATACAGTTGGCATGCTTACGTATTCTTAGTCCTACGTATTTTAGGACTAGGGCGTGACATCGATGGAGGCGGAAAGCTTAGTCAGCGATTCATCGGACCTTTCACTATTCTAGAAAGGGTCGGTGTAGTTGCTTATAGACTGGACTTGCCACCTGCATTGGAGGAAGTGCATAATGTATTTCATGTGTCACAGTTGAGACGGTACGTGAAAGATCCTAGTCATGTATTGGATCACTCGGAGATAGAGGTGGGCCCTACTCTTAGCTATCCAGAGCAGCCAGTTGAGATTCTGGATCGGAGAGAGAAGGTGCTAAGGAAGCAGACTATTCTTTTGGTACGCATTGCATGGAGGCATCACTCTCAGAGGGAGTCTACCTGGGAGAGAGAGGATGAAATGCGAGAGCGTTATCCATATTTGTTTGTGCCTTGAGGTATGTTCTTTCATAATTAGTTATGTTCTTTAGTTCTGTTCTTTTGTTATGTTCTGTTATATTTTGGGGGTAGTTTTCATCTTTGAATTTCGAGGACAAAATTATTTTAAGGAGGGTAGACTTGTCACTACCATATTTTCTAGAAAAGGATATTTTAGTAATTTCATAATTAATTAAATATTGTGTTTGATAAATAATTATTTGTTGTATTATTTAATTATTGTTAGATGTTAGTTATGTATTTTGGACTTGTGTTAGTGGACCTAACTAGTTTAATTTAGACTCATAGACTAACATGTATTAATTGTTAGAATTGAGCCAATATAGAAAGCCCATTGATTAGGAGGATGGTTAATTTAATTAAACCATTAGACTAGAAGCTTCCCTCCTTAATTATTTCTTCATGAGAGGCCCCAAAGGGTAAATTGGACATTTTATAGTAACTTGAGGAAGGGGAAAGGGGGGCCGGCCTATATTTAAATATGGGAAAAAATGTTTCTCTCTCCTCTTTTCATTTATAAACTAGATCTAGAATTTCCCTCAACCAAATTCCTTCATTCCCACTTCATTTCTCTACCAAATTTTATCCCAATTCCTTCCTAAATTACCATTGGAGACTAGTAGATCAAGGATCTAGAATAAGGAAGCAAGGATCTACAAAGAGGAGCAAGAATCTATAAGTTGGAGGCCAATTTAATCAAATTTGGAGGTTGCATTGGAAATCCATTTTTCAATAGGTATAATTCAGTTTTTTCATTAATTTAGGTTCTAAATATGAGATTTAACCATGACAAATCAACCCATATACATAGGTTACCATAAGATTTGGTTTTGTGTTCATAGAAGGCCTATTGAGAAAGTTATGGTACTTTTGTGTCAATTTTGGAGGAATTCCGAGATTGACATTTGTTGTGTGTGTCAATTGATCCTATAGATCAATTTGGCATATGCTTGTGTGTTTGGGGCTAGTGTCGTATCCACAATTGGGTACGTGTAGGTCGTATCCCAATAATTTGGTAATACGTGTTGATTTAGGGAATTTTCCTCCGATACAGGCCTTTGATCCTATATATAATATATAATATATATAATATATATTGTGGTGTGTATATATATATTTATGTATTATTGTGTCTTAGATCTATGTATCTATTTATGTATATGTATGTAGCTATTATTCTACATGTGTAAATGCTATTTAATATTATAGTGTGTGTGTGTGTGTATATATATATATATATATATATATATATATATATATATATATATATATATATGATGCTATATGTATATGTTATTATATATATATGTATATTAATTATTATATGTGTTTATTATGTACATATGTACATATATCTTATATAGTTATAGTTATGTATATATATGATACTATATTGTTATATGTATAATTGTGTACATATATAGTTTTATAAGTTGTAAGCTATATATATGTAATCAGATATTGTGTTATATATTATATATTGTGTTATATATATTATATATTGTGTTATATTTATATATATAAGAGAGAGGACAGGCGACAGCAGATTAGTGACGGTTCCAGCATCATAACAACAGCAACATAACAGCAACAGCATCAACAGTAGTGACGGTAGCAGCAGCAACGGCGACAGCAGCAGCTCAGCAGTAGCGACGGCAGCAGAAAACTGTCGTTATTACAGCAGTACAACAGCAGTATCAGCAGTGTATCAGAGGTTTTAGCGACGACAGCGAGGGGCTTCAGCGACACATATGCGGTTATATTAATATTATGTATTTAATTATATATATGTGTGTGTGTGTGTGTGTGTGTGTGTGTAGTTATTAATATATATGTATATATGCTCCTAATTTTCTAATTGTGTTTTAGTATACTATATGTATAATATTTAGTTGTTAGCCTATATTTAATATTGGGTAGTTAGTATAAACAAGGTATTGGATATTACCTTGAGATACCAAGGTAAGTATCAAGGTATTTGGGGATACCCAAGGTATTGGGTTTGGGTATCAAGATTATGGGTTAGTGTTGTGATACCAAGTTGGTTCAAAACCAAGTTATCCATTTAATGTTATAATTAGGATATTATATATAATTAATAATTATTTGATATATATATGTGAAGTTTTACCTATTATTTTTATGTATCCTGAGATAAGGTATACTAGTATCCTAAGATGTAGTTTATGACCTAAACTCTAGTGTTTGAAACCAATATCTTTGAGATAGACTTGTGCAACCTAGAAATAGATAGTTTGACATAATTAACCATAGTTTGACCATAGTTGACCATAGTTTGACAATAGTTTGACTTAGAGTTGACCTAGTTTGACTTTTGACTTAGAATTGGCTTGTTGACCTAAAAGTTGACTAGTTTAACTTATTTTCTTTCTGAAACCTTGTATTGATATTATATTTCATATCTATGTCTTCAAGGCACCGTATCAGACATCTGTGAGACTGTTTATTGGACTTTAGGCGATTACATTCTCTGATAGTTTCTCATTTATGATATCCTCTATGTTCATTGTATCTAGTGTAGATATCCTTGTTTTCTTGACACGATGGTTACACGGATTGGTATATCCGGATCTCGTCATGAGATGTTATTCCTTGGTATATGATGTATCTTGTGCAAGCCTTGTCTCATTGATTATCTTGTACATGTACCGACACTAATTCTCGAGAAGACTAGCATCTTCTTAGGGAATCTCGTGCCATAGCGTACCATGGTTGGATCTATTATATCAGTCGAGGGTGAAAAGTATTTTAATATAGATATGTGATCATACCCTCTTTGTATCAAGTATTTCTCTTGAATAGTATTAATCATACATTGTACGTATGATTAACCAGGCCATAAATCTTGTATCATGTTCCCAAGCCGATCACATGTTAAAGCTAGTACTCGTAGACTTAGTCATTAGTATTCTTGTTCATTGTCATATTATTCATTATTGTATTTATTTTAGTATTTCCTTATTGTATATCTCTTGTATCTATTGTGCATCTTGTATATTTACATCTATTTACTGATACATATTTTTTATCATTGATTAGAACTGTTGTTAGAGATGTACTTTACTCCTTTCCTGACTGGATATATTTTTTTCAGATGACACTGAGGACTGGTACCCTACACATTATGGACCTCAAGATATTGTAGGTTGAGTCAGAGACCCTGGCTCAGGAGAGACTTATCCCAACTGAGACAGATAACCCGAGCTTAGTAGCTTCTTAGTATTCTTTTGTACTGGATTTATCTCCAACTTATTTTATAGTATTTTTTCAAACTCATTGATGTATTATTTTAGACTCATGAGTTATATGTGACTATTATATTCTTTTATCTAATTCGTGCTCATTTCCATCTTAGATCTGTGATTAAGTATATTATTATTATTGGTGGTTCATTATATTAATAGATAGATTACCCAAACAGCGTTCTACCGCCGATTCTGTGGCGAGACTGGGTGTTATTCCCGACTTTCATCCCTACCTCGAGTGCGGGTCGTAACATCTAGCTAGTATAATGATTCATAATGGTATCTATATAATATGCAAGTCTCATATCATGAATTTTGTAAGCCTATACAGAATCACCATGAATAACTCAAGATAGATTCTATCACATAAAATAGTGTCAAGTGTCCTATGGTATGTCATACTTGGTAAAGTAAGCACATAAAATATGATCGTGGTATCAACTCTCTAAGTAACGTTACTTGACTTCGCGTACGACATCGATACCCGGATCTTATTCGGACGCTAAGAAACATATCACGGTCCTAGGTTGAATAGGTACATCACAGAAGTATATATATAGAAAGAACACAAGTAAATAATATAACAAGATCTCTGCAGGTTTGGCAAGGTACACTTGCTTGGGCTCTGAACTCCGTCAATTGCTCCTATAAAAGTAGAATCTCCAAGTATGCCTCCGGATGCTGAAACAAACATCACTAATATTTTTAGAATACTTAAAATAGCTGGGATTGACTACCCATAAGTCCAATTTGGACATAGGGGCAAAATTCACAGTTTTGGGTCAAATCGGGGTCCACATATGGCCCACTTTGCACCAAAAAATGTGTCAAAAATAAAGTTCTCCAAATTTGTCAAACATAATTTCTACGAGTCTAAAATGATGATATGAACCCAACGTAACATCTAGAACTGGATTCCGATGAGCCGATCATTTAATTGTCCATCATGTGGAACCGTAGGGCCCACGAAATAGTATTTCATCAACGTTCTCAGAATCGAACCAAACTTGGCTCACAGGACCAGCATAATGCTGTGAATCCATTGGCACAAGTTTCGTTGTAAAATGATAAACACACACAAAATTATGATAAGTGTCAGAATAGACCTATACGATATTTTTCAGCGGATACGCGTTGATTCCGGTGTGCACGCGCATTCAAATCGAGTTTTACAAAATCCCACACATTCATGTTGATGATATGCTCTTTCGATAAAATCCTCATGCAATGAACCTCGTTTGGCGAGATGTACCCCGTATTGAAAATTTTGGTTTTATGAAATTAAGTTTTTGACAGATTTCAACGCTAAATAATCACCAGTATAAAACATAATAAATTAAACTAATTAAAGAGATTAAGTCTTGGTTATGTTGTCTGAAATACTATTCAATTAGATTTTTGAAATGGTTAATATTTTGGGAGGAAATAGGCCATGAATATGGTAGTTTGGGACAGTTTCGATTCTGTTTTGAAACAGATTTTTAGTCTACTTTTGATCGACTTTTCTCTCGATCCAAAGCACCAAAAATTGATCTACTTGAAGGGGTAGAAGATGTTTTTGTTGTGAACACAACAGAACTGGCCGTTCGAGAAATAATACAAAGTGGAGAAAGATAACACACCTGAAATAGAGGGGGTCGAGTCTGCGTTGTGCTCCTCGTGGACGACTGCGGGCGGCGGTTCATGATCGTCGGTGGAGGGGATATCCACGAACGGCGCACGGGGTCGTCGGACCAATCGTTAGCGGTCGGGGTCACCTGGATCGGTGGCGGTCGGGTTTGCAGCCACCGGCAGCAATGGTATCAGCAGTAGCAACAGTCGCGGCATGGCAGCGGTAGGGCTGTGGTTGGGCAATCGGCTTAGGTGATGGTGATGGAGGAGGTGGTGCTGGTGTATAAATACGGAGAGAAGGTGGTTACGGTTGGTGAATGGAGGAGTCGAGGTAGTTCTCAGGGAGAGAAACTGAGGGGGTCAGGGGGGTTTCAGTTAATGTAGCAGAAGGGGTCGGGGCTGGGTTAGTTTCGGGTGTGGGTGAATTTTCGGATTTAGGGTTTAGTTTAGTTTAGGTTTCGGGTCTAGGGTTTAGGGTTTGGTTTGGTTTAGTTTTATTATTATTTATTATATATTAACCATATATATATATATATAGCTATTTATAAATAGGTTTATACCTCAAATAAGTTCCAGAAAAATTTACAATATTTTAATAATAGTTGTACACCCAAAATATATTTTTTGTGTAATCTTTGTAATTAATTAAATATACATAAATATCTATTCATGAATATTATATTTTTTCTAATTAGCTAAAATTAATGTAAATTCTCCCTTAATCTCATTAATTACATAATAACAATAATAAATTTTAAATTTTAAAAGCTAAAAATTAGGGGGTTTATAATTGTACCTTGGATTATTGATACAGGCGCTTTGAATCATGTTAGGGGGAATTTAGATTTATTTTTGGGGATGACGACAATGGAGGAGTGTCCAGTTGGACTCCCGGACAGACGGATTACGGTTGCCTCGTGCAGCGGTCGTATTGCTCTTGCACCAGGCGTGGTTCTCACGAATGTTCTATTTGTGCCTCAATTATATTGCTATTTAATTTATGTGGCCTATCTTATTGATGATATAAATTGTATTATATAATTCACTAAAAAATTATGCGTGATACAAGACCCCTGTTTGAGGATCCTGATTGACGTCAGTGAAAGGCAGGACAGACTCTACTACTTTTGTATTATACCAAAGACTCAGGCCTTGGTAGTTACTGGGATGACTTCTCTGGACATTTGGCATCAACGACTTGGGCATCCTTCTGATAAAGTAGTAAAGTCACTTCATGTTGTCAGCAACTCTAGTAGTTCAGTGAATAAGACAAGTGAAGTTTGCCATCAGGCAAAGCAAACTCGAGGTATATTTTATGTCTGTGACTCTCGGACTGTTGCAATTTTTGATTTGATACATTATGAACTTTGGGGGCCTTATCCTACACCTTCTTCGTGTGGAGTTCGATATTTTTTGATGATTGTGGATGATTTTTCTTGTGCTATTTGGGTGTTTTTATTTATTGATAAGACTGAAGTATACAAGATGTCATCGTTGTTATTTTTTATGATTGAGCTGCAATTTAATTCCAAAGTTCGCATTTTGCGAAGTGATAATGGTACTGAGTTTAATTTCCTGCACAAACTACTTTGAAAAGAATGGTATTTTATTTCATACATCTTGTGTAGGTACACCTTAGCAGAATGGGAGGGTCGAACAAAAACATAGACATATTTTGAATGTCGCACGTGCTTTATGTTTTCAGAAAAATTTTCTAATTTTTTTTTTGGGTGAGTGTATTTTGACGGGTAGTTATTTGATCAATCGATCTCCTTCGAGCCTTCTTGGTTTTAAAATCCCCTATGAAATATTATTTGGTGCTCCTCCTTCTTATGATAAATTACGTGTTTTCTGTTGTCTTTATTTTGCCCACAACCAAAAAGCTAAGATGGATAAGTTTGCTCCTCGCAGTCGAAAGTGTATTTTTGTGGGATACACTCATGGGAAGAAGGGTTAGAAATTGTATGATCTAGCTACCGGTATTTTTTTTTGTCTCTCGAGATGTTAAATTTTATGAGAATGATCTTTTCTATTCTGTTGAAGATGATCGTGGTGATATGGCTCCTCCTGACCTAGCATCCCTTGTCTTTGGCGATAATGCTTTAGGGTTTGATCTAACTCACACTACTAGAAAAAGCGGGATTAGCGACATATTTTAGTGACTCCAAGTAAAAACGTCGCTAAATTAGCGACTCCATAAAAAATGTCGCTAGACGTCGCCAAATGACGACATTTAGCGACTTTTATTAAGATTTTAAAAGATTAGTCGCTATTAGTTCAATTAAGGTCACTAAACGTCGCTAATATATCTGATTTAGCGACGTTTAGCGTCGTAATTAGCGACGTATATATCAAAAATATTTAGCAACGTGTTTAGCGACGTCTTTGACGTTGCTAAATTTTATTTTAGCGACGTTTTTATTTGATGTCGCTAAATGTCGCTAAATTTTGGTTAATTATGGCTCAGTTTTCTTTTTCCCCATCTGTCAAAAATTTTAAAAGTTTTCAATTTCTCCCGCCCCCCCTCTCTGGCAACCGGCTCTCCACGGTTGCGGCTACTCCAACATCCCCCTCCTCCTCGAGCTCTAGGTAATCTCTCTCTCTCTCTCTCTCTCTCTCTCTCTCTCTCTCTCATATGTGACACTGACACAACATACACTTGACAGACACGACACACGCACATAGATACGACACACGCACACAGACACTGACACACACACACGACACACACACACAGACGTACACACACACACACACACACACACACACACACACACTCACACAGACACTGACACTGACATAGACACGATACACACACACAATATTTGATCTATTGGATGTGTCCATGTGAATTGAGGGTTGGTATCATGGTGGTGTGGTGTATGGAGGATGTATCCTAGAGTATCTTGGTGTTGCACCCCAAATGTTTATGAATTGGACTAGTGGTTGTGTGTGTGTGTGTCTATTTATGCCTTAGAGTATCATATGATATGTATATATAAATTGGTGTATTATCTATTTGTATATGAGAGAGTGTATACATATATAGGTGTATCTCGATATATATATATATATATATATATATATATATATATATATATATATATAGGTATATAGCTACTGTTATCTGTGTTGGTGTTCATAGTGTCTTCTAGCTGTGCTTGATGTGGGAGAGGGTAGAAGAGTCGAGTTGTGTGTGGGTGTCACTACTGAACTATGAGGCTTCAGGAACTGAACTCAATTCAGTTTGGCCTAGTGCATTAGGCAAGCTGGCAATGTGTTACAGTGGTGTCGGGTTGGCACTGTGAGGAGGGGATTGGTTCCTGTCATCTTCTGCAGTGGGAGAGTATTGGTGCACACTTGAGCAGCATCAAACACATGCATGCTTGAGCAATGGCAAGGCAGCAACAAGCACTACTGTGAGCCATGGCAATAGCTAAGGGCAGTTGGAAATAACTAAGTGAAGGGAAGATTTAGCCACTGCAGCAGCAGTGCAAAGTATCAGAGGTTGCAGACTTAGTTAGGGTCTGCAGGCATGTATTTGGGTTAAGGTATAGACAAGTATTGGGTAGGTGTTCACCGGTCACTTGTTGCATGCCAATACAGCCCTTAACTGATACTGTGGTATCAGGAATTTAATTGGCAAGAGTGATCAGTGCAGTGCAGTTCAATTAGAGCACAAAAGTGCTGTGAAGTGAACTGATATTGTGGTATCATGGAGTGACTGCTATGGGTTGTAGTCCAGTGAGCAAGTATAAAGATGAAGTACAAGGTGCCAGGCCAAGGGTAAGAGGCTCTCAGTGTGGATAGTAGAGTACTTAATTTCAAAGCAGAATATCCTAGTAGTCCAGTATCAAGTGGGAGTAACAAGTGACTGGGACCAAGGTATTATTGTGACATACATTTATGAGCTAAGATGTGAGTTGGGGTAAGGTAGGATATTAGTTAAGTTATACTAGTAATATTTAGTATAGCTAATATTAACTAGTATTAGCTAGGCATTAACTAGTATAAACTAGACTTCCTTAGTACGACCTAGAAGACATAGTGTAGCAAGGTATTAACCTAGTATTGACTAGTATAAACTAGTATGGATCTAGAAGTGGCTTAGAAACATCACCATGAACTAGTTAACCATATTTATCATTTCAAGGGCTTTTGGACTTTGATAAATGAAAGTATGTATTATATCAGTTATGAAATAAAAGTATTGCTTATTTTAGACTTTGATAAATGGTCAGTTGTTTTGAATATTGCTTATTTTAGACTTTGATAAATGAAAGTATGTATTATATCAGTTATGATTTTTATAGTACGGTTAAGTTATGAAGTTAGGTGATAAACCACTGTATGTAATGATTTATATGATACATATTGTCATTTTTGCAGAAGTATCTAAAAATGGATATGAATTACTATCTGCGTCATCGTTCGTGGATGTACAACCGTCATCCTGATAACATGTGCGGTATGCGAGATGAATTCATTGAGGGTGTACAATCTACTGCCTTGGATGTGCATGAAGACTCCGTATATGTTCCTAACCGTTATTATCCTGGGTCCGAACAATCCGAAGAGGAACATCGATGTGTATTTACAGCCTTTGATAGATAAGTTGAATCAGCTGTGGGAAGTAGGTGCCAACACGTACGTTATTTCTAGAAAGCAGAATTTTCAGATGAGGGCAGCACTTATGTGGACCATCAACGACTTTCCGACTTATGGAATATTATCGGGATGGAGCACCCATGGTCGTCTCTCATGTCCGTATTGCATGGACTGTACTCAGGCTTTTCGTTTGAAACACGGAGGCAAACCGTGCTTCTTCGATTGTCATCGATAATTTTTGCCGAAGGATCATCCATACCGGAGGAACCGGAATACTTTTCGTACGGGATTTGTGGAGAAGGCCAATCCACCGCCAAGGTGGCCCGGATGCACGATATGGGAAGAGGTAAAAGATTTACCAAGTGCTATCGAAGAGCCTGCTAAGGGGTACAAGTATAACGGATTTGGTCGCACCCATAACTGGACAAAGAGGAGTATATTCTAGGATCTGCCATATTGGAGCACCAATCTGATCAGACATAACCTTGATGTCATGCATATCGAGAAGAATATATTTGATAATATAATTAATACTGTAATAGAGGTAAAGGGGAAGACGAAAGATAATCCGAAGGCCAGGTTGGACTTAGAAGAAATATGTAGACGTCCTGCATTGATTTGATAGTGGAGGGGAATGGAAAGTTAAAGCAACCTAAGTCAGTTTTCTCACTGGAGAAAGAGGATAAAGGTAGACTTTGTAGGTGGATTCAGGGTTTAAAGTTTTCAGACGGGTACATGTCAAACTTGAGAAGATGCGTCGACCTCAAGGAGAACAAACTGGTAGGCTATAAAGAGCCACGATTGTCACGTATTCATGGAGAGGTTAATTTTGATTGTATTTCGGGAATTCTTACCGCAGGTCGTTTGGGACCCATTGACAGAGCTGAGCATATTCTTCAGAGATCTTTGTTGTACTAAGTTGCTCGTCGATCGTCTAGAAAAGTAAGAGAAGGACATTGCGGTAACACTATGTAAGCTCGAAAAGGTGTTTCCTCCTGGATTCTTCGACTCTATAGAGCATTTGCCAATTCATCTTTCCTATGAGGCATGTGTTGGTGGTCCTGTCGGTTATCGGTGGATGTACCCCTTCGAGCGGCATCTGAATCACCTAAAGAGAAAGGTGAAAAACAAGGCATGGGTTGAGGGCTCTATTTGTGAAGCTTATGTTCTCGAGGAGATTACAAACTTTTGCTCGACGTATTTCAAACCGCATGTTGCTACTAATAGGACAAAAGCTCTGAGAAACGACGACGCATATCAGGAATCTAATGATGTAATACTCAAAGTATTCAATGCGTCCGGAAAGCCTTCGAAAAAAATAAAGAAGAGATATTTGAATGACGATGAGCTAAGGGCTGCTCAATTGTATATATTACTCAATTGCGACGAGGATGAAGTAGAGAAGCTGGAGGGGTAAGTAATTAATACGTCCGCATTTATATCATCTCAATGTAATAGTATAAGATACTATTATGCTACTAATCAACAGTTGCTTTATTATTTTTCAGTACATATAATGATGAGTTGAGGTCGGTTAGACCATACATAACAGACGAAAAAGTAGAACAAGATATGAGATGCCATTTTTCTTCTTGGTTGAGCGCATATATAAGATGCTTGGTAATTACTTTTTATTTCTGTACTTGCAAAACAAATAACTTACAATCGCTACTTTGGTATTTAGGTCGATCGTCTAATAACACCCGAGACTGAATCTATTAGAACTCTAGCCAAGGGACCAATTACTGTCTTAAAAATATGGCCAAGTTTTTGTGTGAATGAGTTCAGGTTCAAGTCAACAAATGCTCCTATCAGAGACAGCTTTCTGGATCTTGATTCTACGAAAAATAGTTGTTTGTGTATCAAATCTTCGAACTACAAAGACGTCAATCCGGGCAATAATTTTTTTGGCATCTTATAAGAGATTGTGGAGTTGACATATAATTATGGCACAGAACCTGCTAATATTGTGCTATATAGGTGTGAATGGTTCGATCCGATTCAAGATCAAGGTTGGAAAATTGACAAGCATGACCTTGTGGATATAAACTACAAGGGTAGATATCAAGGCTACGAACCATTTGTCCTATCAAGTCAGGCTCAGCTCGTGTACTTCACAACTTATCCTAGACGGGGGACAGCGAGGTCGGATTGGTGGACAGTATGCAAGACTAAAGCTAGAAATACCTTTGACATTGACGAAATAGCTTATCAGGAGGACGATCTACCTCTTGTAACAAATATTGTAGATGTGGACTCAACGGAAGTTACTCATTACACGAGTAATAATGTAGAAGATGTAGAATTATCCGAAGAGGAAGACAAAGTAGATGAAAGTGAAGACGAAAAAGAGGAAGAGGAGGACGAGGAAGGCGAACAAGATGAATTTTCTGAAGATGATTGAAAATAAAATATATTGCATGTAGAATATAACTATATTTTGACTGTAGAATGTAGATCAAGGTTGGAAAATTGACGAAGTAGAATGTAACTATATTTTGACTGTAAAATATATTCCATTAACTAATATATGTATTATATTTTGACTATAGAATGCTTTGAGATATGCATCACATTTTGACTGTAGAATGTACTATATATTTATGTTTCTCTATATTCATCATATGTTGTTATCAGATATGACAGGATGACACGGAGGATTCGGCAGGTCCCGAGGTAGACAGAGTGCTCCTCCGGTACTGCCTACTGTGGGTTCCGAATCATCGTCGCCCAGTACTCCAGTATATCGATCACTCACATCTCCGACTATTGGGACGAGTAGTTCCAAGCGTGATAGTACACCCTCGTCTAGCATTCCTCCTGCTGACGGAACCATGGGGACAGATGAGCATGTCGAGGAGGTCATGCCCACGTTGTCCCAGCATCAGCAAGATCCTCCATACGCACCTCCGGAGGAGACGAGGACAGAGATTTGGGCCGACGGTACAAAGTAAGTCAATTAGATGGTTTAGTATAATATATATCGTGTATTTCTTTATTCATCGTATATTGACTTTTTCAGTATTCTAAATTATTATCTCTGTATAGATATCGTCCATCGTTGGTTCAGAGACGCCTGGGCTAATTTCTGAGGAACAACTACGGTGGCCCTTGGATCAACTACTCTGAGGCTCCAGAGGAGAGAAAGGCATTCTGGTTTGCGCACTTCTAGGTAAAAGTATAATAAATAAATCCTCTAATTTATGCATATTATATAACTTATCCGTGATGCTCACTTACTAAATTATTTATTGTAGCAAACGTATTTTTATCCTCCGTACCGGGCCGAGTTGATCGAGCGGCTCTTTCCTACCGTTGCCGCTAAGCTTATCCGAGCTACAAATAAAGGTCTGAGAAGGCCAAGGCGGCTAGGCGGAATGCTGCCAAGTGGTGTGGTAGCTCGATTCCGATGACGAAACATTTTCCTCGTTTGGTATTTTTTTTAAATATATTATTTTAATATAAGTACCATAAAATGGTACTTGGAAAAATGTTTAAGTTTAGTAATAAATAATATATTTTTAATAGGTACAGAGGGGTGAGGATGCAAACATGGTGACCGTATTTTTTGCCACCCATCGCAAGGATGAAAATCTCATTTATGAGAGGACCTCGCAAACCTATGTAAGTATTACATTATTTTGTGTTAATTTTAATATAACTTAGGCAATTATCGAGTTTCCAAACCTTTCTAGGCCGAGTATCTTAGGCTGCATAAGCGGGCGACTGCTAGTGCACCTACACCTGGAGAGGCTGGTACTTCATCGCAGCCCGCTCCAGCTCCATCGACGCACGACCTGTGGGTGACCGCAGCTGGTGGTCTCCAGAGGGGTACGTACTACGGTACGGGCTCCTATGGCACCCTGGTTGCGGCGCAGTCATCTAGGGCCTCCCCGACAGCTGCGTATTACATACAGCCCTCGCAGTCGCAGCCCTCGCAGTCGTCGGCCAGGGTCCAGGAGGCCGTTGACCGTCAGATTGCATCTCTCCGTGATGAGTTTCTGTGAAGGATGGAGGAGCAGCCCCGATCCCAGCCGCAGGCGGATGATCCGATGCTCATCGCACGATTCTATATGCTCGACCGCAGCATGACGGAGCTTCGAGATTTGACAAATGATATTAGAGCCTCCAATGACCGCCACATCATGGAGCTGCAGGCGTCACAGCTATCAATGGGCGAGAGGCTGACAATGATGCAAGATTCAATGGTTCATAGCAGTACGAGGCTGTTATCTACCATGGATTCTTACAACCAGTGACTCACAGACTTGGAGCTGGCATGGCCTCCTGGTGCACCTACATCGACACAGACTCCACCGACGTCACTGCCTTCTCCATCGACATCGGTGTTGATTCCACGGGACGAGTATGAGCAGTTCTTATCCTTCAAGCGCGCCGGTGGTCAGCCTCCTGCAGATCCGCAGTAGTATAGTTAGTTACTGGATATTTATTTATTTTTTATTATTTAGGATGCGATTGTATGGATATAAATTTGCCATATTCTTTACGTTTACGATGAGATTTGCTGGATGCTTTCTTTTCTTCAAATTTTATTATATTATTCATATTTTGGTTTATAACTGATGACTGATACTTAGCCTGTATTTACCCAGTGCACTAGAATTTTCTCCCTTGGTGCTGCTACTGTATTCTTTATTCAATTATTTCTACTACCATCATATACCTGATAATGAACCCAAGGGGGTTGGTAAACCCAGAAATGTAATTCAGTAATTTTTTTTAATTTTTTTTGAAAATTAGCGATATATTTAACGACGTTTAGCGACGTTCATTTATGTCGCTAATGACGTCACTAAAATCATCGCTGTACGTCACAAACTGCTGACATGACAGTATTGCCAGGTCATTAAAGACGTCGGTGTAACGTCGCTATATAAGTTGCTAATTAGCGACGTTTAGCGACTTTAATAAACATCGCTATTTAGTGACGCGGCGTAGATAAACGTCGCTAAATTTAGCGACACATTGAAGTCGCTAAAAAATTTCGACATAGCGACGTTTAGCGACGTTTTTTGTTTTAGCGACTTGGTTTTTTTCGACTGCTTTAAAATGTCGCTAATTACGTCACTAAACCAACTTAGCGACGTTTTTTGGTTATTTAGCGATGTTTTTAGACGTCGCTAATTTGACTTTTTCTGGTAGTTTCATATGGATAGAATGGCCATCATGGAGGCTGAGGCAATCATGGAGGACAGCGCGTCTGAGGCCGAGGCCGCCGTAGAAGATGTTGCAGCGGAGGCCGCCGTGGTGGAGGCAGTCGTGCCTGCTGCGACAGCAGAGGATGAGGTGGCGGTGGTGGTGTCGAATGGTGAGGGTGCACTAGGGTGTGCCATGCGTACCAAGATTCTATCTGTGAAGCTCCGTGACTTTGTTATAAATACAATACGAAAGTTGTCTCAAAGTCCACCTTCCTAACGATTTACCACGTCCAATCACTCTCCTTATCTTATAGCACATTTTTTGAATTGTGATCGATTTTTTCTGGGACATAGGAATTTTCTTGCAGCTATAACTATAGGTACAGAATCGACCTCCTTTAAAGGGGCGGTTAAAGATGCAGGGTGGCGAAAAGCTATGCAGAAGGAGATACGGGGGTTGGAGGTTAGTGGTACTTGGACCATGGAGATGCTTTCGATTGAAAAATATGCTCTGGGGAGCTGGTGGGTGTACACGATAACGTATAACTCTGATGGGAGTGTTGAGCGGCTTAAAGGCCGTTTGGTAGTTTTTGAAAATTATCAGATTAAAGGGATTGATTACACTGATACTTTTGCTCCGGTTGCAAAAATGGTTACTTTTTTTGCCTTTCTAGCTGTAGCCATAGCAAATAATTGGGAACTACATCAGATGGATGTTCATAATACCTTCCTACATAGAGACCTTACCGAAGAAGTGTATATGAAACTACCACCTGGTTTCCAAACCAAAGACCATTGTCAGGTATGTCGGCTTCAAAAATCTCTTTATGGGCTTAAACAAGCGCCTCGTTGTTGGTTTGCGAAGTTGGTATCTTCTTTGCGGGAGTACAGATTTTGCTAATCGTACTCTAACTGTTCCCTTTTTACTCTTCATAAAGGCGATGTTCAGATAAATGTTTTTGTGTATATCAATAATTTAATTCTCTCTGGCAATAGTTATGCTGCTCTTACTGCCTTTAAGAATTTTTTGAGTACATGCTTTCACATGAAGGACCTTGGGGCGTTAAAGTTTATTTTTGGTGTTCAGGTAGCTCAAAATGCGAAAGGTATTTTTTTGTGTCAACAAAAATATACACTTGACATTATATCTGAGACAAGATTGTTGTAGGTAAAACCTACGAGCTTTCCCATGGAACAACATCACCAACTAGCACGCTATACAAGTCCACTTTTGTCTGATGGAGAAGCATATCGACAGCTTATGGGATGGCTAATTTATCTTTCGTTTACTTGTCGGATTTGGCTTATGTTGTTCACATCTAGTCGTAGTTTATGCATGAGCCTCGGCGTGATCATTGGTATGCAGCTTTGAGGGTTGTTAGATATCTGAAGGGTTATCCCGGTCAAGGCATTCTTCTTCGTTCTGACTGTAATTTGTGGCTCCGGGGGTGGTGTGATTCTGATTGGGCGAGTTATCCCATCATACGATATTCTTTGTCTGGTTGGTTGATTTTTTTTGGTGATTCATCCATCTCTTGGAAGACGAAAAAATATGTGTTAGTGTCCCGTTCTTCAGTCGAAGAAGAGTACCGTACGTTGGCGGTGGTCATGTGTGAGCTTAAGTGGCTCAAAGGGTTGCTTGGTAGTTTTGTGGTACAATATTCGTGTGTTATAGATTTATTTTGTGATAGTCAATCTGCTTTACATCTTGTGTAGAACCTAGTTTTTTATGAGCGCACAGAACACATTGAGGTGGATTATTATTATTTTTAGGGATGATGTTCTTGCTGGAGTTATTCGCCCATCTCATGTGCCAACGGATGGAAAATTGGCGGATATTTTTACCAAAGCTTTGGGCAAATGTCAATTTGAGTTTCTTTTCCATAAGTTGGACATTTGTGACTTACATGCTTCAACTTGGGAGGGGGTATTGGGATTAAATTATAAAAATAAATTATATTTATGGTGATTAGTTATATATGGTGATTGGCTGGCTATATATAGTAATTAAGATATTAGAATTAAATTGTATCATTAAATTATATTTATGGTGATTGGCTATGTGACTTAGGCCCCAAGTTGATATATGGATGTATATATATGTAATATCATGATGAATGAAATACCTAGAATATTATCTCCTATCACTTTTTCACACATAAGTAGTTTCCCAAGGCTCCTAAATATTCATGGAAAAATAAATAAATTAAGCCAAGTAAACTATATATATTTAGAAGTGTTTCAGTAATAAAAGGCACAAAAATAATACAGAGATATATTGTGATCAACTAAAAGAGAAATGACTTCTAAACTTGTTATGTGATTATGTACCTGATAGATGGGATAGATATGAGGGTTACGATCCATGTGCACCACACCGAGCTTTTAAAGAGTATCCTGCTAACCATAATTCGTCCAAAAAAGAGTAATTTTTTCCCATATTAATTATGTTGTTCAAATATCAACTACAGTCTAATAATAGGGATGATGGTGGTGGTGCTTGAGGTTTTCGAGAGGAGGAAAGAGAAGAGAAGTGGCGGTGATGTAAATTTAATCCGAACAGAGGAGAAAGGAATAAGGGTAAAGTGCAAATAGATCCTCCTTAGATTTACGTTTTTTACAATTAAAGACCCCTGAATTTAAAAAACTCCCATTTTTTTTTTTGCTCGGTTTACACCCATTTTAGATTTTTTTTGTTAACAAACGTTAATTTAGACGTGAAATGACTAATATACCCTTCATAATCCTAAACCTAATCAAAATCATAATCCTCCTAACTAATCATAACCCTAACCTACCCCATATCTCTCCGGTCGGCAACCATCCCTCTCTATCTCTCTGGCCGGCGGGAGGAGACAAGTGGTGCGGGGATGATGGGGAGAAGGAGGACGTGGTGAGGAGGAGGAGGAAGGAGGAGCTAGCGGAGGGGGACGGTTGCCGACCGGAGCTGGCAGAGGGGGAGGAGGAGGCAAGGTAAGCGGAGAGGAGGAGGGAGGAGCTGGCGGAGGGGAGGGGAGGGAGGGAGGGGCTGGAAGAGGTGGGGTAGGAGGGAGGGGGAGGGGGAGGTAGGGTGGGCGGGGAACAGGGTGAGACGCAGGAGGAGGAGGAGGGTGAGGACGAGGAGAAGGGGAGGAGGGAGGAACTGGAGGAGGAAGGAGGAAGCGGGGTAGACGGGGAGGAGGGGGAGACGCAGGAAAGGAGCTGGAGGCGGGGGGAGGTGGCGTGGGACTGGAGGAAGGGGTAGGCATAGGGGAGGAGGGGGAGGCCTTTGAAGGCTCGAGGATGAGGGGGGGCTGGTAGGGGCGGTGGAGGAGGGGGGTGAGTCGCGGGGAGGAGAGGGGGGAGCTCGGGGGATGCGCGAGGTGGGGAGGAGGGAGGAGCTCGGTAACGGGGAGGGGGTAAGGCCACGGGGAGGAGGGGTGAGGGCTCAGGTGGGGAGAGGGAGTGGGGTGGGGTGGGGTGGTGAGGGGGTAGTTTGGGTATTTTAATTTATTTTATTTTTTACAGCCTTTGACATTTACTCTAAACGGACAGATGGCGGAAGGGGATTTTTTGAGCAAAAATTTTATTGCGGGAGGGTGTATTTGTTGTAAACGTCTAATAGGTCTTAATTTTTGAAAGTAGGTAATCTAAGTTGGGTTTATTTGTACTTTACTCGAAGGAATAGTGGCAGTAGTTTTCAGGGGCAGGAGGAGGAAGGAGGGGAACTGTTGCTCCCTAAGAAAAAGAAAATACTAAAAAATCAATAATAAAATAAAAATTATTATCATAGTTTAGATATTAAGTGGAGGGCATTTTTGTCTTTTCATATCATCTATGTTAGGATATATCTAATTACAGCTGAGGTATTTAGTTTTATAATAGATAAGTTTATTTTTATAATTGAAAAGTATAGGAGATCATGTTGAAAAAGTAGAAAGTATCAGGTTAAACTTAAGCTTTAACTTATATATATATATATATATATATATATATATATATATATATATATATATATATATATATATATATATATATATATATATATATATATTATGAGATGTAGAAATTTATTTATATTGGTCCACGTGTGCATGACTCATGAGCCATAGGTTCATATTCCTACATGAGCCAATGCATATGTGGACCAATAGGAATAGAGTATACTAGTGCACATGGGTGCACATGAGATGTAGGAATCTATTCCTATTGGTCCACATGTGCATGACTCATATAGGAATATGAGCATATGGCTCATAGCCCTTTTTTCTTATATATATATATGGTAAATAGAATATGAGCCATATTGCTCATATTTTTACATGAGCCATGCACATGTGGACCAATAGGAATAGAGTACTTTATCCCATGTGCATTAGTACACTCTATTCCTATTTGTCTACATATGCATGGCTCATGTAGGAATATGAGCACCATGACTTATATCTCGTTTATCCATATATATATATATATATATAGTAAACGAAATATGAGCCATAGGCTCATATTCCTATATGGATCATGCACATGTGGACCAATAAGAATGGATTCTTACATCCCATGTGCACTAGTACACTCCATTCTTATTGGTCCACATGTGTATTGGCTCATGTAGGAATATGAGTCTATCGTTCATAGCCTTTTTTTTCATATATATATATATATATATATATATATATATATATATATATATATGAAGACGGTAATTATTTTACAACTTTCTGAACCGAAGGCCTACAAACTATGTCCGAAAGCCACACACATTTTATGGATCATCTTGGAGGAAGTTCTTAGAATTTCTTTTTTCTAACAAATTTATTTAAAATATATTATTCTATATATATATAATTGAATAAAAAATCTTAAAGCTTTTGTTATTTCATTTCCTGTTTGCAATTTTCGCAAACTCTGTGCTCTCTACATAATTTTGGAAAACTTTAATTTTCTATGTGAATTTTTTTAGCTATTTTTAATTATTGCTAAACCTGTAAAAATAAAACCAGTATAATTAAGCGTGTGCAATGATTTAGTGAACAGAAGTATTCCACGAAATGTTTGGATCTTCTTGTCCTCATGCAATATACAATATACAATATACAACTGAAAATTATTTATTTGGGAAAATTGATAATATTGTAGTCTATCTTCTCTTCTCCAAGATCGATGCTTCTTTGTCTTGGGACGAGAGTTAGAACAGGAGACCTAGCACTAGCTATCTGACAACCTGCACTTCTTTGTAGGTGTCCGATTTATTCAATTTCAACCCGTTCAAATTGAATAAATCAAATTTTTAAAAATTTTAATTCGAAGTCGAACCAAATGAGCAATAATCGAATTCGAATCGGTAATCGAATCGGTTTATTTGGTTCGTTCGATTGAACTATTTTATTGTTTACTGAATCAAATCCAAAGTTAAAATTGTAATTAAATTCTATTAATTTTTTTTATACATATATTTTTTTATTTTAAATTTGGACTAGTTGTTAAATTATCGAAGTTGGATTTTAAATCATTTACATAGAATTATTGCATAAGTTTTTATTTCGCTTGGAATGAAACTAAAACCTAAAATCGATTATTTTGCTTTTTACGTATTTTCAAAACATCAAATCAAACCAAATCACTTATTCGATTAGGTTGGGTTCTCGGTTCAACACACAGCCTTACTTTTTTGTATCCAAGATTCCAAAGATTGTTTTGTCCAAAATAAACCAAGCTTAATTTTTTTTTTTTTTTTATATACCAAGTTCCGCCACCAAACGATCGAAGAAAGATTCGAACCTTGGTCTACTCCAAGATGGTCCGCCATCAAATTGGAATATGAGTCATAGTCTCATATTCAACCAAACTCTGCCACCAATTATTTCAACCAAATAATAGATTTTTGTTCTCCTAGTTAAAATTGAAGATATTGTTAAACCTAGCTTGGTAAATGGAAAATATGCCCTTTTTCATTAATTAGAATGGTACTGAAGAGCAACAACCAGCCTTCCTCCATGACAACATATTATTTATATACTGGATAGTACCTAACGTACGTGCTGAAATTGATGTAAGTTGAAAATCAACAAAATAGTTTTATAGTTTGGTACATGGATCCATTGAGTGGCTATAGGAAAATGCTAAGTTTACTACCAAAGGCTTACAACCTTCATACAATCCCCTCTTCTTCTCCTGCGCTATCTAGATCCCACCCGATCCCATCTCTCCCCCAAAGAGCGGCTGCAATATAATGTTTCTGCCACCTGACGGCTACCAGACTACCAACGAGTCCCGCCTCTCCCCCCTCCTCCAATTGACGGCCGTCACGTGGTCGTCACGTGGCCGCCATGTCATCGGTTGTAAGTGAGTTGTAAGCATTTTGTTGTAGTGGTAGCATAGCTCTTGGCTATATATTGAAGTGGGTGAAATTTTCAACCTATGTGGAGAATATTTCAGAGTGCGACGAACGTCATCCGTGTGTCGGAAAAGTTAGAAAAGTGCATCGAACGTCGTGTATTGGAACATTTATGGTAAACAAATATTATATAAGATTTTCATTTTTGACTCTAATTATATATTTATGATTGCATCTTTCATTTATTAACTTTCCATATAAAATTTATGGCAAGTCAAGTTACGATTTGATTTCCATTAAATATATGATTGAATGTAATTGGATTTTCATAAATATTTTTGGCTTCCATATATAGATTTTCATACGGAACTCTAATTCATACAAGGGTTTATATAAAGGCTCATGCAATATACAACAACATGAAAAAAAATAAAAGAGATAAAAAAAGATGGCAAGAGTGCCATTGCAACTTTGGAGAGAAAAAAGAATGATTGGAGGCCGTTTCGGAGAAGGAGATAAATTTAGGATATTTTTTATTGTCTTTTTTCTTCGTGGTTGTAATCTATTTTCTGTTCCAAAGAGTTGCAGTGATCCGTGTTGGATCGGTGAGGAGCTTGTATAGGGTGTAATCTCTTTATTCCATTAGTTGAGGTTCTTCAGGGTTGGACTCCGATCGTCCCGTAATTTTTTCCATCTAGGTTTTTCACGTAAAAAAATTTGTGTCTGCAATTTATGTTTGGTATTTTTTGGTTTATGCGTTTTGCTCGGTTCTATCGCAGGTACTCTCGGGTTTGGGAAACAGTTTTCGCGTTTTGTTTTCAATAGTGTGGTATCAGAGCCAGGTTCTAGAATTTCACAAGGATGTCAAGAGTTGACAAGCAAATTAAAGTGGAGAGATGGTCGCAAAGCCGGTGCGCATTGTAAACCTGAACGGTACCAACTATCACTACTGGAGGAGCAAGATGAAGGATCTGTTATTTGTCAAGAAGCTGCATCTGCCGATATTTGCTTCCGGGAGGCGCAATGACAAATTCGAAGAGGACTGGAAGTTCGAGCATATACATGTGTAGGGGTACATTATGTAGCACCCCGTTCCCCCGGTGCGGGGAGCGTGGCTATGAAACACAAGACGGTATCGTTCGATCGGGATAGATTGAAACAAGAACTCGTCCTCGTTATGAATTTGCTTCTTCGGAATCGATTCCCATATTCAGTGGACCGTGCCCCCAGGATCGACTTAGCGGCAGAGTCAGTAGGGACCTATCTGCTGTTATCTTTTATTGCCTCGAATTTTGATATCGCTTGTTGCTTTTGTGCTTTGAGTTGGTTTGGGATTTGCTTATTTTTCTTGAACGGTTTTGATGGATTTCATTATTTTCGTTAATTGAACTGCACCTCAACTCCGAGATTGGAAAGAGTGGAAGAGGTATTGATCGAGCTGTTCGTTATGCAGGTGAACGAGCAGTAGACGGCTTACGAGCGGAGTCATGAAGCACCTCTTTCCTTCTCCCTTTCAACCATCTAAGTGAGTAGCTACCATCCCAATTAGCTAGCCCTGCTTCCAAGTCTTCACATCTAAATCTTGCATTCTTGTTGTCCCGATCAAACGATACCAAGTAATAACTAAAAGATACCAAGATAAAAAGGGAATAGACTTGGTACATTATGCTTGCAATAAACTTCATGAACGGATAATTAATTGCATGCTTGTTCGTTTGGGAATAAATCGTGAATTGTTACTTGTCTTGTACTCACTTGTCTTGTACTCTTGTTGCCTCTACTGCATAAATTGTTAACTTGTAAACAAACCGTTCGATCACGGACAACTTGTGCACAGGGTCACGGTCTCGCGGACGGTGCTGGGGCACTGGCATCAATCCGGTCCGGGCGAGACCTATTGTTTAGTCTCTTGTTCTTGGCAGAATGGCTTGCAACGCCTCTTGTACTTTCATTGCATACCATTCTCGTCAAAGACTATATTGTCCATTATGGCATACGCCAGTGATCTCTTGTATATTTAAACCTGTTGCAAACTAACTTGTGTCTTCGTGGCAGAAAAGGCATGGTAAGTATTGTGCAGGTGGTTCATACGGGCAGGTAAAATCCGCCGAAGGGTGGCAAGTTCATTCCAGTATCATACATATATTTTGTTGCTTGTAAATGAACTAAGGCAAGATATAAACCCACAAAAATATGCATGTTTCATTAAAATAACGTGTTGATTGGTATAGTTGGGTTAGCTCGCCTTCACCAGTATGTTTTGACATACTGACCCTCGTTGAAATAGGTTTTCCGCACTAAGGCGAACCGAGCGAGGAGCCAAAGTCATCTTTCCCGATCCAGTCCAGCTGTAGGCGCATCCTGATCGTGTCGTATTTTGAAGTACTTGAAGAAGGAGCTTGCAACTCTGTACACAATGCAGCTCCGTGGCAAAGCCGTCCTCCAGCCCGGAGGTCCCGGAGATCTATATCATTTTGAAGTTTAGTAAAGGGATGTAATGTACAGGACTGCTATCTTATTTTGAGTCAACACTTTTATAAGCCCATGCGGCAAATTAGCTGACTCATTCAAGAGTTTGTAATAGATGTTCATTATCAATAAAGAAAACTTTTCCAGGTTTCAAATCTGTGTTTCAATTTATCTGCGTACTCTGAATATGTGCTCGTTATGCAAAACATTAAAGCCTTGTGCGGGCGCAACCCCAGGCCCGCACGGCGGTCACGGTTCGGGGTACGACCCAACGATTTTACGAGATGGGTCGTGACATAATGGTATCAGAGCACAGATTCAAGTTCCTTAGACTCTCGTACTAGAAAAGTTCCTTTAACGATCAAATTCCTGTGCGAACTCTTGAACTCGCTAGGCCAAAATAAGATACGTTCATGCAATAAGTCCATAATACATTATGATCCTAATATAATTTACCTTCTTTTGAAGGAATGGCACTAGCACAAACTGTAGCGCAAGCACCGGACGAAATACAAGGCCAAGAAAGTAGTTCGAGCACTTCGGGAAGTTCAAGGAGCCAGCGAGCCGTGCCAAGCATCGATCCCATCCAGCTAATATTACGGATGTTGGAGGCAAACCAACAAAGGGACGAGGCTCGCTACGAACGGGCCGAGAAGCAGGCGGAGGAGAGTCAGCTCAAGTTTCAAGATAATATAGAAGCTCGATTCTCAGTCCAACAGAAGCAGGTAGATGCCCTGCAATAGATCGTGCTAACTTTGGCCTCCAACCAGTCCACGGCAATGCCAGCGAGTTAGGTGGAACAGCCCGTTCTTGAAGTAGAGATGCCACAAATTCCAAGGCTGAGGGACGTGACTGCCTTCGACTTTGGCCACTTCAAGAAAGTCTGTAACACTCCATTCAACGGGACTGAGGACGCAATCGTGGCTCTAGATTGGTTGGCCGAACTTGAAGTCTACTTTGCTCTACTAGAGGTCCCCGAAGAGAAGCGCATCGCCTGCGCGCAACTACAACTCTGTCTCAACGCGCATGATTGGTGGGACGTGCATCGACGATCTCTCCAATTTAACCATGGAGAGGAGGCGATCTCGTGGATGACTATTCATGCCGCATTCGAAGAGGAGTTTGTACCCCCTCTAATACAACGTCAGATAGAGAACGAGTTCGTGCAACTGAGGCAAGGCAGCATGACAGTGAAACAGTACTTTGCCGAATTCAACCGTCTCTCCAAATTCGCTAGGGCCTATTTACCTGATGTAGCGAGTCGAGATAGAAGGTTTGAAGGTGGTCTACGCCCTTCCATTCATGCGCACGTAGTCGTTCATCAGTATCGGACAATGCGTGAAGTCATGAATCACGTCCTATCGCTTGAACCACACTATCCTCACGTTCCTGCCGGTGCTGTACATACCTACAATCACAAACACCAAAGCAACGAGAGAGGAAACAACGCTGCAAAGTGTCACAATGATGGCAAAAAGCAGAAAGCAAACCAGCCTTGTAGCTTCTGCAAAAATTGGGGCATGCAATCGACAAATATCGTCTAAAACTTGGGTTATGCCTAGCCTGTGGCAGATCAAGCCATTCAGTTCGTGATTGTTTATTGAGTCATGATCGCCATCCTCAACATAATGTTCCCTAATGGTACGTTCTATTCCTAAGTTTAGAGGATGAAACTTCCAATTAGTTGGGTAGGATGTAGCACCCCGTTCCCTCGGTGCGGAGAGCGTTGCTAAGAAACACAAGACGGTATTGTTCGATCGGGATAGATTGAAACAAGAACTCATCCTCATTATGGATTTGCTTCTTCGTAATCGATTCCCATATTCAGTGGACCGTGCCCCCGAGATTGACTTAGCGGCAGAGTCAGGAGGGACCTCTCCGCTGTTATCTTTTATTGTCTCGGATTTCGATGTCGCTTGTTGCTTTTGTGCTTTGAGTTGGTTTTAGGATTTGCTTGTTTTCCTTGAACGGTTTTGATAGATTTTATTGTTTTCGTTCATTGAACTGCACTTCAATTCTGAGATTGGAAAGAGTGGAAGAGGTATTGATCGAGCTGTTCGTGATGCAGGTGAATGACCAGTAGGCGGCTTTCGAGCGGAGTCGTGAAGCGCCACTTTCCTTCTCCCTTTCAACCATCTAAGTGAGTGGCTACCATCCCGATTAGCTAGCCCTTCTTCCAAGTCTTCATATCTAAATCTTGCATTCTTGTTGCCCCAATCAAACGATATCAAGTAATAACTAAAAGATACCAAGATAAAAAGGGAATAGAGTTGTTACATTATGCTTGTCAATAAACTTAATGAACGGATACTTAATGTCACGCCCCGATTCGGTGTAATCGTTAGTCGTCCCCCGGGCGTGACCGTCGTGCGGGCCTAGGTTGCGCACCGCACAAGGCTAAGTATTTTTGTTTTGTATAGCGAGCACATATTCAGAGTACGCAGATAATTGAAACACAGATTGAAACATGGAAAAGTTCTCTTTTATTGATAATATGAACATCTATTACAAACTCCTTGAACTGAGTCATAAGGATTGCCTCTATGGGCTTACAAAAGTGTTGACACAAAATGAGATAGCAGTCCTGTACATTACATCCTTTACTACAACTCAAAATATAAGACCTTGGGTCGGAACGACTGCTTTGCCACGAAGCTGCATGGTTGCTTGGTGGCTAGCTTCTTCTTTAAAATGCTTCTTCTTCAAAAGCTACAAAAGGTGGCACGGTCGAGGCGTGCCTACAGCTGGACTGGATTGGGGGTTTGTCTCCTGTTCCTCGCTTGGTTCTCCTAGCGCGGGGAACCTGTTTCAACGAGGGTCAGTACATCGAAACGTACTGGTGAAGGCAAGCTAACCCAACTATACCAATCAACACGTTGTTTTAATGAAGCATCCACATTTATTGTGGGTTTCTATCTTGCCTTAGTTTATTTTACAACAAGACATAGATATAGAATCATTGAAATAACCCGCCACAGTTCGGTGACATTTACCTGTCCGTCTGAACTACCTGCACAATACTTACCTTGCCTTCTCTGCCAAGAAGACACAAGTTAGTTGTAACAGGTTTAAGTATACAAGGGGGATCACTGGCACGTTGCCATAATGGACGGGCTAGTCTCGGTACGGAGTTCCGTACGACGCATAGATCAGGACGTCCCAAGGCATTCCGTCCTATAGCAGGCGACTATCATGAGTTCCGTCCGGATCGGATCGGTGCCGGTGCCCCAGCGACCGTCCGCAGGAACTAAGACCTTGTGCACAAGTTATCCGTGATCAACGCAGTACACTAAGTTAGCAATCGAGGCAAATCAGGGCACATCAGGAGCAGGGCAGTAACAGGGCAAGATTTACTTTTGCATAGCCTACCTATTCAGTTTATGGCATTCAAGAAGAGTTCTATCCGTAGCACAAATTTAAGAAGAAATATGTATTCTAACTTGTATTTATGCATGTGAAGAACGTTCCAAACGAGCAAGCATGTAAGTAAATAACCGTTCACAAGTTTTATTTGACAAGCATAATATAACCCAAGTCTATTCCCTTGTTATATTGTAGTCTTTTAGTTATTACTTGGTATCGTTTGATCGGGGCAAGCACGAACACAGATTCAGATGTGAAGATTAGCAAGAAGGGCTAGCTAATTGGGTTGGTAGCCACTTACTTTAGTAGTTGGAAGGAAGAAGGAAAGAAGTGCTTTAGGAGTCCGCTCGAGCGACGCCTACTGCTGGATCACCTGTATTGACACGAACAGCTGATCAGTACTTCTTCCTCTCTTTCCATTATCGGAATTGAAGTGCAGTCCTACGAACGAAAGCAATGAAATCCATCGAAACCGTTCAAGAAAACCCAAGCAAATCCGAAAACCAACTCAAGGCACGAAAGCAACAAGCGACAGCGAAAACTAGGCAACAAAAGAATGCAGCGGAGAGGTCCCTCCTGACTCTGCCGCTAAGTCGATCCCGGGGGCACGGTCCACTGAATATGGGAATCGATTCCGAAGAAACAAATCCATAACGAGGACGAGTTCTTAATTCAATCTATCCCGATCGAACGATACCGTCTTGTATTTCTTAGCCGTGCTCCCCGAATAGGGGGAACGGGACACCACATCCTACCCAACAAATTGGAAGTTTCGTCCCAAAACTTAAAGAATAGAACCTACCACTAGGAAATAATGAGGGGAACCTTTCCCTCATTTCTGATTCAAGCTCCCAAGTAGACTCTTCGACAGAGTGATTCCGCCAAAGCATGCGCACTAGAGGAACCGAACGGGTCCGAAGCAGCTTTTCTTTTCTATCCAAGATTTGCACTGGTTGTTCTACATACGTCAAGTCGGCCTGAAGACTCAGCTGTTCGAGGTCTACCACGTGGCTAGGATCGTACACATATTTCCTGAGTTGGAAAACGTAGAATATATCATGTACGCCGGATAGGGATGGTGGTAGAGCAATCTGATATGCAACTGAGGCAACCCGCTTTAGTATTTCGAACGGGCCGACAAATCTCGGACATAGCTTTCCTCTTGCCCCGAACCTGCTAACTCCTCGCATGGGCGAGACCTTGAGGAATACTCGGTCGCCTACTTGGAACTCTAGCAGTCTCCGATGTGTGTCCGCGTAGCTCTTTTGACGACTTTGAGCTACCTTTAATCTTTCACGAATCAGCCGGACTTTCTGGACGGTCTGCTCCACGAGCTCAGGGCCAAGTACTTGCCGTTCCCCAACTTCGTCCCAACAGATAGGAGATCTACACTTCCGCCCGTATAACGCCTCATACGGCGCCATTTGAATGCTTGATTGATAACTATTGTTGTAAGCAAATTCGGCTAAAGGTAGATGAAGGTCCCAACTAGTCTTCAAGTTCAAGGCGCAGAGTTGCAACATGTCTTCGAGGATCTGGTTGACACGTTCGGTTTGGCCGTCGGTCTGTGGATGGTAGGCGGAGCTAAACTTCAACTTCGTCCCCATTGCTGACTGCAGGCTTCCCCAGAAACGTGATATGAATCGACCATCTCGATCGGAGACTATGGTTACGGGCACGCCATGGAGTCGAACGATTTCGTTGAGATATATCTGAGCCAGGCGGTCGGCACTCCAAGTAGACTTGATAGGCAGGAAGTGAGCTGACTTGGTGAGTCGATCGACGATAACCCAGACTGCATCATGTCCCCGTTGCGTCCTCGGCAAGCCAACAATAAATGGTGCTGCAAACCCTTCGAGACAACAAGTTATACGCCAAATTAAGTAAATGTAGATTCTGGCTAGACAATATATCCTTTTTAGGGCATGTCATCTCTTCGGAAGGCATTTCAGTTGATCCGGAGAAGGTAGAAGCAATCCTGTAGTGGAAACGACCGGAGTCAGCCAGCGATATCCGAAGTTTCCTTGGGCTAGCAGGTTACTACCGCAGGTTTATACCAAATTTTTCTAGAATTGCTTCGCCCTTGACTCAACTCACACGGAAGGGTGCGAAGTTTACTTGGACGGACGACTGTGAAGCTTCGTTTACGGAGTTAAAGCAGCGCCTCGTCTCTGCCCCGGTCCTTACTTTGCCGAACGGACCGGATGACTTCAAAATATATAGCGATGCATCAGAAAAGGAGATGTGTCCTGATGCATCGGGATAAAGTGATAGCCTATGCGTCTAGACAGCTAAAGCCTCACGAGCAGAACTACCCAACGCATGACCTCGAGCTTGCCGCGGTAGTGTTTGCATTAAAGCTGTGGCGCCACTATCTTTATGGCGTGCCGTGTGAAATCTATACGGACCATAAGAGCTTAAAATAATTGTACACTCAGAAGGATTTGAATCTTCGGCAGCTGCGATGGCTTGAACTCCTTAGCGATTTCGATATCATGATCAGATACATGCCTGGCAAGGGAAACGTAGTAGCTGACGCACTGAGTCGAGTGTTCGTAGGGAGCTTGCCTATCAACGATATGCTGCGCCGGGACCTTGAATCACTGGACATTACACTAAAAATAAGATATAAGAAGTGGGCGCAAGTATCATAACTGCGCCTCGAACCCGACTTGTTACATAGAGTGAAGACCGCTCAGAAGGACGACCCGTTCCTGCAAAAGATTCATGCCCTTATCTCAGCAGGAAAGGCGTCCGACTTTGCGGTAAGCACGGATGGGATGCTTCGAGTGAAGGGGAGACTGTGCGTTCCAAGCGACGCGGCCCTCAGAGAAGAGATACTCACGGAAGCCCACTATGCTAGCTATACTTCTCATCCGGGTAGCAGAAAGATGTATCGGGATCTTCGTACGACATTTTGGTGGCACGGCTTGAAACGGGATGTGGCGCAGTTTGTGTCGCATTGCATGGCTTATCAATGAGTAAAGGCCGAACACCAGAAACCAGGCGGAGAGCTACAGAGCCTTGCTATTCCGGAGTGGAAATGGGATGATATAACGATGGATTTTATTGTTGGCTTGCCGAGGACGCAACGGGGACATGATGCAGTCTGGGTTATCGTCGATCGACTCACCAAGTCAGCTCACTTCCTGCCTATCAAGTCTACTTGGAGTGCCGACCGCCTGGCTCAGATATATCTCAACGAAATCGTTCGACTCCATGGTGTGCCCGTAACCATAGTCTCCGATCGAGATGGTCGATTCATATCACGTTTCTGGGGAAGCCTACAGTCAGCAATGGGGACGAAGTTGAAGTTTAGCTCCGCCTACCATCCACAGACCGACGGCCAAACCGAACGTGTCAACCAGATCCTCGAAGACATGTTGCGACTCTGCGCCTTGGACTTGAAGACTAGTTGGGACCTTCATCTACCTTTAGCCGAATTTGCTTACAATAATAGTTATCAATCAAGCATTCAAATGGCGCCGTATGAGGCGTTATATGGGCGGAAGTGTAGATCTCCTATCTGTTGGGACGAAGTTGGGGAACGACAAGTACTTGGCCCTGAGCTCGTGGAGCAGACCGTCCAGAAAGTCCGGCTGATTCGTGAAAGATTAAAGGTAGCTCAAAGTCGTCAAAAGAGCTAGGCGGACACACATCGGAGACCGCTAGAGTTCCAAGTAGGCGACCGAGTATTCCTCAAGGTCTCACCCATGCGAGGAGTCAGCAGGTTCGGGGCAAGAGGAAAGCTAAGTCCGAGATTTGTCGGCCCGTTCGAAATACTAAAGCGGGTTGCCTTAGTTGCATATCAGATTGCTCTACCACCATCCCTATCCGGCGTACATGATATATTCCACGTTTCCCAACTCAGGAAATATGTGTACGATCCTAGCCACGTGGTAGACCTCGAACAGCTGAGTCTCCAGGCCGACTTGACGTATGTAGAACAACCAGTGCAAATCTTGGATAGAAAAGAAAAGCTGCTTCGGACCCGTTCGGTTCCTCTAGTGCGCGTGCTTTGGCGGAATTACTCTGTCGAAGAGTCTACTTGGGAGCTTGAATCAGAAATGAAGGAAAGGTTCCCCTCATTATTTCCTAGTGGTAGGTTCTATTCTTTAAGTTTTGGGATGAAACTTCCAATTAGTTGGGTAGGATGTGGTGCCCCGTTCCCCCTATTCGGGGAGCGCGGCTAAGAAATACAAGACGGTATCATTCGATCGGGATAGATTGAATTAAGAACTCGTCCTCGTTATGGATTTGTTTCTTCGGAATCGATTCCCATATTCAGTGGACCGTGCCCCCGGGATCGACTTAGCGGCAGAGTCAGGAGAGACCTCTCCGCTGCATTCTTTTGTTGTCTAGTTTTCGCTGTCGCTTGTTGCTTTCGTGCCTTGAGTTAGTTTTAAGATTTGCTTGGATTTTCTTGAACGGTTTCAATGGATTTTATTGCTTTCGTTCGTAGGACTGCACTTCAATTCCGATAATGGAAAGAGAGGAAGAAGTACTGATCCGCTGTTCGTGTCAATACAGGTGATCCAGCAGTAGGCGTCGCTCGAGCGGACTCCTAAAGCACTTCTTTCCTTCTTCCTTCCAACTACTAAAGTGAGTGGCTACCAACCCGATTAGCTAGCCCTTCTTGCTAATCTTCACATCTGAATCTGTGTTCGTGCTTGCCCCGATCAAACGATACCAAGTAATAACTAAAAGACTACAATATAACAAGGGAATAGACTTGGGTTATATTATGCTTGTCAAATGAAACTTGTGAACGGTTATTTACTTACATGCTTGCTCATTTGGAACGTTCTTCACATGCATAAATACAATTTAGAATACATATTTCTTCTTAAATTTGTGCTACGGATAGAACTCTTCTTGAATGCCATAAACTGAACAGGTAGGCTATGCAAAAGTAAATCTTTCCCTGTTACTGCCCTGCTCCTGATGTGCCCTGATTTGCCTCGATTGTTAACTTAGTGTACTGCGTTGATCACGGACAACTTGTGCACAAGGTCTTAGTTCCTGCGGACGGTCGCTGGGGCACTGGCACCGATCCGATCCGGACGGAACTCATGATAGTCGCCTGCTATAGGACGGAATGCCTTGGGACGTCCTGATCTATGCGTCGCACGACACTCCGTACCGAGACTAGCCCGTCCATTATGGCAACGTGCCAGTGATCCCCCTTGTATACTTAAACCTGTTACAACTAACTTGTGTCTTCTTGGCAGGGAAGGCAAGGTAAGTATTGTGCAGGTGGTTCAGACGGACAGGTAAATATCACCGAACGGTGGCGGGTTATTTCAATGATTCTATATCTATGTCTTATTGTAAAATAAACTAAGGCAAGATAGAAACCCACAATAAATGTGTATGCTTCATTAAAACAACGTGTTGATTGGTATAGTTGGGTTAGCTTGCCTTCACCAGTACGTTTCGATGTACTGACCCTCGTTGAAACAAGTTTCCCGCGCTAGGAGAACCAAGCGAGGAGCAGGAGACAAACCCCCAATCCAGTCCAGCTGTAGGCACGCCTCGACCGTGCCACCTTTTGTAGCTTTTGAAGAAGAAGCTTTTGAAGAAGAAGCTAGCCACCAAGCAGCCATGCAGCTTCGTGGCAAAGCAGTCGTTCCGACCCAAAGTCTTATATTTTGAGTTGTAGTAAAGGATGTAATGTACAGGACTGCTATCTCATTTTGTGTCAACACTTTTGTAAGCCCATAGAGGCAATCCTTATGACTCAGTTCAAGGAGTTTGTAATAGATGTTCATATTATCAATAAAAGAGAACTTTTCCATGTTTCAATCTGTGTTTCAATTATCTGTGTACTCTGAATATGTGCTCGCTATGCAAAACAAAAATACTTAGTCTTGTGCGGTGCGCAACCTAGGCCCGCACGGCGGTCACGCCCGGGGGACGACTAACGATTACACCGAATCGGGGCATGACATGTGGGACGTGCATCGACGATCTCTTCAACTTGGCCATGGAGAGGAGGCGATCGTGTGGACGACTTTTCATGCCGCGTTTGAGGAGGAGTTTATACCCCCACCTCTACGCCGTCAACGGGAAAACGAGTTCGTTCAACTCCGGCAGGGTAGCATGACGGTGAAGCAATACTCGGCAGAATTCAATAAACTGGCAAAATTTGCTGCCGCTTATCTACCGGATGCAGCGAGTCGTGCCAGACGATTCGAGGGAGGGCTACGTCCTGGCATCCACGGGCACGTATCCGTTCCACAGTATCAGACGATAAGGGAAGTCTTAAACCATGCCCTTTCGCTCGAACCGCAGTATCCTCACGTTGCTGCCGGCGCTGTGCAAACTTCCAATCACAAACGCCAAGGCAACGATAGAGGAAAAAACGCTGCAAAGCGTCCAAATAGCGGCGGTAAACAGCGTGGAGACACCAACAAGACCTGCAACTTTTGCAGGAAGCCAGGGCATATTGAAAAAGATTGTCGCCGCAAGCTTGGGATTTGCCTCCGTTGCGGCGATCCAACCCATCAAATTAGCAGCTGTCCGCTCTCCCCACCACAACAGCAGAATCAGACACCGGCACCTCAGGGAAATCGAGCGGCGCCTCAGCAAGGGCGTAATCAAGCTCAAGGCCGGGTCTATACCATGACACAGGAAGAAGCTCTAGCTTCGGATACCGTCGTGTCAGGTACTTTGCTTTTCAATAATATACCTGCTCGTGTTCTATTTGATTCAGGTGCACCGCATAGTTTTATTTTCACAAATTTTGCCGTGGAGAACAATATAAAAATGACTCCGTTGCACTTAGATTTAAATGTTAGCACCCCCTCTGGTACGAAAATACCTGTTCGTTTAGTATGCCTAGGCGGTTACATTTGTATTGGAGAGAAGAAGCTGTCGCTTGATGTCTTAGTTCTAGATGTTAGGGACTATGATATCATCTTGGGAATGGACTGGCTCGGCGCATGCGCGGCAACTATTGAGTGTGCAGAGAAACGAGTCATTTTCCGTCTGCCCGGAGAAGCCGTGTTCTGTTACACCAGTAGTCCAGCGAACGATGCGACCAGGGCCTGCATGGTGATTTCGGCAAAATCTGCTCGGCGAATGCTCTACACAGGCTGCGAGTACGATCCTAGCCACGTGGTAGACCTCGAACAGCTGAGTCTCCAGGTCGACTTGACGTATGTAGAACAACCAGTACAAATCTTGGATAAAAAAGAAAAGCTGCTTCGGACCCGTTCGGTTCCTCTAGTGCGCGTGCTTTGGCGGAATCACTCTGTCGAAGAGTCTACTTGGGAGCTTGAATCAGAAATAAGGGAAAGGTTCCCCTCATTATTTCCTAGTGGTAGGTTCTATTCTTTAAGTTTCGGGACGAAACTTCTAATTAGTTGGGTAGGATGTGGTGTCCCGTTCCCCCTATTCGGGGAGCGCGGCTAAGAAATACAAGACGGTATCGTTCGATCGGGATAGATTGAATTAAGAACTCGTCCTCGTTATGGATTTGTTTCTTCGGAATCGATTCCCATATTCAGTGGACCGTGCCCCCGGGATCGACTTAGCGGCAGAGTCAGGAGGGACCTCTCCGCTGTATTCTTTTGTTGCCTAGTTTTCGCTGTCGCTTGTTGCTTTCGTGCCTTGAGTTGGTTTTCGGATTTGCTTGGGTTTTCTTGAACGGTTTTGATAGATTTCATTGCTTTCGTTCGTAGGACTGCACTTCAATTTCGATAATGGAAAGAGAGGAAGAAGTACTGATCAGCTGTTCGTGTCAATACAGGTGATCCAGCAGTAGGCGTCGCTCGAGCGAACTCCTAAAGCACTTCTTTCCTTCTTCCTTCCAACTACTAAAGTGAGTGGCTACCAACCCGATTAGCTAGCCCTTCTTGCTAATCTTTACATCTGAATCTGTGTTCATGCTTGCCCCGATCAAACGATACCAAGTAATAACTAAAAGACTACAATATAACAAGGGAATAGACTTGGGTTATATTATGCTTGTCAAATGAAACTTGTGAACGGTTATTTACTTACATGCTTGCTCATTTGGAACGTTCTTCACATGCATAAATACAAGTTAGAATACATATTTCTTCTTAAATTTGTGCTACGGATAAAACTCTTCTTGAATGCCATAAATTGAACAAGTAGGCTATGCAAAAGTAAATCTTGCCCTGTTACTGCCCTGCTCCTGATGTGCCCTGATTTGCCTCGATTGCTAACTTAGTATACTGTGTTGATCACGGACAACTTGTGCACAAGGTCTTAGTTCCTGCGGACGGTCGCTGGGGCACCGGCACCGATCCGATCCGGACGAAACTCATGATAGTCGCCTGCTATAGGACGGAATGCCTTGGGACGTCCTGATCTATGCGTCGCACGGCACTCCTACCGAGACTAGCTCGTCCATTATGGCAACGTGCCAGTGATCCCCCTTGTATACTTAAACCTGTTGCAACTAACTTGTGTCTTCTTGGCAGGGAAGGCAAGGTAAGTATTGTGCAGGTGGTTCAGACGGACAGGTAAATGTCACCGAACGGTGGCAGGTTATTTCAATGATTCTATATCTATGTCTTATTGTAAAATAAACTAAGGCAAGATAGAAACCCACAATAAATGTGCATGCTTCATTAAAACAACGTGTTAATTGGTATAGTTGGGTTAGCTTGCCTTCACCAGTATGTTTCGATGTACTGACCCTCGTTGAAACAGGTTCCCCGTGCTAGGAGAACCAAGCGAGGAGCAGGAGACAAACCCCCAATCCAGTCCAGCTGTAGGCACGCCTCGACCATGCCACCTTTTGTAGCTTTTGAAGAAGAAGCTTTTGAAGAAGAAGCATTTTGAAGAAGAAGCTAGCCACCAAACAACCATGCAGCATCGTGGCAAAGCAGTCGTTCCGACCCAAGGTCTTATATTTTGAGTTGTAGTAAAGGATGTAATGTACAGGACTGCTATCTCATTTTGTGTCAACACTTTTGTAAGCCCATAGAGGCAATCCTTATGACTCAGTTCAAGGAGTTTGTAATAGATGTTCATATTATCAATAAAAGAGAACTTTTCCATGTTTCAATCTGTATTTCAATTATCTGCGTACTCTGAATATGTGCTCGCTATGCAAAACAAAAATACTTAGCCTTGTGCGGTGCGCAACCTAGGCCCGCACGGCGGTCACGCCCGGGGGACGACTAACGATTACACCGAATCGGGGCATGACATGTGTTCACATGTTTCATTTGACAAGCATAATATAACCCAAGTCTATTCCCTTGTTATATTGTAGTCTTTTAGTTTTTACTTGGTATCGTTTGATCGGGGCAAGCACGAACACAGATTCAGATGTGAAGATTAGCAAGAAGGGCTAGCTAATCGGGTTGGTAGACACTCACTTTAGTAGTTGGAAGGAAGAAGGAAAGAAGTGCTTTAGGAGTCCGCTCGAGCGACGCCTACTGCTGGATCACCTGTATTGACACGAACAGCTGATCAGTACTTCTTCCTCTCTTTCCATTATCGGAATTGAAGTACAGTCCTACGAACGAAAGCAATGAAATCCATCGAAACCGTTCAAGAAAACCCAAGCAAATCCGAAAACCAACTCAAGGCACGAAAGCAACAAGCGACAACGAAAACTAGGCAACAAAAGAATGCAACGGAGAGGTCCCTCCTGACTCTGCCGCTAAGTCGATCCCGGGGGCACGGTCCACTGAATATGTAAATTGATTCCGAAGAAACAAATCCATAACGAGGACGAGTTCTTAATTCAATCTATCCCGATCGAACGATATCGTCTTGTATTTCTTAGCCGCGCTCCCCGAATAGGGGGAACGGGGCACCACATCATCCCATTTCCACTCCGGAATAGCAAGGCTCTGTAGCTCTCCGCCTGGTTTTTGGTGTTCGGCCTTTACTCGTTGACAAGCCATGCAATGCAACACAAACTGTGCCACATCCCGTTTCAAGCCGTGCCACCAAAACGTCGTACGAAGATCCCGATACATCTTTGTGCTACCCGGATGAGAAGTATAGCTAGCATAGTGGGCTTTCGTGAGTATCTCTTCTCTGAGGGCCGCGTCGCTTGGAACGCACAGTCTCCCCTTCACTCGAAGCATCCCATCCGTGCTTACCGCAAAGTCGGACGCCTTTCCTGCTGAGATAAGGGCATGAATCTTTTGCAGGAACGGGTCGTCCTTCTGAGCGGTCTTCACTCTATGTAACAAGTCGGGTTTGAGGCGCAGTTGTGATACTTGCGCCCACTTCTTATATCTTATTTTCAGTGTAATGCCCAGTGATTCAAGGTCCCGGCGCAGCATATCGTTGATAGGCAAGCTCCCTACGAACACTCGACTCAGTGCGTCAGCTACTACGTTTCCCTTGCCAGGCGTGTATCTGATCATGATATCGAAATCGCTAAGGAGTTCAAGCCATCGCCGCTGCCGAAGATTCAAATCCTTCTGAGTGTACAAATATTTCAAGCTCTTATGGTCCGTATAGATTTCATACGGTACGCCATAAAGATAGTGGTGCCACAGCTTTAATGCAAACACTACCGCGGCAAGCTCGAGGTCATGCGTTGGGTAGTTCTGCTCGTGAGGCTTTAGCTGTCTAGACGCATAGGCTATCACTTTATCCCGTTGCATCAGGACACATCCTAGTCCCTTTTCTGAAGCATCGCTATATATTTTGAAGTCATCCGGTCCGTTCGGCAAAGTAAGGACCGGGGCAGAGACGAGGCGCTGCTTTAACTCCGTAAACGAAGCTTCACAGTCGTCCGTCCAAGTAAACTTCGCACCCTTCCGTATGAGCTGAGTCAAGGGCGAAGCAATTCTAGAAAATTTTGGTATAAACCTGCGGTAGTAACCTGCTAGCCCAAGGAAACTTCGAATATCGCTGGCTGACTCCGGTCGTTTCTACTGCAGGATTGCTTCTACCTTCTTCGGATCAACTGAAATGCCTTCCGAAGAGATGACATGCCCTAAAAAGGATATACTGTCTAGCCAGAATCCACATTTACTTAATTTGGCATACAACTTGTTGTCTCGAAGGGTTTGCAGCACCATCCGCAGGTGTCCTGCGTGCTCATCCCTAGTCTTCGAGTACACCAAGATGTCATTGATAAAAACCACCACGAATTTATCGATGAAAGGTCTAAATACTCGATTCATAACATCCATGAATGTTGCAGGCGCATTCATCAGTCCAAACGGCATCACTGAAAACTCGTAATGACCGTACCGGGTTCGGAAAGCAGTTTTGGGGGTGTCCTCAGGCCTAATCTTCAGCTGGTGATAACCCGAGCGAAGATCTATTTTTGAAAACACTGCTGCGCCCTGTAGTTGATCGAACAGGTCATCAATCCGTGGCAGAGGATACTTGTTTCTGATTGTGACCTTGTTCAATTCTCTGTAGTCGATGTAGAGGCGTAGAGTTCCGTCCTTCTTCTTCACGAAGAGCACAGGCGCACCCCAAGGAGACACGCTCGGACGGATGAACCCGCGATCAAGAAATTCTTGAAGTTGACATTTTAGTTCCCTCAGTTCTGCAGGAGCCATTCTGTACGGAGGTTTTGAGATAGGCTGTGTATTTGGAAATGTGTCGATAGTGAATTCAATCTCTCGGTCTGGCGGCATGCCGAGTAGTTCGCTCGGAAACACATCGGGGAACTCCGCCACAACGGATGTAGACTCGACGTTTGCACAGTCCTGCCGTGTGTCCCGAACTGACGCTAGAAATCCCTCGCAGCCTGTGTAGAGCATTCGCCGAGCAGATTTTGTCGAAATCACCATGCAGGCCCTGGTCGCATCGTTCGCTGGACTACTGGTGTAACAGAACACGGCTTCTCCGGGCAGATGAAAAATGACTCGTTTCTCTGCACACTCAATAGTTGCCGCGCATGCGCCGAGCCAGTCCATTCCCAAGATGATATCATAGTCCCTAACATCTAGAACTAAGACATCGAGCGACAGCTTCTTCTCTCTAATACAAATGTAACCGCCTAGGCATACTGAACGAACAGGTATTTTCGTACCAGAGGGGGTGCTAATATTTAAATCTAAGTGCAACGGAGTCATTTTTACATTGTTCTCCACGGCAAAATTTGTGGAAATAAAACTATGCGTTGCACCTGAATCAAATAGAACACGAGCAGGTATATTATTGAAAAGCAAAGTACCTGACACGACGGTATCCGAAGCTAGAGCTTCTTCCCGTGTCATGGTATAGACCCGGCCTTGAGCTTGATTACGCCCTTGCTGAGGCGTCGCTCGATTTCCCTGAGGTGCCGGTGTCTGATTCTGCTGTTGTGGTGGGGAGAGCGGACAGCTGCTAATTTGATGGGTTGGATCGCCGCAACGGAGGCAAGTCCCAAGCTTGCGGCGACAATCTTTTTCGATATGCCCTGGCTTCCTGCAAAAGTTGTAGGTCTTGTTGGTGTCTCCACGCTGTTTACCGCCGTTATTTGGACGCTTTGCAGCGTTGTTTCCTCTATCGTTGCCTTGGCGTTTGTGATTGGAAGTTTGCACAACGCCGGCAGCAACGTGAGGATACTGCGGTTCGAGCGAAAGGGCATGGTTTAAGACTTCTCTCATCGTCTGATACTGCAGAACGGATACGTGCCCGTGGATGCCAGGACGTAGCCCTCCCTCGAATCGTCTGGCACGACTCGCTGCATCTGGTAGATAAGCCGGAGCAAATTTGGCCAGTTTGTTGAATTCTGCCGAGTATTGCTTCACCGTCATGCTGCCCTGCCGGAGTTGAACGAACTCGTTTTTCCGTTGACGGCGTAGAGGTGGGGGTATAAACTCCTCCTCAAATGCGGCATAAAAAGTCGTCCACGCGATCGCCTCCTCTCCATGGCCAAGTTGAAGAGATCGTCGATGCACGTCCCACTAGTCGTACACATTGAGGCGAAGCAGTAGTTGGGCACAGGTGACGCACTTGTCTTCCGGCACCTCCAGGAGAGAAAAATGATCTTCAAGCTCGGTGAGCCAATCTAGGGCCATGATCGGGTCCTCAGTCCCATTAAATGGCGTATTGCAGACCTTCTTGAAGTTGCCAAAGGTGAAGGTAGTCACTTCCCTCGTCCTTGGCACTAGCGGTGTCTCGACTTCAAGTATTGGTTGTTCCACCGGGATCGCTGTTGTAGCTGTGGACTGGTTGGTGGCCAAGGTCTGAACATGTTGCTGCAGGGTATCTACCTGCTTTTGCTGGACTGAGAGTCGAGCCTCTAGATTGCTCTCGAACCTGGCTTGGAGGGCATCCTCTAGATTATTGAAGCGAATCTGTTTGAGACATGCCCCGTTGGCTCCGAGAGCTTCCTGATGTTCCGGAGCTGCTCTCTTGACCCTGCGTCTCGCCTGGTGCTAGCGCTGATGGTTGCGCTTGCGCCATTCCTTGGAAAGAAGGTAAATTAGATCAGGATCATAATGTATTATGGACTTATTGCATGAAAGTATCTTATTTTGGCCTTAACAAGTTCAGGAGTTCGCATAGGAAGTTATCGCTAAGGGAACTTTTCCAGTTCATGAATCAAAGGAACTTTGAAGCTGAGCTCTGATACCAACATGTCACGCCCCGATTCGGTGTAATCGTTAGTCGTCCCCCGGGCGTGACCGCCGTGCGGGCCTAGGTTGCGCACCGCACAAGGCTAAGTATTTTTGTTTTGCATAGCGAGCACATATTCAGAGTACGCAGATAATTGAAACACAGATTGAAACATGGAAAAGTTCTCTTTTATTGATAATATGAACATCTATTACAAACTCCTTGAACTGAGTCATAAGGATTGCCTCTATGGGCTTACAAAAGTGTTGACACAAAATGAGATAGCAGTCATGTACATTATATCCTTTACTACAACTCAAAATATAAGACCTTGGGTCGGAACGACTGCTTTGTCATGATGCTGCATGGTTGCTTGGTGGCTAGCTTCTTCTTCAAAATGCTTCTTCTTCAAAAGCTTCTTCTTCAAAAGCTACAAAAGGTGGCACGGTCGAGGCGTGCCTACAGCTGGACTGGATTGGGGGTTTGTCTCCTGCTCCTCGCTTGGTTCTCCTAGCGCGGGGAACCTGTTTCAACGAGGGTCAGTACATCGAAACGTACTGGTGAAGGCAAGCTAACCCAACTATACCAATCAACACGTTGTTTTAATGAAGCATGCACATTTATTGTGGGTTTCTATCTTGCCTTAGTTCATTTTACAATAAGACATAGATATAGAATCATTGAAATAATCCGCCACCGTTCGGTGATATTTACCTGTCCGTCTGAACCACCTGCACAATACTTACCTTGCCTTCCCTGCCAAGAAGACACAAGTTAGTTGCAACAGGTTTAAGTATACAAGGGGGATCACTGGCACGTTGCCATAATGGACGGGCTAGTCTCGGTACGGAGTGCCGTGCGACGCATAGATCAGGACGTCCCAAGGCATTCCGTCCTATAGCAGGCGACTATCATGAGTTCCGTCCTGATCGGATCGGTGCCGGTACCCCAGCGACCGTCCGCAGGAACTAAGACCTTATGCACAAGTTGTCCGTGATCAACGCAGTACACTAAGTTAGCAATCGAGGCAAATCAGGGCACATCAGGAGCAGGGCAATAACAGGGCAAGATTTACTTTTGCATAGCCTACCTGTTCAGTTTATGGCATTCAAGAAGAGTTCTATCCGTAGCACAAATTTAAGAAGAAATATGTATTCTAACTTGTATTTATGCATGTGAAGAACGTTCCAAACGAGCAAGCATGTAAGTAAATAACCGTTCACAAGTTTCATTTGACAAGCATAATATAACCCAAGTCTATTCCCTTGTTATATTGTAGTCTTTTAGTTATTACTTGGTATCGTTTGATCGGGGCAAGCACGAACACAGATTCAGATGTAAAGATTAGCAAGAAGGGCTAGCTAATCGGGTTGGTAGCCACTCACTTTAGTAGTTGGAAGGAAGAAGGAAAGAAGTGCTTTAGGAGTCCGCTCGAGCGACGCCTACTGCTGGATCACCTGTATTGACACGAACAGCTGATCAGTACTTCTTCCTCTCTTTCCATTATCGGAATTGAAGTGCAGTCCTACGAACGAAAGCAATGAAATTCATCAAAACCGTTCAAGAAAACCCAAGCAAATCCGAAAACCAACTCAAGGCACGAAAGCAACAAGCGACAGCGAAAACTAGACAACAAAAGAATGCAGCGGAGAGGTCCCTCCTGACTCTGCCGCTAAGTCGATCCCGGGGGCACGGTCCACTGAATATGGGAATCGATTCCGAAGAAACAAATCCATAACGAGGACGAGTTCTTAATTCAATCTATCCCGATCGAACGATATCGTCTTGTATTTCTTAGCCGCGCTCCCCGAATAGGGGGAACGGGGCACCACACTTAATTGCATGCTTGTTCGTTTGGGAATAAATCATGAATTATTGCTTGTCTTGTACTTGCTTGTCTTGTACTCACTTGTCTTGTACTCTTGTTTCCTCAACTGCATAAATTGTTAACTTGTAAACATACCGTTCGATCACGGACAACTTGTGCACAGGGTCACAGCCTTTCGGACGGTGCTGGGGCACTGGCATCGATCCGGTAAGTGCGATACCTATTGTTTAGTCTCTTGTTCTTGAAAGAATGACTTGTAATGCCTCTTGTACTTTCGTTGCATATCATTCTTGTCAAAGACGATATCGTCCATTATGGCATACGCCAGTGATCTCTTGTATATTTAAACCTGTTGCAAACTAACTTGTGTCTTCGTGGCAGGGAAGGCATGGTAAGTATTGTGCAGGTCGTTCAGACGGGCAGGTAAAATCCACCGAACGGTGGCAAGTTCATTTCAGTATGATACATATATATTGTGGCTTGTAAATGAACTAAGGCAAGATAGAAATCCACAAAAATATGCATGCTTCATTAAAACAACGTGTTGATTGGTATAGTTGGGTTAGCTCGCCTTCACTAGTATATTTCGATATATTGACCCTCGTAGAAACAGGTTCCCCGCACTAAGGTGAACCGAGCGAGGAGCCAAAGTCGTCTTTCCCGATCCAGTCCAGCTGTAGACGCATCCTGATCGCGCCGCATTTTGAAGTACTTGAAGAAGGAGCTTGCAACTCTGTGCACAATACAGCTCCGGGGCAAAGCCGTCCTCCAGCCCGGAGGTCTATATCATTTTAAAGTTTAGTAAAGGGATGTAATGTACATGACTGCTATCTCATTTTGAGTCAACACTTTTGTAAGCCCATGCGACAAATTAGCTGACTCGTTCAAGAGTTTGTAATAGATGTTCATTATCAATAAAGAGAACTTTTCCATGTTTCAAATCTGTGTTTCAATTTATCTGCGTACTCTGAATATGTGCTCGTTATGCAAAATATTAAAGCCTTGTGCGGGCGCAACTCCAGGCCCGCACGGCGGTCACGGTTCGGGGGACGCCCCAACGATTCCACGAAATCGGGTCGTGACACATTAGGCAATTCGTTGACAAAAATGTTTACAATCACGTTGTCAGTATTGAGCATGTGGTGCCCCGTTCCCCCTATTCGGGGAGCGCGGCTAAGAAATACAAGACGGTATCGTTCGATCGGGATAGATTGAATTAAGAACTCGTCCTCGTTATGGATTTGTTTCTTCGGAATCGATTCCCATATTCAGTGGACCGTGCCCCCGGGATCGACTTAGCGGCAGAGTCAGGAGGGACCTCTCCGTTGCATTCTTTGTTGCCTAGTTTTCGCTGTCGCTTGTTGCTTTCGTGCCTTGAGTTGGATTTCGGATTTGCTTGGGTTTTCTTGAACGGTTTCGATGGATTTCATTACTTTCGTTCTTAGGACTGCACTTCAATTCCGATAAGGTGAAGAGAGGAAGAAGTACTGATCAGCTGTTCGTGTCAATACAGGTGAACCAGCTGTAGTCGTCGCTCGAGCGGACGCCTAAAACACTTCTTTTCTTTTCCTTCCAACTACAAAGTGAGTGGCTACCAACCCGATTAGCTAGCCCTACTTGCTAGTCTTCACATCAAAATCTTGCGTTCGTGCTTGCCCCGATCAAACGATACCAAGTAATAACTAAAAGATATCAAGATAATAAGGGAATAGACTTGGATCTGTATGCTTGTCATTGAAACTTGTGAACGGTTACTTACTACATGCTTGCTTATTCAAAATGTTTACCATATGCATATATACAAGTTAGAATGCTTACTTCTTCTTCTATAAATATGCTATATGTAGAACACCCTTTGCCATGCATCAATTATTCAGGGAGACTATGCAAAATATATCACACAATGCTACATATCCCTTGAATTCATTGCCTCAGCTACATAAATGCAAACTTAACACAAACGCCGTTGATCACGGACAACTTGTGCACAAGGCCTCTCGGTTCCTGCGGACGGTCGCTGGGGCACTGGCACCGATCCGATCCGGACGGAACCTCAAGATTAGTCTCTCCCATAGGCGAGATGGCGTGCAGCGATACATGTGCCTCCATCACCTTAGCCTGAGACTAAGACCGTCCATTATGGCATCAAAGCCAGTGATCCCCTCGTATATTTAAACCTGTTGAAACTAACTTGTGTCTTCTTGACAGGGAAGGCAAGGTAAGTATTATGCAGGTGGTACAGACGGACAGGTAAATGTCACCGAACGGTGACGGGTTATTTCAATGATTCTATATCTATGTCTTGTTGTAAAATGAACTAAGGCAAGATAGAAACTCACAGTAAATATGCATGCTTTATTAAAATAACGTGTTGACTCGTATAGTTGGGTTAGCTTGCCTTCACCAGTACGTTTCGATGTACTGACCCTCGTTGAAACAGGTTCCCCGCGCTAGGAGAACCAAGCGAGGAACAGGAGACAAACCCCCATCCCAGTCCAGCTGTAGGCACGCCTCGACCATGCCACCTTTGACGCATTTTGAAGAAGAAGCCTTTTGAAGAAGAAGCTAGCCACCAAGCAACCATGCAGCTTCGTGGCAAGGCAGTCGTTCCGACCCAAGGTCTTAAATTTTGAGTAGTAGTAAAGGATGTAATGTACAGGACTGCTATCTCATTTTGTGTCAACACTTTTGTAAGCCCATAGAGGCAATCCTTATGTCTCAGTTCAAGGAGTTTGTAATAGATGTTCATATTATCAATAAAAGAGAACTTTTCCATGTTCAAATCTGTGTTTCAATTATCTGCGTACTCTGAATATGTGCTCGCTATGCAAAACAAAATACTTAGCCTTGTGCGGTGCGCAACCTAGGCCCGCACGGCGGTCACGCCCGGGGGACGACTATCGATTCCACGGAATCGGGGCGTGACATGTTGGTATCAGAGCACAGCTTCAAAGTTCCTTTGATTCATGAACTAGAAAAGTTCCCTTAGCGATAACTCGCCTATACGAACTCCTGAACTCGTTAAGGCCAAAATGAGATACGTTCATGCAATAAGTCCATAATACATTATGATCCTGATCTAAATTACCTCTTTTGAAGGAATGACGCAAGCGCAACCATCAGCGCTAGCGCCAGGCGAGCCACGGACTCAGGAGAGCAGCTCCGGAACATCAGGAAGCTCTCGGAGCCAAGGGGGCATGTCTCAAACAGATTCGATTCAACAAGTGGTGCAAATGTTAATCGAGCAAAGACAGAGGGATGATGCCTGCCAAGCCAAGTTCGAGAGCAATCTAGAGGCTCGACTCTCAGTCCAACAAAAGCAGGTAGATACCCTGCAGCAGCTTGTTCAGACCCTGGCCTCCAACCATTCTGTCGCGACCACAGCTACGCCAGTGGAGCAGCCAGTACTTGAAGTCAAAACACCGCTAGTGCCAAGGATGAGGGAAGTGACTACCTTCACCTTTGCAAACTTCAAGAAGGTCTGCAATACGCCATTTAAGGGGACTGAGGACCCAATCGTTGCCCTAGATTGGCTCGCCGAGCTTGAAGATCATTTTTCTCTCCTGGATGTGCCGGAAGACAAGCGCGTCACTTGTGCCAAACTACTGCTTCGCTTCAATGCGCACGACTGGTGGGACGTGCATCGACGATCTCTTCAACTTGGCCATGGAGAGGAGGCGATCGCGTGGACGACTTTTTGTGCCGCATTTGAAGAGGAGTTTATACCACCACCTCTACGGCGTCAACGGGAAAATGAGTTCGTTCAGATCCGGCAGGACAGTATGACGGTGAAGCAATACTCGGCAGAATTCAACAAACTGGCCAAATTTGCTACCGCTTACCTACCGGATGCAGCGAGTCGTGCCAGACGATTCGAAGGAGGGCTACGTCCTGGCATCCACGAGCACGTATCCGTTCCACAGTATCAGACGATGAGGGAAGTTTTAAACCATGCCCTCTCCCTCGAACCGCAGTATCCTCACGTTGCCACCGGCGCTGTGCAAACCCCCAATCACAAACGCCAAGGCAACGATAGAGGAAACACAGCTGCAAAGCGCCCTAACAACGGCGGTTCGAAAAAGGGAAACTCGGGGCAACGATGTGATTTCTGTAGAAGGACAGGGCACGTCGAAAGTGAATGTCGCCGGAAGCATGGGTTATGTCTCATTTGTGGAGCTTCCGATCACGCCCTTCCCAACTGTCCAAAGTTCACCGAGCGCCGTCCTCCCCAACAAAATCAGACTCCGGCACCTCAGGCAAATCGAGCGGCGCCTCAGCAAGGGCGTAATCAAGCTCAAGGCTGAGTCTACACCATGACACGGGAAGAAGCATTAGCTTCGGATACCGTCGTGTCAGGTACCTTACTTTTCAATAATATACCTGCTCGCATTCTATTTGATTCAGGTGCAACGCATAGTTTTATTTTCACAAATTTTGTCGTGGAAAACAATGTAAAAATGACTCCGTTGCACTTAGATTTAAATGTTAGCACCCCCTCTGGTACAAAAATCCCTGTTCGTTCAGTATGCCTAGGTGGTTACATTTGTATTGGGGAGAAGAAGCTGTCGCTCGATGTCTTAGTTCTAGATATTAGGGACTATGATATCATCTTGGGAATGGACTGGCTAGGCGCATGCGCAGCAACTATTGAGTGTGCAGAGAAGCGAGTCGTTTTCCGTCTGCCCGGAGAAGCCGTGTTCTGTTACACCAGTAGTCCAGCGAACGATGCGACCAAGGCCTGCATGGTGATTTCGGCAAAATCTGCTCGGCGAATGCTCTACACAGGCTGCGAGGGATTTCTAGCATCAGTTCGGGACGCGCGGCAGGACTACGCAAACGTCGAGCCTAATTCCGTTGAGGCGGAGTTCCCCGACGTGTTTCCGAGTGAACTATCCGGCATGCCGCCCGATCGAGAGATTGAATTCACTGTTGACACATTTTTGAACACGCAGCCGATCTCCAAACCTCCATACAGAATGGCCCCTGCAGAGCTAAAGGAATTAAAGTGCCAACTCCAAGGATTACTAGACCGTGGGTTCATCCGACCGAGCGTATCTCCTTGGGGTGCGCCCGTGCTCTTCGTGAAGAAGAAAGACGGAACTCTACGCCTCTGCATCGACTACAGAGAATTAAACAAGGTCACAATCAGAAATAAGTATCCCCTGCCACGGATTGATGACTTGTTCGATCAACTACAGGGCGCAGCAGTATTTTCAAAAATAGATCTTCGCTCGGGCTATCACCAGCTGAAGATTAGGCCAGAGGACACCCCCAAAACTGCTTTCCGAACCCGGTACGGTCATTACGAGTTTTCCGTGATGCCGTTCGGACTGATGAATGCTCCTGCGGCATTCATGGACGTTATGAATCGGGTATTTAGACCTTTCATCGATAAATTTGTGGTGGTTTTTATCGATGACATCTTGGTGTACTCGAAGACTAGGGATGAGCACGCAGGACACCTGCGGATGGTGTTGCAAACCCTTCGAGACAATCAGTTGTACGCCAAACTGAGTAAATATGAGTTTTGGCTAGACAGTATATCCTTTTTGGGCCATGTTATCTCGTCTCAAGGCATCTCAGTTGACCCGAAAAAGGTGGAAGCCATTACACAGTGGAAATATCCGGAATCAGCTAGCGACATCCGAAGCTTTCTTGGACTGGCAGGATACTACCGTCGGTTCATACAGAACTTTGCTAGAATTACATCGCCCTTGACGCAGCTCACACGGAAGGGTGCGAAGTTTACTTGGACGGACGACTGTGAAGCTTTGTTTACGGAGTTAAAGCAGCGCCTCGTCTCCGCCCCAGTCCTTACTTTGCCAAACGGACCAGATGACTTCAAAATATATAGCGATGCATCAGGAAGGGGACTAGGATGTGTCCTGATGCAACGGGACAAAGTGATAGCCTATGCGTCTAGACAGCTAAAGCCTCACGAGCAGAACTACCCAACGCATGACCTTGAGCTTGCCGCGGTAGTGTTTGCATTAAAGCTGTGGCGCCACTATCTTTATGGCGTGCCGTATGAAATCTATACGGACCACAAAAGTTTGAAATATTTGTACACTCAAAAAGATTTGAATCTTCGGCAGCGGCGATGGCTTGAACTCCTAAGCGACTTCGATCTCATGATCAGATACACACCTGGTAAGGGAAACGTCATAGCTGACGCACTGAGTCGAGTGTTTGCAGGAAGTTTGGCTATTGATGATAGGCTACGCCGAGATCTTGAATCACTGGGCATTACCTTAAAAATCAGATACACAAAGTGGGCGCAAGTATCACAACTGCGCCTCGAACCCGACTTGTTACAACGAGTAAAGACCGCTCAGAAGGATGACCCGTTCCTGCAAAAGATTCATGCCCTTATCTCAGCAGGGAAGGCGTCCGACTTTGCGGTAAGCACGGATGGGATGCTTCGAGTGAAGGAAAGACTGTGCGTTCCAAGCGACGCGGCCCTCAGGGAAGAGATACTCACGGAAGCCCACTATGCTAGCTATACGTCTCATCCGGGTAGCACAAAGATGTATCGGGATCTTCGTACGACGTTTTGGTGGCACGGCTTGAAAAAGGATGTGGCGCAGTTTGTGTTGCATTGCATGGCTTGTCAACGAGTAAAGACCGAACACCAGAAACCAGGCTGAGAACTACAGAGCCTTGCTATTCCGGAGTGGAAATGGGATGATATAACGATGGATTTTATTGCTGGCTTGCCGAGGACGCAACGGGGACATGATGCAGTCTGGGTTATCGTCGATCGACTCACCAAGTCAGCTCACTTCCTGCCTATCAAGTCTACTTGGAGTGCCGACCGCCTGGCTCAGATATATCTCAAAGAAATCGTTCGACTCCATGGCGTGCCCGTAACCATAGTCTCCGATCGAGATGGTCGATTCATATCACGTTTCTGGGGAAGCCTGCAGTCAGCAATGGGGACGAAGTTGAAGTTTAGCTCCGTCTACCATCCACAGACCGACGGCCAAACCGAGCGTGTCAACCAGATCCTCGAAGACATGTTGCGACTCTGCGCCTTGGACTTGAAGACGAGTTGGGACCTTCATCTACCTTTAGCTGAATTTGCTTACAATAATAGTTATTAATCAAGCATTCAAATGGCGCCGTATGAGACGTTATACGGGCAGAAGTGTAGATCTCCTATCTGCTGGGACGAAGTTGGAGAACGGCAAGTACTTGGCCCTGAGCTCGTGGAGCAGACCGTCCAGAAAGTTTGGCTGATTCGGGATAGATTAAAGGTAGCTCAAAGCCGTCAAAAGAGCTACACGGACACACATCGAAGACCGCTAGAGTTCCAAGTAGGCGACCGAGTATTCCTCAAGGTCTCACCCATGCGAGGAGTCAGCAGGTTCGGGGCAAGAGGAAAGCTAAGTCCGAGATTTGTCGGCCCGTTCGAAATACTAAAGCGGGTTGCCTCAGTTGCGTATCAGATTGCTCTACCACCATCCCTATCCGACGTACACGATATATTTCATGTTTCACAGCTTAGGAAATATGTGTACGACCCAAGCCATGTGGTAGACCTGGACCAACTGAACCTTCAAGCCGACTTGACGTATGTAGAACAGCCTGTGCAAATTTTGGATAGAAAAGAAAAGCTGCTTCGGACTCGTTCGGTTCCTCTCGTGCGCATGCTTTGGCGGAATCACTCTGTCGAAGAATCTACTTGGGAGCTTGAATCCGAAATGAGGGAAAGGTTCCCCTCATTATTTCCTAGTGGTAGGTTCGATTCTTTAAGTTTCGGGACGAAACTTCCAATTAGTTGGGTAGGATGTGGTGCCCCGTTCCCCCTATTCGGGGAGCGCGGCTAAGAAATACAAGACGGTATCGTTCGATCGGGATAGATTGAATTAAGAACTCGTCCTCGTTATGTATTTGTTTCTTCGGAATTGATTCCCATATTCAGTGGACCGTGCCCCCGGGATCGACTTAGCGGCAGAGTCAGGAGGGACCTCTCCGTTGCATTCTTTGTTGCCTAGTTTTCGCTGTCGCTTGTTGCTTTCGTGCCTTGAGTTGGATTTCGGATTTGCTTGGGTTTTCTTGAACGGTTTTGATGGATTTCATTGCTTTCGTTCTTAGGACTGCACTTCAATTCCGATAAGGGGAAGAGAGGAAGAAGTACTGATCAGCTGTTCGTGTCAATACAGGTGAACCAGCTGTAGTCGTCGCTCGAGCGGACGCCTAAAACACTTCTTTCCTTTTCCCTCCAACTACAAAGTGAGTGGCTACCAACCCGATTAGCTAGCCCTACTTGCTAGTCTTCACATCAAAATCTTGCGTTCGTGCTTGCCCCGATCAAACGATGCCAAGTAATAACTAAAAGATATCAAGATAATAAGGGAATAGACTTGGATCTGTATGCTTGTCATTGAAACTTGTGAACGGTTACTTACTACATGCTTGCTTATTCAAAATGTTTACCATATGCATATATACAAGTTAGAATGCTTACTTCTTCTTCTATAAATATGCTATATGTAGAACACCCTTTGCCATGCATCAATTATTCAGGGAGACTATGCAAAATACATCACACAATGCTACATATCCCTTGAATTCATTGCCTCAGCTACATAAATGCAAACTTAACACAAACGCCGTTGATCACGGACAACTTGTGCACAAGGCCTCTCGGTTTCTGCGGATGGTCGCTGGGGCACTGGCACCGATCCGATCCGGACGGAACCTCAAGATTAGTCTCTCCCATAGGCGAGATGGCGTGCAGCGATACATGTGCGTCCGTCACCTTAGCCTGAGACTAAGACCGTCCATTATGGCATCAAAGCCAGTGATCCCCTCGTATATTTAAACCTGTTGAAACTAACTTGTGTCTTCTTGACAGGGAAGGCAAGGTAAGTATTATGCAGGTGGTTCAGACGGACAGGTAAATGTCACCGAACGGTGACGGGTCATTTCAATGATTCTATATCTATGTCTTGTTGTAAAATGAACTAAGGCAAGATAGAAACTCACAGTAAATATGCATGCTTCATTAAAACAACGTGTTGACTCGTATAGTTGGGTTAGCTTGCCTTCACCAGTACGTTTCGATGTACTGACCCTCGTTGAAACAGGTTCCCCGCGCTAGGAGAACCAAGCGAGGAACAGGAGACAAACCCCCATCCCAGTCCAGCTGTAGGCACGCCTCGACCGTGCCACCTTTGACGCATTTTGAAGAAGAAGCCTTTTGAAGAAGAAGCTAGCCACCAAGCAACCATGCAGCTTCGTGGCAAGGCAGTCGTTCCGACCCAAGGTCTTAAATTTTGAGTAGTAGTAAAGGATGTAATGTACAGGACTGCTATCTCATTTTGTGTCAACACTTTTGTAAGCCCATAGAGGCAATCCTTATGTCTCAGTTCAAGGAGTTTGTAATAGATGTTCATATTATCAATAAAAGAGAACTTTTCCATGTTCAAATCTGTGTTTCAATTATCTGCGTACTCTGAATATGTGCTCGCTATGCAAAACAAAATACTTAGCCTTGTGCGGTGCGCAACCTAGGCCCGCACGGCGGTCACGCCCGGGGGACGACTATCGATTCCACGGAATCGGGGCGTGACAGAGCACGCGTGGACACTGTGGGATAAGTTGAATTCTTTGTATGCGAAGAAGACCGAGATAAATAAATTGTTCCTGATCCGGATGATGATGGGTCTACGGTACAAAGATGGGGCATCCATTACGGATCATTTGAGTGAGTTCCAGTACATGGTTGACTAGCTATCCTCGATGGAAGTCAAGTTCGACGACGAGGTTCAGGGACTATGGTTGCTGTGTACATTGCCAGACTCGTAGGAGACCGTACGAGTGTCTATGATCGCTTCTGCTCCGCAAGGCATGGTAAGTCTGGAGTTTGCTGAGAGCGGGATAATGAATGAAGAGATGCGGAGACGTTCTCAGGCCACTTTATCCACATCTCACTCAAAGGCCCTTGTTTCAGAGAACCACGAAAGGTGTAAAAGCAGGGATCCAGGAAGTGGCAGAGACAAAAGTAGGAAAATATTCAAGGGTCGGTACGAGGACTCGGAGTGTTACCATTGTGGCAAGAAGGGCCACATCAAGCGAAACTGTTTCTCTTGGAAGAGAGAGAAGAATGGCGACAAGGGAAAGCATGGTGAGAACACTACAGCGGCCACCTCGACACATGGAGGCGATCTGATCATTATAGGTGATGTGGTAGTTATGAACCTCGCCTGTGATAAAAACTCTTGGTTGGTGGACTCAGGTGCTTCAGCTCACGTATCTCACAACAGAGCACTATTTTCTACTTACACAACATGGGATTGTAGAGTGTTGAAGATGGGCAATGGAGATGGGTCGAAGGTAATTGCCATTGGAGATGTATATTTGAGAAAAAAGATTGGTGCAATTCTTGTTTTAAAAGATGTTCGTCATGTCCCAGATATCCGTTTCAACCTAGTGTCGGTTGGAAGGTTGGATGACAAGAGTTTCTTAAATCTCTCCTGGAACAGTCAGTGAAAGCTTTCCAGAGGTTCGGTGGTGATTGCTAGAGGAAGTAAGAGGTCAGGACTCTACTATATCGAAGGGAGCTCACATGGGGCACATGAGGTAAATGCAGGTACTGATGCATCTACCGAGTTATCGAACAGGCGGTGCAGCCACATTAGCGAGAAATGGATGAGCTACTTGGTAAACATGAAGGTGATTCCAGGACTCAAGTCTACAAAGATGGAGAGATGAACGCACTGTTTGGCAGGAAAGCAAAATAGGGTATCTTTCCAAAGTCACCCAAGTTCAAGAAAGCCGATATTACTCGAGTTGATTCACTCAGATGTCTGCAGTCCTATAAAGACAAAATCTATTGGTGGTGCTTCTTACTTTATATCTTTTATTGATGATTATTATAGAAAGGTTTGGGTCTATGCCTTAAAGACCAAGGATCAGGTGTTATCCACTTTCAAGGACTTTCAGTCCTCCGTTGATAGAAAAACGGGCAAGAAGCTGCTATATTTTTGGTCGGACAATGGCGACGAATATATCGGTCCCTTTGATGTATTTTGCAGAGAGCAAGAGAAAAGATACCAGAAGACTCTGCCAAAGATACCTCAGCTCAATAGTGTAGCAGAGCAGATGAACATGACGCTGATGGAGAGGGTACGGTATTTGCTGTCAGAAGCAAACTTGTCGGACAATTATTGGGGTAAGGCTCTTTATACAGTTGCTTATATTATTAATTTATCTCCTAGTGCTCCTTTGCAGGACGATGTGCCTGACAAAGTATGATACGACAAAGATCCGTCATACAATCACCTGCGAGTGTTTGGTTGCAAGGCCTTAGTGCATGTACCGAAGGACGAGAGATCCAAACTTGTGCCAAAGATGAGGTGGTACATCTTTGTCGTTTACGGTCGGGATGTGTTTGGCTATAGACTCTACTACCCAGTGGGAAGAAAGCTATACAGAAGCAGTAACGTGGTTTTCATCGAGGATCAGACCATGACCAACACTCAGGATTTCGAGATGCCTTCTGAGGCTGAGGAATTGCCTGAGTTAGAGTCATTTCACTTCGAGCAGTTTTCAGATGATATCGCAGAGGATCCAGTTATGGATAAGCCAGTACATGAAGTTGCATCCAACCTTGATCATCAACCTGCTGATGCTGGTCAGGGTGATCTTCAGGAGAATAAGCATACGGAGGAGGCAGTCCTTGAGGAGGAGGCTGATGGTATGCATCCAGCACCATTGGTTCCATTTAGGAGGAGGGATAGAGAGCGTCGACCATCTACGAGATACTCACTGGGTGAGTATGTGCTACTGACAGGACCCAAAAGTTTTGCAGGGTTATGGAAGACGAACACAGACATGAGTGGATGGAGCCATGCATGAGGAGATGAGTTCATTGGAGGCCAACTCTACTTATGATTTTGTACGATTGCCAAAGTGTAAGAAGACTTTGAAGAATCGATGGATGTTCAGAGTGAAGCAGACAGATGATGCTACTTGCCCTCAATACAAAGCGTGTCTGGTAGTTAAAGCCTATGGTCAGTGAAAAGGCGTAGATTATAATGAAATATTTTTGCCGGTCGTCAAGCAGTCGTCTATTCGGATGGTGATAGCATTGGCAGCCAGTTTTGATTTGGAGGTCGAGCAAATGGACGTGAAGACCGCATTCCTCTACGGTGATATTGATGAAGAGTTATACATGGAGCAGCCAGAAGGATTCTGTGAGAAGGGCAAGTCACACTTGGTCTGCCAGTTGAGGAAGATCTTGTATGGTCTGAAGTAAGCTCCGAGGCAGTGGTACAAGAAGTTCGAGTCGTATATATGCACAAATCAAATTAAAGTAGGAAGAACCAGACATTTCAAAGCCGGTCTAAGCACATTGAGATTCAATATCATTGGATAAGTGATATTGTGGAAAAGAAGGAAGCGACGCTTGAGAAGATTCATACAGATGGCAACGGAGAAGACATGTTCACAATGATTCTTTCAAGGGGAAAGTTTGACTACTGCAGGCGGATCGTTGGGATAACGATCCCCTCCACATAGTTATGAAGGGGAAGATTTATTGGAGTGGATGAAATTTCTAACCTATGTGGAGAATATCCCGGAGTGCGACGACTGCCATCCGTGTGTCGAAAAAGCTCAAAAAATGCATCGAACGTCGTGTATTGGAACATTTATGGTAAGCAAATATTATATGAGACTTTTATCTTTGACACTAATTATATATTTATGATTGGATCTTTCATTTACTAACTTTCCATATAATTGGATTTCCAATTTATGGCAAGTCAATCTACGATTTAATTTTCATTAAATATATGATTGAATGTAATTGGATTTCCATAAATATTTTTGGCTTCCATATATAGATTTTCATATGAAAACCCTAACTCATGCAATGGTTTATATAAATGCTCATGTAATATACAACAACATGAAAAAAAAAATGAGAAAAAAATGTGGCAAGAGTGTCATTGCAACTTTGGAGAGGAGAAAGAAAAATTGGAGGCCGTTTCGTAGAAGGAGATCAATTTGGGATATTTCTCATTGTCTTTTTTCTTCTCTTCGTGGTTGTAATCTATTTTTTGTTCCAAAGAGTTGCGGTGATCCGTGTTGGATCGGTGAGAAGCTTGTAGAGGCTGTAATATCTTTATTCCATTAGTTGAGGTTCTTCAGGGTTGTACTCCGATCGTCCCTTGGTTTTTTCCATCTGAATTTTTCACGTAAAAATCTTTGGGTCTGCAATTTGTGTGTGGTATTTTTTGGTTTGTGCATTTTGCTCGGTTCTCTCGCAGGTACTTTCTGGTTTGGGAAACGATTTTCGTGTTTCGTTCCAACACTATATACTTTTGATATACTAGCTGGCTATTGAGTATCCATGAAGTGGTGTATAACATGTAAAAGAAAGAAGAACTTAAATGGCATCTTGTGAAATCTGAATTAATATTGATGCATAATTTCTTTCAGTATTCTTTGAAGAATTGAAGCAAAAGATAAATAAATCAACAGTAATGCAAGTGAAAACATACAATTGTATAAATACAGATCTATACTGAACAAAGAATATATAGATGGCAGATTTCAGCGAGTCAGGTGGTTTCCAATGAATTTCGCTTATACTATATATATCGATCTGTGCAAATTAACTTTCACTTGAGAAATCCAACATCTAGTTAGCTCCAGGGCATATATATGCACAAATCAAATTAAAGGACGTACATGATGAGGACGACGACGACTACAACTACGACTACTACATGTGTGCTAACTTAAAGAAGCTAGCTAGGAATTAAATAGAAAGGTTTTTGATGTACGTAAATCATGTATGTGTTTATAGATAAGTAGCATGGTTGAAGGAAAGGAAACAATTTGGATCCATATATAAATTAAGATAAGTTTATTTTCAAAAGGTTAATTACTGCTTATTCCAAAGTAGAAGATCCACTAGCTAATTAGTTATTTCCAAATATAGAAATTCGACATCCATCCCTCTGTAGCAGCTGGGGATAGAAAGAAAACTCTTAATCTTCCGCTAGCTATACAATACAAATAAGATGATCATGATATATCGATCGATGTAAGCTATATAAAACTAAGAATAAGATCTACAATTAGCTAGTAAGAAACTGATTAATTATATATATATATATATATATATATATATATATATAGCCAACATTAATTAATTAATTATATCAAGAAAGAAAGAAAGAAAGAAGAAGTATGGATATAGATATGGATATATAATGTATATATGCATGCCTGACTTCTCGCACGCCACCTATAGTAGCCTAACCTTGTAGAAATAGATTTGGTCTGTACATGTGGCATGCAGGGAGCCAGGCATACCATAACCATAACCATAACCATACCTCCCATTTTCATCATTTTATATATTATTTCACCTGGCCTGCCTGCTTGCCTTCCTTCCTTGTTCTTATAGCTGCTGCTGCTGCTGCTTCTTCTTCTTCTTCTTTCCTTAGTTCTCTAGATGATCCCTTCTCACTTCCATCGATTTGATGATTGATTGATATCTCTCTCTCTCTCTCTCTCTCTCTCTCTCTCTCCACCAGGCACATCCATAATTTATTTCCTCCTCCATCTAACTCACTCATTATTCCATGGAGAGAGAGAGAGAGAGAGAGAGAGAGAGAGAGCCATGGAATGGAAGTAGTAGGGGATTAGATGATTGGGGAAGGGAGGATTCATATATAGGGCTTATGCTCTCTCCCTCTCCCTCTTCCTCTTCCTCTCCGTAGCTCCTCTTTCTTTGATTTCTTGTGTGGAGGAAACTACAAGAAAGTGTGAAAGTAAGGCTATTAGAAAACATGACGGGACCCACCACACACTCGATCGCTCCCCACCGTCAAATTCTCCTCTCTCTCTCTCCGACACAAAGAAACCCTAACCAAGCTACCCACCTCAACTTTATTTTCACTTCCATATATTCCCTTAATTACATTACATTATATATACGCTTTACTTTCTTTTGCTTTGTTGATGATACTGCAGACAGATAGAGAAGGAAAGAGAGGGAAAGAAAAGCAGTCAGAAGTTAAAACTGCTCTCTCTCTCTGTCTCTCTGCTCCTTTCTTTCCTGTTGTTGTGGTTGGGTCTTCCCTCCCCTTTTGCTTTTCTCAGCCTGCCTGCCTGCCTCTCTGGGACTATATTTGTCCGCAAGTGTTTGGATTCACACACATCCAGATTCTTTCTTTGGAGCTCAATCCCGGTCCCCTACCCCGAAAATAAAATAAAAGTAAAAATAAAAACAAAAACAAAAATTATATATATATATATATATATATATATATATTTCTTTTCGTAAAATAAATGAAAGAAACACTCTTAGCTACCTCCCAGAATTCCACGTGAATTTATGTCAAATGTACAGCTAGGCCTAGCCTAGGGATCGATCGAATATCACTACTTTTTGTAAATTCAGATTAATTATACTGCTAGCTAGCTAGCTAGCTTCACACTCACGTCAAGCAAGGAAGTAAGCACGAAAGATTCACCACTTCATCACCTTCCGGCTAACTACAATTCTGCTTTGCATGTAGCCCATACATTCTTGCATTTCGACTCACTCTATTTCATTTCTAGAGTGTATAACCGGGTTCGGTTCTTACTGCATAACCGGGTTAAATCATTGGCTGGTGACGATTTAATAATATAGTCTATATAATTTTTTCCGTCCTCCTTTACGTTGAACTACACCATGCATTAAACCATCAATCGTCCATGCAAATCTGTCATGTTCATGCATTAACTGGCCTACCTCGATTTTTGTCAAAACTTCTGACGGAAATTTTAGTGTTAAATTTTTGCCAGAACCATTGGCGAAATATTTCGTTCTGTCAATTTTTTTTAATATTCTTTTATCTAATTTATTTAAATATATTATCGTTAAACTCTCATTTGTAGAGCCAAAACGATTGTTCAATTGGTTATAACTAATGAGGATACATCATGGAAGCAAACCTTAGTTGGGTGATGCATATCTAGCTAGACAGATAATATGAATCTATCAACCAAACATAAAGCAGCATGCAATATCCTTGCATCCTCTTAACAAGCATGTTTGTGGAAATAAAAAAATAAAAATAAAAGTAGAAACAAAAAAAATTTAGGAGAGAAGGAATTAAGGCAGGTGTTATTCAGTCTATATAAACTAATTGTCCTTCCAAACGATTCCTCCCTATATGACAACTGACGTGATGCTAATGTGACAGTTGATATAAGAAAATTTAAAACTAAAATTAATATTAAAACTAACATTAATATTAAAATTAATATTAACATTTACATTAACATTAATATTGAAATTTATACTAATATTACTATTTTAATTAATATTAACATTACGAAAATTTGGGTAAGTAATATTTTAAATTAAAATTTGTCATATTATATGCCATATGTCACGTCAGCTGTCATATAAGGAGATATAATTTAGAGGAATAATTTGGAGGGATGAATGCACTACTCATTTGTTAATGAGGAAACATCACAAACTAATCATCTATGTTTTCTCCATCACATTCACGTATCATTCAACCGATATTTTTTGGGGGTTATTTAGTTTTAGGGTCTTATATATTATTATAAATGTGAGTTTAGGTTTTCATTTTGTCCAAATTAGATTTTGGATCTCGTCCTAATTGATGACTTTGACGGATCGTCCAAATTGGAAGACCTAAACTCAAAATTTTAATATTATATACGACTCTAAAACTAAACGTAAATATGTGAAAGTTATTTACTTTTGCATAGTGAAAATTATCTGACTCTGATTATTTAGTTTTGTCATAAACAATCGAGAATGAGACTTGAGATACTGTTGTTTGCTTTTATCCTGATCTCAACTGTCAGACAACTCTCGGAGAATCTTAAGTTACAAGAATTCAACAATTCGACCGGAATAAAGGTACATTTGACGATACATGATGCCCCTGAAGTCTTTTCCATTGAAACTGCTGCCAAGAGAGTTGTGTGGTTGTTGAGATCAGGATAGTAGCAAATAACAGTGTTGCAAGTCTCATTTTTAATTGTTCGATAAAACTAAATAATATAAGTCACACAACTCTCACCATGCAAATAGGGCCAGCCCTGAGTTCATGGGGGCCCTAGTTTATTTTCAAAATGGGTCCCCCATATATAATATGGCAACAAATTGAAAACTGAAATAAAAATAAGTTAAAAAAATGCTCCACTAAGGATTGAACTGGGGACCTCTAGTGTTATTCTAACATAATAAACACTACACTACAACTATTTTGAATTAAAAGAGGTCTATGGTACAAGTAGCTCTAGCTTAAATTCAAGATTATTAATATGTATATCTTTAAAGTATTTTTTTGGGTCCTCCTAGTCTGTGGGCTCTGGACAACGTCCTAGCTGCCCTGGGTCTGTCGTGCATGCAAAACTAAATAACCCTCACATATTTACGTTTTGTTTTAGGATCTTGTATAATATTCAAAATTTAAATTTAGGTCTCCATTTGGATAGTCAGCTAAATCCAACGTTAGAACAAGACCCAAATTCTAATAAGAAGAATATAAAAACGTAAACTCACATTTTTATTATTATATGAGACCCTAAAACCAAATAATACTTTATTTTTTATTATCTGTACTAGTATATACGCACGTGCGTTGCATAGTAAAAATTATCTGACTCGGATTATTTTTATTATTATCTGTACTAGTATACACTACACTACAACTATTTTGCATAATAGTTTATTAAAAGAGCAACCGGCAATTTCTTAATTTTATTATAGGTGGAAATATAATAGGGAAAGTTGAGAGAAATTAAATGACGGAAATATGAAAGATTTCTCTTATCTCTTGGATTCATGTGCCTACTTTGCATGCATGCTTTATTAACTTTTGTTTTATTCTCCAAACTACCTACTTTGCATGCATGCATATATTTGTTTTATTAACTATCATTCCCCAAGTTGCCTTATGCATGCATACATACATTTAATACGTATTTAATTACTGTTTTTAATTACTTAGATATCCTTATCAACGTTAATACATATTGAAATATAATAAAGGGTATTTTTGGAAGAAAAAACTTTCACGGTAAAGTCTAATTTTGATATTATATAGTAGAATAGATTAGTCGTCGTATGACTCCAGACCACACCTATTTCAAATTCACTATATAGGCTATCTTCCGTTTTCTCTTTGTTCTTTATTGCAGCGGACTTGTCGATGTATAATTATTAGCTATATAGGTTTATCAATAAAACATACAAAAGAATTTGCATGAATAGCATGTCCCTTTTTGTAGACTATATCTCTTGGAAAGTTCATTTTCATTTGACGTCACTTGTCAAAGAGAGCTTCTTCAAATTTGTTTCTTATTTGCTTTAGGAATTCTTTATCACTCCCCCCATCATAACCGGCAAACTCCATCTCCTGGAATCCTTCGTCAATATATTTTACAACAACTCTTACATTGAAAATATTCACAATTTTTTTTTTGTAGGAACAATAAATATTAGTCCCTACAAACTCCAGAAGAGAAGTTTGTGTACTGAGATTCACACAAAAGTTCATCTTCAGTGACACACAACCCCTCAGAAGCACTAAACAAAGAACATGTTACAAACTGACAATCCAAAGAAAATACAAATACAATAAAAATCAGAGAAGCGTTCTTCTCTTTACGTTCGCAGATGCTACACCGAGAAGAACGGAAACAATAACATAAATACAAAGAAAAAAACTCTTGCTGGGGTGATCAAAGCCACCAGAGCTCAAGGCAAGATTCGTGCTATACAACGATCTGCCCCCAGAATCCAGCAAGTTCACACAAGAACTTCTGGAACGCTCTTGGTCACCTTCGGATCACTCGAAAGATTCCTTTGGAAGGATGCTAAAAACTGCCACAGGTTTTGCTGGTGCTCTCGGTTTTGTATCTCTCTATTTTTCCAACACACTAAATGAAACAGGAGGGCTCTATATAAAGAGGATTTCAGCTTCCATGCGGCCTGAGAAAAAAATCAGGCCGCATGAGCCGCCTGTGTCGTTGTACTGCACAGAGCAAACAACGTACTATTTTACAATAACTCTTCCATCTTGGACTACTTTTCTCGGTGAGAGTTGTGAGACTCGTCTCATTATTGCGTATTTTTTATGTCCATATCTTGTATATGTGTTCTATTGTTGTATATTGCTTCCCGTATATTTTCTGGAATTTTTTAGCTGCTCTCATGTATATATAACCCCTCTCTTTCTCTCTCTTCACTATTCTTTCACTTTTTCCTCTTTTTATTTTCTTCTCCTTTCCTCTCCCCTCCTCCCTAGCCGGGAGCCGCCCTGGACCGGCCCCCCTCCCATTTTCCTTGGTAGTAATGGTAGTAGTTAGTGGTGGTTCTAGGCAAGTACATCTTGCCAATGATGGAGAACTTACACTTTTACATTATTATGGATTTCTTGCATTTTATTCGTCTATATTGTGCATTATGAACTCCTATGCATATTTACTTCTTGGTATTTTTGGTTTTGATAGCTCGGTTGGACTAGATCTATATTTTTAGTTTAATATGTTCTTGACATTTTTATGGTTTTGATATCTTAGAACTTGTTATTTTCCAAAACTAGTTATTCTTTGTGGGAGAGCATCTGATTTCAAGTGGTTTAGAACTTTACTTCTCTGGATTTGAGCTAAAAATGAGGATTTCAGGAAAAATTACATTTTGAGGACTTGAAGCTTTTTGCATGACTGAAACTTGCTGTTTTGGGACGAAGGAGCTCCATGCGGCCTGCTTTGCATGCGGTCTAGACTCCTCGCTCAAAAATTAGCATGCGGCCATCTTGTTGGACGCATGACTTAATCTACAGATGCGCCCCTTGACCAAATTCATGAAACTTGAAGGACAAAATTTCTCTAAGTTCCCGAGTCCATGCGGCCCAGAGGAGCATGCGGCCAAAATTGTCCATGCGACCCGAGCGATGTATTCCTCTTTTCCAATGCATGACTCAACACCGCCTAGGCACGCTTTTTCCTGAATTTATCTTTTCTTCTCTAACACGCTTTCTTGGCCTGTCACGTCGGTCACTTCTCTGACACGCTTTATTGGCTAGTCAACTCAGTCATTTCCTGGCCTTTTATTTATTCCCTGTCACTCAACCCTTGTCCCGAGGAGTGGACCTTGCGATGATCCATTCGGCCAGCTTCCTGCATGCGGCCAGTTTGATGCATGCGGCCAGTTTTTTGCGTGCAGCCAGCTCATCTCCTACACTTCTAGCACTTATAATAACAAAATTTTCCTTTGTTATATTTTCTCTTATGGATTATTTACTCCTTGTGCTTGGTCCAATTAGTTAAATTCTCATGATGCATGTTATTTTTAAATTGCTTATAACCTGGATGCTACACTTACCAGAAAATGGAATACCCAAAACATGGAATATAATGGCACTGTTAAACTGAGAACTTTCGGTACCTGACATGTACTGATAAACCTAATAGTGGCTCGACGTTGCTCACTCCTGACATGGTAGAATCTCCAGAACTGAAATGCTTGCACTTAATAGATAAATTTTCGTGGTGGATTGCTTGTCCATGTCCTGAATGTACTTGTCAAGCTATTGTCCAGTCTTGCATCATGTCTAAGAAAGATTCCTGATGCACTACGGTCAGGAATCCTTGATAACTTGCCTAAGTTAATAACTGGAATAATTATCTAGAAGCATCTAGAGAAATTTTATAGCTACATGCAATCCTGATATCCCAGCGACACCTGATGGATTTGGAGCTCTCCATCGAGATGGGCACACTTCGAATACATCGTCGAGTGTTACAATTTACTAGAAAATACTATATACTTAATTAATCTATGCCATGTACTCTTATGTATGGATAATCCGGATAGTCTGCAGGGCATTTGGCTGTATAAAATCTCAACAACACTTGTTAGTAACCATGATTGTGATAACCCAAGTTAGTTAATGGTAGTAAGCCATAGGTCATGTTTGGCCTTGATTGAATATTTTTTAGTCCTGTCTGGTCTTGAATTATCCAGCTACTAATCCTGAACTATAGTCGTTACTGAGTCCAGAACTACTTAACTGCTTTATTACATATTGCTCTTATTTATATTTCTCTCTGCTATTGAATGTTTGCATGCTGGTATTAGTTCCTAAGTTGGCTTCCTTGTGGTTCTTTGCTGTTTTGGGGTCTGACCCTTCTGGTTTTGTATGGCCAGATTTTGGAGCAACATCGCAGGATCTTCCATACATCCAGGCTCCAGATGGTGAACACAAGGAACGCCCGAGGACTTGAGTGGATTTCTTCTTCATCACCCCCCTGATCTTATACTTGTACTTTTCAGACGTTTAGCCACCGAGTACGTGTTTAGCTCGTGTTTTAATTTTTTGACATTATAGACCGCATGCCTACATGTTATACATATTTTTGACTATAGCTAGAGCTGATCATGTAATTTGTACTCTGCTAGTTCTTCATTTTGGCAACTAATTTCATGATCATTTATGTGTGTATAGTTTGGAACGCCTTACTATTATATGTCTGGTGATTATACTTTATGTAACTTGTTGCTTGCTTAAGATTGAGATAACTAGGACTCTTGACCCAGGAATGATTGTTGGATTGTAGAGTAAACTCTCATATATCTAGACAGCCATGACCGTATCTCAGGGTATAGAGTACTCTGGTGTACGTAGCTAGCTTTGTCCGTCCCCGTTCTCCAGTATTCTGATTCTAGGGCGTGACAAGTACTTGCCTCGTCCGTGCTAGCAACATTCTCTGGGACATCCGCGAGAACAAATTCTTGTGCCTAGCAAACTTGTCTTTAAAGGATTTGGCGTCGCGGGATTCCATGATATGATTAGATTCGATATCAAGTAACCTTCGAGCATCACTCTTATCAGCATAGCCCAGAAATATGGTCTTCTTAGTTCTTGTTTCCATCTTCTCAATCTTGAGGTCTGAAAGCTTCATATTTGTTAGACACCCTCATAGTCGAATGACATTCAAGTTGGGTCTGACCTTGAACTAGAGTTCATGAGGACTAATATCAGATGTCGTGAAAGGTACTCTATTCAGAATAAATATAGTCGTAAGCGTTGCTTCTTCCCAAAAATACTTTGGAAGTTCTGCTGTCAACAACATGGAGTTTATCATCTCTGTCAGCATCATGTTCTTTCTTTCTGCTACACCATTAGATTGGAGAAAATACAGAGCAGTCATTTTGTTGACAATTCTATGCTCTTTGCAGAACGATATGAATTCCAAGGAACGATATTCTCTGCCTAGATCGCTTTTGAGTCTTTTGAGTTGTTGACATGTTTAACGTTCGACTTCACCCTTGAAGTCCTTGAACTTCTCGAATGCTTCGTATTTTGACTTGAGAAGATATGCGAACGCTTACTTCAAAAAATCGTCAATGACAGTGATAAAATACTTTATTTTGACTTTTGTGGAGAATTGCTTGAAGTCACGAATATTTGAGTGTACCAACTCCAGAAGATTTGTGCTTTAGTTCACTCTTCTAAATGGCTTCCTGACGATCTTTATTTGCGCAAAGACCTCATATTTCTCCACCTCCTTACCCCCACATTTGGAGATAAGGCCTAGACTAGACATCTTGTTAATGCATTTATAATGCACATATCCTAGTCTATTATACCACAACTTAAGAGAATAACCAGAAGTAGAGACTGCATTGATACCGACAGAAGGAGTTAAAACCTACAGTTTAAACATCCCTTCAGTATAGAAAGTTTTTCCAAAGTATGTTCCTTTGTAGGACATCACCATCTGACTGGCATTGATATCCATCCTCAGGTCCGCCTTGCACAACAGACTCTCAGAAACCATATTCTTGGTGATTATTGGTACGTGCTTCACATTCTCCAGTATAACTGACTTTCCATAAGTCAGCTTCAGTACTACCATCCCGATCCCCAATACTGCAACTTGAGACTTATCCGCCATCAAGACTTTCTTAGAGGTAGGCTCTTACTTGACGAACAGCTCCTTCTTAGAGCATACGTGGTAAGATACACCAGTGTCCACCCACCAGTCAGTATCCATGCCATGTGACTCAAGTTAAGCTCACCTTGCTCTTTCGGTTTAGGCTTCAACATGTAGTATCTTTTGTAGTGACCCTTCTTGCCACAGTTTAGCATGTCACATCAGTCTTCAACTTTAGCTTGAACTGAGCCAAATTCACCTTCAGCTGGTTGAAGTCCTTCTTCTTCTTCTTGTAGAGAAATTTTTGTTTTCCTTTAGAGTCACTAGCATATACCATGACGGCCTTAGCCAACTGCTTGGACAAGAGTCCAATTTCAGTTGACTCTTGGCTTCATCTTCAATGTGAATCTAGTGAAGCAGATCTTTGAGCTGGATCTCCATATTTTTATGGTATATGTCAGTCTTGAACCTGATCCATCCTGGAGGAAGTTTGACGATAGCCCCCACCATAAAATTATCTTCCTGCTTTATGCCCCCTTTATCCAGTTTCTGCTGCATCTTCAGAAGTTCCTTAACTTGTGGTAACATCACCTTCTCGTCCTCAAATTGCAAAGTGATAAACTTCTCGACGAGATAGATTTTAGATATTTTTTCGTTAGTTTTATAGTGCTTTTCAAGAGATTTCCTGACATCTCTTGCCTTCTCCATCTTGCTGTAGGACTCTGCCATCGAGTCGTCCATAGCATTGAGAATCAAAAACCTGCATAGGTTGTTGTCTTTCTTCCACTTGGAGTGCATGTCCTGCGCTATACCAACTGCAAGCTTTCCTCCATCTTCGGGAATGGTAGGTTCAGGATCAACCAACACATAAGCAACTTTGACAGGACAAAGATTCAAGGAGATCTTCCTCTTCCAAATATTTTAGTATTCGCTAACAAACTTCTCAAGCTTGTGAAGGCTAGTATCGAGAAAGTTTGAGCGATTGTCCATTCTAACTCAGATCTTGCCTTGAGATTGTTAGTCCCGAAGTCAGATCAAAGAAGAAGAGGTAGCCACAAAGTAGAGACTCACACAAGTGTTCGTCTCTATAAACTCTAGAAAAGAAGTTGGTGCACTAATATTCACATAAGAGTTCCTCTTCAGTAATACCCAACCCCACAGAAGCACCAAACAAGGAATATGTTACAAAATGATAACCCAAAGAAAATACAAATACAACAAGAATCAGAAAATCGTTCTTCTCTTTACGTTCACAGATGCTACACCTTGAAGAACGAAAACAAGAACAGAAATACAAAGAAGGAAACTCTTACTGGGGTGATCAAAGCCACCAGAGCTCAAGGCAAGATTCATGCTATACAATGATCTACCCCCAGGATCTAGCAAGTTCATACGAGAACTTCCACAACGCTCTTGGTCACCTTCGGAACACTCGAAAGATTCCTTTGGAAGTGTAACACCCCGTTCCGTTCTAGCGGACTGCCGTCTCAAACGGCAATAGTGCAACTGTCCCGACCCGCTTTGCCTCGATCAAGAAGCAAAAGATATCCAGACTTGTCCCTACAGGAAATCCGGCTTGGACTTTCAGAGGCTCGCTTGACGTATCGCTCTACCGAGGCGAATCATCGCTAAGGTGGGTGGCTACGGTGAACTTGTCTTTGCTTAGCCAGCACACATAAAATCTGGAATTTTTATGCTAATCGCTAGGTGATTCACCCCCTGCATGCTAATAAATCCAACGCACCTAGCTAAGGGAATAATCCCAACTCATATTGCTTGCTAGAACATGGAAATGAAATACTGCTTGTATTCAGACCCTCGCATGCTAAGTCCCTTAACGGTTTCATCTCTCGGACTACCTTCGGGCCTGAGCAACGTGCTTGTTTATGTTCCTAGAAACGCATGCTTGTCTGCTTGATAGTTACCGTGTTTTCATCCGAACCTCGGAAGACTACTACGTAGTCGTTCCGTGCCAGAATAAACCCGCAAGTATTCGGGACCGTTAGGTCACCAAGGCAGTTCCCAATCCAGGGGACTGTATCATGCCAAGTAAAAGAATCATGTTCCTGTGGCAAGACTCATTCAGGTATTCGGATCTCCCTGCAAGTCTCCCTCGTGTGCGGGCTTACAGCAGCCCAGGAGACTGTGCATATCCAATACCTAAATGAATCTCGTGTGCTCGTGTATAAATTAACAATCGTGTTCGATCATGGACAACTTGTGCACAAGGATATAAGTTCTGCGGACGGTGCTGGGGCACTGGCATCGATCCGATCCGGGCAGACTTCATGTTTATAGTCAAATCGTGTGCGGACTGGGTAACTTGCAACGCATCGTGTTTTATGAGCTCCTCGTGTTTTCTCGTTGCATGTTATTCACGTCCTTGACTAGTCCATTATGGCATCAGCCAGTGATCATCGTGTGTATATGCTTGCAATGCCTCGTGTGATTATCGTGTGAATATGGCTTGCAATGCATCGTGTGTATTTAACCTGTTGCGTGCTTGCCTGTGAAACAAAAGATAACAAGTTATCCTCGCTTAGCGGCTATCCGCGTGCGAGTCATCGCATAGTATCAATGAATAACTTAACACCTGAACGATCATGTTATAAGAACCCTCCTGTTTGCATATGCTATGCCTCCTAAATGTTTATGCTTGCCCGTGCTTGAATTAATCATGTTTGCCTTGGACAGGGAAGGAGAAATGGTAAGTTGGTAAGTCTCGCCGTGTTTCCTCAAACATCGTACGGCGCACTGCCTGACACGTTAAGCTGTTCAATATCTGCATGAAACTGATCCTAAGGCAACTAGAAAGACAACTTAATAGTTGTGCACGAAACCTGTATTACGTGTTTGGATTTGTCGAACGGGCGAGTAGCTTCCCCACCAGTGCATTCAATGTACTGATAATCCACCAGTTTGATATGCAGGGTGCGGAAGAACCTCGTGCGGTGCGGACGTCTCCTTCGTGCGTGCTAAGGCCAGGAGTTCCCTCTGAAGCCTTGCAACGGTGCGTCCGGGACTGAAGCACATATACAAGACATAAGTTGTGAACATCGCCTGACCATCGCCTGTACAAATCATTCCACAGTTGTAGCCACTTGGCACGCTTTTACTGTTTCAGAGAGAGGCTTGAGCGACTTGTAATCTCGGCTATACGCCGCCTGTAATACTTGTTCATATCAATAAAGAGATTACTTTACTTGTTTCAATGCTTCCGCTATATTTGTCGACTCAGTGAACCTGTTACCGATCGCCTATGCGTTCATGACTCCGCTGTACTCGGACAATCCGTGCGACTCTGTGGCTTAGAACTCTTGTCGCCAGCCAATGAACCATGGCCTTGCACGGGCGTGGATCACGCTCGTGCGGCATCACGCCCGGATAGGTTAAGCGATCGTTCCGCGGGAGCGCTGGCGAGGGTGATTCCCGCCTAGCGGGAACGGCCGATTGCCTGCGGGAGATTGGGGCGTGACATGTTGGTATCAGAGCCTGGCTTCTACGCCTTTGGACTTCAATTCGATATCTCTGTTTCGAAAGCTCGTTCGTGGGTTATGTGCACGCTCTCTCTCAATGCCTCGATGGGATGTTCCAACAATAAGTCTAAATACTTTCAAAATGCGTTTAGAATGATATGCTTGCTTGTCTGGTTGTATGCTGCGAGTGGCCTTTGTGCCAACCTGTGCGAACCATTGAGAGTATCGCTAGTAGCTTGTCCGAGATTTTCACTAACCCTAAGTTTGGTTGAATGCATCTATTCGAGGGACGCCTTGAACTAGTGCACCATCCAAGACTTAGAAAAAGGTGAAACTCGAGTGCTGAGACTTCGCTATCACTAAGCTGGTTGACGTGTTCACGCGAGAGGGGCCCTTCGAAAGTGCGCACGATCCAGTCTAAGCGATATGCTAAGATCGATGCTTGTGTAAGTGAATATCCAAATGAACAAGTACAAACGACTTGTCTAGGATTGCCTCAACCCTAGATTACTGCTTGTCCTTAGTAAGTCTCGAGGACGAGACTTTTTCTGAGTTGGGTAGGATGTAACACCCCGTTCCGTTCTAGCGGACTGCCATCTCAAACGGCAATAGTGCAACTGTCCCGACCCGCTTTGCCTCGATCAAGAAGCAAAAGATATCCAGACTTGTCCCTACAGGAAATCCGGCTTGGACTTTCAGAGGCTCGCTTGACGTATCGCTCTACCGAGGCGAATCATCGCTAAGGTGGGTGGCTACGGTGAACTTGTCTTTGCTTAGCCAGCACACATAAAATCTGGAATTTTCATGCTAGTCGCTAGGTGATTCACCCCCTGCATGCTAATAAATCCAACGCACCTAGCTAAGGGAATAATCCCAACTCATATTGCTTGCTAGAACATGGAAATGAAATACTGCTTGTATTCAGACCCTCGCATGCTAAGTCCCTTAACGGTTTCATCTCTCGGACTACCTTCGGGCCCGAGCAACGTGCTTGTTTATGTTCCTAGAAACGCATGCTTGTCTGCTTGATAGTTACCGTGTTTTCATTCGAACCTCGGGAGACTACTACGTAGTCGTTCCGTGCCAGAATAAACCCGCAAGTATTCGGGACCGTTAGGTCACCAAGGCATTTCCCAATCCAGGGGACTGTATCATGCCAAGTAAAAGAATCATGTTCCTGTGGCAAGACTCATTCAGGTATTCGGATCTCCCTGCAAGTCTCCCTCGTGTGCGGGCTTACAGCAGCCCAGGAGACTGTGCATATCCAATACCTAAATGAATCTCGTGTGCTCGTGTATAAATTAACAATCGTGTTCGATCATGGACAACTTGTGCACAAGGATATAAGTTCTGCGGACGGTGCTGGGGCACTGGCACCGATCCGATCCGGGCAGACTTCGTGTTTATAGTCAAATCGTGTGCGGACTGGGTAACTTGCAAAGCATCGTGTTTTATGAGCTCCTCGTATTTTCTCCTTGCATGTTATTCACGTCCTTGACTAGTCCATTATGGCATCAGCCAGTGATCATCGTGTGTATATGCTTGCAATGCCTCGTGTGATTATCGTGTGAATATGGCTTGCAATGCATCGTGTGTATTTAACCTGTTGCGTGCTTGCCTGTGAAACAAAAGATAACAAGTCATCCTCGCTTAGCGGCTATCCGCGTGCGAGTCATCGCATAGTATCAATGAATAACTTAACACCTGAACGATCATGTTATAAGAACCCTCCTGTTTGCATATGCTATGCCTCCTAAATGTTTATGCTTGCCCGTGCTTGAATTAATCATGTTTGCCTTGGACAGGGAAAGAGAAATGGTAAGTTGGTAAGTCTCGCCGTGTTTCCTCAAACATCACACGGCGCACTGCCTGACACGTTAAGCTGTTCAATATCTGCATGAAACTGATCCTAAGGCAACTAGAAAGACAACTTAATAGTTGTGCACGAAACCTGTATTACGTGTTTGGATTTGTCGAACGGGCGAGTAGCTTCCCCACCAGTGCATTCAATGTACTGATAATCCACCAGTTTGATATGCAGGGTGCGGAAGAACCTCGTGCGGTGCGGACGTCTCCTTCGTGCGTGCTAAGGCCAGGAGTTCCCTCTGAAGCCTTGCAACGGTGCGTCCGGGACTGAAGCACATATACAAGACATAAGTTGTGAACATCGCCTGACCATCGCCTGTACAAATCATTCCACAGTTGTAGCCACTTGGCACGCTTTTACTGTTTCAGAGAGAGGCTTGAGCGACTTGTAATCTCGGCTATACGCCGCCTGTAATACTTGTTCATATCAATAAAGAGATTACTTTACTTGTTTTAATGCTTCCGCTATATTTGTCGACTCAGTGAACCTGTTACCGATCGCCTATGCGTTCATGACTCCGCTGCACTCGGACAATCCGTGCGACTCTGTGGCTTAGAACTCTTGCCGCCAGCCAATGAACCATGGCCTTGCACGGGCGTGGATCACGCTCGTGCGGCATCACGCCCGGATAGGTTAAGCGATCGTTCCGTGGGAGCGCTGGCGAGGGTGATTCCCGCCTAGCGGGAACGGCCGATTGCCTGCGGGAGATTGGGGCGTGACAGGAAGGATGCTAAAAACTATTGCAGGTCCTACTGGTGCTCTCGGTTTTGTCTCTCTCTATTTTTCTACCGTACTAAATTGAAGAGGAGACACTACCAGAAAAAGTCAAATTAGCGACGTCTAAAAACGTCACTAAATAACCAAAAATCGTCGCTAATTTAGTTTAGCGACGTTATAAAGTTATCGAAAAAACCAAGTCACCAAAAAAATGTCGCTAAAGGTCGCTATGCCGACCTTTTTTAGCGACTTTAATGTGTCGCAAAATTTAGCGACGTTTAGCGACGCCGAGTCACTAAATAGCGACGTTTATTAACGTAGCTAAACGTCGTTGATTAGCGACTTATATAGCAATGTTACACCGACGTCTTTAATGACCTGGCTATACTGCCATGTCAGCAATTTGCGACGTATAGCGACATTTTTAGCGACGTCATTAGCGACGTATTTAGCGACTTGTTACATCATCGTTAATTAGTGACGTATTTAGCGACGTAAGTGAACGTCGCTAAACGTCGCTAAAAACGTCGCTAAAAATGTCGCTAAATTTCAAAAAAAAAATTGTATTTCTGGGTTTACCAACCCCCTTGGGTTCATTATCAGGTATATGATGGTAGTAGAAAAAATTGAATAAGAACACAGTAGCAGCACAAAGGGGAAAATTTCTAGTGCACTGGGTAAATACAGGCCCAGTATCAGTCATCAGTTGTAAACCAAAATATGAATAATATAATAAAATTTGAAGAAAAGAAAGCATCCAGCAAATCTCATCGTAAACGTAAAGAATATGGTAAATTTATATCCATACAATCGTATCCTAAATAATAATAAAAATATAAATATCCAGTAATTAACTATACTACTGCGGATCTGCAGGAGACTGACCACCGGTGCGCTTGAAGGATAAGAACTCCTCATACTCGTCCCGTGGAATCGATACCGATGTCGATGGAGAAGGCAGTGACGTCGGTGGAGTCTGTGTCGATGTAGGCGCACCAGGAGGCCGTGCCCGCTCCAAGTCTGCGAGTCGCTGGTTATAAGAATCCAGGGTAGATAACAGCCTCGTACTGCTATGAACCATTGAATCCTGCATCATCGTCAGCCTCTCGCCCATTGATACCTGTGACGCCTGCAGCTCCATGATGTTGCGGTCATTGGAGGCTCTAATATCATTTGTCAATTCCTGGAGCTCCGTCATGCTACGGTCGAACATAACGAATCGTGCGATGAGCATCGGATCGTTCGCCTGCGGCTGGGACTGGGGCTGCTCCTCCATCCTTCGTAGCAACTCATCACGGAGAGACGTAATCTGACGGTCAACGGCCTCCTGGACGGCCTCCTGAACTCTGACCGACGACTGCGAGGGCTGCGACTGCGAGCGCTGTATGGAATGCGCAGCTGTCTGGGAGGCCCTAGATGACTACGTCGCAACCAGGGCGCCATAGGAGCCCGTACCGTAGTACGTACCCCTCTGGAGACCACCAGCTGCGGTCACCCACAGGTCGTCCGCCGACGGAGCTGGAGCGGGCTGGACGAAGTACCGGCCTCTCCAGGTGTAGGTGCACTAGCAGTCGCCCGCTCACGCAGCCTAAGATACTCGGCCTAGAAAGGTTTGGAAACTCGATAATTGTCTAAGTTATATTAAAATTAACACAAAGTAAAGTAATACTTACATAGGTCTGCGAGGCCCTCTCATCAATGAGATTTTCGTCCTTGCGTTGGGTGGCCAAGAAGACGGTCACCATGTTGGCATCCTCACCCCTCTGTACCTGTTAAAAATATATTATTTAGTACTAAACTTAAACATTTTTTCCTACTATAATTTTATGGTACTTATATTAAAATAATATAATTTAAAAAAAAAAATACCAAACGAGGAAAATGTTCCGTCATCGGAATCGAGCCACCACACCACTTGGCAGCATTCTGCCTAGCCGCCTTGGCCTTCTCAGACCTTTCCTTGTAGCTCGGATCGTCGAATCTAGCCCTCATCGCAGTCCACTGCTCAGGCGTGATCCAACATTGGATCAGTTTTCCAGCACGATCATGAGCCTTCTGGTCATCCAGAGCATCTCGGATAAGCTTGGCGGCAACGGTAGGAAAGAGCCGCTCGATCAACTCGGCCCGGTACGGAGGAAAAAAATATGTTTGCTACAATAAATAATTTAGTAAGTTAGCATCACGAATAAGTTATATAATATGCATAAATTAGAGAATTTATTTAATATACTTTTACCTGGAAGTGCGCAAACCAGAACGCCTTCCTCTCCTCCGGAGCCTCAGAGTAGTTGATCCAAGGGCCACCGTAGTTGTTCCTCAGAAATTGGCCCAAGCGTCTCTGAACCGACGATGGACGATATCTATACAGAGATAATAATTTAGATTACTGAAAAAGTCAATATACGATGAATAAAGAGAAACACAAATATATACTAAACCATCTAATTGACTTACTTTGTACCGTCAGCCCAAATCTCTGTCCTCGTCTCCTCCGGAGGTGCGCATGGAGGATCTTGCTGATGCTGGGACAACGTGGGCACGACCTCATCTCCTCAAGAACATAAGCTTCACAAATAGAGCCTTCAACCCGTGCCTTGTTTTTTACCTTTCTTTTTAGGTGATTCAGATGCCGCTCGAAGGGGTACATCCACCGATAACCGACAAGACCACCAACACGTGCCCCATAGGAAAGATGAATTGGCAAATGCTCCATAGAGGCGAAGAATCCAGGAGGAAACACCTTCTCGAGCTTACATAGTGTTACCGCAATGTTCCTCTCTTGCTTTCTAGACGATCGACGAGCAACTTAGTACAACAAAGATCTCTGAAGAATATGCTCAGCTCTGTCAATGGGTCCCAAACGACCTGCGGTAAGAATTTCCGAAATGTAATCGGAATTAACCTCTCCATGAATATGTGACAATCGTGGCTCTTCATACCCACCAGTTTGTTCTCCTTGAGGTCGACACATCTTTTCAAGTTTGACACGTACCCGTCTGGAAACTTTAGACCCTGAATCCACCTACAAAGTCTACCTTTATCCTTTTTATCCAGTGAGAAAACTGACTTAGGTTGCTTTAACTTTCCATTCCCCTCCTCTATCAAATACAATGCAGGACGTCTACATATTTCTTCTAAGTCCAACCTGGCCTTCGGATTATCTTTCGCCTTCCCCTTTACCTCCATTACAGTATTAATTATGTTATCAAACACATTCTTCTCGATATGCATGACATCAAGGTTATGTCTGATCAGATTGGTGCTCCAATATGGCAGATCCCAGAATATACTCCTCTTCGTCCAGTTATGGGTGCGACCAAATCCGTCATACTTGTACCCCTTAGCAGGCTCTTCGATAGCACTTGGTAAATCTTTTATCTCTTCTCATATCGTGCATCCGGGCCACCTTGGCGGTGGATTGGCCTTCTCCACAACTCTCATACGAAAAGTATTTCGGTTCCTCCGGTACGGATGATCCTTGGGCAAAAATTGTCGATGACAATCGAAGAAGCACAGTTTGCCTCCGTGTTTCAAACCGAAAGCCTGAGTACGGTCCATGCAATACGGACATAAGAGACGACCATGGGTGCTCCATCCCGATAATATTCCATAGGCCGGAAAGTCGTTGATGGTCCACATAAGTGCTGCCCTCATCTAAAAATTCTGCTTTCTAGAAACATCGTACATGTTGGCACCTACTTCCCACAGCTGATTCAACTCATCTATCAAAGGCTGTAAATACATATCGATGTTCCTCTTCGGATTGTTTGGACCCAGAATAATAACGGTTAGGAACATATACGGAGTCTTCATGCACATCCAAGGCGGTAGATTGTACGGAGTGACGATCACAGGCCAACACGAATACTGGGAGCCCGAAAGTCCAAATGGGGTAAAATCGTCAGAGGAGAGCCCCAATCTGACATTACGTGCTTCCTCGGCAAAATGTGGATACTCTCGATCAAAGTGCTTCCATGCTTCTCCATCGGATGGATGATCCAATACTCCTTCGATCTGTTTTCGCCTGTGCCAACTCATGTTTTCTGCAGTCTCCTCAACCATAAACAACCGCTGCAACCGCAACGTCAAAGGCAAGTAGTGCATCGAATCGGTAGGCTTCCTTGCACCGACAGACTTTCCTCTAACAGTGGCCTTGTAGCGATCAGCACCACAGAATCTGCACGCATCTTCATCCTTGTCTTCGTTGTAGTACAACATGAACCCATTGTGACATGCATCAATTTTCTCGTATCCCATCCAAAGCGATCTCACCATCCTCTTAGATCGATAGAAGTCTTTAGGCAACTTTGCACCCTCGGGCAAGATCTCTATAATCAAATCGAGCAGTCGATTATAGCATTCTTGCGACATATTAAAATCGGACTTGATGCTCAATAATCTTGTAACTACCTCCAATGGTGAATGATCCTCACAACCAGGATATAGTGGAGTCCTTGCATTCTCCAGCAACTCCATAAACTTTGCAGCACCGGCATTCGGTGCCTCCTCAGCTGCATCATAATTGTCCGGATTGAAACTAGGTCCCGCCGTATCATAATTGTCCGGATTGAAACTAGGCCCCGCCGCATCATAAACCATGCTCACCAACCCGTCGTCGTAAGCATCGTGGTCGTGGACATCCATATACGGCTTCACATAGGGCTCCGACTCCGATGCTAGAGATACAAGTTCTCCGTGCGCGGTCCACTGATAGTAATTCGGCGTGAAGCCCTTCGAGTATAAATGATATGTAACTTCCACTTCTGGATGATATTTCCTGTTGCGATATCTCACACACGGACACTTAATTTTGGTACCATCCATGTACTAAGGGAAAGCCTTGGCGAAGATAATACATACTTTCATTTATCAAAGTCTAAAATAAGCAAGATTCAAAACAACTGACCATTTATCAAAGTCTAAAATAAGGAATACTTTTATTTCATACATACTTTACCGTACTATAAAATCATAACTGATATAATACATACTTTCATTTATCAAAGTCTAAAATAAGCAAGATTCAAAACAACTGACCATTTATCAAAGTCTAAAATAAGGAATACTTTCATTTCATAACCGATATAATACATACTTTCATTTATCAAAGTCCAAGAGCCCTTGAAATGATAAACAGGGTTAACTAGTTCATGGTGATGTTTCTAAGCCACTTCTAGATCCATACTAGTTTATATTAGTCAATACTAGGTTAATACCTTGCTACACTATGTCTTCTAGGTCGTACTAGGATATTCTGCTTTGAAATTAAGTACTCTACTATCCACACTGAGAGCCTATAGCCGCCTTGGCCTGGCACCTTGTACTTCATCCTTATACTTGCTCACTGGACTACAATCCAGTTAAGGGTTGTATTGGCATACAACAAGTGCTTGTTGCTGCCATGCCATTGCTCAAGCATGCATGTGTTTGATGCTGCTCAAGTGTGCACCAATACTCTCCCACTGCAGAAGATGACAGGAACCAATCCCCTCCTCACAGTGCCAACCCGACACCACTGCAACACATTGCCAGCTTGCCTAATGCACTAGGCCAAACTGAATTGAGTTCTGTTCCTGAAGCCTCATAGTTTAGTAGTGACACCCACACACAACTGGACTCTTCTATCCTCTCCCACATCAAGCACAGCTAGAAGACACTATGAACACCAACACAGATAACAGTAGCTATATACCTATCTATATATATATATCGAGATACACCTATATATATGCATACACTCTCTCATATGCAAATAGATAATACACCAATTTACATATACATATCATATGATACTCTAAGGCATAAATAGACACCCACACACAACCACTAGTCCAATTCAGAAATATTTGGTGTGCAACACCAATATACTCTAGGATACATCCTCCATACACCACACCACCATGATACCAACCCTCAATTTATATGGACACATCTAATAGATCAAATATTGTGTGTGTCAGTGTGTGTGTCATGCCTGTGGCAGTGTCAGTGTTAGTGTCAGTGTGACTGTGTGTGTGTGTGTGTGTGTGTGTGTGTGTGTCTGCGTCTGTGTGTGTGTGTCGTGTGTGTCTGTTAGTGTCTGTGTGCGTGTGTCGTGTCTGTATGCGTGTGTCGTGTCTGTCAAGTGTGTCTTGTGTTAGTGTCACACAGAGAGGGAGAGAGAGAGAGAGAAAGAGATAGAGAGATTACCTAGAGCACGAGGAGGAGGAGGGGGATGCCGGAGTAGCCGCAGCCGTGGAGAGCCGGTCGCCGGAGAGGGGGGGGGAAATCAAAAAGTTTCAAAATTTTCTACAGATGGGGGAAAAGAAAACTGAGCCCTAATTAACCAAAATTTAGCGACGTTTAGCGACGTCAAATAAAAATGTCGCTAAAATAAAATTTAGCGACGTCAAAGAAGTCGCTAAATACGTTGCTAAATATTTTCGATAGATACGTCGCTAATTACGACGCTAAACGTCGCTAAATCAGATATTTTAGCGACGTTTAGCGACCTTAATTGAACTTATTTCGACTAATCTTTTAAAATCTTAATAAAAGTCACTAAACTTCGCTAAATGTCGCCATTTAGTGACGTCTAGCGACGATTTTTACGGAGTCGCTAATTTAGCGACATTTTTAATTGGACTCGCTAAAATACGTCGCTAATCCCACTTTTTCTAGTAGTGAGAGCCTCTATATAAAGAGGATTTCAGCTTCCATGCAGCCTGAGAGAAAATCAGGCCGCCTGTGCCGTTGTACTACACAGAGCAAACAACGTCGTCAGGCGCCGAAAGCTGCAACTGCTGTAGCCGTTTGGCACAGAGAACCATGAGCCGCCTGTGCGCTGTACTGAACAGAGCAGACATCTTCGCACCAAGCCGCCAACAGCAGTCCCTATTCCCTCTATACTTGACTTACTCAAGCTAACTTGCTGGAAGCATAGTTCCAGGCCTATGCGCCCTGGCCGCATGGGCACTTGACAACATGGCCCCTGGCCGTATGTGCGCATGGCCATATGGGCACCTGACTACATGGCCTCTGGCCGTGTGCGTACATGTCCGCATGGCCACCTTACCGCATGGCCCTTGGCCGCATGCGCACCTGACCACATGGCCTCTGGTCGCATGCACACCTGTCCGTATGGGCACCTGTTGTAGAAGCATAAAAAATACGCTGGGAAGATCTACACGGCATCTTAATACAGAGCAGCGTAAGCAGAGGCCTCTAGAGCCGTCGAATATGCAACAGAGCTCTTCCGCCAAATACAGCGTGAAATATGAGCTCAAAGGACCATCCGCGTAAGTACGGTACGTCCAGGCCGCCCCAGCATAAAAAAAGTTCTTTATCGCCTCCATGGCGTAAAACTCAGCCGCTCTCAAAGCAGCTTAAAGCGTACGAGGAACGCTTCATCTTCCCCGAAACGAACATGTCAAGTCACGCAGTGAATCTGACCCCTGACTCCTGACAAAAAGTGCTGCACGGCTACCCAGACGACGGCTGGAAATGGTGGCAGACCCCTCGGGACGCGCTCCACAGTATGATGGCAGATCTCTGCATTTAATGCAGAGGATTTGGTTAAAATATCACCAAGCCGTCGTTCACTGAAGTCCCCTCAGCATAAACCGCTCTTTCGCGTACAAAGGGATACACCGCCTGGTTTTACACGGGCAGACGTGAGCTATTTACGCTCCACAGCGGACAAACCGCCTGCCACGTCAAAAGCTGCACGTTGCGCAGGACTCGAGGCACGTCTCTGCGATTGGCGAACAAGGCGGTAACAGTCTTCTCAAGGCATGTCTCTGCGACGAACACATAGGAGAGCTGCAGACCTTCAAAAACATGCCTCCGTATTTAATGCACAGAATGATGGCGGATCTCTGCATTTAATGCAAGGGATTTGATTATATCTTCAAAAGCCGTGATTCCGGCTAAAGACGTCCACATCAGCATTTTGGCACGGTACGCAGCGGCTTCTACGCCCAGGATCTGTGCCTATTCGGCTTCAACGCTCGTTCGGCTTCAACGCCCACTCAGTCTCTACGACCATTCGGCTTCTATGCTTGTTCGGCTTCTATGCCTGTTCGGCTTCTATGCCTGTTCGGCTTCCATGCCTGTTCGGCCTCAACGCCTGTTCGGCTTCTATGCCTATCGGGCTTCTACGCCCACCCGGCTTCTATGCCTACTTGGCTTCTATGCCACAATGACAGACATCGGCTTTTACGCCCACCTCTTCTACACGGGGGATACCTACCTACGTGGCTTTTACGCCGTGATCTTCGTAGCAATTGTACACGTTGTGTCCCTTAGTTGGACCTGCGTCACACGCTCATTTAAAAGATCATCCATACGCAGGCATTGGTTACTTTAACCGTCATGTAAAAGGGTGCTATGTTGTCCGCTCCTCGGTTTTTACACCAACTGAGTGGTCACTGTCACCAAAACTCTATAAATAGAGACCCCTATCAATGGGGAAGGGGAGAGAAATAAAAAGATCGAACAATTGAAGACTCGGAGAAGAGGTCGAACAATTGAAGATCGAGCAAGGAGAAAGGAGATCGAGAGAGAGAGAGAGAGGAACCCGGAGCTCGGGCAAAGGATAGGGATCGACGACCTGGGCATCGTGCATCCACCCTTTTCTGCAACCCCCGAGGCTGCTTCCTGTCTTCTACGGCGCTTCTTCACCATCGTGTGGTCCAAGGGCTAAAGTGATCGACTGCAGATCAGACACCTATAGCAATTTATACCCAGATTAAATAAATTGTACTCCCACATCCTCGTATAGGATTACATTGTACAAGTTTGTTTGTAAACAAAAAGAATACGGGTCCTGTATAAACCCCGTCTTGAATACATCTTCCATTCTTTTCGTTTTCTACCGCAAACAAGATGGCGACTCTACTGGGGACATCTTTCTCTTCTGATGAGGAAGTAATTGCTCAACACGATGCGGTATCTATAGGAACCGTGAAGAAGACACTGGTCGTCCAGTTCGACCAGTCTGCCTACGAAGACATGCTTCGAACCGGGGGTAGCTCTCACCCTCTCTCCGTCCAAGACAACAGGAAGCTACGCAAGGTCTGGATGCCCAAGACATCCTCTACCGTTCCTGTGGACTCTCCGATCTCTCCGATCTCTCCGACCAATGAGGTTGTAGCATCGCTCCCTCCGTACCCCGTACATAAAATTCAGTCTCCCGCTACGCGCGGTACAGACAAAACTTCGGGCAAAGTCTCAGCGCTAACCCAGAAGTATCCACTGCACTCTACGTGTAGAAACCAGTCTCCCGCTACGCGCGGTACAGACAAAACTTCGGGCAAAGCCTCAGCGCTAACCCAGAAGTATCCACTGCGCTCTACGCGTAGAAACCAGTCTCCCGCTATGCGCGGTACAGACAAAACTTCGGGGAAAGCCTCAGCGCTGACCCAGGAGTATCCACTGCGCCTTACGCGCATAAATCAGTCTTCCGCTACGCGCGGTACAGACAAAACTTCTGATGATGCCTTAGCGCCAAATCAGAAGTACAGGTCACGCTCCGTACACAAGACGTTGTCTGACCTCTACGGGGAACCAGATGAGCGCTGTGATCTCCGCGGGGGAAATCAGGCGGCGGAATGCGCAACTGCTCGGCCCTTACGCCAGCGAGGGAACAATCTGCATACCCTCTGGATTACGCAAGAAGCCGATGGCCGACTGAGGACCTCTCCAAGATACGCCAGGGGTTATCCGCCACCCAGACGGCCAACCTGTTGTACACAGGTGGCGTAGCAAGGGCCATGGTGCCCAACCTCCGTATAACCACTGATGGGAGCAGAGGAAGCAAACAATCATCCTCTTCTGCAACTCCTCCTGACCTGCGCAAATATCTAATCCAGAAGCGCAAAGAGAGGGAACCTTCCAATATGTCTATTACGCCTCCTGACGAGAACTGTTGCAATAGCCATAGAGTTATGATTAACTGTTGCTGCTCTAATACAAGACGACCGGTCTTCGACCGGTTAAGCTACTCTCTGTCTTTTCAGGAAAAGGAGCCCGCGCATGCATCTGTGAACATGGCTTCACACATGCCTAGACGGGGTTCGAACTCAAGACGTCATCCCTCCAGGCCTCCGAGCCGAAGGAGGTTCAATGAACTCCTCCAAAACGCTGAAGCCGGGGTGTTCCAAAACACACGTGCAAGATCACGACAACCAGCTTTATCCTCTTCTGATTCCGACGCTGAGGATCGCCAGGCCCCTGAATCAGATGCTGAAAGCGTAGAGTCGACTTCTATAGCGACCTACACTCATCCTTCGACGATACCCAGGGAGATGGGAGTTTACGCCGTTGAAGATGAACGCGATGAGGCTTCACCATCAGGAAACGCGGAGCAACGCATCACTACGCTGGAAACATCTCTGAAACAAATACAATCCATGATGGAAAATATGCACCAGATGATGCTAACCCAGCATGCAACTACCATGGCTCAAGCATCGGTCCCGCCAACTCAGATACGTGTGGGGGTGGACTTGCCACCATCTAATCTAAGCCAAGGACCTGCTCTAGATCAAGAGTCAGCGGTTCCTCCGCTTTCGGAGAATATATTGCCTCCCGTTGGAGTCATAATGCAGCCAACTCTGTACCACTCCGTAGTCCTGCTTCCGGCTGAAAATCCGATGCAGGTAGTACGAGAGTTAAAAGCCCAGTTTGACGCCTTGAAGCACAAAGATCAGCTCAAGAAACTGGGAATCAACCAGCCTTATCCAGCTATCTGGGAAGAGGTCCCTTTCCCTCCGAGGTACAAACCTCAGACCATGGCCCTGTTCGAGGGGAAAACATCACCAAGTCAGTACATGAACTATTTTAGTATGATGACGGTGTTGCTGCAAGGGAACGGCGCCCTCCTCACCCGGGTGTTCAAAGGCTGCCTCTCAGGAGTAGCCTATTAGTGGTACCGTAGCTTGGCGGACAACTGCATTACTTCCTTCGAGGACTTCAAAGCTTTATTCTTTACGCGATTCTACGAGGGAGGAATGGACATGTCCATGTCCTCTCTCATCGAAGTCAAGCAAAGAGAAAAAGAAGACGTTCGCGCCTTCATCGAGCGTTTTCGTCAGGCCACCTTACAGATGCCTCCAGGAGTTCCAGACTCTGCATTGGTAGACATTTGCAGGCAAAATCTCCTTCCCGTGGTCTCGGTGTTCACAGGACCATATCAGTTCCATGATTGGCCCTCGTTCATCCTCTCGGCCGTAGCCGCTGAAGACAACAGTCGCAAGGCGCGCGACAATGGCATTATGATCTCCGCCTCTGACAAAGGCAAGAAGTCATCTCCCAGCAGCGACCATCCTCGTGGTCCAAAAGGGAAAGAAGCTCTGACGGTCAATACGTCCAGACAAAAGATTGCGGCAACCACGCAAACGAGACCAGGGACGTCCAGGCCCGTAGAAGTCTACTCCTTTGACGACGAGGATATCCCAAGTATATTCGAGTGTCTCGTCAAAAGTGGCAAGATCACCCTTCCGGAGTTGAAACGGCCCCAAAAAGTTGGCAGTACTGACGACCCCAAATACTGCATCTTCCACAGATATGTGCACCACCCGACAAAGGCGTGTTACATACTGAAAAGGAAGATCCAGGGTTTGATCGATGCCAAAGCCATAACCCTGCACAACACTGAGAAGACAGTCACAGCCAACATGGTCTCTCTACAGTTTGGCAATCTGCCTCCCCAGGAGGTCCCGAATGGTGTTGTGCCTATCTCTCGGACCACGATGAACATCGTCAATCTCCCTCCAACTAGGGATCAAAATTACGACCTGGTACCCCTAACCACCCTGCGAGGCGAGATCATGTCGGTTCATCCGAATCTGGTGTCAGAGCTCGAGAAAGAGTCTAATGCTCCTAGAGCTGCGTCTAGAAAGAGCTCCAAATGCAAACCATGTCATATGGTTGCGACTTCTGCACCGTCAGACGAGGACGAGGTACTAGCCGCAACCCGTTCAGGGAGAGCTTACCTCAATGACTACGAAGCAAATCAGGAAGGTGCACCGACGGGTACTTCAGCCACCAAACCTTCGGGACCCGAGTCCGTCATGCCAGAGACCGATCCTGCAAGGCCGACTCCAACGGACAAGGGGAAGCAGAAGGTGTAGCGCCCCGTTCTCCCGGTGCGGAGAGCGCGGCTAAGAAACACAAGACGGTATCGTTCGATCGGGATAGATTGAATTAAGAACTCGTCCTCGTTATGGATTTGTTTCTTCGGAATCGATTCCCATATTCAGTGGACCGTGCCCCCAAGGATCGGCTTAGCGGCAGAGTCAGGAGGGACCTCTCCGCTGCTATCTTTTATTGCCTCGATTTTCGATGTCGCTTGTTGCTTTCGTGCTTTGAGTTGGTTTTGGGATTTGCTTGTTTTCCTTGAACGGTTTCGATGGTTTTTATTGTTTTCGTTCATCGACTTGCACTTCTATTCCGAGATTGGAAAGAGAGGAAGAAGTATTAATCGAGCTGTTCGTGTGCAGGTGAACGAGCAGTAGGCGGCTTGCGAGCGGAGTCGTGAAGCGCCTCTTTCCTTCTCCTTCCCAAAATCTAAGTGAGTGGCTACCAACCCGATTAGCTAGCCCTGCTTCCAAGCTTCACAGCAAATAATCCGCACTCTCCTTTTCCCCGATCAAACGATACCAAGTAATAATAAAAGAAACCAAGATAAAAAGAGAATAGACTTGGTTATATGCTTGTCAATCGAACCTGTGAACTGTTGCCTTATCGTATGCTTGTTCGTGCAAATGTTCTATGAATTATGCTAAGTATGACACACACCTAGTATTGTGCATAATTGTTCAGGGAGGCTATGCTAAATAAATCATGCATTACTACTTGTCGTGCACTCGTGTACTTGTACTCGTGTTCTTGCAATCGTGTTGCCTCAATTGCATGAATTGTTAACGTGTTAATCGTGTACGATCATGGACAACTTGTGCACAAGGTATAGTTCTGCGGACGATCGCTGGGGCATTGGCACCGATCCGATCCGGGCGGAACTCGTGTAATAGTCATCGTGTACGGGACAAGGTGGCTTGCAGCGCCTCGTGTACTATCGTTGCATGCTATCCTTGCCTCGGACTAGTCCACTATGGCAAACATGCCAGTGATCATCGTGTATATTTAAACCTGTTACATACTAACTTGTGTCTTCGTGGCAGGGAAGGCAAGGTAAGTATTGTACAAGTCATTCAGACGGGCAGGTAAAATCCACCGAACGGTGGCAAGTTCATTTCAGTAAATTCTATATCCTGCTTACTTGAAAATGAACTAAGGCAAGATAGAAACCCACAAATATGCATGCTTCATTAAAAACAACATCTTGATTGGTATAGTCAGGCTAGCTCGCCTTCACCAGCATGTTTCGATATGCTGACCCTCGTTGAAACAGGTTCTCCGCACCAAGGCAAACCGAGCGAGGAGCCGAAGTCGTCTTCCCGATCCAGTCCAGCTGTAGGCGCATCTTCACCGCGCCCCCGAAGCATTTTGGAGTCAGGAGCCTGCAACTCTTCATACACAAATGCAGCTCCGTGGCAAAGCCGTCCTCCAGCCTGGAGGTCTATACATCTTGAAGTTATAAAGGGATGTAATGTACAGGACTGCTATCTCATTTTGAGTCATCTCTTTTGTAAGCCGTTCGACATATTAGCTAACTCGTTCAAGAGTTTGTAATAGATGTTCATTATCAATAAAGAGAACTTTTCCATTTCAAATCTGTGTTTTAATTTATCTGCGTACTCTGAATATGTGCTTGTTATGCAAATCATTAAAGCCTTGTGCGGGCGCAACTCCAGGCCCGCACGGCGGTCACGACTCGTGGGACGCCTCGGGGCATGACAGAAGAAAGTTCGCTTTGATAAACCTGTGAGAAACATTCCTAACAAAGGTTTAGAAAAGCCCTACAACTTCGACATCCTGGCCCAACTGGCTAATACACCAGCCAGGTTGTCCATCTTCGAGCTACTCAGGCTCTCCCAGGACACTCGTCTAGTCCTGAGTGAAGCACTAATGCAGGCAGAGGCATGCTTGACCCAGCTCAAGCCCCCCGTCGTAGGAAGACCATTCTTCCTATACGTTCGAGCAATGGACCATTCCCTGGGAGCTCTTCTTGCGCAGAAGAACGATGTAGGGCATGAACAGGCTATCTACTATCTAAGTAGAATGATGGTCGAAGCCGAACACCGGTACAACCCAGTGGAGAAAGAATGCTTGGCTCTGATGTTCGCTATCCAGAAGACGCGGCACTATGTCACCGGCCAGACTATCCATATCATCTCCAGGATCAACCCTCTTCGAGTACTAATGAGCAAGCCAAGTGCTCTTAATTCCCGACTCGCAACATGGGCGATGCTGTTAACACCATATAACATGGTGTACGTCCCTCAGAAGTCCATCAAAGGCCAAGCATTGGCCGACTTCCTAGTTGCTCATGCAATCCCGGAGACCTCCATGATATACGAGGACATCCCTGACGAAGTTGTAGAATGTAATTCCGTGACAGAGAGTGACACATGGCAACTATTCTTTGATGGTGCCTCCAGAACCGGTCCTAGGGGAAGTGTGGTCTCAGGAGTAGGAATCGTCCTAGTTACTCCCGACAAACTCGTCATCTACCGGGCATACTCTCTCAATGAGCCCTGCTCCAACAACGTGGCAGAGTATAACGCTATTTTAATTGGGCTCCAAGTCGCTAAAGAGCTGGGGGTCGAATCCCTGAAAGCTTTCGGTGATTCCCTGCTTATCGTCAATCAAGTCAGAGGAATATATGAAGTCCGAAATCCAGACCTCATCCCCTATCACCAAGCAACGGTCGAGATAGCCACGACATTCAAAGGGTTCTTCCTGGAGCATGTACCTCGATCCCTGAATCTTGAAGCTGATGCCCTAGCCAGTCTAGCCGCAGATCTGGCTACTCCTATAAGAAGGCAGGACTCGGTAATCCTTCTTAACAGAGATTTATTCTGTGTGAAAAACAACTCTCACATAGAACGCAGCTACGCTGCATACGCCAATCCTCCCAAACGAGATTGGAAGAGTCATTTCATAGATTTTGTGGCATACAGGATCTTGCCGGAAGACCCTAAAGAAGCAGTATCCGTCAAGAGGCGGTCCTTACGCTTCTACTTCGATACATCTTCACAATGCCTATATCGTCGGACCTATGACGGACTGTTATTAAGATGCCTCTCTGACGATGAGGCACAGATGATCACCTGTGAAGCTCACGATGGCATATGCGGAGCGCATCAACCCGGTCCTAAGCTACAGGATTGTATCAGGAGAATGGGCTACTACTGGCCCACTATGATCACAGACGCGATTAGCTATGCAAAATAATGCAAGGCCTGTCAGGTCCATGCGGACTTCATACATCAACGGTCTGAATATCTACATCCTACGGTTGTATCCTGGCCTTTCGAAGCATGGGGTATGGATGTCATTGGTCCTATCCACCCGTCTTCTTCCAGGGGTCACCAGTTCATACTGGCCATCACGGATTACTTCTCCATGTGGGCAGAGGCAATCCCTCTCGCCGAGGTAAAAGCGTCTAATGTGATCAGCTTCATCAAGCATCACGTCATCTATCGCTTCGGGGTACCTCGGAGGATAATTCACGACAATGGGCCTCAGTTCATCAGTCAAGCGTTTCATCGATTTTGCGATAAAAATCGGATACATAATATTGCCTCTACGGCATATTATCCAGCAGCTAATGGTTTGGCGGAAGCTTTCAACAAAACCATTATCAAACTCTTGAAGAAGTTCGTCTCTTCAAACAAGAGAGGTTGGAATGAGAGACTGGGCGAATGCCTCTGGGCATATCGCACAACGGTACGAACACCGACAGGTTGTACTCCATTCTCACTGGTCTACGGGAGTGAAGCAGTTCTCCCCATTGAAGTCCAGATCCCGTCACTCAGAATAGCCGTGGTTAACGAGCTGACTCAAGAGAAGAACGACCTTTTAAGACTTCAGGAGCTAGAAGGATTAGACGAGAAACGCCTCCAAGCTCAGCAGCGCATCGCGCTCTACCAAGCACGCATTTCCAGAGCTTTCAATCATAAAGTAAAGGAAAGAGTGTTCAGAGTCGGCGAGCTAGTTCTAGCCGTAAGAAGGCCGATGATTCTTACCCACAGGAGTAAAGGCAAATTCCAGCCCAAATGGGAGGGTCCTTATGTGGTCGAGACAACATTCTCAAATGGCGCTTACAGGTTAGCCCAGCCTAATGGAGACCTGTTAATGGCTCCTATCAACGGCAAATTCCTAAAAAGGTACTATGCTTAATCTCCTCTGCTCGGGTAGAATATAGCGGAAACCTCAATTCTGACAAAACTACTTCCAAAACAAGCCTTAGTCAGAGCATATTCTATCATGTCTGTATGACCTCTGCATAAATGTGTCCTGCTAAAGTTTCTTGAGAGCCTATCATGTCCATATCACCTCTGATAGTATCTTACCTACAGACCTTAGCCTGAGCATATTCTATCATGTCCATATGACCTCTGCATAAATGTGTCCTGCTAAAGTTTCTTGAGAGCCTATCATGTCCATATCACCTCTGATAGTATCTTACCTACAAGCCTTAGTCAGAGCATATTCTATCATGTCCGTATGACCTCTGAATAAATGTGTCCTGCTAAAGTTTCTTGAGAGCCTATCATGTCCATATCACCTCTGATAGTATCTTACCAACAAGCCTTAGTCAGAGCATATTCTATCATGTTCGTATGACCTCTGAATAAATATGTCCTGCTAGAGTTTTCTGAGAGTTTATCACGTCCATACTATCTCTGATATCACCCTCGCCCAAACCTGTCATTTACATTCCGAAATGATGGGTCCACAAAGTCAGAAAAGAGTTCGCTTTATTCCCAAAAAAGAGCAGAATTACACTGGGAAGCAAGAAAAAAAAAAGAGGGGGTACATCATTGCGGGGGAGCAGTCAGATCATGAATCTGCTGCGCCAGTACGGCTATCCTCTCATCGCTGCAAGCCAAGGCATCGGCGCGGGCCTGCTCCAGCCGTGCTTCGTTGTCTCCCCTGAGGGACAATTCGGCCCTCGCCCGACGAACACCCGCGCGGGCAGCTTCTGCACAATCCAGATCCCGTCGTGCTGCACTCAATCGAGCGGTCGCTACGTCTAGACCTGCCAACGACTGGGAAGCCCACTCCTCCGCCTGAACGAGCTTCTCTTTCAACTTACGAGCCCTCGCTACGTTCCCTTCATGCTCGGATTGGCACTTCAGTTGAAGGGCAAGGGCCTCCTCCTCAACGGTCTTTCTTTCGTCCATCTCCAACTGACGTGTTTGAGCGGGTTTATCTAAGCTCTCCATCTGTTTGGCAAACCGCGCAGTCATGAAGTCATATCTGGACTGGACCTCAGCTTCAATATCGCTCCGAGTTAGCCGCAGATATTTGTTGATGGGTTGCTCCAAACCATTAACCATCGCTTCCAGGGCATCAGCTATCCCGGTGCCGTCAAAATCTCGGATCGCCTCTATCGGAATCCGAGAGGACTTCTTCAGGCGCTCGAGATCCAGATTCCCCTTCAGCACCATCGGTATCAACGCCTTCAAAGTAGCATAGAAGACGCTGGTATATTGCTCAGTCAATGCAGCTAGATCCGATTGGGCACCAGGAGTGGCCGCGACATTGGCAAGTCCCCCTCCAGGAATGATCGTGGACGAAGTGGTCACAACCGTCGCCTCGACAAGTGGTGCGACCAAAAGAGGCACGTCAACCGAAGTAGTCGCAATGGCAGGCTCTTCTTCTTCTTGGGATATCGAAGCCTCTTCAACAGGTGAACCGGCCCCCGAAGATACTTCCTCCTCAAAGTCGAACGCCTCTGTGTCATCACCAGGAGCCAGAGCAGAGCCAGAAGGCGCTTCAAAGCTGGATTCCCCGTGGACGCCATCCCCTGGGAAAAGGACAAGAGAGTTGATATCAATATAATGGTACTCTTTCTAAAAAGGAGACATAAATATGACATTTACCCGTGGCCAGCGGTATATACGACGCATCTGTAGTCGAGGTAGCTAAATAATGCCTTAATGACGTAATGCGAACTGTCATACCTGGAGAAGGGGGTGGGCCAACCGATATTGCCAGGAGCTCTACTAAGCCTCCACCAAGGCGCGGTCGAGGTTCGTCAGTTGGGACCTCGCCAGGCATACTCACGGACACGGCAGGGGTTTCATCCGTTGCTGGTCTAAGGAAAGATTCTCCCATCTGCCCCGGCCACACCGGCAATCTCGTACCACTACCGGAGGCAGTAGCGGTGACGACATCCTCAAGACGGAATGCCCCGGCACCGCCAGCCGAAATTGAGGGTCCCTCCCTAGAAGGCGAGGAACCCCCGATCAGGGAAACATCCTCGACAGGCGAAACAACAGGTTCCTCTCTGGGAGCCTCGATACCAGGGATTTGAAGAGAACGACTGACCGTCCTCTTCCTCTTGCGAGAAGAAATCTCCTTGGGAGCAGCGGCCCTTCGCTTCCCAGAGACTACCAAAGCCCCCATAGGCAGAGGTACTTCACACCTCGGCACCGTCACCAACGGCTCATCAGGAGTAGCGAACTCCTCACCCTCGTCAGGAGAAACCGAAGGGACTTCGACTCTTCCCCCAGGCGTGGAAGGCGACACCCTAAAACTCCCACGCATGTCAAAATCACGGTGGAAGGTGTTAACCGCCACGTAGAACTGGGCATACGAATGTAGGATATGCAGCTCCGTGGAGGGTGTGACGACCGGCACGGTAAAGATTGCTCCAGTGCATCCCATGATGAAATATCGCTATCCTCTGGCTCCATCGATGAGGCCACCCCTGGACCTGAAGCTGGTGACGGCATTGCCCACGTGCAACTGGTCATACCCAAATTGCCTTGCGAACCGACTAGGCAAGTAAGGCTCGAGGAAGCAATGATCTTCACTTTTATACAACAAGTGGGAAGGCCTAATACAGATCAACCACTTGAAAGCCTCCGAAGAAAGATTAGTCTTCTCTCCACCTAAATCCTCCAGCCTGATCCCCGATTGATTGTGATGTACAGAGGGGACAATACAAAGGAGCTTCCAGCCGTGACTGAGGCCTAGTGTCAGCCTACAGTCTAGAACTGTGTTCACATTCCAGGGAGAGTCCTTATAATTCATCAGGAAGCTACCCCCCGGGCTACTACCGGAGCCAGGGGACATCACCCGAGGGTTGTGCAGAATTAACCATCCCATTAAATACAGGTATGGTAATTCCACCCGAGGAAAGCTTTCACGCCGAGTCTCATCGGCGAGCAGCCCATCAGTCATGGCTCTCAGGCCAGCATGTATACGGTACACCATAGCAGGGAGCAAGCCCAGTCTCTCCCCAAACACCAGACGCACCGCAGGCCACAGGATATTCCGGTGAATGCAGTCCGCAGATGCAGTGCCGGGCACCACTACTCGACGCAGCCATATGGAGAGGAAACCAGCCAGCTGGGCTTCCTTGGACAGAGGTCTGCGGTAACGCCTCAAGTAGCTATAGGCCTTAGTGCCTTCGGGATACTTTCCTGCCCCGTCGTCAAGAATCTGGTCCGAAGCCTTGGCGTCATCCATAAGAGCCTCGACGACCTGGGCACTAAGCACGCCCAAACAATTTACGGGCTCATCCTTACCCCCCGAAACTTTCTCCGGCTTGGCAGCCCTGGCCCGGTGGAAGAAGAGGTAGGACGTCCACTTGGTAGTATGGGCCAAATTAGAAGACTCGTCATAAAAGGCCGTGCACACGAAGTAGTGGCACATCAGCTCCTGATACACCTCTACCACCCGAGGGTCCGAATCCCCCAACTCCCGATTGGTGGGGACATACTCTTCATATGGGACATCCCCCATCGGCAGCCTCGAGATCACTGCCATCTCATGGAGGGCCAATCCCAACTCCCCCAGCGGAGTGGCGAAAGTCCCAGTGAGCGAAATGTATCGCTCCATCAGTGCCAAGTACAGGTTAGGGTTAGGAGGCAACCCAACACTGGTCGCACTCACAGCGGCATACAGCCCAATGCACTCCAGCTCTCTCTGACATTGCTTCAAGGCCCAGTCAACAAGGCAGGCCCATCGACGGTTTGTTGGAGTGATCCACCCGTTGCATCGAGGATTCTCCTTGGGATATACTCCCCCTCGCCCCATGAAGTCGTTGCAGAAAGTCGGCAACTGGACCGGTTGGATCACTAGACTGTCCTCGCTCGGAGCACTGCCCGGGCTCAGTCCCCTGAACGACGTCACGAGGCCAGAAGGACGGCTGACAAACGACCCCTGGTCAGCTCCTTTCAGATGAAAGATCTTCCCCGGTTTGCCGTGAAGATCGGGCGTCAGGTTCCACGACATCCTCCTAGGGTGTGTCGCATAGAAGAAGGCCGAGATAGGATAATCCCTCGGCATCGTCGGCAGGTACAAAACCAGATTCCCAGCAAGAAATACCCAAGGTTCTCTCTTAGGCTTCGTTTGGGACCGTCTGTCAATCATGTCCCCAAAGAGAAAAGCTGGCTTTATGTACTGCTCCCCGTCTATATACGTCAGGGGCTCCCCGTTAATCATATTCAGCAGCGTCCGCTCACCCTGGACCGATATCAAAATCTCCCTTCCCTCAGGATAGTGGGGTCCGGAGATAGGAAATGCCACGTGGGACAGATCCTCCAAATAGTTCGAGTGCAGCATCCCGGCAGCAGAACCCATCACCTCAGCCAGTGGAGACTCACCCAAATTAACTGCAAAAGTGCGAGAAAAACATGTCATTACAAAATCTTGCAACATGGGGACCCAGAAGCCAGTCTGCGCTTTACGCCAAGACTGTACAAATTTGGCCATTTTACGCAGAAAGTCTCATCCAGAGACATAACTGGCAGCGTACGATCCGTGCTTTACGCCGGGCTACCAAAAATTCTAGTTATTACGCCGGAGGCTCCGCCTCAGGCGTAAAACTAAAAAATTTATAGTATACACCACGTTTTTGACAGTCGGAGCTGTTACGCCCAGAACTGGGAAAACGATGGAGCCCTTACGCTGGCACATTAGAAATGTGGACGTAAAAGATAAAAATGTCTCCGTGCATCATCTTCCTTAAAGAGGCTATCAGCACAGAAGACGACCTAGCGCGGTCACGTTTAACGTGTGTGAAAGATTTTTCGTCATTCTATGTCATCCAAAAGGGCTCTACCTCTAAGGCTAGGAGCGCTGCTCGTCGACGGGATACTTTGCTCAGGATAAAGTTTGCCTTGCCCAACCGAAGACTCCCTCGCCGGGGTAGAAGAATGGGAAGAAGAACCTACACTCTTTCCCTTGGCGGAGGGGGTTTGCTTCGGCGCCATTTCTGGAAAACTCTGAGTACTCGGAGAAGCAACGGAGAAAAAATTCGAACACGAAGACTCTCTTTCGCAGAAGACGAATGAAAAGTTTTCTCTCCAAAGCTCGAGATATATATAGGGGTCAGATCGACTCCTCGAATCCTCGGACGGATTCCTCGAAACCCTAACCAAATCACGCAATTAATAGTTGGTTATGATGGATGCTACGTCAGCCCACTACTCTCGAAAGACGGACAGTCAGCAAATTCGAAGAGTTTTTCGTGCAAAGCAGGTTCGTGGTTCTACGCTAAAGAGCTTTCTACGCTCGACAGCAACGGATCTACGATTTTACGCTCGTAAGCTACAAGTCTATGGTTTTACGCCCGGATGCCTTTTTGTGCTCAGTAGCTTTCATGCTCGAGAGGCTACAAACCTACGACTTCACGCTCAGCAGTTACCAAACCTACGATCTCACGCTCGATGGCGTTTAGTTTACGATCGGAAGCAACAAGTCCACAGACCCTACGCTCGAAGATTTCTTTCTCTAAACAGGCTACGAATCTACAGTTCTACGCTAAGGGGCTTTCTACGCTCGACAGCAACGGATCTACGGTTTTACGCTCGCCAGCTACAAGTCTGTGGTTTTATGCCAGGATGCCTTTTGTGCTCGGTAGCTTTCATGCTCGAGAGGCTACAAACATACGACTTCACGCTTAGCAGATACAAACCCACAATCTCACGCTCGGTGGCTTTCTACGCTCAATAAGCTATGAACTCAGGATTCCCAGCTCATCTACACTACGGATCTCTGACTTTCCGTGTATCCGGATGAGTTCTCCAAGCGGTCAATTACAAAGAGTTCACACAGAAGATACTCGTTCTTGACCCAAAGCATCCCAAGTACCCGAAGCATGCAGAGTTCAAACATTGAGAAATTACTCTTCTCGGGTCAAAATTGGAGGTTCATCCAGACTTAAGTCTGGACATCTCGTCTATCAAGATGGAAATTCAGTTTTTGACGGCCAAAGCCTCGACCCTGTTCCAAGGGATTTTTGAGAGATCATTCTTGAAGACGAAGTCTGAACAAAAAGTTCTGTTCATCAGAGAAACTCTACGCGGTCCCTCAGTCCTAGCAACAGGACAGTTCCAAATATTCAAAAAAATGCTCAACAGCGTTCTATGGACAGGGCCTAGTACTCTTTCTATCAGAGTCAGCATAAAGAATCAGACGTGTCGAAGCTACACATATTCAGACTTCACAGCAACGTATGGCAAAAGACGATCATATGCAGAGAATAAAGATGACTTTATTAAAGTTAAAATCATAATTACATATGAGGGAAATCCTGTCTACAGGGGATTTTTCTTCATTTTTTGTGATTACATATGAGGGAAATCCCATCTACAAAGGATTCCCCCATCATCGTCGGAAGATCGCCCAGAAGCTGTCCTGACAGATTCTCGCGCCGGTGCAGGTCTTCCTCTGCTTCCATGGCTGTTCATGACCACCACAGTCATGAACAAGAAGATCCTCCATACGCCATGGACGATCCAGTTGAGGTTTCTTCAACCCAACTCAATCAGGACGACAGATTACGGTTTGTCTGATCTCGTCCGCAGGAGTCTCAGGAAGAAATAAACAGTCTACAAGCTGTCTGGTCCAATGCGACCCTTCCTTTCTCCTGGTGCAACGCCATATGAAGTTGCGGATTATCCCGATCAAAGGAGGCTAAGATATCCTTCCATGATCCATCTTTGCAATGGACACTTGCTCAAAGACGCCGTCTTTCTCGGCTCCTTACATGCTGGAAGAACATGGTCTTCTTCTTCCTCAGGTCGACCCGACGAACTCCGGCGATCATCTCAGCATGGTGAAAGGAAATGTGGGAAGAAACAGGTTAACTCCTCAGCCCTTTTATAGGCAAGCGAGGTCACACCTACCCCCAATAAATCTGTCATCAAGACCGGCCTGAAAGAACGCGTCAAACTTGACCGTTTCAACGCTCCACTCAGAAATGTTTCGAGTTACGAGGGGCCATTCATGCTTCATTCAAAGCATTTCAAATTTTGAGGAATTTAAAAGCTTTGAAGGGGATCTTGTAGAAGCATGAAAAATAGGCTGGGAAGATCTACGCGGCATCTTAATATAGAGCAGTGTAAGCAGAGGCCTCCAGAGCCGTCGAACATGCAACAGAGCTCTTCCGCCAAATACAACGTGAAATATGAGCTCAAAGGACCATCCGCGTAAGTACGGTACGTCCAGGCCGGCCCAGCATAAAAAAGAGTTCTTTATCGCCTCCATGGCGTAAAACTCAGCCACTCTCAAAGCAGCTTAAAGCGTACGAGGAACGCTTCGTCTTCCCCGAAACGAACCTGTCAAGTCACGCAGTGAATCTGACCCCTGACTCCTGACAAAAAGTGCTGCACGGCTACCCAGACGACAGCTGGAAACGGTGGCAGACCCCTCGGGATGCGCTCTACAGTATGATGGCAGATCTCTGCATTTAATGCAGAGGATTTGGTTAAAATATCACCAAGCCATCGTTCACTGAAGTCCCCTCAGCATAAACTGCTCTTTCGCGTACAAAGGGATACACCGCCTTATTTTACACGGGCAGACGTGAGCTGTTTACGCTCCACAGCGGACAAACTGCCTGCCACGTCAAAAGCTGCACGTTGCGCAGGGCTCGAGGCATGTCTCTGCGATTGGCGAACAAGGCGGTAACAGTCTTCTCGAGGCATGTCTCTGTGACGAACACACAGGAGAGCTGCAGACCTTCAAAAATAGGCCTCCGCATTTAATGCACAGAATGATGGCGGATCTCTGCATTTAATGCAAGGGATTTGATTATATCTTCAAAAGCCATGATTCCGGCTAAAGACGTCCACATCAGCATTTTGGCACGGTACGCAGCGGCTTCTACGCCCAGGATCTGTGCCTATTCGGCTTCAACGCCCGTTCGGCTTCAACGCCCACTCAGTCTCTACGACCATTCGGCTTCTATGCCTGTTCGGCTTCTATGCCTGTTCGGCTTCCATGCCTGTTCGGCCTCAACGCCTGTTCGGCTTCTATGCCTATCGGGCTTCTACGCCCACCCGGCTTCTATGCCTACTTGGCTTCTATGCCACAATGACAGACATCGGCTTTTACGCCCACCTCTTCTACACGGGGGATACCTACCTACGTGGCTTTTATGCCGTGATCTTCGTAGCAATTGTACGCGTTGTGTCCCTTAGTTGGACCCACGTCACACGCTCATTCAAAAGATCATCCATACGCAGGCATTGGTTACTTTAACCGTCGTGTAAAAGGGTGTTGTGTTGTCCGCTCCTCGGTTTTTACACCAACTGAGTGGTCACTGTCACCAAAACCCTATAAATAGAGACCCCTATCAATGGGGAAGGGGAGAGAAATAAAAAGATCGAACAATTGAAGACTCGGAGAAGTGGTCGAACAATTGAAGATCGAGCAAGGAGAAAGGAGATCGAGAGAGAGAGAGAGAGAGAGAGGAACCCGGAGCTCGGGCAAAGGATAGGGATCGGCGAACTGGGCATCGTGCATCCACCCTTTTCTGCAACCCCCGAGGCTGCATCCTGTCTTCTACGGCGCTTCTTCACCATCGTGTGGTCCAAGGGCTAAAGTGATCGACTGCAGATCAGACACCTATAGCAATTTATATCCAGATTAAATAAATTGTACTCCCACATCCTCGTATAGGATTACATTGTACAAGTTTGTTTGTAAACAAAAAGAACACGGGTCCTGTATAAACCCCGTCTTGAATACATCTTCCATTCTTTTCGTTTTCTACCGTAAACACCTGTCTGTATGGCCCCTAGCCGTATGGCTCCACGAAACATGCGTTCGAGCAAGCAACTGTGCATGTAACTCGCGCATAAAATGCTTACGTGCTAAGTGGAAAGTGTGCCAACAAACCGCCACTTTGCGCCTTTGTGTCCGAGTCTAAGTCCAAGTCGCTAAGCCCCTTTGGGGCTTAGCTCCTAAGAGAAAAATTCCAAAGGTGGTGACAAAATAAAGATTATCATAATGGGGTTTATACTTAATCCTTTTAGGAAAGTACAATACTAAAAATTGCGGGATTAGCGAAGGTTTTAACGACGTTAAAATAAAACATCGCTGAATTATAGGTATTTAGCGACGTCAATATAAAATATCGTAATACGTCGGTGATAGCGACGTGGAGCAACGTTTAGCAACTATAATTATTATAAATATATATTATGTCTTTAGGTATAGCGATGTTTAGCGACGTTTATGTATTTATGTCACAGTATATTATTATATTAGCGATGTTTAGCGACGTAAATACCAACGTCATTAATTTATTTCATATAGGGTTTGACGAATTTCTCTTCCTCCATTTCGATCAAAATATAAAAAAATTTAAACTGCCCCCATCCTGGTGCCCCACCTCTGGCTCCCTCCTCTCTCCGACCGCGTCCTCCCCCCTCCGGTGACTCCTCCTTCCTCCGGATCCCCTCCTCCCTCCGGTGTCCTCCCTCCTACGGCGACTCCTCCTCCCTCCGGCTTTCTCCTCTCTCCAATCACTCGGTGAGCTCCTCTCTATGTCTCCTTTCTCTGTCTCTCTCTCTCTCTCTAACATGACACAATATAACATGACACGATATAACACACACTAACCCTAACCGAAACTCGGACACACACACACGCATGCGGACACACTAACACATGCGAAAACAAACCCTAATACTGACATGGATACACGGACACACACAAACATAGAGACAATTTTCTGGACACAGACCCTAACTCAGACATCTTTCTGGACACAGACCCTAACTCAGACAGCTTTCTGGACACAAAACCTAACCCTAATACTTTGACTTGTCCTTCACTTTATTTATCATATTTAAGGGTGCACTCCATTATTTTAGACACAGACCCTAACCCTATCTCTCTTCTTGTTAGCTGTCTGAGTTGAGATACAACCTTGCATATCTGCAACGTATATAATATGAAATAGATCTCTACTCAAGGAGAATCATATACACGGACACGATAATGACTCTTCAAAGCCGAGATACGATATAAAGTATTGGCTTCTTCTAGAACTTGTATCCAACTTGGGCTGATGCTTCTTGCTGCATGAGCTGTTGCATTGGCTATTGTGGACTGCTAAACCTGCTGTTGAAGGCTCTGCAGTGCATTGGCTCTGCTGCTACTTGCTGAGTTTACTTGCTACTATGCATCCTTCCTTCTGTGCACTATACAGTATTGCTGCACATCGATTCCTTTCTGTTGTACTGTGCAGTACAGCTAGCTGCTACTGCTATAAACTGCTGTATGCTTCCCCTTGTACTGTGGTAGCACAGAGCTGCACACTGCTCAGTTGTGCTCCCCCTTGCTGTGCTAGAACAGAGCTGCACATTGCTCTCCCTTCAGTTGATCACTCAAAAACCATACTTGAAGGTAGCAGTGAGTATCAGTGCATGTACTGTATTTAACGATGAGTATATATGCTAGGACTAGGAGTATCAGTGCATGTATTGTATTTAACGATGAGTATATACTTGAAGGTAATTGTATATTTATTTTTGCTGCAGAAGTATCTAAAAATGGATATGAATTACTATCTGCATTATCGTTCGTAGATGTATAACCATCATCCTGATGACATGTGCAGTATACGAGATAAATTCATTGAGGGTGTACAACAGTTCCTGCAGTTCGCCAAGGTGTTCCCTCAGTACATGGACGGTACCAAAATTAAGTGTCTGTATATGAGATATCGTAACTTAAAATATCATCCAGAAGTGGAAGTCATATATCATTTATACTCAAAGAGTTTCACGTCGAATTACTATCAGTGGACCGCGCATGGAGAACTTGTGTCTTTAGCATCGGAGTCGAAGCCTTATGTGGAGCCGTATATGGATGTATACGACCACACTGCTTACGACGACTGGTGGGTGAACATAGTTTTTGATACAGTAGGGACAATCATGATGCAGCGGAGGAGGTACCGAATACCGATGCTGCGAAGTTCATGGAGTTGCTGGATAATGTAATGACTCTATTATATCCTGGTTGTGAAGATCATTCATCGTTGGAGGTTGTTACAAGATTGTTGAGCATCAAGTCTAATTTTAACATGTCGCAAGAATGCTATAACCAAATAATGGATTTGATTATAGAGATCTTACCAGAGGATGCAAAGTTGCCTAAAGACTTCTACCAATCTAAGAGGATGGTAAGATCGCTCTGGATAGGATATAAAAAAATTAATACATGTCACAACGAGTGCATGTTGTACTACAAAGATGACAAGGATGAAGATGCGTGCAAATTCTGTGGTACTGATTGCTATAAGGCTACTGGAAGAGGAAAGTCTGTCGGTGCAAAGAAGCCTACCGATTTGATGCACTACTTGCCTTTGATGCCGCGATTGCAGAGGTTATTTATGGTGAATGGGACTGCAAAAAACATGAGTTGGCACAGGCGAAAATAGATCGAAGGAGTATTGGGTCATCCATCCGATGGAGAAGCATGTAAGCACTTTGATCGAGAGTATCCAGATTTTGCTTCGAATCCGTGTAATGTCAGATTGGGGCTCTCCTCCGACGGTTTTACCCCATTGGGACTTTCGGGCTCCTAGTATTTGTGTTGGCCTGTGATCGTCACTTCGTACAATCTACCGCCTTGGATGTGCATGAAGACTCCGTATATGTTCCTAACCATTATTATCCCGGGTCCGAACAATCCAAAGAGGAACATTGATGTATATTTACAGCCTTTGATAGATGAGTTGAATTAGTTGTGGGAAGTAGGTGCCAAGATGTACGATATTTCCAGAAAGTAGAATTTTCAGATGAGGGCAGCACTTATGTGGACTATCAACAACTTTTCGGCATATAAAATATTATCGAGATTGAGCACTCATGGTCGTCTCTCATGTTCGTATTGCATAGACCATATTAAGGCTTTCCATTTAAAACACGGAAGCAAACCGTGCTTCTTCGATTGTCATCGATAATTTTTGCCGAAGGATCATCTGTACTGGAGGAACATGAATGCTTTTTGTACGGGCATTATGGAGAAGGCCAATCCACCGCCAAGGTGGCCCAGATACACGATATGGGAAGAGGAAAGAGATTTACCAAGTACTATCGAAGAGCCTGCTAAGGGGTACAAGTGTGACAGATTTGGTCGCACCCATAATTGGACGAAGAGGAGTATGTTCTGGGATCTGCCATATTGGAGCACCAATCTGATCAGACATAACCTTGATGTCATGCATATCAAGAAGAATGTGTTTGATAATATAATTAATACTGTAATGGAGGTAAAGGAAAAGACTAAAGACAATCCGAAGGCCAGGTTGGACTTAGAAGAAATATGTAGACATCCTACGTTGTATTTGATAGAGGAAGAGAATGGAAAGTTAAAGCAGCCTAAGTCAGTTTTTTTACTAGAGAAGAAGGATAAAGGGAGACTTTGTAGGTGGATTCAGGGTCTAAAATTTCCAAACGGGTACATGTCAAACTTGAGAAGATGTGTCGATCTCAAGGAGAACAAACTGGCGGGTATGAAGAGCCACGATTGTCACGTATTCATGGAGAGGTTAATTCTAATTATATTTCGGGAATTCTTACCACAGGTTATTTGGGATCCATTGACAGAGCACAGCATATTCTTCAGAGATCTTTGTTCTACTAAGTTGCTCGTCGATCGTCTAGAAAAGCAAGAGAAGGACATTACAGTAACACTATATAAGCTCGAGAAGGTATTTTCTCCTGGATTCTTTGACTCTATGGAGCATTTACCAATTTATCTTTCCTATGAGGCACGTGTTGGTGGTCCTGTCGGTTATCGGTAGATGTACCCCTTCGAGCGGCATCTGAATCACCTAAAGAGAAAGGTAAAAAATAAGGCACGGGTTGAGGGCTCTATTTGTGAAGCTTATATTCTCGAGGAGATTACAAACTTTTGCTCGACATATTTTAAACCTTATGTTGCTACTAATAGAACGGGAGCTCCGAGAAACGACAACGGATATCAGGAATCTAATTATGCAATACTCAAAGTATTCAATGTGTCCGAAAAGCCTTCGGGGAAAATGAAGAAGAGATATTTGAATGACGATGAGCTAAGGGCTGCTCAGTTATATATATTACTCAATTGCGACGAGGATAAAGTGGAGAAGCTAGAGGGATAAATAATTAATATGTCCATATTTATGTTATCTCAATGTAATAGTACAAGCTACTATTATGCTACTAATCAGCGGTTGCTTCATTATTTTTTAGCACATATAATGATGAGTTGAGGTCGGTTAGACCCTACATAATAGACGAAGAAGTAGAACAAGAAATGAGATGCCATTTTTCTTCTTGGTTGAGCACATATGTAAGGAGCTTGGTAATTATTTTTTCTTTCTGCACTTGAACAATAAATAACTTACTATCGCTACTTTGGTATTTAGGTTGATCGTCTAATAACGCCCGAGACTGAATCTATTAGAACTCTAGCCAAGGGACCAATTACTGCTGTCAAAATATGGCCAAGTTTTTTTGTGAATGGGTTTAGGTTCAAGTCAATAAATGCTCTGATCAGAGACAGTTTTCTGGACCTTGATTCCACAAAAAATAGTTGTTTATGTATCAAATCTTCGAACTACAAAGACGTCGATCCAGGCAATAATTTCTTTGACATCTTACGAGAGATTGTGGAGTTAATATATAATTATGGCACAGAACCTGCTAAGATTGTACTATTCAAGTGTGAATGGTTTGATTCGATTCAAGATCATGGTTGAAAAATTGACAAGCATGGCCTTGTGATATAAACTACAAGCGTAGATAGGAAGGCTAAGAACCATTTGTCTTATCAAGTCAGGCTCAGCTCGTGTAATTCATAACTTATCCTAGACGGGGGACAGCGAGGTCGGATTGGTGGGCAATATGCAAGACTAAAGCTAGAAATACCTTTAACATTGACAAAATAGCTTATCTGGAGGACGAGCTACCTCTTATAACAAATATTGTAGATGTGGACTCAACGGAAGTTACTCATTACACGAGTAATAATCTAGAAGATGTAGAATTATCCGAAGAGGAAGACGAAGACGAAGTAGATGAAAGTGAAGATGAGGAGGAAGAGGAAGAGGAAGAGGAGGACGAGGAAGGCGAACAAGATAAATTTTCTGAAGATGATTGAAAATAAAATATTTTGCCTATAGAATGTACTATCTTTTGACTGTAGAATATACTATTTTGATGAAGATATGTATTATATTTTGACTGTTGAATGTACTATCCATTTAGACTTGTGACACCACTAGTTATTTACTATACATTTCTATGAATGCTGTGAGATATGCATAACATTTTGACTGTAGAATGTACTATATATTTGTGTATTTCTTTATTCATCATATATTGTTATGATGTATGACAGGACGACGCGGAGGGTCCGACAGGTCCCGAGGTAGACGGAGTACTCCTTCGGTACAGTCTACTGTTGGTTCTGGATCATCGTCACCTAGTACTCCAATATATCGATCAGTCACATCTCCGACTGCGATGACGTTACGTGGTATCACTCCTGGGACTAGTAGTTCTAGGTCTGATAGTACTCTCTCGTCCAATGTTCCTCTCGTTGACCGAACCATAGAGACAGATGAGCATATGGAGGAGATCGAGCCGACGTTGTCCCAACATCATCTAGATCCTCCATGCGCACCTTTGGAGGAGACAAGGATGGAGATATGGGCTGACAGTACAAAGTAAGTCAATTAGATAGTTTAGCATCATATATATCGTGTATATCTTTATTCATCATATATTGACTTTTTCGATAAAAATAATTTTCTCTGTATAGATATCGTCCCTTGTCGGTACAGAGACGTCTCGGCCTCTTTCTGAGGAACAACTATGGTGGCCCTTGGATCAACTACTCTGAAGCTCCGGAGGAGAGAAACGTATTCTGATTTGTGCACTTCAAGGTAAAAGTATATTATATAAATCCTCTAATTTATGCATGTTATATAACTTACTAAATTATTTATTGTAGCAAACATATTTTTATTCTCCGCACCGGGCCGAGTTGATCGAGCAGATATTTTCTGCCCTTGCCGCTAAGCTTATCTGTGATGCTCTGGATGACCAGAAGGCTCGTGATCGCATTGGAAAACCGATCCAAGGTTGGATTATGCCTAAGCAGTGGACTACGATGAGGGCTAAATTCGATGATCCGAGGTACAAGAAAAGGTCTGAGAAGGCCAAGGCGGCTAAATGGTAGGCAGCAAAGTGGTGTGGTGGCTCGATTCCGATGATGGAACATTTCTATCGTTTGGTATATTTTTTATTTTAGATATATTATTTTAATGCAAGTACGATAAAATTATAGTAGAAAAAAATATTTAATTTTATTACTAAATAATATATTTTTAACAGGTATAGAGGGGTGAGGATGCAAACATGGTGACCGTCTTCTTGACCACCCATCGAAAGGGTAAAAATCTCATTGATGAGAGGGCCTCCCAGACCTATGTAAGTATTACTTTACTTTGTGTTAATTTTAATATAACTTAGGCAATTATCGAGTATCCAAACTTTTCTAGGCCGAGTATCATAGGCTGCGTGAGCGGGCGACTGCTAGTGCACCTACAGCGGGAGAGGCTAGTACTTTCTCGCAGCCCTCTCCAGCTCCGTCGACGGACGAGCTGTGGGTGACCGCCGCTGCTGGTCTCCAGATGGGTACATACTAC